>CM045946.1:2587326-4049826 GCA_025177825.1 Aechmea fasciata
CTTTGTTTGTGATCCTTCACGTGGAGAAAGTAACTTAATTGCAGATTATTGAAGACTTCAAGACTCCTAGTTGCGTCTAAGTCATAGAGTTTGTTTAGGAGTTGCAAAATTATAATTTTGTATTTCTTTGGATCTTTCACGCGAGAAGTTCATTGTTTTGGTGATGGCAATGAATTTCATTTTTTTTGTGAGTTGAGCGTTGTGATGTAATTTTGGGTTTTGTCACGAAATTGCCAAAGGGAAAAATTGTTACGGATCTTATGTTGGCATATTTCGTGAAGTGAGTCCTGAGTCTTGAAGGTTTAAAGAAGAAGAGATGAAGATCGAAGACTCGCATACTCAAAACATGAATCCACAATGCTCGGTCAGTTCAAATATTATTGATGATGATTTATAAATATTTAAAAGTGTTTGGAAGACTTAGGATGTTTTTAAATTGAATATATGGACAAAATTGAGGTTTTCAAATTCTAGTCTATTTCTATGTTTTCTAATTGATTTTAACAGGTTTTCAAATCCAAGTCTATCTCTATGTTTTCTAATTGATTTTAAACAGGTTTTCAAATCCTAGTCTATCTCTAATTTATTTCCAAAATTAGATTTTCATAATCCTAGTCTACTTCTAAGTCTTCTAAATCTATAAATAAGCGATGGGGGTTTCATTAATTCGTATGCTTAGAGTTTAGACCATTATGAAACCCTAGAAACTTGTTGGGTGCTCTCTTTCTTTCTTCAACAACAAGTTTCTATCGGATCAATTCTTGAAACCCTAATTTCTCGTTCTTCATGGAGAATTGATCCGGTTATTGCTTAGAAACATCTTCTACAGTTCTTTAATGATTATTAAGCAATAAATCATCATCGATCAAATTGTTCTTGCTCCGGATGGAGTGCACTCGTGGATTCGAGTGGGCGTCGTGGATTCGGCGTGATCGGAGGCTTCGTGGATTCGAAGTGGAGGCGTTCGTGGATTCGAACGTGGGGCGTGGACAACCCGGCGGCATGCGCGAGATCCGAAGAAGATAAAGAGAGGTTTGAGTCCGTGGATTCGGTAAATCACCTTATAATCTTTTATTCTTAGTGGATTGTTATCGCGTGTTGGTCCCGTGGGTTTTTTACCCGAGTTGGAGTTTTCCTACGTAAATCTCGGTGTGTTTTTTATTTTCTGCATTTACTTTTTAACGCATCGAGATTTGTGATTTTTGGCCGTTACACCCTATAGGTGTATTTTGATACAATCTAGATAGATCCTTGGTGTCACGCCCCAAGCCCGATCCTTTTGGCCGGTTCGAGAGCGTCAAACAGACGCCGAACGGACAGAGTCTCCCCTATCCGCCTAAGGCTCAACATGTACAGATAGAGTATAAAATTTTGCACTTGCGGAAGCATACACAAAGGCTTGCACGAAGACAAGCAACAGCCAATAGTGAAAGTACTATTAATACATACAAGTAACATGATTAATTGCAATCACATACGTGCATAATTCTTACAACTTTGCATTCTTTAAAAGACTACCATTCTTTACATTCTTTGCATCATTTCTTTTTACATCTCATAGTCTTCAAAGATAAAGCTTAAATACATTTTATATTAGCATCTACCATCATCAAATACAAAAGATGATACAAAAGGTAATGCAACTATAACAAAAGTAAAGTACTCGGGCGGTCTCTAACTAGGGCGCGATGCCCTTCCCGCGATCGTTGGCCGGCTCACTCGGTCCCGGCTCTGTGGAAATAGCGGGGTGAGAACTACAACAAAGTTCCCAGTGGGTTCGGCAACCAACCACGCCGACTTTCCCACTAGGTCTAGCTCAAGCGTTATAGAAAGAAAGGTAAGATAAGAACCAAACTATCAAATGCAACTAATACGCTTGAAAGTAAAGATAATATGCTCAAACTGTAAAACATGCAAGATCATAAGTTCAATACCCAATCTCTTGGCTAACCCGTGGGTTTCGCCCTCAACAAGACTCAACCAAACTCAAAATCCCATAGTATACCGGGGAGACTCAATCGACCCGTTGGGACCGTCCTCGGGAAAACTCATTCCTCTGGAAAACTCATTCCAGTGGTGACCTACTCCGGAGCGCACCGCTCGAAGGGGGAGCTACCGCCCTCGAGCAAGGACTATATGGTGAGTACGATCAATCCTTAACTTTAAGGATTCTAAATCTCAATCTGTTCCTTGCCTTCAAGGAGAACTCATGTTCATATGACCCTTAACTCTAAGGTTATTGTCAAATGTCAATCTCATGACTCTACTAGTGTTATATACACTACAAGTTCTTGTTCTTGCTCTTTGATGTCACACATGTTGTCTAAGTATTCTAAACTCATCTTTGTCACATTCTCTAATACATGTCCAATGTCGCATTCACTTGTCAATTACACTACTTGTTCTTTAGCATGCATATATATATAGGGTTCTTGTTCTTTGTCATATAATCTCATACAATTACATCTCATGCATTTGAACTCACAAATTGCAATATAACTCATAATTTACCCTATCATGCATTATGCTCAACATATATAGAATGCTCAAAAGTGACACATATGTTAAGGATTTTGTGTTGGCAAGTTTCGTGAATTGTGTCGGAGTCTTGAAGGATCGGAGCGGATCGAAGATGGTTGAAGAATCCTAGACTTCGAAGAAAAGAGACAAGTTGAATCACGACGTCCAGGTAAGTTTTTAATTCATAAATATGGTGATTCATACTTAGCTATAGGCATTAGAATCATAAATTATTGTTAACGGATTAGAAATTATATTGGAACTTTGTAATTTTCAAAAATTGGAAAATTTACAAAGTGTACACAGAACTGTGTGCAGTATCCCATTACCGTGCTTAACGGCTTTGAACATGCGATGCAGACCATCATACCCATTACCGTGTGACTGAATGCATGCGGGTACGCCATCATACCCATTCACCGTGTGACCTAAACTGTCTTGGTACAAGCATGGTTGCTATCTGGTCTGACCATCAATCCATTACCGGTAATGGGCCTTCGAAAAATAATCTTCCGTCCTTGTGGAACCGGTAACCAGTTCAATTTTGTACCGGTACAAGATGGTAAAAATCTAAAAAATCTCTAATCCGAATCTAATTGATTCTAAAGTCTATAAATAGGTTCTTAGGGTTCTCTAACTCTGTGTGCTTCATGAAAATACTTGTTTGAGAAACCCTAGAGGCTAGGAATTCATCTAAAACCTATTTTCTACAAAATAGCCTCTTCTAGGTCAAATCGAGATATTGTAATTCCTTATCTATATGTCGATTTGATCTACGCTTCGCTTGGAGTTTTCTTCTTCGGTTTTCTACGATACTCCTAAGCGAAGGATCACCATACTCATGATGCTTCTCATGAACGGCGTCGTGGATTCGGCGTGAGGCGTCGTGGATTCGGCGCGATTGAAGGCGATTCGTGGATTCGGATCGTTGGCTCGTGGATTCGAGTGGGCGTCGTGGATTCGGCGTGATCAAGGCTTCGTGGATTCGAAGTGGAGGCGTTTCGTGGATTCGGGACGTGGCGTTCGTGGACTCGGACGTGGACAACGCGGCGGCGTGCGCGGAGATTCATATGAGGTTAAGAGAGGTTAAGTCCGTGGAGTCGGTAATCACCTTGTAATCTTTTCTTTTAGTGGATTGTTATTCGCGTGTTGGTCCCGTGGGTTTTTTACTCCGAGTTTGGAGTTTTTCCACGTAAATCTCGGTGTGTTTTTTAATTTCCGCATTTACCTTTTTAAAGCATCGAGAATTGTGGTTTTTGGCCGATACAACTATTCACCCCCCTCTAGGTGTTGTTTGATACAATCTAGATAGATCCTTGGGGCTTCCCCGTAACTCACAACATAGACTTAGAAAGAATTTCGGTGTCCTTGGAATGCACCACCCACCTTCTAAAATTATGGATGGTTTGCCCGTCGAGTTTCGTAGCTAACCGAGGCCTATTTTACAATCTGCGCAGTTAACAGATTTCACATCAGGCTAACTTACATAGCAACTCATAGATAGGCTTTTCGTTTAATTAAACGGAGTTGTCCCACGCGTCGGGGATACCCCCAATTAGGTTTCTACAAGGTCAATTTGACCCTAGAACCTCTATGGCAAAAAGCCCCAAATTTGGTGCTCTATCCAAGCCCTATGCAAAACCCTAGGTTTTGATCTCTTAAACAAGCAAAAGAGAGCTTGTTGTTACTCTTAGAGTTCATCTAGAACAATTTAAACCATCATTAGGGCCTCTACTTGAAACCCTAAGAATCCACCATGAGAGGACCTTGAGCTTTCATGGGTTTTCATGGAGCTCAAGCCTCTACTAGGCTTCTACACCAAAGAGAAGACTCAAAACTCTAAGTTCCTTGCATAAAACCCAAACCCTAGTCTAGGTTTACCATGAAACCTCACCTTGGCCCAAGCTCCACCTTGTAGGAGAGCTTCTAGGTCTTCCCCAAGCTCCAAATCCTCCAAGATCACCTCCTCCAAGCTCCTTCTCCAACTTCTCCAAGCTCTAGGAGAGGTTTTCTAGAGAGAGAAAGAGAGGAAATGAAAGAGAGTGGTGAGGGAGTGAATGGCTGTGAAGAGGTAAGCCATTGGGTATATATTGTGTTGTGACAATTGCCAAAAAGCCCCTCCATTCACGAAAATTACAAACTGCTCAGTGGGCGATTTCGTGTTCGAGTCGGACACAGCCATGGGATTCGGATCCGAAAGTGGGGTTACGGGACTTAGCCATTTTTTCTGCGATTTCGCGAGGGTGGACCGGTCCTGGCCTCACGATCCGGATCCGAGAGCGGGATTTTCGGGACTTAGCCAATTTTTGGTGATTTCGCATGGGTGGACCGGTCCTGGCCTCCTCGATCCGGATCCGAGCGGGATTTTCGGGACTTAGCCAATTTTTTTTGAGTCTGCCAAGCTTGTGGCATCCGGACTCCACTGTGGGGTGGGACCCGACAAGCTCAAATGCGAAATTTTCCAGATTTGCAGTTTCTTGCTCCTCGGGTCCCGTTTTCACTTCACACAAGTTCTAAAACTCTTAAAACCTTGTGGCACTTGTCTCGCTCCGCGTTCGCTCATTTGTGAGAACTCGGCACGTTTACGAGGAAGTGGGTTGTTACATTCTCCACCCTTAGAATTAGTTTCGTCCGCGAAACTAACCTATTTACAATCTAGATTCATACCTTAATCCAGATTCTCGAATAAATGGGGATAGTGCTCCCGCATTATGCTCTCGAGCTCCCACGTAGCTTCCCGGTCGTTGTGTTCGCTCCAACGGACCTTGACATACGGAATCCTCCGGTTACGCAGCTTTCTTTCTTCTCGTCCGATTATGTATGCCGGGAACTCGTCATAAGTCATATCCTCCTGAATCTCTGATGGTATATACGAGAGAATATGATCGGGATCATGAACATACTTGCGGAGATTTGATATATGGAATACATCATGAACTCCCGCAAGCCTCGGTGGTAATGCTAGTTTGTAAGCCACCGCTCCGATTCGTTCCAAAATCTCAAACGGTCCAATATACCGAGGACTTAATTTCCCTCGGATTCCAAACCGTTTAACTCCTCGCGTAGGCGACACCTTTAAGAATACATGGTCGCCGACCTCAAACTCAATATCTTTTCTTCGTTTGTCGGCATAACTCTTATGCCGCGATTGCGCCGTCGCAAGTCGTTGGCGAGCAAGGCGAACTTTCTCTTCCGCCTCTCGCACTACGTCCGGGCCAAGAACAGATTTCTCGCCCACGTCGCTCCAATGAATTGGAGAGCGACACTTTCTTCCATAAAGGGCCTCGAATGGCGCCATCGCGATACTTTCTTGATAACTGTTATTGTATGCGAACTCCGCCATCGGTAAATGGTCGTGCCAATTGCCCTTGTAGTCGAATACACACGCCCGTAGCATATCCTCAAGTATTTGGATTGTCCTCTCCGATTGTCCGTGTAGATCTCACAATGTTCCCCATATAAGTAATGCCTTCCCAACTTTAGCGCGAAAATCACCGCGGCTAGCTCCAAGTCATGAACCGGGTAGTTCTTCTCATAAGGTTTCAATTGGCGTGAAGCATAAGCTATAACTCGCCCATTTTGCATCAAGACACACCCGAGTCCAATGTAGGAAGCATCACTGTACACGACGTATGTCTCCCCCGGCGTCGGTAAAGCAAGTACCGGGGTCGTCGTTAACCTTTCTTTTAACTCTTTGAAGCTTCGATCGCAATCTTCGCTCCAAACATACTTGACTCCTTTGTGTGTAAGGCGCGTTAGCGGAGTGGATATTTTGGAGAACCCCTCCACGAACCGCCGATAATAACCCGCAAGTCCAAGAAAACTGCGGATTTCCGTTACGCTCGTCGGGCGAGGCCAATCTTTAATTGCCTCTACTTTCTTCGGGTCCACCGAGATACCTTCACCCGAAATTACATGTCCTAGAAAGGTAACCTCCGAAAGCCAAAATTCACATTTCTTCAATTTGGCATACAATTTCTCTTTTCGGAGTATTTCCAAGACGAGCCTCAGGTGCTCCTCGTGTTCTTCTTCGGTACGAGAATACACCAACACGTCGTCAATGAATACCACGACGCATCGGTCCAATAGCGGACGGAAAACACGATTCATTAAGTCCATAAAGGCCGCCGGGGCATTAGTAAGCCCGAATGGCATTACCGTGAACTCATAGTGACCATACCGCGTACGGTACGCCGTTTTGCACACATCCTTGGGCCGTATCTTCAATTGATGATATCCCGACTGGAGGTCTATCTTTGAATACACCTTTGACCCTTTCAACTGATCGAACAAGTCGTCGATCCTTGGCAACGGGTACTTGTTCTTCACCGTGACATTGTTCAACTCGCGGTAATCCACGCAAAGTCGAAGTGTGCCATCTTTCTTTTTGACGAATAGCACCGGAGCTCCCCACGGAGACACGCTCGGCCTCACAAAGCCTTTGTCAAGCAAGTCTTCCAACTGTGCTTTAAGCTCCTTTAGCTCCACCGGTGCCATCCTATACGGAGCCTTCGAGCGGAGCGTCCGGGAATCAAGTCAATTACGAATTCAACTTCCCGGTCCGGTGGCAATCCCGGTAACTCCGCCGGAAATACATCCGGGAACTCACACACCACCCGAATGCCCTCAAAGTCTGGGTGTTCCTTTAGGTCATCTACGATGGTCGCCAAGTAGGCTTTACAACCACCCTTTATCATCTTCCTTGCCCTAACCGTGGATATGGTCGCTGCAAAACGCGCACCCTTACACGCTCGGTACACCATTTCTGCTTGATTAGGCTCACGGAAAGTGATCACCCTACTGTCGCAATCGATGACCGCATAATACTTGGAAAGCCAGTCAAGCCCCAAGATTACATCGAATGACCACATCTGGGGTAGTACTAGCATATCGATCGGCATGACCCAATCGCCTATCCGGGGTGGACACGCCGGACACTCGTCATAGACTTTATACGTATGTCCGGGAGATTTAATATCCTAACCTTCTTCATCATGTATAATCTCTATGTCATGAGTTCTAGCGAACGATGCACTTATAAATGAATGCGATGCACCAGTGTCGAATATAGCTTGAGCTCTCGCTCCATTGATAGAAATAATACCTGCTACAATGTCGTCGGGAGCTGGAGCCTGCTCCTCCACCTGAGTGGCAAAAACCCGCCCACTCGGTGCTCTCGATGCCTCCGGCTGGCGCGACGATGATGAGCGCCCAGCCGCTATAGGTGGTGGCAGTCCCATCAGCTGCCTCGGCGTAGAAGGGGCTGATGCTGCTGACGGTGCAGAAGATCCCCAGCTCGGGCACTCTCGAATCATGTGCCCAGGCTGACCGCACTTGTAGCACTTCCCTTCTCGCTGCGAGCATGTCGCCGGCTGATGGTTGCCGCCGCAGATCACACAACGGAAGGGTCTCCCGCCCTTCTGCTGCTGTCGGGGATACCGAGGGGGTTTCTTAGCATTTGGCGCCCGCACCACCCGCCGCTCGCTTCTTGCCTTTCTCCTTACTCTCCGCCATGGCCTCGCGCTCCTCCCGCGCATAGGCGGCTGCCGTGCTCCGCGGATAGAGCCGGTCGAAGACCTCCGCAAAGGTCGTGAGGTGGAAAAGTTGCACCGCCTCATAAATCCTCGGCCGAAGTCCTCGCAAGAACCAATCGGCCCGATCCCGGTCGTCACGTACAACGTCCGGGACACAATCAATGATGTGGGAGAACTCTAGCTCATAGTCCGCCACAGAGCGGTCTCCCTGCCTCAACTTGCGGAATTTCTCGTGCATCTTCCGCTTCACGGAGTCGGGGAAGTAGTTCGAAAATACCGCTCTCTTGAACTCCTCCCACAACATTGGCGGTAGATCGGGTGACCGATCCCGCTTTACTCGCTTCCACCACGCCTTCGCCGCCTTGTCTAGGCAATGGGTGGCGAAGTGTACTTTGTCTTTCTCCGGGTGTTGAAGTCCTCGAAGATTGTTTGCATGGAGTCGACCCACGACTCCACGGCCGGTTCCACCACTCCTCCCTCGAAGATAGGTGGCTTGAATTTCATGAACTTAATGAGCGCCGCCAATGTGCGCTCCCGTTCCTCGTCGTCTGCGCGCTACCGGTCTGAAGTCCCCGATCCGGCTGAATAGCCGTAATCGGTATGGCCGCAATCGGGGCCGCCGCATCGACCACGGTCGGCATCCTAGCGGGAGGTGTAGGGTGCTCGGCTCTGCCGCCGCCGTTTCTTTCTTTGCTCAATGTCTCCTGGAGCCGTCGAATTTGCTCGCCTTGAGCCCTTACGGACTCAGCTTGTTGCCGCACTACGCCGATAAGCGCGGCCATCTGCTCCTCAAGCCCCCGCCATTGCCGCTGCGGGTTGCACAGGAGCCGCAATAGGTGCCGCACTCGGTGCCGCACTCGGTTCCTACGGCATCGACCTTGTCGGGGTCGACCACGAGGCGCCATTGCTTCTGAAAAGAAGCAACTCACATTAGACACTTGACCCACATACTCGGATAAACCCAATCCGGCGAAAGCAAACCAGTGCATTTTTCTTCATGCCCAAGTATCATGTCGTCGGCCGCCGATCACAACACAAGGAATAGAAAACAAATAGCAACTTACAATTAGTCCCTAAGTAACTTAGAGACATAATAACTTTAACCCAATCACATGCTTTCGCTATACTTGTTCAACGTCACTCACGTTTCCTAGATCCTTAAGGTCTTTTCCATTTCCTATGGCCCCTAGGTCCATCCTAGCTTTCACTTTTTGGCTTTATACCCGCTCTGATACCATTATATCTGTCACGCCCCAAGCCCGATCCTTTTGGCCGGTTCGAGAGCGTCAAACAGACGCCGAACGGACAGAGTCTCCCCTATCCGCCTAAGGCTCAACATGTACAGATAGAGTATAAAATTTTGCACTTGCGGAAGCATACACAAAGGCTTGCAAGAAGACAAGCAACAGCAAATAGTGAAAGTACTATTAATACATACAAGTAACATGATTAATTGCAATCACATACGTGCATAATTCTTACAACTTTGCATTCTTTAAAAGACTACCATTCTTTACATTCTTTGCATCATTTCTTTTTACATCTCATAGTCTTCAAAGATAAAGCTTAAATACATTTTATATTAGCATCTACCATCATCAAATACAAAAGATGATACAAAAGGTAATGCAACTATAACAAAAGTAAAGTACTCGGGCGGTCTCTACCTAGGGCGCGATGCCCTTCCCGCGATCGTTGGCCGGCTCACTCGGTCCCGGCTCTGTGAAAATAGTGGGGTGAGAACTACAACAAAGTTCCCAGTGGGTTCGGCAACCAACCACGCCGACTTTCCCACTAGGTCTAGCTCAAGCGTAATAGAAAGAAAGGTAAGATAAGAACCAAACTATCAAATGCAACTAATACGCTTGAAAGTAAAGATAATATGCTCAAAGCAAAACATGCAAGATCATAAGTTCAATACCCAATCTCTTGGCTAACCGTGGGTTTCGCCCTCAACAAGACTCAACCAAACTCAAAATCCCATAGTATACGGGAGGCTCAATCGACCCGTTGGGACCGTCCTCGGGAAAACTCATTCCCCGGAAAACTCATTCAAGTGGTGACCTACTCGGAGCGCACCGCTCGAAGGGGGAGCTACCGCCCTCGAGCAAGGACTATATGGTGAGTACGATCAATCCTTAACTTTAAGGATTCTAAATCTCAATCTGTTCCTTGCCTTCAAGGAGAACTCATGTTCATATGACCCTTAACTCTAAGGTTATTGTCAAATGTCAATCTCATGACTCTACTAGTGTTATATACACTACAAGTTCTTGTTCTTGCTCTTTGATGTCACACATGTTGTCTAAGTATTCTAGACTCATCTTTGTCACATTCTCTAATACATGTCCAATGTCGCATTCACTTGTCAATTACACTACTTGTTCTTTAGCATGCATATATATATAGGGTTCTTGTTCTTTGTCATATAATCTCATACAATTACATCTCATGCATTTGAACTCACAAATTGCAATATAACTCATAATTTACCCTATCATACATTATGCTCAACATATATAGAATGCTCAAAAGTGACACATAGACTTAGAAAGAATTTCGGTGTCCTTGGAATGCACCATCCACCTTCTAAAATTATGGATGGTTTGCCCGTCGAGTTTCGTAGTTAACCGAGGCCTATTTTACAATCTGCGCAGTTAACAGATTTCACATCAGGCTAACTTACATAGCAACTCATAGATAGGCTTTTCGTTTAATTAAACGGAGTTGTCCCACGCGTCGGGAATACCCCCAATTAGGTTTCTACAAGGTCAATTTGACCCTAGAACCTCTATGGCAAAAAGCCCCAAATTTGGTGCTCTATCCAAGCCCTATGCAAAACCCTAGGTTTTGATCTCTTAAACAAGCAAAAGAGAGCTTGTTGTTACTCTTAGAGTTCATCTAGAACAATTTAAACCATCATTAGGGCCTCTACTTGAAACCCTAAGAATCCACCATGAGAGGACCTTGAGCTTTCATGGGTTTTCATGGAGCTCAAGCCTCTACTAGGCTTCTACACCAAAGAGAAGACTCAAAACTCTAAGTTCCTTGCTTAAAACCCAAACCCTAGTCTAGGTTTACCATGAAACCTCACCTTGGCCCAAGCTCCACCTTGTAGGAGAGCTTCTAGGTCTTCCCCAAGCTCCAAATCCTCCAAGATCACCTCCTCCAAGCTCCTTCTCCAACTTCTCCAAGCTCTAGGAGAGGTTTTCTAGAGAGAGAAAGAGGGGAAATGAAAGAGAGTGGTGAGGGAGTGAATGGCTGTGAAGAGGTAAGCCATTGGGTATATATTGTGTTGTGACAATTGCCAAAAAGCCCCTCCATTCACGAAAATTACAAGCGCTCGAAGCCAGGCGATTTCGTGTTCGAGTCGGACACAGCCATGGGATTCGGATCCCCAAAGCTGGGGTTCTGGGACTTAGCCATTTTTTTTTTCTGTGATTTCGCGAGGGGTGGACCGGTCTGGCCTCCCGATCCGGATCCGAGAGCGGTATTTTCGGGACTTAGCCAATTTTTTGGGCTGTTTCTGTAAGCTTGTGGCATCCGGACTCCACCTGTGGGGTCCGGACCCAGCAAGCTCCAAATCTGAAATTTTTCCAGATTTGCAGTTTCTTGCTCCTCGGGTCCCGTTTTCACTTCACACAAGTTCTAAAACTCTTAAAACCTTGTGGCACTTGTCTCACTCCGCGTTCCGCTCATTTTGACAGAACTCGGCACGTTTTACGAGGAAGTGGGTTGTTACACTTGGGCACCCCATAACTCACACCATGAACTCCATGAAAACTCATGAGAGCTTCGTGAGCTCTAATGGTGGTTGGCTAGGGTTTGTTGTAGACACCATAGAGATCGTTCTAATGGCTTAGGAGTGGTTCTAAAGAGCTTCCTAGGTGATTCTAAGCTATGTTTTGCTTGTGAGTAAGATCAAAACCCTAGGTTTGGCATAGGGCATTGTTGGAGCACCCAAAATTGGGGCTTTTGAACATAGGGGTTCTTGGGTCAAATTGACCTTGTAGAAACCTAATTGGGGGGTATTCCCGACGCGTGGGACAACTCCGTTTAATTAAACGAAAATCCGATATGGGGGCTACTATGTAAAATGGCCTGATTAGGTTCATTTTTAAACTGCAGGTTTTTACCTAGGCCTCGGTAGGTCGTGAAACTTCTTGGGTATCCTCACAAAATTATTTTAAGGTGGGGGGTGCATACCGGAATCATCGAATTTCCTTCTATGTCTATTTCACCTTTTTGAGCATCTTATATGTATAGTATATTCATGCATGATAGGGTAGTTGGTATTTATGCTATGGTTGAACTTCAATTATTGTTCTAGTATGAAAATGAACTTAGAGATTGTAATGGAACCATAGAGGCATGAGAATTAGAACCCTACTTGTGTGAATATAGAATGGACTTGATCTTAGTCAACAAAGGTGATATTGAACATAGAGACAAGATTGGCATCGAGATAACCTTAGTTAAACATAGTTTAACTTAGTGGCATTATGGCAAGAATGATATACATGATTAGGTAGAAAACCTATCATTGACAATGGCATGGTAACTAGTGGCTATGAATCCTCAATGTGAGGATTAGATCGATACTCTTGACAAGTCTTGGCTTGAGGGAGGTCGCTCCTTCCCAAGCGGTGAGTTCTGGAACAGTCACCTAGGGGATCGTGGCCCCGACGGACGGTCCCTCGGGTCTTGTAGGCTTGAGCCTCCCCGTTCAGTGAGGGATTTTGGGTCTTGAGTTTGTTGGGGTTAACTATGTTAACCGGCAAGATTGGGTAATGAGCCAAGTAAAGTAAAGTAAAGTATGGTAAAGAGCATGCATGCAAACATATTTAAATTCAATTATCCATCTATCTATCTGACTCTTTCTTGCAGGCATAGTATTAGTATTTATAGTTTGGTTACTATTTCATTTCCGTTGAAATACTTATGCCTGGATAGACCTAGTGGGTAAGTCGGCGGGGTCGGTTGCCGAGCCCACTGGGAACTTCGTTGTAGTTCTCACACCACTAACCCCACAGGTCCTAGCACGAGCGGGGCGGCGGAGGACCGGGGCAAGGGGTTAGCGCTGTAGGTTATAGGTCTTAGGATCTAATAGGAATCAACACCTAGAGGGGGGTGAATAGGTGTTCAATGGCCAATTAAAAATCTAGATGCGATTTTAAAGTAATTGCGGAAAAATAAAATCAAACACACCAAGATTTACGTGGGAAAACTCCAAACCGGAGTGAAAAACCCACGGGACCGATCACACGAAAATTCACTAAGAAACAACCGAGTACAAGGCGATTCACCCAGGACATTACCCGATTAACCGAATCTTCTATGTGAATATCCTTCGCTGGTCCACGATCGATTGAAGTCCTCCAACCGACCACGCCGCAACTCCTTGCCGCGCCAACGCCTCGAATCCACAAAGCGTCCACCGAGTCCTCGGCTCCCCCTACACGCGATCCCCGCGCAACACACCTCCGTCCGGAGAAGAAGAACGAAGATTTATGGTGATCTCCAAGTTAAAACACCGTAGACGATGGGAGGGATTCGTCTAATTGATCATCAAATTGATTCGCAAGGGTAGAATCAAAGGGAAGAACCTTGAATCAACTTGACGATCAAATCTCCATCAAATCTCTCTAAGAACTAGATCAAAAAGCTTAGGAGAGAGATTCTAGGGTTTTAGGATTGAAGTATCTTCAGGTATATTATTGTATCTTCGTCCTAGAACCTCCCATGGTCTATTTATAGAGTTAGAAGACTTTGAAGTCGAGTAGAATTGAAATCAGCCTTTTTAGGAATTCTGTTTTCGAGTCCACTGTCCGGTCAAACCATCTCTGTCCGGTCTCAGTGTGTCGTCAAATTTTTCGCAGTGAGCACTGACCGGTCAGACCAGGGGTTTGTCCGGTCCTAGGCTCTAGCACTCAGAAAGCTTAGCTTCACTGTGTCCTGGACGAATCCACAATCCTGGTCAAAGGCTGCGAAACTTTCTCGCTATCAACCTCACCGTGTCCGGTCAAAATGGTTGGTCCGGACAGTGTTGCGAAAAGCCGATGACGGACTCACCGTGTCCGGTCAAAAGGGTCGATCCGGACAGTGGTTTATACGAGAAAATATTTTTTCATAAAAATCAATATTTTAAACCCTTTTAAGTCTTCTAACTACTATGTTATTAATGATAATCACCATAAATGAGCTTACATGCATGCCTGAGGTGTCGAGCTTCTCTGACGAGTCCTGGAACGTCCGATCTTCTAGTAATCTCTTGATCTCTTCAAGACTCCGACAAACTCACGAAAACCGCCAACTTACAAAATCCTTAACAATCTCCCCTTTGGCGATTTCGTGACAAAACTACTTATAGCTCATACAACCTCAAAATCAAAAAGACAAGAGAATATCGTAATCACCAAACGATAACTCTTTGCATGACCGATCCAACAAAGAATAAATAAAAATTACAAGTTCATTCAATCCTAAAATGACCTAGACCTTGGAGTCTTGAAGTCTTGAACATTTCCTGCAAAAAGATCTCAAACACATTCAAGCATCAAGAACTTTTCATTCACAAGGTAAACATTAGTCATAAGTACAAAGTTAACTATCTAATAAAAGTTTCTAGAGATATCAACATTTCCCCTTCTCCCCCTTCATAACCATCTCCCCCTTTTTGTCACAAATCGACAAAAATGACAAAAAGAGAGTTAACTATAGAATCACTCGGAGTCGCTTCCGGGAGGAGGCATCTCGTCGGCTCCACATCCTAATTTGCCACAGAGGAGTCTCAAGAACCGTGTGATGCGACCGTACTTCTTGTTCAAACGATCGACATCCGAGATAAGCTTGTCTTGCTTTGCCCCCAACACTTCTTGTCCCGCCGTCAAACGTTCGAGATCACCTGATAATCGTTGTTGTTCACAAAAAATAGAAGATATAGATGCCTCGGTGTCAGAACCTTCAGCAGACGGAGAAGCAGGTGCAGGTGCATCAGCTCGAGGAGGGGATGTTCCATGAAGTTGAACGTGAGATTTGACCATCGTAGTATCTCCAATAGGTCCTAAGGAATGCTCATAATATGTGCAGCCAATTCGCACATTGTGCTGTCGAAGTATCCGCATGATGATTAGCGGAAAAGGTAATCGATCTCTCTGATTCGCAGTCTTAATTTCCCGCGTCATTCTTTTCCAAATAAGGAACGGGACATTTATGTTAACATTCCCCGCTCGTACTAGGTCGGGATGTCCTAGCAAGTACATGTACAACACTCGATCCCACCTAATAACCTTCGTGTTTGTGAGAGGCATAATGTTGTAGCAACGAAGTTCAAATACCGATACTCCATTCTCAAATGCTTTGAGAGTATCCGGCTACCATTGTTCTCGCCTCCCGGTGTACACAAAGGTGCTGAACACCCTTCGCCGATCCTTGACAAAGATCCACTCGAGTGCATGTAATCCACCCTGTCGGTGCGTGCCACCATGTCAAGCACTGACGTCACCGTGTCTGGCGTGATAGTCATTTCTATGTCACGAACCGACGTAGTAAACTCAAATGGTCCGCCCTCAGCATCGACTAGGTTGCCCGCTCGCATATATAATTCTCTAATCAACTCCAGTCCATAACCAGTTGTCTTTGTAAACTTACATATTTCCTGTAATTCACCATTTTCAACCAATGCTTGAAATGCGGGAGCTCGACAGACTAAGTTTGCAATCCCCACAAGTCGTTCTCCGACACAACTCTTTGAAGAATACAACCGTAGACGTTTCGGATCCACAGGAGGTTGAGGTGGTCTAACAGGTGATTCTGCAGCTGATCTGGGTTCACCAATAACAATCCCCCTCGTTGTCTTGCGTCGACCTGATGTGCGTTTCTCCCGAGCCGGTTCAGTCTCTTGAACTTTTCCTTTTCCTTTGTCCTTTTTCTTTGACTTCTCTTGTTCTTTTACTTTCTCTTTTCCTTTCTCTTTCTCCTTTCCTTTCTCCTTTCCTTGCTCAGCTTGCTGACCCTGTATCTCAGCCTGAAGAACTTCCCAGTCCTCGCCCTGAGATTCTTCGCCAGATTCCTCACCGGGGTTATACTCGCTCCCCGATTGTTCTGCTTGCTGTCTTTCCTGTTGCTCAGCGGAGGAGCGTCTACGCTTGGCTCCTGGACCCGCTCTCGCCATAAGGAATACGAGCACAAGAAACCACGAAGACATTTTTGAAAGTCACTGTTCAAAGGATCAAAAACGACATATTGACATATATAGCAAAAATTGCGAAAATTGACCACAATGAAAAAAATTAATTTAGAGCATCCTAGAGCCATTAGAAACAATATTAATATAGACAACATGCCCAAAAATTGATCGAAATTGCAAGAAATTCGAAAAGGCCCCTATGAACAGTAAAAACTAGGGTTTGATCACAAATACGCGAATATTGGACGATAAAATTTGCAATAAACCTCAGAGAAGTGTAATGTAGACATGCTTAAGCAAGATTGAAACAAAAAATTTGAGCAAAAACAGATAAATCACCAAGAACTTCTCTAAACCCTAAATTTTCGAAAAATAGCGCAAAAAGGAAAAATAAATGGAAACCATACCTAAAATCCGAGAAGATGAGTAGGAAAGATGATCCAAAGCTCAAGGAAGGTTTCTCTAGGATTTCTAGAGAGAGAAAATCAGAAAAAAAAACTGCAAAACGAAGTGTTTGGAAAAAAAACGTCGCGCCTGGATATAAGCGGTTCGCTCTCGCACCGACCGGACAGAGTGCTCTGTCCGGATGCCACGCCACATTTGCTGACAGCGGGCGTGGGATCCAGTCAGTGATTTATGACCGGTCACAGCAAGTTTTTTCTTAAAAATTTAAAAATTTAAAAACAAGCTTTAACCAGATCTCCTCAATAATCATATGAAATATAATAACTAAAAATAATCAAGAGAAATTCGTAAATGTCACACATATTGAACCACTCATCAATTGAAAATTTAAGTTAGTATACTGTGAAATATAAGCACATCTTTCAAGATCTAAATCAATAGTAGTACTAATTTTTCAACATCAATTTTGCATATATGAAGACTAAATCCCAAAAGCTGAAATTAGCACAAGAATATGATCCAATTGAGTTATGCACACGTTGAATTTCAAGAAGTGCCTCTTTGAGCATCTTAACTTCCACCTTATATCGTTCAAAAACCAAGAGTAACCACCTAGTATTTCTCTAAACCTCATATATGATATATTTTTTTTATTTAGAGATCTCCACTTTTTCATGTGGTAACTTCACACACTTACCGGACGATCGGGGTGGTAGCTCTTTCCTACATGTGGTGGTAGTTTTCACACTCCTTAAAAGGATGTAACTCTTTCCACATCTTGAATGGTGGTAGTTTTCACACTCCCAAAGGGATGTAACTCTTTCCACATCTTTAATCTCATGAAATTATTACTCCCCCTCAATTAGTGCAACCCACAATGAGATCATTTTATTGTGATTTCAGAAAATGGGAAAACATTTTTCTTATTATGCAAATCTTCAATCAAAAATTCAATATACTTTTGATAGTTCAAGAGAGAGGTACCTATTTGACTTGTATATTGACATAATTTTTCAAAGATAATGAGGTTCAAAACTAATGACACATAGGAATTTAAATTGATTGAATTAAGTTAAAATAACTCATGTAAACAATGAGATCACTTGACAAACCACTTGTAAAACAAAACAACACACTGTTCACCAAATCACATATGCAAAGCTTATCCAAGAATAATGCTTAGTTGTCTATTCTGTTAAGATTTAATGGCTCATAGAATGTATCTAAATTGAAAAATTTATTCGAATTGACCAATTCCCCCAATAAATGATATATAAAAGCAAGATGTCCGATTTGATAAAATATGACAGTTTTTTTTTCTTTTTTTAAATATTCATGGCAAAAGTGATCCTATATAAATAGAATGGGAGAGAGGTAGGGAGCCACTAGACGCTTAGTATGGAAAGACTTCACCTTTGCGCACCCAAACCTTACGAATTTTGGGGTACGTCGGTTGGCTTGTAATCCTTGAGTGAAGCTTGTCGACGATTGAAGTTTTCTCAATCTTTGCACCATTCGTCTTTACCTTCCATCCTTGCCTTCGTTTCAAGTTAGACCCTTGGCGCTTGGGATTCCATCCTTGCGATGGTGTTGTTCTTTGAACCTTCGTTTTGGGCTTGAGTTGTTTCCCTTGGTTCATGTGTGACATGGAGTTCTTCCTTTGTCTACAATTTTTTTTTACGTGACCTTGAACTCCACAATAATGACAGGCTTTGTTAGCAAAAGTTTTTCTAATTGAAAGCTCACCTTGAACCTTGGGCTTCGACTTTGTTGAATTCATGCCCACTTTCTTAGCAACTTGATCAACATATGTTCTCTCATACCCCAATCCTAACTTGGATGTTTGACCGAGTCCAAGCATCTTGTCAAGTTTCGATGTTCCGAAGGAGAAGTTGTTCAAGTCTGCCCTTAATTGAATTATCGTCTTTGTGAATTCCATGTTTGCTTCCCTTGCCTCCGTAATTTGCTTGTTGAGAAACTTCATATTTTCCTCATTAGTTTCTCTTTCGTTTTCAAGCAAAGTGACTTTCTCTACAATTGATCCGTAGGCTCGTGCCAATCCATCCTTCCGCTTTTCCAAGCTTTTTATCAATGAAGCTAAGCTTGCATTCTCTCCTTCTAGATCGACGATCCTATGTTGTAGCTTCTTATTGTGCTTGCCGATCTTCTTTGACTCCACAATTAGTTGGCGATAAGCATCCACCATGTCTCCGCCATCTGAGTCTTCATCCGTTGCATTCTCCGGTGTGAATTGTTCATTCATAGAAGACATAGAAATTGAGTCAATAGATGATAAACATATAATATTAGAATCATGAGCTATTAAAGCGGTAGCATTAACTTCCTCATCACCGGAAGATGACTCTTCATCGGAAGGGTCATCCTACGTGATGGCTTGCATTGCCTTCTTCTTAGAAGCTTTTGTTGGGCAATCCGATGCTATATGTCCGAATCCACGACACTTATAACATTGAATTTGCCCTTCTTCCTTTTTCTTATCTTTTGAAGAGTCCTTAGAAAAATTCTCAGAATTTTTAGTCTTGGAAGAAGAAGAAGTACTCCCTTTAGATTTGTTGAATTTTGAAGAGGAGGACTTTGAGCTTGGAAATCTTTTCTTAAAGTTCCGACGAAACTTTCTCGTGAGAAGTGCGAGTTGCTTCTCAAAATCTTCCATCGTCACATCCGAATCCATCTCGGAAGAGGAAGAGTCAACGTCGCAACCTTTTGATGCCTTGAGCGCCATCCCTGTAGACTTTGAGGAAAGCTTGGAAGAAGACGAGTTAGTAGGAAAAGTCATCTCATATGTTTGAAGAGCACCTACTAGTTCATCTACTTTCATATCATCGGGATGTTTCATGGTTTCTATAGCCGCGACCTTAGGACGAAAACGTTCGGGGAGAGTTCTTAGAATTTTACGAATGATCTTGGTTTCGGGAATTTTCTCACCCAAGTTGGAACAAGTGTTGACTATGTCTTGAAGACGAGTGTAATAGTCGGTGAAGTTTTCATTCTCTTCCATATGAATAGAATCAAAACGACTAGTCAACATTTGTAATTTTTGAACTTTGACTAGACTTGTTCCCTCGTGGGTGGTTTTAAGAGTGTCCCAAATTTCTTTGGCGGTTTCATACGCCGAAATCAGAGAAAATTCGGTTTGATTTAAAGAGTTAAACAGAGCATTAATCCCCTTCCCATTGTAAGATGAACGTTCGTTTTCATCCTTAGTCCACTTAGTTCTAGCCTTGGGGACGGTAATAGCATCAACTACCTCGGTGGGATGAGTCCAACCATGTTCCACCGCTTGCCATACTCTCTCGTCGATTGCAATTAGAAACGCCCTCATGCGGACTTTCCAATAGGCATAGTTAGTGCCATCGAAGAAAGGAGGTCGATTGATATTACCACCCTCGGCCATTGACAATAACCTAAACCCTCTATGATACCAAATGTAGGTTATAGGTCTTAGGATCTAATAGGAATCAACACCTAAAGGGGGGTGAATAGGTGTTCAATGGCCAATTAAAAATCTAGATGCGATTTTAAAGTAATTGCGGAAAAATAAATTCAAACACACCAAGATTTACGTGGGAAAACTCCAAACCGGAGTGAAAAACCCACGGGACCGATCACATGAAAATTCACTAAGAAACAACCGAGTACAAGGCGATTCACCCAGGACTTTACCCGATTAACCGAATCTTCTATGTGAATATCCTTCGCTGGTCCACGATCGATTGAAGTCCTCCAACCGACCACGCCGCAACTCCTTGCCGCGCCAACGCCTCGAATCCACAAAGCGTCCACCGAGTCCTCGGCTCCCCCTACACGCGATCCCCGCGCAACACACCTCCGTCCGGAGAAGAAGAACGAAGATTTATGGTGATCTCCAAGTTAAAACACCGTAGACGATGGGAGGGATTCGTCTAATTGATCATCAAATTGATTCGCAAGGGTAGAATCAAAGGGAAGAACCTTGAATCAACTTGATGATCAAATCTCCATCAAATCTCTCTAAGAACTAGATCAAAAAGCTTAGGAGAGAGATTCTAGGGTTTTAGGATTGAAGTATCTTCAGGTATATTATTGTATCTTCGTCCTAGAACCTTGTCACGCCCCGGGCCGAGCGGAAGCCCGCCGGCGCGTGCACAGACCCGCCGTGTACACCAAACAAACACAAGCACACAAGGCGTCTACAGAAACAAGAAAGGAAAAGAGAGAAATCCTAACCAGGCTATCAGAGCGAGTAATATAAAACCACTAAGTTCTAACATAAAGATCCACAAAAGAGATGCAAAGTAAAGAACTAAATCCAGAATATGATACAAAACTCTAAACAGATACATAATACATCTTTTCTACAAGTACAAAAAGAAAAGATGACAACGGGTAACTATAGAAACTCCGTATGGCTCTAGCTAGCCGCAAACCCCTCGCCTCGATCCCTAGCCACTCCCGATGCGGATGGCTCTGAAATTAACAACAAACAGAGGGCGTGAGAACTATTAAAAATAGTTCCCAGTGGGCAATTACTGAGCTCAGCGAAATGCTCCACTAGGCTAAAATAAGCATGCTATAAAGAAGTAAGAAGCGATAAATAAGAAACGAGTATAGAACTGAAATTAAACGTATTCATGCTTCTACTACGAGTTTAACTATCATAATCATAATATTCTACTTTTAATGGCACAAACATATGTCCAAATCCTTTCACATGCATAATTAAAGTAAGTTAACGTTTACATACAAGCCCAACCATAATGTTCATATTACTACATAAAGTAAATTATGTACTCCGTTGTTCTCTACCAAGCATATATACTAGTCCAAAAGAGTAAGTGTTCTCTATCAAGCATACATGCTAGTCCAAAAGAGTAAGTGTTCTCTATCAAGCATACATTTTATACTTTCCATGATTCTATACCAATGCACACATATTAGTCCAAAAGATATAAGTTCATTACCACAATATTGTCAATTACAATTGATCCGAAGTTTCCAACTACCATATGTAGGGATAAATATACAATGTATGCACCAACCATGACTATGTACTAAGTCAAGAGAAGTCTCAAACCCAATCCATAAGGAATGTACCCAAGGTAACATCCCGGCTCGTGCCATGCCTAGGTGGCCCCGTGGTGGTCAATCGACTTTCCCCGTAGAAAAGGAGACCCAAGAACACGACAATCCACTTTCGGCGCCCAATCCCGCACGATCGCAAGGCTAACTCCGGAGTGGTAGCGAGCCTCACAAGCATGTGCGAATGAGCACAAGGGCAAGCAAGCGTAATCATAGCATAGGGTCCCTATTTGGGATACTCAATCATCAAGTCAACGACTTGGAATCTCACACGTCGACTCGGCAGTCGGAAAGTAGCTCAACATGTCACAACTCATTTACAACTACTTGGGTGGTAACTCTCTACCAAAACACAAGACGTGTAAAACATATACAACTCAAATGACACTATCCTACTTGGGATAATTCATTATATAAACAAGATTTCCAAGGAATTATAACATGCAATATCCAACAATTATCGAATAGATATCTATCAATACCATATGTAAGAGAACTATGCATTACTCACAAGCATCATAGTATTAAAATACACATGTCCTTTCCACTATAAAGCATACAAATATCACAATGCAAAGAGTTTAAACCACTTATAGTATATGCCATTAACTCATATAAAATGCCCCAAGGGCTTTACTTTACCTTTCCTCATGTCTAAAACATGGAATAGAAATCGTCGATCCCTAGATCGAGTGCAATATCACAAAGGCCAAAGCTAGATATAATACTAAAATAAATGCACCCAAGGAATATCACAAAGATCTTGTCATGTCTCATGTTATATTAACATTACTATCTTGCCTACAACAAGTATAAGACAAATAACACCAAGTCTCATGCGTGCCTACGTCCCATTCGCATAAGCATGCTATTAACCTCAAGGTTAACATCTTTTAATCACAAGGTTACAACTCACTATCATGCTTCATATCTATTTAAGCATAAAGTAGGAACATTAAGTTCTATTACATGTCTTTACCAAGTGTAATGTAGTAATCATTTATGGTTCTATAAATATAGTCCATATACCAAGTTCCCTCAAAGAATCATCTCGCCAATCAATCTCTAACATGCTTCTTAAAGTGGCAAACCAAATAACCGACTATGTCCCAAAACAACATGTAAGGCTCTACTACATAGAGCATATAATTTTCACTCAACATAACATAGTCATTTTAGGTTCTCATAAATTCAAGCATGTCCTAGAGAGCATAACTCAACATATAAACATGTCTTAAAACTCAAAGGAAAACATAGGAGGAGTTCACCCATTTCGGTGAGATCAAACCCACCGGATGTACTTCGAATCCTTTTCGTTTGGCCGAACGAAGTTGCCCCCAAGCTTCTAGTACCCTAAGATAAATATTTGAAGGGATACAAGCTTCAAATAAACATCTAACAAACTTCACCAAAATTCACATAGAAAAGAGGTGGAAAATACCTTTGATCAAGAAGATCTTGTACAAAGTTCAAATCGACCCAATGGATCTTCAAATCCAACCTAATAGAGAGTTCTACACCCATCAATTAGGTTCTAAAAGCCCCAAAACGAAAATCCCCAATTTTAAACCCTAATCTCAAAATCTAGGGTTTCTACCAAAAGAAAGCTCCAAATCTCAAACTAGAGGAAGATGATGAGTTGCTTACCTTCTAGAAGCACCAAACCAAGATCAAAATCCCCTAGGCTTGAAGATTTCTCCTCCAACAAGCTCTACTCCAAGCTTCAAGTCTTCTCCAATTGAGGGAAAAGCCACCCACAAGCAAAAAGAGAGCAAGGAGATGAGTTCTAGCTCTAAAATCCCAACCAAACCCACACCAATCCAAAGAGGAATGAGGAAAGGCTCCCTACCTCTTCTCTCCTTGGTTCTCAGCACAAAAGAACCCTCAAAGGGTGTGGGGTGCTCTAATAGAAGAGCACAAACGCACAGAAGCCCCTGCAGTTTTCGATTTTTGAAATCTGCCAGTCTGTACCGGTACAAATCCATTTTGTACCGGTATAAACCCTGCGAAAAGCCAAACCCGAGCCTCGGGTTGCCAAGTCTGCCCTTTTATACCGGTATAAATTTCGGTCTGTACCGGTATAGCCATCATTTTATACCGGTATAGACACCATTTTGTACCGGTACAAGACACAGAATTTCCAACCCGAGAGCCACCTAAAATCCAACTTTTTGGACTTTAGTGCTGGGGATTCATCCCCTAATCTCGGTACACGCGCCATAGGTCGGAACACAGTCAACGACCCTCCAGAAAATCTGGAAAAGCTCAAACACAAGTCAAATACTCGAACTCCGCAATTTGCGCAAGTCCAGTATGTTACAAACCTCCCATGGTCTATTTATAGAGTTAGAAGACTTTGAAGTCGAGTAGAATTGAAATCAGCCTTTTTAGGAATTCTGTTTTCGAGTCCACTGTCCGGTCAAACCATCTCTGTCCGGTCTCAGTGTGTCGTCAAATTTTTCGCAGTGAGCACTGACCGGTCAGACCAGGGGTTTGTCCGGTCCTAGGCTCTAGCACTCAGAAAGCTCAGCTTCACTGTGTCCGGACAGAATCCACAATCCGGTCAAAGGCCTGCGAAACTTTCTGCTATCAACCTCACTGTGTCCGGTCAAAAAGGTTGGTCCGGACAGAGTGTTGCGAAAAGCCAGATGACAGACTCACTGTGTCCGATCAAAAGGGCTGATCCGGACAGGGTTTATACAGAAAATATTTTTTCATAAAAATCAATATTTTAAACCCTTTTTAAGTCTTCTAACTACTATGTTGTTAATGTTAATCACCATAAATGATCTTAAATGCATACCTGAGGTGTCGAGCTTCTCTGACGAGTCCTGGAGCGTCCGATCTTCTTGTAATTTCTTGATCTCTTCAAGACTCCGACAAACTCACGAAATCCGCCAACTTACAAAATCCTTAACAAGCGCCATAGCTAGTGGCCACCGGAGTCTTGCATCTAGTCATTTTCTTTTTGTTATACTTGTATCAACTTTATTTTGTTGAACTATAGATGTCAAGTTGTAAACATTCAAGTAATTTTTGGGAGATGACAAATGTAAAAAGAAATGATGTATTGAATGTTAAAAGAATGTAATAGACTGGTTTACTTGTAAACATTATGAGAAAAACCGAAAAATGTTGAAAAAAAATGATGAATATTTTAGAATTTTTCGGTGATATAAGGTGATAGTTTTTGAATAAGATGCTCAAAGAACCACCCCCGGTGCTATATTAGTTAAATCTCTATTTTGATCGTGTTGCGACGAATTGGTGTCACTTTGGACAAATTTCTAGAAAATTATTATTTATCAATTCGCATCTTGATGAGTTAAATAATTTTGATTGTTCTTAATATCAAATTTTGATGATATGATGTCTTTTGAAATCATAGAATATTTTATTTTCTTCATAATAATTTTTGAAGTGAAATCAGTAATTTTTATGAAATTAATTTGAATTATAGGAGAATTTTTGGGAGAAAAAGCTATTTTTTCGAAATTCTGAATTTTTATACCGGTATAAACTCATCCTATACCGGTACAAAACACTGTAGCCGCGCGATATTATACCGGTAAGGATTTATTTTTCTCACTCTACACTCATTCAAACCCGTCTCTTTCTCTCTCTAAAACCCCCCTGAGTTCCTCTCCTTCAGATCTACTCGATTTCCCTCTCAAACAACTTGTTTTTAGCTCGGATCACAGGTAAAACCCGATTTTTGCATTTTTTTTGAATATTCCGGGACAAGAGTTCGATCTCAGATATTACTCGTTTTTGATGCAATTTTTTGCTGTAATTCACTTTCTGAACTGATTATCTTGCATCTAGAACACCTAGAACACCTTAGTTTGCGTTATTTTTGACAGATTTATGCTCTAGGGTTCTAAAATATTGGTTTTTCGGGAAACATTGTTTGATCTCTGTTTTTGTTCGTTTGTGATGCAATTTTTCTTTGTAAATCAATGATTGGTCATATATTCTTGCATCTAGAACACTTAGAACACATTAAAATCCGTTATTTTTTTCGTTATGTTCTAGGGTTCATTTTTGGTGGAATTTCGGGATTTTTGAAAATGTGCCAAATTTGATGAAATTTTTGCATGAATTAAGTTTGATATTGCATTATTATTTATTACGAGATTATTGGTGAATTTTTCAGGATTTTTAGAACATTTTTCAGATTTGTTCATTTTCTGCTACATTCTATATGTAGGGAAATGGCGTTCTCGCTAGTCTTGGTGCTTTTGGTGCTCATGGCCACGGGAGGTGGTCGCCGTGGTAGTAGAGGCCGACGGAGTGTCTCTAAAAGGACACGTGCTGCTGAGGAGTCGGAGGGATCGGACCCCGACTATCAAGCCGAGGAGGCTGAAGAAGAAGAGGAAGAAGCTGTGGAGCCTGTTTCCCGTCCCGACAAGGGAAAAGGCATTGCTGGTGAGTCATCACGCGGAGGTGGTGCTACCAGGGAGCGTCGAGCCAAGAGGGATGCTGATGTTCCTCCTGCGAGAGCTCGAGCTTTCTCTACTCGTTCTTGTATTGCAGAGCGGCACGTCAACTTCAAGAAACTCACTGAGCAGGTTCCTGAGTTTGGTCGCCTTATGCTAAGAGTCCCCATTGAGCCGGTTGGTCGTGTTCAGGCTCGCTCACCTTTCTGCGTGGAGCTCATTAGGGAGTTCTATATGCGTGGTTTAGTTCTGGCTGAGGATGAGGATACAGGCACTTATGTCTTTGAGACTTCTGTGCGAGGAAAGAAGTTGACTGTCACTCCTTATGATATTGGTGAGCTGTTGGGGCTGGAGGTTGATACTACTGGACTTCATTATACAGCGGGGCCATTTCAGTCTTCGACAGACTGGGAGACCGTTGTTGCAGCCATTTGCAAGCCGGGCGTTCAAACGGATCGCGCATTATTGGAATCTAAGGATCCGCGCCCGGAGTATCATCTCCTATCTTTGATCATGTGCTACAATGTTCAGCCTACTATCGGGACAAAGAGGCTTCGCTGGGAACGCTTTGTATTGCTCTATCTTTTTGGACATCCTGAGCAGACTCATGGGTTAAACATGAACATCCCTTTTCTGATATGGCAGCGAATGGTGCATGTGATTCAGTCCTCTACACGGCGGGATCTACTTCCGTATCCCCTGCTGATTACTCGGATTTTGCGAGCAAACGGAGTAGACACTGATTGTGCTAAGTATGACTACGGACTTGGGCCAATTGATGCGGTGACTTGGGCAAAGTCTGTGAACACCTTGAAGACTTTTCAGCAGACCAAGGGAGCTCCCCCACCTGCAGCATCGAGTAGTGTTGTACCTTCTCCACCTCCACCGTCACGACGAGCAGAGCGTGCACCGCCTGCAGGGTCCTCTAGATCAGGAGGCACAGTCACTTTGGACACACTTCATCGTGACATGGGTGAACTCACGAATGAAGTAAGTTTTCTCAAGAAAGGTTTAAAGAGTCTGGAGAAAGGAATGAAGAGGATCTTGGAGAAGATGGGTTGCACGCATGATGATATCTTTCCATCGACCTCATCCTATCAGCGCTCTGTATCTCGCCTGCCGTTCCTGCCTGGTGTCGGCCCGGAGACTGCAGGTTCTGGATCTCCTGCTAGAGGAGATGATGACGATGACGAGGCGACTGAGTGACTTCTGTCTCGACTTCTCTATTACTGCTGATTTACTGCTTATCTTAGGATCATGTTTAGTCTCCTTTCTGTGTTTTTTTTTTTTTTTTGATGTTTATCTTATGCATCTCGATTTGTAACTATGATTTAACTACTCTCTGTTTCTTTTGTGTTTCTTTCTATCTCTGTTTCTTTTTGGCAATTTTTGACAAAAAGGGGGAGAATGGACTACGGTACGGGGAGTTGATAGTGCATACACGTAGGGAGATGCATATACACAGGGGGAGACATGATTAGCATATACAAAGGGGGAGACATGCTTACGAGGGGGGAGAAGGAAGTATTTTTGAGCAAAGAATTTGAAAAGTTGATGGAACAAGGACGAAGAGAAGCGGAGAAGAGAAGATGAGAACAAAGAGATTGTTGATTGACTACTATTTTGATTGTCTATTTTCGTTTGAAATTGTTTTGCAGGAAATCAAGACTTCAAGACTCCTAGTTGCGTCTAAGTCATAGAGTTTGTTTTAGGAGTTTTTGATGTACTTTTGGATTTCATATTGTATTTGGACTACACGCGAGAAGTTTAATGTTTTGGTGATGACATTGAACTTCGTTTCTCTTTATGATGTAATTTTAGTGAGCTTTTGTGTTTTGTCACGAAATTGCCAACGGGGGAGATTGTTAAGGATTTTGTGTTGGCAAGTTTCGTGAATTGAGTCGGAGTCTTGAAGGATCGGAGCGGATCGAAGAACGGTGAAGAATCAAAGACTTCGAAGAAAGAGGAATTGGCTCACGATGAGAATCACGATGCCTAGGTAAGTTTTTAATTCATGTTATGGTGATTCATACTTAGTTATAGGCATTAGAATCATAAAATCATTGTATAACGGATTAGAAATTGTATCGGAACTTTGTAGTTTTCGAAAAGTGAAATTTCAGCAAAAAATACAAAGTTATACCGGTATAAAATTGGTTTTGTACCGGTACAAAAAAGTTGCTATACCGGTATAGCCATCAATCCGTTACCGGTAATGGCCCGTCGCAGAAAAATCTTCCGTCATTGCATTACCGGTAATGGCCCTGTTTTTGTACCGGTACAAGAAGGTAAAAATCTGATTTTTCTCTAATCCGAATCTAATTGATTCTAAAGTCTATAAATAGGTTCTTATGGTTCTCTAACTTCGTGCACTTCATCATAATACATGTTTGAGAAACCCTAAAGGCTAGGAATTCCTTCAAAACCTATTTTCTACTAAATAGCCTATTCTAGATCAAATCGAGATATCATAATTTCTCAATTATATGTCGATTCGATCTACGCTTCGCTTGGAGTTCTCGTTTCCGGTTTTCATCGATACTCCAACGAAGGATCACCATATTCATGATTCTATTCATGGTGGCGTCGTGGATTCGGCGTGATTGAAGACTTCGTGGATTCGGAGCGTGGCGTCGTGGATTCGGCGTATTGAAGACTTCGTGGATTCGAAGCAAGGCGTTTCGTGGATTCGGAACGTGGGCGTTCGTGGATTCGGACGTGATCGTGGACAACTCGGTGGAGTGCGCGGAGATCCATAAGAGAGTTAGAGAGGTTAAGTCCGTGGAGTCAGTAATCACCTTGTAATCTTTTCTTTTAGTGGATTGGTATTCGCGTGTTGGTCCCGTGGGTTTTTTACTCCGAGTTTGGAGTTTTCCCACGTAAATCTCGGTGTGCTTTTTATTTTCCGCATTTATTTTTAAAGCATCGAGAATTTGTGTTTTTCGGCTGATACACCTATTCACCCCCCTCTAGGTGTTGGTTGATACAATCTAGATAGATCCTTGGGGCTTCCCCATAACTCACAATTGGTATCAGAGCGGGATCTAGATATATTGTTATCTATGGCCGAAGGCGGCAACATTAATCGACCTCCGCTTTTCGACGGCACGAATTATGCCTATTGGAAAGCTCGCATGAGAGCTTTTCTAATTGCAATCGATGAGCGGGTGTGGAAAGCCATTGAGTTCGGATGGAAACCTCCAACCGAAAAGGTCGATAATGTTGAGAAGCCTAAACCACGAGACAAGTGGACGAAAGATGAAAACGAGGCATCTTCGTTTAACGGCAAGGGCATAAACGCTTTATTTAATGCCTTGTCGCAAACGGAGTTTACTCGCGTGTCGGCTTGTGAAACCGCGAAAGAGATTTGGGATACTCTACAAGTTACGCATGAAGGAACTAGCTTAGTAAAGGTCCAAAAATTACAAATGCTTACTAGCAAATTTGATTCGATTTCTATGGACGAAAACGAGACCTTTACCGAGTACTATACGCGTCTACAAGACGTTGTGAACACATGTGCTAACCTGGGAGAGAAGATCCCGGAGTCAAAAGTTGTTAGAAAAATTCTTCGAACTCTTCCGGAACGTTTTCGGGCAAAGGTTGCCGCGATCGAAACGGTTAAGCATCCGGACGAGATGAAAGTCGAAGAGTTAGTAGGCGCATTACAAACGTACGAGATGACTTTTCCTACTAACCAATCTTCTTCCAAGTCTTTTTCTAAAAGCACAGGGATTGCACTCAAATCAACAAAGGAAGAAGACGACGACACGGATTCCGACGGAAATATCACGCTTGCGGATTTTGAACATCAATTGGCGCTACTCACGAAGAAATTCCGACGGAACTTCCGAAAGAACAATGCTTCATCTTCGAAGCGAAAATCTTTCTCTAAACCTTCTTCTAATTCTAAATCGAAAGATAAAAAACTTGCAAAGTCTTCGAATGAAAAAGATGAATTTGAAGGGGAAATCCAATGCTTCAAGTGTAGAGGCTACGGCCATATTGCAACGGATTGTCCTTCAAAGAAGACATATAAACAAAAAGCTTTGCAAGCAAAAACTTGGGATGATTCTTCTTCGAGTGAATCATCGCCAAGTGATGAAGAAAAGGATCATATTGCTTTAATTTCTAAGTCTTCTTTGCCTTCCTCTAATGCTATTTGTTTATCCTCTATTGATACTAATTCTAATGTTTCTATTTCTTCGCATGAATCGTCGAGCGAGAATGGCGAAAGCGAGGAGGAAGCAAACGACGAGGATATAGCGGAATCATACAATCAACTTCTTGTTGAATCACGGAAGATGGCTAAATTCAATAAGAAGTTGGAAAGTCGATTGTTGGAAATTGAAGAGGACAACAACAATATGAGGATCATGAATGAAGCTCTTGAGGAGGAACGGGAATCGATTTTGAATAACAATTCAGTCCTCCAAAAGAAGCTAGAAGAAGCGGAATTAACGATCAAATCTTATTTGGATAAGATTGGAATTTTGGAGCAACAATTTAAGGAAACCTACACATCCAATCAAGTGTTAACCAAGCAAGTTCATCAACTCAAATCGGATCTTCAACAATTTTCCTCGGGTTCGAAAAAGTTGGATAACATGCTCGGGTTAGGTCAAACGAACAAGTTGGGCCTCGGATACGAAAGGACATATGTTGAGAAGGATCAAAAGACGACATCGAAAGTCTCAACAAATTTAAAAACAAAGGTATGTCACCGATGCGGAGTCAAGGGACATATCAAGAAGAATTGCCCGAACAAGGATAAGAAAAATATTTTGGCACCTTCTACAACTAGACTTCCCCCACGAAATCAATTAGGATATCAATTGGGTCGAGTACCTCGTGCAAACCGGAAGTCTAAGCCTCAACGTCAATATCAACCGAAGAACCAAGCATCGAAACAATTAACGGTTGATGCAAATTCAAGGCAAATCAAACCTAACGTCGACAAGCAAAGACAACGAAAGATCCGACAAGTGTGGATCCGGAAAGGTGATATCTTTCCTTACTCATCGTCTTAGTTTATTTTCATTTTTATAATGCATTGATTGGTGCATATTGCATTTTTTTTTTTCTTTCATTGCATTATATGATTAGACAAGGTTTGATGTTTACAATTTTTTTTTGAAAATCTTTTAAGGAAAGGTTTTTGGGAGGTTTTATTGAGAAGTGAGATGTTTAAAAATCTTTAAAGTAGAGAGATTAAAGGTTTTTCAAAGAGAATTAACCGGTATTTAAAGTCAATTCAAATTGAATTAAATTCATATTAATCATTGATTTTACTTCACTTTTCATTATTTTGACGGTAATTTATTATGTGATTTCTTTTTACATACCTTCATCAAAATTTTGAAATTAATTTTAATCACTTTGTATTTAATCCATCTTGGTAGTGAATGTTGAATATAATTGATGGATATTTTCTAATTGACTAAGATTCGTCAAAATTATTTTCAATTGTGAGATTGTCTAATTGAGGGGGAGTTTATTTTATTTTAAAAAAAAGGGAAGAAACTCCTTAGATTAAAAGATGTGGAAAGAGTTACATCCGAAAGGAGTGTGAAAACTACCACCACATGTAGGAAAGAGCTACCACCCCGGTCGTCCGGTACGTGTGTGAAGCTACCACGTGAGACATTATGAGAAAAACCGAAAAATGTTGAAAAAAAATGATGAATATTTTAGAATTTTTCGGTGATATAAGGTGATAGTTTTTGAATAAGATGCTCAAAGAACCACCCCCGGTGCTATATTAGTTAAATCTCTATTTTGAACGTGTTGCGACGAATTGGTGTCACTTTGGACAAATTTCTAGAAAATTATTATTTATCAATTCGCATCTTGATGAGTTAAATAATTTTGATTGTTCTTAATATCAAATTTTGATGATATGATGTCTTTTGAAATCATAGAATATTTTATTTTCTTCATAATAATTTTTGAAGTGAAATCATTAATTTTTATGAAATTAATTTGAATTTTTGGAGAATTTTTGGGAGAAAAAGCTATTTTTTCGAAATTCTGAATTTTTATACCGGTATAAACTCATCCTATACCGGTACAAAACACTGTAGCCGCGCGATATTATACCGGTAAGGATTCATTTTTCTCACTCTACACTCATTCAAACCCGGCTCTTTCTCTCTCTAAAACCCCCCTGAGTTCCTCTCCTTCAGATCTACTCGATTTCCCTCTCAAACAACTTGTTTTTAGCTCGGATCACAGGTAAAACCCGATTTTTGCATTTTTTTTGAATATTCCGGGACAAGAGTTCGATCTCAGATATTACTCGTTTTTTATGCAATTTTTTACTGTAATTCACTTTCTGAACTGATTATCTTGCATCTAGAACACCTAGAACACCTTAGTTTGCGTTATTTTTGACAGATTTATGCTCTAGGGTTCTAAAATATTGGTTTTTCGGGAAACATTGTTTGATCTCTGTTTTTGTTCGTTTGTGATGCAATTTTTTGCTGTAAATCAATGATTGGTCATATATTCTTGCATCTAGAACACTTAGAACACATTAAAATCCGTTATTTTTTTCAGATTTATGTTCTAGGGTTCATTTTTGGTGGAATTTCGGGATTTTTGAAAATGTGCCAAATTTGATGAAATTTTCTGCATGAATTAAGTTTGATATTGCATTATTATTTATTCTGCGCTTTTTGGTGAATTTTTCAGGATTTTTAGAACATTTTTCAGATTTGTTCATTTTCGGCTACTTTCTATATGTAGGGAAATGGCGTTCTCGCTAGTCTTGGTGCTTTTGGTGCTCATGGCCACGGGAGGTGGTCGCCGTGGTAGTAGAGGCCGACGGAGTGTCTCTAAAAGGACACGTGCTGATGGGGAGTCGGAGGGATCGGACCGACTATCAAGCCGAGGAGGCCTGAAGAAGAAGAGGAAGAAGGCTGTGGAGCACTGTTTCCCGTCCCGACAAGGGAAAAGGCATTCGGTGAGTCATCACGCGGAGGTGGTGCTACCAGGGAGCGTCGAGCCAAGAGGGATGCTGATGTTCCTCCTGCGAGAGCTCGAGCTTTCTCTACTCGTTCTTGTATTGCAGAGCGGCACGTCAACTTCAAGAAACTCACTGAGCAGGTTCCTGAGTTTGGTCGCCTTATGCTAAGAGTCCCCATTGAGCCGGTTGGTCGTGTTCAGGCTCGCTCACCTTTCTGCGTGGAGCTCATTAGGGAGTTCTATATGCGTGGTTTAGTTCTGGCTGAGGATGAGGATACAGGCACTTATGTCTTTGAGACTTCTGTGCGAGGAAAGAAGTTGTCACTCCTTATGATATTGGTGAGTGTTGGGGGTGGAGGTTGATACTCTTGGACTTCATTATACGCGGGGCCATTTCGGTCTTCGACAGGCGGGAGGCCGTTGGTGCGACCATCTGGCAAGCGGGCGTTCGAACGGATCGCGCATTATTGGAATCTAAGGATCTGCGCCCGAGTATCATCTCCTATCTTTGATCATGTGCTACAATGTTCGGCCTACTATCGGGACAAAGAGGCGGGAACGCTTTGTATTGCTCTATCTTTTTGGACATCCGAAACGAGACTCATGGGTTAAACTTGAACATCCCTTTTCTGATATGGCAGCGAATGGTGCATGTGATTCAGTCCTCTACACGGCGGGATCTACTTCCGTATCCCCTGCTGATTACTCGGATTTTGCGAGCAAACGGAGTAGACACTGATTGTGCTAAGTATGACTACGGACTTGGGCCAATTGATGCGGTGACTTGGGCAAAGTCTGTGAACACCTTGAAGACTTTTCAGCAGACCAAGGAGCTCCCCCACCTGCAGCATCGAGTAGTGCTGTACCTTCTCCACCTCCACCGTCACGACGAGCAGAGCGTGCACCGCCTGCAGGGTCCTCTAGATCAGGAGGCGCAGTCACTTTGGACACACTTCATCGTGACATGGGTGAACTCACGAAGGAAGTAAGTTTTCTCAAGAAAGGTTTCAAGAGTCTGGAAAAAGGAATGAAGAGAATCTTGGAGAAGATGGGTTGCACGCATGATAATATCTTTCCATCGACCTCATCCTATCAGCGCTCTGTATCTCGCCTGCCGTTCCTGCCTGGTGTCGGCCCGGAGACTGCAGGTTCTGAATCTCCTGCTAGAGGAGATGATGACGATGACGAGGCGACTGAGTGACTTCTGTCTCGACTTCTCTATTACTGCTGATTTACTGCTTATCTTAGGATCATGTTTAGTCTCCTTTCTGTGTTTTTTTTTTTTTCTTGATGTTTATCTTATGCATCTCGATTTGTAACTATGGTTTAACTACTCTCTGTTTAGTTTGTGTTTCTTTCTCTCTCCGTTTCTTTTTGGCCATTTTTGAATAAAAGGGGGAGAATGGACTACGGAGTACGGGGGAGTTGATAGTGCATACACGTAGGGAGATGCATAGACAAAGTGGGAGACATGATTAGCATATACTAAGGGGGAGACATGATTACGAGGAGGGAGAAGAAAGTATTTTTGAGCAAAGAATTTGAAAAGTTGATGGAACAAGGACAAAGAGAAGAGGAGAAGAGAAGATGAGAACAAAGAGATTGTTGATTGACTACTATTTTGATTGTCTATTTTCGTTTGAAATTGTTTTGCAGGAAATCAAGACTTCAAGACCCTAGTTGCGTCTAAGTCATTGTCACGCCCCGCCACCCGCCTATTTGGTCGGGTTCGGGCCACGTCAACAGACGCCGAATGGACAGGGCCTCCCCTGCCCGCCCAAGGCTCTAACAACAAGTATAATTTGACAATCAAAGAGAATTTCAATTATACAAGGCTTACACGAAGGTAAGCAACAACAACACAGCGGAAGAGTAAGCACAAAGCTAGAATATAAACCATACATGAACTTGATTACATTTGAACCAAATACAAGTAAACTAGTCGATTACATTCTTTAAGCATTCAATACATCATTTCTTTTACATTTGTCATCTCCCAAAAATTACTTGAATTGTTTACAACTTGACATCTATAGTTCAATAAAATAAAGTTGATACAAGTATAACAAAAAGGAAATGACTAGATGCAAGACTCCGTGGCCACTAGCTATGGCGCTAACCCCTTGCCCGGTCCTCCATTGCCCGCTCGTGCTAGGACCTGTGGGGTTAGTGGTGTGAGAACTACAACGAAGTTCCCAGTGGGCTCGGCAACCGACCCCGCCGACTTACCCACTAGGTCTATCCAGGCATAAGTATTTCAACGAAAATGAAGTAGTAACCAAACTATATAAATGCTAATACTATGCCTGCAAGAAAGAGTCAGATAGATAGATAATCGAATTTAGATATGTTTGCATGCATGCTCTTTACCATACTTTACTTTACTTTACTTGGCTCATTACCCAATCTTGGCGGTTAACATAGTTAACCCCAACAAACTCAAGACCCAAAATCCCTCATCGAGCAGGAGGCTCTAAGCCTACAAGACCCGAGGGACCGTCCGTCGGGGCCACGATCCCCTAGGTGACTGTTGCGGAACTCACCGCTTGAGGAGGAGCGACCTCCCTCAAGCCAAGACTTGTCAAGAGTATCGATCTAATCCTCACATTGAGGATTCATAGCCACTAGTTACCATGCCATTGTCAATGTTAGGTTTTCTACCTAATCATGTATATCATTCTTGCCATAATGCCACTAAGTTAAACTTTGTTTAACTAAGGTTATCTCAATGCCAATCTTGTCTCTATGTTCAATATCACCTTTGTTGACTAAGATCAAGTCCATTCTATATTCACACAAGTAGGGTTCTAATTCTCATGCCTCTATGGTTTCATTACAATCTCTAAGTTTATTTTCATACTAGAATAATAATTGAAGTTCAACCATAGCATAATTAACCTCTACCCTAACATGCATGAATATACTATACATTTAATATGCTCAAAAAGGTGAAATAGACATAGAAGGGAATTCGATGATTCCGGTATGCACCCCCCACCTTAAAATAATTTTGTGAGGATGCCCAAGAAGTTTCACGACCTACCGGGGCCTAGGTAAAAACCTGCAGTTTAAAAGTGAACCTAATCAGGCCATTTTACATAGTAGCCCGTATATCGGATTTTCGTTTAATTAAACGGAGTTGTCCCACACGTCGGGAATACCCCCAATTAGGTTTCTACAAGGTCAATTTGACCCAAGAACCCCTATGTTCAAAAGCCCCAAATTTGGTGTTAAGGATTTATCTAAGTTGGCGTGTTTTGTATTCGTAAGGAGTTTTGGAGACTTCGATGAAGCTCAAGTCAAAGGATCGCAATTCAAGATCAAAAGCTGTGTTGGATGAAGTTCGATAACTCAGGTATGGACGAGAACACTTAGTGGTGTATTTTAAGTTATTAAAATATGTTTGGAAGACATCGTAACTAATAAAACTATGTTTTGAACTTAACTGATACTTTTTCATGTGTAAACTGGTTGGGACGACCGGTCTCCACACTGAGAAGACCGGTCCCAGAGAGCTCCTTCTTCGCATCTTTACACAGAGGACCGGTCTCCTCATCTGGAAGACCGGTCCCAGAGAGCTCCTTCTGCGCATCTTTACACAGAGGACCGGTCTCCTCATCTGGAAGACCGGTCCCGGCTTGAAATTCGTATGTCGTCGAATGAGACCGGTCCCCGATCAAGTGAGACCGGTCCTCGGTGATCAATCTTTTATTGCGCAAGGTAGGATCGGTCTCTAACTTGGAGGACCGGTCCCGCGATACGAAATCTGTTTTTAAAGATTTTATCTGTTATATCTAAATCTTTCTAGATGTCTTCTAAACCTATAAATATGAGATGAGGGACTTTTGGATGTTTAAGACTTAGAGATATATAATGTGAAAAACCCTAGAAAGCTTGTGATGATTTTCTTCGCTCAATATTTTTTTAATCAAGCTTTTTAGGTTTTGATCATTGAAACGATTCTCTGAAAGAGTTTAATATTCTTAAGAATCTTTTAATGATGAACATCTAGGGTTTTCGCTCCTCATCTCATATGTTCTTTTTAAGTCCATAAAATCACCGCAAAGTTGTTTTAAAGAGATTCGAACTTCGGAGGAAGTTTGGCGCGTGGACTTCGCGTGAAGACCGTGGATTCGGTGGGCGTTTCGTGGATTCGAGACGTGGATCTTTGTGAGGATTTGCGGCGAGATCGATAGAAGGATTTCCATCGATCGAGGACCAACGAGACGATCTACAACGAGGATTCGGTAAAATCGAGTTGTGTTTAGGATTAAATCACTTGTACTTGATTTTTCTATAGTGGATCGTTTTGCGTGATTGGTCCCGTGGGTTTTTCTCTCCGGCTTGGAGTTTTCCCACGTTAAATCTCGGTGTTTGATTTTATTTTCCGCTTTTATTAATTTTTAAGCATTGAGATTGTTTGTGTTTGCCGTTTACACCTATTCACCCCCCTCTAGGTGTTATTTACCTTTTAGATCTTAGGGATTCATATCTCACAATTGGTATCAGAGCGGGTATAGGTTGTAATCTATGGCCGAGGGTGGTAACATTAATCGACCTCCGCTCTTTGATGGCACTAATTACGCTTACTGGAAAGTTCGTATGAGAGCGTTCCTTATTGCCGTCGACGAGCGTGTTTGGCAATCAATTGAATTTGGATGGAAACATCCAACTGAGGTTGTCGAAAATGTTAGCGGCCCTAAACCTAGAAATAAGTGGACGAAGGATGAAAATGACCTATCATCGTTTAACGGGAAGGGTATCAATGCTTTATTCAATTCTTTAAATCAAACAGAATTTTCTCGTGTCTCGGCGTGTCAAACCGCCAAGGAGATATGGGATACTTTACAAGTTACACACGAGGGTACAAGCTTGGTAAAAGTTCAAAAATTGCAAATGCTTACGAGTAAATTTGATTCTATTCGTATGGAAGAACATGAAACTTTTACCGAGTATTATACTCGTTTGCAAGATATAGTTAATACGTGTGCTAACTTGGGAGAAAAGATTTCTGAATCTAAAGTTGTTCGAAAAATTTTAAGAACTCTTCCCGAATGTTTTCGTCCAAAGGTTGCGGCCATAGAAACGGTAAAACATCCGGATGAACTTAAGTAGAAGAATTAGTTGGTGCACTTCAAACTTATGAAATGACTTTTCCTACTAATTCATCTTCTTCCAAGTTGTCTTCTAAGTCTACAGGTATGGCTTTGAAATCAACAAAAGGAGACGACTTGACATCTTCATCGGATTCGGATGACGACGTGACATTGGAGGAATTCGAAAAGCAATTGGCTCTATTAACAAGGAAGTTTCGTCGAAACTTTAGGAAGAGACAATATTCAAAACCAAACTTCTCAAAGTCGAATAAATCAAAAGGGAGTTTTCTTTCTTCCTCTTCATCTTCAAAATCTAAAAATTCTGAGAATTACTCTAAGGACACAACAAAAGAAAAGAAGAATAATGAAGGTCAAATTCAATGCTATAAGTGCAGACGATTTGGTCATATTGCATCGGATTGTCCCAATAAGAAGTCTTTGAAAAGAAAGCGATGCAAGCAATTACTTGGGATGATTCCTCTGGAGGAGTCAACCTCAAGTGATGAGGACGTTAATGCCACCGCACTTATTGCTTGTGATTCTTCTTTTGTGTGTTTATCATCTACCGACTCTATTTCTATGATCGTTTACATGAACAATCCGCCTCTCGAACATTCAATGGACGAAGAGTCGGATGCGAGGCAAAATGGCCGCCGCCTATCACCAACTTGTTGTTGAATCGAAGAAGATGGCGAAACACAACAAGAAGTTGCGGCGAAGATTATTCGAATTGGGAGAAGAAAATACAAGATTAGAGTCATTAAAGGGAAGCCTAGAACAAGAGAGAGATGGTTTGATTAAGTCCTATAATTCTTTATTAGATAAATGTGAATTGCTTGAGAAGGAAAAGGAAACAAATATTGAAAATATTAATTTCCTCACCAAGCAATACACAGAAGCTAGAGAATCAAACATGGAATTTACTAAGACGATTATTCAGTTAAAATCTGATTTAAACAAATTTTCGTCGGGCTCTAGCAAACTCGACAAAATGATAGGACTTGGTCAAACCAATAAGTTTGGACTTGGTTATGAGAGGACCCCTGTCAACAAAGTGATGAAGAAACGGACGAACAACGGATGAAGCGGCACCGACGATTTACGGTAAGTTTGTTTCCACAACAATTCGTTTGCTAACAAAATTTGTCATTCTTGTGGTATGTCAGGACATGTGAAAAGATTCTGCATGCAAAAACCAAAGAATGAAGGTACTACCCGATGGATGAAGATGGATAATCCAAAGAAGAAGACGAAGCAAACTTGGAGACGAAAGTCGGATGATCCAAAGAAGTATATAACCAAATTCGTCGACAAGCTAAAGATGTCTCAATCAAGTCAACCGACGCACCCTAAAACACGGAAGGTTTGGGTGCGCAAAGGTGAACTCTTTCCATGTCTTGTCATTCATACTTCTCTTCATGCTTATGATACTTCTTCATGGTATCTAGATAGTGGTTGTTTACGCCATATGACCGGTGATAAAAATTGTTTTAATTCTTTAAATAAAACCTCCGGAGGATTTGTTGTTTTCGGAGATGGCCGGTCATCTAAAATTATTGGAAAAGGAACAGTCACTATCTCTGATGGCCCTACGTTGAACGACGTATTTTATGTTGAGGGGCTTAAATCAAATCTCATAAGCATAAGTCAATTGTGTGATGACGGATATTCAGTAAATTTTTCTGCAAATGAATGTTCTGTGATGAATGATGATAATTCTTTCTTTTTAAAAGGTATTAGGTCACAGAATAATTGTTACGTTGTTCCTAGTGCTTCAATTGAATTCTATAACCTAGCGACTTTGGACACTGAGACTCTTTGGCATGAACGTCTAGGTCACATGAATTTTAAGGAACTATCTAAGATAACGAAAAAGGATGTAGTTAGAGGAGTACCTAAGATAGACTTTAAAGAGAAAATTGTTTGTGAGGGTTGTCAACTGGGAAAACAAATTAGATCCACTCACAAGAGTTTGAATCACTTAGGGACATCTAAACCTCTTGAACTTCTTCATATGGACTTGATGGGACCTTCTAGGATTCAAAGCATTGGGGGAAAACGTTATATCTTGCTTGTAGTTGATGATTTTACACGTTTTGCTTGGTGTGCATTTCTGAGAGAAAAAGCTGATACTTTTGATTCTTTTTCTGAACTCTGTCTTCGTCTTATGAATGAACGTAATGAAAATATTATACGCATAAGAAGTGATCAAGGAGGAGAATTTATAAACTCAAAATTTGTTGATTTTTGTGTTTCAAAAGGAATTAAACATGAATTCTCCGCTCCTTATACTCCACAACAAAATGGAGTTGTTGAACGAAAAAACCGGGTTGTTCAAGAAATGGCACGTGCTATGCTTCATAGTAAGAAAATTGCACTTCATTTTTGGGCCGAAAGCGATTAACACGGCGGTCTATGTGATTAATCGTATTTATACACGGTACTTTAAATACTCCTTATGAATTGTGGAATGGTAGAACACCAAATGTAAACTACTTTCGTATTTTTGGGAGTAGATGCTTTATCCTTCGGGATCGTGAGAATCTTGGAAAATTTGACTCTCGAAGTTACGAAGGAATTTTTCTTGGGTACTCTACTACTAGTCGGGCTTATCGTGCGTATAATATAAAAACTAAGACGGTGATAGAATCAAGTAATATAAGAGTAGACGAAGCTTTTTCTGCAAATTCTTCTTTGAATGATACTACTTCTACTACTTTGATTGTTGATGATGATGATGATTCTCCATTTATCTTGCCTGTGAACAATAAAAATTTTGTCATTAATGATCCCATTCAAACTGAAACTGTTACACCACATGAGTCATCTGAACCCTCTACTGTTACTGAATTGACACCTGTGAAAGATCACCCTTTGTCTAATGTGATAGGAGACCCTCTTACTGGTGTAAGAACTAGGAGACAACTTCAGTGTGAATTTGCATGTTATGTTTCTCTAGTTGAGCCAAAACATGTTGACGAAGCTCTTCTTGATGAATTTTGGATAAATGCTATGCAAGAAGAACTTGGTCAATTCACTCGAAATGATGTATGGGAATTAGTGCCACGACCCGAGCAACAACATGTAATTGGTACAAAATGGATTTTTAAAAATAAGAAAAATGAAGATGGTACCATTATTCGAAACAAAGCAAGACTTGTTGCTCAGGGATATTCTCAAATTGAAGGAATTGATTTTGATGAATCCTTCGCCCTGGTTGCTCGTCTAGAATCCATTCGTATTATGTTTGCAATTGCTTGTCATTTTAAAATAACTCTTTTTCAAATGGATGTCAAAAGTGCATTTTTAAATGGATTTTTAAAGGAGGAAGTTTTTGTAGAACAACCAAAAGGGTTTATAGATTCAAAATGTCCCGATCATGTGTTTCGACTGAAAAAGGCACTTTATGGACTTAAACAAGCACCGCGAGCATGGTACGAACGCTTAACAAATTTTCCTTTAAATAAAGGCTACAACCGAGGGGGAGCGGATAGAACTCTTTTTGTAAAACATACGAAAAATGATTTTATTGTGGCTCAAATTTATGTGGATGATATTGTTTTTGGCGCAACTCGAGATGAGGATGCCACTGAACTTGCAAATTTGATGACCAGTGAATTTGAGATGTCAATGATGGGGGAGCTTACTTATTTTCTTGGGTTACAAGTTAAGCAAAGTAGAGATGGAATTCATCTATGTCAATCCAAGTATGCGAGAGAGTTGGTTAAGAAATTTGGATTGGATAGTACAAAAGCTTTTGATACACCAATGGGTACTAGTAACAAAGGACTCGGATTAAATTCTGAAGGACAGAGTGTTGATGAAAAACAGTACCGAAGCATCATTGGGAGTTTGCTCTACTTGACTGCGAGTAGACCCGATATTGCTTTTAGTGTTGGGGTTTGTGCCCGATATCAAGTTGATCCGAAAGAGATTCATTTAAAAGCAGTTAAGAGAATAATTCGGTATGTTAAAGGCACGTCTGAACATGGTATCTGGTATCCAAAGGGAACATCTTTAGAATTATTAGGATACTCCGATGCAGATTGGGCGGTTACGGATGATCGTAAGAGTACGAGCGGAGCTTGTTTTTATACGGGACACTTTGGTTGCTTGGCACGGTAAAGCAGAGCGCATTGCACTCTCGATTGGCGAGTATATTATTGCAGTTAGTTTCACTCAATTATTGGGATGAAAAGCTTGTTGAGTGACTATCGGATTCCGTCTACCATCATGACAATTCTTTGTGATAATACAAGTGCTATTAATATTTCCAAAAACCCTGTGTTACATTCTCGCACAAAACACATTGAACTTCGATATCACTTTTTAAGAGAATTAGTTGATTCAAATATTCTTCAACTTGAATACATTTCCACTGATGATCAACTAGCAGATATTTTGACAAAACCTTTAGATCAAAAATGATTTCTACATTTACGAAAGGCAATTGGTATGAATCTTATAGTCTAGATTTATTCTATGGGCCATAGTTTATGCATATAAAGGTGTCTCATTGCATTTTTTTCTGGGTATAAATTGTGATATCCTTCACATGACTTTAATTGGCTCTTGAAAATATTTGACTAAGTCAAGTTTATTTTTATGTTTATTTGATGTCTTGTTTGTTGATTGACTTGATGGATTAAATTCCTTTTGAGTACATGCTGTTAAAATCAATACATCTTATTTTGACCTTTAACAACAATGTGCTTGTCTTGTTTGATGATTTGTCTTGGTATGAATATTGATTTTCCAATTTCTTGGAATAATCATACTATCGTCATATTGGATGTTCCAATTTCTTAGGGGCAGTCTTTCCTGTGGTTATATCTAAATAAAAAGATGTGGAAAGAGTTACATTCCTACTGGAAGTGTGAAAACTACCACCACATGGAGGAAAGAGCTACCACCCCGGTCGTCCGGCATGTGTGTGAAGCTACCACATGTATTGAAATGCATCAAAAAAAAAAGAAAAAAAAGAAAAAAAAAAGAAAAAAAAAGGGGGACTTAGATATAAAAAAATAATAATAATTTTTATTATTGATTTGGGAATAAGATGCATAGGAGATGATAAAATTTGGTGATGTATCTCCAAGGCGATATAAGGTGATGTTACGGATAAAAGATGCTCAAAGAGCCACTACTTTCTAATTTTGTGCATACTTCAATTTGACCATATTATTTCAGTTTCAATTTTTTTTGGACTATCGTAATCTTACTCTTGGCAAATATGATAATGGATGCACACTTTCACTTTTCAGTTCTTATTTGATGTGTGGATTTTCACACAATACTCATCTGAAATTTGTTATTGTTTGTTTGACAAATTTGGACATTGTATTTTATTTAAAATTGAAATTTGACTTCGTGAAATTATTTTGATGAACATTCATGTTTAAAATCATGAGGGTATCACATAAATTTTTTTTTTGGTGCTTTTCTGTGCAATTGTTTTTGGCTCTGGGACCGGTCCCGCCCATAGGAGACGTCCCGCCGCCTTGGAACCGATATAAGGGCACAAGGGTTCGGTCGCTATTATGTTTCAAACGTTTTGGAGCTTTCTCTCTCTACACTCTGAGTTCTCTGGGAGACCAGTGGTCAAGATTTTGCTTCGATTTCATCTCCATTTCGGTAAGAACCCTAGATTTTGGTTCTTTCTCCCAGAATTTTTCGAACCTAGGGTTTCTAGGGTTTTTGTGCATGTTACTTGTTTTGTTAGCTTTTTGATTTCGGGATTATGGATAAAACTTCTCTCTTGAGATGTTTCATCATGTTTAATTACTTTTCTTCACATCTCTAGCAATTTTTCTCCATCTTGCGAGTCGGATTTTCTTGATTTTCATCTTGTTTCGGGTTTCTTTTTCGGAATAGCCGCTGGATTTCATCGTGTTGTTCGGATTTTCTCCATGTACATTCATCGTGTGTCTTGGCCCTAGGTGAATCTAGCTCAATATGATATTTCATAATGCTTTTCAATCTGTCTCATTTTTGCTATCTTAAATAACAACAGGGACCTCGTCTTTCAAAATGTTCTCGATGATTTTGGTACTTGTATTCTTGATGGCCGGTGGCGGAAAGGGCAGTAAGCGCCGTCGCTCTCCTATTCCGCCAATTCCGGCCCCTCGTGCTGAGGATTTGGGTAGTGATTACGTTCCTGAGGACGAGGAATCTGATGAAGAAGATGAGGATTGGGAGAATTTACCGCTTGAGGAATTGACACATGCTAAGGGCAAAGAAAAAGTAGTACTTGGGGAAAAGAAAGGCGGTAATAAGTCATCTACCAAGGCTAAAGGGAAAAAGAAAGTGTGAGAAGGAGAAAGGAAAGAAGAAAGTGACAGCGAAAGAGACAGGGAAGACGAAAGTGACAGAAAAGGAGAAAGGAAAGAAGAAGTTATCGACTACAGAAGCGGGGAATCAGAGAGTGTCGCAGCCACCTACCACTCGGAGTGCTCGAAGGAAACCTACGGGTATCAAGTTTAACGAGCCTACCAGTTTTAAACTTCGTGGACACCCGGATTTGTCATCCTCGCAGAGTTACTCGTCCCAGTTTATACCGAGGAGCCGATTGACTCGAGGCGACGGGCATTATATTGGACAAAGCAATGTATTGGTGAACGCTTTGTTGCCGCTCAGCAACTATACAAGCATGCGCCCGCACTTGAGTCATTGATCGAGGCTGGCGATCTTCACGATGTTTGCAATTTTCACGAGAAGACGGGGTACGGAATTGAGTTAGTTCGTGAATTCTATATGCGAGCCGGGTCTTTGATTGAATCCGAAGGAGGTCCGTATAGCTTCACGTCCCGAGTTCGAGGCTACGATTTCACGGTTACTCCTGCCGATGTTGCTTCGGTTTTGGAAATGGAGGCTCAGACCGAGGGGCAAGACTATCTTGACTCCGGCTTCGACTCAGTGAGGGATTGGTTGTCGGTGATGAAAGCACTTACGCTGCCGGACACTGACTCAAATGGTTTGGTTGTGATGTCGAAGGATTTGAAGTTGGAGTATCGGTTTCTAAATTTCATAGTGTGCTATAATGTGATGCCGTTGGTGAACACGAAGGTAGTTCGATGGGATCGAATGCTGTACATGTACCTTCTTGGCCATCCGGACATTGTGCTCAGTCGGAACATTAATCTGAATGTTCCGTTCTTAATATGGCGCCGCATGGCGAAGGATATTAAGACTTCAAGTCTCACCGAGCGGCTTCCTTCCCGCTTCTCATCATGAGGCTTCTAAACAAATTCGGTGTGGTGGCGTTGTAGCTCGTACGAGTTTCCGTTGGGAGTGATTAGTGAGATTACGCTTGCGAAATCTCTTGGTCAACTTCAGTCGGATACCCGACGGTCTCCTACTATGGGCCTTCACGGGCGTGGGACGTCGGCTATGCCTACTTCGTCTCGCGCTACTGCTAGTTCTGCTGAGCTCACGCCAGCTCAGAGTCGTGCTGCTATCTTTCAGGAGGTCACGCGTCTCTCTGCCGAGGTTGCCGCGTTGCGGCGGATGGTCCAAGCTATCTTTGACAAGCTTGGGTGTGCTCTACCTGATCCCACTCCTCCTCCGCCTGGTGATGGGTCTGCTTGAGTGTTCACCCCCTTTTGATCTTTTTGGCGGTTTCTTGACAAAAAGGGGAAGAAGCTTTTTGAGTGGAGTGGTCAAGCTTTTTGAGTGGTCACGCACGGAATGGCATTTACTTTTCTTTTGATGTGCTTTTTGATACTTGATCTGCTCTGCTTACTTTTGGTACTTGCTCTACTTGTACTTGATTTCATGTTTAGCTCTAGCTTACTTTTGATACTTGCTCTACTTGTACTTGACTTCATGTTTAGCTCTACTTGTACTTGACTTCATGTTTACACTAAACTGGTACTACTTTTACTCTTGGAGTTTATGTGTTACTTTGATGATTTTTGCGTTGAGTTAATAGCTGTGATGCATATTGTGATGAGTTCATTGAGAATTTTTGCAGGTATCCTCTCAAGACTTCAAAACTCCTTGTCTCGAATAAGTCATAGAGTCTGTTTTAGGGTTGTGAAAGTATTTTTTTTTCTTGGTTCTTTCATGCAACGGGGCGTTGTTTGGTGATTTTCAACGGTCCCTTATCTTTTCTAGCTTTATTCCTCTATGTATTATTGGGTTATGTTTTGTCACAAAACCGCCAAAGGGGGAGATTGTTAAGGATTTATCTAAGTTGGCGAGTTTTGTATTCGTAAGGAGTTTTGGAGACTTCGATGAAGCTCAAGTCAAAGGATCGCAATTCAAGATCAAAAGCTGTGTTGGATGAAGTTCGATAACTCAGGTATGGACGAGAACACTTAGTGGTGTATTTTAAGTTATTAAAATATGTTTGGAAGACATCAGAACTAATAAAACTATGTTTTGAACTTAACTGATACTTTTTCTTGTGTAAAGCGGGTTGGGACGACCGGTCTCCACACCGAGAAGACCGGTCCCGAGAGCTCCTTCTTCGCATCTTTACACGGAGGACCGGTCTCCTCATCCGGAAGACCGGTTCCGGAGAGACTTCTCTGTGACCTTACACGAGAGGACCGGTCTCCTTATCTAGAGGACCGGTCCCGGAGGCTTGAAATTCGTATGTCGCTGAATGAGACCGGTCCCCAGTCAAGTGAGACCGGTCCCTCGGTGATCAATCTTTTATTGCGCAAGGTAGGATCGGTCTCTAACTTGGAGGACCGGTCCCGCGATACGAAATCTGTTTTTAAAGATTTTATCTGTTATATCTAAATCTTTCTAGATGTCTTCTAAACCTATAAATATGAGATGAGGGACTTTTGGATGTTTAAGACTTAGAGATATATAATGTGAAAAACCCTAGAAAGCTTGTGATGATTTTTTTCGCTCAATATTTTTTTAATCAAGCTTTTTAGGTTTTGATCATTGAAACGATTCTCTGAAAGAGTTTATTATTCTTAAGAATCTTTTAATGATGAACATCTAGGGTTTTCGCTCCTCATCTCATATGTTCTTTTTAAGTCCATAAAATCACCGCAAAGTTGTTTTAAAGAGATTCGAACTTCGGAGGAAGTTTGGTGCGTGGACTTCGCGTGAAGACCGTGGATTCGGTGGGCGTTTCGTGGATTCGAGACGTGGATGCTGTGAGGATTTGCAGCGAGATCGATAGAAGGATTTCCATCGATCGAGGACCAACGGAGACGATCTACAACGAGGATTCGGTAAAATCGAGTTGTGTTTAGGATTAAATCACTTGTACTTGATTTTTCTATAGTGGATCGTTTTGCGTGATTGGTCCCGTGGGTTTTTCTCTCCGGCTTGGAGTTTTCCCACGTTAAATCTCGGTGTTTGATTTTATTTTCCGCTTTTATTAATTTTTAAGCATTGAGATTGTTTGTGTTTGCCGTTTACACCTATTCACCCCCCTCTAGGTGTTATTTACCTTTTAGATCTTAGGGATTCATATCTCACATTTGGGTGCTCCAACAATGCCCTATGTCAAACCTAGGGTTTTGATCTCATTCACAAGCAAAATATAGCTTTAGATCAACCTAGAAGCTCTCTAAAACCATCCTTGACCCATTAGAACCATCTATTTGGGGTTTACAACAAACCCTAGCCAACCACCATTAGAGCTCATGAAGCTCTCATGAGTTTTCATGGAGTTCATGGCCAAACAAGCCCTCTAACACTAGCAACAAGCTAGAAACTCCACATCTCAAGCTAAAACCAAAACCCTAGGGTTAAACTTGCAAGAACCTACCTCTTGTAGCAAGCTCAACCCAAGCCCTTGTTGTAGGAGAGCTCCAAGATCCTCCAAGAAGCCTCCAACAAGCTCCAAGCCACCTTCTCCAACTCCTTCTCCTTCTTCTTCCTTGCCCTAGAGCTCCTCTAGAGAGAGAAAGTGGCAGAAAAGAGAGTGAGGGTGAGTGTGCTGTGAAATGGGGTGTGGGTAAGCTTATTGTGTTGTAACAATAGCCAAAAAGCCCCTCAACTTCTTTTATTTCGCGCAGCTCACGAACTGCTGTCAGACCATCCCATACCGGTATGGGGGAAATCACCGTATGGGGTGCTACAAAGTGGCGAGAACCCGAGAGCGACTTCCTCGGTTTCGCGACATCTATACCCGGTATGGGGCGACTGCGGTATGGGCCAAAGAAAACTATCAAACCCGATAGCTCTCCTTTCTCGGGTGCGATGGCTATACGGAACACACCGGGTCACCCGGCTGGGTATAATTATCAAACCCGAGGAGCTCTTCCGCTTCTCGGGTGTGATGGCTATCTGTGCAGACACCGGGTACATGCGGTATGAGACTATAAAACTGTCAAACCCGAGCGCTCCTCCTCTCGGGTGTGATGGCTATACCGGTACAGACACCAGGGCTGTACCGGTATGGGAGCTTCAGATTTGTGTTTTCGCGCTGTTTCGACTCTACTTCGCGCCGCACAACGCCAAAACCTTCTTAACTCTTCTAGATCATCTTATAACCTTTCCAAGAGATTTGGAATGGCAATTGGAACATGTCCAACTATTTTATATTCGTACTTTAGTCAATTTGGCCAAAGTTCGATCTTGTTGTCGAATTTTTCGATATGCTACATTCTCCACCCCTTAAAATTAGTTTCGTCCGCGAAACTTAACGCATACCTTAGCTTGTCGACTCGAACAAGTGAGGGTACTCCTTCCTCATTGTGTCCTCGAGTTCCCAAGTGGCTTCACGCACCGCATGATTGCTCCGGACCTTGACGTAGGAAATCTTGCGATTCCTAAGCTTCTTTTCGCCTTTCCCAAGAATACAAACCGGGTACTCTTCATAGGTCATGTCCTCGTTTAACTCCACCGGTTCATACTCCAATGCATGAGCCGAATGGTGGATATACTTGCGAAGGTTCGAAACGTAAAACACATTGTGCACCCCCGCAAGTCTCGGTGGTAATGCCAACTTGTATGCTACCGCACCGATCCGCTCCAATATCTCAAAAGGTCCGATATATCGGGGACTTAGCTTCCCCCGAACTCCAAACCTTTTTATGCCGCGCATAGGTGATACTTTCAAAAACACGCGGTCTCCAACCGCAAACTCTAGATCCTTCCTCCGCTTATCGGCATAACTCTTTTGCCGAGATTGCGCCGTCGTGAGTCTTTGTCGAGCTAGGCGGACCTTCTCCTCCGCCTCCCGCACAACATCGGGGCCAAGAGTCGCTCTCGCCCACGTCGCTCCAATGAATTGGAGAACGACACTTCTTACCATAAAGGGCCTCGAATGGCGCCATCGCAATACTCTCCTGATAGCTATTGTTGTATGCGAATTCCGCCATTGGTAGGAAATCGTGCCATCCGCCCTTATAGCCGAGTACACACGCCCGAAGCATATCCTCAAGTATCTGAATAGTCCTCTCCGATTGACCGTCACTTTGAGAATGAAATGCCGTGCTAAAATTGAGCCGTGTACCCAAAGCATCTTGCAAGCTCTTCCAAAAATGAGAGGTGAACCTCGGGTCCCGATCCGATACAATTGACACCGGAACCCCGTGTAACCTCACGACCTCGTCGAGATACACTTGAGCTAGCTTGTCTCCCGACCAAGTAGTGTGGATCGGCAAAAAGTGAGCCGATTTTGTCAACCGGTCCACAACTACCCAAATCGCGTCGTGCCCGCCTTGTGACCTAGGCAAACCCGTCACAAAGTCCATAGCAATGTCTTCCCACTTCCACACGGGTATTGCTAGACTTTGCAATTTCCCCGCTGGAAAGCGACGCTCCGCTTTTACTTGTTGGCACGTGAGACATTGTGCCACAAATTCTCCAATGTCCCTTTTCATACCCGGCCACCAATAATGGAGTTTCAAGTCTTGGTACATCTTGGTGCCGCCCGGGTGAATGCTATAGGGGGATTGGTGTGCTTCTTGCATAATTGCCCTTCGAAGATCATCGTCCTTGGGCACACACCAACGGTTCCGATACCGTAGTGTTCCGTCGGTCCCAATGCCAAAATCTTCGGCACTACCGCTCTCTACTTCGACCCGCACCTTTTGGAGATAAGGATCGGAAACTTGCAATTCCTTTATCTTTTCCAACAAAGTGGGTTGCACGATCAACATAGCAACTGTTGCCGGCACTCCCGGCGCCACCACTTCAAGCCCTAACCGCTGCATCTCCTTGTGCAATGCAGGTTGAGGTGTAATCGCCGTCGCCAAATTCTCCGCCGACTTTCTACTCAAAGCGTCGGCCACGACATTTGCTTTCCCGGGGTGATATAGAATAGTAACATCATAGTCTTTAAGCAATTCTAACCACCGCCGTTGTCGCATATTTAACTCTTTCTGGGTGAACAAATACTTGAGACTCTTATGATCCGTGTAAATCTCACAATGTTCCCCGTACAAGTAATGCCTCCAAAGCTTTAGTGCGAAAATGACCGCCGCTAATTCCAAGTCGTGAATCGGGTAGTTCTTCTCATATGTCTTTAATTGGCGCGAAGCATAAGCGATAACTCGGCCATTTTGCATCAGAACGCACCCAAGACCAACGTAAGAAGCATCACTGTACACGACATAACTCTCCCCCGGCGTCGGCAAAGCAAGCACCGGAGTCGTCGTCAATCTTTTCTTAAGCTCCTCAAAGCTTCGCTCACATTCGGGGCTCCAAACATACTTCACCCCTTTGTGCGTAAGGCGCGTTAGTGGAGTTGTTATTTTAGCGAACCCTTCCACGAACCGCCGGTAGTAGCCCGCAAGCCCCAAAAAGCTTCAAATTTCTGTTGCATTTGTTGGGCGAGGCCAATCCTTAATTGCCTCAACTTTCTTTGGGTCCACAGAGACGCCGCCTCCAGATATAACGTGACCCAAGAAAGTAACCTCCGTAGCCAAAACTCACATTTCTTCAATTTGGCATAAAGCTTCTCTCGCCGGAGTGTCTCCAACACGATTCTCAAGTGCTCCTCGTGTTCTTCCTCGGTCCGAGAATATACCAATACGCCGTCAATGAATACCACGACGCACCGGTCCAATAGCGGACGGAAGACGCTATTCATTAAGTCCATAAATGCCGCCGGGGCATTAGTAAGCCCGAAAGGCATAACCGTGAACTCATAATGGCCATACCGCGTACGGTACGCCATTTTGTGCACATCCTTGGGCCGTATCTTCAACTGATGATACCCCGATTGAAGGTCAATCTTCGAATAAACCCTTGACCCTTGCAACTGATCGAATAAATCGTCAATCCTCGGCAACGGGTACTTGTTCTTGATTGTGACCTTGTTCAACTCGCGGTAGTCAACGCAAAGTCGAAGTGTGCCGTCCTTCTTTTCACAAACGACCGGAGCTCCCCACGGAGACACGCTCGCCGCACAAAGCCTTTATCGAGCAAGTCTTGCGGTTGGGCTTTAAGTTCCTTAAGCTCACCGGTGCCATTCTATACGGAGCCTTCGAGATTGGCGCCGAGACCAAGTCAATGACAAACTCAACTTCCCGGTCCGGTGGCAATCCCGGTAACTCCGCCGGAAACACATCCGGGTAGTCGCATACCACCCGAATGCTACTCAATTTCGGGTGCTCCCTTTGGGTATCCACGATGGTCGCTAAATAAGCCTTGCAACCACCCTTGATCATCCTCTTCGCCTTCACCGACGATATGGTCGCCGCAAAACGTGCGCCCTTACACGCTTGGTAGACCATTTCTTCTTGTCCAGGTTCACGAAATGTGATAACCTTCCTCTCACAATCGATAACGGCGTAGTACTTAGAGAGCCAGTTGATCCCTAAGACCACGTCGAAGCCCGATAACCGCTCGACCACTAGGAGATTGATTGGCATAATCCAATCTCCAATTTGCACTGGGCAATTTTCGCACTCCTCATCCACAGCAAAAGAGTGCTCGATAGAGTTGACCCACCAATGGTCATCATGACGCCCTATCTCTACCCCATGAGCCTCGGCGAATGATGCACGTATGAATGAATGAGATGCACTGTATCAAATAATGCTTTAGCTCGAGTGCCTTGGATCGAATAATACACCGCCACCACATCATCTCGGAATCGGTGCCGGAGTCGATCGCTCCTCCACCCGAGTGGCAAAAACCCGCCCACTAGGTGCTCGAGGTGCCTCCTGCGACGTGGTGCCGATGATCGTCCGGCGGACATAGCGGGTGGCGATCCGCCAACCGTCGCGGAGTGTCTTGTCTTGAAGCCGCCGAAGGTGCAGGAGATGAGCTGCCGGACACTCGCGACCAATGTGGCCCGCCTGGCCACACCGAAAACATCGCCCCTCCCGCTGAGGGCAAGTAACAACTCGGTGGTTCCCGCCGTAGATGACACACGGGTAGGAGGTCGACTCGAGTCGACTCCGATGCGCGCCTCGTGACCGGCGAGGTCGAGGGGGCCGCTTAGAGCTCGATTGCTCCGCAGACCCACTCGATGCCCGCTTCTTGGACTTCTCCCTGTCCTTATCCCTTTCAAAAGCCTCGCGCTCCTCTCGCGCAATAGCATTGCCGCGCTCCACCCAAAGTGCGCGGTCCAGAACCTCTCCATAGGTCGTCAGCCGGAAAGAATCAACTGTCTTAAAAATATCCGGCCTCAACCCACGCCTGAACTTCTTCGCCCGGTCCCCGTCGCCGTGGACCAAGCTCGGCACGCAATGAATCATGTGCGTGAACTCCCTCTCGTACTCGCGCACTGTGCGACTCCCCTGCCTTAGCTTGCGGAAATCCTCCTCGATCTTTCTTTTATCGCTTTCGGGGAAATACTCCATCAATAGCATCTCCCGAAACGTCTCCCAAGCCATGGTGGTATCGCTCAAAGAACGATCCTCTTTCACTTGCCTCCACCAAAGGCGCGCCGACCCCTCGAAGCAATGGGCCGCCAAATGCATCTTGTCCCGCTCGAGGGTATAGAAGTCCTCGAACAAGGACTGCATAGCGATCAACCACGTCTCGACCATCCACGGGTCCTTGTCTTCCCCGTTGAAGGTTGGTAGCTTTAACCGCTTGAAAGCCGTCAACACCGCTACCGCCCGTTCCGCTCCGCCTCGGGGGTGTCGTGATCCGAAGCCGACGAACCCGGCGGCGGTGGTACAAGCCTGTACCGCCTCCGCAGGTGGAGGTGGTGCGCGAGCTCAGGGTCCCGAGGCACGGCGCCACCGCCGCCCTGTTGGGCCACCAAGTCGTGGAGCCTACTAAGTTGCTCACTTTCTTTGCTTCATAGCCCCGCCAACGCCGCTACTTGGGCTTGCGGCTCGCGTACTTCGCCGATCCCGATCGCTCGGGCACCTCGGGAGGTGGTGCCGCCGCAGGTCGCGTCTTAGGAGGGCGTCCCGTGGTGCCATCACGTCCTGAAACGTAGCACACACATTAATACCCAATACACGTGACTCTTACACGTTCCAAAATAACTACCCCAATTAAGCGAAAGTAAATAAGTAAATTATTTCCCACTCTAGGTGTCATGTGGTCGGCCTCCCCACAAGGTTCCTTAGCGAAATAAATACTTGAATTCATCTCTAATTCCTTCTAGAGAAGTCTTAATGTCAACCCAATCCACTAGCTTTCGCGTTTACCAAATCCACGTTAAACGCTTCTTATGTCCCTAAGGTCTCCAATCCTAAGGTTCCTAAGTCAATCCTAGACCTTTGCTTACTTCCGTTTACGCTCTGATACCACTTTATCTGTCACGCCCCGCCACCCGCCTATTTGGTCGGGTTCGGGCCACGTCAACAGACGCCGAACGGACAGGGCCTCCCCTGCCCGCCCAAGGCTCTAACAACAAGTATAATTTGACAATCAAAGAGAATTTCAATTATACAAGGCTTACACGAAGGTAAGCAACAACAACACAATGAAGAGTAAGCACACAGCTAGAATATAAACCATACATGAACTTGATTACATTTGAACCAAATACAAGTAAACTAGTCGATTACATTCTTTAAGCATTCAATACATCATTTCTTTTACATTTGTCATCTCCCAAAAATTACTTGAATTGTTTACAACTTGACATCTATAGTTCAACAAAATAAAGTTGATACAAGTATAACAAAAAGGAAATGACTAGATGCAAGTCTCATGGCCACTAGCTATGGCGCTAACCCCTTGCCCGGTCCTCCATTGCCCGCTCGTGCTAGGACTGTGGGGTTAGTGGTGTGAGAACTACAACGAAGTTCCCGGTGGGCTCGACAGCGACCCCAGCCGACTTACCCACTAGGTCTATCCAGGCATAAGTATTTCAACGAAAATGAAGTAGTAACCAAACTATATAAATGCTAATACTATGCCTGCAAGAAAGAGTCAGATAGATAGATAATCGAATTTAGATATGTTTGCATGCATGCTCTTTACCATACTTTACTTTACTTTACTTGGCTCATTACCCAATCTTGCCGGTTAACGTAGTTAACCCCAACAAACTCAAGGCCCAAAATCCCTCACTGAACGGGGAGGCTCTAAGCCTACAAGACCCGAGGGACCGTCCGTCGGGGCCACGATCCCCTAGGTGACTGTTCCGGAACTCACCGCTTGAGGAGGAGCGACCTCCTCAAGCCAAGACTTGTCAAGAGTATCGATCTAATCCTCACATTGAGGATTCATAGCCACTAGTTACCATGCCATTGTCAATGTTAGGTTTTCTACCTAATCATGTATATCATTCTTGCCATAATGCCACTAAGTTAAACTTTGTTTAACTAAGGTTATCTCAATGCCAATCTTGTCTCTATGTTCAATATCACCTTTGTTGACTAAGATCAAGTCCATTCTATATTCACACAAGTAGGGTTCTAATTCTCATGCCTCTATGGTTCCATTACAATCTCTAAGTTCATTTTCATATTAGAATAATAATTGAAGTTCAACCATAGCATAATTAACCTCTACCCTAACATGCATGAATATACTATACATTTAATATGCTCAAAAAGGTGAAATAGACATAGAAGGGAATTCGATGATTTCGGTATGCACCCCCCACCTTAAAATAATTTTGTGAGGATGCCCAAGAAGTTTCACGACCTACCGGGGTCTAGGTAAAAACCTGCAGTTTAAAAGTGAACCTAATCAGGCCATTTTACATAGTAGCCCCTATATCGGATTTTTGTTTAATTAAACGGAGTTGTCCCACACGTCGGGAATACCCCCAATTAGGTTTCTACAAGGTCAATTTGACCCAAGAACCCCTATATTCAAAAGCCCCAAATTTGGGTGCTCCAACAATGCCCTATGTCAAACCTAGGGTTTTGATCTCATTCAAAAGCAAAATATAGCTTTAGATCAACCTAGAAGCTCTCTAAAACCATCCTTGACCCATTAGAACCATCTATTTGGGGTTTACAACAAACCCTAGCCAACCACCATTAGAGCTCATGAAGCTCTCATGAGTTTTCATGGAGTTCATGGCCAAACAAGCCCTCTAACACTAGCAACAAGCTAGAAACTCCACATCTCAAGCTAAAACCGAAACCCTAGGGTTAAACTTGCAAGAACCTACCTCTTGTAGCAAGCTCAACCCAAGCCCTTGTTGTAGGAGAGCTCCAAGATCCTCCAAGAAGCCTCCAACAAGCTCCAAGCCACCTTCTCCAACTCCTTCTCCTTCTTCTTCCTTGCCCTAGAGCTCCTCTAGAGAGAGAAAGTGGGAGAAAAGAGAGTGAGGGTGAGTGTGCTGTGAAATGGGGTGTGGGTAAGCTTATTGTGTTGTAACAATAGCCAAAAAGCCCCTCAACTTCTTTTATTTCGCGCAGCTCACGAACTGCTGTCAGACCATGCCATACCGGTATGGGGGAAATCTGTACCGGTATGGGGTGCTACAGTGGCAGAAACCCGAGAGCAGCTTCCCTCGGTTTCGCAGCATCTATACCGGTATGGGGCGACCTGTACCGGTATGGGCCAAAGAAAACTATCAAACCCGAGAGCTCTCCCCTTCTCGGGTGTGATGGCTATACCGGTACAGACACCCGGGCTGTACCGGTATGGGCCATAAAATTATCAAACCCGAGGGCTCTTCCCTTCTCGGGTGTGATGGCTATACCAGTACAGACACCCGGGCTGTACCGGTATGGGCCATAAAACTGTCAAACCCGAGAGCTCTCCTCCTCTCGGGTGTGATGGCTATACTTGACGGACACCGGTGTCCTGTATGAAACTCAGTTGTGTTTTCGCGCTGTTTCGACTCTACTTCGCGCCGCACAACGCCAAAACCTTCTTAACTCTTCTAGATCATCTTATAACCTTTCCAAGAGATTTGGAATGGCAATTGGAACATGTCCAACTATTTTATATTCGTACTTTAGTCAATTTGGCCAAAGTCCGATCTTGTTATCGAATTTTTCGATATGCTACAGTCATAGAGTTTGTTTTAGGAGTTTTTGATGTACTTTTGGATTTCATATTGTATTTGGACTACACGCGAGAAGTTTAATGTTTTGGTGATGACATTGAACTTCGTTTCTCTTTATGATGTAATTTTAGTGAGCTTTTGTGTTTTGTCACGAAATTGCCAAAGGGGGAGATTGTTAAGGATTTTGTGTTGGCAAGTTTCGTGAATTGAGTCGGAGTCTTGAAGGATCGGAGCGGATCGAAGAACGGTGAAGAATCAAAGACTTCGAAGAAAGAGGAATTGGCTCACGATGAGAATCACGATGCCTAGGTAAGTTTTTAATTCATGTTATGGTGATTCATACTTAGTTATAGGCATTAGAATCATAAAATCATTGTATAACGGATTAGAAATTGTATCGGAACTTTGTAGTTTTCGAAAAGTGAAATTTCAGCAAAAATACAAAGTTATACCGGTATAAAATTGGTTTTGTACCAGTACAAAAAAGTTGGTATACCGGTATAGCCATCAATCCGTTACCGGTAATGGCCCTTCGCAGAAAAATCTTCCGTCATTGCATTACCGGTAATGGCCCCGTTTTTGTACCGGTACAAGAAGGTAAAAATCTGATTTTTCTCTAATCCGAATCTAATTGATTCTAAAGTCTATAAATAGGTTCTTAGGGTTCTCTAACTTCGTGCACTTCATCATAATACATGTTTGAGAAACCCTAGAGGCTAGGAATTCCTTCAAAATCTATTTTCTACTAAATAGCCTATTCTAGATCAAATCGAGATATCATAATTTCTCAATTATATGTCGATTCGATCTACGCTTCGCTTGGAGTTCTCGTTTCCGGTTTTCATCGATACTCCAACGAAGGATCACCATATTCATGATTCTATTCATGGTGGCGTCGTGGATTCGGCGTGATTGAAGACTTCGTGGATTCGGAGCGTGGCGTCGTGGATTCGGCGTATTGAAGACTTCGTGGATTCGAAGCAAGGCGTTTCGTGGATTCGGAACGTGGGCGTTCGTGGATTCGGACGTGATCGTGGACAACTCGGTGGAGTGCGCGGAGATCCATAAGAGAGTTAGAGAGGTTAAGTCCGTGGAGTCGGTAATCACCTTGTAATCTTTTCTTTTAGTGGATTGGTATTCGCGTGTTGATCCCGTGGGTTTTTTACTCCGAGTTTGGAGTTTTCCCACGTAAATCTCGGTGTGCTTTTTATTTTCCGCATTTATTTTTAAAGCATCGAGAATTTGTGTTTTTCGGCCGATACACCTATTCACCCCCCTCTAGGTGTTGGTTGATACAATCTAGATAGATCCTTGGGGCTTCCCCATAACTCACAACTACGATTGTATTCCTCAAAACAATGTGTCGGTGAGCGCTTTGTAGGAGTTGCAAATCTTATTACGAGAGCTCCCGGGTTTCAAGCGCTTTTCAAGCACGGGGATTTGCATGAAGTATGTAACTTCTCTGAGCATACCGGTTATGGTCTTGAGTTGATTAGAGAGTTCTACATGCGAGCAGGACATTTGGTCGAGACTGATGGAGGTCCTTATGTTTTTTCTACGTCAGTTCGGGGTGTTGAGATGAGTATTACTCCTGACACTGTAGCGTCTGTTCTAGATATGGCTGCTCGTACTGATGGAGTAGATTATTTGCACTCTAGCTTTGACTCGGTTGGAGATTGGAGACGAGTTTTGACTGCACTTTGTGTTCCAGATGCTGAGAACAATGGTAATGCTATTTTGTCGAAGGATTTGAGGTTAGAATATAGATTCTTGAACTTTGTAGTTTGCTACAACATTATGCCTCTTACGAATACGAAGGTGATTCGTTGGGATAGAGTACTATATATGTATCTATTGGGGCGTCCAGATATAGTTCAAGAGCGGAACATCAACTTGAATGTTCCTTTTTTTATCTGGAAGAGGATGGCGAGAGAGATCAAGATAGCAAGCCAAAAGGATCGCCTCCCATTTTCTCTATTGATTATGAGGATCCTTCGGCTGCATGACGTGAATGTCATAGGTTCATCTTATGAGCGTTCATTGGGGCCGATCAGTGACACGACTATGACTAAGTGTCGCGCCCCGAGCCCGATCCATTTGGCCGGTTCGAGCGCGTCAAACAGACGCCGAACGGACAGAGCTTCCCCTGTCCGCCCAAGGCTCAACAAGTACAGATAGAGTATAAAATTTTTTACACATGCGGAAGCATACATAACACCTTGCACGAGGGCAAGCCATAGCCAAAGTGAAAAGCTAAACTAAAACATACAAGTACTATGATTAATTGCAATCACATACATGCATAATTCTCACAACTTGAATTCTTTAAAGTCTTTACAATCTCATGCATCATTTCTTTCTTACATCACATTTACCTCAAAATGAAACTTGTTTACAATTAAAGTTAGACAACTATAATCATCAAATACAAAAGATGATATAAAGGGGAATGCGACTATAGCAAAATAAAGTAACTCGGGCGGTCTCTACCTAGGGCTCGATGCCCTTACCGCGGTCCTCGGCCGGCTCGCTCGGTCCCGGCCCTGTGGAGATAGTGGGGTGAGAACTACAACAAAGTTCCCAGTGGGTTCGGCAACCAACCACGCCGACTTTCCCACTAGGTCTAATTCAAGCGTAATAGAAAGAAGGGTAAGATAATAACCGACTAACAAATGCAACTAATACGCTTGAAAGTAAACGATAATATGCTCAAAATAAAACATGCAAGATCATAAGTCCAATACCCAATCTCTTGGCTAACCCGTGAGTTCGCCCTCAACAAGACTCAACCAAACTCAAAATCCCAAAGTAACCGGGGAGGCTCAATATCGACCCATTGGGACCGTCCTCTGGAAAACTCATTCCGGTGGTGACCTACTCGGAGCGCACCGCTCGAGGGAGCTACCGCCCCGAGCAAGGACTATATGGTGAGTACGATCAATCCTTAACTTTAAGGATTCCAATTCACAATCCATTCCTTGACTTCAAGGAGACTATGCTCTTATGACCCTTAGCTCTAAGGTTGTTGTCACAATGTCAATCTCTCAATCATACTAATGCCAAGTATTCTACTTGTTCATATTCTTGTTCTTTGTTCTTTGATACCACACAAGTTGTCTAAGTATTCTAGACTCATCCTTGTCACAACCTCTAAGTACATGTCCAATGTCACGTTCGTTTGTCAAGTACACTACGTTCTTGCCTTAGGTTCTATCATGCATACATAGGGTTCTTGTTCTTTGTCACTACAATATCATACACTCATTCTCATGCATTTTGAACTCACAAAATACGATAAAAGCTCTTAAATAACCCTACTATGCATTATGCTCAATTTAAAGTATGCTCAAATATGACACTTAGACATAAAGGGAAGTTCGATGTCTTTGGAATGCACCACCCACCTTAGAATATTTTTGTGGAGTTGCCCAAGAAATCTCACGGCCAACCGGTGCCTAGGTTGAAACCTGTTACGTTAAAAGTTGACCCAATCAGGCCATTTTACATAGCAACTCTATGATCGGCTTTTCGTAAAAATAAACGAAGTTGCCCCACACGTCGGGGATACCCCCAATTAGGTTTTCACAAGGTCAATTTACCTTGGAAACACCCTAGGACAAAAGCCCCAATTTTCAAACCCTAACAATGCCATTTTGGCATTCCCATGGGATTGATCTCAACCACAAGCAAAAGAAAGCTTGTAGACCCATGAGAAGCTCTTTAGAACCATTCCTAAGCCATTAGAACCATCTATTTGGGGTTTACTACAAACCCTAGCCAACCACCATGAGAGCACTTGAAGCTCTCATGAGGTTTCATGGTGTTCATAGCCATACAAGTCCTCTAATACTAGCAAAAAGCTAGAAAGCTCCAAAACCCTAGAAGTTTACTTGTGAGAACTTACCTCTAGTGCAAAGCCTCTCCAAGCCCTTGGTGTAGGAGAGCTTCAAAGTCCTCCAAAAGCTCCAATGTCACCTTCTTCTTCCTCTCCTTCTTCTCCTCCAAACCCTAGAGCACTTCTAGAGAGAGAAAGTGAGCAAAAGAGAGTGAGAGGGATGAAAAGAGAGTGTGTGCTGTGAGGGAGAGGGGTTAGGGCTAATAACATGTTGTAACATTTACAACTAAGCCCCCCAAACCCAAGTATTTACATTCTGCCAGACTGGGCAGTTTTCGGGCTCAAGGTCCGGACCTTGGCCTCAAGTCCGGATCCCGAGAGCAGGATTTTCAGGACTTAGCCATTTTTCTGAAATTTCGCAGGCTAAGTCCGGACTTAGATTCTAAGTCCGGATCCCGAGAGCAGGATTTTTCAGGACTTAGCCAAATTTCAGCTTTTCGCAGCTGGGGCACCTTGTGGCATCCGGACTTCACTTGGGAAGTCCGGTCTTGGCTGCTCCAAGTCTGGGAATTTCTCCAGACTTGCAGTTTAGCTTTTCCAAGACCCCGCTTTTGCCACGCACGGGTTCCAAAGCACTTAGAACCCATACTAACTCGCTTCACTCCGCGTTCCGCTCATGTCGACGGAACTCGGCACGCTTTACGGGGAAGTGGGTTGTTACATTCTCCACCCCTTAAATTTAGTTTCGTCCGCGAAACTTATAATCTAGATTCATACCTCAATCCAGATTGTCAAATAGATGGGGGTAACGCTCCCGCATCACGCTTTCAAGCTCCCACGTAGCCTCCCGGTCGTTGTGGTTGCTCCAACGGACTTTAACATACGGAATTCTTCGGCTCCATAGTTTTCTTTCTTTCCGATCGATAATATACGCCGGGAACTCATCGTAGGTCATATCCTCTTGAATCTCCGACGGTTCAAACGCAAGGATATGGTCGGGATCATGAACATACTTGCGAAGGTTAGATACATGGAATACATCATGAACTCCCGCAAGCCTCGGTGGTAATGCTACTCGGTAGGCCACCGCTCCAACTCGCTCCAAGATCTCAAACGGTCCAAGGTATCGGGGACTTAGCTTTCCCCGCATTCCAAACCGCTTGACTCCTCGCGTCGGCGATAATTTCAAGAATACATGATCGCCAACTTCGAACTCTATGTCCTTTCTTCGCTTGTCGGCATAACTCTTGTGCCGAGATTGCGCCGTCGCAAGTCGTTGGCGGGCAAGGCGAACTTTCTCCTCTGCCTCCCGCACTACATCGGGGCCAAGAACGACTTTCTCGCCCACGTCGCTCCAATGAATTGAGAGCGACACTTTCTTCCATACAGGGCCTCAAATGGCGCCATCGCGATACTTTCCTGATAACTGTTATTGTACGCGAATTCCGCCATTGGTAGATGGTCATGCCAATTGCCCTTGTAATTGAGTACACACGCTCGAAGCATATCCTCAAGTATTTGAATCGTCCTCTCCGATTGTCCATCACTCTGAGGATGAAACGCCGTGCTAAAATCGAGCCGTGTGCCCAATGCCTCTTGTAGGCTCCTCCAAAAGTGAGAAGTGAACCTCGGGTCCCGATCCGATACAATAGACGCCGGAATCCCGTGAAGTCTCACAATCTCATCAATGTAAACTTGAGCCAATTTGTCCCCCGACCAAGTGATATGAATCGGTAGGAAATGTGCCGACTTTGTCAACCGGTCCACGACCACCCAAATTGCGTCGTGCCCACCTTGAGATCGAGGCAACCCGGTCACAAAGTCCATAGCTATATTCTCCCATTTCCAAACGGGTATAGGTAAACTTCGTAGTTTTCCGCCAAAAATCGCCGCTCCGCCCTTACTTGTTGGCAAGTAAGACATTGCGCAACAAAGTCCCCAATGTCTTTCTTCATGCCCGGCCACCAATATTGCAACTTTAAATCTTGGTACATTTTGGTGCCGCCCGGGTGGATGCTATAAGGAGATTGATGCGCTTCTTGCATAATCGCCTTGCGGAGATCCTTGTCCTTAGGCACACACCAACGGTTCCGATACCGAAGGGTGCCATCGGTCCCAATGCCAAAGTCATCGGCACTACCGCTTGCTACTTGACCCCGCACCTTCTGGAGATATTCATCGGCATTTTGCAATTCTTTGATTCTCTCCAATAGGGTCGGTTGTACCACTAAGGTAGCAAGTGTAGCCGGCACTCCCGGCGCCACTACTTCCAATCCAAACCGTTGCATCTCCTTTTGCAACAACGGTTGGGGTGTAATTTCCGAGGCTAAGTTTTCTCCCGATTTCCTACTTAGCGCGTCGGCTACGACATTCGCCTTCCGGGCTGGTATAGTATCGTGACATCATAGTCTTTTAGTAATTCCAACCACCGCCGTTGTCGCATATTAAGCTCCTTTTGGGTGAACAAGTACTTTAGACTTTTGTGATCCGTGTAGATCTCACAATGTTCCCCGTACAAGTAATGCCTCCATAATTTTAGCGCGAAAATCACCGCGGCTAACTCCAAGTCATGAACCGGGTAGTTCTTCTCATAAGGCTTCAATTGGCGCGAAGCATAAGCTATGACTCGCCCGTTTTGCATTAAAACACACCCGAGTCCAATGTAGGAAGCATCACTATATACAACATACGTCTCCCCCGGCGTCGGTAGAGCAAGTACCGGGGTCGTCGTTAACCTTTCTTTTAACTCTTTGAAGCTTCGATCGCAATCTTCGCTCCAAACATACTTGACTCCTTTGTGTGTAAGGCGCGTTAGCGGAGTGGATATTTTGGAGAACCCCTCCACGAACCGCCGATAATAACCCGCAAGTCCGAGAAAACTGCGGATTTCCGTTGCGCTCGTCGGGCGAGGCCAATCTTTAATTGCCTCTACTTTCTTTGGATCCACCGCAATGCCTTCACCCGAAATCACGTGTCCTAGGAAAGTAACCTCCGAAAGCCAAAATTCGCATTTCTTCAACTTGGCGTATAATTTTTCTTTTCGGAGTATTTCCAAGACAAGCCTCAAATGCTCCTCGTGTTCTTCCTCGGTCCGAGAATACACCAATACGTCGTCAATGAAGACCACGACGCACCGGTCCAATAGCGGACGGAAAACACGTTTTGTGCACATCCTTGGGCCGTATCTTCAATTGATGATACCCCGACTGTAGGTCTATCTTTGAATACACCTTTGACCCTTTCAACTGATCGAACAAGTCATCGATCCTCGGCAATGGATACTTGTTCTTCACCGTGACCTTGTTCAACTCGCGATAATCCACGCAGAGTCGAAGTGTGCCATCTTTCTTCTTGACGAAAAGCACAGGAGCTCCCCACGGAGACACGCTCGGCCTCACAAAGCCTTTGTCGAGCAAGTCTTCCAATTGCGCTTTAAGCTCCTTTAGCTCTACCGGTGCCATTCTATACGGAGCCTTCGAAACTGGCGCCGCCCCGGGAATCAAGTCAATGACAAACTCAACCTCCCGGTCCGGTGGCAATCCCGGTAACTCCGCCGGAAATACATCCGGGTACTCGCACACTACCCGAATGCCCTCAAGGTCGGGGTGCTCCCTTCGGCCGTCCACGATGGTCGCCAAATAAGCTTTGCAACCACCCTTAATCATCTTTCTCGCTCGGGCCGTAGATATGGTTGCCGCAAAGCGCGCACCCTTGCACGCCCGGTACACCATTTCCTCCTGATTAGGCTCACGAAAAGTGATCACCTTCCTTTCGCAGTCGATAACCGCATAATACTTGGAAAGCCAATCAAGCCCCAAGATTACATCAAATCCCCACTTCTTGTTTAATACCAACATGTAACATACTGGACTTGCGCAAATTGCGGAGTTCGAGTATTTGACTTGTGATGGAGCGTTTCCAGATTTTCTGGAAGGTCGTTGACTGTGTTCCGACCTATGGCGCGTGTACCGAGGTTTGGGGATAAGTCCCAAGCCCTAAAGTCCAAAAAGTTGGATTTTAGGTGGCTCTCGGGTTGGAAATTCTGTGCCTTATACCGGTACAAAATGGTGTCTATACCAGTACAAAATGATGGCTATACCTGCAGTACCAAGATTTATACCGGTATAAAGAGGGCAGACTTGGCGAACCCGAGGCTCGGGTTTAGCTGTTTCGCAGGGTTTATACCGGTACAAAATGGATTTGTACCGGTACAAACTGGCAGAATGTGAGCAGACCGAACTGCAGGGATGTTTTAGCATCTTGTTGCTTCTATTTGTGTACCACACACCCCTAGGGCTTCATTTGAGCCCTCCCACACAGCAAGCAAGGTAGGAGACCTTCTCTCTCTACTCCCTTGTGTTTCCTAGGGTTTTGGTTGGATTTTTGGGGGATTAAAACCCTCTCCTTGCTCTCTTTTGCTTGTTAGAGCCTCTACCACCATTGTTGGAGCTTGGAGCTTGGTGTTTGGAACTTTGTGGTGGATCAAGCTTCAAGCCTAGGGCTTTTTGAGTTTGGTCTAGAGCTTCTTAGAGGTATGTGATCGATCTCCTCCCTCTAGTTGTGGTTTTTAAAGGTTTCTTTGAGATGAAACCCTAGAATGGGATTCTAGGGTTAGGTTTTGGGGATTTTTGATTTAGGGCCTTTGGGACCTAATTGATGGGTTTAGAACTTTGATTTAGGTTGGATTAGAAGGACTCTAACTCCCATTTGGAGATCAAGAGCACTTCCTTCGCATTCGGTGAGTTTTCTCCAACCTCTTGTCGAAATCCTTAAAGTGTGAACTCAAGATTTATCTTCTTAGATTGTAACTCCTAGGGTGTGCCTTTTAGGACTCTAGGAGTGATTATCGAAGCTTCGTTAGCGGTTCGGAGCAACGCTTTTCGCACTTGGTGGGTTTGGCTTCATGAGCATAGGAGCAAATGGCTCCTAAGTGCTTATTCGGTTTGATTTAATTATTTTGAATGCATATTCATGCTAAATAGATTTATTATGAATTTTGAACCACTTAAAATGCATGCCTCATGTATGATAAAATTTTCACTCTATATAGTAGAGCTTTCGGGGTTAAACAGCATGCATGTGAGGGTGGGATTTGTGGGCACACAGGGAGTGTGCCATTCATGTTTATGTAGCTTAATTAATGTAATTGAGAACATTAAACTTGTGTTGGAACTTAGAAAAGCTTAAGTGTCATCAAGCGGCACTTAACTTAGAAAACTATGAAACTGCAACATAGAGACTTGACATAGGCCTTTTGACATCTATTATTGCCATGTAGAGACATGATGACATAGAGATAGGCCTTTGGACACTTGTACATTCCATGTTAGAGACATGACGATTTGGGACTTATGACGAGTTTTGTGACTTTTGCCATTGTGCTCATTCGCACACGCTTGTGAGGGTAGCTCACAAGCCGGCACTCGAGTTGGCCAACGCGTTTCTTGTATTCGCCGTGCGGGATTGGGCGCCGAAGTGGATTGCCGTGGGACAGTCTCATTCCTAGGGTGGGAATGTTGGCTACTACGGGGCCATTAGGCTCGGCATTTGGGCTAGGCAGCCTTCGGGTGGGCATCGGCCACATCGCCTTCGGGTCGGGTATAATGGTATTTAAACTTAATGTAGTTTAAAGATAATTGTGGACTTGACTAGAATAGTGAACTTGAACACTTTACTATCACTCGTGGACAATATGGGATTTGATAGGAATAGTAAACTTTAACTCTTTACTATTAATTTGTGAACCTTACTCTAGTTATGGTACTTTCTATTCATGCTTAGAATAGCTTACTTATGCAAATACATGCTAAGTAGAGATATTGTGTTTAGTAGTTTACATGTTATTTACATGTTGCTTATTATCGCTTAATATCGTTTATACTTACTTGCTTAGTTTTGGGCCTAGTGGAGCATGCAACTGAAGTCAGTAATTGCCCACTGGGAACTATTAATTAATAGTTCTCACGCCATCTTTTTCTAATGTGTTTCAGAGCCTTCGGCACCGGCGGAGGCAAGGGATCGTGGAAAGGGAATCGCTAGCTAGTTATCGCAGCTTTCCACCTTGTAGGGGTTTTTCTCTCTTTTTTGTACTTTGGTGAGATTGAGAGAGTTTTGTATCCCTATGTAGAGACTACCCTGTACTTAGTTATAGTGGTGTTTGGATCTCTTTTTATTGTACTCTCTTTATGGTTTATTTTAAGATTGGTGCTTTACTTTAATCTCTTCTTTATGCTTCCTTGTATAGAATTCTAGTTGTTATTCTGCTCTGATACTTCTAGATTCTTTCTATTTTGTTGGTTATTTATCGTTTTTGTTAGACGCCTTGTATGTTGCAGACATCTTTGTCCCAGTCTAATACCTGTAGCCAAGGCGGTACTTACGTTGAGTCCGGGCGTGACAGATTAAATTGGTATCAGAGCCTAGGGTTGAGTCTTCTTGTGGACCTAGCAAACCTTAGGCAGGTTGGACTATAGGATATAGGCTCGTGAGAGACGAGGTCTATTTAACTTGTGAGCGAAAGTATTAAGATTGGGTATCTTGAATAACTCTAGTAAGTAGAGTTGAATCGAAGTGTATAACTTCTAACTCGCGGAGGGTTACGTTGGCGCCGACAACGTAACATCGGGAGTTAGTAGTAAATGACACTTCATTACTTTCGCATGATTTGGGTATTTATAGCATGAGCGGGGATGCGATTGCGTGAGCTTACTAACTTGCGCTTTTATGATGTTGTAGTGGCGATGCCGATAACTCGCTCGAAATCGTTGGAGCGGACAATGCGGCAACTTTTGAGGAGGTTGAGGCCTCCGCTACCTCCGGATCCGGCGAGGTCCGTGAGTTGAGGGGCCAGCTGGCGGCCCTCACAGCCTTGGTGACGCAGCTGGCGACAGCGGCACAGCGTCAGGAGGCGCGCATGAAGCACATGGAGGACCTTCTACTGCAGCAGGCGGCTGCGAGGGAGGCTCAGACCCCTACACCGCCAGCACCAGCCGAGGTTGACTTACCTCGGGGGCAGTCCCCCGCGGCCGGCTCACACCAGACGACACCGGCAGTTGAGCGCCGGGAGGAGGACCGGGACACCCCGCCAGTGAGAGCATCGCCGGTGGCAGCGGCATTTCCAGTTATGGCTCAGGGAGCCGAGAGGGATCGACTCATGGCTCGCCTCAAGGAGTTCAGGAGGTGCAGCCCGAGGACCTTTGACGGAGAGAAGGTCGACCACTGGATCGTGGAAAAGTGGTTGATGCACATGGCGAAATTGTTCCGTGACACGTTCGTGGAGGAGCGGACAGAGTGTGGCTCGCCACCCACCACTTGGACGGCGAGGCCTACAGCTGGTGGATGGATGTCCAGGAGAACCCCAGCACCGACTTAGCTTCTATTACTTGGACGAGGTTCAAGGAGCTATTGTTGGCACACTACTTCCCCGACGGCGTCAAGAGGCGGATGGAGCGTAGTTTGCGCACTCGACACAGGGGGACGGATCCGTAGCCGAGTACGAGAGAGAGTTTTCTCGCTTACGCATTGCGTGCCCTTCGTCGTGCGGGACGACGAGGATAAGGCCCGCATTTTCGAGCGTGGATCGGCGACCGTCGATTTTCCGGTTCGTGCGGTCCTGCCGAGCTTCGTACTTACCGACAGGTGGTGAACCGCGCGCTCGTGGAGAGCGGCGCGGCCATGGTGCGAGAGACGCGAGGGTTTGGACAAGGGAAAGGGCAAGAGGCCCGCGGCCAAGGGTGCGAGCCAGATGCACTCTAGGAGGCCCCCGAAGCATCCGAGGCACCAGCAGCGCAGTCGAGGCGCACCGACTCAGCGAGGAGGACCTGACCGACGCCGACCTCCCCGGTGTGTGATCTGCGGTGGTCCTCACCACCCGCCGCAGTGTCCACAGCGGGCAGGCAGGTGCTTCCAGTGTGGCCAGGAGGGCCACATCCGTACCGAGTGCCCGAGAGGTTCTTCACCGCACCATCTTCTCGCATCGGCACCGGCTCTACCGGCCGCCGGCCAGGGGACCCCGTCGACACGCACTGACCGGGCGGCGACCGTCAGCCGCGAGCGAGGGTCACGACAGGAGCCGAGTGGGCGCATGTACGCCGCGCAGACCGAGGCGGCAGCGACAGCTGAGGATGTGGTGGCAGGTATCATTTTACTTGATGGCATTAGAGTACGTGCATTATTTGATACCGGTGCATCACATTCATTTATAGATCGGTTGTTTGCCGAGTTGCATGACATCCAGTTTGTTCCTTTACTACACCCTGGCCGTATTGTTGTACCCGACCACATTGTGGACGTGCGAGAGTATTGCCCCAGTTGTCCTATTCGGGTAGGAGATTGGACCATGCCCGCGGATTTGCGAGTAGTGCGCAAGTTGGGGGATTTTGACGTGGTTTCGGGTATGGATTGGTTGACTAGATACTACGCCACTATCGATTGTGTTAATCGAACGGTTACTTTTAGAGAACCGGGTCAGAGTGAGGTGGTGTTTAGAGGGTGTCGTAGTTCGCTTTTGCGATGTCGATCGATTCGTCTCGAGCTAGGCAATCGATCAACCGTGGATGCGTAGCCTATTTGGCTAGTATCGCATTGAGGGGTGAGGATGATACCCCTAGGATCGAGGATATCCTGGTACGGGAGTTTCAGGACGTGTTTCCAGCGGAGCTACCAGGCATGCCACCTGATAGGGAGATCGAGTTTGTGGTAGATCTCGCTCCCGGGACTACCCCAGTCTCGAAGGCACCCTATAGGATGGCACCGGCAGAGTTAAAGGAGCTGAGGGCACAGTTACAGGATATGTTGGACAAGGGCTTCATTCGACCGAGTGTGTCACCCTGGGGAGCACCCTGCTTCTTTTGTGAAGAAGAAGAACGGATCACTTCGCTTTGCGTGGACTATCGTGAGCTTAATAAAGTCACGATCAAGAATAAATATCCATTGCCGAGGATTGATGATCTTTTTGATCAACTTCAAGGATCAAATGTGTATTCCAAGATAGACTTGAAGTCGGGATACCATCAGTTGAAGATTGCGCCTGGGGATGTGGCGAAGACGGCTTTTAGATCACGGTATGGACATTACGAGTTCACTGTTATGCCGTTTGGGCTTACTAGTGCCCCGGCAGCTTTTATGGGTTTGATGAACCGTGTCTTCAAGCCTTATTTAGACAGGTTCGTCGTGGTCTTCATCGACGACATATTGGTTTATTCCCGAAGTGATGTGGAGCACGAGGAACACTTGAGATTGGTACTACAAGTGCTTCGGGAAAAGAAGCTATTTGCTCAGCCGAAGAAGTGTGAATTCTGGCTTCGAGAAGTGGCTTTTCCGGGACATGTGATTTCGTGGATCGGGTATAGCAAAGGATCCTAGAAAGATAGAAGCCATTCAGATTGGCCAAGACCGACGAGCGTCACCGAGATCGGGAGCTTCCTTGGTTTGGCCTGGCTACTACCGCCGATTCGTGGAGGGCTTTGCGAAGTTATCTACTCCCCTCACGAGGCTCACGCACAAAGGAGCTAAATTCATTTGGAATGATGCGTGTGAAAAGAGCTTTCAAGAGTTGAAGTTGAGATTGACGACCGCTCCAATCCTCACATTACCTATTGCTGGAGCAGGGTATGTGGTTTATAGTGATGCATCTCTTAACGGATTGGGTTGTGTTTTGATGCAGGGTGACAAGGTGATCGCGTATGCAACTCGCCAATTAAAGGAATACGAGAAGACCTACCCTACACACGACTTGGAGTTGGCGGCCGTAGTCTTTGCATCGAAGCTATGGCGCCACTATTTGTATGGCGAGCGGTGCGAGGTCTATACGGATCACAAGAGCTTAAAGTACCTTTTCACTCGTAACGAGTTGAACTTGAGACAGATGGTTGGAGCTACTCAAGGATTATGATTTGACTATTCTCTACCACCCGGCAAGGCTAACGTGGTGGCGGATGCGCTAAGTCGGAAATCGACCGAGAACTTAGCGATGCATGTTGTTACTCAACCGCAGCTTGATCGAGCAGATGAAGCGGTTGGAGTTGGAGGTAGTGACTCCGATACGCCTATGCGGCTGATGACTATGGTTGTGCAACCTACACTTATGGATAGAATTAAAGAAAAGCAAGCTCTTGACTTAGAGTTGCAAAAGATTCGAGACAAAATGGTTGATGGTTGCACCGGCGACTTCCTAGTGGATGATTAGGGAGTGATGCGCTTTGGTGGACGGATTTGTGTGCCAGCGAATTCGGGACTTAGAGAGGACATCCTTCAGGAGGCACATAGGGCACCTTATGCTATTCATCCAGGAGGCACCAAAATGTACAAGGACTTGAGGTTACTTTATTGGTGGCCTGGGATGAAAAAGGATGTTGGCGAGTTTGTTGCTAGATGTCTAACTTGCCAACAAGTGAAAGCTGAGCATCGAGTTCCAGCGGGAAAACTTCAGAGTTTGCCTATTCCCGTGTGGAAGTGGGAGAAGATCACCATGGACTTCGTGACTGGATTGCCTCGCTCTCAAGCTGGGCATGATGCTATTTGGGTGATAGTGGATAGGTTGACGAAGACGGCGCACTTTATACCTATCCATACTACTTGGCCGGAGAGAAGCTCGCACAAGTGTACCTTGATGAGATTGTGCGACTTCATGGAGTACCTACATCGATCGTATCCGACAGTGACACTCGCTTTGTGTCACACTTCGGAGGAGTCTACAGACGCCTTGGGTACTAGATTGGATTTCAAAGATCGCTTTCCACCCCGCAGTGACGGGCACGGAGCGCACTATACAGGACTCTAGAGGACATGCTTCGAGCATGTGTCACTGACTACAAGGGAGGATGTTCGCAGCTTCTACCTATCGCGGAGTTTGCTTATAACAATAGATATCACGCAAGTATCAAGATGGCACCGTTCGAAGCATTATATGGACGAAAGAGCAGATAGCCACTTCATTGGAGTGAAGTGGGCGAAAGATTGGCTTTAGGCCCCGAAGTGCTCCGAAGCGAGAGGATAAAGTTCGAATTGCTCGGGAGCGACTACCGACACCCGCAGTAGGCAGAGGAGCTATGCGGATAAACGCCGACGAGACTTGGAGTTTCAGATTGGAGATCATGTCTTCTTGAAAGTCTCGCCATCAAAGGGGATTCGGAGATTTGGAATTCGAGGTAAGTTGAGTCCTCGATTTATTGGACCCTATGAGATCTTGGAACGTATAGGTCCGGTGGCGTATCGACTTGCTCTACCGCCGAACCTATCGGGCGTGCACAACGTCTTTCATGTATCGGTCCTTCGGAAGTATATCCATGATCCCGCTCATGTATTGGAGGCCGTACCCATAGAGTCTGCGGAGGATTTGAGCTTCGAGGAGCAACCCGTGAAGATCTTGGCTCGCGAGGTGAAGAAATTGCGAATCGGGACATTCCGTACGTGAAGGTTCTTTGGAGCAACCACGAGGAGCGAGAGGCCACGTGGGAGCTCGAGAGCGCACCGCAGAGCGCTATCCCCATCTCTTTCGATGGAATCTTGAGGTATGAGTTCGCTTTAGAGTTTCGCGGACGAAACTCCTTTTTAGGAGGGTGAATGTAACATCTCGGACTTGCGCAAATTGCGGAGTTCGAGTATTTGACTTGTGATGGAGCTTTTCCAGATTTTCAGGAAGGTCGTTGACTGTGTTCCGACCTATGGCGCGTGTACCGAGGTTTGGGGATAAGTCCCAAGCCCTAAAGTCCAAAAAGTTGGATTTTAGGTGGCTCTCGGGTTGGAAATTCTGTGCCTTATACCGGTACAAAATGGTGTCTATACCGGTACAAAATGATGGCTATACCCGTACAGACCACGATTTATACCAGTATAAAGAGTGCAGACTTGGCGAACCCGGCGCTCGGGTTTTTTGTTCGAAGGGTTTATACCGGTACAAAATGGATTTGTACCGTACAACCGTAATGTGAGCAGACCGAACTGAGGGTGTTTTAGCATCTTGTTGCTTCTATTTGTGTACCACACACCCCTAGGGCTTCATTTGAGCCCTCCCACACAGCAAGCAAGGTAGGAGACCTTCTCTCTCTACTCCCTTGTGTTTCCTAGGGTTTTGGTTGGATTTTTGGGGGATTAAAACCCTCTCCTTGCTCTCTTTTGCTTGTTAGAGCCTCTACCACCATTGTTGGAGCTTGGAGCTTGGTGTTTGGAACTTTGTGGTGGATCAAGCTTCAAGCCTAGGGCTTTTTGAGTTTGGTCTAGAGCTTCTTAGAGGTATGTGATCGATCTCCTCCCTCTAGTTGTGGTTTTTAAAGGTTTCTTTGAGATGAAACCCTAGAATGGGATTCTAGGGTTAGGTTTTGGTGATTTTCGATTTAGGGCCTTTGGGACCTAATTGATGGGTTTAGAACTTTGATTTAGGTTGGATTAGAAGGACTCTAACTCCCATTTGGAGATCAAGAGCACTTCCTTCGCATTCGGTGAGTTTTCTCCAACCTCTTGTCGAAATCCTTAAAGTGTGAACTCAAGATTTATCTTCTTAGCTTGTAACTCCTAGGGTGTGCCTTTTAGGACTCTAGGAGTGATTATCGAAGCTTCGTTAGCGGTTCGAGCAACGCTTTTCGCACTTGGTGGGTTTGGCTTCATGAGCATAGGAGCAAATGGCTCCTAAGTGCTTATTCGGTTTGATTTAATTATTTTGAATGCATATTCATGCTAAATAGATTTATTATGAATTTTGAACCACTTAAAATGCATGCCTCATGTATGATAAAATTTTCACTCTATATAGTAGAGCTTTCGGGGTTAAACAAAGATGCATGTGAGGGTGGGATTTGTGGGCACCGGGAGTGTGCCATTCATGTTTATGTAGCTTAATTAATGTAATTGAGAACATTAAACTTGTGTTGGAACTTAGAAAAGCTTAAGTGTCATCAAGCGGCACTTAACTTAGAAAACTATGAAACTGCAACATAGAGACTTGACATAGGCCTTTTGACATCTATTATTGCCATGTAGAGACATGATGACATAGAGATAGGCCTTTGGACACTTGTACATTCCATGTTAGAGACATGACGATTTGGGACTTATGACGAGTTTTGTGACTTTTGCCATTGTGCTCATTCGCACAAGCTTGTGAGGGTAGCTCCCTGCTGCCCAAGACTCCGAGTTGGCCAACGCGTTTCTTGTATTCGCCGTGCGGGATTGGGCGCCAAGTGGATTGCCGTGGGACGGTCTCATTCCTAGGGTGGGAATGTTGGCTACTACGGGGCCATTAGGCTCGGCATTTGGGCTAGGCAGCCTTCGGGTGGGCATCGGCCATATCGCCTTCGGGTCGGGTATAATGGTATTTAAACTTAATGTAGTTTAAAGATAATTGTGGACTTGACTAGAATAGTGAACTTGAACACTTTACTATCACTCGTGGACAATATGGGATTTGATAGGAATAGTAAACTTTAACTCTTTACTATTGATTTGTGAACCTTACTCTAGTTATGGTACTTTCTATTCATGCTTAGAATAGCTTACTTATGCAAATACATGCTAAGTAGAGATATTGTGTTTAGTAGTTTACATGTTATTTACATGTTGCTTATTATCGCTTAATATCGTTTATACTTACTTGCTTAGTTTTGGGCCTAGTGGAGCATGCAACTGAAGTCAGTAATTGCCCACTGGGAACTATTAATTAATAGTTCTCACGCCCTCTTTTTCTAATGTGTTTCAGAGCCTTCGGCACCGGCGGAGGCAAGGGATCGTGGAAAGGGAATCGCTAGCTAGTTATCGCAGCTTTCCACCTTGTAGGGGTTTTTCTCTCTTTTTTGTACTTTGGTGAGATTGAGAGAGTTTTGTATCCCTATGTAGAGACTACCCTGTACTTAGTTATAGTGGTGTTTGGATCTCTTTTTATTGTACTCTCTTTATGGTTTATTTTAAGATTGGTGCTTTACTTTTAGTCTCTTCTTTATGCTTCCTTGTATAGAATTCTAGTTGTTATACTGCTCTGATACTTCTAGATTCTTTCTATTTTGTTGGTTATTTATCGTTTTTGTTAGACGCCTTGTATGTTGCAGACATACGGCGGGTCTGGCCACGCGCCGGGCGGGCTTCCGCTGGGTCCCGGGGCGTGACACAACATATCGATCGGCATGACCCAGTCACCAATCTGAACTGGACACGCCGGACACTCGTCATAGACACCATAAGACTGCCCGGGTGATGTAATAGTCCAACCCTCCTCATCATGCACAATCTCTAAGTCATGAGCTCTAGCGAATGATGCACTTATGAATGAATGCGATGCACCTGTATCGAAAAGAGCCTGAGCTCTAGTGCCTCTGATAGAGATAATACCTGCCACGATGTCGTCAGGAGCTGGAACCTGCTCCTCCACCTGAGTGGCAAAAACCCGCCCACTCGGTGCTCTCGATGCCTCAGGCTGGTGCGATGCCGATGAGCGCCCAGCCGGCATCGGGGGTGGCAACCCCATCAGCTGCCTCGGGGTAGAAGGGGATGAAGCCGCCGTCGGTGCAGACGATCCCCACCTAGGGCACTCTCGAATCATGTGCCCAGGCTGACCGCACTTGTAGCACTTCCCTTCTCGCTGCGAGCATGCCGCCGGCTGATGGTTGCCGCCACAAATAACACAACGGAAAGGTCTCCCGCCCTTCTGTTGCTGTCGGGGATACCGAGGGGGTTTCTTAGCATTTGGCCGGCCCCCGGCACCGCCCGCCGCCCGCTTCTTGCCCTTATCCCTTGCCTCCGCCATGGCCTCACGCTCCTCCCGCGCGTAGACGCTGCCGTGCTCCGCAGACAGAGCGCGATCAAAGACCTCCGCAAAGGTCGTGAGGTTGAGGATCTGTATCCTCTCATAGATCCTCCGAAGTCCCCGTAGGAACCAATCCGCCCACCCGATCGTCGCGCACAACGTCGGGGACACAGTCAATAATGGGGGAGAACTCCAGCTCATAGTCCGCCACAGAGCGGTCTCCCTGCCTCAACTTGCGGAATTTCTCTTGCATCTTCCGCTTCACCGAGTCGGGGAAGTAGTTTGTGAACACCGCCCTCTTGAACTCCTCCCACGTCACGGGCGGTAGGTCAGGTGACCTATCCCGCTTGGTTCGCTTCCACCACGCCTTCGCCGCCTTATCTAGGCAATGTGAGGCGAAGTGCACCTTGTCCCTTTTCGGGGTGTTGAAATCCCCGAAGAGCGTCTCCATGGAGTCGATCCACCACTCCACTACCGCCGGTTCCACCACTCCTCCCTCGAAGATAGGTGGCTTGAACTTCATAAATTTGATGAGCGCCGCCAACTGGCGCTCCCGCTCCTCGTCGTCCGCCGCGCTACCGGGGTTTGAAGTCCCCAATCCGGCCGGAATCGCCAGAATCGGTATGGCCGCGATCGGATCCGCGCCGCCGCCGCACCCTCCACCACGGTCGGCGTCCGAGCGAGGTGTAGGGTGCTCGGCCCCCGCCGCGTCGCCGCTTGTCGCCGCTCCAACGTCTCCCGGAGCCGTCGGACTGCTCGCCTTGAGCCCTTACGGACTCAGCTTGTTGCCGCACTACGCCAATAAGCGCGGCCATTTGCTCCTCAAGCCCCCCGCCGCTGCCGGCTGCGGGTTGCACAGGAGCCGCACTCGGTTCCTCAGGCGTCGACCTTGTTCGGGGTCGACCACGAGGTGCCATTGCTTCCTGAAATGAAGCAACTCACGTTAATACTTAAACACGTACTCGGATATACCCAATCCGGCGAAAGCAAATAAGCGCATTCATTAACATTCCATAGTATCATGTCGTCGGCCGCCGATCACAACACAAGGAATAGAAAACAAATAGCAACTTAAAGTTAGTCTCTAATCATCTTAGAGACATAAGACATGAACCCAATCACATGCTTTCGCTATACTTGTTCACGTCACTCACGTTTCCTTAGGTCCTTAGGTTCTTCCCAATCCTATGGCCCCTAGGTCCATCCTAAGCTTTCACTTTTTGGCTTTATACCCTCTCTGATACCATTTTATCTGTCACGCCCGAGCCCGATCCATTTGGCGTTGGCCGTTCGGGAGTACAATGACGCCGAACGGACAGTACTTTCCCCCTGTCCGCCCAAGGCTCAACAAGTACAGATAGAGTATAAAATTTTTTACACATGCGGAAGCATACATAACACCTGCACGAGGGCAAGCCATAGCCAAAGTGAAAAGCTAAACTAAAACATACAAGTACTATGATTAATTGCAATCACATACATGCATAATTCTCACAACTTGAATTCTTTAAAGTCTTTACAATCTCATGCATCATTTCTTTCTTACATCACATTTATCTCAAAATGAAACTTGTTTACAATTAAAGTTAGACAACTATAATCATCAAATACAAAAGATGATATAAAGGGGAATGCGACTATAGCAAAATAAAGTAACTCGGGCGGTCACTACCTAGGGCTCGATGCCCTTACCGCGGTCCTCGGCCGGCTCGCTCGGTCCCGGCCCTGTGGAGATAGTGGGGTGAGAACTACAACAAAGTTCCCGGTGGGTTCGGCAACCAACCACGCCGACTTTCCCACTAGGTCTAATTCAAGCGTAATAGAAAGAAGGGTAAGATAATAACCGACTAACAAATGCAACTAATACGCTTGAAAGTAAACGATAATATGCTCAAAATAAAACATGCAAGATCATAAGTCCAATACCCAATCTCTTGGCTAACCCGTGGGTTCGCCCTCAATAAGACTCAACCAAACTCAAAATCCCAAAGTAACCGGGGAGGCTCAATATCGACCCGTTGGGACCGTCCTCTGGAAAACTCATTCCAGTGGTGACCTACTCCGAAGCGCACCGCTCGAGGGGGAGCTACCGCCCCCGAGCAAGCACTATATGGTGAGTACGATCAATCCTTAACTTTAAGGATTCCAATTCACAATCCATTCCTTGACTTCAAGGAGACTATGCTCTTATGACCCTTAGCTCTAAGGTTGTTGTCACAATGTCAATCTCTCAATCATACTAATGCCAAGTATTCTACTTGTTCATATTCTTGTTCTTTGTTCTTTGATACCACACAAGTTGTCTAAGTATTCTAGACTCATCCTTGTCACAACCTCTAAGTACATGTCCAATGTCACGTTCGTTTGTCAAGTACACTACGTTCTTGCCTTAGGTTCTATCATGCATACATAGGGTTCTTGTTCTTTGTCACTACAATATCATACACTCATTCTCATGCATTTTGAACTCACAAAATACGATGAAAGCTCTTAAATAACCCTACTATGCATTATGCTCAATTTAAAGTATGCTCAAATATGACACTTAGACATAAAGGGAAGTTCGATGTCTTTGGAATGCACCACCCACCTTAGAATATTTTTGTGGTGTTGCCCAAGAAATCTCACGGCCAACCGGTGCCTAGGTTGAAACCTGTTACGTTAAAAGTTGACCCAATCAGGCCATTTTACATAGCAACTCTATGATCGGCTTTTCGTAAAAATAAATGAAGTTGCCCCACGCGTCGGGGATACCCCCAATTAGGTTTTCACAAGGTCAATTTACCTTGGAAACACCCTAGGGCAAAAGCCCCAATTTTCAAACCCTAACAATGCCATTTTGGCATTCCCATGGGATTGATCTCAACCACAAGCAAAAGAAAGCTTGTAGACCCATGAGAAGCTCTTTAGAACCATTCCTAAGCCATTAGAACCATCTATTTGGGGTTTACTACAAACCCTAGCCAACCACCATGAGAGCACTTGAAGCTCTCATGAGGTTTCATGGTGTTCATAGCCATACAAGTCCTCTAATACTAGCAAAAAGCTAGAAAGCTCCAAAACTTAGGAGAAAATCAAAACCCTAGAAGTTTACTTGTGAGAACTTACCTCTAGTGCAAAGCCTCTCCAAGCCCTTGGTGTAGGAGAGCTTAAAAGTCCTCCAAAAGCTCCAATGTCACCTTCTTCTTCCTCTCCTTCTTCTTCTCCTCCAAACCCTAGAGCACTTCTAGAGAGAGAAAGTGAGCAAAAGAGAGTGAGAGGGATGAAAAGAGAGTGTGTGCTGTGAGGGAGAGGGGTTAGGGCTAATAACATGTTGTAACATTTACAACTAAGCCCTCCAAACCCAAGTATTTACATTCTGGTAGACTGGGCAGTTTTCGGGCTCAAGGTCCGGACCTTAGCCTCAAGTCCGGATCCCGAGAGCAGGATTTTCGGGACTTAGCCATTTTTCTGAAATTTCGCAGGCCAAGTCCGGACTTAGATTCTAAGTCCGGATCCCGAGAGCAGGATTTTTCAGGACATAGCCAAATTTCAGCTTTTCGCAACTGGGGCACCTTGTGGCATCCGGACTTCACTTGGGAAGTCCGGTCTTGGCTGCTCCAAGTCTGGGAATTCCTCCAGACTTGCAGTTTAGCTTTTCCAAGACCCCGCTTTTGCCACGCACGGGTTCCAAAGCACTTAGAACCCATACTAACTCGCTCCACTCCGCGTTCCGCTCATGTCGACGGAACTCGGCACGCTTTACGGGGAAGTGGGTTGTTACACTAAGTCACATGTGCAGCTTCATGATCAATCTCCACCTCGAGCTGAGGCTCCAGCTCCTGCTTCACCACCAGCTGCAGATTCTGACACTTAAGCGTCCATTTCATCCGTATTTCATGAGCAACGGAGGTTGTCGGGTGAACTCGAGCGTCTTTCGGCAGGTCAAGAGACATTGGTTGCTAAACGAGACAAGCTCGTCACCGATATAGATAGGTTGAACAAAAAGGTTGGTCGTGTTTCTCGCTTCCTGAGGCTTCTTTGTGAGAAGATGGGTTGTGGAAGCTCCGAGATGCCTCCTCCTGGTAGCGACTCCGAGTGATTTATGGATAGTACCTCCTATTGTCGTTTTGGCGCTTTATGACAAAAAGGGGGAGAATGATGATGATGATGTGGATGTGGTAGGATGGTGATGATGTAATATTTGTTAAACTTTGATGTTGACTTAGACTTATTTTGATGTTAGCTAGCATGCTTTTAGTTAGGTCTTTGACTTAATCTGCTTGATGCTAATTTGCTTGATGCTTTGAACTCTTGTAACTATGACTGACTTTTTTACTTTTCATGAATGAAAATCTTGATGCTTGAATGTGTTTGTTGAGATTTTTTTTGCAGGAACATTCAAGACTTCAAGACTCCAGTGTCTAAGTCATAGAGTCTGTAATAGGTTTAAACTTGTAATTTTTATTTTTTATTGGATTGATCATGCAGAGAGTTATCGTTTGGTGATTACGATAATTCTCGTCTTTTGATGTTTTTGAGGTATGTACGGGCTTGTAATATATTTTGTCACGAAATCGCCAAAGGGGGAGATTGTTAAAGATTTTATAGGTTGGCTGATTTCGTGAACTTGTTGGAGTCTTGAAGAGATCAAGAGTATCAAGATGAAGTTGGATGATCCAGGACTCGTCAGAGAAGCTCGACACCTCAGGTATATCTTAAAGATCATTTATGATGATTTACAATAAGAATATAGTAGTTAGAAGACTTTAAAAAGCTTTAATCTGATAAATTTCCAAAAATCTGGGTTTCTATGCTCAATGTCCGGACCTTGGTCAATGTCCGGATCCCGTACGCATGTTCGCTGCGGGTTGTCAATGCATGTCCGGACATCTTGCCTTTGTCCGGATCCCGTGGGCTTGACATTGCACATCTTTTATGGATGTCCGGACATCCTGGCATTGTCCGGTCCCAGTACCATGCTTTTCAATGTTACGCAAGGTAAGACCGGACATCCTCAGGCATTGTCCGGACTCTGTCCATTGCGAAAATATTGACGGAAGGGTGGACCGGTCTAGGGGCTGAGACCGGACAGAGTCAAGACCGGACATTCCTTCAAGACCGGACATTGGACTCGAAAAAATTTCCAAAAAAGGCTGAATTGAATCCTACTCTATTTCAAAGTCTTCTAACTCTATATATAGACCATGGGAGGTCCAAGGACGTGATATCTCAGATCTCATATCAATTCTAAACTCTAGAAACTCTCTTTTAAGCTTGATGACCTAATTCTAAGAGAGGGTTTCGTTTTTGTTGATCGTCGAGTTGATTCTAGGTTTTCTCTTTGATTATTTCCTTGAGAATCAACTTGATGATTAACTAGAAGGGATTTCCCATTGTCTATGGTACTACAAAGTTAAAATCACCATAAATCATCGTTGTTCTTCTCCGGACGGAGAGTTTGCACGGGGATAGCGTGTGGAGGCCGAGGATTCAGTGGACGCTTTGAGGATTCGAGGCGTTGGTGCGACAAGGAGTTGCGACGTGATCGTTTGGAGGATTTCAAGCGATCGAGGACCGGCGAAGGAGATCCACGTCAAAGATTTGGTAAATTGGGTAGGGTAATAGGTATATCACCTTGTACTTGATTGTTTCTTAGTGGATATTTTCGCGTGATCGGTCCCGTAGGTTTTTCACTCCGATTTGGAGTTTTTCCCACGTAAAAATCTTGGTGTGTTGATTTTATTTTCCGTATTTATTTTAAAATCGCATCGAGATTTTTAATTAGCCATTGTACACCTATTCACCCCCCTCTAGGTGTTGATTACCTTTTAGATCCTAGGGTTCCATAACTTACAATGACAACCCCATTCCCATCCGATGTGGGACTATTGGGGTGTCACAAACTCCCCGTTAAGGCCCTGACGTTCTCATCAGTCCAATCACACACACAGCCCACGATCACCAGGCGATGTGAGACTCGTCTCGCTAGCCCGTCATCCAGACGTCGGCTCAGCCGAAACACGCCACACATGTCCAGCTGGTGAACCGGCTCTGATACCAAATATAACGACCCAGCCCACTAGCAACAATAACTCGTTGGGCCCAACCATCGGCCCAAAATGCTTAAGCCTAGTTATTATTACTAGTGTATAAGTCTCTTATAAACCCAATGACAACCCCATTCCCATCCGATGTGGGACTATTGGGGTGTCACAATAGTCTTCATTGACGACATATTGATCTACTCGCGGAGTGATGAGGAGCACGAGGATCATCTCCGACGAGTATTGCAGGTACTTCGAGAGCACAAGCTATATGCTAAGCTCAAGAAGTGCGAATTCTAGCTTCGAGAGGTATCTTTCCTGGGGCATATCGTGACTCCATCGGGCATTACGGTGGATCCGAAGAAGATAGCCTTAGTAGTCGATTGGCCTGAGCCGACTTCAGTGACCGAAGTCAGGAGTTTTCTGGGTTTGGCGGGTTATTACCGGCGATTTGTCGAGGGCTTATCTAAGATCGCCGCACCGCTGAACAAGCTTACCAGAAAAGGGGAACGATTTCAGTGGACTGAACAGTGCCAGCAGAGCTTCGATGAGGTGAAGGATCGATTGACCCGCGCACCTGTTCTGACTCTGCCGCGGCCTGGTGAGGATTTCGTAGTCTATTGTGATGCCTCACGGGTCGGTTTGGGGTGCGTGCTTATGCAGCAGGATCGGGTCATCGCGTACGCCTCTCGTCAGCTAAAGCCGTATGAAAAGAATTATCCGACTCACGATCTGGAGCTCGCGGCAGTGGTGTTTGCCCTTAAGCTGTGGAGGCACTATCTATACGGGGCACACTGCAAGGTGTTCATGGATCATCAGAGCCTGAAGTACCTCTTCACCCAGAAGGAGTTGAACCTCAGGCAGAGGCGTTGGCTCGAGCTCTTGAAGGACTACGATCTCACCATTCAGTATCATCCGGGAAAGGCGAATAAGGTAGCGGATGCCTTGAGCCGGAAACAGCCTACGGGTGAGCTATCCTTCATGATCACGAGCCAGGATCATCTTGTGGAGGAGTTCCGCCGTCTCGAGATCGAGGTTGTTTCTACCGGGGCTACGACCCAATTGATGTCCCTGGTGGCACAGCCTACCTTGATAGAGCGGATTATGCTCGGACAGAAGAGTGACTCGAACTTACAGAAAGTGCGGGCAAAAATTGAGCAGGGCAAGGACGGGGACTTCACTATCCACACTGATGGATCTTTGCGCTTTAAAGACAGATGGTGCGTTCCTAGTGACTCGGAGCTGAGGAGTGACATCCTATCCGAGGCGCATCGATCCCCTTACACAGTTCACCCAGGCGGAACCAAGATGTACCGTGACCTGAAACAGAACTTCTGGTGGCCTGGGATGAAGCTAGATGTGACTCAGCATGTGGCTCGATGCTTAACTTGTCAGCAGGTGAAAGCCGAGCACCAGTGACCAGCAGGAAAGCTACAACCACTTCCGATACCTGTGTGGAAGTGGGAGCAGATTACTATGGATTCGTCACGGGATTGCCTCGATCACAGCGAGGCCATGATGGGATCTGGGTCATAGTCGATCGGCTGACGAAATCGGCTCACTTCCTGCCGATGCACACGACGTGGTCCCGTGATCGACTGGCACAGTTGTATATTGACGAGATCGTCCGGCTTCATGGTGTGCCAGTGTCGATTGTATCTGATCGGGACACCCGTTTTGTTTCCCACTTTTGGAGGAGCTTGCAGCATGCTATGGGTACGAAGCTGAATTTCAGTATGGCGTTCCATCCGCAGAGTGACGGACAGTCAGAACAAGTCATCCAGACTCTTGAGGACATGCTCCGCGCTTGTGTCCTGGATTACGGCTGTGGATGGTTCCGTTATCTACCACTGGTGGAGTTCGCCTATAATAACCGCTACCAGGCGAGCATTGGGATGGCACCGTACGAGGCGTTATATTGGCGTCGATGTCGGTCTCCTATCTGTTGGGACGATGTCGGGGAACGCCTGATGATCGGGCTAGACTTAGTGGAGGATGCGGAGGCAAGCAAGCGCGAGCGACTCTGCATCGCACAGAGCCGACAGAGGAGCTACGCGGACCAGCGGAGGCGTGACCTAGAGTTTCAGGTCGATGAGCATGTGCTGCTCAAGGTGTCGCTATCCAGGGGGATCAAGCGGTTTGGTTTGCGGAACAAGCTGAGTCTGCGGTTTGTGGGACCGTTTTGAGATCCTGGAGCGTGTTGGTCCGGTGGCGTACAGGTTGGCTCTACCTCCGAGTCTCGCCCGGGTGCACAATGTCTTTCACATGTCCATGCTTCGGAAGTATACTCCGGATCCGTCCCACATCATCAGCCCGACGTCTATACAGTTGCGGGAGGATCTGAGCTATGATGAAGGTCCGTTGCAGATTTTGGCACATGAGGTGAAACAGTTGCGGAACAGGAGCATTCCGTATGTGAAAGTCCAGTGGGAGAATCACGAGGAGCGCGAGGCTACGTGGGAGCTTGAATCTTCTATGCGGGAGCGTTATCCGCATTTGTTTACGGGGGATCCATGATTTAAGTTTCGGGGACGAAACTTCTTGTAAGGGGGGAATGATGTAATAACTGAGATTTTTCTAAAATAAGAATTAAACCCTTGGTTGGCGATGTTTCTATGTGTAATTTAATTACTAAAGCACTCGTCAAATTTCAGGTGAAAACGAGTTAAAATGGAGAAGTTACGCGACCCGGACCGATAACTTAAAGTGAATAGTAACTCCGGCTTTTCGGATGAGCCTGTGAGTAGAAAAGGGTTCTGGCGCGTATTGGACTTCGAACATAGGACTCCAATAGCTCGTTTCGAACGGCTTGACTATTCTGGATCCAATGGCACCGACAGAATTGGATTCTGATGCACGGTTGTCAAGAAAAAGGGGTTTGATCGATTTCACATATATTATTATATATGGTATTGTGGAGGTAATCAAAGAGGGTTTGTTTCGTCGTAAATCGGAGATCAAATCAGACGAAACGAAAAGCTAGATTCGATGCTCCAGTCGTGCTGAACGCGCTGGTGTGATCCGATCGGAAATCCGACGGACGGATCTTCGAGAATTACAGAATGAATGCTGAGAGGTCGAATTGGCAAAGATGGAAAATTGCGAGAACGTCCAATATTTTATGCGCCGTTTCGCGCGATCTCAAACATCGAGGGACGTGTACGGATAATACACCTTCCGGCAGGGACTGGACCAAAAATATAGCGCTTGGGGAGGACTTTCCCGCAAGGGTACACTATGCATATATAGGGTAGTTAGGGTTCACATAAGAGAAACCCTAGCCCTAATCCATCCCTTCTCCCCCAGAAAACCCTAGCCGACTCTCCTCCTCTCTGCCTACCCTGTGCTCGCGCTCCGGCCGCCAGAAGACTGTTCCGGCCGCCGGAAAGGCCTGCCCGACCTCCCTCTTCTCTCTCTCCCTCCATCTTGCTCCCTCCTGGGCCGTAGAACCCTGAAAAGCCCCATCGCCCTCGGGGAAGCAGTCCCTGGCCGAGATCTGTCGCAGGAGTGCCTCCCCGGTCGGCCCCATCATCCCCGCACGCCGCCGACCACCGCTGGGAGTCCCTGCGGCCGCCCAGTTTTGTGCGGGCTGAGATCAGGCCCGCGCGGTTTCCGAGCTATGCCACGGTCCATCGAGGGGAGCACCACAACTCCCTCGACCTCCAGACCGGACCGTCGCCTCCCCGACCTCCTCCGGCCGCCGCCGCGCTGCCGGGAAACCCTGAACCCGAGAGCAAGGGCGGGCTTTGATCTCCGTCGCCGCGCCACCGGCTGCTGCTCGCCGTCGGCTAGCACCCTCCCCGGACCCCCCGAACCTTCTACTCTCATCCCTGGCCGGAGCGCTCGCCGTCTGATCACCGGCGGCCAACCCTAGCTCTCCTCAACTCCGGTAAGGCTGTTCTCAATTACAGCACTTAACTTTGGGTTCTGGTCACCTTTTCGTTGATTCGAGAAGTCTCCTCCACCTCGGGAGGTGAGCACGATAATCTACGTCTCGTGCTGAACATCGTACTCACCTCCGTTAAGGGCTGAGATGCCCTGGTCAGTGAGTTTAACACAATTTACGTGTTGTGCACGCTGATCTGCTGATCTTTGCGTCGCTCGTGTGCATGCCGCAGCAGTCGGTAGTGCTCTGAAAGGTGAGCACGGCCTCCGGCACGCTGAAACCTATCAGCGAGAGCGACGGTTAGATTAGTTGATCCCTGGTTTACGTGTACGGCCCATAAAAGCCCTAAAATCGCATAAAATGATGCGATTTTATGTATCAAGGAGGGCTTTTATGCATTTTGGTTGGTCGCGGCTGCTGTGAGCAGCATGTGTGTACTGTGGGTAACCTCTGGACTGATTGTCCAAGGTCCCAAGCCTCTGTAGAAATCGGAAAGCCATTTCCGACGCTTTTTTCGGCGAAATCTGCCGACGGAACGTGGTTTTAGTTCGGGATTCTTCCGACGGTGCCTCGTGAGTATTTATTGCGTCGCTGAGCCTAGTTGGCTGGTCACCCGTGTCATTTCTAGGGTTCAAAAACGACGGGTGAGCGACGGTGGGTTCCGGTGTCGAATTTGATACTTCCGGGAACCCGGATCGGAACGGTTATCCGACGATAATCGTTTCGGAGTGAATTGATGCCTTGGCTGCCAAGTCACATGTAAATACGCGTTTTGTGGCAGCGGGAGACTCGTGTCCTGAGTCGGTGTGTTCCGGGACAGTTCTGGAGCCCCGGCGAAGTCCCAGTACGGTTTTCGAGACTTCCGGGGTGTTCGGCAATCGGTTTTGGGAAACCGATTCTCGTGGGTTCGTTTGTGGGGCTTTGTGAGTTAGTGGTCGAGTTAGTGGGTTAGATTCTAACCCGGTGGACCTTTCGTAGGTTCGGTTGTTTCATCTCCACAGTCGACAGATCAGTTGCATATTCGTACAGGTGGGTATCTCGACTCGACGTCAGTACAGTGGTGCACGCTCGGTGACGTTCCTTCCACCCTTACTGTTTATATTGCTTACCATTTACATATTGAGTCTTGCACCCGTATTTACTCTTTACTCTACTCAGTTGTTTCCATACTAGTATCATGTGTAGGAGTAGAGTAGATTTATCAGTATATTCTATTTCGGTGACCTGGTTGGTCGAGTTGCATATCCTATACTTGTGACTTGGTTGGTCGAGTTGCATATCCTATACTTGTGACTTGGTTGGTCGAGCTTCCTATCTTCTACCCGGGACCTGGTTGGTCGGGTAGCGTACTAGATGACCTATACGGTTGATGGGCCCTGGGGGGAGGATTGTCGGCTGATTGCCGATGGTTGATCATTGAGCATATTTGCATTGATCGCCCGATACTCGTCGCACGTCACGAACACCAGCGGTCTGATACCGCAAGTGGGTGTTCTTTTCCAGAAAAGTGGTTGCAGAGGTTCAACTCGTGAGCTCGGGAGCTTTATGCTGGGGTTGTATGCATGGTAGAGTAGTGCAGGGCACTGGCTTGAGGTCTGCGGTTCTGACCAAGAGAGTATTGGTTCAGATTGGGTACTTTTGAGCTTATCGTCCTATTGACGCATACGTACAGTAGCTGTAGTGGTTCTTACATATACATCTTCTTACTTGTGTATCTTAGCTATTGTACTACTATCGTCTCTACTTTTGTTTATCTCCGTGACTAGTGAGTACCCCTCGCCCACGTCGGCTTGCGGTACTCACTGGGAGGGGAGACATGTTTACATGTTCTCACCCCCGCCCCTTTTTCAGGTGACGTCGCAGGTCTGAGTGGGACAGCTGGTGAGGAGCGTGTCTAGCGTGCGATATAGCTCCGTCCCTTTGTCGGTTATTCCTTTACACTTTTCACTTCCATGACTTAGATAGTTATTTTGGTTCAGTTCTGTTATTACTTTCGGATATCAGATATTTCTATTAGTTTTGAAATGTAATAAAAGACTTTGGGTTTTTATGAAATAAAAATGGTTTTCTACCCCTCGTGGTAGCGTGTTTTAAAAGAAAAGGTTTTCGTGTGGGAAACAGCTTTCAAAAGATTTTCTTGTGGTTTTTATCAGCTTTTGTATATCTCAAATATGAACCTGTGGTGAATGGTTGAATGAATTGATATAACTGTTGAATGTTGTATGTTCATTTTGTCGTGGTTGTTTTTTGGTTGTATTTTATTACACTCTTGTACTTGTGCGACGCCGTGCAAATACAGGGGAGACTCTATCCGTGTGTACAGTGGACTCCCTGTATTTTTGGCGGATCTGGCATACCTTGGGGTCAGGTTTTGGAAAAAAAAAAAAATTCGCTGTATTTTACTCTATAAAAACGACCCCGGGGCGTGACAGGGACGGTTCGTGAGGAGCGCATTTAGCGATCGCTAAAGCCACCGTCCCGCCATTTTGCTTTAACTCCTTATCTCTGTTTCTTTTAAATAATAACTTAGACATGGTTCGGTATTTTCCTGTTAGTTGAATATTTGGGTTTTCGTAAATGTAATAAAGGATTTGTGATTCTTGCAAACTGAAAATGATTTTCTACTCCTCGTGGTAGTGAGTTTTAAAAGGAAAAAGGTTTTCGTGTGGGAAACAATTTTTAAAAGATTTTTTCTTGATTTTCATGACTTAGTATTTCAAAACGAGTTTTCAGGTAGGAAATAATTTAAACTAATAGTTGTGGATGTATGGGTAAATGTGATTTATGAATATGGATGTGAATGGTGTATGAATCTGTGGTTATTCATCTGTGTGATTGTATTTGGTATAGCGAGATTGTATCTTGTACTTGTGCGACGCTGTGCAAATATAGGAGAGACTCTTTCAGTGTGAACAGTGGACTCTCCGTGTTTGTGTGGATCTGGCATACCCTGGGGGTCAGAATTTTTCAAAAAAAAAAAAAAAAAATTAGGCACTTCCGCTTTGACTTTAAATAAAAAAGGGACCCCGGACCCCGGACCCGGGCGTGACACTATCATTAGTTGGAGTTGTTTTAATCTTTATTACATATAGGGCGTGTTTGGTTCAAAGTCGAAATTGGAATCGGAATCGGAATCGAAATAAGTTGGAATCGGAATCGGAATGACTCATTACCTAATTCTGTTTGGTTCATCACGAATCTAATCTAATAAATTATTCCGATTGTTGTATTTGGTTCACTAGATATAAAAAATAATCAAATTAATATATTAATTTTATCTTTATAATTAATATATTAATTTAAATGCAAATTGAAAATTAAATATTAAAAATTTACATCAAAATTTTAAAATAATATTAAAATTTTAAATCTATTTTTTTAAAAAACATTAAACTTTGAAGTTGAGTGTATAATTCAAAATATAAATTTGATTTATTCAAATTCAAATTTACAATTTAAATTTTAATTTGAATCCCTAATTTTAATTTAAATTTTAAATAAAATGTGAATAAAATTTTATTTAAATTAAAGTTTAAATTAAATTCAAATTTATAAGTTAGATTGAAAATACTTGATTAAATTTTAATTTTTATTTCAAGTTCAAATTAAAATTTAAAATTATATATTTAATTTTTAAGTTAAATTTATATTTTAATAAAAAAAGTTAAAAAATATTCATTCCGCCCGGATTCAACTTTCAATCTGGCCTCCTAGGCCGGATTGAAAAAAAAGACGATTGAGAGATTTCCATTCCACTCGGGAATCGGAATCGGAATGGTACTCCCGCGTACCAAACACCGACAAACGGATTAGCCCATTTCCATTCTCATTCACGGTGAAAAATAAGCGAACCAAACACGCCCATAGTATAATGAAGGTTAAGAATAAAATTGTATGTTTTATCCCTAAATATTGAAAATCAGTGAGGGGTATGTAAATGTATTCTAGCCCATTTCTTTTTCTAAATTTTTATCTATAAAAATTTTGTTTATTTTGATTTCAAATATTTTAATCAATTAAATATAGAAATTCAATTAATCAGTTAATTAGCTATTAAATGAATTTTGCTATTTTCTAATGAAATTAGTTAAAGGTATTAAATTTGATGGAATAATTATCTTACTTTGTGAAATTTTTATTAATTAAAATTTCATGTTTTCAATTTATTATTTTAAACTATTATTGTTTCATGTAATATCCATTGATTATAAAAATTTAATCGGTCTTTTCATAATAAAACTAATTTTTTTATATGAGGTCTAATTTTATACTAATGTATTGCTCTCAGTTATAATGTGTATTGACAATCACAAACTTTCTCTACTTTAGGTTGTCAAATTAAATTTTTTATTACTTTACAATCGGTATGGTAAAATAAATGGTAACTAAAATAAATTATCTTCTCATTTTGACAATGAAGAAAAATAAATTTAATTTAACTTCAATTTATTTGAAATATAAAAATTTATTTTTAATTGAAATGAATAATTTTTTTAAACTAAAATCAATCGAATTTTGCTAAATCTTTAGTCCAAATAAATTTTAGTTAATTTTCAAATATAACAGATATATAATCGGGCCTCTATACCCCTCATGCGTCTGAAAATATCCGATCTATCTTTACTTCTTTTTTTTTCTTTCTAAAATGCCCCTAATACGTTCCACTGTTATTGCAAAATACCCCCGCAATTATCTCCGGTTAAGTTAATCTGGATTAAACATGAGTTAAATATCTACCACAGTTAAAAAAAATTAAAATACCAAATTTACCCTTAACTTAAGAGCAAATAAGAAAGGTTGGTGACGATAGAGGGGTATATTGAAAAAGACCAAAAGTCGAAATACTTTTGTGCCCCTGACTTTAAGGGCAAATAAGAAAGACAGTATATTTGAAAAGGGCAAAATAGTAATTTTATAGAGATAACAGAGTTACTTAACAGATTTTAACTCTAAGGATATATTAGAAATAGGTTGGAACGTAGGAGGGGTAGGAAACTTTTCAGGGGTATATAAGCAATTGCCCCTAAATATAAAGAGGGGTAAAGTTGAAATTTAAATATTGTTAACTTTAATTTGAATGGGTTGACAGGATTCTAGATTTGGGAGGGTATACATGATATTTTAATTTTTAGATGAGTATTATATGTAAATAGATAGTTTTGGAAGGGTACTGAGGGAATTTTCCCAAAGTTAGGTCACTTAGGTGCGCTGCTCGTTTCGTCCGATCTCTGCACGTACTCCTCACGTGCCAATCGATGAGCGTCGCGAGCCTAAAATTGTGCGACGAGATCAACCCACGCGGGCTCCATCTGCTCCATACCCGTGTACTGTTGCCCTTTTGGTGCTGAAATTTGGTTCGCAAACCCTAGTCGGCGACGGGTGCTGCTGCGTCGGCGGAGGTGTTGTGGAGCATCAGGTACGACCTTATCACTCCCTTTTGCTCCCCCGATTCCTCGCTTCGTCTCTCGATCTCGCGACGAGGTTTGATCTCTCCGGTTCCATCTACCTCCTCTAAGCCCTAGTCGATTTGGCCCCTCTTGAGGGGGATTCTAATGGATGTCGGCGATGGAAATCCGATGAGGATGTTCTGATTTGTTCTTGAATCGGATGGACGGGATAGGGTTTAGAAATCTTTCGAGATCTGAAGAATAATTGCATCATGTAATTGCATTCGTTATTGAACGTAAGTGGCTTTGGGAAACTGGGATTTTTTTTTTTGTTTTTGTTTTTGTTTTTGTTTTTGTTTTGTTTTTCGGTTTTGGTTGGAATAATTGTGGGTTTGTTATACTTAAGGCGTCTCTCTCCATTTGCTATTATTGTGTGACGATATTTGAAGTAATTTAGATGAGATGAATGATGGGAAAGATCTCTGGGAGAATAGTTAGTGATTCTGGGTAGTTCTGAATGATTGCGAGAATCCTGTAAATGGCCTATACTGGATTTTGTTTGATTTTTTATTTAGAGGCGTGCTAGAATTGCTTTTAGATCTGAGTTTATCTGAGAAGTATGCTTGGAATTTGGTTTAATTCGGTTTGGGAGTATGCAAATCTACTGCACTATATTTCTTCTAAGCGCGAGAGATGGTGAAAGGGAATTTCAGCTTTTGAGAGCTAGACTATGGGAAATATTGGCAGATGCTATGACAGCTTGCTTTGAAAATCTTAGAGAAACACTGATCAAGTTTTCATTGTAGAACTTCTGGTGCTACATATCATTTCACATCTCTCATATAGATCAGTAGATCGCTATATTGCCATCTGATTATTAAACAAACATATGATGTAGTTGCTTAAAGTTTACCTTGAACTGCGTAAAGTCTTATTGGACTTTTTCGAGGCCAACGATTTTTAGTGAATGCATGGCATAATCGGGAGCACAGCACTGTCGAGATTAATTTGGTGCTACATTGTCAGCTATAAACAATGATAAGTATTTGATTTTTCAAGTAACTCGGAAGAAGTGTGACCATTTTAGTTAACCAATTTTTGGTTCACCCATGGTGAATTGCTTGTTTCTTTTCAGTTTAGATTGTCTGCTTTCCTGAACTGCATGTGAAACTTTATAATGAGCTTTTTTTTTTTTCAGGAAACAGTGATGTCTCTTGCAACAATTTGCAAGCGAGTGGGTCTCAAAGATTTAGTTTCAAATGTTCCAAGCTATAGCAGTACGACTGGTAATGATCTCTAAAGCTTGGTAAAGGTGTACTTTTGTCATTTAATATGTTATACTTCGTCTATTTGATTGCTCAATCTCCGTGGTTTCAGAGTCATCTGGAGGGCTCGGCTTGACTTTTAAGCGTTGGGCTACAAAAAAGACTGCAGGATCCACGAAAAATGGCTGCGACTCTAACCCTAAATATTTGGGTGTTAAGAAGTTTGCTGGAGAGGTATACACAATCCAAATTGCTTTCTGATTCTTTTCTTAGGGTGCTAGTGTGATAAAGTACCACCTGACGATCCCACACAATCATATCAAAAAATTGGAACATACATTCTGCAATTTGGTCCAACTTTTTTTTATTTTGCATTTTCATCCACTTTTTCCTCCTTTGTAGTATTTTGAGCTAAAATATTTTTTTCATTTCAAAATGCCCCTAGCTTAAAATCTTTATACAGCACAAATTCATTAATAGGAAAAACATTTTTTACTTGTTCGTATCGCACTTTAGGAGCTCTATTCAATGTAATTTCTCCTTTTCCTCTTCTATCTACTGTGATGATCGTGAGCGCCAAAAAAATATCACTTGTTGTCAAGGTTGTTAATACTCACATGATCTGATCAGATCAGATTATCAAGTATTCAAATGAAAGGTACATCAGCATTCATTGTTGAATTGTTTCTGATAAAAATATGCTACTCCAGTATCTCTTGTGTATTGTGCTTTTACATAATACAATGTTGCTATTGCTTTGACAATGGGAGGTTTCTTGTAAAAACAAACTCTTGAGCCTGGGCTACATCAATCGTGAAAAGCATAAAATAGCAGCTGCAGAAGTTGTCTCTGTAGTTTGTGTTAAGCGGTGACACGCTCCAGAATTGCGGCTGTGTTATGTCAAATAAATAGTCTTTAACTGATTTACTATCTGACTAAATTTATGAACTCTCATCTACCTAGCCCGTGGCCTCTTCTCAAATAAAATAAATAAAATAAAAGAGAAAAAAGAAATTCTTGTATGAGGTATCACGGTAGAGAACCTTTCTACGAAGGTTTATCTGATCTTATTCGGTGAAGTTAAGTTAGAACAAAAGAAACCGCAGAAAATATATCATAAAATTTGCAGCCGAAGCAGCAAAATCGACTGGATCTAAGCATCTAAGCACTAAAATTAATTTTAATGAAAGCAAATAAAAGTATTTTAGTGTCAATCAATAGGTACATATAATCCAAAATGTTTTCACGCTGATCGCATAGTCTGGTACTCTGGATCCCATGTGCGTGCTTTGCACGCGCCAAGCAATATAAGCGAAGCCGAGCCAAACTCTAACAACGAGGTCTTACCTCTCTCTCCGCTTCCATCCACCTCCTCTAATAAACTCAAACAATGGAGCTCTCGCCTCTCTCTAGATCCTGGCCATGGCAGCGTTCCTAGCTCGCCAAACCTTCAGGCCCTCTGTGCCAGGCAATCGGTAACGATCGATCTTGAACCCCCTCTCTTTTCTCTCAATTAGCTTCTCGCATTGCCTCCATGCCTGACTCGCCGATTTAGGGTTTGATTTGACAAAGAGCATACGCAATAGACCTTTTGATCCCCTCGGCAGAGAAGAAACCTAGAAACTGGTTCCTCTTTTGGGAATTTTGTTGTTCCTATTCTGATATAGTTGGTTTTCTTCTCGATCGATCATTCCATCGGTGTGATGCTTAGGGGTAAAACACACTCATATGCAACTAAATGAATAGTGGACAGTAAGTGTGCTTGAAACCACTAGATTCCCACTTTGATACACTACGTTGGTAGAATTCATATATGGGTAAATGACGAGCGGAGATGAATGTTTGTCTTATTTTTCTTATTCCTGTGTTACCTTTTTTTCGAAAAGAAAAAATTGAGTATGATTTGCCTCCTATGCTCCGTTATATTAGATTGTTCGTATATTTACTTGTGCCAATTTCCACTTCCTGGGATTGTAAGTACGCTCACTCTATCACATGAACTCTTTTACAAAAAGATGATTGCATTTATTTTTTTTAAAAAAATTAAAATTTGCGATAATCATACACATGTACATATATTTTGAAATGTTTTCCTATCTTGCTCAGAATTCACTGAAATGGTGATGTGAATTTTGAATCTTATTTTAGGCCCAAGTTGGACAATCTGCAATGATATTTCGAAATCATTTGCAAACACACAGTTCTCGTCCAGGGTCTTCAAAGTTTAAAGGTTATATTACTAACTTGCTCATTATTCATTTCATGTTCTGTTTTTTCCTTCTTTTTCTTTTTTTCCTGATCACAACTTATGTATGACAGCCTCTTCCTGAATCGATAATTTATTGGTGCAGAAAAGTCACAAGTTAAAGCATTCTCTGCTGATATTGTTTCACCTCAAGAAGAACAGTTTATTTAAGTATATGATGTCATGTTGTCACGAAATACCATATGATAAGCCCTTCAGACTGACTAACTAACAATTACAACTAACACAATCAAGTAATTACGAAATAGGCAAACTATGGTTGATGAAAACTTGTTGATAGATTCTTCGAATTAATGATTGTGAACTTCATATCTGATCGAGTCATTTGATTCATGTACGAAGGTTCATAACCTCTTTCTGTTATGTTAAAGACTTGTGCTTATACACCTATCATTCTGCATAATCTTGGACCAACTAACTGTAAAACCATGCTAAAGATGTAACCTTCTTAGTTATTTCACGCTTTCTGAGGGTTTTTTCTCAAGTTCTAATTACTATATCATATAGGCTGGTTAACTTTTTCAAAAAGCATTAAAGAGTACTGCTTTTTGCAAGTCGATTGTTTTTTTGATTGCCCTCCTTATTTTAGCAGAAGATCGTGACAAACTGACTAAACCTAATGTTTGATCACCTGTCTCCCAAATGATATATTTGTACAATTATAATGCTTTCAATTAAGATGTTTATCAAAATCTACTGAAACCATCCTTTTGCTAACAAACAGATGATGAGGAGCGTGAACAGCTCGCCAAGGAGATTGCCAAAGATTGGAGTGCTGGTAATCTCTTCCATGAGTTTTCTTATGGCTTTCTTTTCCTGTAGATAATTTCCTCTATAGTTTGGTGTGCATGCCTTTACTTTAAAAGTGATTTCCCACATCTGAATCCTTTGGTTGCAGTTTTTGAGCGGAGCATAAACACATTGTTTCTGACCGAAATGGTCCGCGGCTTGATGCTGACATTGAAATACTTCTTTGAGAGGAAAGTTACTGTAAGTGATGCCCTTCGTTGATTCATTTTTTCTTATTTTGATATTTGTGCCTATGTTAAAACTCTTAAATCAATTTTCCTTTTGTTTCGTTGCAGATAAATTATCCCTTCGAGAAGGGCCCCTTGAGCCCTCGCTTTCGTGGAGAGCATGCTCTAAGACGTTATCCAACTGGGGAGGAGCGGTGCATTGCTTGTAAACTTTGTGAAGCTGTAAGGATTCCTAATGTTGCATTAGTTTAGTGCATTAGGAATTTTTTTTTTTGTTTTTGTAGTAGAATATAATATCAGTTATTCAACCATTAGCTTTAGGTTTAGGGTTTAGGTTGGTTATCTTACATTCTTCCTGATTTGCATCCTTGACCAACCAGCAGGTTTAAACTCCTGTTTATTACTGTTGTCGCCATAATTATATGTTTTTTCTCGTAATTGCATCAACTTTTTGACATGAAGAAAATTTTATTTATAAAAATTGAATGGGATGCAACTATTTGTCTACTAGGCAAGAAAGAAAAATTAAGGATTTCAGCTTCAGAAGTCAAATGATAAAGAAAAGGAAGAACGAGTACATACTCCTATTAAACATATGATATTACTTTGAAAACAAACACAGATTCTATCTGGTGGAAACTTAAGCTTTACTATTTATTTATTGGCCATTCCAGTCCTCAGTTCATCAAAGTGATATTTTATGAGTATTCATCTGATGTGATCAGGTATGCCCAGCACAGGCCATCACAATTGAAGCAGAAGAACGTGAAGATGGTAGTCGTCGAACTACTAGGTAATTGGCTGAGGTTTTTTTACTTCTTTTAGCAGGTGTTATTAGGATGAAGCTGATCTTGATTTATCCTCACAGCAGTGCTACCTGATTGCAGGTATGACATCGACATGACCAAGTGCATCTACTGTGGGTATTGTCAGGAGGCGTGCCCAGTCGATGCAATTGTTGAAGGCCCTAATTTCGAATTTGCCACTGAGACCCATGAGGTGATTTCCTTTCGTATTTGGCTAAATTGTAGGAAACTTATGTGAATATCATGATATTCACATTTGTCCCCTTGAAATTACAGACCTATATTTTGACCCACTTAAACTAGTTTTGTTAGGCGATATCACTTTGGCCATATTTATAATAAGGTAAAATGTTAGTTTCATTGTATGAGGACAACTTGGATTCATGATACTTCTAGGTTTCTCTCTTTTGTGCACCCGAGTTTCCCCGTCTTTCGCTTTCATTTCTCTTTTCTGGATCACTCCATTATGCACAGAAGTAAACTGCCACCTTTTTTCCCCCTTTTTTTATTTTTCAATTTAAATCTGGCAGGAGTTGTTGTATGACAAGGAGAAGCTATTGGAGAATGGCGATCGGTGGGAAACAGAGATTGCTGAGAATTTGAGATCCGAAAGCCTCTACCGTTGATCGGATACCCCTCGAACGGATACCTCTCGAACGAACTCAGTTTACCCCTTTGGGCTTTTGTTATGTTAGATCTCCATTAAATAAGCGTTGTTTGTGTATTTGGCCACGCTATGATTGTTGCTCCAAACACAAAAGCTTTTGTTCTGGAGATGTACAAGAAAACTTTTGTATTTTGTATTTTTGTTTTTTTTTCCGTTAAGCTGAATTTGCTTGCTTGTATTTAAAGAGGACTGAATTTCAATTCAGAAGAAGCTGCTCATCTTATTTACTATAATCTATCAATAATTTATAAATCAATAATCTATAAATCTAGTAACCTATAAATGAAGCCACAATGATTTTTGTCACGTGACAAAGAAATTTTTCATCTTCATAACAACTAGGAACGGAGTCACTTTTCATCTTCGTAATAACTAGGTTAGGTATGGACCTGTGCAATGCTGTGGGAAAAAAATATTCGAATTATTTACAAAGAACATTTTTTTTCGAAATGTATAATTTTCAGATCATATCAAAATACTAAAACTATTTAGAAAAAGAACCATAATATCATGGATAGAAGATTATAGAATCAAAACTTAGCATAAATATGAATAATAAAAGTTAATGTAAGGTAAATTATTTAAAGAAACATAATATCATGGATAGATTATAGAATCAAAACTTAGTATAAGTATGAATAATAAAAGTTAATGTAAGGTAAATTATTTGTACTATAATCAAGAACTAAATATAAATCCATCTATATAACTTTTAAATTGTGGGTACTAATTACTAAACGGTACGATATATATATATATATATATATATATAGAGTAAGGCTACTATGCTATCGGAAGCACGGAGAGCTCCGTGCTTCCACTTTGTTTTCGATGTTCGGACTTTCGAATTGACGATCAGCTCCGTTAGACTTGATCTAGAGTATTTGAAGTATCTAGAAAATAAATTTTACGATTTTTCGATATCATTTGTCTAGTGATCGAAGTGGCTCAAAATCAACGGCTGAAAATAAAAATCTTACAAAATATAATGATATGACATTAAAATTTTAGATCAGAATTATTGATTTTGTTTTATATGGTATAAAGAATTTTCTATCAAAATTTCATGTGATTTGGATATTTCTACACCGTTAAACTTCCAAACGGCTCACTACGGCCATTAAAATTATTGATTTTGAGCCTCTTCGATCACTAGGCAAATGATATCCAATAAACATAAAATTTATTTTCTAGCTACTTCAAATATTCTAGATCAAGTTTAACGGAGCCGATCGACAATTCAAAAGTCACAATATCGCAGTAAAAGCACGGAAGGCTCTATCTTAGATAGCATAGTAGCCTCACACTATATATATATATAGAGTAGCTACTATATTCTTATGAGTAGTAGACCCTTACAACTCATAAAGTTGTTTTTGATGATGCGACGATCCACTACGTTAAATATGATCTAGAGTATTTAAAACTTCTAGAAAATAAATTTCGTAATTTTTCGATATCATTTACCTTACGATCAAAAGCTCACAAAATTGACAATTTTTAACGGCTAATATGAAATACTTGCTAGTTTAACGGTGTAAAAGAATTGAAATAGATTGAATTTTTGATAGAAAATTCTATTCACTACCTAGATAAAGATCAATAACTCCGATCTTAAATTGAAGGATCCGATCATCTATTTTTAGGACGTCGTTCGATTTCGGCCGTTCATTTTATGCCCATTTGATGGACTTTATTATGATTTCAAAAAATTACAAAATTTATTTTCTAGAAGTTTTAAATACTCTAGATCATATTTAACGGAGTGGATCGTCGATTCGGAGGCCCCATCATCAAAAACAACTTATGAGTAGTAAGTGTCTACTACTCATAAGAGTATAGTAGCCCTACTATATATATATATATATATATATAGGCGTGTTTGGTTCAAAGTCGAATTGGAATCGAATCGGAATCGAAATAAGTTGGAATCGGAATCGGAATGACTCATTACCTAATTCGCTGGTTCATCACGAATCGGAATCGGAATAAATCATTCCCATTGTCGGTGTTTGGTTCGAGATAGATATAAAAAAGTATTCAAATTAATATATTAATTTTATCTTTATAATTAATGTATTAATTTAAATGCAAACTGAAAATTAAATATTAAAAATTTACATCAAAATTTTGAAATAATATCAAAATTTACATCAAAACTTTGAAGGTGAGTGTATAATTCAAAATATTAAACTAAATTTTGATTTATTCAAATTCAAACTTAAAATTATAATTTAAATTTTAATTTGAATCCCTAAATTTAATTTAAGTTTTAAATAAAATTTGAATAAAGTTTTATTTAAATTAAATTTTAATTTAAATTCAAAATCATAAGTTAGATTCAAAATACTTGATTAAAATTTAATTTTTAATTCAAGTTCAAATTAAAATTTAAAATTATATATTTAATTTTTAAGTTTAAACTCATATTTTAAATAAAAAAAATTAAAAAATATCCATTCCGCCCGGATTCAACTTTCAATCCGGCTTGCTAGGCCGGATTGAAAAAAGAGGCGATTGAGGGATTCCCATTCCACTCGGGAATCGGAATCGGAATCGGAATGGGACTCCCGCGTACCAAACACCAACAAACGGATTCGCCCATTCCCATTCTCATTCCTGGGTGAAAATAAGCGAACCAAACACTCCCATATAGTCCAGCTATAGTGCTTGTAAAAGCACCAAGCCCTTGGTGCTCGTGATTTTTTTACCATTAGATCTACACCTTCGATCAATTTCATCCGTTAGATTATACTATTCAACTAACCACCCACTTAACCCAAGGGGGCCCACATCATCCTAACCACACATCTATTAATCCAAAGGCTAAAAACTTACAAGTACCAATGACTTTTATTCTTCGTCGTAAATAGGAATATGGAAAAGCGTATTGATGGGATTTGAAATAGTGTGATGGGCGAACGACGGGAATTGAACCTGCGCATGGTGGATTCACAATCCACTGCCTTGATCCACTTGGCTACATCCGCCCCTTATCTTATCTAGCTAAAGGATTTTATCTTTTTTCCATTCATTATTATTGTATTTATTCTAACCTCCATACTTAGATCAAGATATTGGACATAGAATGCCAATTTTTAATATATATATATATATATATATATATATATATATATATATATATATATATATATATATATATATATATATATAGAATTGAGCTTCTATTCTTTTAAAAGTACCAAGTCATTTACTGTAAGTTTTAGCCCTTGGATTAATAGATGTGCGGTTAGGATGATGTGGGCCCCATTGGGTTGAGTGGGTGGTGGGTTGAATAGTATAATCTAACGGATGAAAATGATCAAATGCGTAGATCTAACGGTAAAAAATTCACAAGCACCAAGTGCTTGGTGCTTTTACAAGCACCATAGGACTCTATATATATATATATATATATATATATATATATATATATATATATATATATATATATATATATATATATATATTAATTATTATGAGTAGTAGAGCCCTACTACTCATAAGTTGTTTTCGATGATAGAGCTTAGAATCGGCGATCCACACTCAATTAAATGATCTAGAGTATTTAAAACTTCTAGAAAGTAAATTTTGTAATTTTTCGAAATCATTTACCTTACGATCAAAAGCTCACAAAATTGACAATTTTTAACTAGTAGATATGGGATACTTGGTAGTTTAACGGTGTAAAAGAATTGAAATAGGTTGAATTTTTGATAGAAAATTCTATTCACTACCTAGATAAAGATCAATAACTCCGATCTTAAATTGAAGGATCCGATCATCTATTTTTAGGACATCGTTCGATTTCGGTTCATTTTATGCCCATTTGATGGACTTTATTATGATTTTGAAAAATTCGAAATTTATTTTCTAGAAGTTTTAAATACTCTAGATCATATTTAACGGAGTGGATCGTCGATTCGGAAGCTCTATCATCGAAAACAACTTATGAGTAGTAGGGCTCTACTGTAATAGTATAGTAGCCCTACTCTATATATATATATATATATATATATATATATATATATATATAGAGTTGAGCTAGAATACTCTTAAAATCTGCCCATTTTACTCTCGAGTTATTTTCGATGATAGAGCTTTCAAATTGACGATCGAAATATGATCTAAACTATTTAAACTACCTAGAAATCAAATTTCACGCACTTTCGATATTGTTCTTGTATCCATCGGTATTCTAGCTCAACTCTCTCTCTCTCTCTCTCTCTCTCTCTCTCTCTCTCTCTATATATATATATATATATATATATATATATATATATATATATATATATATATAAAGTATATATATATATATATATATATATATATATATATATATATAATTGAGCTAGAATACTCTCAAAACTATATTAAAGCCGGGTGTTACGAGTTCCCAGCCTTTGGATCTAATTCTTGATTACTAATAACCTTTGGATTAAGCAATGTCTACACTACAATACCACTTTACAGTAATCTAAACCATAAATATATCAAACGATGGTTAAAATTCAAAAGCATCAAGCCATGAATTGTTTTTGAAATTATTCTAGCTAACTCTCTCTCTCTCTCTCTCTACTCTCTCTCTCTCTCTCTATATATATATATATATATATATATATATATATATATATATATATATATATATATATATATATATATATATATATATATATATATAATTGAGCTAGAATACTCTCAAAAGCACCACTCCCTTGGTGCTTGTAAGTTTCTAGCCTTTGGATCTAATTCTTGATTACTAATAACCTTTGGATTAAACACTATTCCACCTACCACCATCTACCACCACCTACCACCATCATCTCAACCCTACATCTCTCCAACCAATGGTTAAAAATTCAAAAGCATCAAGCCCTTGGTGCTTTTGAGAGTATTCTAGCTCAACTCTCTCTCTCTCTCTCTCTCTCATATATATATATATATATATATATATATATATATATATATATATATATATAAGGCTCCTATGCTTTTAAAAGTACCAAGTCATTGGTGTTTGTAAGTTTTTAGTCCTTGAATTAATAGATGTGTGGTTAGGATGATGTGGGCCCCTTTGGGTTAAGTAGTTAGTTAGTTGATAGTATAATCTAATGGATGAAAATGATCAAAGGGGTGAATCTAACGGTGGAAAATGGTCACAAGCACCAAATACTTGGTGTTTCGTGCTATTGATAGCATAGCGATCGGACCCTATATATATATATATATATATATATATATATATATATATATATATATATATATATATATATATATATAGAACTAGGCTACTATGCTATTAATAGCACCAAGTCATTGGTGCTACCAATTTTTTTGCCCTTGGTTTGAGAGTTGTGTGGTTAGGATGATGTGTGCCCTTTAGGGTTAAGTGGGTGATTGGTTGAATAGTATAATCTAATGGATGAAAATCATCAAAGGGGTGAATCTAACGGTGGAAAACTTGGTAGCACTGAGTGTTTCGTGCTATTGATAGCATAGCAGTCGGACTATATATATATATATATATATATATATATATATATATATATACATATATATATATATATATATATATATATAAGCTAGGCTACTATCTTATTAATAGCACCAAGTTATTAGACCAAGTTATTGGTGCTATCAAGTTTTTTGAGCGTTGGATTGAGAGATGTGTGTGGTTAGGATGATGTGGGGCCACAGGGTTAAGTGGGTGATTGGTTGAATAGTATGATCTAACGGGTGAAAATCGTCAAATATATATATATATATATATATATATATATATATATATATATTAGATGCTACTATACTATTATGAGTACTATTGCCCTCGTACTCATAAGTTGTTTTCGATGATAGAGCTTAGAATCGGCGATCCACAATGTTAAACGTTATTTACAACATTTAAAACTTCTAGAAATTAAATTTTATAATTTTTCGACAATTTTTGATAGAAAATTCTATTCACTACATAGATAAAGATCAATAACTCTGATCTTGAATTAAAAGATCCGATCTTCCTTTTTTAGGACATCGTTTGATTTTGACCATTCATGTTATCCCCGCTTGATGGACTTTATTATGATTTCAAAAATTTACGAAATTTATTTTCTAGAAGTTTCAAATACTCTAGATCATACTTAACGGAGTGGATCGTCGAATCGGAAGCTCCATCATCGAAAACAACTTATGAGTAGTAGGGCTCCAATACTCATAATAATATAGTAACCATATATATATATATATATATATATATATATATATATATATATATATATATATATATATATATATATATATATATATATATAGGGTGAGTACGATCGCCCTCGTACTCATAAGTCGTTTTCGATGATAGAGTTTCCGAATCGATGATCCACACCGTTAAACGTTATTTACGACATTTAAAACTTCTAGAAATAAAATTTGATAATTTTTCGACATCATTTACCTTACGATCAAGAGGTCACAATTTGACAATTTTTAACGGTCGGTATGGAATACTCGCTAGTTTAATGGTATAAAATAATCGAAATTTGTTGAATTTTTGATAGAAAATTCTATTCACTACATAGATAAAGATTAATAACTCCAATCTTGAATTGAAGGATCCGATCATTCTTTTTTAGGACATCGTTCGATTTTGACCGTTCATTTTATACCCGCTTGATGGACTTTATTATGATTTCGAAAATTTACGAAATTTATTTTCTAGAAGTTTCAAATACTCTAGATCATATTTAACGGAATGGATCGTCGATTCGGAAGCTCCATCATCGAAAACAACTTATGAGTAGTAGGGCTCCAATACTCATAATAGTATAGTAGCCATGGCCTTTATATATATATGGGTCCGGCTACTATACTATTATGAGTACGATCGCCCTCGTACTCATAAGTTGTTTTCGATGATAGAGCTTCCGAATCCACGATCCACACCGTTAAACGTTATTTACAGTATTTAAAACTTCTAGAAATAAAATTTTATAATTTTTCGACATCATTTACCTTACGATCAAGAGGTCACAAATTTGATAATTTTTAACGGCCGGTATGGGATACTTGCTAGTTTAACGGTGTAAAAGAATCAAAATTTGTTGAATTTTTGATAGAAAATTCTATTCACTACATAGATAAAGATCAATAACTCCGATCTTGAATTGAATGATCCGATCATCCTGTCACGCCCCCGGTCATTTTAGAGTATAAAAACAGCAGAAATTTTTTTTTTAAATCCTGACCCCCAAGGACGTACCAGACCTGCCACAAATACAGAGAGACCACTGTACACACGGACAGAGTCTCCCCTGTATTTGCACGGCATCGCACAAGTACAGAGAATGAAATACAGCCAAACAACCACAACCAAGTGTACAGATATTTATTCCAACCAACATACACATATCCACACCATTCACTACAGGTTCATTCACATTTACTCATTCATAAAACCACATCTATCATTTGAAATGTTTCCTACTCGGAAACTGATTTTGAAATGCTAAGTTATAAAATCCACGAGGAAAGCTTTTGAAATCTATTTCCCACACGGAAACCTTTTCTTTTTAAAACACTACCACGAGGGGTAGAAAACCTTTTTATAACATAAAACCAAAACCATATTAAATCCAATTCAACCATATCCCATGATAAGTTGTTATGCTAGTTTAAAACAGAGAACATGAACCAAATAAGTATAAGTCTAAGTCGATAAACGAACTGAAATGAAATGAAAGGTAAACAGTATGCAAACCGCGGGTCGTGTACTAGAACGCGCGCTAGGTACGCGCCTCACCAGCGGTCCCACTCACTCCTGCAATGTCACCTGAAAAAGAAGGCGAGGGGTGAGAACATGTAAACATGTCTCTCCCTCCCAGTGGATACCTCGCAGAGATAGACACAAGAGGAGATAATAGTAGTACAGTAGCTATGATAAACAAATAAACGGGAGAGATATACAGATATGAAACAACGACTCAGTAAATATGCGTCAACGGTATAGGAGCGCAAAAGTAGCCAATCTGAACCAATGCTCTCTTGGTCAGCACCGCAGACCTCAAGCCAGCTCTCTTGGTCAGCACCACAGACCTCAAGCCAATGCCCCCACTACTCTACCATGCATCCAACCCCAGCATAAAGCTCCCGGGCTCACGGGTCGAACCTCTGCAACCACTTTTCCGGAAAAGAACACCCCACTTGTAGTGGATCAGACCGCTGGTGTTCGTGACGTGCGACGAGTATCGGGCGATCAAATGCAAATATGCTCAATTATTAACCTTCGGCAATCAGCCGACAATCTTGCCCCCCAGGGCCCATCGACCATGTGGGTCGTCAAGTAACCAGAAAAACCAACCAGGTACCAAGTACAGAGTGTGACTGACCAAATAGGTCGCAAGTACAGAAAGTGACTGACCAACCAGGTCCTGAGTATGCAAAGTAACTGACCAACCAGGTCTGAGTAGAGAAAGAAGCCGACCAACTAGGTCCCCAGTAGAAAGAAACTGACCAACTAGGTCCCCAAGTATGGATGTAACTGATGGAAACTACACTACTCCTACATGTAGTGCAAAACCAGAAACTACTGGGCATAGTAGGAATAAAAGTAATACGATGCACGAGTATGAAATAAGCAAAGTAAAGGCAAGGGGTGAAGGAATCGTCACCAAGCTTGCACTACTGAACGGACGTCGAGTCGAGATACCCACCTGTACAACTGTCGCGTCTGTCTCCTGAAGAAGAAGTATCAACTGGACTTAAGGAGGTCCACCAGGTTAGTGTCTAACCCACAAATAATAAACACCGAACACATAACTCCACAATTAAACCCACGGAAATCGGTTTTGTCACGCCCCGGGTCATTTTAGAGTATAAAAACAGCGGAATTTTTTTTTTTTTTTATAAACCTTGATCCCCAAGGACATGATAGACCTGCCACAAATACAGAGAGACCACTGTACACACGGACAGAGTCTCCCCTGTATTTGCACGGCATCGCACAAGTACAATAAGTCTTTTACAATCATACAACCACAACAAAGTGTACAGATATTAATTCCAATCAACATACACATATTCATACCATTCACCACAGGTTACGTTCACTAGTATATAATCACAAATCCACATCTATCAGTTGAAATGTTCCCTACTCGGGAACTGGTTTCGAAACTCAAGTTATAAAATCCCTTTTGAAAACCTTTTACAAACTGTTTCCCACACGGAAACCCTTTCTTTGAAAACACTACCACGAGGGGTAGAAATCCTTTTCCTTTGAAATGCTACCTCGAAGGGTAGGAGACAGTTTAATTCACAAAATATGAGTTCTTTCATAAACTTCCAAAAACCATTATAAGTCTCAATCCACCACTAAAGTGAAGCTAGAACTGAACCATGATTTACTCTAAGTAATAATTCGAGATAGGTAAGGAAGTGCAAATCTTGGTAGGAGCTAAGCGTACTCTAGACCCGCTCCTCACTTTCTTTGTCCCACTAAGACACGTAACGTCACGAAAAAGAAGAAGGCGAGGGGTGAGAACATGTAAACATGTCTCCCTCCTGGGTATCCACAAGTAACGGAGTAAAACAAAGGAAAAGGCGGTAAGTAGATACGGTAGCCAAAGTAAAGCGGGGAGAGAGATATATGTAGTATAAACAAAGCGCTACGTATGTATGCATCGAAAAGTAAAGTAAATACCCAATCCATAACCGCCAATATTGGTCCGCAGACCTCAGGCAATGCTCCCTGTCTTTAAACCTGCATTCAACCCAAGATAGCCTATGGGCTCACGGGTTGGGCAAAGTCCCGTAGACAGTCCCAAACCACTTTTCCGGAAAAGAACACCCTGGCCGGTGGATCAGACCGCCTGTGTTCGTGATATGCGCTCGAGTCCTGGGCGATCGATGCTGTTATGCTCAAAAACCATACGTCAGCAACTAGCTGACAATCCCGTCCTAAAGGGACATCGACCCCTTTTTGGGTCATCAAGTAAACTCGCCGACCACGTAGGTCGCAGAAGCACTGAAACAAGCCGACCGAACAGGTCACTGAAACTGAAGCAAACCGACCGAATAGGTCACTGAGAAACTGTAAACAAGCCGACCGAATAGGTCACTGAAACTGAAGCAAACCGACCGAATAGGTCACTGAGAAACTGTAAACAAGCCGACCGAATAGGTCACTGAGAAACTGTAAAGGATCGACCAAGTAGGTCGCTGAAGAGCTGTAAACTCAAACCACTCTACTCCTATCAAGTATACTAAGTATGCATATAATTGAGTAGAGAATAGAAATGGCGATGGGTGCAAGTAAGAAAAGTAAAGTAGAGTAGAGTAGAGTGAAAGAGTGTCACCAAGCGTGTACCAGCAAGACGACAACCGGATACCCACGAGTATCAAAAGGAGTGGTGCAAGCTGGGAGGAACGACTGAACCTACGAGGGTTCACCGGGTTAGAAACTAACCCACTAAAACTAGAACCATAATTCACAAGTCCCATGACGTAACTGCCTCGAAACGACTACTACAGTACGTCCGTTTCGATCCGGGTTCCCGAAAGTGTCAACTTTGACACCGGAACTCACCGTCGCTCACCCGTCGTCTCCGGACCTTTGACACGACACTGGTGACCAGCCAACAAGGCTTAGCGACAAAGAAAATAATCTCTGGAAAGTGTCGGAAGAATTCCGAACCAAAGTCGCGTTCCGTTGTCGAATTTCGCCAACGAACGCTCCGGAATTACACCTACTATTTTCCGAAAAGCTCGGGACCTTGGACAGTCAGTCCAGAGGTTACCCGCAGCACGTACACACTGCCCAAGATAGCCCAGGAGGCTACAATTGCATAAAAGTCCCTAAAGAATCCTAAATCGCATTATTTCATGCACAAATAGGGTTATTATGGGCCGTGCACGCAAACCGATGCATCACAAATTTTGAAATCGCACACACTGTAAGTCTTCGACATGCTGAAGACCGTGCTCGCCTTTCGGAGCACAATCAGACATCGTAGTGTGCGCACAAGCGACACTAAATTCAGTAAATAGCGCGCGCAGCGCGTAAAGTGCGATCGTCTCGCTAAACGGAGCATCGAAACTCGGAACGGAGGTGAGCATCGCGTTCGGCACGGAAAATCCTTGACCGTGCTCACCTCTCGAGGTTCATTTGACCCACCGGATCACCAGATAGGTGATCCGAACCCTAGACTTAGGTGCTGTAAACTGTAAAGCACTCACCGGAGCCGAGGGAGCTAGGGCTCGGTCGCCGGCGGCAAGGAGACGCGCGCGCCGGCCGGGGAAGGGAGCCTCCGGTCGGGGAGGTCCGAGGAGGGAGGTAGCCGGCGGCGGGCAGCGGCCGGAGGCGCGGCGGCGGCGATCCTCTTCTTCTTCTTCCTCTCGGGTTGGATGGCGCCGGCGGCACGGCGGCGGCCGGGGGACGCCGGGTTGGTGATGGTCCGGCGGAGGCCGAGGGAAGCCGATGCTCCCCTCGGGAGGCGGCGAGGTGCCGGAAGCGAGGGTGCAACCCTCGGTCGGCGCCCAACCCGAGGCGGCCGCGGGGAGTTGGAGCGGCGGCGGAGACTTCGGGGACGGCCGGGGAAGCGCGCCGGAGGTCACCCAAGGTCGGAGGAGAACGGCGCGGCCGCGTGGGGGTAGCGGCGGTGCACGGTGGCGGCGGCGGCGATCTCGGCCGCCACGAGCTCTCGGGTTCGAAGCTCACCGGCGATGTCGCGGCGGCGGAGGAAGCTCGGGCCGGCGGGGATCCGGCCGAGGAGGTCGAGGAAGACGGTGCTCCCCTCGGAGGTGGCGGCGGCGGCGGAAGTCGAGGGACTCGGCCAGCGCCCGCACGGCCTTCGGGCGGCCGCGAGTCCGGCGGCGGCCGGCGGCGGCGGTGACGGCGAGAGGCGCGCCGGTCGGCGATGATCAGGGCCGAGGAAGGGCGGCGGAGAGCGGCGGCAATGCGCGGAACCCGAGCCTTAGCCCGCTCGATGCAGGCGGCGGAGGCGGCGATTGGGTGGCTTGGGTGGCGCCGGCGATGCACGGGGACGGCCGGGGAGGTGCGCCGTCGGTCGCCCGACGTCGGAGGAGGTCGATGCACCCAAAGGCGAGGCGGCGGTAGCGCGAAGATGCCGAGGGCGCTTGGCTCGGCACAGGTGATCGAGATCGGCCCGCGGAAGCGAGGTGGCTCCGGCGGCGGCTCCGACGACGGGGCGGCCGGTGATGCGCGCCGACGATCCTCCTCGGCCCGTGCAACTCGCCAGAGGAGTTTGGAGCCTTCCTGTTTCCTCTCAGGATCAAGTGAAGGTAGTGTTGGCCGAGGGAGAGGAAGGAGGAGATGGCTGAGGGCTTGGGGAGGCTCTCCGGCGGCCGGAGGAGCTCGCCGGAGGTGGGCGGCGCGCGCTCGAGATGGCAGAGGAAGGGTCAGAGGTGGTTAGGGTGGCTGGGAGGTGAAGGGTCCAATTAGGGTTAGGGTTTAGTATACATGAACCCTAGAACCCACTAAATACACTTAGGGCTTTTTGCACTTTAGCCCCCCACAAGCCACAATTCGTATTTCAGCCCCTGTCATTAGTTGAATTACGCACAGAAGTCCCTCCACAATCAAAATCGCGCAATTCGGCACATAAAATGTAGTGACTTTTCGCATTCCACCGTTATGCGATTTTTGCCTCTTCGCATTCTTTTCGCGATTCCCGGAGATCCGTCCGTCGGATTCACGATCGGATCGCGCCAGTGCGTTCAGCGCGTCGAGGACATCAAATCTAGCCTTTTACTTCGTTTGATTTGGTCTCGAATTCGCGAAGTATCCATTCTCTTCTTTTTCCTCCAATATCTCCAATTACTTAAGTCTTTAAGTAAAACGGTTCAAACCCCTTTTTCTCGATAACCGTGAGTCAGAATCCAATTCCGTCAGTGGCATTGGTTCGAGAATAGTCGAGCCGTTCGAAACGAGCTATTGAAGTCATATTATCGGAGTTCTGTACACACCTGTACCCATCCTCTATTCCCGGCTCATCCGGAAAACTAGAGTTACTATTCACTTAAGTCATTTTTCCGGGTCGCGTAACTTTTTCGTTTTAGCTCGTTTTGACCTGAAATTTGACGTGTGCTCTTATAATAAATTTACGCACACATTCACCGTCTCCAAATATTTTATTTCTTGTTCTGGAAAAATGCCAGTTATTACAGGTTTCCCAAAACCAATTGCCGTACTGAGCCGGAAGTCCCGTAAACCTCACCGGGACTCCGTCGGGACCCACGAACTGTCCCTGAACGCAACGACTCATACCAAGAGTCACCTGCTGCCCTAAACACTCTTATTCGGTTGTTTTGGCAGCAAACATAAAGTAACACTATAATACAATTATCGTCGGATAATTGTACTGTTAAGGATTTTATAAGTTGGCGGATTTCGTGAAGTTATTGGAGTCTTGAAGAAGTCAAAAGCACAAAGAAGGAATTTGAAGATTCAAGACTTGGCAAAGAAGCTCATCACCTCAGGTATGAATTTAAGATAATTTCTGGTGATTTGATAAAAGATTTAGTAGTTAGAAGACTTGAATTAATCTCAATTTAACTATTTTCAAAATCTGGAAAAACTATGATCTAAGTCCGGACCTTTGGCTTAGATCCGGATCCCGAGAGCTGGTGTCTTGCGCTGCCTTAATGCAGATCCGGACCTTTGGCTTAGATCCGAATCCCGAGAGCATGTCTCAGGCGCAACATTATACTAGATCCGGACCTAGAGTCTAAGTCCGGACCCCGAGGCTTGAACTTTGTTGTTGCACAGGCTAAGACCGGACCTTTGGGATAAGACCGGACCTTGATTAATCATATATATATATATATATATAAATTTAACGATGGAACCGGTTGAAGGAGCTAAGTCCGGACTCCTAGGACCGGTCTTCACTTGTGAGGTACGGACCTTGGTGTCGGGTTTGTTTCCAAAATTGGCAGATTTCAATCCTAATCTAATTCTAAGTCTTCTAACACTATAAATAGACCATGGGGGGTTCAAGGATTGTATCGCTGAATATTCTTATAGGTTAGATCCTCTTTTAAACCCTAAAACTCGTTTTAGAGTTTTATGATTCAATTCTTAAAGCGAGTTTTATTTTGTTGATCATCGAGTTGATTCTAGGTTTTTTCTTTGCATACACCTTCATGAATCAATTTGATGATTGACTAAAAGGGTTCCCCCATAGTCTACGGTGCTTTAATTGTTGAGATCATCAAAAGTTTTCTTCTACAACTCCGGACGGAGGGTGACGCGGGGATCGCGTGAGAGGCCGAGGACTCGGTGGAAGCTTTGAGGAGTCGAAGCTTTGATGCGGCAAGGAGTTGCGGTGGTGAGCAAAGGAGATCCATATTGAAGATTCGGTAAATTGGGTAAAGTAGTGGGTGAATCGCCTTGTACTCAATTGTTTCTTAGTGAATTTTTGTGTGATCGGTCCCGTGGGTTTTTCACTCCTTGTGGAGTTTCCCCACGTTATATCTTGGTGTGTTGATTTTATTTTTCCGCATTTACTTAAAATCGCATCGAGATTTTTAATTAGGTCATTGTACACCTATTCACCCCCCCTCTAGGTATTAATTACCTTTTAGATCCTTGAGACCCATAACCTACATGTACGAATACGGGTTCCCGAAAGTGTTTATTTCGACACCGGAACCAACCGTCGCTCACCCGTCATTCCTAAACCCTCGAAATGACGCGGGTGATCAGCCAACAAGGCTCAGCGACACTACAACAACTCGCGAGGCACCGTCGGAAGAATTCCGAACCAAACCCGCGTTCCGTCGACGGATTTCGCCGAGAAACGCGCCGGAAATCATTTTCTGATCTCCACGAGGGCTTGGGACCTTGGACAATCAGTCCAGAGGTTATCCAAAGCACACATGCTGCCAACAGTAGCCACAACAAGCACAAATGCACAAAAGCCCTACCGACTATTCGAAATCGCATTATTTTGCATGATTTTGGGGCTTTTATGGCCCGACTACGCAAACCAGAAGTCAATCAGACTAACCGAGACACCCGCTGATAGGTCTCGGCGTGCCGGAGACCGTGCTCACCTTTCAAAGTAATTCCGGACACTGTGGAAAGCGCGGGAGCCACCCGAAGTTCAGCGAACTGCACGCACTGCATGATAAACATGCAAAATTTCGCTAACCAGGAACCCGTTGACCCTAATTGAGGTGACCACTGTGATCGTCACTGACAGACGATCACCGTGCTCCCCTCCGGAGGCATCGGAACAGCCTCGGGTCTCCGGAACAGCGCGCGCAAGCCCAGACAGTGACCAAAAAGGCCCGGAAAGGACCGACACTGTCGAAACAGCGGATTGGGGTCTCCCCGACCAAATCCAAGGTGAGCACGATGATCAGCGAGGCGTCTAGATCATCGTGCTCCCTTCCGTTGGGATCGGGGAGGCCCGGGAAGCACAGAACAAGAGACCCACCCAACTAAGCCCTATTTCGGGCTTGGCCGGAGCAAGCTTGCTTCGGCTGGCCTCCGGCGGCACGGCGGCACGCGCGGTGGCCAGGAATGGGTACGGGGGAGGTGAGGGACATGGTGCTCACCTCAGGTGGCGGTTGGAAGCGGCGACGGCGGCGGTGGAGAGAACCATGCACGCACAAAATTCGGCTCGGGTTCCGAGGGTAGTTGCCGCCACGGCGGCGGCCGGGGCGTTCAGGGACGACGGCGGCGGGTCACCCAAGGTTGGAGGAGTGCCTCGGGTGCGGCCCCAAGCAGCAGTGGCGCGGGGGTAGGTGACGCAGTCTGTAGGTTATAGGTCTCAAGGATCTAAAAGGTAATTAACACCTAGAGGGGGGGTGAATAGGTGCACAATGGCCTAATAAAAATCCTCGATGCGATTTTAAGTAAATCTTTGAAAAATAAAATCAACACACCGAGATTTTACGTGGGAAAACTCCACAAGGAGTAAAAATCCCACGGGACCGATCACACGAAAAATCCACTAAGAAACAATTGAGTACAAGGCGATTTACCCACGACTTTACCCAATCTACCGAATCTTCAATATGGATCTCCTGGTCCACCACGCCGCAAATCCTTGCCGCGTCCACGCTTCGACTCCTCAAAGCTTCCACCGAATCCTCGGCCTCTCACGCGATCTCCGCGTCACCCTCCGTCCGGAGTTGTTGAAGAAAACTTTTGGTGATCTTACAATTTACGGACCATAGACCAAGGGAACCCTTTTAGTCAATCATCAAGTCGATTCATGAAGGTGTATTCAAAGAGAAAACCTAGAATCAACTCGACGATCAACAAGACAAAACTCGCTTTAAGAATTGAATCATAAAGCTCTAAAACGAGTTTTAGGGTTTTAGAAGAAGATGAATATTCAGCGATATATGTTTTGAAACCCCCCATGGTCTATTTATAGTGTTAGAAGACTTAGAAGTTGATTAGGATTGAAATCATCCAATTTTGGAAACAAATCCGTCACCAAGGTCCGGACCTTTAAAGGAAGGTCCGGTCCTATAAGTCCGGACTTAATCCATTCAACCGGTTCATACGTTAAATAAAGTTTCACATATGATCTGGATCTTCACAATGGTCCGGTCCTTCATCAAGACTGCGCAATGAACCTGCTCTCGGGATCCGGATCATCATCAATGGTCCGGTCCTTCATCAAGACTGCGCAATGAACCTGCTCTCGGGATCCGGATCATCATCAATGGTCCAGACTTAGTCCGTATAATTCCAGATTTTCAAAAAGTTAAATTGAGATTAATTTAAGTATTCCTACTACTAAGTTTTTCTTTATTAAGTAACCAGAAATTATCTTAAATTCATACGAGGTGACGAGCTTCTTTGCAAAGTCTTGAATCTTCAATTTCCTTCTTTGTGCTCTTGACTTCTTCAAGACTCCAATAACTTCACGAAATCCGCCAACCTATAAAATCCTTAACAATCTCCCCCTTTGGCTATTTCGTGACAAAACACAAATTAAGCCCGTACATTACTCAAAAACAAAAAGACGAGAATTATCGCAATCACCAAACGATAACCCCCAGCATGATCGATCCAAAAAATAAAAAAAAATTTACAACTTGAAGTCCTATTACAAACTCTATGACTTAGACATTGGAGTCTTGAAGTCTTGAACGTTCCTGCAAAGAAAACTCAAACACACATTCAAGCTTCAAGAAATTCATTAAGCATAAAAACAAAAGTCAGAACAGAGCATCATCATCATCAAGTTTCATCTCCCCTTATCTCCTAGTCATAGAAAAATCAGATCAGTCAGTCAACTAAACTTCTCCCCCTTTTTGTCCGAAAGCGCCAGAAGCCTGAGACAGCACATGCACACTTCATCTTGACCTTCCCCAGCCATATAAATAAACAGTACCATGAATAAGTGAAGAATGTGAAGACCTGCTGTTCTCAAATACATCTATACATTGAACACTCTCATATCAAGTATTAGGAGAATCAAAAAGAAATCATCCATAGGTACTTTCTAGGGTCATAAAGAAAAATTTAATATTGACCAAATTTTTTTTTTTTTTTTAAAAATGTGTCAAGACCGGACCTTCCCTTGCTAAGACCGGATGTTCCACAGATTTGAGAAGAGGGCGCAAGGAACATCCGGACTTAGATCCAAGGACCGGTCCTCCCTTGTGAAGAAATTTCAGCAACAACAGTTATCAGAATTTTAGCAATCTTTTCATGAAATATGTATTAACAAGCTCCTAGTCACTTAAATTCAAGGATGTCATAAATGTTGAACCGTGCATCAACTAGAAATTACAGAAGTAAACCGTGAAATTATGCACATATTTTGAGATCTAAACAATAGTTGTACTAAATTTAAATTTCAAATTTGCAAAAAAATAGAGAATAAAGAAGATCCCATAAGCTGAAATAAACACAAGAATATCACCCAATTGAGTTATGCACATATCTAAGACAAGGAGTGACTCTTTGAGCATCTTAATTATAACTTACACCTTATATCATTCGATAATGGAGCACTCACCAAAACACCTCAATTAAGAATTTGACTTTGATCTTTTTCTTAGAGATGTATACTTGAAATCATGTAGTAGCTTCACACACTTACCGGACGACCGGGGTGGTAGCTCTTTCTCACATGTGGTGGTAGTTTTCACACTCCTTAGAAAGGATGTAACTCTTTCCACATCTTTTATAGGTGGTAGTTTTCATACTCCCATAAGGGATATAACTCTTTCCACATCTTTTCTTTTTAGGAAAACTCCCCCTCAAAAAGTGCAACCCACAATGAGATAATTTTATTGTGATTTCAGAAAATAAGGAAATCATTTATCTTCATCATGCAAACAATCAATTCAATTCAATACACTTTCGATAGTTCATAAAAGATGTACTAATTTAACAAAGATACAAAAACAATTTCTAGAAGATGTTGAGTGTCAAATAGAATGACATAGAAGAATTGAAGTGAATTGAAGAATGTTAAAATAAATCATGCAAAACTATGAATCAATTCAAAACCTTCGTGCATAGTAGTCAATATGGAAATAATGGCCCATAGAATGTATCTAGATAGAAGGATTCATACCGATAGCCTTTCTCAAATGTAGAAAACGTTTTTGATCTAAAGGCTTAGTCAAAATATCCGCTAGTTGATCATCGGTAGAAATATATTCAAGTTTAAGAATGTTTGATTCGACCAATTCTCTTAAGAAATGATATCTTAGTTCAATGTGTTTAGTTCGTGAGTGTAGAACAGGGTTTTTAGAAATATTTATGGCACTAGTATTGTCACAAAGAATTGTAAGACAAGAGGAAGAAATCCGATAGTCACTCAGTAAACTCTTCATCCATAACAACTGAGTAGCACAACTACCAGCAGAAATGTACTCAGCCTCGGTGTAGATAGGGCCATGCAATTCTGTTTCTTACTATACCATGACACCAAACAATGTCCTAAATAGAAGCATCCTCCACTGGTGCTCTTCCTGTCATCCACAGATCCAGCCCAATCGGCATCTGAATAACCAATAAGATCGAGTGTGGTTCCCATTGGATACCAAATTCCGAAATCCGTTGTTCCTTTCACATACCTTATCACCCTTTTTACAGCCTTTAAGTGTATATCTTTAGGATTAGCTTGATAGCGAGCACATACCCCAACACTGAAAGCAATATCCGGTCGACTAGCTGTCAAGTATAATAGGCTCCCAATCATGCTCCGATATAACTTTTCATCCACACTATTCCCTTCAATGTTTACTCCAAGTCCTTTGTTACTTGTTCCCATTGGAGTGTCAAAATGTTTTGCATCAACCAACCCAAATTTCTTGACCAATTCCTTAGCATATTTAGTTTGGGATAAATGAATTCCCTCCTTCTATTGTTTAATTTGAAGACCGAGGAAATAATTGAGTTTACCCATCATAGACATTTCGAACTCATTGGTCATTAGCTTGGCAAATTCCGTGGCATCCTTATCTTTTGTTGCTCCGAAGACAATATCATCTACATAAATTTGCGCCACTATAAAATCTTCTTGTGAGTGCTTGACAAACAAAGTTCGATCCGCTCCTCCTCGGTTGTACCCCTTTTCCAAAAGATATTTAGTGAGTCGTTCATACCATGCGCGTGGTGCTTGTTTAAGACCATAAAGAGCCTTTTTAAGATAATACACATGATTTGAAAATTTAGAGTCTACAAATCCTTTTGGTTGTTCAACATAGACTTCTTCTTTTAAAAAACCATTTAAGAATGCACTCTTTACGTCCATTTGAAACAGAGTTATTTTAAAATGACACGCGATAGCAAAAAGAATTCGAATCGACTCAAGTCGTGCAACCGGGGCGAATGTCTCGTCGAAATCAATACCTTCAACTTGAGAGTAGCCTTGTGCCACCAACCTTGCTTTGTTTCGCACTATGGTACCATCCTCACTTTTCTTATTCTTAAAAATCCATTTGGTACCGATGATGTGTTGTTGCGCTGGTCGTGGCACGAGTTCCCACACATCGTTTCTAACAAATTGTCCGAGCTCTTCTTGCATTGCGTTAATCCAATATTCGTCTTGAAGAGCTTCGTCCACATTTTAGGTTCAACCAAAGAAACATAACAAGAGAACTCACATTGTAGTTGACTCCTTGTTCTCACTCCAACTTGGGGATCTCCAAGTACATTAGTCAATGGGTGATCCTTTGTGACTCTCATAGGGGTACTTTCAAAAGATGTAGTTGGAGAGATGGAAGTGTCAATTTGTGGCTCGGATGAGTCATTTGATGCATTTACGTTAGATGAAGTAGAAATATCGGAGGTAGTATTCTCATCATTCAAAGGCACTATAAAAGGTGAATCATTATCATCATCATTAAGATAAACATTTGAAGTGTCAATCACAGAAGTAGTAGTTAAAGAAGCCTCATCTACTTTTATATTGATTGATTCTACCACCGTCTTTGTTTTTAAATTGTACGCTCTATAAGCTCTACTTGAGGTAGAATAACCAAGGAATATCCCTTCGTCACTTCGGGAGTCAAATTTTCCAAGATTTTCGCGATCCCGAAGGATAAAACATATACTCCCAAAGATACGAAAATATTTGATGTTTGGTTTTCTACCTACCCACAACTCATATGGAGTATTCAAAGTACAGTCTTACATAGATTCGGTTGATAACATAGGCAGTGTTAATCGCTTGACCCAAAAATGTAGTGCAATCTTTTTACTATGCAGCATAACACGTGCCATTTCTTGTACCACTCGATTCTTGCGTTCTACAACTCCATTTTGTTGTGGTGTGTACGGAGCGGAGAATTCATGTTTAATACCATTCGAAACACAAAAATCTACAAATTTAGAATTTATGAATTCTCCTCCTCGATCACTTCTTATACGTACAATTTTATCATTACGCTCATTCATAAGACGGAGGCAAATTTCAGAAAATAAATCAAAAGTATCATCTTTTTCACGTAGAAATGCACTCCAAACATAACGAGAAAAATCATCAACCATTAACAAGATATAGCGATTGCCCCCCAAGCTTTGTATTCTAGAAGGTCCCATTAGATCCATATGAAGTAACTCTAGAGGTCGAGAGGTACCTAAATGATTCAAATTCTTATGTGCGGATCTAGTTTGCTTTCCCAGTTGACATCCCCCACAAACAACGTTCTCTTTGAAATCAATCTGAGGAACACCTAGCACAATCTCTTTCTTGGTGATCTTAGATAGCTCCTTAAAATTTATGTGACCTAGCCGTTCATGCCAAAGAGTCTCGGTCTCTAAAGTTGCTAGGTAACAAGATTCGGATTGAGAGCTAGGGACTATGTAGCAATTGTTTTGGGATCTAACACCCTTTAGAAAAAGAGAGTCATCATCTAGAGTAACCAAACATTCTGTGGAAGAAAACTTCACATCGTAACCATCATCACATAATTGGCTAATGCTAACGAGATTTGATTTAAGCCCCTCAACATAAAAGACATTATTCAACGTGGGGCCATCCGAGATAGTGATTGTTCCCTTTCCCAAAATCTTTGAAGATCGACTATCTCCAAACATTACACATCCACCGGAGAGTTCATGAAAAGAAGTGAACCAATGTTTGTCTCCGGTCATGTGTCGGGAACAACCACTATCAAGGTACCAAGATGTATTATCGTAAGCATGTAGGGATGTATGAATAACAAGACAAGGGTAGATTTCACCTTTGCGCACCCAAACCTTACGAATTTTGGGATGCGTTGGTTGGCTTGTAAGCGTCTTGTGAAGCTTGTCGACGATTTGAATTCCCTTGCGCTTTGAATCATCCTCTTTTAGTTTCCAAATTTGTTCAGTCATTGATTTGGGATCATACTTCTTCGGCTTCCACGTTTGTTTTGACTTCGATCTTGGAGCGTTCTTTGTTGACTTCCACACTTGTCTCGGCTTCATTTTCGGATCATCTCTCTCGTTCTTGGATTGCGTCCCTCGATCCACGCGTGCCATGGAGTTCTTCTTTTGTGTACAATTCCTCTTCACATGTCCTAGAACTCCACAATAATGACAAACTTTGTTAGTAAAGAAAGATTTTCTAGGAGGAACAAATTTACCTTGAACCTTAGGCATTGATTTTATCGAAGTTACGCCTGCTTGCTTAGTAACTTGGTCAACATGTGTCCGTTCATATCCAAGACCAAACTTGTTGGTTTGACCAATTCCTAGCATCTTGTCGAGTTTAGTAGATCCGGAGGAGAACTTGTTCATATCCGTTTTGAGTTGAATAACTTGCTTTGTAAACTCTAAGTTAGCTTCCTTTGCCTCCGACAATTGCTCGTTGAGAAACTTAAAATTTTCTTCATATGTCTCTTTTTCCTTTTCAAGCAATGCTACCTTTTCAACTAGGGAATTGTAGGCCCTCGACAATCCGTCCTTCTCTTGCTCCAAGGTTTTCGTAGATGTGATCAATTCCGAGTTTTCTCCTTGTAAGTCGAATAACTTTCTTCTCAATCTCTTGTTGTGCTTTGCCATCTTCTTTGATTCGACGACCAATTGGTGGTATGCAGCCGCCATCTCATCTACATCCGACTCTTCCTCCGAGGAATACTCCGACTCGGATTGTTCATGCAAAGAACCGCCCTTAGCCATTGTCCAAAACCTATACCCGCTCTGATACCAATTGTAGGTTATAGGTCTCAAGGATCTAAAAGGTAATTAACACCTAGAGGGGGGTGAATAGGTGCACAATGGCCTAATAAAAATTCTCGATGCGATTTTAAGTAAATGCGGAAAAATAAAATCAACACACCGAGATTTTACGTGGGAAAACTCCACAAGGAGTAAAAAACCCACGGGACCGATCACACGAAAAAATCCACTAAGAAACAATTGAGTACAAGGCGATTTACCCACGACTTTACCCAATCTACCGAATCTTCAATATGGATCTCCTTCGCTGGTCCACCACGCCGCAAATCCTTGCCGCGTCCACGCTTCGACTCCTCAAAGCTTCCACCGAATCCTCGGCCTCTCACGCGATCTCCGCGTCACCCTCCGTCCGGAGTTGTTGAAGAAAACTTTTGGTGATCTTACAATTTACGGACCATAGACCAAGGGAACCCTTTTAGTCAATCATCAAGTCGATTCATGAAGGTGTATTCAAAGAGAAAACCTAGAATCAACTCGACGATCAACAAGACAAAACTCGCTTTAAGAATTGAATCATAAAGCTCTAAAACGAGTTTTAGGGTTTTAGAAGAAGATGAATATTCAGCGATATATGTTTTGAAACCCCCCATGGTCTATTTATAGTGTTAGAAGACTTAGAAGTTGATTAGGATTGAAATCATCCAATTTTGGAAACAAATCCGTCACCAAGGTCCGGACCTTTAAAGGAAGGTCCGGTCCTATAAGTCCGGACTTAATCCATTCAACCGGTTCATACGTTAAAAAAAGTTTCACATATGATCTGGATCTTCACAATGGTCCGGTCCTTCATCAAGACTGCGCAATGAACCTGCTCTCGGGATCCGGATCATCATCAATGGTCCAGTCCTTCATCAAGACTGCGCAATGAACCTGCTCTCGGGATCCGGATCATCATCAATGGTCCGGACTTAGTCCGTATAATTCCAGATTTTCAAAAAGTTAAATTGAGATTTGTAGCATATCGAAAATTCGACGATAAGATCGGACTTTGGCCAAATTGACTAAAGTACGAAAACAAAGTTGTTGGACATGTTCCAATTGCCATTCCAAACCTCTTGGAAAGGTTAGAAGATAATCTAAAAGAGTTAAGAAGGTTTTGGCGTTGTTCGGCGCGAAGTAGAGTCGAAACAGCGCGAAAACACAAATACAGAGCACCCGTATGCCTTGGTGTACGTACGGTATGCCATCACACCCGAGGAGGAGAGCTCTCGGGTTTGACGTTTATGGCCCATGCGTACAGGTGTATGCGGTATATCACCCGAGGGTGGAAGAGCCCTCGGGTTTGATAATTTTATGGCCCATACCGGTACAGCCCGGGTGTCTGTACCGGTATAGCCATCGCACCCGAGAAGGAGAGAGCTCTCGGGTTTGATAGTTTTCTCTGGCCAATACCGGTACAGGTCGCCCATACCGGTATAGATGCTGCGAAACCGAGGGAAGCTGCTCTCGGATTTCTGCCACTGTAGCACCCCATACCGGTACAGATTTCCCCCATACCGGTATGGGATGGTCTGACTGCAGTTTGTGAACTGCGCGAAATAAAAGAAGTTGAGGGGCTTTTTGGCTATTGTTACAACACAATAAGCCCTCCCACACCCCTCTTTCACAGCACACTCACCACTCTCTCATTTTTTTCTTTTGTTCCCTTTCTCTCTCTAGAAAAACCCTAGAGTTGGGAAGAAGAAGGAGAAGGAGTTGGAGAAGGTGGCTTTGGAGCTTGTTGGAGGCTTCTTGGAGGATCTTGGAGCTCTCCTACAACAAGGGCTTGGGTTGAGCTTGCTACAAGAGGTAGGTTCTTGCAAGTTTAAGCTTATGGTTGTGGTTTTCTCTAAGTTTGGAGGTTTTTCTAGCTTGTTGCTAGTGTTAGAGGCATGCTAGGACTAAGAACACCATGAAAGCTCCATGAGAGCTCAAGTGCTCTCATGGTGATTTCTTAGGGTTTGTAGTAAACCCTAAATAGAGGATTCTAATGGGTCAAGGATGGTTCTAAAGAGCTTCTAGGTTGATCTAAAGCTATCGTTTGCTTGTGGATGAGATCAAAACCCTAGGTTTGACATAGGGCATTGTTGGAGCACCCAAATTTGGGGCTTTTGAACATAGGGGTTCTTGGGTCAAATTGACCTTGTAGAAACCTAATTGGGGGTATTCCGACGCGTGGGACAACTCCGTTTAATTAAACGAAAATCCGATATAGGGGCTACTATGTAAAATGGCACGATTAGGTTCATTTTTAAAGCTGAGGTTTTTACCTAGGCCTCGGTAGGTCGTGAAACTTCTTGGGCATCCTCACAAAATTATTTTAAGGTGGGGGTGCATTCCGGAATCATCGAATTCCCTTCTATGTCTGTTTTCACCTTTTGAGCATATTATATGTATAGTATATTCATGCATGATAGGGTAGAGGTTAAATATGCTACGGTTGAACTTCAATTATTGTTCTAGCATGAAAATGAACTTAGAGATTGTAATGGAACCATAGAGGCATGAGAATTAAAACCCTACTTGTGTGAATATAGAATGGACTTGATCTTAGTCAACAAAGGTGATATTGAACATAGAGACAAGATTGACATTGAGATAACCTTAGTTAAACGTAGTTTAACTTAGTGGCATTATGGCAAGAATGATATACATGATTAGGTAGAAAACCTATCATTGATAATGGCATGGTAACTAGTGGCTATGAATCCTCAATGTGAGGATTAGATCGATACTCTTGACAAGTCTTGGCTTGAGAGAGGTCGCTCCTCCTCCAGCGGTGAGTTCGGAACGATCACCTAGGGGATCGTGGCCCCGACGGACGGTCCCTCGGGTCTTGTAGGCTTAGAGCCTCCCTGTTCAGTGAGGGATTTTGGGTCTTGAGTTTTGTTGGGGTTAACTATGTTAACCGGCAAGATTGGGTAATGAGCCAAGTAAAGTAAAGTAAAGTATGGTACGAGCATGCATGCAAACATATCTAAATTCGATTATCTATCTATCGACTCTTTCTTGCATAGTATTAGCATTTATATAGTTGGTTACTATTTCATTTTCGTTGAAATACTTATGCGGATAGACCTAGTGGGTAAGTCGGCGGGGTCGGTTGCCGAGCCCACCGGGAACTTCGTTGTAGTTCTCACACCACTAACCCCACAGTCCCAAAGACGAGCGGGCGGAGGACCGGGGCAAGGGGTTAGCGCCATAGCTAGTGGCCATCGGAGTCTTGCATCTAGTCATTTCCTTTTTGTTATACTTGTATCAACTTTATTTTGTTGAACTATAGATGTCAAGTTGTAAACATTCAAGTAATTTTTGGGAGATGACAAGTGTAAAAAGAAATGATGTATTGAATGCTAAAAGAATGTAATAGACTAGTTTACTTGTATTTGGTTCAAATGTAATCAAGTTCATGTATGGTTTATATTCTAGCTTAGTGCTTACTCTTCCGCTGTGTTATTGCTTACCTTCGTGTAAGCCTTGTATAATTGCAAATTCTCTTTGATTTGTTAAATTGTACTTGTGGTTAGAGCCTTGGGCGGGCAGGGGAGGCCCTGTCCGTTCGGCGTCTGTTGACGTGGCCCGAACCCGACCAAATAGGCGGGTTGCGGGGCGTGACAGATAAAGTGGTATCAGAGCGTGAACGGAAGTAAGCAAAGGTCTAGGATTGACTTAAGAACCATAGGATTGGAGACCTTAGGGACTTAGGAAACTTTAACGTGGATTTGGTAAACGCGAAAGCTAGTGGATTGGGTTGACATTAAGACTTCTCTAGAAGGAATTAGAGATGAATTCAAGTATTTATTTCTGCTTAAGGAACCTTGTGGGGCGGCCGACCACATGACACCTAGAGTGGGAAATAATTTACTTATTTGCTTTCGCTTAATTGGGTAGTTGTTTTGGAACGTGTAAGAGTCACGTGTATTGAGTATTAATGTGTGTGCTACCTTTCAGGACGTGATGGCACCACGAGGACGCCCTCCTAAGACGCGATCCACTGCGGCACCACCTCCTGAGGTGCCCCCAGCGATCGGGATCGGGCACGCGAGCTGCAAGCCCAAGTAGCGGCGTTGGCCGGGGCTATGAAGCAGCAAGCGGAGCAGCTCAGTAGGCTCCACGACTTGGTGGCCCAGCAGGCGGCGGCGGCGCCCGTGCCTCGGGACCCGACGCCACCTGTTGAGCCTGCGGCACCACCTCCTGTGGCGGCAGCGGTACCAGTGACAGTTGTACCACCGCCAGTTTCGGGTTCGTCGGCTTCAGATCACGACACCCCCGAGGCGGAGCGGGAACGGGCGGTAGCGGTGTTGACGGCTTTCAAGCGGTTAAAGCCACCAACCTTCAACGGGGAAGACAAGGACCCGTGGATGGTCGAGACGTGGTTGATCGCTATGCAATCCTTGTTCGAGGACTTCTATACCCTCGAGCGGGACAAGGTGCATTTGGCGGCCCATTGCTTCGAGGGGTCGGCGCGCCTTTGGTGGAGGCAAGTGAAGGAGGATCGTTCTTTGAACGATACTACCATGGCTTGGGAGACGTTTCGGGAGATGCTATTGATGGAGTATTTTCCCGAAAGCGATAAGAGAAAGATCGAGGAGGATTTCCGCAAGCTAAGGCAGGGGAGTCGCACAGTGCGCGAATACGAGAGGGAGTTCACGCACATGATTCATTGCGTGCCGAGCTTGGTCCACGGCGACGGGGACCGGGCGAAGAAGTTCGGGCGTGGGTTGAGGCCGGATATTTTTAAGACAGTTGATTCTTTCCGGCTGACGACCTATGGAGAGGTTTTAGACCGCACACTTTGGGTGGAGCGCGGCAATGCTATTGCGCGAGAGGAGCGCGAGGCTTTTGAGAGGGACAAGGACAGGGAGAAGTCCAAGAAGCGGGCATCGAGTGGGTCCGCGGGCGATCGAGCTCTAAGCGGCCCCCTCGACCTCAGCGGTCACAGTGGCGCAGCAGTCGGAGTCAGACACAGAGTCAGACCTCCTACCCGTGTGTTATCTGCGGCGGGAACCACCGAGTTGTTACTTGCCCTCAGCGGGAGGGGCGACAGCTTGTGGCTGTGCGGGCCACATTGGTCGCGAGTGTCCGGCACTCATCTCCGCACCTTCCAGCCTTCAAGACAAGACACTCCGCGACAACATGGGATACCACCCGCTATGTTCCGCCGGACGATCATCGCAAGACTCGTCGCAGTGAGGCACCTCGAGCACCTAGTGGGCGGGTTTTTGCCACTCAAAGTGGAGGAGCAAGCCGACTCAAAGCACTGGGCCCAGATGATGACGTGGTAAGGTGTATTATTCTGATCCAAGGCACTCGAGCTAAAGCATTATTTGATACAGTGCATCTCATTCATTCATACGTGCATCATTCGCCGAGGCTCATGGGTAGAGATAGGGCGTCATGATGACCATTGGTGGGTCAACTCTATCGAGCACTCTTTTGCCGTGGATGACGAGTGCGAAAATTGCCCAGGGCAAATTGGAGATTGGATTATGCCAATCGATCTCCTAGTGGTCGAGCGGTTATCGGGCTTCGACGTGGTCTTAGGGATCAACTGGCTCTCTAAGTACTACGCCGTTATCGATTGTGAGAGAAAGGTATTTCGTGAACCTGGACGAGAAGAAATGGTCTACCAAGCGTGTAAGGGCGCACGTTTTGCGGCGACCATATCGTCGGTGAGGGCGAAGAGGATGATCAAGGGTGGTTGCAAGGCTTATTTAGCGACCATCGTGGATACCCAAAGGGAGCACCCGGAATTGAGTAGCATTCGTGTGGTACGCGAGTACCCGGATGTGTTTCCGCATGGAGTTACCGGGATTGCCACCGGACCTGGGAAGTTGAGTTTGTCATTGACTTAGTCCCTGGGGCGGCGCCAATCTCGAAGGCTCCGTATAGAATGGCACCGGTGGAGCTTAAAGAACTTAAAGCCCAACTGCAAGACTTGCTCGATAAAGGCTTTGTGCGGCCGAGCGTGTCTCCGTGGGGAGCTCCTGTCGTTTGTGAAAAAGAAGGACGGCACACTTCGACTTTGCGTTGACTATCGCGAGTTGAACAAGGTCACAATCAAGAACATGTACCCGTTGCCGAGGATTGACGATTTATTCGATCAGTTGCAAGGGTCAAGGGTTTATTCGAAGATTGACCTTCAATCGGGGTATCATCAATTGAAGATACGGCCCAAGGATGTGCACAAAACGGCGTACCGTACGCGGTATGGCCATTATGAGTTCACGGTTATGCCTTTCGGGCTTACTAATGCCCGGGCGGCATTTATGGACTTAATGAATAGAGTCTTCCGTCCGCTATTGGACCGGTGCGTCGTGGTATTCATTGACGACGTATTGGTATATTCTCGGACCGAGGAAGAACACGAGGAGCACTTGAGAATCGTGTTGGAGACACTCCGGCGAGAGAAGCTTTATGCCAAATTGAAGAAATGTGAGTTTTGGCTACGGAGGTTACTTTCTTGGGTCACGTTATATCCGGGAGGCGCGTCTCCGTGGACCCAAAGAAAGTTGAGGCAATTAAGGATTGGCCTCGCCCGACAAATGCAACGGAAATTCGAAGCTTTGTGGGGCTTGCCGGCGACTACGGCGGTTCGTGGAGGGGTTCGCCAAAATAACAACTCCACTAACGCGCCTTACGCACAAAGGGGTGAAGTATGTTTGGAGCCCCGAATGTGAGCGAAGCTTTGAGGAGCTTAAGAAAAGATTGACGACGACTCCTGCTTGCTTTGCCGACGCCGGGGGAGAGTTATGTCGTGTACAGTGATGCTTCTTACGTTGGTCTTGGGTGCGTTCTGATGCAAAATGGCCGAGTTATCGCTTATGCTTCGCGCCAATTAAAGACATATGAGAAGAACTACCCGATTCACGACTTGGAATTAGCGGCGGTTATTTTCGCGCTAAAGCTTTGGAGGCATTACTTGTACGGGGAACATTGTGAGATTTACACGGATCATAAGAGTCTCAAGTATTTTTTCACCCAGAAAGAGTTGAATATGCGACAGCGGCGGTGGTTAGAATTGCTTAAAGACTATGATGTTACTATTCTATATCACCGCGGGAAAGCAAATGTCGTGGCCGATGCTTTGAGTAGAAAGTCGGCGGAGAATTTGGCGACGGCGATTACACCTCAACCTGCATTGCACAAGGAGATGCAGCGGTTAGGGCTTGAAGTGGTGGCGCCGGGAGTACCGGCAACGATTGCTATGTTGATTGTGCAACCCACCTTGTTGGAGAAGATAAAGGAATTGCAAGTTTCCGATCCTTATCTCCAAAAGGTGCGGGTCGAAGTAGAGAGCGGTAGTGCCGAAGATTTTGGCATTGGGACCGATGGAACACTACGGTATCGAAACCGTTGGTGTGTGCCCAAGGACGATGATCTTCGAAGGGCAAGTAAGCAAGAAGCACACCAAGCCCCCTATAGCATTCACCCGGGCGACACCAAGATGTACCAAGACTTGAAACTCCATTATTGGTGGCCGGATATGAAAAGGGACATTGGTGAGTTGGTGACACAATGACCCACATGCCAACAAGTAAAAGCGGAGGGTCGCTTTCCAGCGGGGAAATTGCAAAGTCTACCAATACCCGTGTGGAAGTGGGAAGACATTGCTATGGACTTTGTGACGGGTTTGCCTAGGTCGCAAGGCGGGCACGAGGCGATTTGGGTAGTTGTGGACCGGTTGACAAAATCGGCTCACTTTTTGCCGATCCACACTACTTGGTCGGGAGACAAGCTAGCTCAAGTGTATCTCGACGAGGTTGTGAGGTTACACGGGGTTCCGGTGTCAATTGTATCGGATCGGGACCCGAGGTTCACCTCTCATTTTTGGAAGAGCTTGCAAGATGCTTTGGGTACACGGCTCGGTTTAGCACGGCATTTCATCCTCAAAGTGACGGTCAATCGGAGAGGACTATTCGATACTTGAGGATATGCTTCGGCTTGTGTACTCGACTATAAAGGCGGATGGCACGATTTCCTACCAATGGCGGAATTCGCATACAACAATAGCTACCAAGAGAGTATTGCTATGGCGCCATTCGAGGCCCTTTATGGTAAGAAGTGTCGTTCTCCAATTCATTGGAGCGACGTGGGCGAGAGAGCGACTCTTGGCCCCGATGTTGTGCGGGAGGCGGAGGAGAAGGTCCGCCTAGCCCGACAAAGACTCGCGACGGCGCAATCTCGGCAAAAGAGTTATGCCGATAAGCGGAGAAAGGATCTAGAGTTTGCGGTTGGAGACCGCGTGTTTTTGAAAGTGTCACCTATGCGCGGCATAAAAAGGTTTGGAGTTCGGGGGAAGCTAAGTCCCCGATATATCTGGACCTTTTGAGATATTGGAGCGGATCGGTGCGGTAGCATACAAGTTGGCATTACCACCGAGACTTGCGGGAGTGCACAATGTGTTTCACGTTTCAAACCTTCGCAAGTATATCCACCATTCGGCTCATGCATTGGAGTATGAACCGGTGGAGTTAAACGAGGACATGACCTATGAAGAGTACCCGGTTTGTATTCTTGGGAAAGGCGAAAAGAAGCTTAGGAATCGCAAGATTTCCTACGTCAAGGTCCAGTGGAGCAATCATGTGCGTGAAGCCACTTGGGAACTCGAGGACACCATGAGGAAGGAGTACCTCACTTGTTCGAGTCGACAAGCTAAGGTATGCGTTAAGTTTCGCGGACGAAACTAATTTTAAGGGGTGGAGAATGTAGCATATCGAAAATTCGACGATAAGATCGGACTTTGGCCAAATTGACTAAAGTACGAAAACAAAGTTGTTGGACATGTTCCAATTGCCATTCCAAACCTCTTGGAAAGGTTAGAAGATAATCTAAAAGAGTTAAGAAGGTTTTGGCGTTGTTCGGCGCGAAGTAGAGTCGAAACAAGTTGCGAAACACAACTGAGCACCATACCTGCATGTACCTTGGTGTTCCGTAGATAGCCATCACACCCGAGAGGAGGAGAGCTCTCGGTTTGATGCTTTATGAGCCCATACCAGACAAACTCGGTGTCCGTACAGATAGCCATCACACCCGAGGAGGGAAGAGCCCTCGGGTTTGATAATTTTATGGCCCATACCGCATGACTGTGTTCCAGACGAAGATAGCCATCGCACCCGAGAAGGAGAGAGCTCTCGGGTTTGATAGTTTTCTCTGGCCCATACCGGTACAGGTCGCCCATACCGGTATAGATGCTGCGAAACCGAGGGAAGCTGCTCTCGGGTTTCTGCCACTGTAGCACCCCATACCGGTACAGATTTCCCCCATACCGGTATGGGATGGTCTGACAGCAGTTTGTGAACTGCGCGAAATAAAAGAAGTTGAGGGGCTTTTCGGCTATTGTTACAACACAATAAGCCCTCCCACACCCTCTTTCACAAAGACACTCACCACTCTCTCATTTCTTTCTTTTGTTCCCTTTCTCTCTAGAAAACCCTAGAGTTGGGAAGAAGAAGGAGAAGGAGTTGGAAAATGTGGCTTTGGAGCTTGTTGGATGCTTGTTGGAGGATCTTGGAGCTCTCCTACAACAAGGGCTTGGGTTGAGCTTGCTACAAGAGGTAGGTTCTTGCAAGTTTAAGCTTATGGTTGTGGTTTTCTCTAAGTTTGGAGGTTTTTCTAGCTTGTTGCTAGTGTTAGAGGCATGCTAGGACTAAGAACACCATGAAAGCTACATGAGAGCTCAAGTGCTCTCATGGTGATTTCTTAGGATTTGTAGTAAACCCTAAATAGAGGATTCTAATGGGTCAAGGATGGTTCTAAAGAGCTTCTAGGTTGATCTAAAGCTATCGTTTGCTTGTGGATGAGATCAAAACCCTAGGTTTGACATAGGGCATTGTTGGAGCACCCAAATTTGGGGCTTTTGAACATAGGGGTTCTTGGGTCAAATTGACCTTGTAGAAACCTAATTGGGGTATTCCCGACGCGTGTGGACAACTCCGTTTAATTAAACGAAAATCCGATATAGGGGCTACTATGTAAAATGGCCCGATTAGGTTCATTTTTAAACTGCCGGTTTTTACCTAGGCCTCGGTAGGTCGTGAAACTTCTTGGGCATCCTCACAAAATTATTTTACGGTGCGGGGTGCATTCCGGAATCATCGAATTCCTTCTATGTCTCGTTTTCACCTTTTGAGCATATTATATGTATAGTATATTCATGCATGATAGGGTAGAGGTTAAATATGCTACGGTTGAACTTCAATTATTGTTCTAGCATGAAAATGAACTTAGAGATTGTAATGGAACCATAGAGGCATGAGAATTAAAACCCTACTTGTGTGAATATAGAATGGACTTGATCTTAGTCAACAAAGGTGATATTGAACATAGAGACAAGATTGACATTGAGATAACCTTAGTTAAACGTAGTTTAACTTAGTGGCATTATGGCAAGAATGATATACATGATTAGGTAGAAAACCTATCATTGACAATGGCATGGTAACTAGTGGCTATGAATCCTCAATGTGAGGATTAGATCGATACTCTGACAAGTCTTGGCTTGAGGAGGTCGCTCCTCCTCGCGGTGAGTTCCGAATACCACCTAGGGGATCGTGGCTCCGACGGACTATCCCTCGGGTCTTGTAGGCTTAGAGCCTCCCTGTTCAGTGAGGGATTTTGGGTCTTGAGTTTTGTTGGGGTTAACTATGTTAACCGGCAAGATTGGGTAATGAGCCAAGTAAAGTAAAGTAAAGTATGGTACAGAGCATGCATGCAAACATATCTAAATTCGATTATCTATCTATCTGACTCTTTCTTGCAGGCATAGTATTAGCATTTATATAGTTGGTTACTATTTCATTTTCGTTGAAATACTTATGCCTGGATAGACCTAGTGGGTAAGTCGGCGGGGTCGGTTGCCGAGCCCACTGGGAACTTCGTTGTAGTTCTCACACCACTAACCCCACAGGTCCCAGCACGAGCGGGCAAATGGAGGACCGGGGCAAGGGGTTAGCGCCATAGCTAGTGGCCACCGAGTCTTGCATCTAGTCATTTCCTTTTTGTTATACTTGTATCAACTTTATTTTGTTGAACTATAGATGTCAAGTTGTAAACATTCAAGTAATTTTTGGGAGATGACAAATGTAAAAAGAAATGATGTATTGAATGCTAAAAGAATGTAATAGACTAGTTTACTTGTATTTGGTTCAAATGTAATCAAGTTCATGTATGGTTTATATTCTAGCTTAGTGCTTACTCTTCCGCTGTGTTATTGCTTACCTTCGTGTAAGCCTTGTATAATTGCAAATTCTCTTTGATTTGTTAAATTGTACTTGTGGTTAGAGCCTTGGGCGGGCAGGGGAGGCCCTGTCCGTTCGGCGTCTGTTGACGTGGCCCGAACCCGACCAAATAGGCGGGTTGCGGGGCGTGACAAGATTAATTTAAGTCTTCTAACTACTAAGTTTTTCTTTATCAAATCACCAGAAATTATCTTAAATTCATACCTGAGGTGACGAGCTTCTTTGCAAAGTCTTGAATCTTCAATTTCCTTCTTTGTGCTCTTGACTTCTTCAAGACTCCAATAACTTCACGAAATCCGCCAACCTATAAAATCCTTAACACAGTCACCACGGCCGGAGCAAGCCTGGGCGGCAGCAGGCTGGCCGAGACGGCGGCGGCGGGTCTCAGGCGGCTCGGGATGGCGGCGGCCGACTTCCCGAGGCCTGGAGGAGGAGGAGAGAGGCGGTGGTCGCGCGCGGGGGTGGCCGCAAGCCCACCTCGCCCCGGGCTCCTGCCAGCGCTCGAGGTGACATTAGCGCGGCGCGGTGGCGCTCGGGGCAACACGGCCGGTCGTCGGCGGCGGCGGCGACTTCTCCGGACGGTGGCGGGTGCCTGAGGGTCTCGGAGTCGTCGTCGGGTAGCACCAAGTGGCGGCGACGCACGGAACAGAGACCCCGCAGCCTCGGCCAGATCTGATCAAGATCGGCCGCGGCAGGCTAGGGCGGCGGCGATGGCGGCCGGAGACCACGGTGGTCGGCGCGGGAGGACCGTCGAGGCCCAGTGGGCGGCGTGCCCGACCAACGCAACGTCGGCGCGTCGCGGTGGCCGACCCGCGCTGGTCCGATCCGCACTAGGTGGCCGCGGATGGTCACGTGGCGCCGCCGACGCATGCGGGCGGTGACGGCCGGCCGGGATCGGCGCCGGAGGTCGCTCTCTGCCACAGGGTGAAAGATTCCAGGGCATGCGCGCTCCCTGCGCACTCAGGCCGAGAGGGAGGAGGTGCTGCAGGGACTTTTCCGGCGGCCAGGGGTGGTCGTCGGCGGCGGGGCCGTGTGCACGGGGAGGGCAGGGATGAGGTAGGGTGGCTAGGGCTCGGTTGAGGAAGAGGGGAAGGTCAAGGGTTAGGGTTTCCTCGGAGAAACCCTAAGTGTCCAATATAAGCAAATGGCAATTTTGCGTACAGACCCTCTAAAACTAAACATTTCATTCCGAGTCCCTCACAACACGTGAAAAAATATGTAAACAACCCTCCACGTGCGATCCCGCGCGATTCGGTTGTTACGGATTTTTTGTTGGCAAGTTTCGTGACTTGTGTTTTGAGTCGGAGTCTTGAAGGATTGGAGCAGATCGAAGATGGTTGAAGAATCCTAGACTTCGAAGAAAGCGACGAAGTTGAATCACGATGCCTAGGTAAGGTTTTAAATCATAATATGGTGATCTAAACAAAGAAAATAGTGTTTGGAAGACTTGGAATACTTTTAAACTAATGAATTTTCAAAACTAAGTTTTTCAAGTATCAATGTCCGGACATTAGAGGCATGTCCGGATGCCACAGCTTGATAAAGCGTATTATTAATGAATGTCCTGGACATTGTGGATATGTCCTGGCCTCGCACTTCATGAGAATTTGAGTTACGCAAGTCAAGACCGGACATTCTTGGTATTGTCCGGTCTCGGTCGGCTCCGAAAAAATTGACGACACTGTGGACCGGTCGAGCATCTCAGGACCGGACTATGTAGACCGGACATTGGTTGCATGAAATCTTTTAAAAATCAGATTTTTACAATCCTAGTCAATTTCTAAGTCTTCTAATTGGTTTAAGAATATATTTTCAAATCCTAGTCTATCTCTATATTTTCTAATAGGTTTTAAAAACATATTTTCGAATCCTAGTCCATCTCTATGTTTTCTAAACCTATAAATAAGGTCTTGGGGTTCTCTAATTCTGTGTACTTCATGAATATACATGTTTGAGAAACCCTAGAGGCTAGGAATTTATCTAAAACCTATTTTCTACAAAATAGCTTCTTCTAGGTCAAATCGAGACATAGTAATTTCTACTCTATATGTCGATTTGATCTACGATTCGCTTGGAGTCTTCTTCTTCGGTTTTCTACGATACTCCTAAGCGAAGGATCACCATATTCATGATACAATCGTGAAGCGTCGTGGATTCGGCACATTGAAGGCGGTTCGTGGATTCGGATCGTTGGCTCGTGGATTCGAGTGGAGTCGTGGATTCGGCGTGATAGAGGCTTCGTGGATTCGAAGTGCGGGCGTTCGTGGACTCGAGCGTAAGGGAGTGGACATCCCGAAGGAGGATTTCGCGGAGATCTATAGGTGAGTTAGAGAGGTTAAGTCCGAGGAGTCGGTAATCACCTTGTAATCTTTTCTCTTAGTAGATTGCTTATTCGCGTGTTGGTCCCGTGGTTTTTTACTCCGAGTTTGGAGTTTTCCCACGTAAATCTCGGTGTGCTTTTTATTTTCCGCATTTATTTTTAAAGCATCGAGATTTGTTGTGGTTTTTGGCCTTTACACCTATTCACCCCCCTCTAGGTGATTAGATACGATCTAGATAGATCCTTGGGGCTTCCCCGTAACTTACAATTGGTATCAGAGCGGGATCTAGATTTATTGATATCTAATGGCCGAAGCCGGAAACATTAATCGACCACCGTTCTTCGACGGCACGAATTATGCCTATTGGAAAGTTCGCATGAGAGCTTTTCTAATAGCGATCGATGAGCGGGTGTGGCAAGCAATAGAATTCGGATGGAATCATCCTACCGAAGTGGTCGATAATGCTACCGTCCCGAAACCACGAAACAAGTGGACTAAAGATGAAAGAGAGTCATCTTCGTTTAATGGTAAAGGAATTAATGCTTTATTCAATGCTTTATCGCAAACGGAGTTTACTCGTGTTTCGGCATGTGAAACCGCTAAGGAAATTTGGGATACTCTACAAATTACACATGAGGGTACAAGTCTAGTAAAAATTCAAAAGCTCCAAATGTTGACTAGTCAATTTGATTCGATTCGTATGGAGGAGCATGAATCTTTTGTCGATTATTATACTAGACTTCAAGACATTATTAATACATGTGCTAATTTGGGAGAGAAGATCCCGGACTCTAAAATTGTTAGAAAAATACTTCGTACTCTCCCGGAACGCTTTAGGGCAAAGGTTGCCACAATCGAAACGGTAAAGCATCCGGATGAGATGAAAGTAGAGGAGTTAGTAGGTGCGTTGCAAACTTATGAAATGACTTTTCCTACTAACCAATCTTCTTCCAAGTCTTTCTCTAAAAGTACAGGGATTGCGTTGAAATCGACAAAGGAGGAAGACGACGACACGGATTTCGACGACGATCTATCAATTGCGGATTTTGAACATCAATTGGCGCGTCTAACGAAGAAATTTCGCCGGAATTTCCAAAAGAAGAACAAATCGTTTTCTAACTCATCTTCATCTTCTAAATTTAAAGATAGAAAACTTGCAAAGTCTTCGAAAGAAAAAGACGAATTTGAAGGGGAAATCCAATGTTTCAAATGTAAAGGCTACGGTCATATAGCAACGGATTGTCCTTTGAAGAAAACGTATAAACAAAAGGCTTTGCAAGCGAAAGCAAAAACTTGGGATGATTCTACTTCGGGTGATTCATCTTCAAGTGATGAAGAAAAGAAGGATCATATTGCTTTAATTACAAATTCTTCTTTGCCTTCGTCTAATGTTGTTTGTTTATCTTCAATTGTTTCTAACTCAAGTGTTTCTCCTTCCTTGCATGGTTCTTCGAGCGACAATGGCGAAAGCGAGGAGGAGTCAAACGACGAGGACTTAGCGGAAGCGTACAATCAACTTCTTATTGAATCAAAGAAGATGGCTAAACTTAATAAGAAGTTGAGGTGTCGTTTGTTGGAGCTCGAAGAGGATAACAACAACATGAACATCTTGAATGAAGCTCTTGAGGAGGAACGGGAATCGTTTTGAACAACAATTCGGTCCTCCAAAAGAAGCTAGAAGAAGCGGAATTAACGATCAAATCATCTAAAGACAAGATTGGATTTTTGGAGCAACAATTCAAGGAAACCTACACATCTAATCAAGTCTTAATCAAGCAAGTTCATCAACTCAAATCCGATCTTCAACAAATTTCTTCCGGATCGAAGAAATTGGATCACATGCTCGGTTTGGGTCAAACGAACAAGGTTGGTCTCGGCTACGAACGGACATATGTTGAGAAGGTACAGGTGTCGACATCGAAAGTCTCAACAAATTTAAAAGACCAGGTGTGTCATAGATGTGGCATCAAAGGACACATCAAAAGGAGTTGCCCGAACAAGACAAAGAAGAATCAATCGGCAACTTGGAAATCTCAATTGGTATTATCTAGTACTCGACTTCCCCCACAGAATCAAAGGAAAAATCAAGTTAGTCAAGTACCACAACCGAACCGGATTTCTAAATCGAAGCCACAAGCGGTTTGGGTTTTTAAGTCTCAACGACAATATCAACCGAAGTTTCTACCATCGCAACCATCAACGGTTGATCAAAAATCAAAGCAAATCAAGCCTCACGTCAACAAGCCAAAGCAACAGAAAATCCGACAAGTTTGGATTCGGAAAGGTGATATCTTTCCATGCTTTTCTCTCTTATTTGTTTTCGTTTATGTAATGCTTTGATTAGTGCATATTTCATACTTTTATTCATGGCATTACATGTTTAGAACGATTTTTGGTACTTGAAATTCTATGTGTTTCAAAATCGTCTTGAGGAGAGAGATGAGATTCAAAAGTAAAAAAAAAAAAGGGATTTCAAATGAGAGAGAGAGATTTCAAAGAGGGAGAGATCAAAGGTTTTTCAAAGTGCATTAAACGGTATTCAAAGACATTTCAAATCAAATTAAATTCATATTAATTATCGTTTTTACTCCACTTATTGGTATTTTGACGATAACTTACTATGTGATTTCTTTATACATACATTCATCAAAATTTTGAAATTATTTTTAATCTCTTGATTTTTAAATTCATCTTGGTTGTGAATGTTGAATATAATTGATGGATATTTTCTTAATTGACTAAAATTCGTCAAAATTATTTTCAAATGTGAGATTGTCTAATTTAGGGAGAGTTTGAATATTATAAAAAAAAGAGGGGAGAAAACTCCTATGATTATAAAGATGTGGAAAGAGTTACATCCGAAAGGAGTGTGAAAACTACCACCACATGTAGGAAAGAGCTACCACCTTGGCCGTCCTAAGACGTGTGTGAAGCTACCACATGGGTAATTATATGAAAAAACCGAAAAGGTTGAGAAAAAATATATGTGAATATTCTAGAATTTTCGGCGTTATAAGGTGGTAGATTGAAAAAGATGCTCAAAGAGCCACCCCCGGTGTTTATTAGCTAAATCTCTATTTTGAATCGGTTGCGACAAATTGGTGTCAATTTTGCTAAATTTTTAGAAATTATTTTTCATCAATTTGCGTCGTGATGTTTTAAAAATATTAGATTTTCTTTAATATCAAATTTTGATGATTTGATGTCTTTTGAAATCAAATAATAATTTATTTTCATCATAATGATTTTTGGAGTAAAATCATTAATTTTTATAAAATTCTTTTGATTTTGGAGGATTTTGTTTTAATCTATATATCGTGTTCATGCACAAATATTATTGGTGCTCTCTCTATTTTTGCACTCTCTTTTGACAATTTTTGACAAAAAGGGGGAGAAGAAAAGAAAAACTTGAATAGAAGATCAAAGGGGTAGAGTTTTTTTTATATGATAAGATGCATGAACAAAGGGGTAGAGATTTTTATATGGTAAGATGCATGAACAAAGGGGGAGAGATTTTTAATGATATTTTTTCTTTCTACTAACTTTGTTCGTGGAGAAAGTAAATTTTTTTTTTTGCATATCATTGAAGACTTCAAGAACTCCTTGTGTCTAAGTCATAGAGTTTGTTTTAGGAGTTTTAGTGTATTTTTAGTTTTAAAATTGTATTTGGATTACACGCGAGAAGTTTGATGTTTTGGTGATGACATTGAACTTCGTTTGTCTTTATGATGTATTTTTAGTTTTTGTGTTTTGTCACAAAATTGCCAAAGGGGGAGATTGTTACGGATTTTGTGTTGGCAAGTTTCGTGACTTGTGTTTTGAGTCGGAGTCTTGAAGGATTGGAGCAGATCGAAGATGGTTGAAGAATCCTAGACTTCGAAGAAAGCGACGAAGTTGAATCACGATGCCTAGGTAAGGTTTTAAATCATAATATGGTGATCTAAACAAAGAAAATAGTGTTTGGAAGACTTGGAATACTTTTAAACTAATGAATTTTCAAAACTAAGTTTTTCAAGTATCAATGTCCGGACATTGGAGGCATGTCCGGATGCCACAGGCTTGACAGTGCGTATTATTAATGAATGTCCGGACATTGTGGATATGTCCGGTCTCAGTACCATGAGAATTTGAGTTACGCAAGTCAAGACCGGACATTCTTGGTATTGTCCGGTCTCGGTTGGCTCCGAAAAAATTGACGACACAGTGGACCTACGAGCATCTCAGATAGGACTATGAAGACCGGACATTGGTTGCATGAAATCTTTTAAAAATCAGATTTTTACAATCCTTGTCAATTTCTAAGTCTTCTAATTGGTTTAAGAATATATTTTCAAATCCTAGTCTATCTCTATATTTTCTAATAGGTTTTAAAAACATGTTTTCGAATCCTAGTCCATCTCTATGTTTTCTAAACCTATAAATAAGGTCTTGGGGTTCTCTAATTCTGTGTACTTCATGAATATACATGTTTGAGAAACCCTAGAGGCTAGGAATTTATCTAAAACCTATTTTCTACAAAATAGCTTCTTCTAGGTCAAATCGAGACATAGTAATTTCTACTCTATATGTCGATTTGATCTACGATTCGCTTGGAGTCTTCTTCTTCGGTTTTCTACGATACTCCTAAGCGAAGGATCACCATATTCATGATACAATCGTGAAGCGTCGTGGATTCGGCACATTGAAGGCGGTTCGTGGATTCGGATCGTTGGCTCGTGGATTCGAGTGGAGTCGTGGATTCGGCGTGATAGAGGCTTCGTGGATTCGAAGTGCGGGCGTTCGTGGACTCGAGCGTGAGGGAGTGGACATCCCGAAGGAGGATTGCGCGGAGATCTATAGGAGAGTTAGAGAGGTTAAGTCCGAGGAGTCGGTAATCACCTTGTAATCTTTTCTCTTAGTAGATTGCTTATTCGCGTGTTGGTCCCGTGGTTTTTTACTCCGAGTTTGGAGTTTTCCCACGTAAATCTCGTTGTGCTTTTTATTTTCCGCATTTATTTTTAAAGCATCGAGATTTGTTGTGGTTTTTGGACTTTACACCTATTCACCCCCCTCTAGGTGATTAGATACGATCTAGATAGATCCTTGGGGCTTCCCCGTAACTTACATCGGTACATAAAATGTCGCACGTTTTGCGAAATTACCATCTTGCCATTTCCGACCTCTCCTCAATCAACTCGCAATTTCCGCAGATCCGTTCGTCGGATTTGCGAACGGATCGCACCAGTGTGATCAGAACGTCGAAGACATCAAACCTACAATTTCGGTTTGCCTCGATCGGTCACGGATTCGCGAAGAAATACTCTCGCTCTCCAAGTATCTGTTCTTGCCAACATCGACCCCTTTGCGATCATCTTGCAATATCCGACGATCCGCTCGTCGGATTTGCAAACGGATTGCGCCATCACATTCAGCACATCGAGGGCGTCGAAACTACCACTTTGCTTTATCCAGTTTGGTCGCCGATTTGCTACGGAACCCATCAGCTCTCTACTAATCCTCACAATTACACATATGCCCATGTGTCCTCCTCGAAATCATAATTTTGCCTCTTATTTTGACTTCCCTACCCCTAGTAGGGACTTCAAACATCCTTCACGCTACTCTAGGTCACATGCACGGAGTCAGAGGAGTTCCACATTGCAAGAATAGCAAAGTGCGGAAACCCTCTTTTCGATAAAACCCCTTTTCCTTGGAAACCGTGCATCGGACCAAGAATCCGTCAGTGCCATTGGTTCCAGAATATCTGAACGAGTTGAAACGACCTATTGAACTGCTATGATCGGACTCCGATACGCATCCGAAGCCAACTCTCCTCCGCGGCTTCTCCGAAAAACTGAAGTTACTATTCACTTAAGTCAAACTTCATAATCGCGTATCTTCTCCGTTTTAGCTCATTTTCTCCTGAAACTTGACGAGTGCTTATGTAATTAAATTACACACATAAACATCGTCAACAGAGAGTCAAATGGCACAGTCAAAATTTCAGTCTTCACACATCCTTTTTTAGGACGTCGTTCGATTTTGACCGTTCATTTTATGCCCGCTTGATGGACTTTATTATGATTTCAAAAAATTACGAATTTATTTTCTAGAAGTTTCAAATACTCTAGATCATATTTAACGAAGTGGACCGTTGATTCGAAAGCTCCATCATCAAAAACAACTTATGAGTAGTAGGTCTCCAATACTCATAATAGTATAGTAGCCGTGGCCTATATATATATATATATATGAGTCCGGCTCTGGTGCTTGTAAAAGCACCAAGCACTTCGTGCTTGTAAATTTTTTACCGTTAGATTTACGACGTTGATCATTTTCATCCGTTAGATTATACTATTCAACCAACCACCCACTTAACCCAAGGGGGCCCATATCATCCTAACCTCACATCTATAAATCCAAGGGCTAAAACTTACAAGCACCAATGACTTGGTACTTTTAAAAGCATAGGAGCTCAATTATATATATATATATATATATATATATATATATATATATATATATATATATATATATATATATATATATATATATATATATATAGTAGGGCTACTATACTATTATGAGTAGTAGAACCCTACTACTCATAAGTTGTTTTCGATGATAGAGTGTAGCAACCCGAACTTTAACCAAATTGGCTAAAGTGCGCGAACGAGTAATTGGACAAGTTCCAATAACCATTCCAAAATGCTTGGAAGGGTTAAGAGAGGATCTAAAAGAGTTAGAAAGGTTTTGGCGTTGTTCGGCGCGAATTAGAGTCGAAACGACGTGAAAAGCTCAAGTCTGGGCAACTTGTACCGGTACAAGCAAAGTTGCTGTACCGGTATAGCAACTTTTACCGAGAGGGCAGCAGCTCTCGGGTTTGAGATTTTTGGTGTCTGTACCGGTACAAAGTGGATTTATACCGGTACAAATGCTACGAAACCGAGAGGCACTCTCGGTTTGCTCTCTCGGAGCATCCCATACAGACATGTGCCCGTTGTACCCAGACAGATTGGGGTCTGGCAGCAGTTTTGGACTGCTTCGAAATAAAAGAAGTTGAGGGGCCTTATAGCATTTTGTGCAGGGGGTTAAGTGATTAGAGAGGTAAAATACACTCTCTTTCTCTCTCACTCCCTCTGATCTCTCTCTCTCTCCCTCTCTCTTCGACAGCAAAGGGAAGGAAAGAAAGAGAAGGAAAGGAAGAGAAAGAAGAAGAAGAAGATGGAGATGATGAAGATGATTATGAAGGAGGTCCTCTTGGTCATCTTCTTCCTCTCCCACGAGCTCGGGGCAAGCTTGTAGAGGTAAGCTTTAGCCTCCTCTCATGGTAGATCTTCTAGTAATGGGTTTCTAAACCCTAGATATAGAGTTTTGATCTTCTTGCAAGCTTTAGAACCTAGTAGAGACTTGGAAACTCATGAAAATCATGTGTTCTTCAAGGTGCTCTAATGGTGGATTCCTAGGGTTTGTTTTAAGCACCCTATGGATGGTTCTAATGCTCTTAGATGAGTACCTAGAGGTTAGACAAGCTCTCTATTGCTTGTTCTAGGGATCAAATCGGTGGGATTTGCAAAAGTGCAAAACCTAGGGTTAAAATGGGGTTTTTAGAAATAGATGAGTTTGATCTCATTTGACCCCATAGAAACATAATTGGGGTGCAACGAACGCGCGGTTCGGTGATCCGACGAGCGAGTACAAAGATATTAATTATTTAATATATTTAAACCAGATGTCCGCAGCACGCAAGATAGGAGCCCAAAATTCATGAAAACGGAACTGGGGCAACTTGAAGGCGTGGGGCAACGGCACAAGGTCTCAGATTGGGATTCGGAGATCGTTCGGGTGGTCGTGCAAGATTTCGAGCCAAACCGGGTCAAGAGTGCCGCGGGCGGCCGATTGCGAGTGTCGACGAGCAATCGGAGAGCATAATAAGGTGGGTTGTGTTTACCGAAGCGACTAGGTCGCCTATATACGTCTAAGAGTAAAGGTTTCAAGTTGATGCATATAATTGACATATGTTGCAAGTATAGAAATGCATGTTAAAGAACATAGTGTTAAATGCTAAGAGAATGCATGAGTTACATGCTAGATAAATGCATGAACTAGAGTCTAGTTGCAAATACATGAGATGCATGTTAAGTTGATATATGAACTAGATGCTAAATGAAATGTATGAATAAATGCATGCGTAGCATAATGAGTACATGCTAGATATAATTATGTGCATGTAAATGGGATGGTTAACATAAGAATGTTAAGTATATGAATGCCAAGTATGAGAATGCTAGGTAAGAATGTAAGTCATGGACTAATACACATATAGATCGAGTGGCATCCAACTTAGTGTAAAGAACATAAGTTGTAGTAAACCTAGAGTCATGTGGACCTAGGAGAATGACATCTAACCTAGTGTTGTTAATGAACATAGGTTATAGTAAACCTAGAGTCGGACCTAGGAGTGTGGTAATTAATCTAGTGTCAAGAACATAGGTTGTAGTAAACCTAGAGTCGTATGGATCTAGGTAAAGAACAATGAACCTAGTGTCATGGACATAGGTTGGATAAAGACGACAGTGGACCTAGGATGAGTAAACATAGGTCGAGTGGGAATGACATTGGACCTAGAGTTAGAAAACCTAGGTTATGTGACAAAGAATAAACCCTAGTGTCAAGTAGACCTAGGAGGTAAAGACAATGGACCTAGAGGGTCGTCTCTTGAGGGCCTAGCTAACCCTCAAGCTAAGTGGAACGGATTCATGGAATCCCGAGATTTGGGACACCTAAGTTGGTGTCGGGCGTGTGTGACGATTTCGCCGTCCAGGGCTATACCACCGTCGTGGCGTTGTGCGACGATTTCGCCGGTGGGTGAGCCGAAATGTGTTCGATACGGTTAAGCCGGGTGAGGATCAGATCGCCATGTGTTGACACCCTGTGTTTGGGGCACCATTGCTGGGTAAGTACGATACGGCCGCACCAGGAGGCGAAGGAGTGACTCAAACCATTGTTGGGTGAGGTGCGATCAGTTCGCCGCCAGATGGTTAAGTCATGACTTGGGTCCTCGCTGGGTAAGTCCGCCGCGATCGCCACCAGAATGGTTATGTCAAGTGACAGCTGGGTTCCGCGTGTGCGACGATTTCGCCGCGATGAGGCTGAGTCACAGAGGGCGACAGGCTGTTGACAGCTGAGGTAGTTGTGAGACGTCCAACACCTCGGGCTAGACAGCAGGCGGATTATCCGCATTTGATTGACTCAAGACCGAGTCGGGTGGCATAGTGAGCTAAGGTAGCGTGGACCTTAGAAGTGTTCGCTAAATAGCATATGTGCCAAGAGTAAAGAGTAAGAATATAAATAGCTAACTTAATCAATAGCTAGGTAAGAATGGAAAAGCTAAAGTAAAGAATAGCAGTAAAGTAAAGAAAAGCTAAGAGCTAAGTAATGATTTGCATATTGCATATTGCGAGGCATGTTTTTATGTTAGTTGCAAATTATATATCTATATATGTTTTTGGACTAACATATCTGCAGTGCCTCCTTGGACCTATTGGTCGAGCTTTTCTCTTGGGTGACCGTACCCACGAGAACTATGGACAATAGTTCTCACCCCGTGTGCAGTGACACACGTGAGCGCGCAGCTAGAGCGAGGCAAGGCGTAGCTCAGTAGATAGCGCCCTACCAGGAGACCAGAGATAGAAGTACCCCAGTCGGCTAACTAGGGGTTTGAAAGTGAAAAGAATATGTTGTAATAAAGTTGTAATAACTAGATTGTATTAGGAAGTTTAAAGCTTTAAAGTTCATATAAAGTTGTAATGTGGGTTGGATGGTTGTAATAGCAAGTAGCTGTTTTATGTTTATGATACTTCCTTATGCAATCTGATTTTAATATCTGTTCCTGTTTGGAACCTTCTTGTAATTGTATTGATTGCGACGCCTTGAACGTATAGGGAAACTCTGTCCGTTCGGCGGTCTGTCGGCGCGCCCGAATCCGACCGAATTGGCGGGCTCGGGGCGTGACATAGAGCTTCCGAATCGGCGATTCACTCCGGTAAATATGATCTAGAGTATTTAAAACTTCTAGAAAATTAATTTCGTAATTTTTCGAAATCATTTACCTTACGATCAAAAGCTCACAAAATTGACAATTATGAGTATTGGAGACATACTACTCATAAGTTGTTTTCGATGATGGAGTTTTCGAATCGACAATCCACTCCGTTAAATATGATCTAGAGTATTTGAAACTTCTAAAAAATAAATTTCGTAAATTTTCGAAATCATAATAAAGTCCATCAAGTGGGCATAAAATGAACGGTCAAAATGAAACGATGTCCTAAAAAAGGATGATCGGATCCTTCAATTCAAGATCGGAGTTATTGATCTTTATCTATGTAGTGAATAGAATTTTCTATCAAAAATTCAACAAATTTCGATTCTTTTACACCGTTAAACTAGCAAGTATCCCATACCGGCTGTTAAAAATTGTCAAATTTGTAACCTCTTGATCGTAAGGTAAATGATGTCGAAAAATTATAAAATTTTATTTCTAGAAGTTTTAAATGCTGTAAATAACGTTTAACGGTGTGGATCATCGATTCGGAAGCTCTATTATAGAAAACAACTTATGAGTACGAGGACGATCGTACTCATAATAGTATAGTAGCCGGACCCATATAGTTACGCACTATACTATTATGAGTATTGAGACCTACTACTCATAAGTTGTTTTCGTTGATTCTAAGCTCTATCATCGAAAATAACTTATGAGTACGAGGGCGATCGTACACATAATAGTATAGTATCTGGACCCTATATATATATATATATATATATATATATATAACAAAAAATAGACTCCCACAGAAAAATTCTCATTTATATTTAAATTTTTTTAAATTTTATGGGTCCTACGTAAAAAAAGCACACACAAAAAAACTCACATGGCTGCGCCGCTCACCCGCAATCCATCAAAATAAGAGATTAGATTTAAGAATTAAATTTTAATTTTAATTTATATTTAAAATTTTAATTGTTATTTTTATTTTTTTGTATGTGAGTCATAATATTATATAAATTTTTATTTTTTGTATGTGAGTGACAGTACTACCAAATAAAAAAAAATAGAAAAGAGAAAAAAAAAGGAGAGAGAGAGAGAGAGAGGGGAGTGGAAGATAGAAAAGGAAAACAAAAAAGGAGAGAGAGAGAGAGAGAGGGAGAGAGAGAGAGAGAGAGAGATCAGAGGAGTGGATCCACAGAATAAAAAAAAAAAGTTAGAAAAGAGAAAAAAAAATGTGAGAGAGAGAGAGAGAGAGAGAGAGAGGAGCGGAAGTCAGATAGAGAGAGAGAGAGGAGTGGATCCTGAAGAGAGAAAAAAAGAAATGAGAGAGAGAGAGAGATGTGAGTTACGGGGAAGCCCCAAGGATCTATCTAGATCGTATCTAATCACCTAGAGGGGAGTGAATATGTGTAAAGGCCAAAAACCACAAATCTCGATACTTTAAAAAGTAAATGCGGAAAATAAAAAGCACACCGAGATTTACGTGGGAAAACTCCAAACTCGGAGTAAAAAACCCACGGGACCAACACATGAATAACAATCCACTAAGAGAAAAGATTACAAGGTGATTACCGACTCCACGGACTTAACCTCTCTTAACCTCCTATGAATCTCCACGCAATCCTCCGGGTTGTCCACGCCCTCACGTCCGAGTCCACGAACACCACGTCCCGAATCCACGAAACACCACCACTTCGAATCCACGAAGCTTCTATCACGCCGAATCCACGACGCCACTCGAATCCACGAGCCTCACATTCCGAATCCACGAAACGCCTTGCTTCGAATCCACGAAGTCTTCAATACGCCGAATCTACGACGCCACGCTCCGAATCCACGAAACGTCTTTACACACGCCGAATGCACGACGCCATCATGAAGAGAATCATGAATATGGTGATCCTTCGCTTGAGTATCGATGAAAACGAGAAACGAGAACTCCAAGCGAAAACGTAGATCAAATCGACACATAGATAGAGAATTACGATATCCCGATTTTGAGGATCAAAATGGCAACCTAAGAGGGGGGGTGAATTAGGTTTCTAAAATAAAAAGCCAAAAATCAAGCTAATTAAAAAATCCAAAGCAATCAACAAAGATAGAGATATAGAGAAATGCAAACACAAAGAAGCACACGGTCGATTTGTTTCGAGGTTCGGCACTTTGCCTACGTCCCCGCCAACTTCTCAACGCAAGAGAATGTTGGATCTCCACTAGATGATGCTTTTGCGGGCAAGCACCAAGCCTTCACACCAATACCTTCTTCTTATCAAGCTTCAAGACTTTGCCTCTCTCTCTTTTTACAAGAATAAATCTCACTACAATTTCACTCAAGTTAAGAGAGAGAATTGAGAGCTAAGTGTTTTAAAATGCTGAAGTTTTTAGCTTAAAAATGAAGTGCAAGGAGATGCCTTTGAGAAGCCCAAAGGTCATCTATTTATAGCCTCGGCCAGCTCCTGGACGTTGATATTTCGGGCGCCCTAAAGTACATTCCGGCGCCCGAACTTGTGTACGCGCATCGCGGTTCCTCGCATCCCGTCGCCCGCGTGCGCCGCTTTTCCGGATCCGTACGTCATGATTACCGGCGCCCGACATGCGCGCCGACTTTCTCGACCGGTCGCACGCGCGCCGAATTCCCGACAAAACCTTTTAGGGCTTCCCGACATTGCGTGGCGCGGAATTTCGCGCGCGCCTCGCGCGCCTCGAGTTGCCGTGCTGCTCCGACATTCTCGGACTGTACAACACGCAACCTGATAAAGTAATTTCGGTCGACCTAACCGGCTGTGCGGTCGCCCGGAATAGTTAAAAAGAGTGATCTGAGGATAGCTCGAATATCAAGTAGGCAGGCCCAAAAATACTGTAGATTTCGGATTCACTGTGGGTCGCCCGGAACAGGGTCCGAAAACCCAAACTTGACTGAATGTCAATGTTTTGAGCATATAGAGAAAAGAGAGTTAGCTCAGAATGTCTCACTCCAATTTAGATTTAATTCAAGTAAAAGTAGAGAGAGTGAGTTTGTCAATTTGACAAAAGAAGCAAATGTAGCTTCAATAGGTGAAGCTTGATACTTAGAGGATTGCCCATCTTGAGTCCTTTTGAAGATAGAAAGATCTAAAACACAAAGCTTAAGATAAGAGATTAGTCCAATAAAAGTGATTATTTGTTATCATCAAAATCTAATACAATATTAGGGCCACTAGGCCAACAATCTCCCCCTTTTTGATGATGACAAATAATGTGATATAAGATTCAAAAGAGTAGAATGCTCCCCCTAAATATATGCATAGATTTAGCAACAAATATCATAAATCAAAATGTATACAATGCATAGGATCATCATGAATCAAAGTGTGTACAAAGTATAAGCATTCAACACAAAAAAATATCACATCAAGTTTCTCTCCCCCTTTGTCATCATAAAAAAGCATAAAAGAAAAGTAGCACAAAGGGATAAGAGCATAAAAGAGAGAATCAAGCATTCAAATCAATCATTCCTAATTCTCTTCTAAGTAGAGTGAATCTATCCTCACTAAGGGGTTTAGTGAAAATATCCGCTAATTGATGATGGGTGTCCACAAAATCTATAGTGACTTCTCCCTTTTGAATATGATCTCTAATAAAATGATGTCTAATCTCAATATGTTTAGTTCTAGAATGTTGAATAGGATTTCTAGAAAGGTTAATGGCACTAGTATTGTCACATTTGATTGGAACTTGTTTTAGATGCACTCCAAAGTCCTCAAGGGTTTGTTTCATCCATAAAATTTGTGCACAACAACAACCCGCCGCAATATACTCGGCCGTGGTTGAAAGTGCAACCGAATTTTGCTTTTTCGAAGACCATGAGACTAAGGAGTGACCAAGAAATTGACAAGTCCCACTAGTACTTTTCCGATCAACTTTGCACCCGGCAAAGTCGGCATCCGAAAAGCCAATGAGATCAAAACTAGTACCCTTGGGATACCATAATCCTAAGTTGAGAGTCCCCTTAACATATCTAAGAATTCTCTTTACGGCTACTAAATGTGACTCCTTAGGTTGAGCTTGAAATCGAGCACATAAGCAAACACAAAACATAATGTCCGGCCTACTTGCGGTAAGATAAAGTAAACTACCAATCATACCTCGGTAGAGCTTGATGTCAACATCCTTCCCTTTTTCATCCTTGTCAAGTTTAGTTGCGGCACTCATTGGAGTGCTTGTTTCTTTTGAGCTTTCCAAACCAAATCTTTTGATTAGGTCTTTTGCATATTTGGCTTGATTAATGAAGATTCCTTCCTTCATTTGTTTGACTTGGAGTCCAAGGAAGAATGAGAGCTCGCCCATCATGCTCATTTCAAACTCATTTTGCATTAGTGTAGAAAATTCCTTGCAAAGAGATTCGTTAGTAGCACCAAATATAATATCATCCACATAAATTTGAACAATGAGAAGATCATTGTCCTTTATCTTAATAAATAGTGTAGTGTCAATTTTTCCTCTTGTGAAATTATTTGAAGTGAGAAAAGTGCTAAGTCTTTCATACCAAGCTCTAGGAGCTTGCTTTAAACCATAAAGTGCTTTTGAAAGTTTAAAAACATGATCCGGAAAGTCGTGCTTTTCAAAACCGGGTGGTTGCTCAACATAGACTTCTTCGGAAATGAATCCATTTAAGAAAGCACTTTTAACATCCATTTGAAATAACTTGAAGTTCATGTAGGAGGCAAATGCCAAAAGAATTCGAATAGCTTCAAGTCGAGCAACCGGTGCAAAAGTTTCATCAAAATCAATTCCTTCAATTTGGTTGAAACCTTGGGCCACTAGTCTAGCCTTGTTTCGAACCACGACACCCGATTCATCTCGCTTGTTTCGGAAGACCCATTTAGTGCCAATAACGGTATGATCACTTGGTCTTTCCACAAGCGGCCAAACTTGGTTCCTCTCAAATTGGTTGAGTTCATCTTGCATCGCAATGAGCCAATATTCATCATTGCTAGCTTCAACAAAATTTTTAGGTTCAATTTGAGATATGAAAGCCAAATGGTCACAAAGTAATCTTAAAGAAGATCTTGTCTTGACCGTTTGACTTGGATCTCCAATAATGGAGTCCTTGGGATGATAAGTAGCAAATTTCCACACTTTAGGTAGAGGAGTAGGTTCATTATCTTTGGAAATGAACTTCTCAACTTCCTTAGATTGTTCAACATCTTGAGGTGTGGAGTTTATGTTGAGCTTCTCAAAGTCAAGAAGATCATCTTCAAAAGAGATATCCTTGCCTTTAAATTCTTCAAAAAGAACATGCATACTTTCCTCAATTACTAAAGTTCGTCGATTATAAACTCGATAAGCTTTACTAATAGAGGAATAGCCCAAGAATATAGCTTCATCGGATTTAGCATCAAACTTTCCCAACTTGTCTTTTGTGTTCAAAATGAAGCATTTACAACCAAAGATCTTGAAGTAACCAATATTGGGAATTCTATCATGCCACAATTCGAAAGGAGTTTTCTCAAGAATTGGTCGAATTAGAACACGGTTCATAATATAGCAAGCCATGTTTACGGCTTCGGCCCAAAAATACTTAGGCAACTCCCCCTCAATTAACATAGATCTAGCCATTTCTTGGAGAGATCTATTTTTGCGTTCAACAACCCCATTTTGTTGAGGTGTTCGAGGGGTAGCAAATTGATGTTCTATTCCCAATTCAATGCAAAACTCTTCAAATTTGCGATTTTCGAATTCACCGCCATGATCACTTCTAATTTTGGAGATCATACAACTTTTCTCATTTTGAACACGATAGACAAAATCTTTGAAGGATTTAAAAGTGTCATACTTGTGTCTTAAAAATAAAGTCCAAGTAAATCTAGAGTAATCATCAACAATTACAAAAACATAGTTGCTTCCACCAAGGCTAGTGACATCAATTGGTCCAAAGAGGTCCATGTGAATCAATTCCAATGGCCTAATAGTGGAGACAACATTTTTAGATTTAAAAGATGATTTCACTTGTTTAGCTTGAGCACAAGCATCACAAACTTCACTTTTGGCATAATCTATTTTAGGTAAACCTTTTACTAGTTTTCTTTTAGAAAGCTTTGAAAGAGAATCCATACTAGTATGTGCTAACCTTTTATGCCAAAGCCAAGATTCGTGATTAGTTTGAACCGAAAAACATTTTTCTCCTTCAAGTGAAAGTTTGCCTAAATCAACGATATAAACATTCTTAGATCGAAAACCCATAAAAGCTACCTCATTAGTAGATGGATCAAGAATACTACAATGAGATGCTTCAAACTTTACAAAATAGCCTTTGTCACATAATTGACTAATGCTTAGTAAATTATGTTTAAGGCCATCAACTAAAAGAACATTAGAAATATTAACCTTGTCATTACCAATAGTGCCGATTCCAATGATCTTTCCTTTTGTGTTGTCTCCAAAGGTGACAAATCCTCCATCTTTCATTTCAATAGATTTAAACTTGGCTTGATCCCAAGTCATATGTCTTGAGCATCCACTATCTAAATACCATTTGTTGCTTGCACCTTTTGATTGGAGACACACCTACAAAAATAAATCAAGTTTTTAACTTTGGTACCCAAGTGAGATTGGGTCCTTTTGAGTTAGATGAACCTTTCACAACCCAAATTTGGTTAAGTTTAGGATTTTTCTTATATTTACAAGAAGATGTATGATGTCCTCTAATATTGCAATAGGAGCAATGCAAAGTTGGGTTTTGATTTGAGCTTTTAACAAAAACCTTTCTTTTAGTTTTTGTTAATTTAACATTGTTTGGATTAGGTACATAACCTATCCCAAACTTTTGAAAGTTTACAACTTGACTTCCAAGTATCATATTTAGATACTTAGTTCCACCAACAAATTTCTCAAGAGTTTTCTTAGACTCACCTAAGCCAACTTTGAGTTGTTGGTTTTCACTTTGAAGCTTCTCAAGTTGATTGTTACAATAGAAGTTTGACTTAAAATTTTGACCTTCAAGCTTCTTCTTTAATACTTCAATTTCATGAGTGAGACTACAACATGTCTCTTTTACTTGTGTGAGCTCTTTCTTAAGTAAAGAGTTTTCACTTTCAAGTACCAAAGAAGGGTTTGAAGTTGAAGATTTTAAGTTGTTAACTTTCATCTCTAATAAAGCATTTTGCCTTTTAAGAGATGTATATTTAGGACCCAAACTTTGTAAATCATCATATAAAGAAAAAAAGGCTTCTAAAAGTTCATCATAACTTAAATTATTTACCTCATCTTCAAGAGCCATAAGACATAGTGTTGAGCTATGCTCCTCAAGGCAAATTTGGGCAACTTCTTTTTCCGATTCGTCATCGCTAGACTCGTCGGGGGCATCCCAATTTAATGCATTGAAAGCTTTCTTCTTTTTGTCTTTCTTAAAGGGCTTGCTTGGAAGAGTGCATTCACTTTTCAAATGCCCCGGTTTGTTGCAATTGTAGCAAATGATTCCTTTCTTGAATCCTTCACCTTTAAACCCATCTCGTTTAGGTCTCCTCAAGTTGCGCTTCTTGATTAGTCGTTCGAGCCTCTTTGAAATCATAGCAATTTCTTCGCTCGAACCTTCTTCGTCATCTTCACTATCTAAGCAACGACTCCTTTAAGTGCAAGGCTTTTCTTTTTCTCGGGAGCTACGTCGTTGTCATACTCCTTGAGGCGTTGTTCATGCGCCATGAGCGATCCGACAAGTTCATCAATCTTTACTTTGTCCAAGTCATGAGCTTCTTGGATAGCCGTAACCTTAGGTATCCAACTTCTTGGTAGCACTCGAAGAAGTTTTCGCACCAAGTCCGATTGAGGAAAATCCTTGCCTAAGGCTTTCAAGCTATTCACAATGTTAGTAAATCTTGTGAACATATTCGAAATGGATTCACTTTCCTCCATTTTGAATAGTTCATAACTTGACATGAGCATGCTTATTTTAGATTCCTTCACCCTAGAAGTACCTTCATGAGTAACTTCTAATTTATCCCAAATCTCTTTAGCCGTTGTGCATATAGAGATTCGATGAAATTCTTCTCTACTAAGAGCGCAAAGGAATGAATTGATAGCTTTAGCATTCAATTGAAAGCGAGATTTTTCCGCTTCATTCCATTCCGCTCTAGGTTTTGATGGAGTGATATAACCACTTTCGACTATATCCCAAACATCAAAATCTAGAGATTGAAAGAATATCTTCATTCTAATCTTCCAAAAAGGATAATCGGTTCCATCAAAAAATGGTGGCCGAACAATAGATTGTCCTTCGATATTCTTTCCCATAGATGCCATTCTCACTTAGATGTTAATCTAAATAATGTGAGACCTCGCTCTGATACCAATTGAGGATCAAAATGGCAACCTAAGAGGGGGGGTGAATTAGGTTTCTAAAATAAAAAGCCAAAAATCAAGCTAATTAAAAAATCCAAAGCAATCAACAAAGATAGAGATATAGAGAAATGCAAACACAAAGAAGCACACGGTCGATTTGTTTCGAGGTTCGACTTTGCCTACGTCCCCGCCAACTTCTCAACGCAAGAGAATGTTGGATCTCCACTAGATGATGCTTTTGCGGGCAAGCACCAAGCCTTCACACCAATACCTTCTTCTTATCAAGCTTCAAGACTTTGCCTCTCTCTTTTTACAAGAATAAATCTCACTACAATTTCACTCAAGAGAGAGAATTGAGAGCTAAGTGTTTTAAAATGCTGAAGTTTTTAGCTTAAAAATGAAGTGCAAGGAGATGCCTTTGAGAAGCCCAAAGGTCATCTATTTATAGCCTCGGCCAGCTCCTGGACGTTGATATTTCGGGCGCCCTAAAGTACATTCCGGGCGCCCGGAACTTGTGTACGCGCACTGCGGTTCCCGCATCCCGTCGCCCGCGTGCGCCGCTTTTCCGATCCGTACGTCATGATTACCGGCGCCCGACATGCGCGCCGACTTTTCGACCGGTCGTGCACGCGCGCCGAATTTCCTGACAAAACCTTTTAGGGCTTCCTGACATTGCGTGGGCGCCCGGAATTTTCAGCACGCGCGCCGCCTGCGCCGCGCTGAGTTGCCGTGCTGCTCTGACATTCTCGGACTGTACAACACGCAACCTGATAAAGTAATTTCGGTCGACCTAACCGGCTGTGCGGTCGCCCGGAATAGTTAAAAAAGAGTGATCTGAGGATAGCTCGAATATCAAGTAGGCAGGCCCAAAAATACTGTAGATTTCGGATTCACTGTGGGTCGCCCGGAACAGGGTCCGAAAACCCAAACTTGACAGAATGTCAATGTTTTGAGCATATAGAGAAAAGAGAATTAGCTCAGAATGTCTCACTCCAATTTAGATTTAATTCAAGTAAAAGTAGAGAGAGTGAGTTTGTCAATTTGACAAAAGAAGCAAATGTAGCTTCAATAGGTGAAGCTTGATACTTAGAGGATTGCCCATCTTGAGTCCTTTTGAAGATAGAAAGATCTAAAACACAAAGCTTAAGATAAGAGATTAGTCCAATAAAAGTGATTATTTGTTATCATCAAAATCTAATACAATATTAGGGCCACTAGGCCAACACTTATCGGATCGTTGGCGCTAACCATTAATCCCAAAAGCTCGAGCTGTTAGAAATACGCAACCAATTCACTTAAAGCGTACAGAAACAGCGCCCACGGGTATGATTGTGACTCGGCCCACCTGGCCTCACGCCACTTCGAACATGACTCGGCCCAACCCAGCCTCACGCCAGTTCGAACATGACTTGGCCCACATGGCCTTCCGCCACAGGGCAGGATGCTGGCCCATTTAAGCCAACAATCCCCCCTCCAGCACCTGCACACATTTGCAGCATGCGGGAATCGAACCCATGACCTCTGGCTCTGATACCACTTATCGGATCGTTGGCGCTAACCATTAATCCCAAAAGCTCGAGCTGTTAGAAATACGCAACCAATTCACTTAAAGCGTACAGAAACAGCGCCCACGGGTATGATTGTGACTCGGCCCACCTGGCCTCACGCCACTTCGAACATGACTCGGCCCAACCCAGCCTCACGCCAGTTCGAACATGACTTGGCCCACATGGCCTTCCGCCACAGGGCAGGATGCTGGCCCATTTAAGCCAACAGATTTGACCTAAAAGAGGCTAATATGTGGAAAATAGGTTTTAGATGAATTTCTAGCCTCTAGGGTTTCTCAAACATGTATGATGATGAAGTCCACGGAATCAGAGAAGCCCTATATCTTATTTATAAACTTTAGAATCAATTAGATTCGGATTAGAAATTTTTCAGATTTTTACCATCTTGTACCGGTACAAAATTGAACTGGTTACCGGTTCCACAAGGACGGAAGATTATTTTTTGAAGCCCCATTACCTGTAATGGGAAAAGTTGTTGTACCGGTATAGCAACTTTTGTTGTACCGGTACAGGTTCCGGTACACTTTGTAAATTGTACCCGTACACTTTCAAAACTGTACCCGTACATGTGTTTCACACGGTAATGGGTATGATGGCCGCACCCGTACAGTTCTGTGTAGTCGTACACTTTGTAAATTTTTCAATTTTCGAAAATTACAAAGTTCCGATATAATTTCTAATCCGTTAAAGAATGATTTATGATTCTAATGCCTATAACTAAATATGAATCACCATATTATGATTTAAAACTTACCTGGACGTCGTGATTCACCTTATTGCTTTCTTCGAAGTCCAGAATTCTTTGACTATCTTCGATCCGCTCTGATCCTTCCAGACTCCGACTCAAATCACGAAACTTGCCAACACAAAATCCTTAACAATCTCCTCTTTGGCAATTTCGTGACAAAACACAAAAGCTCACTAAAATTACATCTTAAAAGAAAAACGAAGTTCAATGTCATCACCAAAACATTAAACTTCTCGCATGTAGTCCAAATACAATTTGAAACTCAAAAATACATCAAAAACTCCTAAAACAGACTCTATGACTTAGGCGCAACTAGGAGTCTTGAAGTCTTGATGTCCTGCAAAACAAAATTTTCAACAAATTTTCAAAGTTAATGTAATACCTCTTCTCCGTTCTTTTGTTCTTTTCTCCAACTTCCTTTATTCATGTTCAAAATTACATCTCTCTTTCTCTCTCCTTAATCTCATCATGTCTCCCCCTTCGTGTATGCATCAAATACCAAATATCTTCTCCCTCTATACCTTGTTCGTCATTCTCCCCCTTTTTGTCAAAAATTGCCAAAAAGAAACACAAATAGAGAGAAAAGCAAACTAACAAAAAGAAAGTAGTCATGTCATAGTTACAAATCTAGATACCAAAAATAAGCAAACTAGAAATAGTCCTAGGAGAGAAAAGATAAAATATAGATAATGAAGCTCAAAAAGGTAAAATCACTCAGTGTCCTCCTCATAAAAAATTTTGCCTTGTTTTCTCAAAAATCCTTCAAAATTAGATTAATTTCATAAAAATTAAACGTTATTCTCCAAAAATCATTATGATGAAGATAAAATATTAAGTGATTTCAAAAGACATCAAAACATCAAAATTTGATATTAAAGATAATTTAATGTTTCAAAACATCAAGATGCAAATTGATGAAAAATAATTTTTAGAAATTTGGCAAAATTAACACCAATTTGTCGCAACCTGTTCAAAATAGAGATTTAACTAATAAACACCGGGGGTGGCTCTTTGAGCATCTTTTTCAATCTACCACTTTATAACGCCGAAAATTCTAAAATATTCACATATATTTTTTTCAACCTTTTCGGCTTTTCATATAATTACCCATGTGGTAGCTTCACACACGTACCGGACGACCGGGGTGGTAGCTCTTTCCTACATGTGGTGGTAGTTTTCACACTCCCTTTTAGGATGTGGGGTCAAATGCATACAGGTCCCTGCAAACATAGTCAATTGCGGAAATATCCCTGCAAAAGCGAAACTAGGTGAGATGTCCCTGCAAAAGTCCAAAAGTATGCAGATATGTCCCTACCGCGCCTTTTGCAGGGACATATCTGAAAAAATAATTTTGCAGATATGTCCCCGCAAAAGGCGCTGCAGTGACATATCTCGCATACTTTTGACTTTTGCAGGGACATCTCACCTAGTTTCGCTTTTGCAGGGATATTTCCGCAATTGACTATGTTTGCAGGGACCTGTATGTAAATAACCCTAGGATGTAACTCTTTCCACATCTTTTTAATCATAGGAGTTTCTCCTTCCTTTTTTTTTTAAATATTCAAACTCTCCCTAAATTAGACAATCTCACATTTGAAAATAATTTTGACGAACTTTAGTCGATTAGCAAATATCCTTCAATTATATTCAACATTCACTACTAAGATGAATTAATTACCAAGAGATTAAAATTAATTTCAAAATTTTGATGAATGTATGTAAGAAGAAATCACATATTAAATTATCGTCAAAATAATAAAAAGTGGAGTAAAATCGATAATTAATATGAATTTAATTCAATTTGAATTGACTTTAAATACCGTTTAAGGCTCTTTAAAAAACCTTTAATCTCTCCAACTTTATGATTTTCAATCATCTCCTTTCTCAAGTAAATTTTCAATCAAACTAAAAATTCCCCTTTATCTTTCCTCAACAAGATTTTCAAAACAAAATTTTAAACAATTCAAACCCCGTCTAAACATGTAATGCAATGAAAGAAAAATATGCAATAAGCACCAATCAAAGCATTATAAAAATAAAAATAAACTAAGACGAGGAGCAAGGAAAGATATCACCTTTCCGCATCCAAACTTGTCGGATTGTTGGTTGTCTTGGCTTGTCGACGATTTTTGTGGTTCGTTTAAACGTTTGATCCACCATAGGTCCTTTCGAAGCAAGTTTCTTCGATTGATGTTGTTGTTGAGGCTTAGAAATCCAAACCGCTTGTGGCTTCGACTCAGAAATCCGGTTCGGTTGTGGATTCGGTCGATATTGACGTTGAGGCTTAGAAACCCAATTTGCTTGTGGCTTTGGTTTAGAAATTCGTTTCGGTTGAGGGTTCGGTCGAACTTGCCGTTGCTCTTTAGAAAACCGGTTTGAATGAGGCACTCGACTCACTTGATTCGTTTTTTGATTCCGAGGGGGATGCCGAGTAGTAAAGGTTGTTGTAACAACCCACTCCCTCGTAAAACGTGCCGAGTTCTGTCAAAATGAGCAGAACGCGGAGTGAGTCGAGAAACACAAGGTTCCAAGTATTTTAGAACTTGTGTGAAGTGAAAACGGGACCCGAGCAGAACCCGCACTCGCAAAAGTTGCGTAATCGAGCAGAGACCGGTCCCCACGGATGGAGACCGGATGCCACGGGCTCAGCAGCCGCAGCAGCCAGAAATTTGGCTAAGTCCCGAAAACCTGCTCTCGGGATCCGGACATTGAACTAGGACCGGACATCCCAAGATCGGACATTGATCCAGGACCGGACATCCTCTGCGAAAAACCAGAAAAATGGCTAAGTCCTGGTGGGGTGGCGCACGGGGTCCGGACAATGGTCTGAGACCGGACATCCAGAGACCGGTCCCCAGGTCTAAGACTGGTCTCAGAACACGAAAAATGCCCAGTCTGGGCAGATTGTAATTTTCGAAATTGGAGGGGTTTATTTGTATTGTTACAACACTATATGCACCCAACCCTCTCCTCTCTCACAGCCATTCACTCCCTCACCATTTTCTCTCATTTCCTCTCTTTCTCTCTCTAGAAAAGGAGCTCTAGAGCTTAGAGAAGAAGGAGAAGAAGGAGAAAAAGGCTTGGAGAAGGTGGATTGGAGGCTTTGGAGGTTCTAGAAGCTCTCCTACAAGGTGGAGCTTGGGTCAAGGTGAGGTTTCTATGAGAACTAGGTTAGGGTTTGGGTTTTCCTCCTTGTAACCTAGGGTTTTGAGCTTCTCTCTTGTTTAGAAGCCTCTTGAGGCTTGGGCTCCATGAAAATCCATGGTAGCTCAAGGTCCTCTCATGGTGAATCCTTGAGGCTTCAAGTAGATGCCCTAGAAATGGTTCAAATGGGTTTAGATGAACTCTAAGAGGTTTAACAAGCTTTCTTTTGCTTGTTTAGGAGATCAAAACCTAGGGTTTCACATAGGGCTTGGTAGAGCACCCAAATTTGGGGCTTTTGGCTATAGAGGTTCTAGGGTCAAATTGACCTTGTAGAAACCTAATTGGGGGTATCCCCGACGCATGGGACAACTCCGTTTAATTAAACGAAAAGCCTATGTATGAGTTACTATGTAAGCTAGCCTGATGTAGGTTCTGATAACTGCGCAGATCGCAAGATAGGCCACGGCTAGCTACGAGACTTGTCGGACATCCCGCCTATAATTTTTAGAGGTGGGTGGTGCATTCCAAGGACACCGGAATTCTCTCTAAGTCTAAGTGTCACTTTTGAGCATTCTTGTATATGTTGAGCATGACGCATGGTAGGGTAAATATGAGTTTTATCTTGCACTTTGTGAGTTCAAATGCATGAGAATTATTTGTGTGGTATTGTAGTAGTAAAGAACCCTATATATATATGCATGACAAGAATAAGAACAAGAACAAGAACTTAGTGTGAATGACAAGTGAATGTGACATTGGACATGTACTTAGAGAATGTGATAACGACGAGTCTAGAATACTTAGACAACATGTGTGGCATCAAAGAACAAGAACAAGTAGTGTGTATAACACTAGTAGAGTCATGAGATTGACATTATGACAACAACCTTAGAGTTAAGGGTCATTTGAACATAAGTTCTCCTTGAAGTCAAGGAATGAATTGAGAGTTGGAATCCTTAGAGGTAAGGATTGATCGTACTCACCATATAGTCCTTGCTCGAGGGCGGTAGCTCCCCCTCGGGCGATGTGCTCTGGAGTTGTCATCGCTGGGTTGTAGTGTTTCCCCAGAGGACGGTCCCGTCGGGTTGTAGTGTTTCCTCGACAATAGGGATTTGAGTTGGTTGAGTCTTGTAGAGGGCGAAACCTACGGGTTAGCCAAGAGATTGGGTATTGAACTATGATCCTTCAATCATTATGAGTTATTATTCGAGCATCTTATTGTTTACTTTCAAGCGTATTAGCTGCATTTGTTAGTTGGTTATTATCTTACCTTTCTTTCTATTACGCTTGAATTAGACCTAGTGGGAAAGTCGGCGTGGTTGGTTGCCGAACCCACTGGGAACTTCGTTGTAGTTCTCACCCCACTATCTCCACAGGGCCGGGACCGAGCGAGCCGGCCGAGGACCGCGGTAAGGGCATCGTGCCCTAGATAGAGACCGCCAAGTTATTACTTTTTGGTAGTTGCATTCCCTTTATATCATCTTTTGTATTTGATGATCATAGTTGCTTAACTTTGAATGTAAACAAGTTATATTTTGAGGTAAAGTGATGTAAGAAAGAAATGATGCAAGGAATGTAAAGACTTTATAGAATTCAAAGTTGCAAAGATATTTACATGTAAGTGATTGAAATTAATCATGTTACTTGTATGTTTACCTTAGTACTTTCACTTTGGCTATGTTGCTTACCCTCGTGTAAGCCTTTTGTGTTTGCTTCCGCATGTGTGAAAATTATACTCTATCTGTATTTGTTGAGCCTTGGGCGAGCAGGGTAAGCTCTGTCTGTTCGGCGTCTGTTGACGCGCCCGAACCGGCCAAATGGACCGGGCTCGGGGCGTGACAGTGCCACTTGATGTTTCGATGTTGCCGATTGAATTTTCTTATCCTTCTTCGGGCAACTCTTTTTGATGTGTCCTTTGATGCCACATTTATGACACACCTTCTCTTTCGAGATAGTTGATGTGACGCCCCAACTTCCCAGGGGGTCACCCATCCTAGGACTACTCCCGTCCTAGCACGCTTAACTCTCTTAACCTCTTGGGTCTTGCCACCACCCAAAATGCTTAAGCCGGGTTAAGAGTTTAGCCCTATTATATCTTATATATAGGACTACCTGGGGTCTCACAATCTCCCCTCCTTTAAGCCCTGACGTCCTCGTCAGGCTCAGACTCACAAGTACCAGGCGATGTGAGACTCATCTCGCTAGCCCGTCATCCAGACCCTGGCTCAGCCGAGACTCATCTCACACTTCCGGCTGGTAATTGTCTCTGATACCAGCTGTGACGCCCCAACTTCCCAGGGGGTCACCCATCCTAGGACTACTCCCGTCCTAGCACGCTTAACTCTCTTAACCTCTTGGGTCTTGCCACCACCCAAAATGCTTAAGCCGGGTTAAGAGTTTAGCCCTATTATATCTTATATATAGGACTACCTGGGGTCTCACAGTTGAGACTTTGGAAGATGACGTTTGAACCTTCTCAATGTGTGTGCGTTCATATCCGAGTCCTAATTTGCTTGTTTGACCTAACCCAAGCATGTTATCCAACTTCTTTGATCCGGAAGAGAATCTTTGAAGATCGGATCTAAGTTGATGAACTTGCTTGGTCAACTCTTTGTTGGATTTGTGTGATTCCTCAAATTGATGCTCCAAAAATCCAACTTTATCCCTTGTCGATTTAATCGTTAACTCCGCTTCATTGATCTTCTCATTGAGGTCCGAATTATCTTTCAATATCGCTTTTTTTTCCTCTTCGAGAGTTTTATTCGTGTTCTTCAACTTGTTGTTTTCCTCTTCAAGTTCAAGTAGACGCTTCCTCAATTTCTTATTGTGCTTCGAAATCTTTTTGGATTCGACGAGAAGTTGATGATACGCTTCCACTAAATCCTCGTCGTTTGATTCCTCATCGCCGGAATCCGAGTCCATGTCTTCTTCCTTTGATGTTTTCAACGCAATCCCTGTACTTTTAGAGAAAGACTTGGAAGAAAATTGGTTAGTAGGAAAAGTCATCTCATAAGTTTGCAACACACCTACTAACTCTTCGGCCATTAGATAGCAATATATCTAGATCCCGCTCTGATACCAATTGTGAGTTACGGGGAAGCCCTAAGGATCTATCTAGATCGTATCTAATCACCTAGAGGGGGGTGAATAGGTGTAAAGGTCAAAAACCACAAATCTCGATGCTTTAAAAAGTAAATGCGGAAAATAAAAAGCACATCGAGATTTATGTGGGAAAACTCCAAACTCGGAGTAAAAAACCCACGGGACCAACACGCGAATAACAATCCACTAAGAAACAAAGATTACAAGGTGATTACCGACTCCACGGACTTAACCTCTCTTAACCTCCTATGAATCTCCGCGCAATCCTCCGGGTTGTCCACGCCCTCACGTCTGAGTCCACGAACGCCACGTCCCGAATCCACGAAACGCCACCACTTCGAATCCACGAAGCTTCTATCACGCCGAATCCACGACGCTAGTCGAATCCACGAGCCTCACGTTCCGAATCCACGAAACGCCTTGCTTCGAATCCACGAAGTCTTCAATACGCCGAATCCACGACGCCACGCTCCGAATCCACGAAACGTCTTTACACACGCCGAATCCAGGACGCCATCATGAAGAGAATCATGAATATGGTGATCCTTCGCTTGAGTATCGATGAAAACGAGAAACGAGAACTCCAAGCGAAAACGTAGATCAAATCGACACATAGATAGAGAGTTACGATATCCCGATTTGACCTAAAAGAGGCTAATATGTGAAAAATAGGTTTTAGATGAATTTCTAGCCTCTAGGGTTTCTCAAACATGTATGATGATGAAGTCCACGGAATTAGAGAAGCCCTATATCTTATTTATAGACTTTAGAATCAATTAGATTCGGATTAGAGATTTTTCAGATTTTTACCATCTTGTACCGGTACAAAATTGAACTGGTTACCTGTTCCATAAGGACGGAAGATTATTTTTTGAAGCCCCATTACCGGTAATGGGAAAAGTTGCTGTACCGGTAATGGGAAAAGTTGCTGTACCGAGGGGGATCGTCGGCGCCCATCAAAGTTCGCGGCCGGTGATGGGCACCGACGATCCCCCTCGGTCAGGGCAACCCTCCAGAGAGGTCTGGAGCCTTCTGGTTCTCTCCCTGGATCAAGTGGAGGAGATGGTGGCCGAGGGAGATGGAGGAGATGGGCTAAGGGGCTCGGGGAGGCTCTCCGGCGGCCGGAGGTGCTCGCCGGAGGTCGGTGGTGCGCGCTCGGGAAGGCAGAGGGAGGGCTGGAGGCGGCTGAGGGCCAGTGGGAGGTGAAGGGTCACTAGGGTTAGGGTTTGGTGGAAGTGAACCCTAGAACCCATATATGCACATAGGCCCTTTTGCATTTTAGTCCCACACGAACTTTGATTTGCACTTTAGCCCCTGCCAGTAAGTGAATTATGCACATAGGACCCTCCAAGTTCAAACCCTCGCATTTCGGCGCATAAAATATAGCGACTCTTCGCGTTCCGCCGTTACGCGATTTCAACCTCTTCGCATTCTTTTCGCGATTCTCGGAGATCCGCCCGTCGGATTCACGATCGGATCGCGCCAGTGCGTTCAGCGCGTCGAGAACATCGAATCTAGCCTTTTACTTTATTTGATTTGGTCTCGGATTCGCGAAGTATCCATTCTCTTCTTTATTCCTCCAATATCTCCATTTATTTAATTATTTAGGTCAAATCGTTCAAAACCCTTTTTCTCGATATCCGTGCATCAGAATCTAATTCCGTCAGTGGCATTGGTTCCAGAATAGTCGATAGCCGTTCGAAACGAGCTATTGAAGTCCTATATTCGGAGTCCTGTACGCATCTGGACCCATCATTACTCCGCGATTTCCCGAAAATCCGGAGTTACTATTCACTTAAGTTATTTTTTCGGGTCGCGTAACTTTTTCGTTTTAGCTCGTTTTGACCTGAAATTTGACGTGTGCTCTTGTAATTTAATTACACACAATAACATCGTCAGCAAAAGGGTTTATTTATTAAGATAAAAACGTCGGTTATTACATCATTCCCTCCTTACAGGAAGTTTCGTCCCCGAAACTAAGTCAAGGATCCCCCATAAACAAATGCGGATAACGCTCCCGCATAGTAGACTCAAGCTCCCACGTAGCTTCGCGCTCCTCGTGGTTCTCCCACTGAACCTTCACGTACGTAATGCTCCTATTTCGCAACTGCTTCACTTCACGTGCCAAAACCCGCAACGGAGCCTCATCATAGCTCAGATCTCCCGTAACTATATAGACGTCAGTCTGATGACTTGGGACGGATCCGGAACATACTTTCGAAGCATGGACACGTGAAAGACATTGTGCACCCGGGCGAGACTCGGAGGTAGGGCCAACCTGTACGCCACTGGACCAACCCGTTCCAGGATCTCAAACGGTCCCACGAATCGCGGACTAAACTTGTTCCGCAGACCGAACCGCTTGATCCCCCTGGATGGCGACACCTTGAGCAGCACGTGCTCACCGACCAAAAACTCTAGGTCACGCCTCCGCTGGTCCGCGTAGCCCCTCTGTCGACTCTGTGCATTCTGAAGTCGCTCTCTCGCAATGCGAACCTTCGCTTCCGCATCCTCCACTAAGTCTGGCCCGACTAATCGGCGTTCACCGACGTCGTCCCAGCAGATAGGGGACCGACATCGACGCCCATATAAAGCCTCATATAGCGCCATCCCGATGCTCGCCTGGTAGCTGTTGTTATAGGCGAACTCCACCAATGGAAGATAGCGAAACCATCCATCACCGTAGTCCAGGACACATGCGCGGAGCATGTCCTCTAGAGTCTGGATGACTCGCTCTGACTGTCCGTCGCTCTGTGGATGGAAAGCCGTACTGAAGTTCAACTTCGTTCCCATGGCCTGCTGCAAGCTCCTCCAGAAGTGGGAAACGAAGCGGGTGTCCCGATCAGATACGATCGACACTGGCATGCCATGCAGTCGGACGATCTCATCGATATACAGCTGTGCCAGTCGATCGCGGGACTAAGTCGTATGAATCGGCAGGAAATGGGCTGATTTCGTCAGCCGATCCACTATGACCCAGATGGCATCATGGCCTCGCTGTGATCGAGGCAATCCGGTGACGAAATCCATGGTGATCTGCTCCGACTTCCATACGGGAATCGGAAGTGGTTGCAGCTTTCCCGCTGGTCGCTGGTGCTCGGCTTTCACCTGCTGACAAGTCAAGCACCGGGCCACACGCTGTGCCACATCTAGCTTCATCCCAGGCCACCAGAAGTTCTGCTTCAGGTCGCGATATATCTTGGTTCCGCCTGGATGAACCGTGTAAGGGGATCGGTGCGCCTCGGATAGGATATCGCTCCTCAACTCCGAGTCACTGGGTACGCACCATCTGCCTCTGAAACGCAAGGACCCATCAGTGTGTATGGTAAAGTCCCCGAAACTTGACCAGGTACTCACCATAATCAAATTTGAATACTGCTCCGCCAATGCGGTATCACCTGAGTACTGGTCAATTACATTTCCATAAATCACGACAACTCATCTATCGTTTCACCTGGACGGGACGAGGGTAAACATTCCAACCCAAATCTACGGATCAAGATTCACTGGAATCATATCCATCTTATAACCTGCGGACAAAGATAGTCCCGCGTCCAGAATAATCCGATCCCATCTTGCAAATTCTGAGATAATAATTCATCCCTCAGAATTACTATGTCCACTCAACTTTGGTCCGCATAGCCGTAACCGATTCGACTACGTCGAAAATTCACGTAGAAAAGTCACGGACAACACCGCGAGTTTGGAGTATATTTCCGTAGAACTCATCCACAATATCAATTATCTCACCACGAGCTAAATGTATCGTTGTCCAAGACCTGAGTCGAAACACTCGCCTTGGAGACCACAGTCTCACACCAGTCACCCGACAACTACCAAAGTCAAACCTCAATCAGTGGAAAGCCACCTGTGGCATTCTACAGTCCTAGGTCCAAGACCTCATTTTCCACCTGACCAAAAGATCCAAGGCTGACAATACCCATTGAGCTAAATAATTTGTTCGCTCAATATTGCAGTCAAACCAACACATGGTCCATGCCAGTCCATCACTTGATGCACAGGATTGCCAATCGCACTATGCGATACCAACCATCAGTGATGCTCAATGTCCGTCTCCACGAGACCCTGTCGCTGCTGTCGTACAAGGGACCCTAGCGATCAATATTCCGAGCAACACCAAATACTTGTCTCATTGAGACCCAGGCGACCTGTCACCCATTGATCGGACAAGCATATCATTCCTAGGTTTGCACGAGTAACAGAGAAGCAAACCATAACCATTATCACATACGGTGATTATCAAAGCCGACAAACCATGCTTAGGTCACTCAATAACTGTGATTCTGAACCTCTCGCCAAACAGACTCGAACTAGAGTCAAAACCATCTGCAGTGATGATGAATCAACCGCGCAAATTTGCCAAGGAATAACCCAAGGCTCACTCCATGGTCAGAGATAACCAACACTCAAGAGTTCCCAAGACAATCTAGGAAAAACATCGACCCAATCCATAAGTCCCAAATAGGGAAAGGATATTTCGTCTCACTTTCGACAGTATATTGTCTGCAGCCAATATACTTATCAAAAGAAAAGTGAAATACCCAAGATCCACTACCAACATCGAGTTGGAAGCGTGACACCTCGAAGTATCAAGCCATTTGACACTTCTTCGCTGAACCAAATCCGTCGAAACATCGGATTTGCAAGCCGACATTTGAAAACAGATCGACTCCGAACCTACTCACTAGGAGTCACATAGCTTTCGACATCTGAAAGCTACTTGCGACACTAAACCACAAGCCGTACCAACTAGGCTTAGGAAATGATTTCCGTAACCGATTTTTGCACCACAACGAGCTATACCCAAAGCTCCGAGGACTCAGACGATACCTTAGAGTAACTCAAGTCAAGACGGGTCCTAACAAACCATACACTATCCTATGACACACCAATTTAGGTGTTAAAATACCCGTACACGATGTAGGCCTCAACGGAAACCTGACGCCACAACTGTGTCAGTCCGACTCTAGTACGCGTCAATTTGACGTATGAACTCGTTAAAGGTCAAAAGACCTGAACTGCTGATTCCACCAGCAAACCAGGAGTAGGCGTCACAACCCTACCAAAAGAACCACGAAAGCAACACCAATGTTGTAGTCGACAAGACCCTAGACTACACCCAAGTAGCCCCACAGAAGTCGCGACCGTAATAGGCCTAAGTACCGTCTCCGTAGAGACACTCGCAGTAGCTCCCGTGTCTAAAGTAGGAAAAGTGGCCCGGGCGTCGGCAGTCAAGATACTCACCTAGGCCCGAAAATCACTGGCCCTTTAAGGCCCTAACTGACATCAGGGGAACCTCGCCCCTCCACTCAATGTCCAGAAAGAAACACCGCCACTTCTTCCAATTTAGACACCAGCCTGTGCGAATACTGTAACACATACGGAAATAACCGTGCACTTCGGGTTTACCCTACTTGAATGCAACATAGGACACAAGTCCAACCCCGCACTCTCAGGTGCCTATATACCGTAGGTCTTCCTAGGGTCAACCTAACCAATGGTTCAGTTCTTTTTATTTTCAGTTCAATTACTTTTCAAAACAACCTGTGAATGGTGTTGTGGTTGTAACTTTCGCTTTGATACCATTTTAATCTGTCACGCCCCGGAGTCTCTTTATTGTTAAAAACACAGTGGAAATGAACCTCGGGAGGTGAGCACGGTCAAGCATTTTCCGTGTTGAACGCGATGCTCACCTCCGTTCTGAGTTTTGATGCACCGTTTAGCGGGACGATCGCACTTTGCACGCTGTGCGCGCTATTTACTGAATTTAGTGTCGCTTGTGCGCGCACTACGATGCCCGACAGTGTTTCGAAAGGCGAGCACGGTCTTCAGCATGTCGAAGACTTACAGCGAGTGCGATTTTAGAATTTACGGTGCACCGGTTTGCGTGCACGACCCATAATAGCCCTAAATCGCATGAAATAATGCGATTTTATGGAGCTTCAGGGACTTTTATGCAATTTAGAATTTCGTGGTCGCTGTAGACAGCGTAGGAATGTTGCGGGTAACCTCTGGACTGATCGTCCAAGGTCCTAAATATTTACGGAAAATCAGAAGTGATTTTCGGAGCGTTCGTCGGCAAAATTCGACGACGGAACGCGACTTTGGTTCGGATTTCTTCCGACGCTTCTCTGAGGTTATTTCCTTTGTCGACAAGCCTTGTTGGCTGGCCACCGTGTCGTTTCGATAGTCCGGAGATGACGGGTGAGCGGCGGTTGGTTCCGGTGTCGAAATAGACACTTTCGGGAACCCGTATTCGTACAATTATCCGACGATAATTGTATTGTAGTGTTATCTTGTGTTTGTTGCCAAAACATCCAATTAGGCGTGTTTTATGGCAGCGGGTGACTCGTGACACGAGTCGGTGCTTTTCGAGACGGTTCGAGGGTCCCGGCGGAGTCCCGGTGCGGTTTACGGGACTTCCGGCGAGTTACGGTAATTGGTTCGGAAAACCAATCTCCGTGGGATTAGTTTGTGGGATGTGGAGTCAGTACTTGTGTTGGTGGGTTAGACGCTAACCCAGTGGACCTTTTCGTAGGTCCGGTTTCTTCGTTTCCACGGGCAGCGGATACGATCTTCTGCAGTCGTACAGGTGGGTACTTCGATCCGACGTCCGTACAGTGGTACACGCTGGTGACGTTCCTTCTACCTTACCATTCATATCTTTTATCGTTAATATATCTTGCACCTTTGTGTTACAGTTTTACTCTCTCAGTGTTTCCATGCTTAGTACTATGTGTAGGTGTCACGCCCCGAGACCGCTACCAATTTGGTTCGGTACGGGAACGCCGATCAGGCGCCGAACGGACAGCACCTCCCCTGTCCGCCCAAGGCTCGACAACAAGTCATGTACAAAGAATTGCCCAGGAAATGTAATTCTACATCATACATGACACGAAAATGCACCAAAAGGTGCGAACAACAATAAGAGCAAGATACAAGCATTTCATACAAGTAATATAAAGAGAGAAGAGTCTATTTATTACATTCATTCAATTACACTCTTTTCCCAAAATACATAAGTCTTTACATATCCAAAATATACATTGTTTCACATTCTTTTCTTGTTCATCAGACTATACCAAAATGATATCGGGAAGGTTCTAATGCAGATGGCGGCCTCTATCAACTAGGGCGCGATGCCCTTACCGCGAACCTCACCAGCAGCCCGCGAACTAGCACCTGTAATAGAGTGGGGTGAGAACTAACTCCTTAGTTCCCAGTGGGCTCGGCCACCGACCCCACCGATCTCCCCACTAGGTCTAAGCAGGCAATAGCAGATAGATATTTATCTTAAAGCTGTAAATGCGGTAAGTAAAGCATAATAGAAGAAATGCAATAACTACTTTGCCTGTAACAACAAGGTTAAAGTAAATGCTCTAGCCACGTAATTGCAATTCTATCATGCTCAATGTGTACTGTTGTACCCAATCTCATTACTCTTTGGAGTTTGTTACCCAATCCATGGCTAGCCCGTAGGCCCGCCCACGACTCAACACATTCAACCCAATGGGTTGTCTGCGGGACCCCACATAGGCTATCCCTCGGGACCCCACATAGGCTATCCCTATCGAATCACGTGCCAAGACCTCCGGAGACTCGCACTACTCGTGTGGAGCGACCACGTCACGAGCGGCGAGCGGTGTGAGTATGATCTTCTCCTCCAATTTGGAGGGCATCCAACACAGGGGAACTAGTAACCATCTCCTCCACTTTGGAGGGCATCCACACAGTGGAAATGCATAAGTGTTTTGTAGCACTATGTCTCTATGTCATTTATCATCAAGTTGTCTACTTGGTTCATATATCTCTAGTGTTCTTTACACTATGTCATTGTACATGCCATTCATCAAGTTATCTACTTGGTACTCATGTCACTAGTGTTTCTATACACTATGTTACATTATCATTCATCAAGTTCTATACTTGGTTCACATGTCTCTAGTTGTCATTCATGCAAGATTCAGTCATCTCTAGGGTTCAGTGTCACAATATTCATCCTGATGCTTCCTATGTCGAAATGCAAGCCTATGGTGCCGCACGATAAGGAAGTGTGCAAGCAGACTCCCTATGTCCTAATGCGACGCCCATAGCTCCGCACGATAAGAAAGCATGCAAGGAAAGTCATCTAACCATACCAACCCTATCATGTATGAAATAAATATACTTATATATATTCATAGGCAATATGTTCAATATTTGTTCTTAGACATAAAAGGGAGCCCAACGGTTTCGGATAGCACCCCCCACCTTTTGGGATGTTCACAGGAGCAACAATGTCGCTTTCGTTGCCTCCAATGCCTACTTTGACTCCCCGGGCCAAAATCGAAGCTGAAAGCCTTTGTTTGGCTCGGATCGCTTAAACCGTTCGCCGAATCGACGAACCGTCGCCTCGCACGCGTTTGTGGACGTAACAATATGTTAGAAATGAGGTTAAAAGAGATCAAAACCTCATCCTAAGAAAAGCCCCAATTTGAGCCCTAGATTTTGCCCCGAGCAAAATCCCACATTAGAGCCCTAATTGCTTGTGCAAACCATCCCTTAAGGATGCTAGGGTTCCAAGAAAATTAGTTCTAGGAGGTACAAAACACCCTAAGAGAAGCTACCATGAGAGCTCTCAAGAGCTTACCTCAAGTAGAAGCTCCAATGGTGGAGAGGAAGAAGATGAAGCCAAGGATCTCCCTCTTAGCTTGCTTCTCCACCAAATCCTCCACTCTTTCTCCTCCTTCTCCTTCTTCTTCTTCTTCTTTCTAGAGAGAGAGAGGGAGAGAGTTGTGTGTGAATGAGAGGGAAATGAGGGAATAAGAGAGGGGAAATCACCTCTATACCCTCATTCGTAACAATATGCCAAAAGCCCCGTCAATAATTCAAACTGCACCAAACTGGGCATTTTCGGGCTGCAGGGTCCGGACATCCCCTCAATGTCCGGACATTGGCCTGCGAAATCCATTTTTGCCCATTTGACAGCTTACTGGGTCCGGACATCATCCATTGTCCGGACATTGGATGTCCGGACATTGATCAATGTCCTGACCCAGTGGGTCCTCTCAGCCCAACATTTAAGGACTTAGCCAAATTTCAGCATTTTTCATTTCTTCTCCGTTTTCGCTCGTTTTCGCTCGTCTTGTCTCCGATTCTTTTCAAATCGCACCGAGACTTTCCAAACATGTTTTCGAACACGTTTTCATCATCTTTTCATCCACGCTAATGTCGGATTTAGCTCGCGACCCGACATTGCTTTTCGGGTTCCGTTTTCGCGCCTATGCGCACAAAAATGCCCGAAGGCTTCGAACTTCACCGGGAGCAACTCCGGTGCACTTTTTGCCTTCGGATCAACTTCGAACTTTCCGAAGTCCATCCAATCGACAATCAGTCGATTCTAAACATGGTGCAACTCTCGGATTTCGGTCTTCACGGATTGGCTTACGAAAAACCCTCAGGCCAGTTTCTCCAGCGTACGGGATCCGGTCTTCACGGATTGTCCGGACAATGGATGTCCGGACATTCCTCATTGTCCGGATCCCGAGGGCTAGTATTTCAGGACTTAGCCGAATTTCTTCCCACGCACGAGGAGCTCCTTGTGGCATCCGGTCTCCATGGGATGTCCAGGTCTCCACCAAAAACTGCAGAATGGAGCAGTTTGCACCATTTGCGGTCGAGGTCTACTCTAATGCACTTTTTGGCTTAGAGTCAGCTTCGATCTCTCCGTTTCTCACCACTACGACACTTAGTCGATTCCGGATGAAGTACAATCCTCATATTTTGAGAATTCACTTTCTTACATCCTCCCCGCCTTAAAAAGAGTTTCGTCCTCGAAACGAACCCTTATATTAAACTTAACTCAAACTTAAATTTAAATTCATACCTCACTCCTCGAATAAATGAGGATGATGCGTTTTCATCTCGCTCTCGAGTTCCCAAGTGGCTTCACGATCGTCGTGATTACTCCACCGAACTCGAACATAAGGAATTTCACGATTCCGCAATTTGCGCACCTCCCGAGCAATAATTGCCACCGGAAACTCTTCGTAGCTCAAGTCCTCTTGAAGCTCCGGCAGTTCAAACATCATGGCATGTTCGGGATTGTGAACATATTTCCGAATGTTGGAAATGTGAAACACGTTGTGAACGTCCGCTAGGTGCGGCGGCAATGCAATCCGATATGCTACCGCTCCAATGCGCTCCAACACCTCGAACGGTCCAATGTATCGAGGACTCAACTTTCCTCGAACTCCAAACCGCCTTACGCCTCTCATAGGCGAAACCTTCAAGAACACGCGGTCTCCAACCGCGAATTCCAAGTCTCTCCGGCGCTTATTCGCATAACTTCGCTGTCTCGATTGCGCCGTAAGCATCCGTTGGCGAGCGAGGCGATCGGCACCAACCATAGCCCGTTCACCCACATCACCCCAGTGTACAGGAGATCGGCACTTCCGCCCGTAGAGGACCTCAAACGGTGCCATCTCCACGCTAGCTTGGTAACTATTATTGTAGGCGAACTTGGCCATCGGTAAATACTTGGCCCAACTTCCCTTATTGTCAATGACACACGCCCGCAACATATCCTCCAGAATCCGAATAGTCCTTTCTGACTGTCCATCTGTCTGAGGGTGAAATGCGGTGTTAAACTCGAGTCGTGTGCCAAGGGCTTACTGTAGGCTCTTCCAGAAATGTGAGGTGAATCGGGGATCTCGATCTGATACAATCGACTTCGGCACCCCAAGCAACCTGACCACCTCATCTAGGTATACCTGTGCCGGTTTCTCACCCGACCAGGTAGTGTGGATCGGTAAAAAGTGTGCCGACTTTGACATACGGTCCACAATTACCCAAATCGCGTCGTGGCCGCCTGTCGAACGAGGTAGTCCGACCACGAAATCCATCGCGATATCCTCCCACTTCCAAACTGGGATAGGTAGGCTTTGAAGCTTTCCTGCTGGGTATCGGCGCTCCGCCTTTACTTGCTGACATACTAAACATTGCGCCACAAAGCGCCCAATGTCCGCTTTCATCCCCGGCCACCAGTACTGCATTTTCAAGTCCTTATACATCTTGGTGCCGCCCGGGTGAATACTGTAAGGAGCCCGATGAGCTTCCTCCAAAATCAGTTTTTGGACCTCTTCATTCTCGGGTACACACCACCGATTGCGGAACCGGAGTGCACCCGCGGCATCTATAGTGAAATCGCCACCGTGTCCGCTCTCAATGTCGTGCCGCACCTTTTGGAGATTAGGGTCCGCAGATTGAAGACTCTTGATCCGCTCCAACAAGGTCGGTGTAACAATAAGAGCCGCTAAAATAGCCGGTACTTCTGGAGCTACTACCTCAAGATCTAGCCGTTTTATCTCCAAGCATAATTGATCCTGAGCCGTAACCTTCAACGCAAGGTTTTCTACCGACTTTCTGCTAAGAGCATCGGCGACCACATTCGCCTTCCCGGGGTGGTAAAGGATCGAGACATCATAATCCTTTAATAACTCCAACCACCGCCGTTGGCGCATATTCAGCTCTTTCTGCGTAAACAAATACTTCAGACTTTTGTGGTCCGTGTATATTTCGCAACGCGCGCCATACAAGTAGTGCCTCCACAACTTAAGAGCAAATACCACAGCGGCTAGCTCTAAGTCATGGATAGGGTAGTTCTTCTCGTAGGTCTTCAACTGACGGGACGCATATGCGATTACCTTCCCGCCCTGCATCAGAACACACCCCAAGCCTGAATAAGACGCGTCACTATAAACCACGAAGTCTTCGCCTTGCACCGGCAACGCGAGCACCGGAGTCGAAGTCAATCTATCCTTCAACTCTTGGAAACTCCGGTCGCACTCGTCGCTCCAAACGAACTTGGTGCCTTTCTTCGTTAGACGGGTAAGTGGAATTACAATTTTTGAGAAACCTTCCACGAACCGCCTATAATAGCCCGCTAAGCCCACAAAGCTTCGGACTTCCGTGACGCTCGTAGGGCGCGGCCAATCCTTGATTGCCTCTATTTTCCTCGGGTCAACAGAAATTCCGCATGCCCCAGAAATGCAACTTCCCTCAGCCAAAAGTCGCACTTCTTCAATTTGGCATACAACTTCTCCTCCCGAAGGATTTGAAGTACTAAGCGTAAATGCTCCGCATGTTCCTCGTCACTGCGGGAATAGACCAGTATGTCATCTATGAAGACTACTACAAACTGATCTAAATACTTCCTGAAGACACGGTTCATTAAGTCCATGAACGCTGCCGGGGCATTCGTGAGCCCAAACGGCATCACCGTGAATTCATAATGTCCGTACCGCGTACGGAATGCGGTTTTCTGAACATCCTGTTGCTTAATCCTCAACTGATGATAGCCTGATTGGAGGTCAATCTTGGAATAGACACTCGACCCCTGCAATTGATCGAATAAGTCATCGATTCGAGGTAGAGGATACTTGTTCTTGATCGTGACCTTGTTCAATTCGCGATAGTCCACGCAGAGTCGGAATGTCCCATCCTTCTTTCGCACAAACAATACCGGGGCTCCCCACGGCGATACACTCGGCCGGATGAATTCCTTATCAAGGAGATCCAACAATTGAGCCCTCAACTCTTTTAATTCCGCCGGCGCCATCCGATACGGAGCCTTCGAAATCGGCGCGGTCCCGGGAACCAAGTCGATTACAACCTCGATTTCCCGCTCTGGCGGTATTCCCGGTAATTCGGTAGGAAATACGTCGGGGAACTCCCGAACCACTGATAGTTCCTCGAGTGTCGGGGTCACTCGCTCAACTTCTACAACGGTCGCCATATAGGCGGCGCAACCGCTGCTAACAAGCTTCCTCGCTCTCGTCGCCGACACTGTCGCGGCGAAGCTAGAACTCTTACACGCCTTGTAAACAAGTTCCTCTTATCCTGGCTCACGAAACGTGATCACTTTCTCTTTACAGTCAATCGACGCATAGTATTTCGAAAGCCAGTCCATGCCCAATATCACGTCAAAATCCTTCAACCCTTTTAGCACTAAGGTTCGGATTGGCATTATCCAGTCACCTATCTGCACTGGACATGCAGGGCATTCTTTATAAATATGAATTACCTGGGGCTATCCATTCGCCACACCTTTTCACAAGCCTTTATATCTATATCTTGAGCTCGTGCAAATGATTTACTTATGATTGAATTAGTGGCACCCGTGTCAAACAAAGCTCTGGAGCGTACTCCATTAATTAAAACCATACCTGCCACAACTTCACGCTGCTCGGCTTCAGCAGGTTCCTCCACTTGCGCCAGAGCGGCGAATACCCGTCCGCTCGGCGCTGGCCGTGTCAACTCGGGCTGACGCGGAGCCATCGCGCGTCCAGCCGACATAGCAGCAGGTGAAGCTCCTCCATAATACACCGATGTCGCCGGAGTCGATGCAACTGACGGGCTAGGCGGGGCCCTCGCTGGACACTCACGGCTAATGTGCCCCTCTTGCCCACAATTGTAGCACTTGCCCAGCCGCTGTCTGCATTGATGTGCCCGATGATTCCCGCCGCCACAAATAGTGCACCTCTGCGGTCCACGACTCCACGACTGCGTTCGTGGGATCTTCGGGGGCTTCTTGGAACTTGATTGTCCCCCCGAAGGACCGCCTGATCGCTTCTTTCCCTTATCCTTGGACGCCGCCATAAGCTCACGTTCCTCGCGCACATGAGCGTCACCGTGCTCCGCCCACAGTGCACGATCAAAAATCTCAGCATAAGTAGTGAGCTTAAGTATCTGCACCGCCCGATATATACTCGGCCTGAGTCCTCGCAAGAACCAGTCCGCACGGTCTCGGTCGTCTCGAACAACTTCCGGAACACAGTCTATAATGTAGGAGAATTCCTGCTCGAACTCCGCTACAGAGCGGTCTCCCTGCCTCAAAGTTCGGAACTTATCCAGCAACTTTCGCTTCACCGTGTCCGGGAAGTAGTTGGCGTACATCTCCCTTTTGAACTCCTCCCAGGTGATAGGCGGGAGATCAGAAGGCCTATCTCGCTTCAATCGTTTCCACCACACCTTCGCTGTCTTCTCGAGACAATGTGTGGCGAAGTAGACCTTGTCTTGTTCCGAGGTGCGAAAGTCCTCGAACATCGTTTCCATTGAGTCAATCCATGACTCCACTATCTCCGGCTCCACTTGTCCGCCTTCGAAGATTGGTGGGTGGAACTTCATGAACTTGATAAGGGCCGTCAACAACCGCCCTTGTTCCGTATCCTCGGCCGATGCATCGGGGGTTGCCGAACCCGACGCCGCCGGAAGTGCACTCGCCGGCGGAGGACACGCCGCCACCGGAACTGCTGCCACACCCTCGCCTTCAGCCGCCTCAGGTACGTGTACTGAGGGCGCGGGTGGAGTACGATTCTCGGCCGCTGCTGCAGCCGTCGCCGCTATCTGCTCCATCGCCTCCCGGAGCCGATCAAACGACCCGTCAACGCGGTCATCTGCGTCCGTAACTCCTGCACCTCGCTAGGGCCCGTTGTCTCTGGTGCCAAAGGAGGTCCAGGTAGATCTGGGTTTCCCGACGACGATGCCGGACGCGACCTACGCGTGTAGCGTCTCGGAGGCATTAGTTCCTGAAACGCAATAGCCGGGTTAGTTATCTTAACCCATCGAATCACTCTCGATCAACAGTCTACGAGACTAAACATTTAAAATTAGGCGGAAGCACACAAGTGTACTTATTCTAGACTCTCGGTGCCATGTTGTCGGCCGCCCAACACAAGCACTTTAAGCCAAGAACTAATACCCTTGAATCCATCTCTATTCACAACTAGAGACATCTCAACCATTACTTCGACCCAATCGAATTAACTTCCGCCACAAGGCATAAGTCCACGTTTCGCTCACGCACCTATTGCCTTAAGGTTCACCATCCTAGGGTTTCCTAGGTCCATCCTAAACTCTCTCTTTACTTGCTCTTTATTGCTCTGATACCAAAAGAATACCTGTCACGCCCCGAGACCGCTACTAATTTGGTTCGGTACGGGAACGCCGATCAGGCGCCGAACGGACAGCACCTCCCCTGTCCGCCCAAGGCTCAACAACAAGTCATGTACAAAGAATTGCCCAGGAAATGTAATTCTACATCATACATGACACGAAGATGCACCAAAAGGTGCGAACAACAATAAGAGCAAGATACAAGAATTTCATACAAGTAATATAAAGAGAGAAGAGTCTATTTATTACATTCATTCAATTACACTCTTTTCCCAAAATACATAAGTCTTTACATATCCAAAATATACATTGTTTCACATTCTTTTCTTGTTCATCAGACTATACCAAAATGATATCGGGAAGGTTCTAATGCAGATGGCGGCCTCTATCAACTAGGGCGTGATGCCCTTACCGCGATCCTCACCAGCAGCCCGCGAACTAGCACCTGTAATAGAGTGGGGTGAGAACTAACTTCCTTAGTTCCCAGTGGGCTCGGCCACCGACCCCACCGATCTCCCCACTAGGTCTAAGCAGGCAATAGCAGATAGATATTTATCTTAAAGCTGTAAATACGGTAAGTAAAGCATAATAGAAGAAATGCAATAACTACTTTGCCTGTAACAACAAGGTTAAAGTAAATGCTCTAGCCACGTAATTGCAATTCTATCATGCTCAATGTGTACTGTTGTACCCAATCTCATTACTCTTTGGAGTTTGTTACCCAATCCATGGCTAGCCCGTAGGCCCGCCCACGACTCAACACATTCAACCCAATGGGTTGTCTGCGGGACCCCACATAGGCTATCCCTCGGGACCCCACATAGGCTATCCCTATCGAATCACGTGCCAAGACCTCCGGAGACTCGCACTACTCGTGTGGAGCGACCACGTCACGAGCGCTGAGCAGACTGTGTGAGTATGATCTTCTCCTCCAATTTGGAGGGCATCCAACACAGGGGAACTAGTAACCATCTCCTCCACTTTGGAGGGCATCCACACAGGGAAAATGCATAAGTGTTTTGTAGCACTATGTCTCTATGTCATTTATCATCAAGTTGTCTACTTGGTTCATATATCTCTAGTGTTCTTTACACTATGTCATTGTACATGCCATTCATCAAGTTATCTACTTGGTACTCATGTCACTAGTGTTTCTATACACTATGTTACATTATCATTCATCAAGTTCTATACTTGGTTCACATGTCTCTAGTTGTCATTCATGCAAGATTCAGTCATCTCTAGGGCTCAGTGTCACAATATTCATCCTGATGCTTCCTATGTCCAAATGCAAGCCTATAGTGCCGCACGATAAGGAAGTGTGCAAGCAGACTACCTATGTCCTAATGCGACGCCCATAGCTCCGCACGATAAGAAAGCATGCAAGGAAAGTCATCTAACCATACCAACCCTATCATGCATGAAATAAATATACTTATATATATTCATAGGCAATATGTTCAATATTTGTTCTTAGACATAAAAGGGAGCCCAACGGCTTCGGATAGCACCCCCCACCTTTTGGGATGTTCACAGGAGCAACAATGTCGCTTTCGTTGCCTCCAATGCCTACTTTGACTCCCCGGGCCAAAATCGAAGCTGAAAGCCTTTGTTTGGATTGGATCGCTTAAACCGTTCGCCGAATCGACGAACCGTCGCCGCACGCGTTTGTGGACCTAACAATATGTTAGAAATGAGGTTAAAAGAGATCAAAACCTCATCCTAAGAAAAGCCCCAATTTGAGCCCTAGATTTTGCCCCGAGCAAAATCCCACATTAGAGCCCTAATTGCTTGTGCAAACCATCCCTTAAGGATGCTAGGGTTCCAAGAAAATTTGTTCTAGGAGGTACAAAACACCCTAAGAGAAGCTACCATGAGAGCTCTCAAGAGCTTACCTCAAGTAGAAGCTCCAATGGTGGAGAGGAAGAAGATGAAGCCAAGGATCTCCCTTTTAGCTTGCTTCTCCACCAAATCCTCCACTCTTTCTCCTCCTTCTCCTTCTTCTTCTTCTTCTTCTTTCTAGAGAGAGAGAGGGAGAGAGTTGTGTGTGAATGAGAGGGAAATGAGGGAATAAGAGAGGGGAAATCACCTCTATACCCTCATTCGTAACAATATGCCAAAAGCCCCCTCAACAATTCAAACTACACCAAACTGGGCATTTTCGGGCTGCACGGTCCGGACATCCCCTCAATGTCCGGACATTGGCCTACGAAATCCATTTTTGCCCATTTGACAGCTTACTGGGTCCGGAAATCATCCATTGTCCGGACACCTCCGGACATTGGATGTCCGGACATTGATCAATGTCCCGACCCAGTGGGTCCTCTCAGTCCAACATTTAAGGACTTAGCCAAATTTCAGCATTTTTCGTTTCTTCTCCGTTTTCACTCGTTTTCGCTCGTCTTGTCTCCGATTCTTTTCAAATCGCACCGAGACTTTCCAAACATGTTTTCAAACACGTTTTCATCATCTTTTCATCCACGCTAATGTCGGATTTAGCTCGCGACCCGACATTGCTTTTCGGGTTCCGTTTTCGCGCCTATGCGCACAAAAACGCCCGAAGGCTTCGAACTTCACCGGGAGCAACTCCGGTGCACCTTTTGCCTTCGGATCAACTTCGAACTTTTCGAAGTCCATCCAATCGACAATCAGTCGATTCTAAACATGGTGCAACTCTCGGATTTCGGTCTTCACGGATTGGCTTACGAAAAACCTCAAAGCGCTTTCTCAAAGATACGGATCTCGGCCTTCACGGATTGTCCGGACAATGGATGTCCGGACATTCCTCATTGTCCGGATCCCGAGAGCTAGTATTTTAGGACTTAGCCGAATTTCTTCCCCTGCACAGTAGGGCTCCTTGTGGCATCCGGTGTTCATGGGATGTCCGGTCTCCACTGGCCAAAAACTGCAGAATGGAGCAGTTTGCACCATTTGCGGTCGAGGTCTACTATAATGCACTTTTTGGCTTAGAGTCAGCTTCGATCTCTCCGATTCTCACCACTACGACACATAGTCGATTTTGGATGAAGTACAATCCTCATATTTTGAGAATTCACTTTCTTACAGTAGGAGTAGAGTAGTTTGCTTCTTGTCAGCCTATGACATCGTGACTGTTTCGGTCACTACTTCAAGATACCCTGACCTTGTTGTTCAGTTGGTCAGTTCTCGTGTTTCCTTCAGTAGTACTTGCATACAGTTGAGAGGATGTTGAGTTGTTCCATTCTAGTTGACCTGAGTGGTCAGTTCTTGTGTTTCCTTGAGTAGTACTCGCATACAGTTGAGGGGATGAAGAGTTGTTCCATCCTAGTTGACCTGATTGGTCAGTTCTGGTACTTTCTTATAGTTTTTCAATGACCTATTCGGTCGGCTTGTTTCAGTTTCTCAGTGACCTATTCGGTCAGTTTGCTTCAGTTACAGTGACCTGTTCGGTCGGTTTGTTTCAGTGCTTCTATGACCTACGTGGTCGGCGAGTTTACTTAATGACCCAAAGGGGTCGATGTCCCTTTAGGGACGGGATTGTCAGCCAGTTGCTGACGTATGGTTTTTGAGCATAACAGCATCGATCGCCCAGGACTCGAGCGCAGTTCACGAACACCAGCGGTCTGGCCACCGCAAGAGGGTGTTCTTTTCCGAAAAAGTGGTTTGGGACTGTCTACGGGACTTTGCCCAACCCGTGAGCCCATAGGCAACCATAGGTTGATATGGGTAGAGGCTTGAGCTCTGAGGACCAACAGAGCAGCAGATTCCAGATTGGGTATTTTACTTTATCAGCTTTTCGATGCATACTTACAGTAGCTGTTGTTTCATATCTATATATATCTCTCTCCATTTACTTGTTTATCATAGCTACTGTACTACTACTATTATCTCCTCTTATGTCTATCTCCGCGAGGTATCCACTGGGAGGGGAGACATGTTTACATGTTCTCACCCCTCGCCTTCTTTTCAGGTGACGTTGCAGGTCTTAGTGGGACAGCTGGTGAGGAGCGAGTCTAGTACGCGACATAGCTCCGTCCCTTCATTGGTTATTTCTTACCTTATTCTTGCTTGACTTAGACTTACATTATGGTTCAGTTCAGTATTTACTTTTGATTATGAGATGTTTTGTAAGGTAATAAAGATTGTGGATTTTATGTGATAAAATGGTCTTCTACCCCTCGTGGTAGAGTGTTTTTAAAAGAAAGGGATTTCCGTGTGGGAAACAGTTTGTAAAAGGTTTTCAAAAGAGATTTTATAACTTAGAGTTTCAAAACCAGTTCTCGAGTAGGGAACATTTCAACCGATAGATGTGAATTTGTGATTATATACTAGTGAATGTAACCTGTGGTGAATGGTGTAATTTGTGTATGGATGTAAGTTAAATTCTTTACATGTACACTTTGTTGTGGTTGTATGATTGTAAAAGACTCAATGTACTTATGCGATGCCGTACAAATACAGGGGAGACTCTGTCCGTATGTACAGTGGTCTCTCTGTATTTGTGGCAGGTCTGTCATGTCCTTGGGGGTCAAGGTTTATATCAAAAAAAAAAAAATTTCCGCTGTGTTTTTAACAATAAAGAGACCCCAGGGCGTGACAACCCTCCGGGTTGTCCACGCCCTCACGTCCGAGTCCACGAACGCCACGTCCCGAATCCACGAAACGCCACCACTTCGAATCCATGTGTGAGTTACGGGGAAGCCCCAAGGATCTATCTAGATTGTATCAAACAACACCTAGAGGGGGGTGAATAGGTGTATCGGCCAAAAACCACAATTCTTGATGCTTTAAAAAGGTAAATGCGGAAATTAAAAAGCACACCGAGATTTACGTGGGAAAACTCCAACTCGGAGTAAAAAACCCACGGGACCAACACGCGAATACCAATCCACTAAAAGAAAAGATTACAAGGTGATTACCGACTCCACGGACTTAACCTCTCTAACTCTCTTATGGATCTCCGCGCACTCCACCGAGTTGTCCACGATCACGTCCGAATCCACGAACGCCCACGTTCCGAATCCACGAAACGCCTTGCTTCGAATCCACGAAGTCTTCAATACGCCGAATCCACGACGCCACGCTCCGAATCCACAAAGTCTTCAATCACGCCGAATCCACGACGCCACCATGAATAGAATCATGAATATGATGATCCTTCGTTGGAGTATCGATGAAAACCGAAGAAGAAAACTCCAAACGAATCGTAGATCAAATCGACATATAGAATAAGAATTACTATGTCTCGATTTGACATAAAAGAGGCTATTTAGTAGAAAATAGGTTTTGAAAGAATTCCTAGCCTCTAGGGTTTCTCAAACATGTATTATGATGAAGTGCCCGAAGTTAGAGAACCCTAAGAACCTATTTATAGACTTTAGAATCAATTAGATTCGGATTAGAGAAAAATCAGATTTTTACCTTCTTTTACCGGTACAAAAACAGGGCCATTACCGGTAATGCAATTACGGAAGATTTTTCTGCGAAGGGCCATTACCGGTAATGGATTGATGGTTATACCGGTATAGCAACTTTGTTTGTACCGGTACAAAACCAATTTTATACCGGTATAACTTTGTATTTTTGCTGAAATTTCACTTTTCGAAAACTACAAAGTTCCGATACAATTTCTAATCCGTTATACAATGATTTTATGATTCTAATGCCTATAACTAAGTATGAATCACCATAACATGAATTAAAAACTTACCTAGGCATCGTGATTCTCATCGTGAGCCAAATCCGCTTTCTTCGAAGTCTTTGATTCTTCACCGTTCTTCGATCCGCTCCGATCCTTCAAGACTCCGACTCAATTCACGAAACTTGCCAACACAAAATCCTTAACAATCTCCTCCTTTGGCAATTTCGTGACAAAACACAAAAGCTCACCAAAATTACATCATAAAGAGAAACGAAGTTCAATGTCATCACCAAAACATTAAACTTCTCGCGTGTAATCCAAATACAATTAAGATCCAAAAATACATCAAAAACTCCTAAAACAAACTCTATGACTTAGACATAACTAGGAGTCTTGAAGTCTTGATGTCCTGCAAAACAATTTCAAACGAAAATAGACAATCAAAATATTAGTCAATCAACAATCTCGTTGTTCTCATCTTCTCTTCTCCTCTTCTCCTCTTTTCTTTGTCCTTGTTCCATCAACTTTTCAAATTCTTTCCTTTGCTCAAAAATACTTCCTTCTCCCTCCTTAATCATTTCTCCCCCTTTGTATATGTATCTCCCCTACGTGTATGCACTATCAACTCCCCCTGTACCTGTAGTCCATTCTCCCCCTTTTTGTCAAAAATTGCCAAAAAGAAACAGAGATAGAAAGAAACACAAACTAAACAGAGAGTAGTTAAATCATAGTTACAAAAAGAAATGCATAAGAAAAGATAAACATCAAGAGAAAACACATAAAGGAAACTAAACATGATCCTAAGATAAGCAGTAAATCAGCAGGAACAGAGAAGTCGAGGCAGAAGTCACTCTGTCGCCTCGTCATCGTCATCATCTCCTCTAGCAGGAGATCCAAAACCGGCAGTCTCTGGGCCGACACCAGGCAGGAACGGCTGGCGAGATACAGAGCGCTGATAGGATGAGGTCGATGGAAAGATATCATCATGCGTGCAACCCATCTTCTCCAAGATCCTCTTCATTCCGTTCTCCAGACTCTTTAATCCCTTCTTTAGAAAACTTACTTCCTTCGTGAGTTCACCCATGTCACGATGAAGTGTGTCCAAAGTGACTGCGCCTCCTGATCTAGAGGACCCTACAGGCGGTGCACGCTCTGCTCGTCGTGATGGTGGATGTGGAGAAGGTACAAAGACTACTCGATGCCGCAGCGGTGGAGCTCCCTTGGTCCGCCGAAAAATCTTCAAGGTGCTGCAGACTTTGCCCAAGTCACCGCATCAATCGAACCCAGTCCAAAGTCATACTTAGCACACTCAGTGTCTACTCCGTTTGCTCGCAAAATTCGAGTAATCAGCAAGGGATACGGAAGTAGATCTCGCCGTGTAGAGGACTGAATCACATGCACCATTTGCTGCCATATCAGAAAAGGGATGTTCATGTTTAACCCATGAGTCTGCTCAGGATGTCCAAAAAGATAGAGCAATACAAAGCGTTCCCAGCGAAGCCTCTTTGTCCCGATAGTAGGCTGAACATTGTAGCACATGATCAAAGATAGGAGATGATACTCAGGGCGCAGATCCTTAGATTCCAATAATGCGCGATCCGTTCGAACGCCCGCAGATGGTCGCAACAACGGTCTCCTCCCGTCGAAGACGAAATGGCCCCGCCGTATAATGAAGTCCAAAGAGTATCAACCTCCACCCAACACTCACCAATATCATAAGGAGTGACAGCCAACTTCTTTCCTCGCACAGAAGTCTCAAAGACATAAGTGCCTGTATCCTCATCCTCAGCCAGAACTAAACCACGCATATAGAACTCCCTAATGAGCTCCACGCAGAAAGGTGAGCGAGCCTGAACACGACCAACCGGCTCAATGGGGACTCTCAGCATAAGGCGACCAAACTCAGGAACCTGCTCAGTGAGTTCCTTGAAGTTGACGTGCCGCTCTGCAATACAAGAACGAGTAGAGAAAGCTCGAGCTCTCGCAGGAGGAACATCAGCATCCCTCTTGGCTCGACGCTCCCCGGTAGCACCACCTCCGCGTGATGACTCACCGAATGCCTTTTCCCTTGTCGGACGGGAAACAGCTCCACAGCCTTCTTCCTCTTCTTCTTCACCTCCTCGCTTGATAGTCGGGTCCGATCCCTCCGACTCCTCAAAGAAGATGTGTCCTTTTAGAGACACTCCGTCGGCCTCTACTACCACGGCGACCACCTCCCGTGGCCATGAGCACCAAAAGCACCAAGACTAGCGAGAACGCCATTTCCCTACATATAGAAAGTAGCCGAAAATGAACAAATCCTGAAAAATGTTCTAAAAATCCTGAAAAAATCACCAATAATCTCAAAATAAATAATAATGCAATATCAAACTTAATTCATGCAGAAAATTTCATCAAATTTGGCACATTTTCAAAAATCCCGAAATTCCACCAAAAATGAACCCTAGAACATAAATCTGAAAAAAATAACGGATTTTAATGTGTTCTAAGTGTTCTAGATGCAAGAATATATGACCAATCATTGATTTACAGCAAAAAATTGCATCAAAAACGAACAAAAACAGTTCAAACAATTTTTCCCGAAAAAACCAATATTTTAGAACCCTAGAGCATAAATCAAAAATACGCAAACTAAGGTGTTCTAGGTGTTCTAGATGCAAGATAATCGGGTCAGATAGTGAATTACAAAGAAAATTGCATAAAAAACAAGTAAAATCTCGAGATCGAACTCTTGTCCCGAATATTAAAAAAATGCAAAAATCGGGTTTTACCCGTGATCCGAGCTAAAAACAAGTTGTTTGAGAGGGAAATCGAGTAGATCTGGAGGAGAGGACCTCAGGGGGGTTTGAGAGAGAGAAAGAGCCGGGTTTGAATGAGTGTAGAGTGAGAAAAATGAATTCTTACCGGTATAATATCGCGCGGCTACAGTATTTTATATCGGTATAGGATGAATCTGTACCGGTATAAAAACTCAGAATTTCGAAAAATAGCCTTTTTCATGCGTAAATTCATAAAAATTAAATTAATTTTAAAAATCAATGATTTTACATAAAAAATTAATATGATGACATGAAAATATTCTATGATTTCAAAAGACATCATATCATCAAAATTTGATATTAAGAACAATCAAAATTATTTAAATAATCAAGATGCGAATTGATAAATAATAATTTTCTAGAAATTTGTCCAAATTGACACCAATTTGTCGCAACCCGTTCAAAATAGAGATTTAACTAATATAGCACCGGGGGTGGCTCTTTGAGCATCTTTTTCTTCAAAACTATCACCTTATATCACCGAAAAATTCTAAAATATTCATTTTTTTCAACCATTTTCGGTTTTTCTCATAATTTCTCACGTGGTAGCTTCACACACGTACCGGACGACCGGGGTGGTAGCTCTTTCCTACATGTGGTGGTAGTTTTCACACTCCTTTCGGATGTAACTCTTTCCACATCTTTTAAACTAAGGAGTTTCTTCCTTTTTCTTTCTTTTTTTTTTAAATAAAATAAACTCCCCCTCAATTAGACAATCTCACAATTGAAAATAATTTTGACGAATCTTAGTCAATTAGAAAATATCCATCAATTATATTCAACATTCACTACCAAGATGGATTAAATACAAAGTGATTAAAATTAATTTCAAAATTTTGATGAAGGTATGTAAAAAGAAATCACATAATAAATTATCGTCAAAATAATGAAAAGTGAAGTAAAATCAATAATTAATATGAATTTAATTCAATTTGAATTGACTTTAAATATCGGTTAATTCTCTTTGAAAAACCTTTAATCTCTCTACTTTAAAGATTTTCAAACATCTCACTTCTCAATAAAAAGTCCCCAAAAACCTTTCCTTAAAAAGATTTTCAAAATAAAATTCTAAACAATGAACCTCGTCAAAAAGATGTAATGCAATGAAAATATAGTATGCAATATGCATCAATCAAAGCATTATATAAATAAAAATAAACTAAGACGAGGAGCAAGGAAAGATATCACCTTTCCGGATCCAAACTTGTCGGATCTTTGGTTGTCTTGGCTTGTCGACGTTAGGTACAAGTTGTTTCGACTTTTGATCCACCGTTGGTCTTTTCATTGCTTGAAGCTTCGGTTGATGTTGTCGTTGAGGCTTTGAAACCCAAACCGCTTGTGACTTTCGCTTAGAAATCCGGTTTGGTTGAGATACTCGACCCAAATTATTATTCTTTCGATTCCGAGGGGGAGGCCGAGTAGTAGGGAGTACCGATTTATTCTTCTTTGGACAACTCTTCTTGATGTGTCCTTTGATGCCGCACTTGTGACACACCTTTTTCTTTGAAATTGTTGAGACTTTAGTAGTTGACTTTTGATTCCTCTCAACATATATCCGTTCGTATCCGATGCCAAGTTTATTCGTTTGACCTAACCCAAGCATGTTATCCAACTTTTTCGAACCCGAAGAGAATTGTTGAATGTCCGACTTGAGTTGATAAACTTGCTTGGTTAACACTTGATTGGATGTGTAGGTTTCCTTAAATTGTTGCTCCAAAAATCCAATCTTATCCAAATAAGATTTGATCGTTAATTCCGCTTCTTCTAGCTTCTTTTGGAGGACCGAATTGTTATTCAAAATCGATTCCCGTTCCTCCTCAAGAGCTTCATTCATGATCCTCATATTATTGTTGTCCTCTTCAATCTCCAACATTCGACTTTCCAACTTCTTATTGAATTTAGCCATCTTCCGTGATTCAACAAGAAGTTGATTGTATGATTCCGCTATATCCTCGTCGTTTGCTTCCTCCTCGCTTTCGCCATTCTCGCTCGACGATTCATGCGAAGAAATAGAAACATTAGAATTAGTAGCAATAGAGGATAAACAAATAGCATTATAGGAAGGCAAAGAAGACTTAGAAATTAAAGCAATATGATCCTTTTCTTCATCACTTGGCGATGATTCACTCGAAGAAGAATCATCCCAAGTTTTTGCTTGCAAAGCTTTTTGTTTATATGTCTTCTTTGAAGGACAATCCGTTGCAATATGGTCGTAGCCTCTACACTTGAAGCATTGGATTTCCCCTTCAAATTCATCTTTTTCATTCGAAGACTTTGCAAGTTTTTTATCTTTCAATTTAGAATTAGAAGAAGGTTTAGAAAAGGATTTTCGCTTCGAAGATGAAGCATCGTTCTTTCGGAAGTTCCGTCGGAATTTCTTCTTGAGGAGCGCCAATTGATGTTCAAAATCCGCAAGCGTAATATTCTCGTCGGAATCCGTATCGTCGTCTTCTTCCTTTGTTGATTTGAGTGCCATCCCTGTGCTTTTAGAAAAAGACTTGGAAGAAGATTGATTAGTAGGAAAAGTCATCTCATACGTTTGTAATGCGCCTACTAACTCTTCGACTTTCATCTCATCCGGATGCTTAACCGTTTCGATCGCGGCAACCTTTGCCCGAAAACGCTCCGGAAGAGTTCGAAGAATTTTTCTAATGACTTTTGACTCCGGGATTTTCTCTCCCAAGTTAGCGCATGTATTTACAACGTCTTGTAGACGCGTATAGTACTCGGTAAAGATCTCATTTTCGTCCATAGAAATCGAATCGAATTTTCTAGTAAGCATTTGTAATTTTTGGACCTTTACTAAGCTTGTTCCTTCATGCGTAACTTGTAGAGTATCCGAAATCTCTTTCGCGGTTTCACAAGCCGGCACGCGAGTAAACTCCGTTTGCGACAAGGCATTAAATAAAGCGTTTATGCCCTTGCCGTTAAACGAAGATGCCTCGTTTTCATCTTTCGTCCACTTGTCTCGTGGTTTAGGCTTCTCAACATTATCGACCTTTTCGGTTGGAGGTTTCCATCCGAACTCAATGGCTTTCCACACCCGCTCATCGATTGCAATTAGAAAATGTCACGCCCCGCCACCCGCCTATTTGGTCGGGTTCGGGCCACGTCAACAGACGCCGAACGGACAGGGCCTCCCCTGCCCGCCCAAGGCTCTAACAACAAGTACAATTTAACAAATCAAAGAGAATTTGCAATTATACAAGGCTTACACGAAGGTAAGCAACAACACAGCGGAAGAGTAAGCACTAAGCTAGAATATAAACCACACATGAACTTGATTACATTTGAACCAAATACAAGTAAACTAGTCGATTACATTCTTTAAGCATTCAATACATCATTTCTTTTACATTTGTCATCTCCCAAAAATTACTTGAATGTTTACAACTTGACATCTATAGTTCAACAAAATAAAGTTGATACAAGTATAACAAAAAGGAAATGACTAGATACAAGACTCCGGTGGCCACTAGCTATGGCGCTAACCCCTTGCCCTCCGCCCTCCGTCGTGCGTGCTAGGACTCGTGGGGTTAGTGGTGTGAGAACTACAACGAGTTCCCGGTGGGCTGGAACCGACCCCGCCGACTTACCCACTAGGTCTATCCAGGCATAAGTATTTCAACGAAAATGAAATAGTAACCAAACTATATAAATGCTAATACTATGCCTGCAAGAAAGAGTCAGATAGATAGATAATCGAATTTAGATATGTTTGCATGCATGCTCTTTACCATACTTTACTTTACTTTACTTTACTTGGCTCATTACCCAATCTTGCCGGTTAACATAGTTAACCCCAACAAACTCAAGACCCAAAATCCCTCGGCTTTGAGCAGGGAGGCTCTAAGCCTACAAGACCAGGGACCGTCGTCGGGGGCCACGATCCCCTAGGTGAGCGTTAGGAACTCAGCTTGAGGAGGAGCGACCTCCCGCAAGCCAAGACTTGTCAAGAGTATCGATCTAATCCTCGCATTGAGGATTCATAGCCACTAGTTACCATGCCATTGTCAATGTTAGGTTTTCTACCTAATCATGTATATCATTCTTGCCATAATGCCACTAAGTTAAACTATGTTTAACTAAGGTTGTCTCAATGCCAATCTTGTCTCTATGTTCAATATCACCTTTGTTGACTAAGATCAAGTCCATTCTATATTCACACAAGTAGGGTTCTAATTCTCATGCCTCTATGGTTCCATTACAATCTCTAAGTTCATTTCATACTAGAACAATAATTGAAGTTCAACCATAGCATAATTAACCTCTACCCTATCATGCATGAATATACTATACATAGGATATGCTCAAAAGGTGAAAACAGACATAGAAGGGAATTCGATGATTCCGGTATGCACCCCCCACCTTAAAATAATTTTGTGAGGATGCCCAAGAAGTTTCACGACCTACCGGGGCCTAGGTAAAAACCTGCAATTTAAAAGTGAACCTAATCAGGCCATTTTACATAGTAGCCCCTATATCGGATTTTCGTTTAATTAAACGGAGTTGTCCACGGGAATACCCCCAATTAGGTTTCTACAAGGTCAATTTGACCCAAGAACCCCTATGTTCAAAAGCCCCAAATTTGGGTGCTCCAACCTATGTCAAACCTAGGGTTTTGATCTCATTCACAAGCAAAATATAGCTTTAGATCAACCTAGAAGCTCTCTAAAACCATCCTTGACCCATTAGAACCATCTATTTGGGGTTTACAACAAACCCTAGCCAACCACCATTAGAGCTCATGAAGCTCTCATGAGTTTTCATGGAGTTCATGGCCAAACAAGCCCTCTAACACTAGCAACAAGCTAGAAACTCCAAATCTCAAGCTAAAATCGAAACCCTAGGGTTAAACTTGCAAGAACCTACCTCTTGTAGCAAGCTCAACCCAAGCCCTTGTTGTAGGAGAGCTCCAAGATCCTCCAAGAAGCCTCCAACAAGCTCCAAGCCACCTTCTCCAACTCCTTCTCCTTCTTCTTCCTTGCCCTAGAGCTCCTCTAGAGAGAGAAAGTGAGAGAAAAGAGAGTGAGTGTGTGTGTGCTGTGAAATGAGTGAAGGGAGAGCTTATTGTGTTGTAACAATAGCCAAAAAGCCCCTCTACTTCTTTTATTTCGCGCAGTTCACAAACCGGGAAATAGACGGTATGGGGTGCTACGGTGGCGAAACCCGAGAGCACTTCCTCGGTTTCGCAAAGATCTATACGGTATGGGGCGACTGTGCACTATGGGCCAAAGAAAACTATCAAACCCGAGAGCTCTCCCCTCTCTCGGGTGCGATGGCTATCTTTAGAATGGAACACACGAAATTTTAATACATTATCGCCATAAAATTATCAAACCCGAGGGCTCTTCCCTTCTCGGGTGTGATGGCTATCTACGGACACGTAGCATAAAATTATCAAACCCGAGGGCTCTTCCCTTCTCGGGTGTCACGCCCCGAGCCCGCCAATTCGGTCGGATTCGGGCGCGCCGACAGACCGCCGAACGGACAGAGTTTCCCCTATACGTTCAAGGCGTCGCAATCAATACAATTACAAGAAGGTTCCAAACAGGAACAGATATTAAAATCAGATTGCATAAGGAAGTATCATAAACATAAAACAGCTACTTGCTATTACAACCATCCAACCCACATTACAATTTTATATGAACTTTAAAACTTTAAACTTCCTAATACAATCTAGTTATTACAATACGGTTTACAACTTTATTACAACATGTTCTTTTCACTTTCGGACCCTAGTTAGCCGGCGGGGTACTTCTATTTCGGTCTTACGGTAGGCGCTAACTGCGAGCTACGCCCTTGCCTCGCGCTATTCTCTGCCTTGCGCCGCTCACGTGTATACCCCAAAACCACAACACGGGGGTGAGAACTATTGTCCATAGTTCTCGTGGGTACGGTCACCCAAGAGAACAGTTCGACCAATAGGTCCAAGGAGGCACTGCAGATATGTTAGTCCAAAAACATATATAGATATATAACTTGCAACTAACATAAAAACCTGCCTCACAATATGCAATATGCAAAATTACTCTTTAGCTCTTAGCTTTTCTTTACTTTATTGCTATTCTTTACTTTAGCCATTCCATTCACACTTAGCTATTTACCAGCTTAGCTATTACTAGCACTATTCATTAGCTATTTACAACTTTAGCTAGTCTTTACGTTATTTACCTTTTGGCACTTATGCTACTTAGCAATTTATTTCTAAGGTCACTCTACCTCAGCTCACTAAGCCACCCGACTCGGTCTTGAGTCAATCCATTGCGGATAATCCGCCCGTCGTCCCCCGAGGTGTTGGACGTCTCGCAACTACCCCACTGTCAACGACTGTCGCCTTCTCGTGACTCTCGCGCACACGCGAAATCGTCGTCGTGACATAACCATTACGGTGGCGATCGCGGCGGACTTACCCAGCGAGGACCCAAGTCATGACTTAACCATCTGGCGTCGAACTAATCGCACCTCACCCAACAATGGTTTGAGTCACTCCTTCGCCTCCTGGTGCGGCCGTATCGTACCTACCCAGCAATGGTGCCCCAAACACAGGGTGTCAACTCATGGCGATCTGATCCTCACCCGGCTTAACCGGTATCGAACACATTCGGCTCACCCACCCGGCGGCGAAATCGTCGCACAACGCCACGACGGTGGTATAGCCCTGGACGGCGAAATCGTCGCACACGCCCGACACCAACTTGGTGTCCAAAACTCGGGATTCCATGAATCCGTTCCACTTAGCTTGAGGGTTAGCTAGGCCCTCAAGAGACGACCCTCTAGGTCCATTGTCTTTACCTCCTAGGTCCACTTGACACTAGGGCTCATTTCCTGTCACATAACCTAGGTTATCTAACTCTAGGTTCAATGTCATTCCAGCTCGACCTATGTTTACTAACACTAGGTCCATTAACATTCTTGTCCAACCTATGTCCTTGACACTAGGTACAACGTCATTCACCTAGATCCATATGACTCTAGGTTTACTATAACCTATGTTCATTACACTAGGTTAATCCCCACACTCCTAGGTCCATTGACTCTAGGTTTACTATAACCTATGTTCGTTACACTAGGTTGGATGCCACTCGATCTATATGTGTATTAGTCCATGACTCACACTTTTCATTTAGCATTCTTATACTTTGCTCTCTTATGTCTACCAGTTCATTTACATGCATGTTTCAATTATGCTAAGCCTATGTTCTCGTAACATTCTTTACTTAGCATTCCTTGCCTCATTATTTACCTCATGCTTATTCATTTCCTAGCATTTCTATATCATGCTCATTCTTAGCATTTCACACTAGGTTCTTTAGCATGCATCTCTACTTATGCATTTTACACTATGTTCTTTAACATGCAATTTCTATACATGGATCACATGCAACATATGTCAATTATATGCATCAACTTGAAACCTTTACTCTTAGACATATTTAGGCGACCTAGTCGCTTCGGTAAACACAACCCACCTTATTATGCTCTCCGATTGCTCGTCGACACTCGCAATCGGCCGCCCGCGGCACTCTTGACCCGGTTTGGCTCGAACTCTTGCACGACCACCCGAACGATCTCCGAATCCCAATCTGAGACCTTGTGCCGTTGCCCCACGCCTTCAAGTTACCCCAGTTCCGTTTTCATGAATTTTGGGCTCCTATCTTGCGTGCTGCGGACATCTGGTTTAAATATATTAAATAATTAATATCTTTGTACTCGCTCGTCAGATCACCGAACCGAGCGCGCCAACGCGTTCGTTGCACCCCCAATTAGGTTTCTATGGGGTCAAATGAGATCAAACTCATCTATTTCTAAAAACCCCTTTTTAACCTTAGGTTTTGCACTTTTGCAAATCCCACCGATTTGATCCCTAGAACAAGCAATAGAGAGCTTGTCTAACCTCTAGGTACTCATCTAAGAGCATTAGAGCCATCCATAGGGTGCTTAAAGCAAACCCTAGAAATCCACCATTAGAGCACCTTGAAGAACACATGATTTTCATGAGTTTCCAAGTCTCTACTAGGTTCTAAAGCTTGCAAGAAGATCAAAACTCTAGATCTAGGGTTTAGAAACCCATTATCTAAGGATCTACCATGAGAGGGAGAGAGAGCTTACCTCTCAAAAGTTTGCTCTTGCACAAAGGAGAAGAAGAGGATGGCCATCATCATCATCTTCTTCTTCTTCATCTTCTTCTTTTTTCTTCTTCTTCTCTCTTTTCTTTCTTTCTTTCTTTCCCCTTCTCTTCTTCTCCTTGCTGTCGAACAGAGAGAGAGGGACACGAGAGAGGGAGAGAGAGGGAGGTTGCTGTGAAGGGGGAAGGGTTTTGGGTTATATTTTGTTGCAACAATAGCAACTAAACCCCTCCAAACATTTTATTTCGAGTCCAAAATCGCCGCGACCCATTCTGTGTATGGAGGGCCTGCATGCGGTATGGGACACCCCAGAGGCAAACCCGAGAGCTGTCTCAGATTTTTCGCAGCACTTGTACCGGTATGGGATCGGACTTGTACCGGTATGGGCCATAAAATTTCCAAACCCGAGAGCTCTTCTCCTCTCGGTCAAAGTTGCTATACCGGTACAACCACCATGCTTGTACCGGTATAGATTGCCCAGACTTGTGTTTTTCACGTCGTTTCGACTCTAATTCGCGCCGAACAACGCCAAAACCTTTCTAACTCTTTTAGATCCTCTCTTAACCCTTCCAAGCATTTTGGAATGGTTATTGGAACTTGTCCAATTACTCGCTCGCGCACTTTAACCAATTTGGTTAAAGTTCGGGTTGCTACATCGGGTGTGATGGCTATCACGATGCAGACACCGGTCATGGTATGGGGGTGCCCAGGACTTGTGTTTTTCGCGCTGTTTCGACTCGACTTCGCGCCGAACAACGCCAAAACCTTCTTAACTCTTCTAGATCATCTTATAACCTTTCCAAGAGATTTGGAATGGCAATTGGAACATGTCCAACTATTTTATATTCGTACTTTAGTCAATTTGGCCAAAGTCCGATCTTATCGTCGAATTTTCGATATGCTACAGAAAAGCTCTCATGCGAGCTTTCCAATAGGCATAATTCGTGCCGTCGAAAAGCGGAGGTCGATTAATGTTACCACCTTCGGCCATTAGATATCAATATATCTAGATCCCGCTCTGATACCAATTGTGAGTTACGGGGAAGCCCCAAGGATCTATCTAGATTGTATCAAACAACACCTAGAGGGGGGGTGAATAGGTGTATCGGCCAAAAACCACAATTCTCGATGCTTTAAAAAGGTAAATGCGGAAATTAAAAAGCACACCGAGATTTACGTGGGAAAACTCCAACTCGGAGTAAAAAACCCACGGGACCAACACGCGAATACCAATCCACTAAAAGAAAAGATTACAAGGTGATTACCGACTCCACGGACTTAACCTCTCTAACTTTCTTATGGATCTCCGCGCACTCCACCGAGTTGTCCATGATCACGTCCGAATCCACGAACGCCCACGTTCCGAATCCACGAAACGCCTTGCTTCGAATCCACGAAGTCTTCAATACGCCGAATCCACGACGCCACGCTCCGAATCCACTAAGTCTTCAATCACGCCGAATCCACGACGCCACCATGAATAGAATCATGAATATGGTGATCCTTCGTTGGAGTATCGATGAAGAAGAAAACACCAAACGAATCGTAGATCAAATCGACATATAGAATAAGAATTACTATGTTTCGATTTGACCTAAAAGAGGCTATTTAGTAGAAAATAGGTTTTGAAAGAATTCCTAGCCTCTAGGGTTTCTCAAACATGTATTATGATGAAGTGCCCGAAGTTAGAGAACCCTAAGAACCTATTTATAGACTTTAGAATAAATTAGATTCGGATTAGAGAAAAATCAGATTTTTACCTTCTTGTACCGGTACAAAAACAGGGCCATTACCGGTAATGCAATGACGGAAGATTTTTCTGCGAAGGGCCATTACCGGTAATGGATTGATGGTTATACCGGTATAGCAACTTTGTTTGTACCGGTACAAAACCAATTTTATACCGGTATAACTTTGTATTTTTGCTGAAATTTCACTTTTCGAAAACTACAAAGTTCCGATGCAATTTCTAATCCGTTATACAATGATTTTATGATTCTATTGCCTATAACTAAGTATGAATCACCATAACATGAATTAAAAACTTACCTAGGCATCGTGATTCTCATCGTGAGCCAAATCCGCTTTCTTCGAAGTCTTTGATTCTTCACCGTTCTTCGATCCGCTCCGATCCTTCAAGACTCCGACTCAATTCACGAAACTTGCCAACACAAAATCCTTAACACCATGAAGCTTCTATCACGCCGAATCCACGACGCCACTCGAATCCACGAGCCTCACGTTCCAAATCCACGAAACGCCTTGCTTCGAATCCACGAAGTCTTCAATACGCCGAATCCACGACGCCACGCTCCGAATCCACGAAACGTCTTTACACACGCCAAATCCACGACGCCATCATGAAGAGAATCATGAATATGGTGATCCTTCGCTTGAGTATCGATGAAAACGAGAAACGAGAACTCCAAGCGAAAACGTAGATCAAATCGACGCATAGATAGAGAATTACGATATCCCGATTTGACCTAAAAGAGGCTAATATGTGGAAAATAGGTTTTAGATGAATTTCTAGCCTCTAGGGTTTCTCAAACATGTATGATGATGAAGTCCACGGAATTAGAGAAGCCCTATATCTTATTTATAAACTTTAGAATCAATTAGATTCGGATTAGAGATTTTTCAGATTTTTACCATCTTGTACCGGTACAAAATTGAACTGGTTACCGGTTCCACAAGGACGGAAGATTATTTTTGAAGCCCCATTACCGGTAATGGGAAAAGTTGCTGTACCGGTATAGCAACTTTTGTTGTACCGATACAGGTTCCGGTACAGGTCCGGTACACTTTGTAAATTGTACCCGTACACTTTCAAAACTGTACCCGTACAGGTTTCAGGCTGTTACCGGTAATGGGTATGATGGCTGTACCCGTACAGGTTCAGGTACAGGTCAGGTACACTTTGTAAATTTTCCAATTTTCGAAAATTACAAAGTTCCGATATAATTTCTAATCCGTTAAACAATGATTTATGATTCTAATGCCTATAACTAAATATGAATCACCATATTATGATTTAAAACTTACTTGGACGTCGTGATTCACCTTATTGCTTTCTTCGAAGTCCAGGATTCTTTGACTCTCTTCGATCCGCTCCGATCCTTCAAGACTCCGACTCAAATCACGAAACTTGCCAACACAAAATCCTTAACAAGAGAGAGAGAGAGAGAGAGGAGTGGAAGTAAGAAAAGAACAGAGAGAGAGAGAGAGAGAGAGAGAGAGAGAGAGAGAGAGAGAGAGAGGAGTGGATCCACAGGAAAAAGGCCCAAAAAAAAAAAACCTGCGTTGGCTCTCCGCGCTCGTGCGCCCGCGCCTTCGCGCCGCCGCCCCGCTGCTCTCCGCTGCGCTCGCCGCTCGCTCGCTCTCCGCCGCTCGCCCGCTCGCGCGCCTCGGCTCGCCCAATTCAAAAATAAATATAAATAATAATATAATATATAATATAATAATCTATTAATCCTTTTTTTTTCCAACTATATGTTTTTGGTAGTATAGTATATAATTCATTAATATTTTATCAATTAATTTTATATTAACGTTTCATTTATTAATTCTATTTTTTTTATTTTTTATTTTTGTAATAACTCTCTCTCTCCCTCCCCTCCCCTCTCCTTCCCAACTATACGTTTTTCCCTCCCCTCCTCTCTCCTTCCCAACTATACGTTTTTCATCAATTATTTGTATATTAACGTTTCATCAATTAATGATAATTATTTTCATAATTTAATCATAATTGATTACTAGACCAATTTTGAATACGTTTTTGCCTTTTCATAGCCACCGTTTCATTCTTTCATTTTGATAATTTTTTTATAAAATTTAAAAATATATTTACCTAATATGTAAAATAATTAAATTTTAAATTTAGGCTCTAAGTAATCAGTATCAATCATTATAAGATTAATTCTATTTGAATGTTCTCGTTCATCCTCTACTGTCATGCCCCGGGGTTATTAAGTAAGTGAAAAATACGGTGAATTTTTTTTTTTTTTGAAAACGACCCCAAGGTATGGCAGATCCGCCACAAATACAGGGAGTCCATTGTCGACACGGACAGAGTCTACCCTGTATTTGCACGGCGTCACACATGTACAGAGTGTAAGTAAGCAACCAGGAAACAACCACAATCAAATGAACAGAATACAAATATTACCATTCATACAACCATTCAACACAGGTTCACAACTAGAGATGTAGAAGCTTATAAACATAGTAAGAAAACCCTTTGAAAACTGTTTCCCACACGGAAACCTTTTCTTTTAAAAACACGCTACCACTAGGGGTAGAAAACCGTTTTATCACATAAAACCCAAAGCTTTTTATTACATTTCAAACCAACTAAAACATCTCATTTTCAAAAGCATTAACAGAACTGAACCATGAAAATATCTAAGTCATGCAAAGTAAAGGTAAAGGAATAACCAACGAAGGGACGGAGCTATGTCGCGAACTAGACTCGCTCCTCACCAGCTGTCCCACTATGACCTGCAACGTCACCTGAAAAAGAAGGCGGGGGGTGAGAACATGTAAACATGTCCCCCCCCCAGTGGATACCTCGCGGAGATAAACACAAGGGAGAAGATAGTAGTACAGTAGCTATGATAAACAAATAAACGGGAGAGATATATAGATATGAAACAACAGCTACTGTAAGTATGCGTCAACGGTACGAAAGTACAAAAACACCCAATCTGGAAACTGCCCTATTGATCCGCAGACCTCAGGCCTATGCCCACTGCCACTCTACCTGTGTACAACCGATCTTGACATTGGGCCCACAGGGTGCATATTACCCACTCTAGGGCTCACGGGTCGAACCACTGCAACCACTTTTCCGGAAAGGAAGACCCTCTTGCGGTGGCCAAACCGCTGGTGTTCGTGAAATGCATGAGTCTCGGGCGATCGATGCTGATATGCTCAATAGCCAAACGTCGGCAACCAGCCGACAATCCTGCCTCTCAGGCGTACTGACCGTATAGGTCGTCAAACTATAAGGAAGTACCAGAACCGACCAATCAGATCAACTAGGATGGAACAACTCAACATCCTCTCAACTGTATGCAAGTACTACTCAAGGAAACACAAGAACTGACCACTCAGGTCAACTAGGATGGAACAACTCAACATCCTCTCAGCGCGTATGCAAGTACTGCGGAAGGAAACGGAGAAGCGACCAACCGAACAACAAGGTCACTGAGTATACTGAAGTAAACTGACCGAACAGGTCACAGATGTCATAGGCTGACAAGAAGTAATCTACTCTACTCCTACACATGATACTAAACATGGAAACACTGAGTAGAGTAATACTGTAACAAACAGGTGCAAGATATATCTAGGATAAACGATATAAACAGTAAGGGTGGAAGGAACGTCACCAAACGTGTACCACTGAACGGACGTCGAGTCGAGATACCCACCTGTACGACTGTCGCGTCTGTCTCCTGACTGCAAAAGAGTGTCAACCGGACATAAGGAAGGTCCACTGGGTTAGTGTCTAATCCACCACTAATAAACACTGACACCACATCCCACAAACTAATCCCACGGAGATTGGTTTTCCGAAACCAATTATCGTAACTCGCCGGAAGTCCCGTAAACCGCACCGGAACTCCGCCGGGACCCACGAACTGTCCCGGAACTCACCAACTCGTTTCACGAGTCACCCGCTGCCATAAAACACTCCTATTTGGATGTTTTGGCAGCAAACACAAGATAACACTACAATACAATTATAGTCGGATAATTATACGAATACGGGTTCCCAGAAGTGTCTATTTCGACACTGGAACCTACCGTCGCTCACCCGTCATTTCTAAACCCTCGAAATGACGCGGGTGATCAGCCAACAAGGCTCAGCGACACTACAATAACTCGCGAGGCACCGTCGGAAGAATTCCGAACCAAACCCGCGTTCCGTCGGTGGATTTCGTCGAGAAACGCGCCGGAAATCATTTTCTGATCTCCACGAGGGCTTGGGACCTTGGACAATCAGTCCATAGGTTATCCAAAGCACGCACATGCTGCCAACAGCAGCCACTACGAGCACAATTGCATAAAAGCCCTCCCGACTATCCGAAATCCCATTAATTTACGTGATTTCGGGGCTTTTATGGCCCGACTACGCAAACCGGAGGTCGATCAGACCAACCGAGACACCTGCTGAAAGGTTTCGGCGTGCCGGAAGCCGTGCTCACCCTGCAGAGAAATTTCGGCCATTGTGGAGAGCGCGGGAGCGACCCGAAATTCAGCAAACTGCGCGTACTGTATGAAAATCATGCTTTTCTCGCAGACCAGGGGCTCGCTGACCCTAAATAAAGGTGAGCACTGTGATCGTCACTGACAGACGATCACCGTGCTCCCCTACAGAGGCACCGGAACAGCGCGCGCAAGCCGAGACAGCAGCCAAAAAGGTCCAAAAAGGACTGACACTGTCGAAACAACGGATCGGGGTCTCCCTGACAGAAAATAAGGTGAGCACGATGATCAGCGATGTGTCCTGATCATCGTGCTCCCTCCGTTGGGATCGGGGATGTGACGCCCCAACTTCCCAGGGGGTCACCCATCCTAGGACTACTCACATCCTAGCACGCTTAACTCTCTTAACCTCTTGGGCCTTGGCACTACCAAAAATGCTTAAGCCGGGTTAAGAGTTTTAGCCCTATTATATCGTATATATAGGACTAACTAGGGTCTCACAATCTCCCCTCCTTTAAGCCCTGACGTCCTCGTCAGGCTCAGACTCACAAGTACCAGGCGATGTGAGACTCGTCTCGCTAGCCCGTCATCCGGACTCCCGGCTCGTGAGACTCATCTCACACTTCCTACCGTGGTAATTGGCTCTGATACCATCTGTGACGCCCCAACTTCCCAGGGGGTCACCCATCCTAGGACTACTCCCATCCTAGCACGCTTAACTCTCTTAGCCTCTTGGGCCTTGCCACCACCCAAAATGCTTAAGCCGGGTTAAGAGTTTTAACCCTATTATATCATATATATAGGACTAACTGGGGTCTCACAGGGGAGGCCCGGGTGACACAGATCAGGAAACCACCCTAATAAAGCCCTATTGTGGGCTTGGCCGGAGCAAGGTTGCTCCGGCTGACTCCCGGCGGCACGGCGGCACGCCAGTGGGTCAGGGATGGTTGCGGGGGAGGTGAGGGACACGGTGCTCACCTAGGTTTGCGGCGAGGAGCGGCGGCGGCGGCGGTGGAGCGATGCCCTAGCTGCACGAGATCCGGCTCGGGTTCCAAGGCGGTGCGACCACGGCGGCGGCCGAACACCTCGGGGACGACGGCGGCGAGTACCTTGAGGCCGGAGGAGGAGGGAAGCGATGGGTGACCGCGGCGGCGGTCCATGGCTTGAGCGCGGTAGCTCGAGCATGGCTCGGTCAAGGGCGGCGGCTACGGCGGCCTACGCGCGCGGCGGCGACGGCGGCGCTGCAGGGCGGCTCCGATCGGCGGCGTGTCGCCGAGGTTGAAGGAGGAGGGCGACGGGCGAGGATGCCGCGGCTCGGGCATGACCGCCGAGCACAGGCTCGATGCGAAGGTGCAGGCTGCGGCGCCCATGGTGCACGGCGGCGGCGAGCCGGCCGGGGAGGGTCGTCGACTCAGGGGGACGGCGGCTCGGCCATCCAAGATGACGGTGGTGCGGAGGGAGGGCCGCAGGCTTGCCTCGGCCTGGGCTCGGGTTGGGCGGCCGCAACGGGTCCAGGTGGCTCCGGCGATGCATGAGGATGGCGGCGGCCGGCGGGGAATCCTCTGACGGAATCGGGACGACGCAGGTAAGGGCCTGGAGGCTAAGAAGCCTCGGCCAGGTCTCAACCCGAGAGAGAGATTGAGAGAGATAGAGAGATATATGGAGAAGGAGGTGCTGCAGGGACTTTTCCGGCGGCCGGGGGTGGTCACCGGCGGCGGGGGCGTGCGCACAGGCAGGGTAGAGAGGTGAGGGAGGCTAAGGGGCGCTGCTGGAAGCAATAGAGGTTAGGGTTAGGGTTAGCCAAAGATGGAACCCTAAATTGCTATACATATATATACAGCACAATTGCACGTAAGCCCACAAAACCTCAATATTTATAACCGGGTCCCTCACAGCACGTGTAATTTACGCGAACGCACCTCCACGTCCGATTTAATGCGATTTGGCACATAAAATATTGGGACTTTTGCGAAATTACCGTTTTGCCATTGCCGACCTCTTCTCGTTCAACGTGCAATATCGGGAGATCCGGTCGTCGGATTTATGAACGGATCGCGCCAACGCGATCAGCATGACGGAGACAATAAATCCATGATTTTACTTCGCCTCGATCAGTCACGGATTCGCGAAGAAATCCATCCCCTCTCCAACAATCCGATTATTACACATCGACCCCTTTGCGATCATCTTGCAATATTCGGCGATCCGTCCGTCGGATTTGCAAACGGATCGAGCCATTGCGTTCAGCACGTCGAGGGCATTGAAACTAGCATTTTGTTTCGCTCGATTTGATCTCCATTTCGCGACGAACCCAACTCTCCATCTTTTCCCGTAATAAACCAACTTATTAACATATATACTTTATATATGTAATATCGTTCGGGACCCTTTTTCTCGACAACCGTGCATCGAAATTCGATTCCGTCAGTGCCAACGGTTCCAGTATATCTAAGCTGTTCGAAACGAGCTATTGGAAGCCTATATTTGGAATCCGACACGTACCCGAACCTAACTTCTATTCCCGGCTCATCCGGAAAACTGAAGTTACTATTCACTTTAAGTCGAACTTCCGGGTCGCGTAACTTTTCCGTTTTAGCTCGATTTCGCCCGAAATTTGACGTGTGCTCTTGTAATTAATTTACGCACAATAACGTTTAAAATCAAAGGTCAAATTCTCTCCATATAAAAAGTTGGTTTATTACATTTACACACACTACAAAAAAATCGATTTGTGGTGACATTTATTTTAGTAACATTTAAAAGAAGCGCCGTACAAATATATTTTAACTAACTAATTATTATAACAGTTATAAACCATTGGCATATAGTAGTATAATGTTTGAGAGATTTTTTTTTTTAAATTTTTTCAAAGTGACTGAGAAAGACAGCTGGAATTGTGTTAATGCTAATTATTAGTGGGGCTACATTGGACCCAAAATTATAAGATTTACATATTTGAACTCCATAAAGATAGTTTCTATTAATTAATATTTTGGAGTTAAAAATTTAAACTATTATAATTTACAGAATCTAAAAGTCTATATATAAAGAAGCCTTAATTTTGTTTTTCAAAAAAAAAAATGCTACTTAAACTATCCTGTAATATATGGATTTTAGTATTAAAATAAAAAAAATATAAAATTAATGTTAAAGAGTTGGTAGTTGAAAGAAGAACTTTTAAGATTAGAATTAATTTTTTATATAGATTTGAGTGATTTTGTAATTAAATTACACACAAAATTTTCGCTGTGTTTCTATCGAAAAGGACCCCGGGGCGTGACAGATTAAGATGGTATTAGAGAGTGAAACAACTACAACTACATTTGCAAGTTTTCTAACTGAACCACTGGTTAGGTTGACCAATAGGAAGACCTAAGCATATAGGTACGCGAGTGCGAGGTTTTGGGTTTGTGTCCCGGTAAGTTGTATGTCGAGTCAATCGATTCGCTTGACGGTGTTTTCTGTTGCAGATGGCTCGTGGTAGACCCCCTCGTCCTGGTCGTGGTGGTGGACGCGCTGGTGCGGAGGCATCCGGCAGTTCTAGAGATCGTGCTCCTGCGAGAGGAGGTGGTGGGGAGCAGGCGGGCACGGAGCCACTGGGCGGTCCTCACACCCAGCAGCTCGAGGCCTGTAGCTGATTTGAGGGGTCAGCTGATGACCCTCTCTGGTTTGTTTCAGCAGTTCTTGCAGCAGCAGGCTGCGGTTACTGTTACCCCGACTCCTCCTCCAGCACAGGACACTCCGGTGACCGCGGCTCCTCCCGCGACGAGCATGCTTGCTGTAGCCCTAGCCGTCACTACCACGACGACGACGGCGACGGCGACGGCCGCCATGACGGTTACCGCTGGGGGTACTGATACCCCTGCAGCGAAAGGTGTCCGCATACGGAAAATGCTGGCGGATTTTCGAAAGTTCGATCCGCCAAGGTTCGAGGGAAGGAAGGAGGACAAAGGGATGCTCGAGTATTGGATCACGGACATGGAGAAACTGTTCCGTGACCTTCATATTGAGGCGCAGGACCGTGTTACTTTGGCTGCACATTGCCTTGGGAGAGAGGCAAATGCGTGGTGGCACCGCCACTTTACGAACAAGCTTGGGAATATCTATCCACCCTGGGAGGAGTTTTGGAGACTTCTTTATGAGCAGTACTTTAAAGACAGTACCAGGCGAGACTTAGAGCGCGAGCTAGAGCGTCTCAAGCAAGGTAGCCGTACCGTGGCAGAGTATGAGCAAGACTTTTCTCGCATAGTGGAGCTGATCCCGTTCGCAGTTCGTGACGAGTATCACAAGGCGAGGCTGTTTGCGAGAGGACTTAAGCCCAAAATTCTACTTTTGATCGCGGCCAATGGTGCGTTGACGTTCGACGAGAGTCTGGATCGTGCCCTAATAGTGCAGGGTGAGTTGGAAGAGACTCAAATCGAACAAAACACATCCGAGAAGAATGAAGGCAGGAAGCGTAACCAGGAAAGTTTTACTGGTGGCCAATCGAGCAATGGACGATCATCCAAGCACCGCAAGGCGCATTCTGGATCGAGCAGCGCCCCCGCTACATCTCAACAGCAGATCATCAGGCCATGTGTCATTTGCGGCAAGGCTCACAAGGTTATTGAGTGCCCTCAGCACCACAATCACTGTTTCAAGTACATCATGTACATATTCAAACTTATGTACATCATGTACTATTGATCTTATGCATATGCCATGAAATATATTATTGGATATGTTTCAGTTTCTATAAAGTGCATTTTATTCTTGTAATGATTAGCATCAATTTGTGCTTTCACTGGTTGTGTTTGTGCTTTCATTGGTTGTATTTTGGATAACTTGAATATTATAATTTTTTTGAGTTAAATTGTTCATGCCTTTTCTTTGCTCGTAAAAATATCCAATACAACTAAATGTTTGGCTTAAGTAAGAATTTGACATAAGTATCTTGCTTAACTTCTTATAATATTTTTAGTGTAAGGCAATTGGCTTCAAACTACAAACCATTTATGCTTGAAATAGTTAGTAGTATTCTACGTTCATACAGTATGATTCTTGACCAAAATATATAAAAAAGAGTAATCCTATCTGTAGTAAGGTATGTTTGAAGCTAGCATTTCAGTATTAGTAAGTTGTTTTGTACTGACCCCTTATTGTGTATTTGTTTTTCGTCTGTTGAAAAATTAGATGGACAAAAGTTGGATACACACGTCAAGGTTGAGTAAAGAATACTTTGATGGGGTTAATGATTTTCTTAATTTTGCATTTGAGAGGTCATCTCAAGATGGAAAAATATTATGTCCATGCACACGTTGTTCCAATATTAATTGGCACACACGTGAGGTAGTTAAGGAACACTTGGTATGCAATGGATTTCTCCGAGGGTACACTCGCTGGGCTTGTCATAGAGAATCCATCTCCTCCTCCTCCTCCAGTAGCAATACATCGTACTATCTACAAGATCCTTTACGACTGCGAGAGTCAACTCATGATCAAATGGGCTCAAGTAGAAATGATGATATGGAAGGATTATTTCGAGATGCCTTGAGAATGCATTTTCAAGATTCAGATAATTCATCGTCACAAGAAGACATTCCAAATGCGTAAAATATTCGAGTAGAGAGTCATGAGCATTGTGATATAGGTCTTGATAGGCAGGAACCTACCGATGAGCCTAACATAGGAGCATCAAACTTTTATAAGTTGCTTGAAGATGCAAAACAAGAGCTATATCCAGGATGTACAAAATTTTCGAAGCTTTCTTTTATAGTGCATCTTTTTCATTTAAAATGCTTAAATGGGTGGAGCAGTAAATCATTTACAATGCTTTTGGAATTGCTTATGTTAAGGATTTTATAGGTTGGCGAATTTCGTGAAGTAATTGGAGTCTTGAAGAAGTCAAAAGCACAAAGAAGGATTTTGAAGATTCAAGACTTTGCAAAGAAGCTCGTCACCTCAGGTATGAATTTAAGATAATTTATGGTGATTTTATAAAAGATTTAGTAGTTAGAAGACTTGAATTAATCTCAATTTAACTAAATTTAAATCTGGAAAAACTATGATCTAGGACCGGACCTATGGCTTAGATCCGGATCCCGAGAGCTGGTTTCTTGCACAGCCTTAATGCAGATCCGGACTTAAAGCTTAGATCCGGATCCCGAGAGCATGTCTCAGGCGCGCGCAACATTAAACCAGATCCGGTCTTGAAGCCTAAGTCCGGATCCCGTGGCTTGATCATTGTTGTTACGCAAGATAAGACCGGACCCCAGGGCTAAGACCGGGCCTTGATTAATCTCACATAATTTACCGATAGTGAGAACCGGTTGAGGGGGGCCAAGTCCGGACTCCCAAGACCGGTCTCCACATGTAAGGTTCGGACCTTGGTGTCGGGTTTGTTTCCAAAATTGGCAGATTTCAATCCTAATCGAATTCTAAGTCTTCTAACACTATAAATAGACCATGGGGGGGTTCAAGGACGGATATGCTTAATATTCTTAAAACCCTAGAAACTCGTTTTAGAGCTTTATGATTCAATTCTTAAAGCGAGTTTTATTTTGTTGATCGTCGAGTTGATTCTAGGTTTTCTCTTTGAAAACTCCTTCATGAATCAACTTGATGATTGACTAAAAGGGTTCCCCCATTGTTTATGGTTCGTTAATCGTTAAGATCACCATAAGTTTTCTTCTACAACTCCGAACGGAGGGTGACGCGGGGATCGCGTGAGAGGCCGAGGACTCGGTGGAAGCTTTGAGGAGTCGAAGCTTGGACGCGGCAAGGAGTTGCGGCGTGGTGGACCAGCGAAGGAGATCCATATTGAAGATTCGGCAAATTGGGTAAAGTCGTGGGTGAATCGCCTTGTACTCAATTGTTTCTTAGTGGATTTTCGTGTGATCGGTCCCGTGGGTTTTTCACTCCTTGTGGAGTTTTTCCACGTAAAATCTTAGTGTGTTGATTTTATTTTTCCACATTTACTTAAAATCGCATCGAATTTTTTATTAGGCCATTGTACACCTATTCACCCCCCTCTAGGTGTTAATTACCTTTTAGATCCTTGAGACCTACAACCTACAATTGGTATCAGAGCGGGTATAGGTTGTAGACAATGGCCGAGGGCGGTAATATTAATCGGCTCCCTCTCTTCGATGGCACAAACTATGCTTATTGGAAAATCCACATGAGGGCATTTCTAATTGCCATCGACGGGAGAGTGTGGCAAGCGGTGGAATTTGGTTGGACACACCCCACCGAGGTTGTTGATACTATCACCGTCCTCAAGCCTAGAACTAAGTTGTCACGCCCCGCTACCCGCCTATTTGGTCGGGTTCGGGCCACGTCAACAGACGCCGAACGGACAGGGCCTCCCCTGCCCGCCCAAGGCTCTAACAACAAGTATAATTTGTTAAATCAAAGAGAATTGCAATTATACAAGGCTTACACGAAGGTAAGCAACAACATAGCGGAAAAGTAAGCTCTAAGCTAGAATATAAACCATACATGAACTTGATTACATTTTGAACCAAATTCAAATAAACTAGTCTATTACAATCTTTTAGCATTCAATACATCATTTCATATACACTTGTCATCTCCCAAAAATTACTTGAAAGTTTACAACTTGACATCTATAGTTCAACAAAATAAAGTTGATACAAGTATAACAAAAAGGAATGACTAATGCAATACTCCGGTGCCACTAGCTATGGCGCTAACCCCTTGCCCCGGTCCTCCGCCGCCCGCTCGTGCTAGGACTCGTAGGGTTAGTGGTGTGAGAACTACAACGAAGTTTCCGGTGGGCAACCGACCCCCGCCGACTTACCCACTAGGTCTATTCAGCATAAGTATTTCAACGGAAATGAAATAGTAACCAAACTATATATGCTAATACTATGCCTCGCAAGAAAGAGTCGATAGATAGATAATCGAATTTAAATATGTTTGCATGCATGCTCTTTACCATACTTTACTTTATTTTACTTGGCTCATTACCCAATCTTGCTGCTAACATAGTTAACCCCAACAAACTCAAGACCCAAAATCCCTCACTGAACGGGGAGGCTCTAAGCCTGCAAGATCCGAGGGACCGTCCGTCGGGGCCACGATCCCCTAGGTGACTGTTCCGGAACTCACCACTTGAGGAGGAGCGACCTCCCTCAAGCCAAGACTTGTCAAGAGTATCGATCTAATCCTCGCATTGAGGATTCATAGCCACTAGTTACCATGCCATTTTCAATGATAGGTTTTCTACCTAATCATGTATATCCATTTGCCATAATGTCACTAAGTTAAACTATGTTTAACTAAGGTCATATCAGTGCCAATCTCATCCCTATGTCAAGTTTACCTTTGTTGACTAAGTTTCAGGTCCTTTGTCACATTCATACAAGTAGGGTCCCTATTCACATGCCTCTATGGTTCCATCTCATTTACTAAGTTCCGTAACATATATAACGAAGTAATGAAGTTCAACCATTGCATAAATAACCTCTACCCTACCATGCATGAATTTCTACACATATAATATACTCAACAAAGGAAAAATAGACATAGAAGGAAATTCGATGATTCCGGCATGCACCCCCTACCTTAAAATAATTTTGTGAGGATGCTCAAGAAGTTTCACGACCAACCGAGGTCTAGGTAAAAACCTACAGTTTAAAAGTGAACCTAATCAGGCCATTTTACATAGTAACCCCCATATCGAATTTTCGTTTAATTAAACGGAGTTGTCCGACGCGTCGGAAATACCCCCAATTAGGTTTCTATAAGGTCAATTTGACCTTAGAACCCCTACGTTTAAAAGCCCCAATTTTGAGTGCTCCAACAATGCCCTATACCAAATCTAGGGTTTTGATCTCACCAACAAGCAAAAGAGAGCTTGTAGATCCATGAGAAGTTCTCTAGAACCATCCTCGACCCATTAGAACCATCTATTTACGGTTTACTACAAACCCTAAGAAATCACCATTAGAGCACATGAGCTCAAAGGGGGGTTTCATGGTGTTCATTGCCATACAAATCCTCTAGTACTAGCAACAAGCTAGAAAACTCCAAAACTTAGGAGAAAACCTAAACCCTAGAGTTAAACTTGTAGAAACTCACCTCTTGTACCAAGCTCTACCAAGATCCTTCCTTGTTGGAGAGCTCCAAGCCCACCAAGAGCTCCAAGCCCACTTTCTTCCAACTTCCTCTCCTTCTTCTTCTTGCCCTAGAGCCTCTCTAGAGAGAGAAAGTGAGAGAAAAGAGAGTGAGTGTGTGTGTGTTGTGAAATGGGTGAAGGGCCAAGCCTATAGAGTGTTGTAACAATTGCTCATAAGCCCTCCAACACCTTTTATTTCGCACAGCCCAAACTGCTGTCAGACCATCCCATACCGGTATGGGGGAGATCAGTACCGGTATGGGGTGCTATAGTGGCAAAAACCCGAGAGCAGCTTCCCTCGGTTTCGCAACATCTATACCGGTATGGGGGTGACCTGTACCGGTATGGGCCATAAAAACTGTCAAACCCGAGAGCTCTCCTCCTCTCGGGGGTGATGGCTATACCGGTACAGACACCAGGGCTGTACCGGTATGGGTCATAAAACTGTCAAACCCGAGAGCCCTCTTCCTCTCGGGTGTGATGGCTATACCGGTACAGACACCAGGGCTGTACCGGTATGGGTCATAAAACTGTCAAACCCGAGAGCCCTCCTCCTCTCGGGAGTGATGGCTATACCGGTACAGACACCAAGGCTGTACCGGTATGGGTGCTCCAGACTTGTGTTTTTCGCGCTGTTTCGACTCTACATAGCGCCGAACAACGCCAAAACCTTCTTAACTCCTTTAGATCATCTTATCACCTTCCCAAGAGATTTGGGATGGCAATTGGAACATGTCCAACTATTGTATTCTCGCACTTTAGTCAATTTTGCAAAAGTACGATCTTATTACCGAATTTTCGATACGCTACATTCTCGACCCCTTAAAATTAGTTTCGTCCGCGAAACTTAACGCATACCTTAGCTTGTCGACTCGAACAAGTGAGGGTACTCCTTCCTCATCGTATCCTCTAGTTCCCAAGTGGCTTCACGCACTGCATGATTGCTCCACTGGACCTTGACGTAGGAAATCCTGCGATTCCTAAGCTTCTTTTCACCTTTCCCAAGAATACAAACCGGGTACTCTTCATAGGTCATGTCCTCGTTTAACTCCACCGGTTCATACTCCAATTCGTGAGCCGAGTGGTGGATATACTTTCGAAGATTTGAAATGTGAAACACATTGTGCACTCCCGCAAGTCTTGGCGGTAATGCCAACTTGTATGCTACCGCACCGATCCGCTCCAATATCTCAAAAGGTCCGATATATCGGGGACTTAGCTTTCCCCGAACTCCAAACCTTTTTATGCCGCGCATAGTTGACACTTTCAAAAATACGCGGTCTACAACCGCAAACTCTAGATCCTTCCTCCGCTTATCGGCATAACTCCTTTGCCGAGATTGCGCCGTCGTGAGTCTTTGCCGGGCTAGGCGGACTTTTTCCTCCGCCTCCCGCACAACATCGGGGCCAAGAGTCGCTCTCTCTCCCACGTCGCTCTAATGAATTGGAGAACGACACTTCTTACCATAAAGGGCTTCAAATGGCGCCATCGCAATACTCTCCTGATAGCTATTGTTGTATGCGAACTCCGCCATTGGTAGAAAATCATGCCATCCGCCCTTATAGTCGAGTACACAAGCCCGAAGCATATCCTCAAGTATCTGAATAGTCCTTTCCGATTGACCGTCACTTTGAGGATGAAATGCCGTGCTAAAGTTGAGCCGTGTACCCAAAGCATCCTGCAAGCTCTTCCAGAAATGAGATGTGAACCGGGGGTCTCGATCTTATACAATTGACACCGGAACCCCGTGTAACCTCACAACCTCGTCGAGATATACTTGAGCTAGCTTGTCTCCCGACCAAGTAGTGTGGATCGGCAAAAAGTGAGCCGATTTTGTCAACCGGTCCACAACTACCCAAATCGCGTCGTGCCCGCCTTGTGACCTAGGCAAACCCGTCACAAAGTCCATAGCAATGTCTTCCCACTTCCGCACGGGTATTGGTAGACTTTGCAATTTCCCCTCTGGAAAGCGACGCTCCGCTTTTACTTGTTGGCACGTGAGACATTGTGCCACAAACTCTCCAATCTCCCTTTTCATACCCGGCCACCAATAATGAAGTTTCAAGTCTCGATACATCTTGGTACCGCCCGGGTGAATACTATAGGGTGATTGGTGTGCTTCTTGCATAATCACCCTCCGAAGATCATCGTTCTTGGGCACACACCAACGGCTTCGATACCGTAGTGTACCGTCGGTCCCAATGCCAAAATCTTCGGCACTACCGCTATCTACTTCGCCCCGCACCTTTTGGAGATATGGATCGAAAACTTGCAATTCCTTTATCTTCTCCAACAAGGTGGGTTGTACAATCAACATAGCAATTGTTGCCGGCACTCCCGGCGCCACCACTTCAAGCCCTAACCGCTGCATCTCCTTGTGCAATGCAGGTTGAGGTGTAATCGCCGTCGCCAAATTCTCTGCCGACTTTCTACTCAAAGTATCGGCCACGACATTTGCTTTCCTGGGGTGATATAGAATAGTAACATCATAGTCTTTAAGTAATTCTAACCACCGCCGCTGTCGCATATTCAAATCTTTCTGGGTGAACAAATATTTGAGACTCTTATGATCCATGTAAATCTCACAATGTTCCCCGTACAAGTAATGCCTCCAAAGCTTTAGCGCGAAAACGACCGCCGCTAACTCCAAGTCGTGAATCGGGTAGTCTTCTCATAGGTCTTTAACTGGCGCGAAGCATAAGCTATAACTCGGCCATTTTGCATCAGAACCCACCCGAGACCAACATAAGAAGCATCACTGTACACGACATAATTCTCCCCCGGCGTCGGCAAAGCAAGCACCGGAGTCGTCGTCAATCTTTTCTTAAGCTCCTCAGAGCTTCGCTCACATTCGGGGCTCCAAACATACTTCACCCCTTTGTGCGTAAGGCGCATTAGTGGAGTTGTCATTTTGGAGAACCCCTCCACGAACCGCCGGTAGTAGCCCGCAAGCCCCAAAAAGCTCCGAATTTTCGTTGCACTTGTCGGGCGAGGCCACTCCCTAATTGTCTCAACTTTCCTTGGGTCCACAGAGACGCCGCCTCCAGATATAACGTGACCCCAGAAAGTAACCTCCGATAGCCAAAACTCACATTTCTTCAATTTGGCATAAAGCTTCTCTCGTCGGAGTGTTTCCAACACGATTCTTAAGTGCTCCTCGTGTTCTTCCTCGGTTCGAGAATATACCAATACGTCGTCAATGAATACCACGACGCATCGGTCCAATAGCGGACGAAAGACTCTATTCATCAAGTCCATAAATGCCGCCGCGGCATTAGTAAGCCCGAAAGGCATAGCCATAAACTCATAATGGCCATACCGCGTACGGTACGCCGTTTTGTGCACATCCTTGGGCCGTATTTTCAATTGATGATACCCCGACTGAAGGTCAATCTTCGAGTAGACCCTTGACCCTTGCAGTTGATCGAATAAATCGTCAATCCTCGGCAACGGATACTTGTTCTTGATCGTGACCTTGTGTGACGCCCCAACTTCCCAGGGGGTCACCCATCCTAGGACTACTCCCGTCCTAGCACGCTTAACTCTCTTAACCTCTTGGGTCTTGCCACCACCCAAAATGCTTAAGCTGGGTTAAGAGTTTTAGCCCTATTATATCTTATATATAGGACTAACTGGGGTCTTACAATCCCCCCTCCTTTAAGCCCTGACGTCCTCGTCAAGCCCTGACGTCCTCGTCAGGCTCAGACTCACAAGTACCAGGCGATGTGAGACTCGTCTCGCTAGCCCGTCATCCAGACCCTGGCTCAGCCGAGACTTATCTCACACTTCCGGCTGGTAATTGGCTCTGATACCAACTGTGACGCCCCAACTTCCCAGGGGGTCACCCATCCTAGGAATACTCCCGTCCTAGCACGCTTAACTCTCTTAACCTCTTGGGTCTTGCCACCACCCAAAATGCTTAAGCCGGGTTAAGAGTTTTAGCCCTATTATATCTTATATATAGGACTAACTGGGGTCTTACACCTTGTTCAACTCGCGGTAGTCAACGCAAAGTCGAAGTGTACCGTCTTTCTTTTTCACAAACAGCACCGGAGCTCCCCACTGAGACACGCTCGGCCGCACGAAGCCTTTATCCAGCAAGTCTTGCAATTGGCCTTTAAGCTCCTTAAGCTCCACCGGTGCCATCCTATACGGGGCCTTCGAGATTGGCGCCGCCCCGGGGGTTAAGTCAATGACGAACTCAACTTCCCGGTCCGGTGGCAATCCCGGTAACTCCGCCGGAAACACATCCGAGTACTCGCATACCACCCGAGTGCTACTCAATTCCGGGTGCTCCCTCTGGGTATCCACGATGGTCGCTAAATAAGCCTTGCAACCACCCTTGATCATCCTCTTCGCCCTCACCGACGATATGGTCGCCGCAAAACGTGCACCCTTACACGCTTGGTAGATCATTTCTTCTTGTCCAGGTTCACGAAAGGTGATAACCTTCCTCTCACAATCGATAATAGCGTAGTACTTAGAGAGCGAGTTGATCCCTAAGACCACGTCGAATCCCGATAACCGCTCGACCACTAGAAGATCGATTGGCATAATCCAATCTCCAATTTGTACTGGGCAATTTTCGCACTCCTCATCCACAGCAAAAGAGTGCTCGATAGAGTTGACCCACCAATGGTCATCATGACGCCCTATCTCTACCCCATGAGCCTTGGCGAATGATGCACGTATGAATGAATGAGATGCACCTGTATCAAATAATGCTTTAGCTCGAGTGCCTTGGATCAGAATAATACCTGCCACCACATCATCTGGAACTGGTGCTGGAGTCGACTGCTCCTCCACCTGAGTGGCAAAAACCCGCCCACTAGGTGCTCGAGGTGCCTCCTGCTGACGAGGTGCTGACGATCGTCCAGCAGACATAGCGGGTGGCAGTCCCGCCAGCTGTCGCGGAGTGTACTGAACTGAAGCTGCTGAGGGTGCCGGTGATGTACTGCCCGGACACTCGCGACCAATGTGGCCCGCCTGGCCACACCGAAAACATCGCCCTTCCCGCTGAGGGCAAGTAATAACTCGGTGGTTTCCGCCGCAGATAACACACGGGTAGGCAGTCTGACTCTGTGTCTGACTTCGACTGCCGCGCCACTGTGATCGTTGAGGTCGAGGGGGCCGCTTAGAGCTCGACTGCCCCGCGAACCCACCCGATGCCCGCTTCTTGGACTTTTCTCTGTCCTTGTCCCTCTCAAAAGCCTCGCGCTCCTCTCGCGCAATAGCGTTGCCGCGCTCCACCCAAAGTGCGCGGTCCAGAACCTCACCATAGGTCTTCAGCCGGAAGGCATCAACTGTCTTGAAAATATCCGGCCTTAATCCACGCCCGAACGCCTTTGCCCGGTCCCCATCACCATGGACCAAGCTCGGCACGCAATGGATCATGTGCGTGAATTCCCTCTCATACTCGCGCACTGTGCGACTCCCTTGCCTTAGCTTGCGAAAATACAATTTTGCCAACATCGACCCCTTTGAGATCATCTTGCAATATCCGACGATCCGTTCGTCGGATTTGCAAACGGATCGCGCCATCGCGTTCAACACGTCGAGGACATCGAAACTAGCATTTTGTTTCACTCAATTTGATCTCCGTTTTGCGACGAACCCATCACTCCATCTTTTCCCGTAATAAACCAACTTATTAACATATATACTTTATATATGTAATATCGTTCGGGACCCTTTTTCTCGACAACCGTGTATCGGAATTCGATTCTGTCTGTGCCAACGGTTCCAGTATATTTGAGCCGTTCAAAACGAGCTATTGGAAGCCTATATTTGGAATCCGGCACGTACCCGAACCTAACTTCTATTCCCGGCTCATCCGGAAAACTGAAGTTACTATTCACTTTAAGTCGAACTTCCGGGTCGCGTAACTTTTCCGTTTTAGCTCGGTTTCGCCTGAAATTTGACGTGTGCTCTTATAATTAATTTACGCACAATAACGTTTAAAATCAAAGGTCAAATTCCCACCATATAAAAAGTCGATTTATTACAAATAGTTCACAGTATATAAACAACACACTTCAATTATTACTTGATATTCATGTCAAATTAAGCTGAATACTCTCACACGAAGTACTTTTTTGTGACTGATTTACAAGCTTATACTGGAGCAAACAAGCACTTAATTAGATAGAACTAGTTATGCTGTCGGATCCCGTGTCAGAGAGTTCGGAATGAGGCATTGATGTGAGAGTTGGGTAGAGGGCGTACCGGGCAATACCACACAATCCAGAAAGTGATCCGGATTCTCTTTGCAGCCTTAAGTAACTAGCTTCGCCCCAGTTTTGGCCCCATGAGTTCTTTATTATCCAAAAGTTGTCTCTGGTCATATCATCTTTTCCATAACCTATAATTGTGATGTCATGGTTAATTTTTCTCTACTCACACAGACAACTTATATATGCTTGATCTCACAAAGGGTCTCTTTAGATGTTAAACCAACTTATCTGCATACTCCTTTTTCGTATATGGCATTACTATGCTTTTTCCCTTTAATTACTATGAAATTTCTAGTATGGATGTACTGTTGACTAATTTTTTATTATCTTTTAAATGGTAGAAACGAGAGAAGTTAGCCAAAGAAAGTCGAGCCAAACAGAAGTACACACATACGTCGGGATCCTAAAGCTTTGCACGAAAAGAGAAAGAAATTGTAACTATCTATTTTATTAATTGCCATAAATTTTATGTTATTTCAACATTCTTATATTTGTTTGCATTATGGTATTCGCAGGAGGACACAACCGGTAGAGTACCTAGACTTGTTGAGATGTTCGAACTTACTCACATGAAGAAAAATGGATCATTTATAAGTGACGATGTGTAAGAAAGTGAATTCTCAAAATATGAGGATTGTACTTCATCCGGAACTAAGTGTCGTAGTGGTGAGAATCGGAGAGATCGAAGCTGACTCTAAGCCAAAAAGTGCATTAGAATAGACCTCGACCGCAAATGGTGCAAACTACTCCATTCTGCAGTTTTTGGCCAGTGGAGACCGGACATCCCATGGAGACCGGATGCCACAAGGAGCCCTGCTGTGCAGGGGAAGAAATTCGGCTAAGTCCTGAAATACTAGCTCTCGGGATCCGGACAATGAGGAATGTCCGGACATCCATTGTCCGGACAATCCGTGAAGACCGGATCCCGTACGCTGGAGAAACTGGCCTGAGGGTTTTTCGTAAGCCAATCCGTGAATTCTCGAAATCCGAGAGTTGCACCATGTTTAGAATCGACTGATTGTCGATTGGATGGACTTCGGAAAGTTCGAAGTTGATCCGAAGGCAAAAAGTGCACCGGAGTTGCTCCCGGTGAAGTTCGAAGCCTTCGGGCGTTTTTGTGCGCATAGGCGCGAAAACGGAACCCGAAAAGCTATGTCGGGTCGCGAGCTAAATCCGACATTAGCGTGGATGAAAAGATGATGAAAACGTGTTCGAAAACATGTTTGGAAAGTCTCGGTGCGATTTGAAAAGAATCGGAGGCAAGACGAGCGAAAACGAGCGAAAACGGAGAAGAAACGAAAAATGCTGAAATTTGGCTAAGTCCTTAAATGTTGGGCTGAGGAGACCCACTGGGTCCGGACAAAGGAATGCTGTCCGGACAATGAATGTTCGGACAATGGATGCTGTCCGGAACCAGCAGGCTGTCAAGTGGGCAAAAATGGATTTCGCAGAGAGTCTTTGTCCAGGACAATGGGGGATGTCCAGGACCTGCAGCCGAAAATGCCCAGTTTGGTGCAGTTTGAATTGTTGAGGGGGCTTTTGGCATTTTGTTACAATAGAGCCTATAGAGGGCATCTCCTCTCTCCCTCACTGTTATTTCCCACACACACACAAACAGAAACTCTCCCTCTCTCTCTCTCTAGGAAGAAGAAGAAGAAGGAGAAAGAGGAAAAGCAGAGGAAGGATTGGTGGAGGATTTGGTGGAGAAGCAAGCTAAGAAGGAGATCCTTGGCTTCATCTTCTTCCTCTCCACCATTGGAGCTTCTACTTGAGGTAAGCTTCAAGAGCTTTCATGGTAGCTTCTTCTAGCATGGATTTTATTCCTTAGAAACAATTTTCTTGGAACCCTAGCATCCTTAAGGGATGGTTTGCACAAGCAATTAGAGCTCTAATGTGGGATTTTGCTCGGGGCAAAATTCTAGGGCTCAAATTGGGGCTTTTCTTAGGATGAGGTTTTGATCTCTTTTAACCTCATTTCTAACATATTGTTAGGTCCACGAACGCGTGCGAGGCGACGGTTCGTCGATTCGGCGAACGGTTTAAGCGATCCGAGCCAAACAAAGGCTTTTAGCTTCGAAAATTGGCCGGGGAGTCAAGATAGAGGTTCGAGGCAACGAAACCTACGTGGTTGCTACAAGGGACATCCCAAAAGGTGGGGGGTGCTTTACCGAAGCCGTTGGGCTCCCTTTTATGTCTAAGTAAATTATTGGTCATATTGCATATATATGTACATATGTATCGTTTTCATGCACGCTAGGGTTGGTATGGTTAGATGGCTACTCTAGTGTGCTTCCTTATCGTGTGGAACTACGGGGGGTTGCATTAGGACATAGGGAGCATGCTTGCATCCTCCCTTATCGTGCGGCACCGTAGATTTGCATTAGGACATAGAAAGCATAGCAATGAGCAAATGACATTGAACCCTAGAGACAATTTAATTATGCATGATTATCAACTAGAGATACATGAACCAAGTATAGAGCTTGATAATTGACATTATGACATTATGACTTAGTGTAAAGAACACTAGAGATATGTGAATGTGAACCAAGTATATAACTTGATGATTAACATTATGACCTAGTATAAAGAATACTAGTGACATGTATACCAAGTAGATAACATGATGACTAGTGGCATTGAACTTAGTGTAAAGAACACTAGAGCTACAGGAACCAAGCATAGAACTTGATGAGTGACAATGGCATGTGACATAGTGTTAGAGAACACCTATGTATGATTTCCCCTGCGTGGATGCCCTCCAAATGGAGGAGAAGATCATACTCACACAGTCTGCTCAGCGCTCGTGGTTGGTCGCTCCACACGAGTAGTGCGAGTCTCCGGAGGTCTTGGCACGTGATTCGATAGGGATAGCCTATGTGGGGTCCCGAGGGATAGCCTATGTGGGGTCCCGCACAACCCATGAGGTTGAATGTGTTGAGTCGTGGCGTGCCGACGGGCTAGCCAAGGATTGGGTAATAACATAATGAGTATTTCATACATACTTGATTGGAACATAGTAGCATGATAGATATTTCATAACTATATCATGATCTTGTTGTTTCAGGCATAGCAGTAGTTGCATTGTTTATATCATGCTTTACTTACCGCAGTTACAGCTTTAAATTATCTATCTATCTATCTACCTGCTTTTGCCTGCTTAGACCTAGTGGGGAGATCGGTGGGGTCGGTGGCCGAGCCCACTGGGAACTAAGGAAGTTAGTTCTCACCCCACTCTATCACAGGTACTAGCTCACGGGCGGTCGAGGAGGATCGCGGTAAGGGCATCGCGCCCTAGTTGATAGTGGCCACCTACTTGCATTAGAGCCACCCGTGGTATATTTTGGAGTCAAAATTGTATAAAGAAATGATGTAACCTACATTTTGGGGGATGAACATGTATTTATATTTTGAAGTTAAACAATGTAAACGAATGTTGAATGATTGTAATAGTTAGACTCTTCTCTCTTTATATTACTTGTATGAAGTACTTGTATCTTGCTCTTATTGTTGTTCGCACCTTTAGGTGCATCTTCTTGTCATGTATGACTTAGAATTTCATTTCCTGGGCAATTCTTTGTGCATGACTTGTTGTTGAGCCTTGGGCGGACAGGGGAGGTGCTGTCCGTTCGGCGCCTGATCGGCGTTCCCGAACCGAACCAAATTGGTAGCGGTCTCGGGGCGTGACACGATGCAAGAAAATTAATGGTAATGTTAATTCTATATTTATTAACTTGCAACTTCATATTTATTATATGTTTATACTCTAGCTAAATAGCATGTCTAAATTAATGCATTTTTAGTAAAGTCCCATGCAACATTCATTTAGATTGTCGATGGTCAAATCGTTCTTTTTTTATTAGCTGCATTGCAAGGATTGCAAGGATTGTAACTTAGGTCCATTCAGTGTTTTAAGTTGGATCGAATAAAAGCCTACAAAAAGCACTGCGCTTCTTTCACCTACCTTTTTCATTGCAACAAAGAATCCTTCTCGGCTCCCTCACATCTCCATCTCTTCCTCTCTTTCTCTATCATTACACTTAGCTTTAAAAAGAGAGAAAAAGTTAAGCTCCATGGATCCTCTCACACAGGAACAGATCTCTGAGTTCCAAGAGGCCTTCTTGCGATTCGACAAAGATGGAAACGGTTTGATTTAATTACTTCCTTGTATCTGTTCTTATTTTTTGCTTCATTTCCTTATTTTGCATTATTATTATGATTGTTATTATTATGGGTTCAATAGGTCCTAGTGAACTGTTATGTGGATTTTGATGACGAAGGGTTAGTCAAAGATTGTAGTTGTTCTTGTGTTGATATACTCTTTTCAATAACATTGGTATAACCGATTAATCATTGCATATAAGTTACTGTCATTGTCATACTTTAATAGTAAATAATCATACACGCTTCGCATATTAGTTGTTTTATTGGTGTAATGAGTTGCATACAAAATGATTGTGGATTCCCAGTTATACACTAGCTAGTAAGAGGCATTCACCTAAAACCATATTTCTATATCAGAAGACATTAATTTAACAGAGTAACTTATGCTACAAACACACAAACTTAAAGCAAACTTGGTGTATATATCTGTTACTTCTTTGTGTCAACTTGGACATTTAGAGAGGTACATATATGCAACTCTTCGAGTAGGTGTATATATCTGTTACTTCAGTTTTTTAATTGGGGCAATTGCTTATATACCCCTGAAAAGTTTCCGATTTTCCGATTTACCCCTCTTAGAAGGCTAATATTGAAAATACCCCTCCTACGTTCCAACCTATTTCTAATATACCCTTAGAGTTAAAATCTGTTAAGTAACTCTGTTATCTCTGTAAAATTACTATTTTGCCCTCTTCAAATATACCCTTCTACCATCACTGTCTTTCTTATTTGCCCTTAAAGTCAAGGGCACAAAAGTATTTCGACTTTTGGTTTTTTCCAATATACCCCTTTACCGTCACCAACCTTTCTTATTTGCCCTTAAGTTAAGGGCAAAATTGGTACTTTAATTTTTTTTAACTGTGGTAAATATTTAATTCACGTTTAACCCAGATTAACTTAACAGGAGATAACTGCGGGGGTATTTTGCAATAACGGTGGAACGTATGAGGGGCATTTTAGAAAGAAAAAAAAAAGTAGGGGTAGATCGAATATTTTCAGACGCATGAGGGGTATATAGGCAATTATCCCTTTTTAATTTGGTATCTCCATTCAGTGTTTTAAGTCGGATCGAATGCTTCATAGAAAAATATAGGTACAATCCAAATGCTTATGTAATAACCGACATTTTTATTATAATAAAGAAACCCTTTTGTTGACGATGTTATTGTGTGTAATTAAATTACAAATGCACTCGTCAAATTTCAGATCAAAATGCGCTAAAACGGAAAAGTTACGCGACCTGGAAGATCGACTTAAAGTGAATAGTAACTCCGGATTTTCGGCGAATCGCGTAGTAGAGAAGGGTCCAGAAGCGTACCGAACTCCGAATAAAGGACTTCAATAGCTCGTTTCGAATGGCTCGATTATTCTGAGTCCAATGGCGCTGACAGAATTGGATTCTGATGCACGAATTTCGAGAAAAAGGGTTTTAAACGATTTGGCATAATTAAACAAATAAAAGGAGGTTTATGGAGAAAGAAAGGAGAATTGGTACTTCCCGAATCCGAAGCCAAATCTAACGAAAAAAAATGCTAGATTCGATGTTGGCGACGTAATGAACGCGCTGGCGCGATCCGATCGGAAATCCGACTGACGGATCTTCGGGAATTGCAAAAAGAACACAGAGGGGTTAAAAGCGCAAAACGGCGAATCGCGAAGAAACCTAATATTTTATGTGCCGAAATGCGAGGTTTTGAACGTAGAGGGTCCTACGTGCAAGATTCAACTATTGACGGGGGTTAGATTGAGAATAATTGGTTGTGGAGGGCTTAATTGCAAAATTGGCCAATAGTGTATAATAGTGGATTTTAGGGTTTCTTCCACCAAACCCTAACCCTAATAGCCCTTCACCTCCCCCCAGCCACCAAAACGTATTCGACACCCTCTCGCACCCTACCGTGCGCGTGCCCCGCCGTGGGGATTCGACCACCGAAAAACCCTTCTCCATCTTCTTCTTCCTCCCCCACAGCCGCATCACCATCATCTTGGGCAAGGGAACTCAGAGAGGCAAGCTACCTTTGGAGAAAGGTTCCTCGGCCAAGATCCATCTCCAGGCTTGCATCTCCAGCCATCGCCGCCGTCGCTGTGCATCGCCGGAGCCAGAAGAGTTAGCTGCGGCCAGATCTACTCCAGCCTGGCCGAGCTCGGGTGAGGAAGAAATCCGCACGCCGCCAACGTCTGAGGAAGGTCGGGTTGCCTTTTCCCGACCTCAGGCCACCATTTGCGCACGGTTCCCGAGGCCCCCGTACACCGCCGGCCGCCGCTGAACACCCCCGAGGCCGCCCAGATCTGGTGCAGACCGAGGTCGAACCCCCTCGGCTTCGAGGCGTCGTCGCCGTCCAACGGAGGGAGCACGGTGGTCCCCTCGACCTCCGGCGCCGACCGGTGGCCGCCCCGACCATCTCCGGTCGCCGCCGCGCCGGGAAGCCTCCCGACCCGAGAGCAAGATCGGTTTGATCTCCTCCGCCGCGCCTCCGGCCACCCTCTGCCGCCGACGGCGTGTGCCACTGGACCTCCACGGACCAGCCGCACCCCTCACCGACCGGAGCGACCGCCCCCGGGCCGCCGGCGACGAGCCCTAGCTCCCTGGTCAGGTAAGCTGTATATTTCATGAACAGCATGCTAGCTAGGGTTTTGGGCACGATTTTCGAGGCTACAGTGGGTCTTTTTGACCAAGTGAGGCGAGCACGAGCATCGGAATTTCATGCTGAACACGATGCTCTCCTCCGTTTTGGGTTTCGATGCCCCGATTAGCGGGAAAGTCGTACCTTTCGCACTGTGCGTGCTGTTTACAGAACTTCGTGTCGCTCGTGCGAGAGCTACAGTGACCAAAGGTGCTCCGAAAGGTGAGCACAGTCTCCGGCACGTCGAAACCTTCCAGTGACTGCGATGGCTCGATTTATTAAGCATCGGTTTGCGTGCACGGTCCACAAAAGCCCTAAAATTATATGAAATAATGTGATTTTATAACATAAGAGGGGCTTTTATGCAATTGTAAATTACGTGGCTCCTGTGGGTAGTGTGTACGTGCTGTGGGTAACCCCTGGACTTATCGTCCAAGGTCCCAAGCCTTTACGGAAATCAAAAAGTGATTTTCGGAACGTTTTTCGGCAAAATCCGCCGACGGAAAGGCATTTACGGTTCGGATTTCTTCCAACGACTCTTAGTGGTTATTTACGATGTCGCTGAGCCTTATTGGCTGGTCACCCGCGTCGTTTCGAAGGTTCGGAAACGACGGGTGAGCGACGGTGGATTCCGGTACAGTTTTCGGGACTTTCGGGTATTTCGGCAATCGGTTTTGGGAAACCGATTCCCGTGGGTTCCTTAGTGGGGCTTTGTGAGTAGTAGTACTTGTGTTGGTGGGTTAGACGCTAACCCAGTGGACCTTTTCGTAGGTTCAGTTTCTTCGTTTCCACAGACGACAGATCATATCTTCTACAGTCGTACAGGTGGGTACTTCGATCCGACGTCCGTACAGTGGTATACGCTGGTGACGTTCCTTCCACCCTTACTGCTTATCGTTTATCATAGATATATCTATTGACCCTGCACCTTTGTGTTACAGTATTACTCTACTCAGTGTTTCCATATTTAGTATCATGTGTAGGAGTAGAAAAGATTACTTCTTGTCAGCCTATGACATTTGTGACCTGTTCGGTCAGTTTACTTCAGTATACTCAGTGACCTTGTTATTCGGTTGGTCAGTTCTCGTGTTTCCTTCAGTAGTACTTGCATACAGTTGAGAGGATGTTGAGTTGTCAGTTCTTGTTGACCTGAGTGGTCAGTTCTTGTGTTTTCTTGAGTTGTACTTACATACAGTTGAGAGGATGTTGAGTTGTTACATCCTAGTTGACCTGATTGGTCGGTTCTGGTACTTCTTTACAGTTTGACGACCTATACGGTCAGTACGCCTTGACTGGCAGGATTGTCGGCTGGTTGCCGACGTTTGGCTATTGAGCATATCACGAACACCAGCGGTCTGATCCACTACAAGAGGGTGTTCTTTTCCGAAAAAGTGGTCGCAGAGGTTCGACCCGTGAGCCCTAGAGTAGGTCATATGCAGCCTGTGGGCCCAGCGGTCGATCTTGAGTGCAGTACACGGGTAGAGTGGCGGTGGGCATAGGCACAGTGTCTAACGGACCAATAGGGCAGTTTCCAGATTGGCTGTTTTTGTACTTTCGTACCGTTGACGCATACTTACAGTAGCTGTTGTTTCATATCTGTATATCTCTTCCGTTTATTTGTTTATCATAGCTATTGTACTACTATTATCTCCTCTTGTGTCTATCTCCGCGAGGTATCCACTGGGAGGGGGAGACATGTTTACATGTTCTCACCCCTCGCCTTCTTTTACAGGTGACGTTGCAGGTCATAGTGGGACAGCTGGTGAGGAGCGAGTCTAGTTCGCGACATAGCTCCGTCCCTTTGTCGGTTATCCCTTTACCTTTCCTGTTTTATGACTTAGACTTATTTATGGTTCAATTCAGTATTTACCTTTGGATTATGAGATGTTCTAGTTGGTTTTATAATGTAATAAAGAAAAAGGATTTTATGCGATAAAATGGTTTTCTACCCCTCGTGGTAGCGTGTTTTTAAAAGAAAAGGTTTCCGTGTGGGAAACAGTTTTCAAAGGGTTTTCTTACTATGTTTATAAGCTTCTACATCTCTAGTTGTGAACCTGTGGTGAATGGTTGTATGAATAGTAATATCTGTATTATGTTCATTTGATTGTGGTTGTTTCCTGATAGTCTACTACACTCTGTACTTGTGAGACGCCATGCAAATACAGGGGAGACTCTGTCCGTGTGTACAGTGGACTCTCTGTATTTGTGGCGGATCTGGCATACCTTGGGGTCAGGTTTTCAAAAAAAAAAAATTCCGCTGTATTTTTCACTTTATTAATAACCCCGGGGCGTGACAGATTAAAATGGTATCAGAAAAAAGTTGCAACCACAACACCATTCACAGGTTGTTTTTTAAATGAAAAGGAACTGAACCAAAACGAACTGAACCATTGGTTAGGTTGACCCTAGGATGACCTACGGTTTATAGGCACGTGAGAGTGTGGGGTTCGGACTTGTGTCCTGGGTTGCATTCGAGTTGAGTAAACTCGGAGTGCACGGGTATTTTCCTATGTACTTCAGTTTTCGCACAAGCTTGTGTCTCAGTCAGGAAGTAGTGGCAGTGTACTTGGACATCGAGTGGTGGGGTGAGGTTCCCCTGATGTCAGCTGGGGCCTTGAAGGGCCAGTGATTTATGGGCCTTGGTGAGTATCTTGACTGCTGACGCCTGGGCCACTTTTCCTACTTTGGACACGGGAGCTGTTGCGAGTGTCTCTACGGAGACGGCGCTTAGACCTGTTACGGTCGCGACTTCTGTGGGGCTACTTCAGTGTAGTCCAAGGTCTAGACGACTGCAACATTGGTGTTGTTTTCGCTGTTCTTTGGGTATGGTTGTGACGCCTACTCCTTGTTTGCTGATGGAATCAGCAGTTCGGGTCTTTTGACCTTTAGCTAGTTCTTACGTCAAATTGATGTGAACTAGAACCGAATTAACACAGTTTAGTGTCAAGTCTCTGTAGATGCATACATCGTATGCGGTTATCTATCACCTTAATTGGTGTGTTCTTGCTACTCTGTGGTTGGTAAAAGGAGTAGATTTGACTCGAGCTACTCCAAAGTAATGACGGAGTTCTCGAAACCTTGAGTATAGCTTAAGATTATAAGGTTTGCGGCTTAGTGTCGCAAGTAACTTTCGAATGTCGGCTTGCAAAGCCGATGTTTCGACGGATTTGGTTCAGCGAAGAGGAGTCAATTGGTTTGATACTTCGAAGTGTCGCGCTTCCAACTTGTTGTTGGTGGTGGATCTTCAGATATTTCTCTTTTCTTTTGATAAGTACATTGGCTGCAGACAATGTACTGTCGAAAGTGAGACGAAATATCCTTTCCCTGCTTAGGACTTATGGATTGGGTCGATGTTTTCCCTAGATTGTCTTGGGAACTCTTGAGTGTTGGTTATCTCTGACCACGTAGCGAGCCTTGGGTTATTCCCAGGCAGGATTTGTGCAGTTGATTTATCATCACTGCATGTTTTGACTCTAGTTCGAGTCTGGGTGTTCGTAGCTCTTTAGCCGTGCTTCCCACAGCTAAAAGGTTGTTTGGTTAGTAGTCTCGGTCTGTTACTGGAAGGTTCTGTATCACAGTGGTAGCGTGACTCGAGCCTGGTTGTTGGCTGTGATTGTCACCGTATATGATGGTGTATAAGGTTTGCGACTCGGCTTATCGTGCAGACCTAGGTTTGATATGCTTGTCCGATTATTTGGTGACAGGTGCGCTTGAGTCTCAGTGAGACAAGTTTTTGGTGTTGCCGAGAACATCGATCTCTAGGGTCCCTTGCAGGACGGCAGCGACAGGGTCTCGTAGAGACAGGTGTTGAGCATCACCAGTGGTTGATATCGCTTAGTGCGATTGGCAATCCTGTGCATCAAGTGATGGACTTGCATGGAACCTGCGTTGGTTAATCGAGGTTATTGAGCGAACAAATTGTCGAGCTCAATTGGTATTGTCAGTTGGACCTTTTGGGTCAGGTGGAAAGTGAGGTCTTGGACCTAGGACTGTCGAATGCCAAAAGTGGCTTCCAGATGACGAGGTTTTGACTTCGGCGCTTGTGTAGAATCGGTGGGAGACTCGTGGTCTCCGAGGTGAGTGTTTTGACTCAAGTTTTTGAACGACGTTCGTATGTGCTCGTAGTGAGCGTGTTGACGTTGTTGGCTAGTCTGAGTGTGCCTTTCGGCCTTTGAGATTATACTCCGGACCTGTGGAGCTGTTTTGTGACTTTTCTACGTGAACTATCGACGTAGTCGAATCGGTTACGGCTATGCGAACCAAAGTTGAGTGGACCTAGTAATTCTGAGGGATGAATTATTATCTCAGAATTTGCAAGATGGGATCGGATTATTCTGGACGCGGGACTATCTTTGTCCGCACGTTATAAGATGGATATGATTCCAGTGAATCTTGATCCGTAGATTTGGGTTGGAATGTTTACCCTCGTCTTGTCCAGGTGGGACCGGAGTCTTATCCTTTCCCTATTCGGAATATTGATTCTGTCCAAACACAAGGAAGTGTGATTGACCAGTACTCAAAGGTGATGCCGCATTGGCGGAGCAGTATCCAAATTTGATTATGGTGGGTACCTGGTCAAGTTTCGGGGACTTTACCATCCACACTGATGGGTCCTTGCGTTTCAGAGGCAGATGGTGCTTGCCCAGTGACTCGGAGTTGAAGAACAACATCTTATCTGAGGCGCACCGATCCCCTTACACTGTTCATCCAGGCGGGACCAAGATGTACCGCGATCTGAAACAAAACTTCTGGTGGCCTGGAATGAAACAGGATGTGGCTCTGCACGTGGCTCGGTGCTTGGTTTGCCAGCTGGTAAAAGCCGAGCATCAGCGACCGGCAGGGAAGCTGCAACCACTTCCTATACCTGTGTGGAAGTGGGAGCAGATTACGATGGATTTCGTCACTGGATTGCCTCGATCACAGCGAGGCCATGATGCGATTTGGGTTATAGTTGATCGGTTGACGAAATCAGCTCACTTCCTGCCGATGCACACGACGTGGTCCCGAGATTGACTGGCACAGTTATATATCGACGAGATCGTCCGACTTCACGGGGTGCCAGTGTCGATTGTGTCGGATCGGGACACTCGTTTCGTTTCCCATTTCTGGAGGAGTTTGCAGCAGGCTATGGGTACGAAGCTGAACTTCAGTACGGCGTTCCATCCGCAGAGCAACGGACAGTCGGAGCGCGTTATCCAGACTCTTGAGGATATGCTTCGCGCTTGTGTCCTGGATTATGGAGAGGGCTGGTATCGCTACTTACCACTAGTGGAGTTCGCCTATAATAATAGTTACCAGGCGAGCATTGGGATGGCACCTTACGAGGCACTATACGGGCGTCGATGTCAGTCTCCTATCTGTTGGGACGACGTCGGTGAACGCCAATTGATTGGGCCAGACTTGCTGGAGGATACGGAGGCGAAGATTCGCGTTGCGAGAGAGCGACTTCTGGCTGCTCAGAGTCGACAGAGGAGCTACGCGGACAAGCGGAGGCGTGACCTAGAGTTCCAGGTTGGGGAGCACGTACTGTTCAAGGTTTCGCCGTCCAAGGGGATCAAACGGTTTGGAGTGAGGAACAAGCTCAGTCCACGGTTCGTGGGACCGTTTGAGATTCTAGAGCGTATTGGTCCGGTGGCGTAGAGGTTGGCTCTTCCTCCGAGTCTCGCCCGAGTGCACAATGTCTTCCACGTGTCCATGTTCCGGAAGTACATTCCTGATCCGTCCCATGTCATCAGCCTGACAGCGGTACAGTTACGGGAGGATCTGAGCTACGACGAGGCTCCGTTGCGGATTTTGGGATGCGAGGAGAAGTAGTTGCGGAACAGGAGCATTCCGTACGTGAAGGTGGCAATGGGAGAACCACGAGGAGCGTGAGACTACGTGGGAGCTGGAGTCTTCCATGCGGGAGCGGTATCCGCATTTATTTGCGGGGGAGTCTTGATTTAAGTTTCAGGGACGAAACTTCTTATAAGGGGGGAATGATGTAATAACCGACATTTTTATCATAATAAAGAAATCCTTTTGTTGACGATGTTATTGTGTGTAATTAAATTACAAATGCACTCGTCAAATTTCAGATCAAAATGAGCTAAACCGAAAAAGTTACGCGACCCGGAAGATCGACTTAAAGTGAATAGTAACTCTGGATTTTCGGCGAATCGCGTAGTAGAGAAGGGTCCAGAAGCGTATCGAACTCCAAATATAGGACTTCAATAGCTCGTTTCGAACGGCTCGATTATTCTGAGTCCAATGGCGCTGATAGAATTGGATTCTGATGCACGAATTTCGAGAAAAAGAGTTTTGAACGATTTGACATAATTAAACAAATAAAAGGAGGTTTATGGAGAAAGAAAGGAGAATTGGTACTTCGCGAATCCGAAGCCAAATCGAACGAAATAAAATGGTAGATTCGATGTTGGCGATGTACTGAACGCGCTAGCCCGATCCGATCGGAAATCCAACAGACGGATCTTCGGGAATTGGAAAAAGAACACAGAGGGGTTAAAAGCGCAAAACGGCGAATCGCGAAGAAACCTAATATTTTATGTGCCGAAATGCGAGGTTTTGAACGTAGACGGTCCTACGTGCAAGATTCAACTATTAACGGGGGTTGGATTGAGAATAATTGGTTGTGGAGGGCTTAATTGCAAAATTGGCCAATAGTGTATAATAGTGGATTTTATTGTTTCTTCCACCAAACCCTAGCCCTAATAGCCCTTCACCTCCCCCCAGCCACCAAAACGTATTCAGCACCCTCTCACCCCACCTGTGCACGTGCCCCGGCCGCCGGCGAGGGATTCCAGCCACCGGAAAACCCTTCTCTATCTTCTTCTTCCTCCCCCACAGCCGCACCACCATCATCTGGGCAAGGGAACTCAGGGAGGCAAGCTACCTTTGGAGAAAGGTTCCTCGGCCAAGATCCATCTCCAGGCTTGCATCTCCGGCCATCGCCATCGTCGCTGTGCATCGCCGGAGCCAGAAGAGTCAGCTGCGGCCAGATCTTCTCCAGCCTTGCCGAGCTCGGGTGAGGAAGAGATCCGCACGCCGCCAACGCCTGAGGAAGGTCGGGTTGCCTTTCCCCAACTTCAGGCTACCCTGTGCGCACGGTTCCCGAGGCCCCCGTACACCGCCGGCCGCCGCTGAACACCCCCGCGGCTGCCCAAATCTGGTGCAGACCGAGCCCGAACCCCCTCGGCTTCCAGGCGTCGCCGCCGTCCAACGAAGGGAGCACGGTGGTCCCCTCGACCTCCGGCGCCGGCGGTAGCCGCCCCGACCATCTCCGCCGCCGCCGTGCCACCGGAAGCCTTCCAACCCGAGAGCAAGATCGGTTTTGATCTCCTCCGCCGCGCCTCCGCCACCCTCCGACGCCGGCCGGCGTGTGCCGTGGACCTCCCCGATCGGCCGCACCCCTCACCGGCCGGACCGACCGCCGCCGGGCCGCCGGTGACGAGCCCTAGCTCCCTGGTCAGGTAAGCTGTATATTTCATGAATAGCATGCTAGCTTGGGTTTTGGGCATGATTTTCGAGGCTACAGTGGGTTATTTTGACCAAGTGAGGTGAGCACGAGCATCGGAATTTCATGCTGAACGCGATGCTCACCTCCGTTCTGGATTTCGATGCCCCGATTAGCGGGAAAGTCGTACCTTTCGCGCTGTGCGTGCTGTTTACAGAACTTCGTGTCGCTCGTGCGAGTGCTACAGTGACCAAAGGTGCTCCGAAAGGTGAGCACGGTCTCCGGCACGTCGAAACCTTCCAGTGACTGCGATGGCTTGATTTATTAAGCATCGGTTTGCGTGCACGGTCCATAAAAGCCGAAAAATTATATGAAATAATGTGATTTTATAATTTAAGAGGTGCTTTTAGGTAATTGTAAATTACGTGGCTCCTGTGGGCAGTGTGTACGTGCTGTGGGTAACCCCTGGATTGATCGTCCAAGATCCCAAGTCTTTACGGAAATAGAAAAGCGATTTCCGGAGCGTTTTTCGGCAAAATCCGCTGACGGAAACGCATTTACGGTTCAGATTTCTTCCGACGACTCTTAGTGGTTATTTACGATGTCGCTGAGCCTTATTGGCTGGTCACCCGCGTCGTTTCGAAGGTTCGGAAACGACGGGTGAGCGACGGTGGATTCCGGTACAGTTTTCGGGACTTTCGGGTATTTCGGTAATCGGTTTTGGGAAACCGATTCCCGTGGGTTCCTTAGTGGGGCTTTGTGAGTAGTAGTACTTGTGTTGGTGGGTTAGACACTAACCCAGTGGACCTTTTCGCAGGTCCGGTTTCTTCGTTTCCACAGACGACAGATCATATCTTCTACAGTCGTACAGGTGGGTACTTCGATCCGACGTCGGTACAGTGGTACACGCTGGTGACGTTCCTTCCACCCTTACTGCTTATCGTTTATCATAGATATATCCATTGAGCCTGCACTTTTGTGTTACAGTATTACTCTACTCATTGTTTCCATGTTTAGTATCATGTGTAGGAATAGAGTAGATTACTTCTTGTCAGCCTATGACATCTGTGTCCTGTTCGGTCAGTTTACTTCAGTATACTCAGTAACCTTGTTGTTCGGTTGGTCAGTTCTCGTGTTTCCTTCAGTAGTACTTGCATACAGTTGAGAGGATGTTGAGTTGTTCCATCCTAGTTAACCTGAGTGGTCAGTTCTTGTGTTTCCTTGAGTTGTACCTACATACAGTTGAGAGAATATTGAGTTGTTCCATCCTAATTGACCTGATTGGTCGGTTCTGGTACTTCTTTACAGTTTGACTGTAGGTTATAGGTCTTAGGATCTAATAGGAATCAACACCTAGAGGGGGGTGAATAGGTGTTCAACGGCCAATTAAAAATCTAGATGCGATTTTAAAGTAATTGCGGAAAAATAAAATCAAACACACCAAGATTTACGTGGGAAAACTCCAAACCGGAGTGAAAAACCCACGGGACCGATCACACGAAAATTCACTAAGAAACAACCGAGTACAAGGCGATTCACCCTCGACTTTACCCGATTAACCGAATCTTCTATGTGAATATCCTTCGCTGGTCCACGATCGATTGAAGTCCTCCAACCGACCACGCCGCAACTCCTTGCCGCGCCAACGCCTCGAATCCACAAAGCGTCCACCGAGTCCTCGGCTCCCCCTACACGCGATCCCCGCGCAACACACCTCCGTCCGGAGAAGAAGAACGAAGATTTATGGTGATCTCCAAGTTAAAGCACCGTAGACGATGGGAGGGATTCGTCTAATTGATCATCAAATTGATTCGCAAGGGTAGAATCAAAGGGAAGAACCTTGAATCAACTTGACGATCAAATCTCCATCAAATCTCTCTAAGAACTAGATCAAAAAGCTTAGGAGAGAGATTCTAGGGTTTTAGGATTGAAGTATCTTCAGGTATATTATTGTATATATTTGTCCTTGAACCTCCCATGGTCTATTTATAGAGTTAGAAGACTTTGAAGTCGAGTAGAATTGAAATCATCCTTTTTAGGAATTCTGTTTTCGAGTCCACTGTCCGGTCAAACCATCTCTCGTCCTGGTCCTCGGTGTGTTGTCAAATTTTTCGCAATGAGCACCGACCTGGTCGACTGTGGGTTTGTCCGGTCCTAGGCTCTAGCACTCAGAAAGTTCAGCTTCACTGTGTCCGGACAGAATCCACGATCCGGTCAAAGGCCTGCGAAACTTTCTGCTATCAACCTCACTGTGTCCGGTCAAAGAAGTTGGTCCGGACAGAGTGTTGCGAAAAGCCAGATGACAGACTCACTGTGTCCGGTCAAAAGGGCTGATCCGGACAGGGTTTATACAGAAAATATTTTTCATAAAAACCAATATTTTAAACCCTTTTTTAAGTCTTCTAACTACTATGTTATTAATGTTAATCACCATAAATGATCTTAAATGCATACCTGAGGTGTCGAGCTTCTCTGACGAGTCCTGGAGCGTCCGATCTTCTTGTAATCTCTTGATCTCTTCAAGACTCCGACAAACTCACGAAATCCGCCAACTTACAAAATTCTTAACAATCTCCCCATTTGGCGATTTCGTGACAAAACTACTTATAGCTCATACAACCTCAAAATCAAAAAGACAAGAGAATATCGTAATCACCAAACGATAACTCTTTGCATGATCGATCCAACAAAGAATAAATAAAAATTACAACTCCATTCAATCCTAAAATGACCTAGACCTTGGAGTGTTGAAGTCTAGAACGTTTCGCAAAAAAGATCTCAAACACATTCAAGCATCAAGAACTTTTCATTCACAAGGTAAACATTAGTCATAAGTACAAAGTTAACTATCTAATAAAAGTTTCTAGAGATATCATAAAATATCAACATCTTTCTCTTCTCCCCTTCATAACCATCTCCCCCTTTTTGTCACAAATCGACAAAAATGACAAAAAGAGAGTCAACCGAGAGTCAACTATAGAATCACTCGGAGTCGCTTCCGGGAGGAGGCATCTCGTCGGCTCCATATCCTAATTTGCCACAGAGGAGTCTCAAGAACTGTGTGATGCGACCGTACTTCTTGTTCAAACGATCGACATCCGAGATAAGCTTGTCTTGCTTTGCCCCCAACACTTCTTGCCCCGCCGTCAAACGTTCGAGATCACCTGATAATCGTTGTTGCTCGCGTAAAATAGAAGATATAGATGCCTCGGTGTCAGAACCTTCACCAGACGGAGAAGCAGGTGCAGGTGCATCAGCTCGAGGAGGGGATGTTCCATGAAGTTGAACGTGAGATTTGACCATCGTTGTCACGCCCCGAGCCCGCCAATTCGGTCGGATTCGGGCGCGCCGACAGACCGCCGAACGGACAGAGTTTCCCCTGTACGTTCAAGGCGTCGCAATCAATACAATTACAAGAAGGTTCCAAACAGGAACATATATTAAAATCAGATTGCATAAGGAAGTATCATAAACATAAAACAGCTACTTGCTATTACAACTATCCAACCCACATTACAATTTTATATGAACTTTAAAACTTTAAACTTCCTAATACAATCTAGTTATTACAATACGGTTTACAACTTTATTACAACATGTTCTTTTCACTTTCAGACCCCTAGTTAGCCGACTGGGGTACTTCTATTTCTGGTCTTCTGGTAGGGCGCTAACTACTGAGCTACGCCCTTGCCTCGCGCTGCTGCTGCTGCGCCGCTCACGTGTGTACCTGTACCCCCAAAACGCAACACAGGGGTGAGAACTATTGTCCATAGTTCTCGTGGGTACAGTCACCCAAGAGAACAGCTCGACCAATAGGTCCAAGGAGGCACTGCAGATATGTTAGTCCAAAAACATACATAGATATATAATTTGCAACTAACATAAAAACATGCCTCGCAATATGCAATATGCAAAATTATTCTTTAGCTCTTAGCTTTTCTTTACTTTATTGCTATTCTTTACTTTAGCTCTTTTATTCTTATCTTAGCTATTTACCAAGTTAGCTATCCATACTTTTTACCCTTTATCCTCACTAGCTACTTATCAAGTTAGCTATTCACATTCTCCATCCTTTATCCTCGGCACATACGCTATTTAGCAAATACGTCTAAGGTCCACTCTACCTTAGCTCACTATGCCACCCGACTCGGTCTTGAGTCAATCAAATGCGGATAATCTGCCCGCTGTCTAGCTCGAGGTGTTGGACGTCTCACTACCAACGACTGTCGCCTCTCGTGACTCAGCCTCATCGCGGCGAAATCGTCGCACACGCGGAACCCAGCTGTCACTTGACATAACCATTCTGGTGGCGATCGCGGCGGACTTACCCAGCGCGGACCCAAGTCATGACTTAACCATCTGGCGGCGAACTAATCGCACCTCACCCAACAATGGTTTGAGTCACTCCTTCGCCTCCTGGTGCGGCCGTATCGTACTTACCCAGCAATGGTGCCCCAAACACAGGGTGTCAACACATGGCGATCTGATCCTCACCCGGCTTAACCGGTATCGAACACATTTCGGCTCACCCACTCGGCGGCGAAATCGTCGCACAACGCCACGACGGTGGTATAGCCCTGGACGGCGAAATCGTCGCACACGCCCGACACCAACTTGGTGTCCAAATTTCGGGATTCCATGAATCCGTTCCACTTAGCTTGAGGGTTAGCTAGGCCCTCAAGAGACGACCCTCTAGGTCCATTGTCTTTACCTCCTAGGTCCACTTGACACTAGGGCTCATTTCCTGTCACATAACCTAGGTTATCTAACTCTAGGTTCAATGTCATTCCAGCTCGACCTATGTTTACTAACACTAGGCCCATTAACATTCTTGTCCAACCTATGTCCTTGACACTAGGTACAACGTCATTCACCTAGATCCATATGACTCTAGGTTTACTATAACCTATGTTCATTTCACTAGGTTAATCCCCACACTCCTAGGTCCATTGACTCTAGGTTTACTATAACCTATGTTCGTTACACTAGGTTGGATGCCACTCGATCTATATGTGTATTAGTCCATGACTCACACTTTTCATTTAGCATTCTTATACTTTGCTCTCTTATGTCTACCAGTTCATTTACATGCATGTTTCTATTATGCTAAGCCTATGTTCTCGTAACATTCTTTACTTAGCATTCTTTGCCTCATTATTTACCTCATGCTTATTCATTTCCTAGCATTTCTATATCATGCTCATTCTTAGCATTTCACACTAGGTTCTTTAGCATGCATCTCTACTTATGCATTTTACACTATATTCTTTAACATGCAATTTCTATACATGGATCACATGCATCAAGTTGAAACCTTTACTCTTAGACATATATAGGCGACCTAGTCGCTTCGGTAAACACAACCCACCTTATTATGCTCTCCGATTGCTCGTCGACACTCGCAATCGGCCGCCCGCGGCACTCTTGACCCGGTTTGGCTCGAAATCTTGCACGACCACCCGAACGATCTCCGAATCCCAATCTGAGACCTTGTGCCGTTGCCCCACGCCTTCAAGTTGCCCCAGTTCCGTTTTCATGAATTTTGGGCTCCTATCTTGCGTGTCATGACATCCGGTTTAAATATATTAAACAGTTAATATCTTTGTACTCGCTCATCGGATCATCGAACCGAGCGCGCCAACGCGTTCGTTGCACCCCCAATTAGGTTTCTATGGGGTCAAATGAGATCAAACTCATCTATTTCTAAAAAACCCCTTTTTAACCCTAGGTTTTGCACTTTTGCAAATCCCACCGATTTGATCCCTAGAACAAGCAATAGAGAGCTTGTCTAACCTCTAGGTACTCATCTAAGAGCATTAGAGCCATCCATAGGGTGTTTAAAACAAACCCTAGAAATCCACCATTAGAGCACCTTGAAGAACACATGATTTTCATGAGTTTTCAAGCCTCTACAAGCTTCTAAAGCTTGCAAGAAGATCAAAACTCTAAATCTAGGGTTTAAAAACCCATTACTAGAAGATCTACCATGAGAGGAGGCTAAAGCTTACCTCTACAAGCTTGCCCCGAGCTCGTGGGAGAGGAAGAAGATGACCAAGAGGACCTCCTTCATAATCATCTTCATCATCTCCATCTTCTTCTTCTTCTTTCTCTTCTTTTCCTTCTCTTTCTTTCCTTCCCTTTCTTTCTTCTTTTTGCTGTCGAAGAGAGAGGGAGAGAGAGAGAGATCAGAGGGAGTGAGAGAGAAAGAGAGTGTATTTTACCTCTCTAATCACTTAACCCCCTGCACAAAATGCTATAAGGCCCCTCAACTTCTTTTATTCAAAAAAATCGCTGCGTACTCATCCGTACAGCACAACGTCAGACCGGTATGGGGATGCTCCAGAGGCAAACCCGAGAGCCGCCTCTCGGTTTCAGAGCATTTGTACCGTGCAGCTTTGGCTTGTACGGTATAAACACCAAAAGTTCCACAAACCCGAGAGCTCTTCTCCTCTCGGTCAAAGTTGCTATACCGGTACAGCAACTTTGCTTGTACCGGTACAAGTTGCCCAGACTTGAGCTTTTCACGTCGTTTCGACTCTAATTCGTGCCGAACAACGCCAAAACCTTTCTAACTCTTTGAGATCCTCTCTTAACCCTTCCAAGCATCTTGGAATGGTTATTGGAACTTGTCCAATTACTCGCTCGCGCACTTTAACCAATTTGGTTAAAGTTTGGGTTGCTACAATCGTAGTATCTCCAATAGGTCCTAAGGAATGCTCATAATATGTGCAGTCAATTCGCACATTGTGCTGACGAAGTATCCGCATGATGATTAGCGGAAAAGGTAATCGATCTCTCTGATTCGCAGTCTTAATTTCCCGCGTCATTCTTTTCCAAATAAGGAACGGGACATTTATGTTAACATTCCCCGCTCGTACTAGGTCGGGATGTCCTAGCAAGAACATGTACAACACTCGATCCCACCTAATAACCTTCGTGTTTGTGAGAGGCATAATGTTGTAGCAGGCGACGAAGTTCAAATACCGATACTCCATTCTCAAATGCGTTGAGAGTATCTGGCTACCATTGTTCTCAGCTCCTGGTGTACACAGTGCAGTGAACACCCTTCGCCAGTCCTTGACAGCATCCAGCCCTGAGTGCATGTAGTCCACCCCGTCGGTGCGTGCCACCATGTCAAGCACTGACGCCACCGTGTCTGGCGTGATAGTCATTTCTATGTCACGAACCGACGTAGTAAACTCAAATGGTCCGCCCTCAGCATCGACCAGGTTGCCCGCTCGCATATAGAATTCTCTTATCAGCTCCAGTCCATAACCAGTTGTCTCTGTAAACTTACATATTTCCTGCAATTCACCATTTTCAACCAATGCTTGAAATGCGGGAGCTCGACGGAACAAGTTCGCAATCCCCACAAGTCGTTCTCCGACACAACTCTTTGAAGAATACAAGGGTAGATGTTTCGGATCCACAGGAGGTTGAGGTGGTCTAACAGGTGATTCTACAGCTGATCTGGGTTCACCAATAACAATCCCCCTCGTTTTCTTGCGTCGACCTGATGTGCGTTTCTCCCGAGCCGATTCAGTCTCCTGAACTTTTCCTTTTCCTTTGTCCTTTTTCTTTGACTTCTCTTGTTCTTTTTCTTTCTCTTTTCCTTTCTCTTTCTCCTTTCCTTTCACTTTCTCCTTTCCTTTCTCCTTCTCTTGCTCAGCTTGCTGACCCTGTATCTCAGCCTGAAGAACTTCCCAGTCCTCGCCCTGAGATTCTTCACCAGATTCCTCACCGGGGTTATACTCGCTCCCCGATTGTTCCGCTTTGTCGTCCTTCCCGTTGTTGCTCGCCGCAGAGAGCGTTCACGCTTAGCTCCCGGACCCGCTCTCGCCATAAGGAATACGAGCACAAGAAACCACGAAGACATTTTTTAAAGTCACTGTTCAAAGGATCAAAAACGACATATTGACATATATAGCAAAAATTGCGAAAATTGGCCACAATTTAAAAAATTAATTTAGAGCATCCTAGAGCCATTAGAAACAATATTAATATAGACAACATGCCCAAAAATTGATCGAAATTGCAAGAAATTCGAAAAAGCTCCTATGAACAGTAAAAACTAGGGTTTGATCACAAATGCGCGAATATTTGACGATAAAATTTGCAATAAACCTCAGAGAAGTGTAATGTAGACATGTTTAAGCAAGATTGAAACAAAAAATTTGAGCAAAAACAGATAAATCACCAAGGACTTCTCTAAACCCTAAAATTCCAAAAAATAGGGCAAAAAGGAAAAATAAATGGAAACCATACCTAAAATTCATGAAGATGAGTAGGAAAGATGATCCAAAGCTCAAGGAAGGTTTCTCTAGGATTTCTAGAGAGAGAAAATCGTAAAAAACTCGTAAAACGAAGTGTTTTGAAAAAAAATGTCGCGCCCGGATATAAGCGGTTCGCTCCAAAGATCGACCGGACAGGCTGGCTTTGTCCGGATGCCACGCCACATTTGCTGACAGCGGGCGTGGGATCCGGTCAGTGATTTATGACCGGTCACAGCAAGTTTTTTCTTAAAAAATTTAAAAATTTTAAAAACAAGCTTTAACCAGATTTCCTCAATAAACATATGAAATATAATAACTAAAAAATAATCAAGAGAAATTCGTAAATGTCACACATATTGAACAACTCATCAATTGAAAATTTAAGTTAGTATACTGTGAAATATAAGCACATCTTTCGAGATCTAAATCAATAGTAGTACTAATTTTTCAACATCAATTTTGCATTTATGAAGACTAAACTAAATCCCAAAAGCTGAAATTAGCACAAGAATATGATCCAATTGAGTTATGCACACGTTGAATTTCAAGAAGTGGCTCTTTGAGCATCTTAACTTCCACCTTATGTCGTTCAAAAACCAAGAGTAACCACCTAGCATTTCTCTAAACCTTATATATGATACATTTTTTTTTTAGAGATCTCCACTTATTTATTCATGTGGTAACTTCACACACTTACCGGACGACCGGGGTGGTAGCTCTTTCCTACATGTGGTGGTAGTTTTCACACTCCTTAAAAGGATGTAACTCTTTCCACATCTTGAATGGTGGTAGTTTTCACACTCCCAAAGGGATGTAACTCTTTCCACATCTTTAATCTCATGAAATTATTACTCCCCCTCAATTAGTGCAACCCACAATGAGATCAGTTTATTGTGATTTCAGAAAATGGGAAAACATTTTTCTTATTATGCAAATCTTCAATCAAAAATTCAATATACTTTTGATAGTTCAAGAGAGAGATACTTATTTGACTTGTATATTGACATAATTTTTCAAAGATAATGAGGTTCAAAACTAATGACACATAGGAATTTAAATTGATTGAATTAAGTTAAAATAACTCATGTAAACAATGAGATCACTTGACAAACCACTTGTAAAACAAAACAACACACTGTTCACCAAATCACATATGCAAAGCTTATCAAAAAATAATGCTTAGTTGTCTATTCTTTTAAGATTTAATGGCTCATAGAATGTATCTAGATTGAAGAATTTATTCGAATTGACCAATTCCCCCAATAAATGATATATAAAAGCAAGATGTCCGATTTGATAAAATAGGCTAGTGTTTTTTTTAAATATTCATGGCAAAAGTGATCCTATATAAATAGAATGGGAGAGAGGTAGGGAGCCACTAGACGCTTAGTATGGAAAGACTTCACCTTTGCGCACCCAAACCTTACGAATTTTGGGGTACGTCGGTTGGCTTGTAATCCTTGAGTGAAGCTTGTCGACGATTGAAGTTTTCTCAATCTTTGCACCATTCGTCTTTGCCTTCCATACTTGCCTTCGTTTCAAGTTAGACCCTTGGCGCTTGGGATTCCATCCTTGCGATGGTGTTGTTCTTTGAACCTTCGTTTTGGGCTTGAGTTGTTTTCCTTGGTTCACGTGTGACATGGAGTTCTTCCTTTGTCTACAATTTCTCTTTACGTGACCTTGAACTCCACAATAATGACAAACTTTGTTAGCAAAAGTTTTTCTAATTGAAAGCTCACTTTGAACCTTGGGCTTCGACTTTGTTGAATTCATGCCCACTTTCTTAGCAACTTGATCAACATATGTTCTCTCATAACCCAATCCTAACTTGGATGTTTGACCGAGTCCAAGCATCTTGTCAAGTTTCGATGTTCCGGAGGAGAAGTTGTTCAAATCCGCCCTTAATTGAATTATCGTCTTTGTGAATTCCATGTTTGCTTCCCTTGCCTCCGTAATTTGCTTGTTGAGAAACTTCATATTTTCCTCATTAGTTTCTCTTTCGTTTTCAAGCAAAGTGACTTTCTCTACAATTGATCCGTAGGCTCGTGCCAATCCATCCTTCTCCTTTTCCAAGCTTTTTATCAATGAAGCTAAGCTTGCATTCTCTCCTTCTAGATCGACGATCCTATGTTGTAGCTTCTTATTGTGCTTGCCGATCTTCTTTGACTCCACAATTAGTTGGCGATAAGCATCCACCATGTCTCCGCCATCCGAGTCTTCATCCGTTGCATTCTCCGGTGTGAATTGTTCATTCATAGAAGACATGGAAATTGAGTCAATAGATGATAAACATATAATATTAGAATCATGAGCTATTAAAGCGGTAGCATTAACTTCCTCATCACCGGAAGATGACTCTTCATCGGAAGGGTCATCCCACGTGATGGCTTGCATTGCCTTCTTCTTAGAAGCTTTTGTTGGGCAATCCGATGCTATATGTCCGAATCCACGACACTTATAACATTGAATTTGCCCTTCTTCCTTTTTCTTATCTCTTGAAGAGTCCTTAGAAAAATTCTCAGAATTTTTAGTCTTGGAAGAAGAAGTACTCCCTTTAGATTTGTTGAATTTTGAAGAGGAGGACTTTGAGCTTGGAAATCTTTTCTTAAAGTTCCGACGGAACTTTCTCGTGAGAAGTGCGAGTTGCTTCTCAAAATCTTCCATCGTCACATCCGAATCCATCTCGGAAGAGGAAGAGTCAACGTCGCCACCTTTTGATGCCTTGAGCGCCATCCCTGTAGACTTTGAAGAAAACTTGGAAGAAGACGAGTTAGTAGGAAAAGTCATCTCATATGTTTGAAGAGCACCTACTAGTTCATCTACTTTCATATCATCGGGATGTTTCATGGTTTCTATAGCCGCGACCTTAGGACGAAAACGTTCGGGGAGAGTTCTTAGAATTTTACGAATGATCTTGGTTTCGGGAATTTTCTCACCCAAGTTGGAACAAGTGTTGACTATGTCTTGAAGACGAGTGTAATAGTCGGTGAAGTTTTCATTCTCTTCCATATGAATAGAATCAAAACGACTAGTCAACATTTGTAATTTTTGAACTTTGACTAGACTTGTTCCCTCGTGGGTGGTTTTAAGAGTGTCCCAAATTTCTTTGGCGGTTTCACACGCCGAAATCCGAGAAAATTCGGTTTGATTTAAAGAGTTAAACAAAGCATTAATCCCCTTCCCATTGTAAGATGAACGTTCGTTTTCATCCTTAGTCCACTTAGTTCTAGCCTTGGGGACGGTAATAGCATCAACTACCTCGGTGGGATGAGTCCAACCATGTTCCACCGCTTGCCATACTCTCTCGTCGATTGCAATTAGAAACGCCCTCATGCGGACTTTCCAATAGGCATAGTTAGTGCCATCGAAGAAAGGAGGTCGATTGATATTACCACCCTCGGCCATTGACAATAACCTAAACCCGCTCTGATACCAACTGTAGGTTATAGGTCTTAGGATCTAATAGGAATCAACACCTAGAGGGGGGTGAATAGATGTTCAACGGCCAATTAAAAATCTAGATGCGATTTTAAAGTAATTGCGGAAAAATAAAATCAAACACACCAAGATTTACGTGGGAAAACTCCAAACCGGAGTGAAAAACCCACGGGACCGATCACACGAAAATTCACTAAGAAACAACCGAGTACAAGGCGATTCACCCACGACTTTACCCGATTAACCGAATCTTCTATGTGAATATCCTTCGCTGGTCCACGATCGATTGAAGTCCTCCAACCGACCACGCCGCAACTCCTTACCGCGCCAACGCCTCGAATCCACAAAGCGTCCACCGAGTCCCTGCCTCCCTACACGCGATCCTCGCGCAACACACTCTCCGTCCGAGAAGAAGAACGAAGATTTATGGTGATCTCCAAGTTAAAGCACCGTAGACGATGGGAGGGATTCGTCTAATTGATCATCAAATTGATTCGCAAGGGTAGAATCAAAGGGAAGAACCTTGAATCAACTTGACGATCAAATCTCCATCAAATCTCTCTAAGAACTAGATCAAAAAGCTTAGGAGAGAGATTCTAGGGTTTTAGGATTGAAGTATCTTCAGGTATATTATTGTATATATTCGTCCTTGAACATCCCATGGTCTATTTATAGAGTTAGAAGATTTTGAAGTCGAGTAGAATTGAAATCAGCCTTTTTAGGAATTCTGTTTTCGAGTCCACTGTCCGGTCAAACCATCTCTGTCCGGTCTCAGTGTGTCGTCAAATTTTTCGCAGCGAGCACCGACTAGGTCGACTGGGGTTTGTCCGGTCCTAGGCTCTAGCACTCGTAAATTCTTCACCGTGTCCGACGTAATCCACGATCCGGTCAAAGGCTGCGAAACTTTCTCGCTATCAACCTCACCGTGTCAGGTCAAAGAGGTTGGTCCCACAGCAGTGTTGCGTAAAAGCCGATGACGACTCACCGTGTCCATCAAAAGGGTCGATCCGGACAGGTTTATACGTAAAATATTTTTCATAAAAATCAATATTTTAAACCCTTTTTAAGTCTTCTAACTACTATGTTATTAATGTTAATCACCATAAATGATCTTAAATGCATACCTGAGGTGTCGAGCTTCTCTGACGAGTCCTGGAGCGTCTGATCTTCTTGTAATCTCTTGATCTCTTCAAGACTCCGACAAACTCACGAAATCCGCCAACTTACAAAATCCTTAACATTGACGACCTATACAGTCAGTACGCCCTGAGGGGCAGGATTGTCGGCTGGTTGCCGACGTTTGGCTATTGAGCATATCAGCATCGATCGCCCGAGTTACACACGCATTTCATGAACACCAGCGGTCTGATCCATTGCAAGAGGGTGTTCTTTTCCGAAAAAGTGGTCGCAGAGGTTCGACCCTGGAGCCCTAGAGTGGGTCATATGCAGCCTGTGGGCCTAGCGGTCAGTACTGGTCTGTACACAGGTAGAGTGGCAGTGGGCATAGGCCTGAGGTCTGCGGACCAATAGGGCAGTTTACAGATTGGGTATTTTTGTACTTTCGTACCGTTGACGCATACTTACAGTAGATGTTGTTTCATATTTGTATATCTCTCCCGTTTATTTGTTTATCATAGCTACTGGACTACTATTATCTCCTCTTGTGTCTATCTCCGCGAGGTATCCACTGGGAGGGGGAGACATGTTTACATGTTCTCACCCCTCGCCTTCTTTTTCAGGTGACGTTGCAGGTCATAGTGGGACAGCTGGTGAGGAGCGAGTCTAGTTCGCGACATAGCTCCGTCCCTTTGTCGGTTATCCCTTTACCTTTTCTGTTTTATGACTTAGACTTATTTATGGTTCAGTTCAGTATTTACCTTTGGATTATGAGATGTTCCAGTTGGTTTTATAATGTAATAAAGAAAAAGGATTTTATGCGATAAAATGGTTTTCTACGCCTCGTGGTAGCGTGTTTTTAAAAGAAAAGGTTTCCGTGTAGGAAACAGTTTTCAAAGGGTTTTCTTACTATGTTTATAAGCTTCTACATCTCTAGTTGTGAACCTATGGTGAATGGTTGTATGAATAGTAATATCTGTATTATGTTCATTTGATTGTGGTTGTTTCCTGGTAGTCTACTACACTCTGTATTTGTGAGACGCCGTGCAAATACATGGGAGACTCTGTCCGTGTGTACAGTGGACTCTCTGTATTTGTGGCGGATCTGGCATACCTTGGGGTCAGGTTTTCAAAGAAAAAAAATTCCGTTGTATTTTTCACTTTATTAATAACCCCGGGGCGTGACAGCTTAAGTGTGTACAATTCCTGATTTTTTCTTGTTAAGGATTTTGTCTTGGCAAGTTTCGTGAATTGAGTCGGAGTCTTGAAGGAGTCAGGAGCACATTTGAACAAAGAAGATGCAAACAGACGTTACAAGACTCAGCGGTGAAGCTCGGCACCTCAGGTATAATTCTAAGAACATTTATGGTGATTTTAGACTAAGATATAGTAGTTAGAGGACTTGGATTGAATTCTATTTTACAAAAATCAAAGCTGGAAAAATTTGGTCAAGATCCGGATCTGAAAGGTGACATCCGGATCTGAAAGGTGAGATCCGGATCTGAGAGGTGAGATCGGGATCCCGTAAGCCTGTCCTCTGCGCACCTTTAAGTGTGATCCGGATCTGGATTGAGATCCGGATCCCGTACCTTGCAGTTCAGGATGAATTAAGGTGGACCGGATCTAAGAGGTGGGATCCGGATCCCGAAGCTCTATATTTGATGTTGCGCAAGCCAGGCCCGGACCTCCTGGCTTGGGACCGAACCCCGTGAAAAATATTTTTCAATGACGAAAGGCGACCGGTTGAGGGGCCGAGTCCGGACCTTGGTCATGGAAATATTTCCGTATTTGGTTGTTACAATCCTAATCTATCTCTAAGTCTTCTAATACTATATAAAGACCATGGGGGTTCATAATTCAACATGCTTATATTATAAACTCTTTTGAAAACCCTAGAAGCTTGTAGGTAGCCGTTTTCCTCATCTTCTACATCAAGCTTCTCCCAAATTGATTCTCGGTGCCCTAATTCTTAATGTTTTTCTAGAATCAATTTGAGAATTGCTTAGAGATTATTCCCATAGATCTTTAATGAGAATCTAAGCAATAAATCACCATCGATCGTATTGTTCTTGCTCGGACGGAGTGTGCTCGTGGATTCGAGTGGGCGTCGTGGATTCGGCGTGTTCGAGGCTTCGTGGATTCGAAGTACGTGCGTTCGTGGACTCGGACGTGAGGGCGTGGACAACCCGAAGGAGGATTGCGCGGAGATCCATAGGAGAGTTAGAGAGGTCGAGTCCGTGGAGTTCGGTATCACCTTGTAATCTTTTCTCTTATTGATTGTTTATTCGCGTGTTGGTCTCGTGGGTTTTTAACTCCGAGTTTGGAGTTTTCCCACGTAAATCTCGGTGTGCTTTTTAATTTCCGCATTTACCTTTTTAAAGCATTGAGATTTGTGGTTTTTGGCTTTTACACCTATTCACCACCCTCTAGGTGGTTAGATACGATCTAGATAGATCCTTGGGGCTTCCCCGTAACTTACAATTGGTATCAGAGCGGGATCTAGATATATTGATATCTAATGGCCGAAGGCGGTAACATTAATCGACCTCCGCTTTTCGACGGCACGAATTATGCCTATTGGAAAGTTCGCATGAGAGCTTTTCTAATTGCAATCGAAGAGCGGGTGTGGAAATCAATTGAGTTCGGATGGAAACCTCCAACCGAAAAGGTCGATAATGTTGAGAAGCCTAAACCACGAGACAAGTGGACGAAAGATGAAAACGAGGCATCTTCGTTTAACGGCAAGGGCATAAACGCTTTATTTAATGCCTTGTCTCAAACGGAGTTTACTCGCGTTTCGGCTTGTGAAACCGCGAAAGAGATTTGGGATACTCTACAAGTTACGCATGAAGGAACAAGCTTAGTAAAGGTCCAAAAATTACAAATGCTTACAAGTAAATTTGATTCGATTTCTATGGACGAAAACGAGACCTTTACCGAGTACTATACACGTCTACAAGACGTAGTAAATACATGCGCTAACTTGGGAGAGAAAATCCCGGAGTCAAAAGTTGTTAGAAAAATTCTTCGAACTCTTCCGGAATGTTTTCGGGCAAAGGTTGCCGCGATCGAAACAGTTAAGCATCCGGACGAGATGAAAGTCGAAGAATTAGTAGGCGCTTTACAAACGTATGAGATGACTTTTCCTACTAATCAATCTTCTTCCAAGTCTTTTTCTAAAAGCACAGGGATGGCACTCAAATCAACAAAGGAAGAAGACGACGACACGGATTCCGACGAAAATATTACGCTTGCGGATTTTGAACAACAATTGGCGCTCCTCACGAAGAAGTTTCGCCGAAATTTCCGAAAGAAGAACGATGCTTCATCTTCGAAGCGAAAATCCTTTTCTAAACCTTCTTCTAATTCTAAATTGAAAGATAAAAAACTTGCAAAGTCTTCGAATGAAAAAGATGAATTCGAAGGGGAAATCCAATGCTTCAAGTGTAGAGGCTACGGCCATATCGCAACGGATTGTCCTTCGAAGAAGATGTATAAACCGAAGGCTTTGCAAGCTAAAACGAAAACTTGGGATGACTCTTCTTCAAACGGATCATCATCAAGTGATGAAGAAAAGGATCATACGGCTTTAATCGCTAATTCTACATTTCCTCCGTCTTCTAATGTTGCTTGTTTATCATCTATTGTTTCTAACTCAAATCTTTCTCTCTCTTCGCATGGGTCTTCGAGCGAGAATGGCGAAAGTGAGGAGGAATCGAACGACGAGGATATTGCGGAAGCATACAATCAACTTCTTGTTGAATCGCGAAAAATGGCGAAATTCAATAAGAAGTTGGAAAGTCGATTGTTGGAGATTGAAGAGGATAACAACAATATGAGGATCATGAATGAAGCTCTTGAGGAGGAACGGGAATCGATTTTGAATAACAATTCGGTCCTCCAAAAGAAGCTAGAAGAAGCGGAATTAACGATGAAATCTTATAAGGATAAGATTGGATTTTTGGAGCAACAATTTAAGAAAACTTTTACATCCAATCAAGTGTTAACCAAGCAAGTTTATCAACTCAAATCCGATCTTCAACAATTTTCTTCGGGGTCGAAGAAGTTGGATAGTATGCTTGGGTTAGGTCAAACGAACAAGTTGGGCCTCGGATATGAACGGACATACGTTGAGAAGGAGTTAAAGTCGATATCTAAAGTCTCAACGACCTTGAAGGAAAAGGTGTGTCACAAGTGCGGCATCAAAGGACACATCAAGAAGAGTTGTCCAAAGAAGAATAAATCGGTACTCCCTACTACTCGGCCTCCCCCTCGGAATCAAAAGAATAATAATTTGGGTCGAGTATCTCAACCAAACCGGAGTTCTAAGCGAAAGTCACAAGCGGTTTGGGTTTCAAAGCCTCAACGACAACATCAACCGAAGCTTCAAGCAATGAAAAGACCAACGGTGGATCAAAAGTCGAAACAACTTGTACCTAACGTCGACAAGCCAAGACAACCAAAGATCCGACAAGTTTGGATCCCAAAGGTGATATCTTTCCTTGCTCCTCGGCTTAGTTTATTTTTATTTATATAATGCTTTGATTGATGCATATTGCATACTATATTTTCATTGCATTACATCTTTTTGACGAGGTTCATTGTTTAAAATTTTATTTTGAAATTTTTTTTAGGAGAGGTATTTGGGAATTTTTAATTTGATTGAATTTTTTTTAGAAGGGAGATGATTGAAAATCATTAATGTAGAGAGATTAAAAGTTTTTTTAAAAGAGCTTTAACCGGTATCTAAAGTCAATTCAAAGTAAATTAAATTCATATTAATTATCAATCTTACTCCACTTTTTATTATTTTGACGATAATTAATTATGTGATTTGTTCTTACATACTTTCATCAAAATTTTGAAATTAATTTTAATCTCTTGGTAATTGATTCATCTTGGTAGTGAATGTTGAATATAATTGATGGATATTTGCTAATCGACTAAAGTTCGTCAAAATTATTTTCAAATGTGAGATTGTCTAAGTTAGGGGGAGTTTGTTTTATTTAAAAAAAAAGGAAGAAACTCCTTAATTTAAAAGATGTGGAAAGAGTTACATCCGAAAGGAGTGTGAAAACTACCACCACATGTAGGAAAGAGCTACCACCCTGGCCGTCCTAAGACGTGTGTGAAGCTACCACATGGGTAATTATATGAAAAACCGAAAAGGTTGAGAAAAAATATATGTGAATATTTTAGAATTTTCGGCGTTATAAGGTGGTAGATTGAAAAAGATGCTCAAAGAGCCACCCCCGGTGTTTATTAGCTAAATCTCTATTTTGAACGTGTTGCGACGAATTGGTGTCAATTTGGACAAATTTCTAGAAATTATTATTTATCAATTCGCATCTTGATGATTTAAATAATTTTGATTGTTCTTAATATCAAATTTTGATGATATGATGTCTTTTGAAATCAAATAATATTTTATCTTCATCATAATGATTTTTGGAGTACAATCTTTAACTTTTATGAAATTAACTTAATTTGGAAGGATTTTTGAGAAAACAAGGCAAAATTTTTTTTGATGAGGAGGACACGGAGTGTGTAGCATATCGAAAATTCGACGATAAGATCGGACTTTGGCCAAATTGACTAAAGTACGAAAACAAAATAGTTGGACATGTTCCAATTGCCATTCCAAACTTCTTGGAAAGGTTAGAGGATAATCTAAAAGAGTTAAAAGGGTTTTGGCGTTGTTCGGCGCGAAGTAGAGTCGAAACGAAAAACACAAGTCCGGCATTCTCGTACGACAGCAAAGTTGCTGTACCGGTATAGCAACTTTGACCGAGAGGGAAGAGCTCTCGGGTTTGAGAATTTTATGGCCCATACCGGTACAGCCCGGGTGTCTGTACCGGTATAGCCATCGCACCCGAGAAGGAGAGAGCTCTCGGGTTTGATAGTTTTCTTTGGCCCATACCGGTACAGGTCGTCCCATACCGGTATAGATGCTGCGAAACCGAGGGAAGCTGCTCTCGGGTTTCCGCCACTGTAGCACCCCATACCGGTACAGAGTTCCCCCATACCGGTATGGGATGGTCTGACAGCAGTTTGTGAACTGCGCGAAATAAAAGAAGTAGAGGGGCTTTTTGGCTATTGTTACAACACAATAAGCTCTCCCTTCACTCACTTCACAGCACACACACACTCACTCTCTCATTTCTTTCTTTTGTTCCCTTTCTCTCTCTAGAGGAGCTCTAGGGCAAGGGAAGAAGAAGGAGAAGAAGTTGGAGGAGAGGACTTTGGAGCTTTAGGAAGGCTTCTTGGAGGTCTTGAAGCTCTCCTACAAGGAGTAGTTGGAAGAGCATTGCACTAGAGGTAAGAGTTCTACAAGTTTAAGCTTATGGTTGTGGTTTTCTCTAAGTTTAGAGGTTTTCTAGCTTGTTGCTAGTGTTAGAGGCATGCTAGGGCTATGAACACCATGAAAGCTCCATGAGAGCTCAAGTGCTCTCATGGTGATTTCTTAGGGTTTGTTGTAAACCCCAAATAGATGGTTCTAATGGGTCAAGGATGGTTTTAGGGAGCTTCTAGGTTGATCTAAAGCTATATTTTGCTTGTGAATGAGATCAAAACCCTAGGTTTGACATAGGGCATTGTTGGAGCACCCAAATTTGGGGCTTTTGAACATAGGGGTTCTTGGGTCAAATTGACCTTGTAGAAACCTAATTGGGGGTATTCCCGACGCGTGGGACAACTCCGTTTAATTAAACGAAAATCCGATATAGGGGCTACTATGTAAAATGGCCCGATTAGGTTCACTTTTAAACTGCATGTTTTTACCTAGGCCTCTGTAGGTCGTGAAACTTCTTGGGCATCCTCACAAAATTATTTTAAGGTGGGGGGTGCATACCGGAATCATCGAATTCCCTTCTATGTCTGTTTTCACCTTTTGAGCATATTCTATGTATAGCGTATTCATGCATGATAGGGTAGAGGTTAATTATGCTATGGTTGAACTTCAATTATTGTTCTAATATGAGAATGAACTTAGAGATTGTAATGGAACCATAGAGGCATGAGAATTAGAACCCTACTTGTGTGAATATAGGATGGACTTGATCTTAGTCAACAAAGGTGATATTGAACATAGAGACAAGATTGGCATTGAGACAACCTTAGTTAAACATAGTTTAACTTAGTGGCATTATGGCAAGAATGATATACATGATTAGGTAGAAAATCTATCATTGACAATGGCATGGTAACTAGTGGCTATGAATCCTCAATGTGAGGATTAGATCGATACTCTTGACAAGTCTTGGCTTGAGGGAGGTCGCTCCTCCTCAAGCGGTGAGTTCCTAATACCTAGGGGATCGTGGCCCCGACGGGACGGTCCCTCGGTCTTGTAGGCTTAGAGCCTCCCCGTTCGCTGAGGGATTTTGGGTCTTGAGTTTGTTGGGGTTAACTATGTTAACCGGCAAGATTGGGTAATGAGCCAAGTAAAGTAAAGTAAAGTAAAGTATGGTATAGAGCATGCATGCAAACATATCTAAATTCGATTATCTATCTATCTGACTCTTTCTTTCAGACATATTATTAGCATACATAGTTTGGTTACTATTTCTTTTCCGTTGAAATACTTATGCCCGGATAGACCTAGTGGGTAAGTCGGCGGGTCGGGTTGCCGAGCCCACTGGGAACTTCGTTGTAGTTCTCACACCACTAACCCCACAGGTCCTAGCACGAGCGGGGCAGCGGAGGACCGGGGCAAGGGGTTAGTGCCATAGCTAGTGGCCACCGGAGTATCGCATTAGTTATTTCCTTTTTATTACTTGTATCAACTTTATTTTGTTGAACTATAGATGTCAAGTTGTAAACATTCAAGTAAATTTTGGGAGATGGCAAATGTAAAAAGAAATGATGTATTGAATGCTAAAAGAATGTAATAGACTAGTTTACTTGTATTTGGTTCAAATGTAATCAAGTTCATGTATGGTTTATATTCTAGCTTAGTGCTTACTCTTCCATTGTTGTTGTTGCTTACCTTCGTGTAAGCCTTGTATAATTGCAAATTCTCTTTGATTTGTTAGATTGTACTTGTTGTTAGAGCCTTGGCGGGCAGTGGAGGCCCTCGTCTGCTCGGCTGTTGACGTGGCCCGAACCCGACCAAATAGGCGGGTAGCGGGGCGTGATGATAAAGTGGTATCAGAGCGTGAACGGAAGTAAGCAAAGGTCTAGGATTGACTTAAGAACCATAGGATTGGAGACCTTAGGGACTTAGGAAACGTTTAACGTGGATTTGGTAAACGCGAAAGCTAGTGGATTGGGTTGACATTAAGACTTCTCTAGTAGGAATTAGAGATGAATTCAAGTATTTATTTCTGCTTAAGGAACCTTGTGGGGCGGCCGACCACATGACACCTAGAGTGGGAAATAATTTACTTATTTGCTTTCGCTTAATTGGGTAGTTATTTTGGAACGTGTAAGAGTCACGTGTATTGAGTATTAATGTGTGTGCTACGTTTCGGACGTGATGGCACCACGGGGACGCCTCCTAAGACGCGATCCACCGCGGCACCACCTCCCGAGGTGCCCGAGCACGGATCGGCGAAGCACGCGAGCCGCAAGCCCAAGTAGCGGCGTTGGTCGGGCTATGAAGAAAGCGGGAGCAGCCTTAGTAGGCTCCACGATTTGGTGGCTCGCGGCGGCGGCGGCGCCCGTGCCTCGGACCCGACGCCACCGATGAGCTCGCGGCACCACCTCCCGTGGCGGCAGCGGTACCGATGATTGTACCACCGCCGCTTTCGGGTTCGTCGGCTTCGTATCACGACACCCCCGAGGCGGAGCGGAACGGGCGGTAGCGGTGTTGACGGCTTTCAAGCGGTTAAAGCCACCAACCTTCAACGGGGAAGACAAGGACCCGTGGATGGTCGAGACGTGGTTGATCGCTATGCAATCCTTGTTCGAGGACTTCTATACCCTCGAGCGGGACAAGGTGCATTTGGCGGCCCATTGCTTCGAGGGGTCGGCGCGCCTTTGGTGGAGGCAAGTGAAGGAGGATCGTTCCTTGAACGATACTACCATGGCTTGGGAGACGTTACGGGAGATGCTATTGATGGAGTATTTTCCCGAAAGCGATAAAAGAAAGATCGAGGAGGACTTCCGCAAGCTAAGGCAGGGGAGTCGCACAGTGCGCGAATACGAGAGGGAATTCACGCACATGATCCATTGCGTGCCGAGCTTGGTCCACGGCGACGGGGACCGGCGAAGAAGTTCGGCGTGGGTTGAGGCCGGATATTTTTAAGACAGCTGATTCTTTTCCGCTGACGACCTATGGAGAGGTATTGGACCGCGCACTTTGGGTGGAGCGCGGCAATGCTATAGCGCGAGAGGAGCGCGAGGCTTTTGAGAGGGACAAGGACAGGGAGAAGTCCAAGAAGCGGGCATCGAGTGGGTCTGCGGGGCAATCGAGCTCTAAGCGGCCCCCTCGACCTCGCCGGTCACGTTGGCGGCAATGAGTCGACTCGCAGTCGACCTCCTACCCGTGTGTTATCTGCGGCGGGAACCACAGAGTTGTTACTTGCCCTCAGCGGGAGGGGCGATGTTTTCGGTGTGGCCAGGCGGGCCACATTGGTCGCGAGTGTCCGGGCAGCTCATCTCCTGCACCCTCAGCAGCCTTCAAGACAAGACACTCCGCGAGCCATGGGACCGCCACCCGCTATGTCCGCCGGACGGTCATCGGCATCTCGTCGCAGGAGGCACCTCGAGCACCTAGTGGGCGGGTTTTTGCCACTCGTGGAGGAGCCGACTCAGCACTGGGCCCATGATGTGGTGGTGTATTATTCTCGATCCAAGGCACTCGAGCTAAAGCATTATTTGATACGTGCATCTCATTCATTCATACGTGCATCATTCGCCGAGGCTCATGGGGTAGAGATAGGGCGTCATGATGACCAATGGTGGGTCAACTCTATCGAGCACTCTTTGCCGTGGACGAGGAGTGCGAAAATTGCCCAGTGCAAATTGGGGATTGGATTATGCCAATCAATCTCCTAGTGGTCGAGCGGTTATCGGGCTTCGACGTGGTCTTAGGGATCAACTGGCTCTCTAAATACTACGCCGTCATCGATTGTGAGAGGAAGGTTATCACATTTCGTGAACCTGGACGAGAAGAAATGGTTTACCAAGCGTGTAAGGGCGCACGTTTTGCGGCGACCATATCGTCGGTGAGGGCGAAGAGGATGATCAAGGGTGGTTGCAAGGCTTATTTAGCGACCATCGTGGATACCCAAAGGGAGCACCCGGAATTGAGTAGCATTCGGGTGGTATGCGAGTACCCGGATGTGTTTCCGGCGGAGTTACCGGGATTGCCACCGGACCGGGAAGTTGAGTTTGTTATTGACTTAGTCCCCGGGGCGGCGCCAATCTCGAAGGCTCCGTATAGAATGGCACCGGTGGAGCTTAAAGAACTTAAAGCCCAACTGCAAGACTTGCTCGATAAAGGCTTTGTGCGGCCGAGCGTGTCTCCGTGGGGAGCTCCGGTGCTGTTTGTGAAAAAGAAGGACGGCACACTTCGACTTTGCGTTGACTATCGCGAGTTGAACAAAGTCACAATCAAGAACAAGTACCCGTTGCCGAGGATTGACGATTTATTCGATCAGTTGCAAGGGTCAAGGGTTTATTCGAAGATTGACCTTCAATCGGGGTATCATCAGTTGAAGATACGGCCCAAGGATGTGCACAAAACGGCGTACCGTACGCGGTATGGCCATTATGAGTTCACGGTTATGCCTTTCGGGCTTACTAATGCCCGGCGGCATTTATGGACTTAATGAATAGAGTCTTCCGTCCGCTATTGGACCGGTGCGTTGTGGTATTCATTGACGACGTATTGGTATATTCTCGGACCGAGGAAGAACACGAGGAGCACTTGAGAATCGTGTTGGAGACACTCGAGAGAAGCTTTATGCCAAATTGAAGAAATGTGAGTTTTGGCTACGGAGGTTACCTTCTTGGGTCACGTTATATCCGGGAGGCGGCGTCTCCGTGGACCCAAAGAAAGTTGAGGCAATTGAAGATTGGCCTCGCCCGACGAATGCAACGGAAATTCGAAGTTTTTTGGGGCTTGCGGGCTACTACCGGCGGTTCGTGGAGGGGTTCGCCAAAATAACAACTCCACTAACGCGCCTTACGCACAAAGGGGTGAAGTATATTTGGAGCCCCGAATGTGAGCGAAGCTTTGAGGAGCTTAAGAAAAGATTGACGACGACTCCGGTGCTTGCTTTGCCGACGACGGGGGAGAGTTATGTCGTGTACAGTGATGCTTCTTACGTTGGTCTTGGGTGCGTTCTGATGCAAAATGGCCGAGTTATCGCTTATGCTTCGCGCCAATTAAAGACATATGAGAAGAACTACCCGATTCACGACTTGGAATTAGCGGCGGTCATTTTCGCGCTAAAGCTTTGGAGGCATTACTTGTACGGGGAACATTGTGAGATTTACACGGATCATAAGAGTCTCAAGTATTTGTTCACCCGAAAGAGTTAAATATGCGACAACGGCGGTGGTTAGAATTGCTTAAAGACTATGATGTTACTATTCTATATCACCCCGGAAAGCAAATGTCGTGGCCGATGCTTTGAGTAGAAAGTCGGCGGAGAATTTGGCGACGGCGATTACACCTCAACCCGCATTGCGCAAGGAGATGCGGCTAGGACGTGAAGTGGTGGCGCCGGTAGTGCCGGCAACAGTTGCTATGTTGATCGTGCAACCCACCTTGTTGGAGAAGATAAAGGAGTTACAAATTTCCGATCCTTATCTCCAAAAGGTGCGGGGCGAGGTAGAGAACGGTAGTGCCGAAGATTTTGGCATTGGGACCGACGGAACACTACGGTATCGAACCGTTGGTGTGTGCCCAAGGACGGTGATCTTCGGAGGGCGATTATGCAAGAAGCACACCAATCACCCTATAGTATTCACCCGGGTGGCACCAAGATGTACCAAGACTTGAAACTCCATTATTGGTGGCCGGGTATGAAAAGGGACATTGGAGAGTTTGTGGCACAATGTCTCACGTGCCAACAAGTAAAAGCGGAGCGTCGTTTCCAAATGGGAAATTGCAAAGTCTACCAATACCCGTGTGGAAGTGGGAAGACATTGCTATGGACTTTGTGACGGGTTTGCCTAGGTCGCAAGGCGGGCACGACGCGATTTGGGTAGTTGTGGACCGGTTGACAAAAAGCGGCTCACTTTTTGCCGATCCACACTACTTGGTCGGGAGACAAGCTAGCTCAAGTGTATCTCGACGAGGTCGTGAGGTTACACGGGGTTCCGGTGTCAATTGTATCGGATCGAGACCCGAGGTTCACCTCTCATTTTTGGAAGAGCTTGCAAGATGCTTTGGGTACACGGCTCAATTTTAGCACGGCATTTCATCCTCAAAGTGACGGTCAATCGGAGAGGACTATTCAGATACTTGAGGATATGCTTCGGGCTTGTGTACTCGACTATAAAGGCGGATGGCACGATTTCCTACCAATGGCGGAATTCGCATACAACAATAGCTACCAAGAGAGTATTGCGATGGCGCCATTCGAGGCCCTTTATGGTAAGAAGTGTCGTTCTCCAATTCGTTGGAGCGACGTGGGCGAGAGAGCGACTCTTGGCCCCGATGTTGTGCGGGAGGCGGAGGAGAAGGTCCGCCTAGCTCGACAAAGACTCACGACGGCGCAATCTCGGCAAAAGAGTTATGCCGATAAGCGGAGGAAGGATCTAGAGTTTGCGGTTGGAGACCGCGTGTTTTTGAAAGTATCACCTATGCGCGGCATAAAAAGGTTTGGAGTTCGGGGGAAGCTAAGTCCCCGATATATCGGACCTTTTGAGATATTGGAGCGGATCGGTGCGGTAGCATACAAGTTGGCATTACCACCGAGACTTGCGGGAGTGCACAATGTGTTTCACGTTTCAAATCTTCGCAAGTATATCCACCATTCGGCTCATGCATTGGAGTATGAACCGGTGGAGTTAAACGAGGACATGACCTATGAAGAGTACCCGGTTTGTATTCTTGGGAAAGGCGAAAAGAAGCTTAGGAATCGCAAGATTTCCTACGTCAAGGTCCGGAGCAATCATGCGGTGCGTGAAGTCACTTGGGAGGTTGAGGACACAATGGGGAAGGAGTACCCTCACTTGTTCGAGTCGACAAGCTAAGGTATGCGTTAAGTTTCGCGGACGAAACTAATTTTAAGGGGTGGAGAATGTAGCATATCGAAAATTCGACGATAAGATCGGACTTTGGCCAAATTGACTAAAGTACGAAAACAAAATAGTTGGACATGTTCCAATTGCCATTCCAAACTTCTTGGAAAGGTTAGAGGATAATCTAAAAGAGTTAAAAGGGTTTTGGCGTTGTTCGGCGCGAAGTAGAGTCGAAACAGCGCGAAAAACACAAGTCTGGGCATTCTGTACCGGTACAGGCAAAGTTGCTGTACCGGTATAGCAACTTTGACCGAGAGGGAAGAGCTCTCGGGTTTGAGAATTTTATGGCCCATACCGGTACAGCCCGGGTGTCTGTACCGGTATAGCCATCGCACCCGAGAAGGAGAGAGCTCTCGGGTTTGATAGTTTTCTTTGGCCCATACCGGTACAGGTCGCCCCATACCGGTATAGTTGCTGCGAAACCGAGGGAAGCTGCTCTCGGGTTTCCGCCACTGTAGCACCCCATACCGGTACAGAGTTCCCCCATACCGGTATGGGATGGTCTGACAGCAGTTTGTGAACTGCGCGAAATAAAAGAAGTAGAGGGGCTTTTTGGCTATTGTTACAACACAATAAGCTCTCCTTTCACTCACTTCACAGCACACACACACTCACTCTCTCATTTCTTTCTTTTGTTCCCTTTCTCTCTCTAGAGGAGCTCTAGGGCAAGGGAAGAAGAAGGAGAAGAAGTTGGAGGAGAGCACTTTGGAGCTTTAGGAAGGCTTCTTGGAGGTCTTGAAGCTCTCCTACAAGGAGTAGTTGGAAGAGCATTGCACTAGAGGTAAGAGTTCTACAAGTTTAAGCTTATGGTTGTGGTTTTCTCTAAGTTTAGAGGTTTTCTAGCTTGTTGCTAGTGTTAGAGGCATGCTAGGGCTATGAACACCATGAAAGCTCCATGAGAGCTCAAGTGCTCTCATGGTGATTTCTTAGGGTTTGTTGTAAACCCCAAATAGATGGTTCTAATGGGTCAAGGATGGTTTTAGGGAGCTTCTAGGTTGATCTAAAGCTATATTTTGCTTGTGAATGAGATCAAAACCCTAGGTTTGACATAGGGCATTGTTGGAGCACCCAAATTTGGGGCTTTTGAACATAGGGGTTCTTGGGTCAAATTGACCTTGTAGAAACCTAATTGGGGGTATTCCCGACGCGTGGGACAACTCCGTTTAATTAAACGAAAATCCGATATAGGGGCTACTATGTAAAATGGCCTGATTAGGTTCACTTTTAAACTGCAGGTTTTTACCTAGGCCTCGGTAGGTCGTGAAACTTCTTGGGCATCCTCACAAAATTATTTTAAGGTGGTGGGTGCATACCGGAATCATCGAATTCCCTTCTATGTCTGTTTTCACCTTTTGAGCATATTCTATGTATAGCGTATTCATGCATGATAGGGTAGAGGTTAATTATGCTATGGTTGAACTTCAATTATTGTTCTAATATGAGAATGAACTTAGAGATTGTAATGGAACCATAGAGGCATGAGAATTAGAACCCTACTTGTGTGAATATAGGATGGACTTGATCTTAGTCAACAAAGGTGATATTGAACATAGAGATAAGATTGGCATTGAGACAACCTTAGTTAAACATAGTTTAACTTAGTGGCATTATGGCAAGAATGATATACATGATTAGGTAGAAAACCTATCATTGACAATGGCATGGTAACTAGTGGCTATGAATCCTCAATGTGAGGATTAGATCGATACTCTTGACAAGTCTTGGCTTGAGGGAGGTCGCTCCTCCTCAAGCGGTGAGTTCCGAAACAGTCACCTAGGGGATCGTGGCCCCGACGGACGGTCCCTCGGGTCTTGTAGGCTTAGAGCCTCCCCTGCTCAAAGGAGGGATTTTGGGTCTTGAGTTTGTTGGGGTTAACTATGTTAACCGGCAAGATTGGGTAATGAGCCAAGTAAAGTAAAGTAAAGTAAAGTATGGTATAGAGCATGCATGCAAACATATCTAAATTCGATTATCTATCTATCTGACTCTTTCTTGCATAGTATTAGCATACATAGTTTGGTTACTATTTCTTTTCCGTTGAAATACTTATGCCTGGATAGACCTAGTGGGTAAGTCGGCGGGGTCGGTTGCCGAGCCCACTGGGAACTTCGTTGTAGTTCTCACACCACTAACCCCACAGGTCCTAGCACGAGCGGGGCAGCGGAGGACCGGGGCAAGGGGTTAGCGCCATAGCTAGTGGCCACCGGAGTATCGCATTAGTTATTTCCTTTTTATTACTTGTATCAACTTTATTTTGTTGAACTATAGATGTCAAGTTGTAAACATTCAAGTAAATTTTGGGAGATGGCAAATGTAAAAAGAAATGATGTATTGAATGCTAAAAGAATGTAATAGACTAGTTTACTTGTATTTGGTTCAAATGTAATCAAGTTCATGTATGGTTTATATTCTAGCTTAGTGCTTACTCTTCCGCTGTGTTGTTGCTTACCTTCGTGTAAGCCTTGTATAATTGCAAATTCTCTTTGATTTGTTAGATTGTACTTGTTGTTAGAGCCTTGGGCGGGCAGGGGAGGCCCTGTCCGTTCGGCGTCTGTTGACGTGGCCCGAACCCGACCAAATAGGCGGGTAGCGGGGCGTGACAGAGTGATTTTACCTTTTTGAGCTTTATTATTTATATTTTATTTTTTCTCTCCTATGACTTTGTCTAGTTTGCTTGATTTTGGTATCTAGATTTGTAACTATGTCATGACTACTTTTTTTTTGCTCGTTTGCTTTTCTCTCTATTTGTATTTCTTTTTGGCAATTTTTGACAAAAAGGGGGAGAATGAAGAACAAGGTATAGAGGGAGAAGATATTTGGTATTTGATGCATATACGAAGGGGGAGGTATGATGAGATTAAGGAGGGAGAATGAGATGTGATCATGAAAAAGGGGGAGAAATGAACAAAGAGGGAGAGATTGTTATTTTCATATATTTTTTCTACTAACTTTGTTTGTGAACTTTGTTTGTAGAGAAAGTAATCTAATTGCAGATCATTGAAGACTTCAAGACTCCTTGTGTCTAAGTCATAGAGTTTGTTTTAGGAGTTTTGATGTAATTTTGAGTTTCAAAATTGTATTTGGATTACACGCGAGAAGTTTAGTGTTTTGGTGATGACATTGAACTTCGTTTTTCTTTTATGATGTAATTTTAGTGAGCTTTTGTGTTTTGTCACGAAATTGCCAAAGGGGGAGATTGTTAAGGATTTTGTCTTGGCAAGTTTCGTGAATTGAGTCGGAGTCTTGAAGGAGTCAGGAGCACATTTGAACAAAGAAGATGCAAACAGACGTTACAAGACTCAGCGGTGAAGCTCGGCACCTCAGGTATGATTCTAAGAACATTTATGGTGATTTTAGACTAAGATATAGTAGTTAGAGGACTTGGATTGAATTCTATTTGACAAAAATCAAAGTCGGAAAAATTTGGTCAAGATCCTGGATCCGAAAGGTGACATCCGGATCCGAAAGGTGAGATGGGGATCTGAGAGGTGAGATCGTGATCCCGTAAGCCTGTCCTCTGCGCACCTTTAAGTGTGATCCGGATCTGGATTGAGATCCGGATCCCGTACCTTGCAGTTTCAGGATGAATTAAGGTGGACCGGATCTAAGAGGTGGGATCCGGATCCCGAAGCTCTATATTTGATGTTGCGCAAGTCAGGACCGGATCTCATGGCTTAGGACCGGACCCTGTGAAAAATATTTTTCAATGACGAAAGGCAGGACCGGTTGAGGGGGGCTGAGTCCGGACCTTGGCTGCGGGAAATATTTCCAGCTTTGGTTGTTACAATCCTAATCTATCTCTAAGTCTTCTAATACTATATAAAGACCATGGGGGATTCATAATTCAACATGCTTATATTATAAACTCTTTTGAAAACCCTAGAAGCTTGTAGGTAGCCGTTTTCCTCATCTTCTACATCAAGCTTCTCCCAAATTGATTCTCGGTGCTCTAATTCTTAATGGTTTTCTAGAATCAATTTGAGAATTGCTTAGAGATTATTCCCATAGATCTTTTGTCACGCCCCGGGACCGCCAATTTGGTCAGTTCGGGCACGCCAACAGACGCCGAACTACGTAGCTCTCCCCGTCCGCCCAAGGCTCAACAACAACGAGTACATGTATAAAGAAATGAACAATTCCCAGGACAACATTTCAATATACATGGCTTGCACGAGGGCAAGCAACAACCAACAAAAGTGAAAGTAATCTAACTATTACATTCATACATTGTATCTTGATCACTTTCAATCAAATACAAAGTTCATACAATTTCTTTACATTCATTCATCACGTTTTACAATTTCATCTCTCAAATGAACTTAATACATTTTCATCTCTTACATGATTTTATTACATTTCTATTCATCAACATAATAGATAAAACATACAGAGGGTGTCTCTATACACAATGGTAGCACACTACCTAGAGCACGATAACCATGCCACGAGCCACGATCGTCCCGCTCGCGCTAGAACCTGTGTCACGCCCCGCCACCCGCCTATTTGGTCGGGTTCGGGCCACGTCAACAGACGCCGAACGGACAGGGCCTCCCCTGCCCGCCCAAGGCTCTAACAACAAGTACAATTTAACAAATCAAAGAGAATTTGCAATTATACAAGGCTTACACGAAGGTAAGCAAAAACACAGCGGAAGAGTAAGCACTAAGCTAGAATATAAACCACACATGAACTTGATTACATTTGAACCAAATACAAGTTAACTAATCTATTACATTCTTTAAGCATTCGTTACATCATTTCTTTTTACATTGTCATCTCCCAAAATTTACTTGAATGTTTACAACTTGACATCTATAGTTCAACAAAAATAAAGTTGATACAAGTATAACAAAAAGGAAATGACTAGATGCAAGACTCCGGTGGCCACTAGCTATGGCGCTAACCCCTTGCCCCGGTCCTCCGCCGCCCCGCTCGTACTAGGACCTGTGGGGTTAGGGGTGTGAGAACTACAACGAAGTTCCCAGTGGGTTCGGCAACCGACCCCGCCGACTTACCCACTAGGTCTATCCAGGCATAAGTATTTCAACGAAAATGAAATAGTAACCAACTATATAAATGCTAATACTATGCCTGCAAGAAAGAGTCAGATAGATAGATAATCGAATTCGGATATGTTTGCATGCATGCTCTTTACCATACTTTACTTTACTTTACTTTACTTGGCTCATTACCCAATCTTGCCGGTTAACGTAGTTAACCCCAACAAACACAAGACCCAAAATCCCTCACTGAACGGGGAGGATCTAAGCCTACAAGACCCGAGGGACCGTCCGTCGGGGCCACGATCCCCTAGGTGACTCGTTCTAACTCACCGCTGAGGAGGAGCGACCTCCCTCAAGCCAAGACTTGTCAAGAGTATCGATCTAATCCTCACATTGAGGATTCATAGCCACTAGTTACCATGCCATTGTCAATGTTAGGTTTTCTACCTAATCATGTATATCATTCTTGCCATAATGCCACTAAGCTAAACTATGTTTAACTAAGGTTATCCCAATGCCAATCTTGTCTCTATGTTCAATATCACCTTTGTTGACTAAGATCAAGTCCATTATGTATTCACACAAGTAGGGTTCTAATTCTCATGCCTCTATGGTTCCATTACAATCTCTAAGTTCATTTCCATACTAGAACAATAATTGAAGTTCAACCATAGCATAATTAACCTCTACCCTATCATGCATGAATACGCTATACATAGAATATGCTCAAAAGGTGAAAACAGACATAGCAGGGAATTCTATGATTCCGGTATGTACCCCCCACCTTCAAATCATTTAGTGAGGATGCGCAAGAAGTTTCACGACCTACCGAGGCCTAGGTAAAAACTCAGCTTTAAAAATGAACCTAATCGTGCCATTTTACATAGTAGCCCCTATATCGGATTTTCGTTTAATTAAACGGAGTTGTCCCACGCGTGAATACCCCCAATTAGGTTTCTACAAGGTCAATTTGACCCAAGAACCCCTATGTTCAAAAGCCCCAAATTTGGGTGCTCCAACAATGCCCTATGTCAAACCTAGGGTTTTGATCTCATTCACAAGTAAAATATAGCTTTAGATCAACCTAGAAGCTCTCTAAAACCATCCTTGACCCATTAGAACCATCTATTTGGGGTTTACCACAAACCCTAGCCAACCACCATTAGAGCTCATGAAGCTCTCATGAGTTTTCATGGAGTTCATGGCCAAACAAGCCCTCTAACACTAGCAACAAGCTAGAAACTCCAAAACGTAGGAGAAAACCTAAACCCTAGAGTTAAACTTGTAGAACTCTTACCTCTAGTGCAATGCTCTTCCAACTACTCCTTGTAGGAGAGCTTCAAGACCTCCAAGAAGCCTTCCTAAAGCTCCAAAGTCCTCTCCTCCAACTTCTTCTCCTTCTTCTTCCTTGCCCTAGAGCTCCTCTAGAGAGAGAAAGTGAGAGAAAAGAGAGTGAGTGTGTGTGTGCTGTGAAATGAGTGAAGGGAGAGCTTATTGTGTTGTAACACTAGCCAAAAAGCCCCTCTACTTCTTTTATTTCGCGTACCCACAACCGTCAAGCGACCATCCCATACCTAGATGGGGAAATCAGACGGTATGGGGTGCTACAAAGGCGTAAATCCGAGAGCAGCCTTCCTGGTTTCAAAGATCTATACCAGATGGGGCGACCCGTACCGGTATGGGCTGCAGAAAACTATCAAACCCGAGAGCTCTCTCCTTCTGCAAAGATGGCTATACTCGCACGTACACCCGGCCGTACCGGTACATGGGCCATAAAATTATCAAACCCGAGGACTCTTCCCTTCTCGGTGTGATGGCTATACCGCACGTACACACCGTGGCCGTACCGCATGGGCCATAAAACTGTCAAACCCGAGAGCTCTCCTCCTCTCAGGTGTGATGGCTATACCGCACAGTACACCGTGGTCGTACCTGCATGGGTACTCCGACTTGTGTTTTCGCAACAAGCTTCGACTCTACTTCGCGCCGAACAACGCCAAAACCCTTTTAACTCTTTTAGATTATCTTCTAACCTTTCCAAGAGATTTGGAATGGCAATTGGAACATGTCCAACTATTTTATTTTCGTACTTTAGTCAATTTGGCCAAAGTCCGATCTTATCGTCGAATTTTCGATATGCTACAACCTGCATGGTTAGTGGGATGAGAACTACAACGAAGTTCCCAGTGGGTTCGGCCGCCAACCTCGCCGACTTGCCCACTAGGTTTATTCAGGCATATATAAGTGAAAGGTAGATAAATATCAAACCAACTAATGCAATACTAATACAATGCCTGCAAAGAAACTGAGTCAACAGATAGATAATCAAATACATGATAATTAGGCATGCATGTTCTCGTTCTTGTTCTTATTCTTTTTCTTGTTCTTGTTCTCTTTGGCCTTTACCCAATCATCCCTGGGTACTCCTGGTTCACCCCAAAACTCACAATTCAAATTCCGTCACCGGGAGGCTAATAGCACTACCACCCGAGGGATCTTCGCCGGGTACCGCCCGTGGTGTCTACACTCCGAGTACACCGCTTGAGGGGGAGCTACCGCCCTCAAGCCGGAACCAATACATGTGAGTATGATCCCATCCTCAACTTTGAGGAGGTAGCCAAACTGTCTCAATGTCTCAAAGCTAAAGCTTTGTTCGATCATTCTTGTTCTTGGTGCCAACTTGGTCACTAATACCACTATGGTTAAACTTTGTTTAACTGATCACTTTTCAATGCCAATCAAGTCTCTGTGCCTCGATGCCAATGATAGGTTTCTTACCTAATCATGCATCTCACTATATCTGAATCTCAATGGTCCTGATGCCACAATGGTCATAATGCCACTCTCTAGGCCACACTTGCCACAATGCTTTAAGGTCTTTGCCTCATCTAGCATAAATTGTCATAATGTCACTAATCATAATGTCATTAGCATCACATATTACAATGTCCGGGGCTACATTTGCCACATTGTCCACTAATGTTATAGTTCAATATTTCTCAATGCATATAATGTTTACTAACATTATGAATCCAACATCTCACAATGCTCTTAAAGTTTTACCTTATCTAGCATACCACATAATTCATGTCCGCTAATGTCAATGTCACCTTTATTTACTATTGTCATAGTCTCTTTCATACATTCACACACATATAGGGTTCTTTCATACATTGTTCATATATGGTTCAAATGGTTCACAAGGCTTTATATCAATTCATATGTTCTTGCATATAATTGAACCTCAACCAACAATCATTTGCCACACTACCCTATATGCATGAATGCAACAATACCAATATGCTCAAGAAAAGACAACATAGACATAGAAGGAAATTCAACGGTTTTGGATAGCACCCCCCACCTTTTAATAGCGTTCCGATTGCTCGTCGTCACTTGCAATCGGCCTCCATGCGCACGCCGCACGGCTTGACCCAATTTCACGCGCGACCACCAAACGACCTCCGATTCGCGATCCGAAAATTGAAGGTCTTCGGTTTCTTGCCACGAGCTCACGATTCCATTTTCAAGATTTTTGGAAACTTTCGCCGCAAGTTGCGACTACTTTTACGTTGACGGCTTCAAACCTCAATATCTTCGCAACGGCTCGACGGATTGCCGAACCGACTTCGCAAACGCGTTTCGTTACCTAGCAATTAGGTTTATGGAGGGTCGAATTAGATCAAACCCTACTATTAGCAAAAATTGCACTTTTAACCCTAGGTTCGCTATTATTGCAAAATCCACTATTATAGCTTTGGATTCAAGCAATAATCCTTTATTTAGCATGCTAGAATGCATCTAAATTTATTTTTAGAGCATATAAACCAAACCCTAAACACTTACCATCATTGTGAACGCCGCGACGAAAACACGTCACGCCAACGGCCGCCCGAAAGCTCAATCCGTCGCTCCCAACGCGTTCACGAGCTCGCTCTCCGCCAACGCCGCGAATTTGGACGAGAAATATTGAGAGATGAGGGAGATATCTAGAGAGAGAAAGAAGGGTTTTCCTTCTCCTCTCCATGCGTGTGATGCTTGTGTGCTGCACGTTGAGGGAGAAGAAGCAAGTTGCTTCTTTAATAAGCAACACAAACACTATTCATACTATTCACTCCAACTTTCAGCTGAAGCTTCGATATCTTCGCCTGCCCTTCGGAATGTCCGATTGAGCTCAAATTTGACAGCTATATTCGTTTTTACCTAACTTAAAAGAAGAAATTTAAATCGTTCAGTTTCGACCCCGTTTGGTCACCGAAAGATCTACCGAACTGTAATCACTATCAGATAACATTCGGATATTTATTTCTCATCTTCCGGGTGTCAGAATGGCACGAAACTTTAAATCTAGCCTCGTAATAATAATCCTGACATATCCTCCAGTTTTCATAATTTTCTGACACTGTGCATTTTCTGCTAATTTATCTGCCCGGTTTCTCACAGAAAATTCTAAATGTTCTATTTTCATTCCGATTTCGGCACAGGTCATTTCCGACTTATGCTTTACTTCTCTAAATCCAATAAAAATAGTATCCCATACTATTTTTATTTATATTCACTTTTTAATTAAAATTCGGTATATTACATCTTTAATGAGAATCTAAGCAATAAATCACCATCGATCGTATTGTTCTTGCTCCGGGCGGAGTGTGCTCGTGGATTCGAGTGGGCGTCGTGGATTCGGCGTGTTCGAGGCTTCGTGGATTCGAAGTACGTGCGTTCGTGGACTCGGACGTGAGGGCGTGGACAACCCGAAGGAGGATTGCGCGGAGATCCATAGGAGAGTTAGAGAGGTCGAGTCCGTGGAGTTCGGTATCACCTTGTAATCTTTTCTCTTATTGATTGTTTATTCGCGTGTTGGTCCCGTGGGTTTTTTACTCCGAGTTTGGAGTTTTCCCACGTAAATCTCGGTGTGCTTTTTAATTTCCGCATTTACCTTTTTAAAGCATTGAGATTTGTGGTTTTTGGCTTTTACACCTATTCACCACCCTCTAGGTGGTTAGATACGATCTAGATAGATCCTTGGGGCTTCCCCGTAACTTACATTTCTTTCTTGTTCTATATTGTATAGGTTGATGCTAAAGACAAATTGACAAATTGCTCTGGAACATCTGAATCTTCTCGAGAGGATGTGATTGCAATGGAAAGCAAAATTTATATTGAAGTCATAAGAAAAGAGTATGGTGGCCGAGTGGGAGGGCTAGGATTGATCCCATCTGAAAGTTGTGTGTGTTATAACTCGGAATCAACGGAAGAAGTACAAAAGTTAAGAGAGGAAGTGCAAGAGAATAAAAAAATGGTGTCTCAATTGCAATCCCAATTAGCTGCTGTTATGGAATTTATAAGACAAAAAATACCTGATTGTAACCTTGGTGGCAGTCGTCAGGTAGAAAAATGGCTTTATCTAGATAATCTTATTGATATTATACTTATGTTTTCATTGTTAACTATATTCTTATTTTATTGAAAGAAATTTTTGTTTTTGTTACAGGATCCCGAGTCTTCAGGCACTTGCTATACGTCAGCATCATCAAATACTTCCCGTGATACTTGATCATTTCTTTTGTCTTTGAACCTACTATGCCCTTTAGCATCATTTTATATTTTGAACTACTGTATCATTTCTAAAAAAACTATTTTTGGATATTATGGTTTTTTATCATTTTATTGATGTTGAGGATGTGAGGAACAATTAGTATTTTGGTTTCATTCGATACTCTTGACTTATATGTGAATGAAACTTTCACGCCCCGCTACCCGGCTATTTGGTCGGGTTCGGGCCACGTCAACAGACGCCGAACGGACAGGGCCTCCCCTGCCCGCCCAAGGCTCTAACAACAAGTATAATTTGACCATCAAAGAGAATTTTAATTATACAAGGCTTACACGAAGGTAAGCAACAACACAGCGGAAGAGTAAGCTCTAAGCTAGAATATAAACCATACATGAACTTGATTATATTTTGAACCAAATACAAGTAAACTAATCTATTACATTCTTTAAGCATTCGATACATCATTTCTTTTACATTTGTCATCTCCCAAAAATTACTTGAATGTTTACAACTTGACATCTATAGTTCAACAAAATAAAGTTGATACAATTATAACAAAAAGGAAATGACTAGATGCAAGACTCCGGTGGCCACAAGCTATGGCGCTAACCCCTTGCCCCGGTCCTCCGGCGTCGCACTCGTGCTAGGACCTGTGGGGTTAGTGGTGTGAGAACTACAATGGGCTCCTGAACCGACCCCGCCGACTTACCCACTAGGTCTATCCAGGCATAAGTATTTCAACGGAAATGAAATAGTAACCAAACTATATAAGCTAATACTATGCCTGCAAGAAAGAGTCAGATAGATAGATAATCGAATTTAAATATGTTTGCATGCATGCTCTTTACCATACTTTACTTTACTTTACTTTACTTTGCTCATTACCCAATCTTGCCGGTTCACATAGTTAACCCCAACAAACTCAAGACCCAAAATCCCTCACTGAACGGGGAGGCTCTAAGCCTACAAGACCCGAGGGACCGTCCGTCGGGGCCACGATCCCCTAGGTGACTGTTCCGGAACTCACCGCTTGAGGAGGAGCCACCTCCCTCAAGCCAAGACTTGTCAAGAGTATCGATCTAGTCCTCACATTGAGGATTCATAGCCACTAGTTACCATGCCATTGTCAATGATAGGTTTTCTACCTAATCATGTATATCATTCTTGCCATAATGCCACTAAGGTAAAACAATGTTTAACTATGGTTATCTCAATGCCAATCTTGTCTCTATGTTCAATATCACCTTTGTTGACTAAGATCAAGTCCATTCTATGTTCACACAAGTAGGGTTCTAATTCTCATGCTTCTATGGTTCCATTTCAACTTTCAAGTTCATTACACTCTAGAACATGAATTGAGGTTCAACCAATTGCATATATTCCAACTACCCTATCATGCATGAATTTACTATACACATAAGATGCTCAAAAAGGTGAAATAGACATAGAAGGAAATTCGATGATTCCGGAATGCACCCCCCACCTTAAAATAATTTTGTGAGGATGCCCAAGAAGTTTCACGACCAACCGAGATCTAGGTAAAAATCTGCAGTTTAAAAGTGAACCTAATCAGGCCATTTTACATAGTAGCCCCTATATCGGATTTTCGTTTAATTAAACGGAGTTGTCCCACGCGTCGGGAATACCCCCAATTAGGTTTCTACAAGGTCAATTGGACCCAAGAACCCCAATGTTCAAAAGCCCCAATTTTGGGTGCTCCAACAATGCCCTATACCAAACCTAGGGTTTTGATCCCACCAACAAGCAAAAGAGAGCTTGTAGATCCATGAGAAGTCCTCTAGAACCATCCTTGACCCATTAAAATCATCTATTTGGGGTTTACAACAAACCCTAAGGAACCACCATGAGAGCACTTGAGCTCTCATGGAGCTTTCATGGTGTTCTTAGCCATACAAGTCCTCTAGTACTAGCAACAAGCTAGAAAACTCCAAAACTTAGGAGAAAATCTAAACCCTAGAGTTAAACTTGTAGAAACTCACCTCTTGTACCAAGCTCTACCAAGATCCTCCCTTGTTGGAGAGCTCCAAGCCCACCAAGAGCTCCAAACCCACCTTCTCCAACTCCTCCTCCTTCTTCTTCCCAACTCTAGGGTTTTTCTAGAGAGAGAAAGGGAACAAAAGAAAGAAATGAGAGAGAGTGGTGAGTGTGCTGTGAGAGAGGGGTGTGGGAAAGCTTATTGTGTTGTAACAATAGCCAAAAAGCCCCTCAACTTCTTTTATTTCGCGCAGTTCACAAACTGCTGTCAGTCCCCTTTTGTACAGGTACAAGGTGTTAAGGATTTTATGTTGGCATATTTCGTGAAGTTAGTTCGGAGTCTTGAAGGTTTAAAGAAGAAGAAACGAAGATCGAAGACTCGCATATTCAAAATATGAATCCACAATGCTCGGTGAGTTCAAATATTATTGATGATGATTTATAAATATTTAAAAGTGTTTGGAAGACTTAGAATGTTTTTAAATTGAATATTTAGACAAAATTGAGGTTTTCAAATCCTAGTCTATCTCTATGTTTTCTAATTGATTTTAAACAGGTTTTCAAATCCTAGTCTATCTCTATGTTTTCTAATTGATTTTAAACAAGTTTTCAAATCCTAGTCTATCTCTAATTTATTGCCAAAATTAGATTTTCACAATCCTAGTCTACTTCTAAGTCTTGTAAATCTATAAATAAGCGATGGGGGTTCCATTAATTCATATGCTTCATGAATATACATGTTTGAGAAACCCTAGAGGCTAGGAATTGATCTAAAACCTATTTTCTACTTCATAGCCTCTTTTAGGTCAAATCGAGATATCGTATTGAATATCTATATGTCGATTTGATCTACGATTCGCTTGGAGTTTTCTTCTTCGGTTTTCTACGATACTCCTAAGCGAAGGATCACCATATTCATGCTTCTCATGAACGGCGTCGTGGATTCGGCGCGTTGAAGGCGGTTCGTGGATTCGGATCGTTGCCTCGTGGATTCGAGTGGCGTCGTGGATTCGGCGTGATAGAAGCTTCGTGGATTCGAAGTGGTGGCGTTCGTGGACTCGAACGTGAGGGCGTGGACAACCCGAAGGAGGATTGCGCGGAGATCCATAGGAGAGTTTGAGAGGTCGAGTCCGTGGAGTTCGGTATCACCTTGTAATCTTTTCTCTTATTGATTGTTTATTCGCGTGTTGGTCCCGTGGGTTTTTTACTCCGAGTTTGGAGTTTTCCCACGTAAATCTCGGTGTGTTTTTTATTTTCCGCATTTACTTTTTAAAGCATCGAGATTTGTGGTTTTTGGCCTTTACACCTATTCACCCCCCCTCTAGGTGTGGGATAAGGTGTTAGATACAATCTAGATAGATCCTTGGGGCAACCCCATAACTTACAATTGGTATCAGAGCGGGATCTAGATATATTGATATCTAATGGCCGAATGCGGTAACATTAATCGACCTCCGCTTTTCGACGGCACGAATTATGCCTATTGGAAAGCTTGCATGAGAGCTTTTCTAATTGCGATCGATGAGCGGGTGTGGAAAGCAATAGAATTCGGATGGAAACACCCAATCGAAAAGGTCGATAATGTTGAGAAGCCTAAACCACGAGACAAGTGGACGAAAGATGAAAACGAGTCATCTTCGTTTAACGGCAAGGGCATAAACGCTTTATTTAATGCCTTGTCTCAAACGGAGTTTACTCGCGTTTCGGCTTGTGAAACCGCGAAAGAGATTTGGGATACTCTACAAGTTACGCATGAAGGAACAAGCTTAGTAAAGGTCCAAAAATTACAAATGCTTACAAGTAAATTTGATTCGATTTCTATGGACGAAAACGAGACCTTTACCGAGTACTATACGCGTCTACAAGACGTAGTAAATACATGCGCTAACTTGGGAGAGAAAATCCCGGAGTCGAAAGTTGTTAGAAAAATCCTTCGAACTCTTCCGGAGCGGTTTAGGGCAAAGGTTGCCGCGATCGAAACCGTTAAGCATCCGGACGAGATGAAAGTCGAAGAGTTAGTAGGCGCATTACAAACGTACGAGATGACTTTTCCTACTAACCAATCTTCTTCCAAGTCTTTTTTTAAAAGCACAGGGATTGCACTCAAATCAACAAAGGAAGAAGACGTCGACTCGGATTTCGACGGAAATATTACGCTTGCGGATTTTGAACAACAATTGGCGCTCCTCACGAAGAAGTTTCGCCGGAATTTCCGAAAGAAGAACGATGCTTCATCTTCGAAGCGAAAATCCTTTTCTAAACCTTCTTCTAATTCTAAATTGAAAGATAAAAAACTTGCAAAGTCTTCGAATGAAAAAGATGAATTCGAAGGGGAAATCCAATACTTCAAGTGTAGAGGCTACGGCCATATCGCAACGGATTGTCCTTCGAAGAAGACGTATAAACAAAAGGCATTGTAAGCAAAGACTTGGGATGATTCAACTTCGGGTGATTCATCGCCAAGTGATGATGAAAAGGATCATATGGCTCTATTTACTAATTCCTCTTTGACTAAAGTTGCTTGTTTATCTTCAATTGTTTCTAATTCTAATGTTTCTCTTTCTTCGCATGAATCTTCGAGCGAGAATGGCAAAAGCGAGGAGGAGGCAAACGACGAGGATATTGCGGAAGCATACAATCAACTTCTTGTTGAATCGCGAAAAATGGCGAAATTCAATAAGAAGTTGGAAAGTCGTTTGTTGGAGATTGAAGAAGATAACAACAATATGAGGATCATGAATGAAGCTCTTGAGGAGGAACGGGAATCAACTTTGAATATCAATTCGGTCCTCCAAAAGAAGCTAGAAGAAGCGAATTTAACGATCAAATCTTATTTGGATAAGATTGGATTTTTGGAGTAACAATTTAAGGAAACCTACACATCCAATCAAGTGTTAACCAAGCAAGTTCATCAACTCAAATCGGATCTTCAACAATTTTCCTCGGCTTCGAAAAAGTTGGATAACATGCTTGGGTTAGGTCAAACGAACAAGTTGGGCCTCGGATACGAAAGGACATATGTTGAGAAGGCTTCTACATCAACTTCGAAAGTCTCAACTACCTTGAAGGAAAAAGTGTGTCATAGATGTGGCATCTGTCACGCCCAGCTACCCGCCTATTTGGTCGGGTTCGGGCCACGTCAACAGACGCCGAACGGACAGGGCCTCCCCTGCCCGCCCAAGGCTCTAACAACAAGTACAATTTAACAAATCAAAGAGAATTTGCAATTATACAAGACTCACACGAAGGTAAGCAACAACACAGCGGAAGAGTAAGCACTAAGCTAGAATATAAACCATACATGAATTTGATTACATTTGAACCAAATACAAGTAAACTAGTCTATTACATTCTTCTAACATTCAATACATCATTTCTTTTTACATTTGCCATCTCCCAAAAATTACTTGAATGTTTACAACTTGACATCTATAGTTCAACAAAATAAAGTTGATACAAGTATAACAAAAAGGAAATGACTAGATGCAAGACTCCGGTGGCCACTAGCTATGGCGCTAAACCCTTGCCCCGGTCCTCCGCCGCCCCGCTCGTGTTAGGACCTGTGGGGTTAGTGGTGTGAGAACTACAACGAAGTTCCCAGTGGGCTCGGCAACCGACCCCGCCGACTTACCCACTAGGTCTATCCAGGCATAAGTATTTCAACGGAAATGAAATAGTAACCAAACTATAAATACTAATACTATGCCTGCAAGAAAGAGTCAGATAGATAGATGGATAATTGAATTTAAATATGTTTGCATGCATGCTCTTTACCATACTTTACTTTACTTTACTAGGCTCATTACCCAATCTTGCCGGTTAACATAGTTAACCCCAACAAACTCAAGACCCAAAATCCCTCACTGAACGGGGAGGCTCTAAGCCTACAAGACCCGAGGGACCGTCCGTCGGGGCCACGATCCCCTAGGTGACTGTTCCGGAACTCACCGCTTGAGGAGGAGCGACCTCCCTCAAGCCAAGACTTGTCAAGAGTATCGATCTAATCCTCACATTGAGGATTCATAGCCACTAGTTACCATGCCATTGTCAATGATAGGTTTTCTACCTAATCATGTATATCATTCTTGCCATAATGTCACTAAGTTAAAATATGTTTAACTAAGGTCATATCAATGCCAATCTCATCCCTATGTCAAGTTCACCATTGTTTGCTAAGTTCACATTCCATAGTCACATTCATACAAGCAAAACATAGCTTTAGATCAACCTAGAAGCTCTCTAAAACCATCCTTGACCCATTAGAACCATCTATTTGGGGTTTACAACAAACCCTAAGAAGACACCATTAGAGCACATGAGCTCAAATGGAGTTTCATGGTGTTCATAGCCATGCAAGTCCTCTAGTACTAGCAACAAGCTAGAAAACTCCAAAACTTAGGAGAAAACCTAAACCCTAGAGTTAAACTTGTAGAAACTCACCTCTTGTACCAAGCTCTACCAAGATCCTTCCTTGTTGGAGAGCTCCAAGCCAACCAAGAGCTCCAGACCCACCTTCTCTCCTTCTCCTTCGCTTCTCCACCCAACCCTAGGGTTTTTCTAGAGAGAGAGAGGGAACAAAAGAGAGAAAATAAAGTGAGTGTGTGTGTACTGTGAAAAGAGGGTGTTGGGGGAGCTTATGGTGTTGTAACAATAGCCAAAAAGCCCCTCAACATCTTCTATTTCGCGTAGCTTCACAACCGTCATTGCTCCTCTTTATACCGACAAGGCCCGTCTTGTACCTGCAGATAAAACGCTCCAGTAGACAAACCCGAGAGTCGCCTCTGCTTTCGCAAAGATTTGTACCGCACAAATCCAGCCTTGTACCGGTATAAAATGCTCCGCAGGCAAACCCAAGAGTCGCCTCTGCTTTCGTTGCATTTATACCAAAGATAAAAATGGCTTGTACCGGTATAAACACCAAAAACCTCACAAACCCAAGAGCTCTCCCTCTCGGTCAAAGTTGCTATACCGGTACAGCAACTTTGCCTGTACCGGTACAAAATGCCCAGACTTGTGTTTTTCGCGTCGTTTCGACTCGACTTCGCGCCGAACAACGCCAAAACCCTTTAACTCTTTTAGACTATCTTTTAACCTTTCCAAGAAGTTTGGAATGGCAATTGGAACATGTCCAACTATTTTATTTTTGCACTTTAGTCAATTTTGCTAAAGCCCGATCTTATTGTCGAATTTTCGATACGCTACATTCTCCACCCCTTAAATTTAGTTTCGCCCGCGAAACTTAACGCATACCTTAGCTTGTCGACTCGAACAAGTGAGGGTACTCCTTCCTCATTGTGTCCTCAAGCTCCCAAGTGGCTTCACGCACTGCATGATTGCTCCACTGGACCTTGACGTAAGATATCTTGCGATTCCTACGCTTCTTTTCGCCTTTCCCAAGAATACAAACCGGGTACTCTTCATAGGTCATGTCCTCGTTTAATTCCACCGGTTCATACTCCAATGCATGAGCCGAATGGTGGATATACTTGCGAAGGTTTGAAACGTGAAACACATTGTGCACTCCCGCAAGTCTCGGTGGTAATGCCAACTTGTATGCTACCGCACCGATCCGCTCCAATATCTCAAAAGGTACGATATATCGGGGACTTAGCTTCCCCCGAACTCCAAACCTTTTTATGCCGCGCATAGGTGACACTTTCAAAAATACGCGGTCTCCAACCGCAAAATCTAGATCCTTTCTCCGCTTATCGGCATAACTCTTTTGTCGAGATTGCGCCGTCGTGAGTCTCTGTCGGGCTAGGCGGACTTTTTCCTCCGCCTCTCGCACCACATCGGGGCCAAGAGTCGTTCTCTCGCCCACGTCGCTCCAATGAATTGGAGAGCGACACTTCTTACCATAAAGGGCCTCGAATGGCGCCATCGCAATGCTTTCTTGGTAGCTATTGTTGTATGCGAATTCCGCCATTGGTAGGAAATCGTGCCATCCGCCCTTATAGTCGAGTACACACGCCCGAAGCATATCCTCAAGTATCTGAATAGTCCTCTCCGATTGACCGTCACTTTGAGGATGAAACGGCGTGCTAAAATTGAGCCGTGTACCCAAAGCATCTTGCAAGCTCTTTCAAAAATAAGAGGTGAACCTCGGGTCCCGATCCGATACAACTGACATCGGAACCCCGTGTAACCTCACAATCGCGTCGAGATATACTTGAGCTAGCTTGTCTCCCGACCAAGTAGTGTGGATCGGCAAAAAGTGAGCCGATTTTGTCAACCGGTCCACAACTACCCAAATCGCGTCGTGCCCGCCTTGTGACCTAGGCAAACCCGTCACAAAGTCCATAGAAATGTCTTCCCACTTCCACACGGGTATTGGTAGACTTTGCAATTTTCCCGCTGGAAAGCGACGCTCCGCCTTTACTTGTTGGCACGTGAGACATTGTGCCACAAACTCTCCAATGTCCCTTTTCATACGCGGCCACCAATAATGGAGTTTCAAGTCTTGATACATCTTGGTGCCGCCCGGGTGAATGCTATAGGGTGATTGGTGTGCTTCTTGCATAATCGCCCTCCGAAGATCATCGTCCTTGGGCACACACCAACGGTTTCGATACCGTAGTGCTCCGTCGGTCCCAATGCCAAAATCTTCGGCACTACCGCTCTCTACTTCGCCCAGCACCTTTTGGAGATAAGGATCGAAAATTTGTAACTCCTTTATCTTCTCCAACAAGGTGGGTTGCACGATCAACATAGCAACTGTTGCCGGCACTCCCGGCGCCACCACCTCGAGTCCTAACCGTTGCATCTCCTTGTGCAAGGCAGGTTGAGGTGTAATCGCCGTCGCCAAATTTTTCGCCGACTTTCTACTCAAAGTATCGGCCACGACATTTGCTTTCCCGGGGTGATATAGAATGGTAACATCATAGTCTTTAAGCAATTCTAACCACCGCCGTTGTCGCATATTCAACTCTTTCTGGGTGAACAAATATTTGAGACTCTTATGATCCATGTAAATCTCACAATGTTCCCCGTACAAGTAATGCCTCCAAAGCTTTAGCGCGAAAATGACCGCCGCTAACTCCAAGTCGTGAATCGGGTAGTTCTTCTCATATGTCTTTAACTGGCGCGAAGCATAAGCGATAACTCGGCCATTTTGCATCAGAACGCACCCGAGACCAACATAAGAAGCGTCACTGTACACGAGATAACTCTCTCCCGGCGTCGGCAAAGCAAGCACCGGAGCCGTCGTCAATCTTTTCTTAAGCTCCTCAAAGCTTCGCTCACATTCGGGGCTCCAAACATACTTCACCCCTTTGTGCGTAAGGCGCGTTAGTGGAGTCGTTATCTTGGCGAACCCCTCCACGAACCGCCGGTAGTAGCCCGCAAGCCCCAAAAAGCTTCGAATTTCCGTTGCATTTGTCAGGCGAGGCCAATCCTTAATTGCCTCAACTTTCTTTGGGTCCATAGAGACGCCGCCTCCAGATATAACGTGACCCAAGAAAGTAACCTCCGGTAGCCAAAACTCACATTTCTTCAATTTGGCATAAAGCTTCTCTCGTCGGAGTGTCTCCAACACGATCCTTAAGTGCTCCTCGTGTTCTTCCTCGGTCCGAGAATATACCAATACGTCGTCAATGAATACCACGACGCACCGGTCCAATAGCGGACGGAAGACTCTATTCATTAAGTCCATAAATGCCGCCGGGGCATTAGTAAGCCCGAAAGGCATCACCGTAAACTCATAATGACCATACCGCGTACGGTACGCCGTTTTGTGCACATCCTTGGGCCGTATCTTCAATTGATGATACCCCGATTGAAGGTCAATCTTCGAATAAATCCTTGACCCTTGCAACTGATCGAATAAATCGTCAATCCTCGGCAACGGGTACTTGTTCTTGATTGTGACCTTGTTCAACTCGCGATAGTCAACGCAAAGTCGAAGTGTGTCGTCCTTCTTTTTTACAAACAGCACCGGAGCTCCCCACGGAGACACGCTCGGCCGCACAAAGCCTTTATCGAGCAAGTCTTGCAGCTGGGCTTTAAGTTCCTTAAGCTCCACCGGTGCCATTCTATACGGAGCCTTCGAGATTGGCGCCGCCCCGGGGATTAGGTCAATGACAAACTCAACTTCCCGGTCCGGTGGCAATCCCGGTAACTCCGCCGGAAACACATCCGGGTACTCGCATACCACCCGAATGCTACTCAATTCCGGGTGCTCCCTTTGGGTATCCACGATGGTCGCTAAATAAGCCTTGCAACCACCCTTGATCATCCTTTTCGCCCTCACCGACGATATGGTCGCCGCAAAACGTGCACCCTTACATGCTTGGTAGACCATTTCTTCTTGTCCAGGTTCACGAAATGTGATAACCTTCCTCTCACAATCGATAACGGCGTAGTACTTAGAGAGCCAGTTGATCCCTAAGACCACGCCGAAGCCCGATAACCGCTCGACCACTAGGAGATCGATTGGCATAATCCAATCTCCAATTTGTACTGGGCAATTTTCGCAATCCTCATCCACAGCAAAAGAGTGCTCGATAGAGTTGACCCACCAATGGTCATCATGACGCCCTATCTCTACCCCATGAGCCTCGGCGAATGATGCACGTATGAATGAATGAGATGCACCTGTATCAAATAAAGCTTTAGCTCGAGTGCCTTGGATCAGAATAATACCTGCCACCACATCATCCTGAACCGGTGGCCGGAGTCGATCGCTTCCTCCACCTGAGTGGCAAAAACCCGCCCACTAGGTGCTCGAGGTGCCTCCTGCTGACGTGGTGCTGACGATCGTCCAGCAGACATAGCGGGTGGTAGTCCCGCCAACTGTCGCGGAGTGTACTGTACTGAAGCTGCTGAAGGTGCAGGAGATGAGCTGCCCGGACACTCGCGACCAATGTGGCCCGCCTGGCCACACCGAAAGCATCGCCCCTCCCGCTGAGGGCAAGTAACAACTCGGTGGTTCCCGCCGCAGATAACACACGGGTAGGAGGTCTGACTCTGAGTCTGACTCCGACTGCCGCGCCACTGTGACCGCTGAGGTCGAGGGGGCCGCTTAGAGCTCGACTGCCCCGCGGACCCACTCGATGCCCGCTTCTTGGACTTCTCCCTGTCCTTGTCTCTTTCAAAAGCCTCGCACTCCTCTCGCGCAATAGCATTGCCGCGCTCCACCCAAAGTGCGCGGTCCAGAACCTCGCCATAGGTCGTCAGCCGGAAAGAATCAACTGTCTTAAAATTCCGGCCTCAACCCATGCCCAAACTTCTTCGCCCGGTCCCCGTCGCCGTGGACCAAGCTCGGCACGCAATGAATCATGTGCGTGAACTCCCTCTCGTATTCGCGCACTGTGCGACTCCCCTGTCTTAGCTTGCGGAAGTCCTCCTCGATCTTTCTTTTATCGCTCTCGGGGAAATACTCCATCAATAGCATCTCCCGAAACGTCTCCCAAGCCATGGTAGTATCGTTCAAAGAACGATCCTCCTTCACTTGCCTCCACCAAAGGCGCGCCGTCCCTCGAAGCAATGGGCCGCCAAATGCACCTTGTCCCGCTCGAGGGTATAGAAGTCCTCGAACAAGGATTGCATAGCGATCAACCACGTCTCGACCATCCACGGGTCCTTGTCTTCCCCGTTGAAGGTTGGTGGCTTTAACCGCTGAAAGCCGTCAACACCGCTACCGCCCGTTCCCCGCTCCGCCTCGGGGTGTCGTGATCCGAAGCCGACGAACCCGAAGCCGGCGGTGGTACAACTATCACCGGTACCGCCGCCGCCATCCGGAGGTGGTGCCGCAGCTCAACAGTGTGGCGTCGGTCTCGAGGCACAGGCGCCGCCGCCGCCTGCTGGGCCACCAAGTCGTGGAGCCTACTAAGCTGCTCCGCCTGCTGCTTCATAGCCCCGGCCAACGCCGCTACTTGGGCTTGCAGCTTGCGTACATCGCCCGATCCCGACTGCTCGGGCACCTCAGGAGGTGGTGCCGCAGTGGATCGCGTCTTAGGAGGGCGTCCCCGTGGTGCCATCACGTCCTGAAACGTAGCACACACATTAATACTCAATACACGTGACTCTTACACGTTCCAAAATAACTACCCAATGAAGCGAAAGCAAATAAGTAAATTATTTCCCACTCTAGGTGTCATGTGGTCGGCCGCCCGACAAGGTTCCTTAAGCAGAAATAAATACTTGAATTCATCTCTAATTCCTTCTAGAGAAGTCTTAATGTCAACCCAATCCACTAGCTTTCGCGTTTACCAAATCCACGTTCAACGTTTCCTAAATCCCTAAGGTCTCCAATCCTAAGGTTCCTAAGTCAATCCTAGACATTTGCTTACTTCCGTTTACGTCTCTGATACCACTTTATCTGTCACGCCCCGCTACCCGCCTATTTGGTCGGGTTCGGGCCACGTCAACAGACGCCAAACGGACAGGGCCTCCCCTGCCCGCCCAAGGCTCTAACAACAAGTACAATTTAACAAATCAAAGAGAATTTGCAATTATACAAGGCTCACACGAAGGTAAGCAACAACACAGCGGAAGAGTAAGCACTAAGCTAGAATATAAACCATACATGAATTTGATTACATTTGAACCAAATACAAGTAAACTAGTCTATTACATTCTTCTAACATTCAATACATCATTTCTTTTTACATTTGCCATCTCCCAAAAATTACTTGAATGTTTACAACTTGACATCTATAGTTCAACAAAATAAAGTTGATACAAGTATAACAAAAAGGAAATGACTAGATGCAAGACTCCGGTGGCCACTAGCTATGGCGCTAACCCCTTGCCTCGGTCCTCCGCCGCCCCGCTCGTGCTAGGACCTGTGGGGTTAGTGGTGTGAGAACTACAACGAAGTTCCCAGTGGGCTCGGCAACCGACCCCGCCGACTTACCCACTAGGTCTATCCAGGCATAAGTATTTCAACGGAAATGAAATAGTAACCAAACTATAAATACTAATACTATGCCTGCAAGAAAGAGTCAGATAGATAGATGGATAATTGAATTTAAATATGTTTGCATGCATGCTCTTTACCATACTTTACTTTACTTTACTATGCTCATTACCCAATCTTGCCGGTTAACATAGTTAACCCCAACAAACTCAAGACCCAAAATCCCTCACTGAACGGGGAGGCTCTAAGCCTACAAGACCCGAGGGACCGTCCGTCGGGGCCACGATCCCCTAGGTGATTCGAACTCACCGCTTGAGGAGGAGCGACCTCCTCAAGCCAAGACTTGTCAAGAGTATCGATCTAATCCTCACATTGAGGATTCATAGCCACTAGTTACCATGCCATTGTCAATGATAGGTTTTCTACCTAATCATGTATATCATTCTTGCCATAATGTCACTAAGTTAAAATTTGTTTAACTAAGGTCATATCAATGCCAATCTCATCCCTATGTCAAGTTCACCATTGTTTGCTAAGTTCACATTTCATAGTCACATTCATACAATAGGGTTCTAGTTCATATGCCTCTATGGTTCCATTACAATCTCTAAGTTCATCGTCATACTAGAACAATAATTGAAGTTCAACCATAGCATAATTAACCTCTACCCTATCATGCATGAATATACTATACATATAATATGCTCAAAAGGTGAAAACAGACATAGAAGGGAATTCGATGATTCCGGTATGCACCCCCCACCTTAAAATAATTTTGTGAGGATGCCCAAGATGTTTCACGACCTACCGAGGCCTAAGTAAAAACCTGCAGTTTAAAAATGAACCTAATCAGGCCATTTTACATAGTAGCCCCTATATCGAATTTTCGTTTAATTAAACGGAGTTGTCCCACGCGTCGGGAATACCCCCAATTAGATTTCTACAAGGTCAATTTGACCCAAGAACCCCTATGTTCAAAAGCCCCAAATTTGGGTGCTCCAACAATGCCCTATACCAAACCTAGGGTTTTGATCTCATCCACAAGCAAAACATAGCTTTAGATCAACCTAGAAGCTCTCTAAAACCATCCTTGACCCATTAGAACCATCTATTTGGGGTTTACAACAAACCCTAAGAAGACACCATTAGAGCACATGAGCTCAAATGGAGTTTCATGGTGTTCATAGCCATGCAAGTCCTCTAGTACTAGCAACAAGCTAGAAAACTCCAAAACTTAGGAGAAAACCTAAACCCTAGAGTTAAACTTGTAGAAACTCACCTCTTGTACCAAGCTCTACCAAGATCCTTCCTTGTTGGAGAGCTCCAAGCCCACCAAGAGCTCCAAACCCACCTTCTTCTCCTTCTCCTTCCCTTCTCCACCCAACCCTAGGGTTTTTCTAGAGAGAGAGAGGGAACAAAAGAGAGAAAATAAAGTGAGTGTGTGTGTGCTGTGAAAAGAGGGTGTTGGGGGAGCTTATGGTGTTGTAACAATAGCCAAAAAGCCCCTCAACATCTTCTATTTCGCGCAGTTCACAAACTGCTGTCAGTCCCTCTTTATACCGGTACAAGGCCTGTCTTGTACCGGTATAAAACGCTCCAGAGACAAACCCGAGAGCTGCCTCTCGGTTTCGCAGCATTTGTACCGGTACAAATCCAGTCTTGTACCGGTATAAAATGCTCCAGAGGCAAACCCGAGAGCTGCCTCTCGGTTTCGTAGCATTTATACCGGTATAAAATGGCTTGTACCGGTATAAACACCAAAAACCTCACAAACCCGAGAGCTCTCCCTCTCGGTAAAAGTTCCTATACCGGTACAGCAACTTTGCCTGTACCGGTACAAAATGCCCAGACTTGTGTTTTTCGCGTCGTTTCGACTCGACTTCGCGCCGAACAACGCCAAAACCCTTTTAACTCTTTTAGACTATCTTTTAACCTTTCCAAGAAGTTTGGAATGGCAATTGGAACATGTGCAACTATTTTATTTTCGCACTTTAGTCAATTTTGCTAAAGCCCGATCTTATTGTCGAATTTTCGATACACTACAGCATCAAAGGACACATCAAGAAGAATTGCCCAAACAAGGATAATAAAAATATTTTGGCACCTTCCTCTACTCGGCTTCCCCCACGAAATCAAATTGGAAATCTATTGGGCCGAGTACCTCGTGCAAACCGAAAGTCTAAGCTTCAACGAAAATATCAACCGAAGGTTCAAGCATCGAAACAATCATTAGTTGATCAAAGGTTGAAACAAGTCAACTTTCACGTCGACAAGTCAAAGCAACGAAAAATTCGGCAAGTTTGGATCCGGAAAGGTGATATCTTTCCTTGTTTTTCGTCTTAATTTATTTTTATTTTTATAATGCTTTGATTGGTGCATGTTGCATATTTTTATTTATCATTGCATTACATGTTAAGACGAGGTTTGTTGGTTAAAATTTTATTTTGAAAATCTTTTTAAGGAAAGGTTTTTGGGGAGTTTTTATTGAGAAGTGAGATGTTTGAAAATCTTTAAAGTAGAGAGATTAAAGGTTTTTCAAAGAGAATTAACCGGTATTTAAAGTCAATTCAAATTGAATTAAATTCATATTAATTATTGATTTTACTCCACTTGTTATTATTTTGACAATGCATACAATATCCCTGGTGTCAATTGTCCTCGCAGTCCAGCATGATATGCCCGCGCCTTTTGCAGACATATCTCGAAAAAATATTTTTTCGATATGTCCCCAAAAGGCGCCGCATGGACATATCTGCATACTTTTGGACTTTTGCAGGGACATCTCACCTAGTTTCGTTTTTGCAGGGATATTTCCGCAATTGACTATGTTTGCAGGAACCTGTATGTAAATAACCCATAATTTAATATGTGATTTCTTCTTACATACATTCATCAAAATTTTGAAATTATTTTTAATCTCTTGGGAATTAATTCATCTTGGTAGTGAATGTTGAATATAATTGATGGATATTTGCTAATTGACTATGATTCGTCAAAATTATTTTCAATTGTGAGATTGTCTAATTTAGGGGGAGTATGAATATTTAAAAAAAAAAGAGAAAGAAACTCCTATGATTATAAAGATGTGGAAAGAGTTACATCCGAGAGTGTGAAAACTACCACCACATGTAGGAAAGAGCTACCACCCCGGTCGTCCGGTACGTGTGTGAAGCTACCTCATGGGTAATTATATGAAAAACCGAAAAGGTTGAGAAAAAATATATGTGAATATTTTAGAATTTTCGGCGTTATAAGGTGGTAGATTGAAAAAGATGCTCAAGAGCCACCCCCGGTGTTTATTAGCTAAATCTCTATTTTGAACGGGTTGCGACAAATTGGTGTCAATTTTGCTAAATTTCTAGAAATTATTTTTCATCAATTTGCTTCTTGATGACTTTAAATAATTAGATTATTCTTAATATCAAATTTTGATGTTTTGATGTCTTTTGAAATCAAATAATATTTTATCTTCATCATAATAATTTTTGGAGTACAACTTTTAATTTTTATGAAATTAATCTAATTTTGAACGATTTTTGAGGAAACAAGGCAAAATTTTTGATGAGGAGGACACGGAGTGATTTTACCTTTTTGAGCCTCATTATTTATGTTTTATCTTTTCTCTCCTAGGACTATATTTAGTTTGCTTATTTTTGCTTTTAACTATGACACGACTACTTTCTATTTACTAGTTTGTTTTTCTCTCTATTTGTGTGTTTTTTTTTTTTTGGCAATTTTTGACAAAAAAGGGGGAGAAGAATTGAAAACTTGAATTTAAGATCAAAGGGGGAGAGCGTGTGATAATTTTTTATTTTCGAGTTTGAATTTCAATCTTTTGATGCATGAACAAAGGGGGAGAGATTTTCATTTTCATATTACTACTAACTTTGTTTGTGATCTTTCACGTGGAGAAAGTAACTTAATTGCAGATCATTGAAGACTTCAAGACTCCTAGTTGCGTCTAAGTTATAGAGTTTGTTTAGGAGTTGCAAAGTTGTAATTTTGTATTTCTTTGGATCTTTCACGCGAGAAGTTCATTGTTTTGGTGATGGCAATGAATTTCATTTTTTTTGTGAATTGAGCGTTGTGAGTATTTTAATGTAATTTTGGGTTTTGTCACGAAATTGCCAAAGGGGGAGATTGTTAAGGATTTTATGTTGGCATATTTCGTGAAGTTAGTTCGGAGTCTTGAAGGTTTAAAGAAGAAGAAACGAAGATCGAAGACCCGCATATTCAAAATATGAATCCACAATGCTCGGTAAGTTCAAATATTATTGATGATGATTTATAAATATTTAAAAGTGTTTGGAAGACTTAGAATGTTTTTAAATTGAATATTTAGACAAAATTAAGGTTTTCAAATCCTAGTCTATCTCTATGTTTTCTAATTGATTTTAAACAGGTTTTCAAATCCTAGTCTATTTCTATGTTTTCTAATTGATTTTAAACAAGTTTTCAAATCCTAGTCTATCTCTAATGTATTGCCAAAATTAGATTTTCACAATCCTAGTCTACTTCTAAGTCTTCTAAATCTATAAATAAGCGATGGGGTTTCCATTAATTCATATGCTTCATGAATATACATGTTTGAGAAACCCTAGAGGCTAGGAATTGATTTAAAACCTATTTTCTACTTCATAGCCTCTTTTAGGTCAAATCGAGATATCGTATTGAATATCTATATGTCGATTTGATCTACGATTCGCTTGGAGTTTTCTTCTTCGGTTTTCTACGATACTCCTAAGCGAAGGATCACCATATTCATGCTTCTCATGAACGGCGTCGTGGATTCGGCGCGTTGAAGGCGGTTCGTGGATTCGGATCGTTGCCTCGTGGATTCGAGTGGCGTCGTGGATTCGGCGTGATAGAAGCTTCGTGGATTCGAAGTGGTGGCGTTCGTGGACTCGAACGTGAGGGCGTGGACAACCCGAAGGAGGATTGCGCGGAGATCCGTAGGAGAGTTAGAGAGGTCGAGTCCGTGGAGTTCGGTATCACCTTGTAATCTTTTCTCTTATTGATTGTTTATTCGCGTGTTGGTCCCGTGGATTTTTTACTCCGAGTTTGGAGTTTTCCCACGTAAATCTCGGTGTGTTTTTTATTTTCCGCATTTACTTTTTAAAGCATCGAGATTTGTGGTTTTTGGCCTTTACACCTATTCACCCCCCCTCTAGGTGTGGGATAAGGTGTTAGATACAATCTAGATAGATCCTTGGGGCAACCCCATAACTTACACAAGGCCGGCCTTGTACCGGTATAAAATGCTCCAGAGACAAACCCGAGAGTCGTTTCGGTTTCAAGAAGATTTGTACCGACAAATCCGCCTTGTACCTATAAAATGCTCCAGCAGGCAAACCCGAGAGTCCGCCTCTGCTTCGCAAAGATTTGTACCGGTATAAAATGGCTTGTACCGGTACAAACACCAAAAACTTCACAAACCCGAGAGTTATACAGACAAAGAACTTTGCCTGTACCGGTACAAAATGCCCAGACTTGTATTTTTCGCGCCGTTTCGACTCGACTTCGCGTCGAACAACGCCAAAACCCTTTTAACTCTTTTAGATTATCTTCTAACCTTTCCAAGAAGTTTGGAATGGCAATTGGAACATGTACAACTATTTTATTTTCGCACTTTAGTCAATTTTGCCAAAGCCCGATCTTATTGTCGAATTTTCGATATGCTACATTCTCCACCCCTTAAAATTTGTTTCGTCCGCGAAACTTAACGCATACGTTAGCTTGTCGACTCGAACAAGTGAGGGTACTCTTTCCTCATTGCGTCTTCAAGCTCCCAAGTGGCTTCACGCACTGCATGATTGCTCCACTGGACCTTGACGTAAGAAATCTTGCGATTCCTAAGCTTCTTTTCTCCTTTCCCAAGAATACAAACCGGGTACTTTTCATAGGTCAGGTCCTCGTTTAACTCCACCGGTTCATACTTCAATGCATGAGCCGAGTGGTGGATATACTTGCGAAGATTTGAAACGTGAAACACATTGTGCACTCCCGCAAGTCTCGGTGGTAATGCCAACTTGTATGCTACCACACCGATCCGCTCCAATACCTCAAAAGGACCGATATATCGGGGGCTTAACTTCCCCCGAACTCCAAACCTTTTTATGCCGCGCATAGGTGACACTTTCAAAAACACGCGGTCTCCAACCGCAAACTCTAGATCCTTTCTCCGCTTATCGGCATAACTCTTCTGCCGAGATTGCGCCGTCGTGAGTCTTTGTCGAGCTAGGCGGACCTTCTCCTCCGCCTCCCGCACAACATCGGGGCCAAGTGCCGCTTTCTCGCCCACGTCGCTCTAATGAATTGGAGAACGACACTTCTTACCATAAAGGGCCTCGAATGGCGCCATCGCAATGCTTTCTTGGTAGCTATTGTTGTATGCGAACTCCGCCATTGGTAGAAAATCGTGCCATCCGCCCTTATAGTCGAGTACACAAGCCCGAAGTATATCCTCAAGTATCTGGATAGTCCTCTCCGATTGACCGTCACTTTGAGGATGAAATGCCGTGCTAAAATTGAGCCGTGTACCCAAAGCATCTTGCAAGCTCTTCCAAAAATGAGAGGTGAACCTCGGGTCCCGATCCGATACAATTAACACCGGAACCCCGTGTAACCTCACAACCTCGTCGAGATACACTTGAGCTAGCTTATCTCCCGACCAAGTAGTGTGGATCGGCAAAAAGTGAGCCGATTTTGTCAACCGGTCCACAACTACCCAAATCGCGTCGTGCCCGCCTTGTGACCTAGGTAAACCCGTCACAAAGTCCATAGCAATGTCTTCCCACTTCCACACGGGTATTGGTAGACTTTGCAATTTCCTCATTGGAAAGTGACGCTCCGCTCTTACTTGTTGGCACGTGAGACATTGTGCCACAAACTCTCCAATGTCCCTTTTCATACCCGGCCACCAATAATGGAGTTTCAAGTCTTGATACATCTTGGTGCCGCCCGGGTGAATGCTATAGGGTGATTGGTGTGCCTCTTGCATAATCGCCCTCCGAAGATCATCGTCCTTGGGCACACACCAACGGTTTCGATACCGTAGTGTTCCGTCGGTCCCAATGCCAAACTCTTCAGCACTACCGCTCTCTACTTCGCCCCGCACCTTTTGGAGATAAGGATCGAAAATTTGTAACTCTTTTATCTTCTCCAACAAGGTGGGTTGCACGATCAACATAGCAACCGTTGTCGCACTCCCGCGCCACCACTTCAAGCCCTAACCGCTGCATCTCCTTGTGCACTGCAGGTTGAGGTGTAATCGCCGTCGCCAAATTCTCCGCCGACTTTCTACTCAAAGCATCGGCCACGACATTTGCTTTCCTGGGGTGATATAGAATGGTAACATTATAGTCTTTAAGCAATTCTAACCACCGCCGCTGTCGCATATTCAACTCTTTCTGGGTGAACAAATATTTGAGACTCTTATGATCCGTGTAAATCTCACAATGTTCCCCGTACAAGTAATGCCTCCAAAGCTTTAGCGCGAAAATGACCGCCGCTAACTCCAAGTCGTGAATCGGGTAGTTCTTCTCATATGTCTTTAATCGGCGCGAAGCATAAGCGATAACTCGGCCATTTTGCATCAGAACGCACCCAAGACCAAAGTAAGAAGCATCACTGTACACGACATAACTCTCCCTGCGTCGGCAAAGCAAGCACCGGAGTCGTCGTCAATCTTTTCTTAAGCTCCTCAAAGCTTCGCTCACATTTGGGGCTCCAAACATACTTCACCCCTTTGTGCATAAGGCGCGTTAGTGGAGTCGTTATCTTGGCGAACCCCTCCACGAACCGCCGGTAGTAGCCCGCAAGCCCCAAAAAGCTCCGAATTTCCGTCGCACTAGTCGGGCGAGGCCAATCCTTAATTGCCTCAACTTTCTTTGGGTCCACAGAGACGCCGCCTCCAGATATAACGTGACCCAAGAAAGTAACCTCCGGTAGCCAAAACTCACATTTCTTCAATTTGGCATACAGCTTCTCTCGTCGGAGTGTCTCCAACACGATCCTTAAGTACTCCTTGTATTCTTCCTCGGTCCGAGAATATACCAATACGTCGTCAATGAATACCACGACGCACCGGTCCAATAGCGGACGGAAGACTCTATTCATCAAGTCCATAAATGCCGCCGGGGCATTAGTAAGCCCGAAAGGCATAACCGTAAACTCATAATGGCCATACCGCATACGGTACGCCGTTTTGTGCACATCCTTGGGCCGTATCTTCAATTGATGATACCCCGATTGAAGGTCAATCTTCGAATAAACTCGTGACCCTTGCAACTGATCGAATAAATCGTCAATCCTCGGCAACGGGTACTTGTTCTTGATTGTAACCCTGTTCAACTCGCGATAGTCAACGCAAAGTCGAAGTGTACCGTCCTTCTTTTTCACAAACAGCACCGGTGCTCCCCACGGAGACACGCTCGGCCGCACAAAGCCTTTATCGAGCAAGTCTTGCAGCTGGGCTTTAAGTTCCTTAAGCTCCACCGGTGCCATTCTATACGGAGCCTTCGACATTGGCGACGCCCCGGGGATTAAGTAAATGACAAACTCAACTTCCCCGGTCCGGGGCAATCCCAGAACTCCGCCGAAACACATCCGGTACTCGCATACCACCCGAATGCTACTCAATTCCGGGTGCTCCCTTTGGGTATCCACGATGGTCGCTAAATAAGCCTTGCAACCACCCTTGATCATCCTCTTCGCCCTCACCGGCGATATGGTCGCCGCAAAACGTGCACCCTTACACGCTTGGTAGACCATTTCTTCTTGTCCAGGTTCACGAAATGTGATAACCTTCCTCTCACAATCGATAATGGCGTAGTACTTAGAGAGCCAGTTGATCCCTAAGACCACGTCGAATCCCGATAACCGCTCGACCACTAGGAGATCGATTGGCATAATCCAATCTCCTATTTGTACTGGGCAATTTTCGCACTCCTCATCCACAGAAAAGAGTGCTCGATAGTGTTGACCCACCAATGGTCATCATGACGCCCTATCTCTACCCCATGAGCCTTGGCGAATGATGCACGTATGAATGAATAAGATGCACCTGTATCAAATAAAGCTTTAGCTCGAGTGCCTTGGATCAGAATAATACCTGCCACCACATCATCTGGAACTGATGCTGGAGTCGACTGCTCCTCGACCTGAGTGGCAAAAACCCGCCCACTAGGTGCTCGAGGTGCCTCCTGCTTACGAGGCGCTGACGATCGTCCAGCAGACATAGCGGGTGGCAGTCCCGCCAACTGTCGCGGAGTGTACTGAACTGAAGCTGCTGACGGTGCCGGTGATGTACTGCTCGGACACTCGCGACCAATGTGGCCCGCCTGGCCACACCGAAAGCATCGCCCCTCCCGCTGAGGGCAAGTAACAACTCGGTGGCTCCCGCCGCAGATAACACACGGCAGGGAGGTCCGACTGGTCCGACTCCGACCGCCGCACCACCGTGACCGCCGAGGTCGAGGGGGCCGCCAGAGCGCGACTGCCCCGCGGACCCACTCGATGCCCGCTTCTTGGACTTCTCCCTGTCCTTGTCCTTCTCAAAAGCCTCGCGCTCCTCTCGCGCAATAGCATTGCCGCGCTCCACCCAAAGTGCGCAGTCCAAAACCTCTCCATAGGTCGTCAGCCGTAAAGAATCAACTGTCTTAAAAATATCCGGCCTCAACCCACGCCCGAACTTCTTCGCCCGGTCCCCGTCGCCGTGGACCAAGCTCGGCACGCAATGACTCATATGCGTGAACTCCCTCTCGTATTCGCGCACCGTGCGACTCCCCTGTCTTAGCTTGCGGAAGTCCTCCTCGATCTTTCTTTTATCGCTTTCGGGGAAATACTCCATCAATAGCATCTCCCGAAACGTCTCCCAAGCCATAGTAGTGTCGTTCAAAGAACGATTCTCTTTTACTTGCCTCCACCAAAGGCGCGCCGACCCCTCGAAACAATGGGCCGCCAGATGCACCTTGTCCCGCTCGAGGGTATAGAAGTCCTCGAACAAGGATTGCATAGCGATCAACCACGTCTCGACCATCCACGGGTCCTTGTCTTCCCGTTGAAGGTTGGTGGTTTCAACCGCTTAAAAGCCGTCAACACCGCTACCGCCCGTTCTCGCTTCTCCGCCTGGGGTGTCGTGATCCGAAGCCGACGAACCCGAAGCCGGCGGTGGTACAACCGTCACATCGGTACCGCTGCCGCCACTGGAGGTGGTGCCGCAGGCTCAACAGGTGGCGTCGGGTCCTGAGGCACAGGTGCCGCCGCCGCCTGCTGGGCCACCAAGTCATGGAGCGTACTGAGCTGCTCCGCCTGCTGCTTCATAGCCCCGGCCAATGCCGCTACTTGGGCTTGCAACTCGCGAACATCGCCCGATCCCGACTGGTCGGGCACCTCAGGAGGTGGTGCCGCCGCAGATCGCGTCTTAGGAGGGTGTCCCCGTGGTGCCATCATGTCCTTAAACGTAGCACACACATTAATACTCGATACATGTGACTCTTTCACGTTCCAAAATAACTACCCAATTAAGCGAAAGCAAATAAGTAAATTATTTCCCAGTCTAGGTGTCATGTGCTCGGCCGCCCCACAAGGTTCCTTAAGCAGAAATAAATACTTGAATTCATCTCTACTTCCTTCTAGAGAAGTCTTAATGTCAACCCAATCCACTAGCTTTCGCGTTTACCAAATCCACGTTAAACGTTTCCTAAGTCCCTAAGGTCTCCAATCCTAAGGTCTCTAAGTCAATCCTAGACCTTTGCTTACTTCCGTTTACGCTCTGATACCACTTTATCTGTCACACCCCGCTACCCGCCTATTTGGTCGGGTTCGCGCCACGTCAACAGACGCCGGACGGACAGGGCCTCCCCTGCCCGCCCAAGGCTCTAACAACAAGTATAATTTGACCATCAAAGAGAATTTCAATTATACAAGGCTTACACGAAGGTAAGCAACAACACAGTGGAAGAGTAAGCTCTAAGCTAGAATATAAACCATACATGAACTTGATTACATTTTGAACCAAATACAAGTAAACTAATCTATTACATTCTTTAAGCATTCGATACATCATTTCTTTTACATTTGTCATCTCCCAAAAATTACTTGAATGTTTACAACTTGACATCTATTGTTCAACAAAATAAAGTTGATACAATTATAACAAAAAGAAAATGACTAGATGCAAGACTCCGGTGGTCACTTGCTATGGCGCTAACCCCTTGCCCCGGTCCTCCGCCGTCGCACTCGTGCTAGGACCTGTGGGGTTAGTGGTGTGAGTGTAACACCCCGAACTTCTAAAGTCATGAAGTCACGAGGTATGTTGGCTTAGAAGGCCATAAGAATGGTTCCCGTGAAGTTTGTAAGCTTTCGGGTGTTTTCGATGCACTAGGTGCAAGAACGGAGCCCGAAAGGCTATCTTGGGCCACGAGCTAAATCCGACGCTTGCGCGGATGAGATAATGATGTGGACATGATCTAAATCATGTTTGGAGAGTCTCGGTTCGATTTGAAACGAATCGGAGGTCGAACGGGTCAAAAGTGAGTTGAAACGGAGAAGAAACGGTGAAAAAGCTGAGAAAATGGCTAAGTCACGAAAATCCACCTTTCGGGATCCGGATCGGGAGGCCGGGGACCGGTCCACCCCTGCGAAGTCAGCTGAAAATTTGGCTAAGTCCTGGAAAGTCTACCTACGGGATCCGAATCCGAGTGGTGGTCCGGATCCCACGCGCGATGGGACTCTGGTGAAGACACTTGGAGTCCGGACCCCATACATGGAGACCGGTCTCTGAGACCCGAAAATGCCCAGTTTGGGCTGTTGCAATAGATGAAAAGTTGAGGGGTTTATATGCAAAGTTGGTATGAGATGAGTGTATAGAGTGGATTATACACTCTCTTTCTCTCTCTCACTCACTCAGCTCCCTCCCTCTCTCTCTCTGTTCGACAGCAAGAAGAAAGGAAAGAAAGAGAAGGAAAGAAAGAGAAGGAAAAGGAGAGAAAGAAGAAGAAGAAGATGGAGATGATGAAGAAGATGATGATGGAGATCCTCTTGGTCATCTTCTTCCTCTCCCACAAGCTCGGGGCAAGCTTGTAGAGGTAAGCTTTAGCCTCCTCTCATGGTAGATCCTTAGATAAAGGGTTTCTAAACCCTAGATTTAGAGTTTTGAGCTTCTTGTAAGCTTTAGAACTATGTGGAGACCATGAACTCCATGAAATCCATGGTTTTCATTATGATGCTCTAATGGTGGATTTCTAGGGTTTGCTCTAAGCACCCTATGGATGGCTCTAATGCTCTTAGATGAGTTCCTAGAGGTTAGACAAGCTCTCTATTGCTTGTTCTAGGGATCAAATCGGTGGGTTTTGCGAAAGTGCAAACCTAGGGCTCCAAAATGGGGTTTTTGTAAATAGATGAGTTTGATCTCATTTGACCCCATAGAAACCTAATTGAGGGCCTAACGAACGCGTTGGCGCGCTCGGTTCGGTCATCCGACGAGCGAGTACAAAGATATTAATTATTTAATATAATCATACCGAGATGTCCGCGACACGCAAGATAGGAGCCCTAAATTCATGAAAACGGGCGGGGCAACTTAAAGGCGTGGGGCAACGGCACAAAGTCTCGGATTGCAATTCGGAGACCGTTTGGTTGGTCGTGCAAGAGTTCGAGCCGAACCGGGTCAAGAGTGCGTGGCGGCCGATTGCAAGTGTCGACGAGCAATCGGAGTGCGAATTGAGGTGGGTTGTGTTCTGAAGCGACTAGATCGCCTAAATATGTCTAAGAGTAATGGTTTCAAGTTGATGCATATAATTGACATATGTTGCAAGTATAGAAATGCATGTTAAAGAACATAGTGTTAAATGCTAAGAGAATGCACGAGTTAAATGCTAGATAAATGCATGAACTAGAGTCTAGTTGCAAATACATGAGATGCATGCTAAGTTGATATATGAACTAGATGCTAAATGAAATGTATGAATAAATGCATGCTTAGCATAATGAGTACATGCTAGATATAATCATGTGCATGTAAATGGAATGGTTAACATAAGAATGTTAAGTATATGAATGCCAAGTATAAGAATGTGAATCATGGACTAAATACACATATAGATCGAGTGGCATCTAACCTAGTGTTAATAAATATAGGTTATAGTAAACCTAGAGTCAATGGACCTAGGAGTGTGGCATCAAACCTAGTGTAAAGAACATATATAGGTTGTAGTGAACCTAGAATCATATGGATCTAGGTAAAGAACAGTGAACCTAGTGTCAAGGACATAGGTTGGATAAAGAAGATAGTGGACCTAGTGTTAATAAACATAGGTCGAGTTGGAATGACATTGAACCTAGAGTTAAGTCAACCTAGGTTATGTGATAAAGAGTGAACCCTAGTGTCAAGTAGACCTAGGAGGTAAAGACAATGGACCTAGAGGGTCGTCTCTTGAGGGCCTAGCTAACCCTCAAGCTAAGTGAAACGGATTCATGGAATCCCGTGATATGTGCACCACTGAGGGTACCGGGCGTGTGCGACGATTTCGTCGTCCAGGGCTATACCACTGACGTGGCGTTGTGCGACGATTTCGCCGCCGGGTGGGTGAGCCAAAATGAGTTCGATACCGGTTAAGCCGGGTGAGGATCAGACCGCCATGAGTGTTGACACCATGCGTTTGGAAACCATTGCTGGGTAAGTACGATACGTGCGCCGACAGGTGGCTGGGAAGTGACTCGATCCATTGTTGGGTGTGATGCGATAGTTCGCCGCCAGATGGTAAGGTCACGACTTTAGTCCACGCTGGGTAAGTACGCCGTGTTCGCCACCGGAATGGCTATGTCAGGTGAGTCGAGCCGTTCCAGAGTTGGAACACCACTGAGGGTGACGAGCGTGTGCGACGATTTCGCCGCTCCGAGGCTGAGTCACAGAGGGCGGCAGGCTGTTGACAGCTGAGGTAGTTGTGAGACGTCCAACACCTCGGGCTAGACAGCAGGCGGATTATCCGCATTTGATTGACTCAAGACCGAGTCGGGTGGCATAGTGAGCTAAGGTAGAGTGGACCTTAGAAGTATTTGCTAAATAGCATATGTGACAAGAGTAAAGAGTAAGAATATAAATAGCTAAGTAAGAAAAGCTAAGAGCTAAGTAATGATTTGCATATTGCATATTGCGAGGCAGGTTTTTATGTTAGTTGCAATTATATATCTATATATGTTTTTGGACTAACATATCTGCAGTGCCTCCTTGGACCTATTGGTCGAGCTGTTCTCTTGGGTGACCGTACCCACGAGAACTATGGACAATAGTTCTCACCCCCCGTGTTGTGGTTTTGGGGAATGCAATTACACACGTGAGCGGCGCGACGGTGGCGGCGCGAGGCAAGGGCGTAGGTCAGTAGATAGCGCCCTACCAGAAGACCAGAGATAGAAGTACCCCAGTCGGCTAACTAGGGGTTTGAGAGTGAAAAGAATATGTTGTAATAAAGTTGTAATAACTAGATTGCATTAGGAAGTTTAAAGTTTAAAGTTAATGTAAAAATTCTAAATGGAGACGAATGGTTGTAATAGCAAGTAGCTGTTTTATGTTTATGATACTTCCTTATGCAATCTGATTGTGATATCTGTTCCTTTTTGGAACCTCTTGTAATTGTATGGATTGCGATGCCTTGAACGTACAGGGGAAACTCTGTCCGTTCGGCGGTCTGTTCGACGCGCCCGAATCCGACCGATTTGGCGGGCTCGGGGCGTGACAGTGAGAACTACAACGAAGTTCCCAGTGGGCTCGGCAACCGACCCCGCCGACTTACCCACTAGGTCTATCAAGGCATAAGTATTTCAACGGAAATGAAATAGTAACCAAACTATATAAGCTAATACTATGCCTGCAAGAAAGAATCAGATAGATAGATAATCGAATTTAAATATGTTTGCATGCATGCTCTTTACCATACTTTACTTTACTTTACTTTACTTGGCTCATTACCCAATCTTGCCGGTTAACATAGTTAACCCCAACAAACTCAAGACCCAAAATCCCTCACCGAACGGGGAGGCTCTAAGCCTACAAGACCCGAGGGACCGTCCGTCGGGGCCACGATCCCCTAGGTGACTGTTCCGGAACTCACCGCTTGAGGAGGAGCGACCTCCCTCAAGCCAAGACTTGTCAAGAGTACCGATCTAATCCTCACATTGAGGATTCATAGCCACTAGTTACCATGCCATTGTCAATGATAGGTTTTCTACCTAATCATGTATATCATTCTTACCATAATGCCACTAAGGTAAAATAATGTTTAACTATGGTTATCTCAATGCCAATCTTGTCTCTATGTTCAATATCACCTTTGTTGACTAAGATCAAGTCCATTCCATGTTCACACAAGTAGGGTTCTCATTCTCATGCCTCTATGGTTCCATTTCAACTTTCAAGTTCATTACACTCTAGAACATGAATTGAGGTTCAACCAATTGCATATATTCGAACTACCCTATCATGCATGAATTTACTATACACATAAGATGCTCAAAAAGGTGAAATAGACATAGAAGGGAATTCGATGATTCCGGAATGCACCCTCCACCTTAAAATAATTTTGTGAGGATGCCCAAGAAGTTTCACGACCAACCGAGGTCTAGGTAAAAACCTGCAGTTTAAAAGTGAACCTAATCAGGCCATTTTACATAGTAGCCCCTATATTGGATTTTCGTTTAATTAAACGGAGTTATCCCACGCGTCGGGAATACCCCCAATTAGGTTTCTACAAGGTCAATTTGACCCAAGAACCCCTATGTTCAAAAGCCCCAATTTTGTGTGCTCCAACAATACCCTATACCAAACCTAGGGTTTTGATCTCACCAACAAGCAAAAGAGAGCTTGTAGACCCATGAGAAGTCCTCTAGAACCATCCTTGACCCATTAAAACCATCTATTTGGGGTTTACAACAAACCCTAAGGAACCACCATGAGAGCACTTGAGCTCTCATGGAGCTTTCATGGTGTTCTTAGCCATACAAGTCCTCTAGTACTAGCAACAAGCTAGAAAACTCCAAAACTTAGGAGAAAATCTAAACCCTAGAGTTAAACTTGTAGAAACTCACCTCTTGTACCAAGCTCTACCAAGATCCTCCCTTGTTGGAGAGCTCCAAGCCCACCAAGAGCTCCAAACCCACCTTCTCCAACTCCTCCTCCTTCTTCTTCCCAACTCTAGGGTTTTTCTAGAGAGAGAAAGGGAACAAAAGAAAGAAATGAGAGAGAGTGCATGGTGAGTGTGCTGTGAGAGAGGGGTGTGGGAAAGCTTATTGTGTTGTAACAATAGCCAAAAAGCCCCTCAACTTCTTTTATTTCGCGCGATTCTGGATTCACAAACTATTTTGTTTTATGCGTCTGCGTACAAGGCCGACCTTATACCAGTATAAAATACTCCAGAGACAAACCCGAGAGCTGTCTCTCGGTTTCGCAGCATTTGTACCGGTACAAATCCAGTCTTGTACCGGTATAAAATTGTAACAACCCGAATTTTAAAGATAAAAATAAAAATAAATAAAAATAGTGTGAGATACTATTTTTATTGGATTTAGAGAAGTAAAATATAAGTCTGAAAGGACCTGTACTGAAATCGGAATGAAAACGGAAGATTTAGAATTTTCTGTGAGAAACCGGGCAGATAAATTAGCAGAAAATGTACAGTGTCAGAAAATTATGAAAACTGAGGAGTATGTCAGGATTATTTTTATAAGGCTAGATTTAAAGTTTCGTGCCATTCTGACACCCAGAAGATGAGAAATAAATTCCGAATGTTATCTGATAACGATTACAATTCGGTACAGTTTACAGTGACCAAACGGAGTCGAAACTGGAAGCTGGAGATTTTTCTAAACTCGTTAGGTAAAATCGAGCCTGACTGTCAAATTTGAGCGCAAACGGACGTTCGGAAGGACCTAGCCTGCTAAAGGAGGGTTTGTGTGTGAATAGTGCAAGTGGAGGGCAAAATTGTAAAAAGGGGTTTTGTGCCCTTTTCTTCTTCTCCTCTCTCTCAGCCGAATGCACACACAACACACGCACACACACCCTCACACACACATACATGGACAATGAGAGAGACCTCACTTTCTCTCTCTAAACCTCTCCCAAAAATGGTGGATTTGGTGGAGAAGCAAGCTTGGAGGTTGATTTTCATCATCTTCTTCTCTCTCTACACCATTGGAGCAAGCTTTTGAGGTAAGCTTTGATGCTCTTTAATGGTAGAACTCTAGGGTTTTGATCTTAAGCTCTAGAAATGGATTTAGTAGAACCCATTGATGCTAGATAAGTGATTATTGCATGATTCATGAATCAATTTGGAGATTATTTGCAATAGTGAAAACCTAGGGTTAGAAATGCAATTTTCACTATTAGATGGGTTTGATTTAATTTGACCCTCCATAAACCTAATTGCTAAGTAAAGAAACACATTGGCGAAGTCGGTTCGGCAATCCGTCGTGCCGTTGTGAAGTTATGGAGGTTTGAAGGTTTTAATATAAAGAGGGTTTTGATCTATAATAATGATCCTATTGTTCTCTAATTGAAGGTTAACGATGAACCCTTGATGACCCTACATTTCGGATTGTTGGGAATGAAAATTAAGGTAGGAGAGACATATTCCTGGTTATGGTTCATGGTATTTAACCTAAAGGAGTAGACAATGGAATTTTAGGTTTCTAAAACTGAAATTGCTATGTGAAACCTAGAGAAATCTGTACATGTAAACATCATGTGTGAGCTTTGGCAGTTGGAAATTAAAGAGAGCTAATTTACAAATTCAGTTTAGAGATTGATGTGAATCTCTAAATTAATGGATTTGGGCTGGTGTATGTGAGACTTGGAGAAAATGAGCATAGCATAAAGTTAATCTCCTATGTTCTTGAGTTGTTGAAGTTCTTAAATTCTAGAACTTGTCGTGCTAAAGAGAACCTAGAAAAGGCTTCATGTGTACTAATTGTACACCTTGAGTTGGGGAATTAAGGTGAAGTAACCTGTAATTCCTGGTTTTAAGATTGTTAAGTATTGGGGTTTATGTTACTCCATGTATGAGATTGTATAGGAATAGGTTAAATAGAACCTAAGCTCCATAATGCACTTTTGTAGGATTGAAGTCCTAGCTTGGAATTGATTACATACAAACCTAATTGAGGGCAAAGCAAACACGTTGGCGAAGTCGGTTCGGCAATCCGTCGAGCCTACGCGAAGATATCGCCAAAAGGACGTTTTCGGCTTCAATTGTCGCGAGCGTGGATCGTGATTCTTGGAAAAGTGCGGGAAGTGGATTTCTCGCATTCTGGTATTAAGTAAAGGTGGGTTGTGTTTACCGAAGCGACTAGGTCGCCTAAATATGTCTAAGAGTAATGGTTTCAAGTTGATGCATATAATTGACATATGTTGCAAGTATAGAAATGCATGTATAAATGCTAAGAGAATGCATGAGTTAAATGCTAGATAAATGAATGAACTAGAGTCTAGTTGCAAATACATGAGATGCATGCTAAGTTGGTACATGAACTAAATGCTAAATAAAATGTATGAATAAATGCATGCTTAGAATAATGATTACATGCTAGATATAATTATGTGCATGTAAATGGAATGGTTAACATAAGAATGTTAAGTATATGAATGCCAAGTACAAGAATGCTAAGTATAAGAATGCTAAGTAGAGGAATGTATGCTTAGCCTAGTGAGTACATGCTAGATGATTGTATAACTTCATGATGAATATGATATAGATGAATGTTAAGTATACGAATGCCATGTATAAGAATGTTAAGTGTATGAATGCTAAATAAAGAATGTGAGTCGTGGACTAAATACACATATAGATCGAGTGGCATCAAACTTAGTGTAAAGAACATAAGTTGTAGCAAACCTAGAGTCGAGTGGACCTAGGAGAATGACATCTAACCTAGTGTTAATGAACCTAGGTGAATCATGAGTGGCAATGACCTAGAAGTCAAGTAAACCTAGGTTGTGAATACAGCGACGTTGAACCTAGTTCGAATGAACCTAGGTAGTAAAGAACATGGAACTTAGTGTCAATGACCCTAGGCTATGTGCATAGTGGCAGCAAACCTAATGTATTAAACTTAGGTTGAGTAAAGGCTTGGACCTAGATAGGTCGATATTATAGGGTAAGACCAAACCTAGAGTCGTGAAAGTGGATTCCGGAATCCCTAGGAATGAATGCTGCTAGTGCAGCAGCTGCTAGTGCTGTAACAACCCACTTCCTCGTAAAACGTGCCGAGTTCTGTCAAAATGAGCGGAACGCGGAGTGAGACAAGTGCCACAAGGTTCTAAGAGTTTTAGAACTTGTGTGAAGTGAAAACGGGACCCGAGGAACAAGAAACTGCAAATGCGGAAAAATTTGATTTGGAGCTTCTTAGTCCGGACCCCACGGGTGGAGTCGGATGCCACAAGCCTAACGGCCGCACGACCAAAAAATTGGCTAAGTCCTGAAAATCCTGCTCTCGGGATCCGGGCAGGAGGCCAGGACCGGTCTATCCATGTGAAATCAGCCAAAAAAATTAGCTAAGTCCTGAAAATCCTGCTCTCGGGATCCGGATCAGGAGGCCAGGACCGGTCCACCCCTGCGAAATCAGCAGAAAAAAAAAATGGCTAAGTCCCAGAACCCCAGCTTTCGGGATCCGAATCCCCGTGGCAGTCAGGACCACTGAACACAGCGCGATTCGACGGTTGTAATTTTCGTGAATGGAGGGGCTTTTTGGCAATTGTCACAACACAATATATACCCATCACAGCCATTCACTCCCTCACCACTCTCTTTCATTTCCTCTCTTTCTCTCTCTAGAAAAACCTCTCCTAGAGCTTGGAGAAGTTGGAGAAGGAGCTTGGAGGAGGTGATCTTGGTGGCTTTGGAGCTCGGGGAAGACCTAGAAGCTCTCCTACAAGGTGGAGCTTGGGCCAAGGTGAGGTTTCATGGTAAACCTAGACTAGGGTTTGGGTTTTAAGTAAGGAGTTTAAAGTTTTGAGTCTTCTCTTTGGTGTAGAAGCCTAGTAGAGGCTTGAGCTCCATGAAGACCCATGAAAGCTCAAGGTCCTCTCATGGTGGATTCTTAGGGTTTCAAGTAGAGGCCCTAATGATGGTTTAAATTGTTCTAGATGAACTCTAAGAGTAACAACAAGCTCTCTTTTGCTTGTTTAAGAGATCAAAACCTAGGGTTTTGCATAGGGCTTGGATAGAGCACCAAATTTGGGGCTTTTTGCCATAGAGGTTCAAGGGTCAAATTGACCTTATAGAAACCTAATTGGGGGTATCCCCGACCCGTGGGACAACTCCGTTTAATTAAACGAAAAGCCTATCTATGAGTTGCTATGTAAGTTAGCCTGATGTAAAATCTGATAACTGCGCAGATTGCAAAATAGGCCTCGGTTAGCTACGAAACTCGACGGGCAACCCATCCGTAATTTTAAAAGGTGGGTGGTGCATTCCAAGGACACCGGAATTCTTTCTATGTCTAAGTGTCATTTTTGAGCATTCTATATATGTTGAGCATAATGCATAGTAGGGTAATTTATGAGTTATATTGCAATTTGTGAGTTCAAATGCATGAGATATAATTGTATGAGAACATATGCTAAAGAATAAGAACCCTATGTATGCATGCTAAAGAACAAGAACTAGAACTTGGTGTAATTGACAAATGAATGCGACATTAGACATGTACTTAGAGAATGTGACAAAGATGAGTCTAGAATACTTAGACAATATGTGCGGCATCAAAGAACAAGGACAAGAACAAGTAGTGTATATAACACTAGTATAGTCATGAGATTGACATTATGACAACAACCTTAGAGTTAAGAGTCATATGAACATAAGTTCTCCTTGAAGGCAAGGAATAGATTGAGATTTGGAATCCTTAAAGTTAAGGATTGATCGTACTCACCATATAGTCCTTGCTCGGGGGCGGTAGCTCCCCTCGGCGGTGCGCTCGGAGTTGGTCACCTGGAATGAGTTTTCCGGGAATGAGTTTGCCTAAGGACGGTCCCAACGGGTCGATATTGAGCCTCCCCGGTATACTATGGGATTTTGAGTTTGGTTGAGTCTTGTTGAGGGCGAAACCCACGGGTTAGCCAAGAGATTGGGTATTGAACTTATGATCTTGCATGCTTTACAGTTTGAGCATTTTATCGTTACTTTCAAGCGTATTAGTTGCATTTGTTAGTTGGTTATTATCTTACCTTTCTTTCTATTACGCTTGAATTAGACCTAGTGGGAAAGTCGGCGTGGTTGGTTGCCGAACCCACTGGGAACTTTGTTATAGTTCTCACCCCACTATTTCCACAGAGCCGGGACCGAGTGAGCCGGCCGATGATCCCGGGAAGGGCATCGCGCCCTAGGTAGAGACGGCCCGAGTACTTTACTTTTGTTATAGTTGCATTACTCTTTTGTATCATCTTTTGTATTTGATGATGGTAGATGCTAATATCAAATGTATTTAAGCTTTATCTTTGAAGACTATGAGATGTAAAAAGAAATGATGCAAAGAATGTAAAGAATGGTAGTCTTTTAAAGAATGCAAAGTTGTAAGAATTATGCATGTATGTGATTGCAATTAATCATGTTACTTTCACTATTGGCTGTTGCTTGTCTTCGTGCAAGCCTTTGTTTATGCTTCCGCAAGTGCAAAATTTTATACTCTATCTGTACATGTTGAGCCTTGGGCGGATAGGGGAGACTCTGTCCGTTCGGCGTCTGTTTGACGCTCTCGAACCGGCCAAAAGGATCGGGCTTGGGGCGTGTAACATACTGGACTTGCGCAAATTGCGGAGTTCGTGTAGTTGACTTGAGTTTGGAGCTTTTCCAGATTTTTCTGGAGGGTCGTTGACTGTGTTCCGACCTATGGCACGAGCACCGAGGTTAGTGGATGAATTCCAAGCACTAAAGTCCAAAAATTTGGATTTTAGGTTGCTCTCGGGTTTGACTCTGGAGGGCTTGTACCGGTACAGCCTTGGTTGCTATACCGGTACAGCCATTGTTGCTATACCGGTACAGGGTGGATTCTGTACCGGTATGGGATGTTGGAAGCGACCAACCGAGCCTCGGGTTTGGGTGTTTCGCGAGTGCTGTCTTAGGTATGGGATGGCTTGTCTTAGGTACAAAGCGGCGATTCAGCAGTTTGAACTGCAGGGGGTTTTTTAGCTATTGTAGCATTCCTATTTGTGTACCACACCCCCCTAGGGCTTCATTTGAGCCCTCCCACACAGCAAGCAAGGTAGGAGACCTTCTCTCTCTAAACCCTTGTGCTCTTTTGGATTTTTTGGTGGATTGTTAGGAGATTGATCTCTCTCTCCTTCTCCTTTGGCCACCTAGAGCCATTATCTTCTTGTTGGAGCTTGGAGCTTGCTTTTGGAGCTTTGTGGAGGATCAAGCTTCAAGCCTAGGGCTTTTTGAGCTTGGATTAGAGCTTCTTAGAGGTATGTGAGTGATCTCTTTCCTCTAGTTTCGAATTTTGTGGGTTTTGTGAGATGAAACCCTAGAATGGGATTCTAGGGTTAGGATTTGGGGATTTTCGATTGAGGGCCTTTGGGACCTAATTGATGGGTTTAGAACTTTGATTTAGGTTGGATTAGAAGGACTCTAACTCCCAATTGGAGATCAAGAGCACTTCCTTCGCATTCGGTGAGTATTCTTCACCCTTTAGTAGAGTTTCTTATTGTTTGAACTCAAGACTCATCTTTTGAGTTTGTAATTCCTATGGCATGCCTTGTAGGGTGCTAGGAGTAGGAATCGAAGCTTAGTTAGCGATTCGGATCGGCGATTTTCGCACTTGGTGGGTTTGGCTTCATGAGCATAGGAGCAAATGGCTCCTAAGTGCTTATTCGGTTTGATTTATTTATTTTGAATTCATATTCATGCTAAATAGATTTATTATGAATTTTGAACCACTTAAAATGCATGCCTCATGTATGATAAAATTTTCACTCTATATAGTAGAGCTTTCGGGGTTAAACAGCATGCATGTGAGGGTGGGATTTGTGGGCACCTGGGAGGGTGCCATTCATGTTTATGTAGCTTGATTAATGTAATTGAGAACATTAAACTTGGGTTGGAACTTAGAAAAGCTTAAGTGTCATCAAGCGGCACTTAACTTAGAAAACTATGAAACTGCAACATAGAGACTTGACATAGGCCTTTGGACATCTATTATTTCCATGTTAGAGACATGATGACATAGAGATAGGCCTTTTGGACATTTGTACATTCCATGTTAGAGACATGATGATTTGGGACTTGTGACGAGTTTTGTGACTTTTGCCATTGTGCTCATTCGCACATGCTTGTGAGGGTAGCTCCCTACAAGCCGGCACTCCGGAGTTGGCCAACGCGTTTCTTGTATTCGCCGTGCGGGATTGGGCGCCGAAGTGGATTGCCGTGGGACAGTCTCATTCCTAGGGTGGGAATGTTGACTACTACGGGGCCATTAGGCTCGGCATTTGGGCTAGGCAGCCTTCGGGTGGGCATCGGCCATATCGCCTTCGGGTTGACCTTATTGTACTTAAACTTAATGTAGTTTAAAGAAAACTGTGGACTTTGACTAGAATAGTAAACTTCAACACTTTACTATCACTTGTGGACATTATAGATCTTGATTAGAATAGTAAACTTAGTCTTTTACTATCAAGTTGGGAACTTCATGTTTTTTATAACGCTTTCTATTCATGCTTAGAATAGCTTACTTATGCAAATTCGTGCTAAGTAGAGATATGGTGTTTAGTAGTTTACATGTTATTTATATGTCGCTTATTATCGTTTATTATCGTTTATACTTACTTGCTTAGTTTTGGGCCTAGTGGAGCATGCAACTGAAGTCAGTAATTGCCCACTGGGAACTATTAATTAATAGTTCTCACGCCCTCTTTTTCTAATGTGTTTCGAGCCTTCGGCAGGCGGAGGCAAGGGATCGTGGAAAGGGAACCGCTAGCTAGTTATCGCAGCTTTCCACCTTGTGGGGGTTTTCTCTCTTTTGTACTTTGGTGAGATTGAGAGAGTTTTGTATCCCTATGTAGAGACTACCATGTACTTGGTTATAGTGGTGTTTGGATTTCTTTTCGTTGTACTCTCTTTTATAGTTCATAGTGGATTTTGGTCCTTTCTTTTATCTACTTATTGTATGCTTATTTGTTTAGAATTCTAGTTGTTATACTGCTCTGATACTTCTAAATTCTTTTTATTTTGTTGGTTATCTATCGTTTTTGTTAGACGCCTTGTATGTTGTAGACATACGGCGGAGTCTGAGGCTCTGTGGGCGGGCTTCGTGGGTCCGGGCGTGACAGTTAAATTGGTATCAGAGACTAGCGTTGAGTCTTATTGTGGACCTAGCAAACCTTAGGCCAGTTGGACTATAGGATATAGGCTCGTGAGAGACGAGGTCTATTTAACTTGTGAGCGAAAGTATTAAGATTGGGTATCTTGAATAACTCTAGTAAGTAGAGTTGGATCGAAGTGTATAACTTCTAACTTCGCGGAGGGTTACGTTGGCGGCCGACAACGTAACATCGGGAGTTAGTAGTAAATGACACTTCATTACTTTCGCATGATTTGGGTATTTATAGCATGAGCGGGGATGCGATTGCGTGAGCTTACTAACTTGCGCTTTTATGATGTTGTAGTGGCGATGCCGATAACTCGCTCGAAATCTGTTGGAGCGGATAATGCGGCAACTTTTGAGGAGGTCGAGGCCTCCGCTACCTCCGGATCCGGCGAGGTCCGTGAGTTGAGGGGCCAGTTGGCGGCCCTCACGGCTTTGGTGACGCGACGGGCGGCCGCGGCCTAGCGACGGGAAAGCGCGCATGAAGCGCATGGAGGATCTTCTACTGCAGCAGGCGGCTGTGAGGGAGGCTCGGACCCCTTCACCGCCAGCACCAGCCGAGGTTGACTTACCGCGGGCGCGATCTCCGCGGCCGGCTCACACCGAACGACACGGCGATTGAGCGCGGGAGGAGGACCGGGACACCCCGCCGATTCGAGCATCACCGGTGGCGGCGGCATTCCCGATTATGGCTCGGGGAGCCGAGAGGGATCGACTCATGGCTCGCCTCAAGGAGTTCGGGAGGTGCGGCAGGGACCTTTGACGGAGAGAAAGTCGACCACCGGATCGTGGAAAAGTGGTTGATGCACATGGAGAAAGCGTTCGTGACACGTTCGTGGAGGAGCGGGACGAGTGTGGCTCGCCACCCACCGCAGACGGCGAGGCCTACGGTGGTGGATGGACCTCCGAGAGAACCCCGGCAAAGACTTAGCTTCTATTACTTGGACGAGGTTCAAGGAGCTACGTTGGCACACTACTTCCCCGACGGCGTCAGAGGCGGATGGAGCGAGTTTGCGCGGCTGACACGGGGGACGGATACGCGTAGCGAGTACGAGAGAGAGTTTTCTCGGCGCATTGCGTGCCCTTCGTCGTGCGGACGACGAGGATAAGGCCCGCATTTTCGAGCGTGGTGCGGCGTCGATTTTCCGGTTCGTGCGGTCCTGCGAGCTTCAGAACTTGCAAACGGGTGGTGAACCGCGCGCTCAGCTGGAGAGCGGCGCGGCCATGGTGCGGGAGAGACGCGAGGGTTTGGACAAGGGGAAGGGCAAGAGGCCCGCGGCCGAGGGTGCGAGCCGGACGCACTCTAGGAGGCCCCGAAGCATCCGAGACACCAGCAGCGCAGTCGTGGCGCACCGCCCCAGCGAGGAGGACCTGACCGACGCCGACCTCCCCGGTGTGTGATCTGCGGTGGTCCTCACCACCCGCCGCAGTGTCCACAGCGGGCAGGCAGGTGCTTCCAGTGTGGCCAGGAGGGCCACATCCGTACCGAGTGCCCGAGAGGTTCTACACCGGCACCGTCTTCTGCATCGGCACCGGCTCTACCAGCCGCCAGCCAGGGGACCCCATCGACACGATACGGGCGGCGGCCGTCCGAGCGCCGAGTGAGGGTCACGACGGCGCCGAGTGGGCGCATGTACGCGCGCGCTGTGGTGGCGGTATCATTTTACTTGATGGCATTAGAGTACGTGCATTATTTGATACGGTGCATCACATTCATTTATAGATCGGTACATTTGCCGAGTTGCATGACATCCGGTTGTTCCCTTACTACACCCTGGACGTATTGTTGTGCCGACCACATTGTGGACGTGCGAGAGTATTGCCCCGGTTGCCCTATTCGGGTAGGAGATTGGACCATGCCGCGGATTTGCGAGTAGTGCGCAAGTTGGGGGATTTTGACGTGGTTTTGGGTATGGATTGGTTGACTAGATACTACGCCACTATCGATTGTGTTAATCGAACGGTTACTTTTAGAGAACCGGGTCAGGATGAGGTGGTGTTTAGAGGATGTCAGAGTTCGCTTTTTGCGATGTCGATCAGTTCGTCTCGAGCTAGGCAACTGATCAACCGGGGATGCGTAGCCTATTTGGCTAGTATCGCATTGAGGGGTGAGGATGATACCCCTAGGATCGAGGATATCCCGGTGGTACGGGAGTTTCAGGACGTGTTTCCAGCGGAGCTACCAGGCATGCCACTCGATAGGGAGATCGAGTTTGTGGTAGATCTCGTTCCGGGACTACCCCGATCTCGAAGGCACCCTATAGGATGGCACCGCGGAATTGAAGGAGGCGAGGGCACAATTACGGGATATGTTGGACAAGGGCTTCATTCGGAGTGTGTCACCTTGGGGAGCAGGTTCTTTTTGTGAAGAAGAAGAACGGATCACTTCGTCTTTGCGTGGACTATCGGGAACTTAATAAAGTCACGATCAAGAATTAATATCCGTTTCCGAGGATTGATGATCTTTTTGATCAACTTCAAGGATCGAATGTGTATTCCAAGATAGACTTGAAGTCGGGATACCATCGATTGAAGATTGCACCTGGGGATGTGGCGAAGACGGCTTTTAGATCACGGTATGGACATTATGAGTTCACTGTTATGCCGTTTGGGCTTACTAATGCCCCGGCAGCTTTTATGGATCTAATGAACCGTGTTTTCAAGCCTTACCTAGACAGGTTCATCGTGGTCTTCATCGACGACATCTTGGTTTATTCCCGAAGTGATGTGGAGCACGAGGAACACTTGAGATTGGTACTACAAGTGCTTCGGGAAAGGAAGTTATTTGCACAGCCGAAGAAGTGCGAATTTTGGCTTCGAGAAGTGGCTTTTCTGGGCCATATGATTTTAGGATCAGGCATAGCCGTGGATCCTAGGAAGATAGAAGCCATTCAGGATTGGCCAAGACCGACGAGCGTCACCGAGATTAGGAGTTTCCTTGGTTTGGCCGGCTACTACCGCAGATTCGTGGAGGGCTTTGCGAAGTTATCTACCCCCCTCACGAGGCACACGCACAAAGGAGCTAAATTCATTTGGAATGATGCGTGTGAAAAGAGCTTTCAAGAGTTGAAGCTGAGATTGACGACCGCTCCAATCCTCACATTACCTATTGCTGGAGCAGGGTATGTGGTTTATAGTGATGCATCTCTTAACGGATTGGGCTGTGTCTTGATGCATGGTGACAAGGTGATCGCGTATGCATCTCGCCAATTAAAGGAATATGAGAAGACCTATCCTACACACGACTTGGAGTTGGCGGCCGTAGTCTTTGCATTGAAGCTATGGCGCCACTATTTGTATGGCGAGCGGTGCGAGGTCTATACGGATCACAAGAGCTTAAAGTACCTTTTCACTCAGAAGGAGTTGAACTTGAGGCAATGTGAGATGGTTGGAGCTACTCAAGCATTATGATTTGACTATTCTCTACCACCCGGGCAAGGCTAACGTGGTGGCGGATGCGCTAAGTCGGAAATCTACCGAGAACTTAGCGATGCATGTCGTTACTCAACATGATTGATCGAGCAGATGATGCGGTTGGAGTTGGAGGTAGTGACTCCCGATACGCCTATGCGACTGATGACTATGGTGGTGCAACCTACTCTTATGGATAGAATTAAAGAGAAGCAAGCTCTTGACTTAGAGTTGCAAAGGATTCGAGACAAAATGGTTGATGGTTGCAGGTGACTTCTAATGGATGATCGGGGGTGATGCGCTTTGGTGGACGGATTTGTGTGCGGCGGATTTGGGACTTAGAGAGGACATCCTTCGGGAGGCACACGGGGCACCTTATGCTATTCATCCGGGGAGGCACCAAAATGTACAAGGACTTGAGGTTACTTTATTGGTGGCCTGGGATGAAAAAGGATATTGGCGAGTTTGTTGCTAGATGTCTAACTTGCCAACAAGTGAAAGCTGAGCATCGAGTCCCAGCGGGAAAACTTCAGAGTTTGCCTATTCCCGTGTGGAAGTGGGAGAAGATCACCATGGACTTCGTGACTGGATTGCCTCGCTCTCAAGCCGGGCATGATGCTATTTGGGTGATAGTGGACGGGTTGACGAAGTCGGCACTTTATACCTATCCATACTACTTGGGGTGGAGAGAAGCTCGCACAAGTGTACCTTGATGAGATTGTGCGACTTCATGGAGTACCTACATCGATCGTATCGCGGGGACACTCGCTTTGTGTCACACTTCGGAGGAGTCTACGGGACGCCTTGGGTACTAGATTGGATTTCGGCCGCTTTCCACCCCCAGTGACGGGCGGTCGGAGCGTACTATACGAGACTCTAGAGGACATGCTTCGAGCATGTGTGATTGACTTCCGGAGGAGGATGGTCGCGACATCTACCTATGGCGGAGTTTGCTTATAACAATAGTTATCAAGCAAGTATCAAGATGGCACCGTTCGAGGCATTATATGGACGAAAGTGCAGATCGCCACTTCATTGGAGTGAAGTGGGCGAAAGATTGGCTTTAGGCCCTGAAGTGCTCCAGGAAGCGAGAGGATAAAGTTCGAATCGCTCGGGAGCGACTACTGACGGCCCAGAGTAGGCAGAGGAGCTATGCAGATAAACGCCGACGAGACTTGGAGTTTCAAATTGGAGATCATGTCTTCTTGAAAGTCTCGCCATCTAAGGGAATTCGGAGATTTGGAATTCGAGGTAAGTTGAGCCCTCGATTCATTGGACCCTATGAGATCTTGGAACGTGTAGGTCCGGTAGCGTATCGACTTGCTCTACCACCGAACCTATCGGGCGTGCACAACGTCTTTCATGTATCGGTCCTTCGGAAGTATATCCATGATCCGGCTCATGTATTGGAGGCTGTACCCATAGAGCTGCGAGAGGATTTGAGCTTCGAGGAGCAACCTGTGAAGATCTTGGCTCGCGAGGTGAAGAAATTGCGGAATCGGGACATTCCGTACGTGAAGGTTCTTTGGAGCAACCACGAGGAGCGAGAGGCCACGTGGGAGCACGAGAGCGCCTGCGGGAGCGCTATCCCCATCTCTTTCGAGATGGAATCTTGAGGTATGAGTTCGCTTTAGAGTTTCGCGGACGAAACTCCTTTTAGAAAGGGTGAATGTAACATCGGACTTGCGCAAATTGCGGAGTTCGAGTAGTTGACTTGAGTTTGGAGCCTTACCAGATTTTTCTGGCGGGTCGTTGACTGTGTTCAGACCTATGGCACGAGCACCGAGCTTAGTGGATGAATTCCAAGCACTAAAGTCCAAAAATTTGGATTTTAGGTTGCTCTCGGGTTTGACTACGGAGGGCTTGTCCGGTACGGCCTTGGTTGCTATCTGGTACGGCCATTGTTGCTATCTTGGTACGGGGTGGATTAAATGCCGGTATGGGATGTTGGAGGCGACCAACCGAGCCTCGGGTTTGGGCATTTCGCAGTGCATGTCTTAGGTATGGGATGGCTTGTCTTGGGTACAAGCGCGATTCGGCAGTTTGAACTGCAGGGGTTTTTTAGCTATTGTAGCATTCCTATTTGTGTACCACACCCCCCTAGGGCTTCATTTGAGCCCTCCCACACAGCAAGCAAGGTAGGAGACCTTCTCTCTCTAAACCCTTGTGCTCTTTTGGATTTTTTGGTGGATTGTTAGGAGATTGATCTCTTTCTCCTTCTCCTTTGGCCACCTAGAGCCATTATCTTCTTGTTGGAGCTTGGAGCTTGCTTTTTGGAGCTTTGTGGAGGATCAAGCTTCAAGCCTAGGACTTTTTGAGCTTGGATTAGAGCTTCTTAGAGGTATGTGAGTGATCTCTTTCCTCTAGTTTCGAATTTTGTGGGTTTTTGTGAGATGAAACACTAGAATGGGATTTTCGGGTTAGGATTTGGGGATTTTCGATTGAGGGCCTTTGGGACCTAATTGATGGGTTTAGAACTTTGATTTAGGTTGGATTAGAAGGACTCTAACTCCCAATTGGAGATCAAGAGCACTTCCTTCGCATTCGGTGAGTATTCTTCACCCTTTAGTAGAGTTTCTTATTGTTTGAACTCAAGACTCATCTTTTGAGTTTGTAATTCCTATGGCATGCCTTGTAGGGTGCTAGGAGTAGGAATCGAAGCTTAGTTAGCGATTCGGATCGGCGATTTTCGCACTTGGTGGGTTTGGCTTCATGAGCATAGGAGCAAATGGCTCCTAAGTGCTTATTCGGTTTGATTTATTTATTTTGAATGCATATTAATGCTAAATAGATTTATTATGAATTTTGAACCATTTAAAATGCATGCCTCATGTATGATAAAATTTTCACTCTATATAGTAGAGCTTTCGGGGTTAAACAGCATGCATGTGAGGGTGGGATTTGTGGGCACCTGGGAGTGTGCCATTCATGTTTATGTAGCTTGATTAATGTAATTGAGAACATTAAACTTGGGTTGGAACTTAGAAAAGCTTAAGTGTCATCAAGCGGCACTTAACTTAGAAAACTATGAAACTGCAACATAGAGACTTGACATAGGCCACTGGACATCTATTATTTCCATGTTAGAGACATGATGACATAGAGATAGGCCTTTTGGACATTTGTACATTCCATGTTAGAGACATGATGATTTGGGACTTGTGACGAGTTTTGTGACTTTTGCCATTGTGCTCATTCGCACATGCTTGTGAGGGTAGCTCCCTACAAGCCGGCACTCCGGAGTTGGCCAACGCGTTTCTTGTATTCGCCGTGCGGGGTGGGCGCCGAAGTGGATTGCGTGGGACAGTCTCATTCCTAGGGTGGGAATGTTGACTACTACGGGGCCATTAGGCTCGGCATTTGGGCTAGGCGACCTTCGGGTGGGCATCGGCCATATCGCCTTCGGGTTGATCTTATTGTACTTAAACTTAATGTAGTTTAAAGAAAAGCGTGGACTTTGACTAGAATAGTAAACTTTAACACTTTACTATCACTTGTGGACATTATAGATCTTGATTAGAATAGTAAACTTAGTCTTTTACTATCAAGTTGGGAACTTCATGTTATTTATAACGCTTTCTATTCATGCTTAGAATAGCTTACTTATGCAAATTCGTGCTAAGTAGAGATATGGTGTTTAGTAGTTTACATGTTATTTATATGTCGCTTATTATCGTTTATTATCGTTTATACTTACTTGCTTAGTTTTGGGCCTAGTGGAGCATGCAACTGAAGTCAGTAATTGCCCACTGTGAACTATTAATTAATAGTTCTCACGCCTCTTTTTCTAATGTGTTTCGAGCCTTCGGCAGGCGGAGGCAAGGGATCGTGGAAAGGGAACCGCTAGCTAGTTATCGCAGCTTTCCACCTTGTAGGGGTTTTTCTCTCTTTTGTACTTTGGTGAGATTGAGAGAGTTTTGTATCCCTATGTAGAGACTACCATGTACTTGGTTATAGTGGTGTTTGGATTTCTTTTCGTTGTACTCTCTTTTATAGTTCATAGTGGATTTTGGTCCTTTCTTTTATCTACTTATTGTATGCTTATTTGTTTAGCATTCTAGTTGTTATACTGCTTTTATACTTTTAGTTTCTTTTTATTTTGTTGGTTATCTATCGTTTTTATTTGTCGCCTTGTATGTTGTAGACATACGGCGGAGTGCAGGCACTGTGGCAAGGCGGGCTTCGGCGGTCCGGGCGTGACAGATATAATGGTATCAGAGCGGGTATAAAGCCAAAAGGTGAAAGCTAGGATGGACCTAGGGGCCATAGGAAATGGAAGGAACCTAAGGACCTAAGGAAACGTGAGTGACGTGAACAAGTATAGCGAAAGCATGTGATTGGGTTCATGTCTTATGTCTCTAAGATGATTAGAGACTAACTTTAAGTTGCTATTTGTTTTCTATTCCTTGTGTTGTGATCGGCGGCCGACGACATGATACTATGGAATGTTAATGAATGCGCTTATTTGCTTTCGCCGGATTGGGTATATCCGAGTATGTGGGTCAAGTGTCTAATGTGAGTTGCTTCTTTTCAGGAAGCAATGGCACCTCGTGGTCGACCCCGGACAACGTCGATGCCAGAGGAACCGAGTGCGCCACCGAGTGCGGCACCTATTGCGGCTCCTGTGCAACCCGCAGCCGGCAGCGGCGGGGGGCTTGAGGAGCAGATGGCCGCGCTTATCGGTGTAGTGCGGCAACAAGCTGAGTCCGTAAGGGCTCAAGGCGAGCAAATTCGACGGCTCCAGGAGACGTTGGAGCAGCAGCAAGCGGCGGCGCAGGCAGGGGCCGAGCACCCTACACCTTCTGCTAGGATGCTGACCGTGGTCGATGGTGCGGCGAGCTGCCGGCCGATTGCGGCCGTACCGATTACGGCGGTCGGGCCGGATCGGGGACTTCGAGACCCGGTAGCGCGGCGAACGACGAACGGCGGCGAGCATTGGCGGCGCTCATTAAGTTCATGAAATTCAAGCCACCTATCTTCGAGGAGGAGTGGTGGAACCGGCGGTCGTGGAGTCGTGGGTCGACTCCATGCAAACAATCTTCGAGGACTTCAACACCCCAGAGAAAGACAAAGTACACTTCGCCACCCATTGCCTAGACAAGGCGGCGAAGGCGTGGTGGAAGCGGGTCAAGCGGGATCGGTCACCCGATCTACCACCAATGTTGTGGGAGGAGTTCAAGAGAGCGGTATTTTCGAACTACTTCCCCGACTCGTGAAGCGGAAGATGCGGGGAGAGATTTCGCAAGGCGAGGCGGGGAGGCCGCTACGTGGCGGACTATGAGCTAGAGTTCTCCCACATCATTGATTGTGTCCGGATGTTGTACGTGACGGCGGGATCGAGCCGATTGGTTCTTGCGAGGATTTCGGCCGAGGATTTATGAGGCGGTGCAACTTTTCCACCTCACGACCTTTGCGGAGGTCTTCGACCGGGCTCTATCTGCGGAGCACGGCAGCGTCTATGCGCGGGAGGAGCGCGAGGCCATGGCGGAGAGTAAAGAGAAAGGCAAGAAGCGAGCGGCGGGTGGTGCCGGGGGCCGGCCAAACGCTAAGAAACCCCTCGGTATCCCAGCAACGACGAGAAGGGCGGGAGACCCTTCCGTTGTGTTATCTGCGGCGGCAACCATCAGCCGGCGACATGCTCGCAGCGAGAAGGGAAGTGCTACAAGTGTGGTCAGCCTGGGCATATGATTCGAGAGTGCCCGAGCTGGGGATCTTCTGCACCGTCAGCAGCATCAGCCCCTTCTACGCGAGCGGTGATGGGGGCCACCACCTATGGCGGGTGGACGCTCATCGTCATCGCGTCAGCCGGAGGCGTCGAGAGCACCGAGTGGACGGGTTTTCGCCACTCAGGTGGAGGAGCAGGTTCCAGCTCCCGACGACATCGTGGCAGGTATTGTCTCTATCAATGGTACTAGAGCTCAAGCTATTTTCGATACGGGTGCATCGCATTCGTTCATAAGTGCATCATTCGTTAGAGCTCATGATATAGAGATTATGCATGATGAAGAAGGTTGGGATATTAAATCTCCCGAGCATTCATATAAAGTCTATGACGAGTGTCCGGCGTGCCCAGTTCAGATAGGTGATTGGATCATGCCGATCGATATGCTGGTGTTAAACCAGATGTGGTCGTTCGATGTAATCTTGGGGCTTGATTGGCTTTCCAAGTATTATGCGGTCATCGACTGCGAAAGTAAGGTAATCACTTTTCGTGAGCCGAATCAAGAAGACATGGTGTACCGGGCGTGTAAGGGTGCGCGTTTTGCAGCGACCATATCCACGGTTAGGGCAAGGAAGATGATAAAGGGTGGTTGTAAAGCCTACTTGGCGACCATCGTAGATGACCGAAAGGAACACCTAGACTTTGAGGGCATTCGGGTGGTGTGTGAGTTCCCGGATGTATTTCCGGCGGAGTTAAGGATTGCCACCGGACGGGAAGTTGAATTTGTAATTGACTTGATTCCGGGACGGCGCCGATTCGAAGGCTCCGTATAGAATGGCACCGATAGAGCTAAAGGAGCTTAAAGCGCAGTTGGAGGACTTGCTCGATAAAGGCTTTGTGAGGCCGAGCGTGTCTCCGTGGGGAGCTCCTGTGCTTTTCGTCAAGAAGAAAGATGGCACACTTCGACTCTGCGTGGATTATCGCGAGTTGAACAAGGTCACGGTGAAGAACAAGTATCCATTGCCGAGGATCGATGACTTGTTCGATCAGTTGAAAGGGTCAAAGGTGTATTCAAAGATAGACCTACAGTCGGGATATCATCAATTGAAGATACAGCCCAAGGATGTGCACAAAACGGCGTACCGTACGCGGTATGGCCATTATGAGTTCACGGTAATGCCATTCGGGCTTACTAATGCCCCGGCGGCATTCATGGACTTAATGAATCGTGTTTTCCGTCCGCTATTGGACCGATGCGTCGTGGTCTTCATTGACGACGTATTGGTATATTCTCGGACTGAGGAAGAACACGAGGAGCACTTGAGACTCGTCTTGGAAATACTCCGAAAAGAGAAGTTATATGCCAAGTTGAAGAAATGTGAATTTTGGCTTTCGGAGGTTACTTTCCTAGGACATGTGGTTTCGGGTGAGGGTATCTCGGTGGACCCGAAGAAAGTAGAGGCAATTAAAGATTGGCCTCGCCCGACGAGTGCAACGGAAATCCGCAGTTTTCTTGGACTTGCGGGTTACTATCGGCGGTTTGTGGAGGGGTTCTCCAAAATAGCCACTCCGCTAACGCGCCTCACACATAAGGGGGTCAAGTATGTTTGGAGCGAAGATTGCGATCGGAGCTTCAAGGAGTTAAAGGAGAGGTTGACGACAACCCCGGTACTTGCTCTACCGACGCCGGGGGAGACATACGTCGTGTAAAGTGATGCTTCCTACATTGGACTCGGGTGTGTCTTGATGCAAAATGGGCGAGTTATAGCTTATGCTTCGCGCCAATTGAAACCGTATGAGAAGAACTACCCGGTTCATGACTTGGAGCTAGCCGCGGTGATTTTCGCGCTAAAGTTGTGGAGGCATTATTTGTACGGTGAACATTGCGAGATCTACACGGATCACAAAAGCCTTAAGTATTTGTTCACCCAAAAAGAGCTAAATATGCGACAGCGGCGGTGGTTAGAGCTGTTAAAGGACTATGATGTCACGATTTTATACCACCCCGGAAAAGCAAATGTCGTAGCCGATGCGCTAAGTAGAAAATCGGGAGAGAACTTAGCCTCGGCGATTACGCCTCAACCGTTGTTGCAAAAGGAATTGCAACGGTTTGGATTGGAAGTAGTGGCACCGGGAGTGCCGGCTACACTTGCTACCTTGGTGGTGCAGCCGACCTTATTGGAGAGGATCAAGGAATTACAAGCTTAGATGAGTATCTCCAAAAGGTGCTTGTGATGAAGTGGAAAACGGTAGTGCGAAGAGTTCGGCATTGGGACCGACGGCACACTTCGATTTCGAAATCGTTGGTGTGTACCCAAGAACACGGATCTCCAAGGCGATTATGCAAGAGGCGCATCAATCTCCTTATAGTATCCACCGGGCGGCACCAAAATGTATCAAGACCTAAAGTTGCAATATTGGTGGCCGGGCATGAAGAAAGACATTGGAGAATTTGTTGCGCAATGTCTTACTTGCCAACAAGTAAAGGCGGAGCGGCGGTTTCCGGCGGGAAAGTTACAAAGCTTACCTATACCCGTTTGGAAATGGGAAAATATCGCTATGGACTTTGTGACCGGATTGCCTCGATCTCAAGGGGGACACGATGCAATTTGGGTGGTCGTGGACCGGGTAACGAAGTCAGCACATTTCCTTCCGATTCATATCACTTGGTCGGGGGACAAATTGGCTCAAGTCTATATTGACGATATTGTGAGACTCCACGGGATTCCGGCGTCTATCGTATCGGATCGGGACCCAAGGTTCACTTCTCATTTTTGGAGGAGCCTACAAGAAGCGTTGGGCACACGGCTCAACTTTAGCACGGCATTCCATCCTCAAAGTGACGGACAATCGGAGAGGACAATCCAAATACTTGAGGATATGCTACGGGCGTGTGTATTCGACTACAAGGGCAATTGGCACGACCATTTACCGATGGGGGAGTTCGCGTACAATAACAGTCATCAAGAAAGTATCGCGATGGCGCCATTCGAGGCCCTTTATGGAAGAAAGTGTCGCTCTCCAATTCATTGGAGCGACGTGGGCGAAAATACGTTCTTGGCCGGACGTAGTGCGGGGGGCGGAAGAGAAAGTTCGCCTTGCTCGCCAACGACTTGCGACGGCGCAATCGCGGCATAAGAGTTATGCCGACAAACGAAGAAAAGATGTTGAGTTTGATGTCGGCGACCATGTATTCCTAAAGGTTTCGCCAACACGGGAATTTAAACGGTTTGGAATCCGGGGGAAATTAAGTCCTCGGTATATTGGACCATTTGAAATTTTGGAACGAATCGGAGCGGTGGCTTACAAACTAGCATTACCACCGAGGCTTGTGGGAGTTCATGATGTATTCCATGTATCCAACCTCCGCAAGTATGTTCATGATCCCGATCATATTCTCTCGTATATACCATCAGAGATTCAGGAGGATATGACTTATGACGAGTTCCCGGCATACATAATCGGTCGAAAAGAAAGAAAGCTACGGAACCGGAGGATTAGTATGTCAAATCCGTTGGAGCGAACACAACGGCCAGGAAGCTACGTGGGAGCGCGAGAGCGTAATGCGGGAGCACTATCCCCATTTATTCGAGAATCTGGATTAAGGTATGAATCTAGATTGTAAATAGGTTAGTTTCGCGGACGAAACTAATTCTAAGGGGTGGAGAATGTAACAACCCACTTCCTCATAAAACGTGTCGAGTTCTGTCAAAATGAGCGGAACGCGGAGTGAGACAAGTGCCACAAGGTTCTAAGAGTTTTAGAACTTGTGTGAAGTGAAAACGGGACCCGAGGAACAAGAAACTGCAAAGCTGGAACAATTTTAGCTTTGGAGCTTCTTGAGTCCGGACCCCACAGTGGAGTCCGGATGCCACAAGCCTAACGGCACGCAGACCAAAAAATTGGCTAAGTCCGAAAATCCCTCTCGGGATCGGATCGGGAGGCCGGGGACCGGTCTACCCATGCGAAATCAGCCAAAAAAATTGGCTAAGTCCTGAAAATCCTGCTCTCGGGATCCGGATCAGGAGGCCAGGACCGGTCCACCCCTGCGAAATCAGCAGAAAAAAAAAATGGCTAAGTCCCAGAACCCCAGCTTTCGGGATCCGAATCCCATGGCCAGGTCCGGACCCTGAACACGAAAACTGCCCAGTTCGAGCAGTTTGTAATTTTCGTGAATGGAGGGGCTTTTTGGCAATTGTCACAACACAATATATACCCATCACAGCCATTCACTCCCTCACCACTCTCTTTCATTTCCTCTCTTTCTCTCTCTAGAAAAACCTCTCCTAGAGCTTGGAGAAGTTGGAGAAGGAGCTTGGAGGAGGTGATCTTGGTGGCTTTGGAGCTCGGGGAAGACCTAGAAGCTCTCCTACAAGGTGGAGCTTGGGCCAAGGTGAGGTTTCATGGTAAACCTAGACTAGGGTTTGGGTTTTAAGTAAGGAGTTTAAAGTTTTGAGTCTTCTCTTTGGTGTAGAAGCCTAGTAGAGGCTTGAGCTCCATGAAGACCCATGAAAGCTCAAGATCCTCTCATGGTGGATTCTTAGGGTTTCAAGTAGAGGCCCTAATGATGGTTTAAATTGTTCTAGATGAACTCTAAGAGTAACAACAAGCTCTCTTTTGCTTGTTTAAGAGATCAAAACCTAGGGTTTTGCATAGGGCTTGGATAGAGCACCATATTTGGGGCTTTTTGCCATATAGGTTCTAGGGTCAAATTGACCTTATAGAAACCTAATTGGGGGTATCCCCGACCCGTGGGACAACTCCGTTTAATTAAACGAAAAGCCTATCTATGAGTTGCTATGTAAGTTAGCACTTTGATGTAAAAATCGATAAGCTACGCAGTTGCAAAATAGGCCTCGGTTAGCTACGAAACTCGACGGGCAACCCAGCCGTAATTTTAGAAGGTGGGTGGTGCATTCCAACGACACCGGAATTCTTTCTATGTCTAAGTGTCATTTTTGAGCATTCTATATATGTTGAGCATAATGCATAGTAGGGTAATTTATGAGTTATATTGCAATTTGTGAGTTCAAATGCATGAGATATAATTATATGAGAACATATGCTAAAGAATAAGAACCCTATGTATGCATGCTAAAGAACAAGAACTAGAACTTGGTGTAATTGACAAATGAATGCGACATTAGACATGTACTTAGAGAATGTGACAAAGATGAGTCTAGAATACTTAGACAATATGTGCGGCATCAAAGAACAAGGACAAGAACAAGTAGTGTATATAACACTAGTATAGTCATGAGATTGACATTATGACAACAACCTTAGAGTTAAGAGTCATATGAACATAAGTTCTCCTTGAAGGCAAGGAATAGATTGAGATTTGGAATCCTTAAAGTTAAGGATTGATCGTACTCACCATATAGTCCTTGCTCGGGGCGGTATCTCCCCCTCGGCGGTGCGCTCCGGAGTTGGTCACCGGAATGAGTTTTCCAGGGAATGAGTTTTCCTAAGGACGGTCCCAACGGGTCGATATTGAGCCTCTGGTATACTATGGGATTTTGAGTTTGGTTGAGTCTTGTTGAGGCGAAACCCACGGGTTAGCCAAGAGATTGGGTATTGAACTTATGATCTTGCATGCTTTACAGTTTGAGCATTTTATCGTTACTTTCAAGCGTATTAGTTGCATTTGTTAGTTGGTTATTATCTTACCTTTCTTTCTATTACGCTTGAATTAGACCTAGTGGGAAAGTCGGCGTGGTTGGTTGCCGAACCCAGGAACTTTGTTGTAGTTCTCACCCCACTATTTCCACGGAGCCGGGACCGAGTGGTGGCCGATGATCCGGGAAGGGCATCGCGCCCTAGGTAGAGACGAGTACTTTACTTTTGTTATAGTTGCATTACCCTTTTGTATCATCTTTTGTATTTGATGATGGTAGATGCTAATATCAAATGTATTTAAGCTTTATCTTTGAAGACTATGAGATGTAAAAAGAAATGATGCAAAGAATGTAAAGAATGGTAGTCTTTTAAAGAATGCAAAGTTGTAAGAATTATGCATGTATGTGATTGCAATTAATCATGTTACTTGTATGTATTAATAGTACTTTCACTATTGGCTGTTGCTTGTCTTCGTGCAAGCCTTTGTGTATGCTTCGCAAGTGCAAAATTTTATACTCTGTACATGTTGAGCCTTGGGCGGATAGGGGAGACTCTGTCCGTTCGGCGTCTGTTTGACGCTCTCGAACCGGCCAAAAGGATCGGGCTTGGGGCGTGACAAGTGCAGCAGAGCAAGTGAATGGCAACTGCAGGTACGTGTGGTTCTCCTCGCCTGGCAGTGACTCATCGGGTACGTGTGGTTCTCCTCCCCTGGTATTAGTATGAGATTGGGGACGCGGGTACGTGTGGTTCTCCTCGCCCGTAGGTCCATTGAGCGACTTGTGGTCCGGGGTTCGATGGATGTCCTCACCCTGTGAGTAGACCTATAGTCGAGAGGATTTAAGGCTGAGGTGCATGTGAGACGTCCTTCGCCTCGAGCCTGACAGAGTGCGGATTATCCGGAAGCGATTGACTCAAGACCGAGTCGGGTGGCATAGTGAGCTGAGGTAGAATGGACCTTAGAAGTACTTGCTAAATAGCATAAGTGCCAAGAGTAAAGAATAGCAAGAACGTAATAGCTAAACCTTGTAAATAGCTAATGAGTGAATGAAAGGGCTAAAGTAAAGAATAGCTAAAGAACATAGATTAAACGGCTAAGTGCCAAATTGTAAAGAAAAGCTAAGAGTCAAGTAGTAATTGCATATCGCATACTGTGAGGCATGTTTTTATGTTAGTTGCTTATATTCTATCTATAGATGTTTTTGGACTAACATATCTGCAGTGCCTCCTTGGACCTATTGGTCGAGCTTTTCTCTTGGGTGACCGTACCCACGAGAACTATGAACAATAGTTCTCACCCCCGTGTTGTGGTTTTGGGGGTACAGGTACATACGTGAGTGGCGCAGCAGCGGCAGCGCGAGGCAAGAGCGTAGTTCAGTAGATAGCGCCCTACCAGGAGACTAGAGATAGAAGTACCCCAGTCGGCTAACTAGGGGTTTGAAAGTGAAAAGATATGTTGTAATAAAGTTGTAATAACTAGATTGTATTAGGAAGTTTAAAGTTTAAAGTTTAAAGTTAATGTAAAATTCTAAATTGAGAAGAATGGTTGTAATAGCAAGTAGCTGTTTTATATTTATGATACTTCCTTATGCAATCTGATTGTAATATCTGTTCCTGCTTGGAACCTCCTTGTAATTGTATTGATTGCGACGCCTTGAACGTACAGGGGAAACTCTGCCCGTTTGGCGGTCTGTCGGCGCGCCCGAATAAGACCGAATTGGCGGGCTCGGGGCGTGACAAAAATGCTCCAGAGGCAAACCCAAGAGCTGCCTCTCGGTTTCGCAGTATTTGTACCGGTATAAAATAGCTTGTACCGGTACAAACACCAAAAACCTCACAAACCCGAGAGCTCTCCCTCTCGGTCAAAGTTGCTATACCGGTACAGCAACTTTGCCTGTACCGGTACAAAATGCCCAGACTTGTGTTTTTCGCGCCGTTTCGACTCGACTTCGCGCCGAACAACGCCAAAACCCTTTTAACTCTTTTAGATTATCTTCTAACCTTTCCAAGAAGTTTGGAATGGCAATTGGAACATGTCCAACTATTTTATTTTCGCACTTTAGTCAATTTTGCCAAAGCCCGATCTTATTGTCTAATTTTCGATATGCTACAGAAACAATCTTTGTGCTATGAATGTGTTATTTTTGTATTGTATCTTTCATACTACTATCCCTATCTAATATACGTATTAAAAAGTCCATATATTTCGATCAATAGTAGCTTTATAAAAAGCCATTGTATATGCATATTAATAGCTTTCAAAAAGCCACAATATAATTTTATTAACAGCATTGAAAAGCCGCAAAAACTATAGTATTGTGGCACACCAAATGCTGCTATACTAATTAAAGGCGGCTATTCAGTTGCCGTAGGTTTTAAAAATTGTTAGTGTCAAAAAACCACTATAGATAATTAAAGACGGCTATAATAGTGCCACAATTTGAATGCTGATTGTGGCTTTGAAAAAGCCGCTATAGGCACTAAAATGCGGCTTTTACAAAATGCCATTATATGACATAGACCTATACCGACTCCGTTTTTACCGGCTTTTTTTGTGGCTTTTTTAAAAAAACCGGTACTTTTTATTGCGGCTTTTCAAAAAGCCGCTATAGGTACCTATAAAAGCCACCTTTAATATAAAATGTTGTATTGAATTCTCCTGTTTTTCTATTCCAGCATTTTAGTCTCTACATGTCATTGCTTGTTTATCGTTTGGTTATCGTATTCCGTTGATTGCATATTATTAGTTGTTGATAGACATGTAGAGCAGGTTGGCATTTGTGTTTCAGTATCTCTGTGGACTTTGGGTCCAGGCAACACATTGACTCTCTCGTCATGTGTTTCGATCTGGTTGATCGAGGTTCGGCGTTGTACGCCCTAGCATTTTCACAGTTCGGTGATGTACGCCATTGTTGTTGGCTTCGGCCTAGGCACCGGCTTCAGCCGGGTTTCTTGTTTAAGCATACCAGCATGACTTAGTCACAGAACTTGGGGGTATTCATGACACCGGATCGGTTTGGCCACCGATCGGAGGTGTACTTATCCGGATGGGTCGTCCTTTGGGGCGGATGGATCAGGTCGGTGCAGTTAGTGACAGGCAGTGCTTGAGGTCTGCGGACCGATATAGTAGGCACAGATTGGGTACAGTTTCTGGTTCATTACTTTGAGGCATTATTAGCATTGTTATCCATACAGTAGCAGGTTTATTTATTGCTTCTTATTATCTGTTGTAGCTACTGTAGTTCTATTTCATATCACAGCTTATATAATTGTTTATCTATCTCCTTTGGTCTCCGGTGATTACGGCTTGCTTTCGTGGCTTGCGGTACCCACTGGGAGGGAGACATGTTTACATGTTCTCACCGCCCCCACTATTTTTCAGGTACTGCGGGTAAGGAGTTAGTATTTGGGGGCAACGAGAGGACGACCTAGCTAGCCTGCCATAGAGTCGTTACCCTGGTTATATTTTACTTCCTGCATTTACTGGTTTTAATAATTGATGGTTCAGTTAGATGATCTTACTTGATGTCTGAATATTGTGAGCTGGTTGAATTGGTTTTCCTTTTCATGAGATTGGAGTTTATGTGAGCTGGTTGAATTGGTTTTCCTTTGCATGAGATTGGAGTTTATCGATATGTGGTTTTGGTTTATGGTTCTTCTGTTTTGGAACGTATGTATACCCTGTGGCTTTTGGATCTGTATTTATGGATTTTCGCGTCGTGGTTTTCTACTCGTCGAGGTAGTCGGTTTTCAAAATAGAGTTTCCGTGTAGGAAATAGATTTCAAAAGATTTTCGAATGGTTTTCTTGATTGAATGAATAGAGTTTAAAAACAAAGCTTCCGGGTGGGGAGCACTTTTAAATAGGTTGTTTGTTGTATTGTGCATTGCATCATCCAGCGCCTAAGGAGTGTTTAGAGGCATGCATCATTCTAAGGATTGCTAGCTGTATGAAAATGCACGGCATGATGTGGTTGTTGATTGGTGAATGTAGTTTGTGGTTGAGATCCTGTGTATCAGTTGGTACGCCGTGTAAATACAAAGGAGACTCTGTTCGAGGGAACAGAGGAACTTTGTATTTGTGGCGGGTCTGTACGTCACGTGGGCCAGGTTTGAAAAAAAAAAATTCCGCTATGTTTCTATCGAAAAGGACCCCGGGGCGTGACAGATTAAGATGGTATCAGAGCCGGTTCACCAGCTGGACATGTGTGGCGAGTCTTGGCTGAGCTAGGGTCTGGATGACGGGCTAGCGAGACGAGTCTCACATCGCCTGGTGATCTTAGTTTGTCTGTATGATTGGACTGACGGGAACGTCAGGGCCTTAACGGGGGGAGTTTGTGACACCCCAATAGTCCCACATCGGAAGGGAATGAGATTGTCATTGGGCTTATAAGAGACTCAAACACTAGTAATAATAACTGGGCTTAAGCATTTTGGGCCGGTGGTTGGGCCCAACGAGTTATTGTTACTAGTGGACTGGGTCGTTATAGATTTGGCGAGAATTAGCAACATTTTGAGGTTAATTAGAATTTTTTTGGTTCAATTTGAATGATTTGGCATAAATAGGTGACATTTTGAAATGTTATATGTTACTTGCACAATTATTGTTCGTATTATATGAAAGTTACGGGGAAGCCCCAAGGATCTATCTAGATCGTATCTAATCACCTAGAGGGGGGGTGAATAGGTGTAACGGCCAAAAACCACAATTCTCGATGCTTTAAAAAATAAATGCGGAAAATAAAAAGCACACCGAGATTTACGTGGGAAAACTCCAAACTCGGAGTAAAAAACCCACGGGACCAACACGCGAATTAACAATCAATAAGAGAAAAGATTACAAGGTGATTACCGACTCCACGGACTTAACCTCTCTAACTCTCTTATGGATCTCCGCGCACTCCACCGAGTTGTCCACGATCACGTCCGAATCCACGAACGCCCACGTTCCGAATCCACGAAACGCCTTGCTTCGAATCCACGAAGTCTTCAATACGCCGAATCCACGACGCCACGCTCCGAATCCACGAAGTCTTCAATCACGCCGAATCCACGACGCCACCATGAATAGAATCATGAATATGGTGATCCTTCGTTGGAGTATCGATGAAAACCGAAGAAGAAAACTCCAAACGAATCGTAGATCAAATCGACATATAGAGTAGGATTTACTATGTCTCGATTTGACCTAAAAGAGGCTATTTAGTAGAAAATAGGTTTTGAAGGAATTCCTAGCCTCTAGGGTTTCTCAAACATGTATTATGATGAAGTACACAGAATTAGAGAACCCTAGAACCTATTTATAGACTTTAGAATCAATTAGATTCGGATTAGAGAAAAATCAGATTTTTACCTTCTTGTACCGGTACAAAAACAGGGCCATTACCGGTAATGCAATGACGGAAGATTTTTCTGCGAAGGGCCATTACCGTAACGGATTGATGGCTATCAGTATAGCAACTTTTTTGTCGGTACAAAACCAATTTTATAGGTATAACTTTGTATTTTTCTTTGAAATTTCACTTTTCGAAAACTACAAAGTTCCGATACAATTTCTAATCCGTTATACAATGATTTTATGATTCTAATGCCTATAACTAAGTATGAATCACCATAACATGAATTAAACACTTACCTTGACGTCGTGATTCAACATGTCTCTTTTCTTCGAAGTCTAGGATTCTTCGACCACCTTCGATCCGCTCCAATCCTTCAAGACTCCGTCTCAACTCACGAAACTTGCCAACACAAAATCCTTAACAATCTCCCTTTGGCAATTTCGTGACAAAACACAAAAACTAACCAAAATTACATTTTAAAAGAACTACGAAGTTCAATGTCATCACCAAAACATTAAACCTCTCGCGTGTAATCCAAATACAATAAAGATCCAAAAATACATCAAAAACTCCTAAAAACAAACTCTATGACTTAGACACAACTAGGAGTCTTGAAGTCTTGATTTCCTGCAAAACAATTTCAAACGAAGTTAGAAAATCAAAACATTAATCAATCAACAATCTCTTTGTTCTCATCTTCTCTTCTCCTCTTCTCCCTCTTTTATCCTTGTTCCATCAACTTTTCAAACTCTCCCCTTTGCTCATAAATATTTCCTTCTCCCTCCTTAATCATTTCTCCCCCTTTGTATGCATCTCCCCCTACGTGTATGCACTATTAATTCCCCCTGTACCTGTAGTCCATTCTCCCCCTTTTTGTCAAAAATTGCCAAAAAGAAACAGAGAAAGAAAGAAACACAAACTAAACAGAGAGTAGTCAAATCATAGTTACGAACCTAGATGCATAAGAAAACAAAGTAAAGAGAAAAACATCAAGCAATGAGCATAAAGAGACGAGACATAATCCTAAGATAAGCAGTAAAGATAAGCAGGAAAGCGCGAGGCATCACTCAGTCGCCTCGTCGTCATCATCGTCTCCTCCAGCAGGAGATCCAGAACCGCCAGCCTCTGGACCGACACCAGGTAGGAACGGCTGGCGAGACACGGAGCGCTGATAGGCTGAGGTCGATGGAAAGATATCATCATGTGTGCACCCCATCTTCTCCAAGATCCTCTTCACTCCTTTCTCGAGACTTTTGAAACTTTTCTTCAGAAAGCCCATATCCTTCTTCAGCTCACCCATATCAGTCTGTAGTGCGCCCACATCACGATGAAGTGAGTCCAAAGTGACTACTCCAGTGGAGCTAGAAGACCCTGCAGGCGCTGCACGCTCTGCTCGTCGTGATGGTGGAGGTGGAGGAGGTACAGCAGGACTCGATGCAGTATGCGGTGTAGCTCCCTTTGTCTGCTGAAAGGTCTTCAAAGTGCTCACTGATTTTGCCCAAGTCACCGCATCAATCGAGCCCAGCCCAAAATCATATTTGGCACACTCAGTATCTACCCCGTTTGCTCGCAAAATCCGAGTAATCATCAATGGATACGGAAGTAGATCGCGCCGTGTAGAAGACTGAATAACGTGCACCATTCGCTGCCAAATGAGGAACGGAATGTTCAAGTTCAACCCATGAGCACTCGGGATGTCCAAAGAGATAGAGCAACACAAAGCGTTCCCCGGCGAAGCCTCTTTGTCCCAATAGTAGGTGAACATTGTAGCACATGATCAAAGATAGGAGATGATACTCGGAGCGCGGATCCTTAGATTCCAATAATGCACGATCGGTCAGAACGCCGGCTTGCGGATCGGCGCAACAACGGTCTCCCGGTCTGTCGAAAGGCTGAAGTGGCCCCATTTGTATAATGAAGTCCAGTAGTATCATCCTCCATCCCCAAAAGCTCACCAATATCATAGGAAGTGACAGTCAACTTCTTTCCTCGCACAGAAGTCTCAAATACATAAATGCCTGTCTCCTCATCCTCAGCCAGAACTAAACCACGCATATAGAACCCCCCAATTAGCACCACGCGAAGGTGAGCGAGCACAGACACGACCAGCCGGCTCAATGGGGACTCTCAACATAAGGCGACCAAACTCAGAACCTCGGTGAGTTCCTTGAAGTTGACGTGCGCTCTGCAATACAGAACGAGTAGAGAAAGCTCGAGCTCTCGCGGGAGGAACATCGGCATCCCTCTTGGCTCGACGCTCCTGGTAGCACCACCTCCGCGTGACGACTCACCGGCAATGCCTTTTCCACTTGTCGGGACGGGAAACGAGGCTCTTGACTTCTTCCTCTTCTTCTTCAGCCTCCTCGGCCTGATAGTCGGGGTCCGATCCCTCCGACTCCTCAGCAGCACGTGTCCTTTTAGAGACACTCCGTCGCCCTCCACTACCACGGCGACCACCACCTGTGGCCATGAGCACCAAGAGCACGAGTATGAGCGAAAAAGCCATTGTCCTACACGTGAAAAACCTCACATGAACACATTTTTGAAAAAATTCTCTAAAAATTGTGAAAAATTCACAAATAATTCAAGAAGAAATAATAAAGCAATAACAAACTTGAATCATGCAGAAAATTTCATTAAATTTGGCACATTTTCAAAAATCCCGAAATTCCACCAAAAAGGAACCCTAGAACATAAATCTGTAAAAAACAGTGAATTCCAAAGTGTTCTAAGTGTTCTAGAAGCAAGATTATATGTCTAATCAACGATTTCTGACAAAAAATTGCATCGAGAAAGGAACAAAAACGAGATTAAACAATTTTTCCCGAAAATCCAATATTTTAGAAACCTAGAGCGTAAATCTGTCAAAAATAACGCAAACCAATGTGTTCTAGGTGTTCTAGATGCAAGATAATCAGTTCAGATAGTGAATTATAGCAAGAAATTGCATCAAAAACGGGTAAAAACACAGATCGAACTCTTGTCCCGGAATATTAAAAAAAATGCAAAAATCGGGTTTGATCTTTAAATCAGGAGCATAATACTGTTAATACGGAGGGAAATCGTGTAGAATAGAAGGAGGAGGGCTACGGGGATTTTTAGAGAGAGAGAGAGAGCGTTTTGAGTGAGTGTAGAGAGATCGAAGGCGGTTTTAGGTAATTATATCGCCGGCTACGGTATTTTGTCTGGGTATAGGATGAGTTTATAGGTATAAAAAATCGAATATCGAAAAATAGCCTTTTTCATTCAAAAATTCTCCAAAATTCAAATTAATTTCATAAAAATTACGATTTCACTTCAAAAATTATTATGAAGAAAATAAAATATTCTATGATTTCAAAAGACATCATATCATCAAAATTTGAAATCAAGAAAAATCAAATAATTTAAAATCATCAAGATGCAAATTGATGAAAAATAATTTTCTAAAAATTTAACAAATTGACACCAATTTGTCGCAACCCGTTCAAAATAGAGATTTAACTAATATAGCACCGGGGGTGGCTCTTTGAGCATCTTTTTCAATCTATCACCTTGTATCACCGAAAAATTCTAAAATATTCACATTTTTTTTCAACTTTTTCGGTTTTTCTCATAATTTCTCACGTGGTAGCTTCACACCCGTACCGGACGACCGGGGTGGTAGCTCTTTCCTCCATGTGGTGGTAGTTTTCACACTCCTTTCGGATGTAACTCTTTCCACATCTTTTAAACTAAGGAGTTTCCCCTTTTCTTTTAAATAAAACAAACTCCCCCTCAATTAGACAATCTCACAATTGAAAATAATTTTGACGAATCTTAGTCAATTAGAAAATATCCATCAATTATATTCAACATTCACTACCAAGATGGATTAAATACAAAATGATTAAAATTAATTTCAAAAATTTTGATGAAGGTATGTAAGAAGAAATCACATAATAAATTATCGTCAAAATAATGAAAAGTGAAGTAAAATCGATAATTAATATGAATTTAATTCAATTTGAATTGACTTTAAAAATCGGTTAATTCTCTTTGAAAAACCATTAATCTCTCTACTTTAAAGATTTTCAATCATTGCCACTCTCAAAAATTTTAAAAACTCCCCTTTACCTTTCCTCAAAGACGATTTTCAAACAAAAGAAACTTAAGCATCAAAAATATTCACTAAGTACCAAAAATCGCCTAAGCATGTAATGCAATGAATAAAAGTAGGAAATATACACCTATCAAAGCATTACATAACAGAAAAACAAGCTAAGAAGAATAACAAGGAAAGATATCACCTTTCCGAATCCAAACTTGTCGAATTTTTCCTTGCTTTGACTTGTCGACGTGAGGCTTGACTTCTTTCAACCTTTGTTCAACCGATGATTGTCTCGATGCTTGGTTCTTCGGTTGATATTTACGTTGAGGCTTAGTCTCCCGGTTTGCACGAGGTACTCGACCCAATTGATTTCCTATTTGATTCCGTGGGAGATACCGAATAGAAGAAGGTGCCGATTGAGATTTCGTTGTCTTGTTCGGGCAACTCTTTTTGATATGTCCCTTGACTCCGCATCGGTGACATACCTTTGCTTTTAAATTTGTTGAGACTTTCGATGTCGTCTTTTGATCCTTCTCAACATATGTCCTTTCGTATCCGAGGCCCAACTTGTTCGTTTGACCTAACCCGAGCATGTTATCCAACTTTTTCGAACCCGAGGAAAATTGTTGAAGATCCGATTTGAGTTGATGAACTTGCTTGGTTAACACTTGATTGGATGTGTAGGTTTCCTTAAATTGTTGCTCCAAAAATCCAATCTTATCCCTATAAGATTTCATTGTTAATTCCGACTCTTCTACCTTCTTTTGGAGGTCCGAATTGTTCTTCAAAATTGATTCCCGTTCCTCCTCAAGAGCTTCATTCATGATCCTCATATTGTTGTTATCTTCTTCAATCTCCAACAAACGACTCTCCAACTTCTTATTGAACTTCGCCATTTTTCGCGATTCAATAAGAAGTTGATTATATGCTTCCGCTATATCCTCGTTGTTTGCTTCCTCCTCGCTTTCGCCATTCTCGCTCGAAGATTCATGCGAAGAAATAGAAACATTAGAATTAGTAGCAATAGAGGATAAACAAATAGCATTAGAGGAAGGCAAAGAAGACTTAGAAATTAAAGCAATATGATCCTTTTCTTCATCACTTGGCGATGATTCACTCGAAGAAGAATCATCCCAAGTTTTTGCTTGCAAAGCTTTTTGTTTATATGTCTTCTTTGAAGGACAATCCGTTGCTATATGACCGTAGCCTTTGCACTTGAAGCATTGGATTTCCCCTTCAAATTCATCTTTCTCTTTTGAAGACTTTGCAAGTTTTTTATCCTTATCCTTAGAATTAGAAAAAGGTTTAGAAAAAGATTTCCGCTTCGAAGATGAAGCATTGTTCTTTCGGAAGTTCCGTCGGAATTTCTTCGTGAGGAGCGCCAATTGATGTTCAAAATCCGCAAGCGTAATATTTTCGTCGGAATCCGTGTCGTCGTCTTCTACCTTTGTTGATTTGAGTGCCATCCCTGTGCTTTTAGAAAAAGACTTGGAAGAAGATTGATTAGTAGGAAAAGTCATCTCATACGTTTGTAAAGCGCCTACTAATTCTTCGACTTTCATCTCATCCGGATGTTTAACCGTTTCGATCGCGGCAACCTTTGCCCGAAAACGTTCCGGAAGAGTTCGAAGAATTTTTCTAATGACTTTTGACTCCGGGATTTTCTCTCCCAAGTTAGCGCATGTATTTACAATGTCTTGTAGACGCGTATAATACTCGGTAAAGGTCTCGTTTTCGTCCATAGAGATCGAATCGAATTTGCTAGTAAGCATTTGTAATTTTTGGACCTTTACTAAGCTTGTTCCTTCATGCGTAACTTGTAGAGTATCCCAAATCTCTTTCGCGGTTTCACAAGCCGAAACGCGAGTAAACTCCGTTTGAGACAAGGCATTAAATAAAGCGTTTATGTCCTTGCCGTTAAACGAAGATGCCTCGTTTTCATCTTTTGTCCACTTGTCTCGTGGTTTAGGCTTCTCAACATTATCGACCTTTTCGGTTGGAGGTTTCCATCCGAACTCAATTGATTTCCACACCCGCTCTTCGATTGCAATTAGAAAAGCTCTCATGCGAACTTTCCAATAGGCATAATTCGTGCCGTCGAAAAGCGGAGGTCGATTAATGCTACCGCCTTCGGCCATTAGATATCAATATATCTAGATCCCGCTCTGATACCAATTGAAAGTTACGGGAAGCCCCAAGGATCTATCTAGATCGTATCTAATCACCTAGAGGGGGGGTGAATAGGTGTAACGGCCAAAAACCACAATTCTCGATGCTTTAAAAAATAAATGCGGAAAATAAAAAGCACACCGAGATTTACGTGGGAAAACTCCAAACTCGGAGTAAAAAACCCACGGGACCAACACGCGAATTAACAATCAATAAGAGAAAAGATTACAAGGTGATTACCGACTCCACGGACTTAACCTCTCTAACTCTCTTATGGATCTCCGCGCACTCCACCGAGTTGTCCACTGTCACGCCCCGAGCCCGCCAATTCGGTCGGATTCGGGCGCGCCGACAGACCGCCGAACGGACAGAGTTTCCCCTGTACGTTCAAGGCGTCGCAATCCATACAATTACAAGAGGTTCCAAAAAGGAACAGATATCACAATCAGATTGCATAAGGAAGTATCATAAACATAAAACAGCTACTTGCTATTACAACCATTCGTCTCCATTTAGAATTTTTACATTAACTTTAAACTTCCTAATACAATCTAGTTATTACAACTTTATTACAACATATTCTTTTCACTCTCAAACCCCTAGTTAGCCGACTGGGGTACTTCTATCTCTGGTCTCCTGGTAGGGCGCTATCTACTGAGCTACGCCCTTGCCTCGCGCTGCTGCGCCGCTCACGTGTGTACCTGTACCCCCAAAACCACAACACGGGGGTGAGAACTATTGTCCATAGTTCTCGTGGGTACGGTCACCCAAGAGAAAAGCTCGACCAATAGGTCCAAGGAGGCACTGCAGATATGTTAGTCCAAAAACATATATAGATATATAATTTGCAACTAACATAAAAACCTGCCTCGCAATATGCAATATGCAAATCATTACTTAGCTATTTATATTCTTACTCTTTACTCTTGGCACATATGCTATTTAGCAAATACTTCTAAGGTCCACTCTACCTTAGCTCACTATGCCACCCGACTCGGTCTTGAGTCAATCAAATGCGGATAATCCGCCCGCTGTCTAGCCCGAGGTGTTGGACGTCTCACAACTACCCCAGCTGTCAACAGCCTACCGCCCTCTGTGACTCAGCCTCGGAGCGGCGAAATCGTCGCACACGCTCGTCACCCTCAGTGGTGTCCCAACTCTGGAACGGCTCGAGTCACCTGACATAGCCATTCTGGTGGCGAACACGGCGTACTTACCCAGCGTGGACTAAAGTCGTGACCTTACCATCTGGCGGCGAACTATCGCATCACACCCAACAATGGATCGAGTCACTTCCCAGCCACCTGGCGGCGCACGTATCGTACTTACCCAGCAATGGTTTCCAAACTCATGGTGTCAACACTCATGGCGGTCTGATCCTCACCCGGCTTAACCGGTATCGAACTCATTTCGGCTCACCCACCCGGCGGCGAAATCGTCGCACAACGCCACGTCAGTGGTATAGCCCTGGACGGCGAAATCGTCGCACACGCCCGGCACCCTCAGTGGTGCACATATCACGGGATTCCATGAATCCGTTTCACTTAGCTTGAGGGTTAGCTAGGCCCTCAAGAGACGACCCTCTAGGTCCATTGTCTTTACCTCCTAGGTCTACTTGACACTAGGGTTCACTCTTTATCACATAACCTAGGTTGACTTAACTCTAGGTTCAATGTCATTCCAACTCGACCTATGTTTATTAACACTAGGTCCACTATATTCTTTATCCAACCTATGTCCTTGACACTAGGTTCACTGTTCTTTACCTAGATCCATATGACTCTAGGTTCACTACAACCTATATATGTTCTTTACACTAGGTTTGATGCCACACTCCTAGGTCCATTGACTCTAGGTTTACTATAACCTATGTTTATTAACACTAGGTTAGATGCCACACTCCTAGGTCCATTGACTCTAGGTTTACTATAACCTATGTTTATTAACACTAGGTTAGATGCCACTCGATCTATATGTGTATTTAGTACACGATTCACATTCTTATACTTGGCATTCATATACTTAACATTCTTATGTTAACCATTCCATTTACATGCACATGATTATATCTAGCATGTACTCATTCTGCTAAGCATGCATTTATTCATACATTTCATTTAGCATCTAGTTCATATATCAACTTAGCATGCATCTCATGTATTTGCAACTAGACTCTAGTTCATGCATTTATCTAGCATTTAACTCGTGCATTCTCTTAGCATTTAACACTATGTTCTTTAACAGGCATTTCTATACTTGCAACATATGTCAATTATATGCATCAACTTGAAACCATTACTCTTAGACATATTTAGGCGATCTAGGTAAACACAACCCACCTCAATTCGCACTCCGATTGCTCGTCGACACTTGCAATCGGCGCATGACACTCTTGACCGGTTCGGCTCGAACTCTTGCACGACCAACCAAACGGTCTCCGAATTGCAATCCGAGAGACTTTGTGCCGTTGCCCCACGCCTTTAAGTTGCCCCGGTTCCGTTTTCATGAATTTAGGGCTTCTATCTTGCGTGCTGCGGACATCTGGTATGAATATATTAAATAATTAATATCTTTGTACTCGCTCGTCGAATCACCGAACCGAGCGCGCCAACGCGTTCGTTGCACCCCCAATTAGGTTTCCATGGGGTCAAATGAGATCAATCTCATCTATTTCTAAAAATCCCATTTTGGAGCCCTAGGTTTGCATCTATGCAATCCCACCGATTTGATCCCTAGAACAAGCAATAGAGAGCTTGTCTAACCTCTAGGAACTCATCTAAGAGCACTAGAACCATCCATAGGGTGCTTAGAGCGAACCCTAGAAATCCACCATTAGAGCACCTTGAAGAACACATGATTTTCATGAGTTCCCAAGTCTCTACAAGGTTCTAAAGCTTGCAAGAAGATCAAAACTCTAGATCTAGGGTTTAGAAACCCTCTACTAGAAGATTTACCATGAGAGGAGCAAAGGCTTACCTCTACAAGAAGCCCTCTTGCACAAGGGAGAGGAAGAAGATGGCCCAAGGGACCTCCATCTTCATCTTCTTCATCATCTCCATCTTCTTCTTCTCTTTTTCTCTTCTCTTTTTCTTCCCCTCTTGCTGTCGAACAGAGAGAGAGAGAGAGAGGGAGCTGAGTGAGTGAGAGAGAGAAAGAGAGTGTTTAATCCACTCTATACACTCATCTCATGCCAACTTTGCATATAAACCCCTCAACTTTTCATCTATTGCAACAGCCCAAACTGGGCATTTTCGGTCTCGAGACCGGCAGGTCTCCATGTATGGGGTCCGGACTCCAAGTGTCTTCACCAGAGTCCCATCGCGCGTGGGATCCGGACCACCACTCGGATTCGGATCCCGTAGGCAGATTTTCCAGGACTTAGCCAAATTTTCAGCTGACTTCGCAGGGGTGGACCGGTCCTGGCCTCCTGATCCGGATCCCGAAAGCAGGATTTTCAGGACTTAGCCATTTTTTCAGCTTTTTCACCGTTTCTTCTCCGTTTCAACTCACTTTTGACCCGTTCGACCTCCGATTCGTTTCAAATCGAACCGAGACTCTCCAAACATGATTTAGATCATGTCCACATCATTATCTCATCCGCGCAAGCGTCGGATTTAGCTCGTGGCCCAAGATAGCCTTTCGGGCTTCGTTCTTGCACCTAGTGCACCGAAAACACCCGAAAGCTTACAAACTTCACGGGAACCATTCTTATGGCCTTCTAAGCCAACATACCTCGTGACTTCATGACTTTAGAAGTTCGGGGTGTTACATTCTCCCCACCTTAAAAGAGTTTCGTCCGCGAAACTTACTTGTCTCCATCAATTCATACCCCAACTCAATTTATCGAGTAATCAGGGGTCCAATGCACTTTTCAGCTTTGGAGTGGCCTTTCTTTTATCGGAATTATCCAAAGGTACACTACGAAGATTGTGAGACTAATCCCACTCACTTTTGCCAATCATATCCTTAAAAGTGCATTACGGCTCAACTTCACTTCTCCCATGGCTTTCACTATTTAAGTGTCTCGTAGAGACCACTTATCTCAAACTTTCACTTGCCACGGCTAATTCGTCCTCGTTGCGCAACCAACTCACACGAACGCTTTGTTCGTGACTCGAGGCCAACTCATCAATAGAGTTATCGGCCAATTCATTCTCCTCAATCTCTATGGGTGGACCAATAGTCACAAACCCAACGTCGGCCTATCGCCTAAACTTGTCTCGACTACGCTTAGCGTTTCCTTGTTACTAGCGTAGACCCAATCAACATACTCGGGCGAAATTTTCACTCTGGAATTCGCACACACTCCAACCAGGAGCTATCAAGACCCTAGACCACATCACTTCTTGGGTTGGGTCACAACCACACTCTCAGTGCACTTTCGATCTTAAGATTCAAACACGTGGCATTTCCACATCCTCGGGTCCAAGCTCAGACTACCGTCCTGACCAAAACTCTCTTGCCCTACCAATAGGTATCGGGCCGCTACCACTAGCAGCTGACTGCGCCTGCCCAATGGGCCCAGGCTCCACAGTCCACAATAGGTCCAGGCACGGGTCGTCCCAAGCACTACCCGCAAACGTCGTCCTATGCGACATACTCTATAGAGTTACACATTCAGTCGGCTCCTAAGCACCTAGTGCGAGCCATCAGCCCTACGCGTAATTCATGGCTCGCTTCCCACTTAGCCAAGCTGAAGTGCTACTGCCATCTCACTCACTCGGCTGAAACGAAACCACACTCCACGAGTATCTATACTCGCGCGCTCTCTACGCCACTCTAGCGTTTTAAGCTAAGTTTCAGCTTTGGGGCAGAATTGCGCCCCACGCACCGCTTACTAAGTAGCCTTTCTAACCTCACCAGGAGGTACCACTAGGCCCACGGCCAACTTGGCCCTAACACGAGTCTTACTTCTCGTCTAGGAAGTACTACTAGCAATTTGCTAGTGCCAATTCCATTCCACACCTACGCCAGCAGGTATTACGCCTGTCGCATATGCAAGCCCGGGTATCCACCGACCCGCCCACTGGTTCCTACTATGAAATGCACAACTAGTAGCAACTAACCAATGATCATGGCATGCAATGCACCAACTTACAATCATGCAAAAGCATAATGATTGCTTAATAAACTCATACCTGCCCCGACGTCGTCAGTATCGGCAGGTTCCACCACTCGGGTCGCGCCCACGGCCACCTGGTACTCGCCGCGAACCCTCCGGTGGGATCATCCTCAACGGTCGCTCTCCTTGCGGACACTCGTCCCGCACATGGCCCGGCAGCCCACACTTGAAACACCTGCCCTCACGCTGTTCACACTGCTGTGGGAAATGAGGGCCCCCACATATAACACACTCCGCCGAGGACCGAATGCGGTATGTCCCCGGAGCTCGAGATCGCGAGTGCGAACTTGTCGAAGTCTTTCGGGAACTTGACTGACCAGCGGATCCACCCATCGATCGTCCTTTCCCCTTGTCCTTGTAATATGCCTCGCGCTCCTCCCGGAGGAACGCGTTGCCTTGCTCTATCCATAAGGCTCGATCCAGGACTTCAGCAAAGGTCTGCAACTGAAGTATATGCACAGCCTCAAAAAGATCTGGCTGAAGTCCACGCACAAAGCTATCGGCCTTACCCTTGTCATCCCGCACCACATCTGGGACGCAATGCACGAGGCGGGAAAATTCTCGCTCGTATTGCCTAACTGAGCGGTCTCCTTGCCGCAGCTTCCGGAACCTTTCCCGGAGCTTCTGTTTCTCACTATCGGGGAAGTAGGTTGAGAACAGCATTCCCCGAAACTCTTCCCATGCCATAGGAGGGAGATTAGGCGATCTGTTTTGCCGAATGTCCTTCCACCACGCCTTCGCTGCCTGCTTCAAGCAATGCTCAGCTAGCGGCACCTTGTCTCGCTCTTAGGCGTACATCTCCTCAAAGAGGGTTTCCATAGAGTCAATCCACATCTCCACGATCCATGGATCGACATCCTCTCCGTCAAAGGTAGGCGGATCAAACTTCTTAAAATCCATTAGGACCACCAAGGCTCGCTCCTGTTCCGCCGCCACCTCTGAACCAACAACGGTCGGATCCCGAGGCCTCGGCGGAAACGCTTCCGCGCAACTCCCGGCCGTCCACGACGAGCCGCGGCGGCGTGCGACCACCGGGCGATCCAACGTCTCTTGGAGTCGCTTCATTTGCTCCTCCTGGCGCATGGCAGCCTCCTGCTGCTGCTGCACCAAGTCCGCTTGTTGCCTCACCACTCCCACGAGTGAGGCCAACTGATCACGAAGCTCAGGGTCTCCGCTCGCCTCGACTTGCTCAGGGACACCACTTGTCCCCTCCCGCGCCCGATACGGACGAAGATCGCCTACGCGGTGCCATCGTTTCCTGAAACACGACAACTCGATTAGTCTTCGACCAACTGGGGTCGAACACGAAACCACTATTACCGGCTCAAAAGCCAATTAGGCGAAAGTCAACTAGGGCGTCCATTCTCGTCCTTAGGTTTCATGTTGTCGCGCGCCAACATGAACACCCTCAGTCGAAGACGAACAACACCTCAAATCTACCTCTAATATCCTTCTTAGAGGTTACACAACACGACCAAATCCATACTACTTTCGCCACGAACCACAAGTCCTCGTCTCTCACGAGCCTTAACCTCTAAGGTTTTACTAACCTAAGGTCTCCTAGGTTCAACTAAGCCATTGCCCCATTCACTACTTTATGCTCTGATACCACTTTATCTGTCACGCCCCGAGCCCGCCAATTCGGTCGGATTCGGGCGCGTCGAACAGACCGCCGAACGGACAGAGTTTCCCCTGTACGTTCAAGGCGTCGCAATCCATACAATTACAAGAGGTTCCAAAAAGGAACAGATATCACAATCAGATTGCATAAGGAAGTATCATAAACATAAAACAGCTACTTGCTATTACAACCATTCGTCTCCATTTAGAATTTTTACATTAACTTTAAACTTCCTAATACAATCTAGTTATTACAACTTTATTACAACATATTCTTTTCACTCTCAAACCCCTAGTTAGCCGACTGGGGTACTTCTATCTCTGGTCTCCTGGTAGGGCGCTATCTACTGAGCTACGCCCTTGCCTCGCGCTGCCGCTGCTGCGCCGCTCACGTGTGTACCTGTACCCCCAAAACCACAACACGGGGGTGAGAACTATTGTCCATAGTTCTCGTGGGTACGGTCACCCAAGAGAACAGCTCGACCAATAGGTCCAAGGAGGCACTGCAGATATGTTAGTCCAAAAACATATATAGATATATAATTTGCAACTAACATAAAAACCTGCCTCGCAATATGCAATATGCAAATCATTACTTAGCTATTTATATTCTTACTCTTTACTCTTGGCACATATGCTATTTAGCAAATACTTCTAAGGTCCACTCTACCTTAGCTCACTATGCCACCCGACTCGGTCTTGAGTCAATCAAATGCGGATAATCCGCCTGCTGTCTAGCCCGAGGTGTTGGACGTCTCACAACTACCCCAGCTGTCAACAGCCTACCGCCCTCTGTGACTCAGCCTCGGAGCGGCGAAATCGTCGCACACGCTCGTCACCCTCAGTGGTGTCCCAACTCTGGAACGGCTCGAGTCACCTGACATAACCATTCTGGTGGCGAACACGGCGTACTTACCCAGCGTGGACTAAAGTCGTGACCTTACCATCTGGCGGCGAACTATCGCATCACACCCAACAATGGATCGAGTCACTTCCCAGCCACCTGGCGGCGCACGTATCGTACTTACCCAGCAATGGTTTCCAAACTCATGGTGTCAACACTCATGGCGGTCTGATCCTCACCCGGCTTAACCGGTATCGAACTCATTTTGGCTCACCCACCCGGCGGCGAAATCGTCGCACAACGCCACGTCAGTGGTATAGCCCTGGACGGCGAAATCGTCGCACACGCCCGGCACCCTCAGTGGTGCACATATCACGGGATTCCATGAATCCGTTTCACTTAGCTTGAGGGTTAGCTAGGCCCTCAAGAGACGACCCTCTAGGTCCATTGTCTTTACCTCCTAGGTCTACTTGACACTAGGGTTCACTCTTTATCACATAACCTAGGTTGACTTAACTCTAGGTTCAATGTCATTCCAACTCGACCTATGTTTATTAACACTAGGTCCACTATATTCTTTATCCAACCTATGTCCTTGACACTAGGTTCAACATTCTTTACCTAGATCCATATGACTCTAGGTTCACTACAACCTATATATGTTCTTTACACTAGGTTTGATGCCACACTCCTAGGTCCATTGACTCTAGGTTTACTATAACCTATGTTTATTAACACTAGGTTAGATGCCACACTCCTAGGTCCATTGACTCTAGGTTTACTATAACCTATGTTTATTAACACTAGGTTAGATGCCATTCGATCTATATGTGTATTTAGTACACGATTCACATTCTTATACTTGGCATTCATATACTTAACATTCTTATGTTAACCATTCCATTTACATGCACATGATTATATCTAGCATGTACTCATTCTGCTAAGCATGCATTTATTCATACATTTCATTTAGCATCTAGTTCATATATCAACTTAGCATGCATCTCATGTATTTGCAACTAGACTCTAGTTCATGCATTTATCTAGCATTTAACTCGTGCATTCTCTTAGCATTTAACACTATGTTCTTTAACATGCATTTCTATACTTGCAACATATGTCAATTATATGCATCAACTTGAAACCATTACTCTTAGACATATTTAGGCGATCTAGTCGCTTCGGTAAACACAACCCACCTCAATTCGCACTCCGATTGCTCGTCGACACTTGCAATCTGCCGCCCGCGACACTCTTGTCCCGGTTCGGCTCGAACTCTTGCACGACCAACCAAACGGTCTCCGAATTGCAATCCGAGACTTTGTGCCGTTGCCCCACGCCTTTAAGTTGCCCCAGTTCCGTTTTCATGAATTTAGGGCTTCTATCTTGCGTGCTGCGGACATCTGGTATGAATATATTAAATAATTAATATCTTTGTACTCGCTCGTCGAATCACCGAACCGAGCGCGCCAACGCGTTCGTTGCACCCCCAATTAGGTTTCCATGGGGTCAAATGAGATCAATCTCATCTATTTCTAAAAATCCCATTTTGGAGCCCTAGGTTTGCATCTATGCAATCCCACCGATTTGATCCCTAGAACAAGCAATAGAGAGCTTGTCTAACCTCTAGGAACTCATCTAAGAGCACTAGAACCATCCATAGGGTGCTTAGAGCGAACCCTAGAAATCCACCATTAGAGCACCTTGAAGAACACATGATTTTCATGAGTTCCCAAGTCTCTACAAGGTTCTAAAGCTTGCAAGAAGATCAAAACTCTAGATCTAGGGTTTAGAAACCCTCTACTAGAAGATTTACCATGAGAGGAGCAAAGGCTTACCTCTACAAGAAGCCCTCTTGCACAAGCGAGAGGAAGAAGATGGCCCAAGGGACCTCCATCTTCATCTTCTTCATCATCTCCATCTTCTTCTTCTCTTTTTCTCTTCTCTTTTTCTTCCCCTCTTGCTGTCGAACAGAGAGAGAGAGAGAGAGAGGGAGCTGAGTGAGTGAGAGAGAGAAAGAGAGTGTTTAATCCACTCTATACACTCATCTCATGCCAACTTTGCATATAAACCCCTCAACTTTTCATCTATTGCAACAGCCCAAACTGGGCATTTTCGGGTCTCAGAGACCGGTCTCCATGTGTGGGGTCCGGACTCCAAGTGTCTTCACCAGAGTCCCATCGCGCGTGGGATCCGGACCACCACTCGGATTCGGATCCCGTAGGCAGATTTTCCAGGACTTAGCCAAATTTTCAGCTGACTTCGCAGGGGTGGACCGGTCCTGGCCTCCTGATCCGGATCCCGAAAGTAGGATTTTCAGGACTTAGCCATTTTTTCAGCTTTTTCACCGTTTCTTCTCCGTTTCAACTCACTTTTGACCCGTTCGACCTCCGATTCGTTTCAAATCGAACCGAGACTCTCCAAACATGATTTAGATCATGTCCACATCATTATCTCATCCGCGCAAGCGTCAGATTTAGCTCGTGGCTCAAGATAGCCTTTCGGGCTCCGTTCTTGCACCTAGTGCACCGAAAACACCCGAAAGCTTACAAACTTCACGGGAACCATTCTTATGGCCTTCTAAGCCAACATACCTCGTGACTTCATGACTTTAGAAGTTCGGGGTGTTACATCCACGATCACGTCCGAATCCACGAACGCCCACGTTCCGAATCCACGAAACGCCTTGCTTCGAATCCACGAAGTCTTCAATACGCCGAATCCACGACGCCACGCTCCGAATCCACGAAGTCTTCAATCACGCCGAATCCACGACGCCACCATGAATAGAATCATGAATATGGTGATCCTTCGTTGGAGTATCGATGAAAACCGAAGAAGAAAACTCCAAACGAATCGTAGATCAAATCGACATATAGAGTAGGATTTACTATGTCTCGATTTGACCTAAAAGAGGCTATTTAGTAGAAAATAGGTTTTGAAGGAATTCCTAGCCTCTAGGGTTTCTCAAACATGTATTATGATGAAGTACACAGAATTAGAGAACCCTAAGAACCTATTTATAGACTTTAGAATCAATTAGATTCGGATTAGAGAAAAATCAGATTTTTTACCTTCTTGTACCGGTACAAAAACAGGGCCATTACCGGTAATGCAATGACGGAAGATTTTTCTGCGAAGGGCCATTACCGGTAACGGCTTGATGGCTATACCGGTATAGCAACTTTTTTGTACCGGTACAAAACCAATTTTATACCGGTATAACTTTGTATTTTTGCTGAAATTTCACTTTTCGAAAACTACAAAGTTCCGATACAATTTCTAATCCGTTATACAATGATTTTATGATTCTAATGCCTATAACTAAGTATGAATCACCATAACATGAATTAAACACTCACCTTGACGTCGTGATTCAACATGTCTCTTTTCTTCGAAGTCTAGGATTCTTCGACCATCTTCGATCCGCTCCAATCCTTCAAGACTCCGACTCAACTCACGAAACTTGCCAACACAAAATCCTTAACATTATATTACACCTTCTAGACTAAATGTAGCAACCCGAACTTTAACCAAATTGGCTAAAGTGCGCGAACGAGTAATTGGACAAGTTCCAATAACCATTCCAAGCATCTTGGAAGGGTTAAGAGAGGATCCAAAAGAGTTAGAAAGGTTTTGGCGTTGTTCGGCGCAAATTAGAGTCGAAACGACGCGAAAAGCAAAGTCTGGGCAGTTTATACCGGTACAAGCAAAGTTGCTGTACCGGTATAGCAACTTTTACCGAAAGGGCAGCAGCTCTCGGGTTTGAGATTTTTGGTGTCTATACCGGTACAAAGTGGATTTATACCGGTACAAATGCTACGAAACCGAGAGGCAGCTCTCGGGTTTGCCTCTGGAGCAGTTTATACCGGTACAAAGGGGTCTTATACCGGTACAAAATGGGTACGCGGCGATTTTGGGCCCGAAATAAAAGGTTTGGAGGGGCTTAGTTGCTATTGTTGCAACAAAATATAACCCAAAACCCTTCCCCCTTCACAGCAACCTCCCTCTCTCTCCCTCTCTCGTGTCCCCCTCTCTCTCTGTTCGACAGCAAGGAGAAGAAGAGAAGGGGAAAGAAAGAAAGAAAGAAAAGAGAGAAAGAGAAGAAGAAGAAAAAGAAGAAGATGAAGAAGAAGATGATGATGATGATGGCCATCCTCTTCTTCAGCTTTGTGCAAGAGCAAACTTTTGAGAGGTAAGCTCTCTCTCCCTCTCATGGTAGATCCTTAGATAATGGGTTTCTAAACCCTAGATATAGAGTTTTGATCTTCTTACAAGCTTTAGAACCTAGTAGAGACTTGGAAACTCATGAAAATCATGTGTTCTTCAAGGTGCTCTAATGGTGGATTTCTAGGGTTTGCTTTAAGCACCCTATGGATGGCTCTAATGCTCTTAGATGAGTACCTAGAGGTTAGACAAGCTCTCTATTGCTTGTTCTAGGGATCAAATCGGTGGGATTTGCAAAAGTGCAAAACCTAAGGTTAAAAAGGGGGTTTTTAGAAATAGATGAGTTTGATCTCATTTGACCCCATAGAAACCTAATTGGGGGTGCAACGAACGCGTTGGCGCGCTCGGTTCGGTGATCGCGAGTACAAAGATATTAATTATTTAATATATTCATACCGGATGTCCATGACACGCAAGATAGGAGCCCAAAATTCATGAAAACGGAGCGGGGCAACTTGAAGGCGTGGGGCAACGGCACAAGGTCTCAGATTGGGATTCGGAGATCGTTCGGGTGGTCGTGCAAGAGTTCGAGCCAAACCGGGTCAAGAGTGCCACGGGCGGCCGATTGCGAGTGTCGACGAGCAATCGGAGAGCATAATAAGGTGGGTTGTGTTTACCGAAGCGACTAGGTCGCCTATATATGTCTAAGAGTAAAGGTTTCAAGTTGATGCATATAATTGACATATGTTGCAAGTATAGAAATGCATGTTAAAGAACATAGTGTTAAATGCTAAGAGAATGCATGCGTTAAATGCTAGATAAATGCATGAACTAGAGTCTAGTTGCAAATACATGAGATGCATGTTAAGTTGATATATGAACTAGATGCTAAATGAAATGTATGAATAAATGCATGCGTAGTATAATGAGTACATGCTAGATATAATTATGTGCATGTAAATGGGATGGTTAACATAAGAATGTTAAGTATATGAATGCCAAGTATGAGAATGCTAAGTAAGAATGTAAGTCATGGACTAATACACATATAGATCGAGTGGCATCCAACTTAGTGTAAAGAACATAAGTTGTAGTAAACCTAGAGTCATGTGGACCTAGGAGAATGACATCTAACCTAGTGTTGTTAATGAACATAGGTTATAGTAAACCTAGAGTCAGTGGACCTAGGAGTGTGGGAATTAACCTAGTGTCAAGAACATAGGTTGTAGTAAACCTAGAGTCGTATGGATCTAGGTAAAGAACAATGAACCTAGTGTCATGGACATAGGTTGGATAAAGACGACAGTGGACCTAGTATGAATAAACATAGGTCGAGTTGGAACGACATTGGACCTAGAGTTAGAAAACCTAGGTTATGTGACAAAGAATAAACCCTAGTGTCAAGTAGACCTAGGAGGTAAAGACAATGGACCTAGAGGGTCGTCTCTTGAGGGCCTAGCTAACCCTCAAGTTAAGTGGAACGGATTCGTGGAATCCCGAGATTTGGACACCTAAGTTGGTGTCGGGCGTGTGCGACGATTTCGCCGTCCAGGGCTATACTACCGTCGTGGCGTTGTGCGACGATTTTCGCCGCCGGGTGGGTGAGCCAAAATGTGTTCGATACCGGTTAAGCCGGGTGAGGATCAGATCGCCATGAGTTGACACCCTGTGTTTGGGACACCATTCTTTGGGTAAGTACGATACGGCCGCACCGAGGGCGGAGGAGTGACTCAAACCATTGTTGGGTGAGGTGCGATTAGTTCGCTGCCAGATGGTTATGTCATGACTTGGGTCCTCGGGGTAAGTCCGCCGCGATCGCCACCAGAATGGTTATGTCAAGTGACAGCTGGGTTTCGCGTGTGCGACGATTTCGCCGCGGTGAGGCTGAGTCACAGAGGGCGACAGGCTGTTGACAGCTGGGGTAGTTGCGAGACGTCCAACACCTCGGGCTAGACAGCGGGCGGATTATCCGCAATGGATTGACTCAAGACCGAGTCGGGTGGCTTAGTGAGCTGAGGTAGAGTGACCTTAGAAATAAATTGCTAAGTAGCATAAGTGCCAAAAGGTAAAGAACGTAAAGACTAGCTAAAGTTGTAAATAGCTAATGAATAGTGCTAGTAATAGCTAAGCTGGTAAATAGCTAAGTGTGAATGGAATGGCTAAAGTAAAGAATAGCAATAAAGTAAAGAAAAGCTAAGAGCTAAAGAGTAATTTTGCATATTGCATATTGTGAGGCAGGTTTTTATGTTAGTTGCAAATTATATATCTATATATGTTTTTAGACTAACATATCTGCAGTGCCTCCTTGGACCTATTGGTCGAGCTGTTCTTTTGGGTGACCGTACCCACGAGAACTATGGACAATAGTTCTCACCCCCGTGTTGTGGTTTTGGGGGTACAGGTACACACGTGAGCGGCGCAGTAGCAGCGCGAGGCAAGGGCGTAGCTCCATAGATAGCGCCCTACCAGGAGACCAGAGATAGAAGTACCCCAGTTGACAGAGCTTAGGGGTATGGCAAGGGAGTACAAGTTGTAATAAATCGGAAACAGATTTGTAATAACTAGATTGTGTTAGGAAGTTTTAATATGAATGTAAAATGTAAAGATTGTAATCTGGGTTAAATGGATGTAATAGCAAATAGCTGTTTTATGTTTATGATACTTCCTTATGCAATCTGATTATAATATCTGTTCCTGTTTGGAACCTTCTTGTAATTGTATTGATTGCGACGCCTTGAACGTACAGGGGAAACTACGTCTTCGTGATCTGTCGGCGCGCCCGAATCCGACCGAATTGGCGGGCTCGGGGCGTAACAGATAAGATGGTATCAGAGAATAAAGTAGTGAATGGGGCAATGGCTTAGTTGAACCTAGGAGACCTTAGGTTAGTAAAACCTTAGAGGTTAAGGCTCGTGAGAGACGAGGACTTGTGGTTCGTGGCGAAAGTAGTATGGATTTGGTCGTGCTGTGTAACCTCTAAGAAGGATATTAGAGGTAGATTTGAGGTGCTGTTCGTCTTCGACTGAGGGTGTTCATGTTGGCGCGCGACAACATGAAACCTAAGGACGAGAATGGACGCCCCTATTTGACTTTCGCCTGATTGGCTTTTGAGCCGGTGTTAGTGGTTTCGTGTTCGACCCAAGTTGGCCGAGGACTAATCGAGTTGTCGTGTTTCAGGAAACGATGGCACCGCGTAGGCAATCTTCGTCCAGATCGGCGCGGGAGGGGACAAGTGGTGTCCCTGAGCAAGTCGAGGCGACGGAGACTATGAGCTTCGGGATCGGTTGGCCTCACTCGTGGGAGTGGTGAGGCAACAAGCGGACTTGGTGCAGCGGCAGCAGGAGGCTGCCATGCGCCAGGAGGAGCAGATGAAGCGACTCCAAGAGACGTTGGATCAGCTGGTGGCTGCACCGGCTGCGGCTCGTCACGGACGGCCGAAGGTAGCGGCGGAAGCGTTTCCGCCGGGGTCGGGCGACCCGACCGTTGTTGGTTCAGAGGTGGTGGCGGAGCAGGAGCGGGCTTTAGCGGCCCTAATGGCTTTCAGAAAGCTCGAACCGCCTACCTTTGACGGAGAGGACGCCGATCCATGGATCGTGGAGATGTGGATTGACGCTATGGAAACCCTCTTTGAGGAGATGTACGCCTTAGAGCGAGACAAGGTGCCGCTAGCTGTGCATTGCTTGAAGCAGTCAGCGAAGGTGTGGTGGAAAGGCGTTAGGCGGGACCGATCGCCTAATCTCCCTCCTATGGCTTGGGAAGAGTTTCGGGGAATGGTGTTCTCGGCTTATTTCCCCGATAGCGAGAAAAGGAAGCTTCAGGATAGGTTCTGGAAGCTGCGGCAAGGAGACCGCTCGGTTAGGCAATACGAGCGAGAATTTTCTCGCCTCGTGCATTGTGTCCCGGGTGTGGTGCGGGATGACAAGGCTAAGGCCGATAGCTTTGTGCGTGGACTTCAGCCAGATCTTTTTGAGGCCGTGCATGTACTTCGGTTACAGACCTTTGCTGAAGTCCTGGATCGAGCCTTATGGATAGAGCAAGGCAACGCGTTCCTCCGGGAGGAGCGCAAGGCATATTACAAGGACAAAGGGAAAGGACGATCGACGGGTGGATCCGCTGGTCAGTCAAGTTCTCGAAAGACTTCGGCAAGTTCGCACTCGCGATCTCGAGGTCCGGGGACATACCGCATTCGGTCCTCGGCGGAGTGTGTTATATGTGGGGGCCCTCATTTCCCACAGCAGTGTGAACAGCGTGAGGGCAGGTGTTTCAGGTGTGGGCTACCGGGCCATGTGCGGGACGAGTGTCCGCAAGGAGAGCGGCCGTTGAGGATGATCCCACCGGAGGGTTCGCGGCGAGTGCCAGGTGGCTGTGGACGCGCGACTCGAGTGGTGGAACCTGCCGATACTGACGAGGGCAGGTATGAGTTTATTAAGCAATCATTAAGCTTTTGCATGATTGTAAGTTGGTGCATTGCATGCCCATGATCATTGGTTAGTTACTACTAGTTGCGCATTTCATAGTAGGAACCAGTGGGCGGGTCGGTGGATACCCGGGCTTGCATATGCGACAGGCGTAATACCTGCTGGCGCAGGTGTGGAATGGAAATGACACTAGCAAAGTTGCTAGTAGTGCTTCCTAGACGAGGATTAAGACTCGTGTTAGAGCCAAGTTGGCCGTGGGCCAAGTGATACCCCTATGTGAGGTTAGGAAAGTCGCTTAGAAGACTGATGACCGTGCTAAAGCTGAAACTTAGAATAAACGCTCGAGTGGCGTATAGAGTGCGCGAGTATAAATACTCGTGGAGTGCGGTTTCGTTTCAGCCGAGAGAGTGAATTGGCAGTAGCACTTTAGCTTGGCTAAGTGTGAAGCGGGCCATGGATCACTCGTGGAGGCTGGTGGCTCGCACTAGGTGCTTAGGAGCCGACAGAGTGTGTAGCTCTATAGAGTGTGTCGTATAGGACGACGTTTACGGGTAGTGCTTGTGACGACCCGTGCCTGGACCATTGTGGACTGTGGAGCCTGGGTCCATTGGGCAGGCGCAGTCGGCTGCTAGTGGCAGCGGCCCGATACCTATAGGTAGGGCAAGAGAGTTTTGGTCAGGACGGTAGTCTGAGCTTGTACCCGAGGGCGTGGAAATGCCACGTGTTTGAATCTTAAGATCGAAAGTGCACTGAGAGTGCGGTTGGGACCCAACCCAAGAATTGATGTGGTTTAGGGTCTTGATAGCTCCTAGTTGGAGTGTGTGCGAGTTCCCAAGAGAGAATTTCGCCCGAGAATGCTGACTGGGTCTACGCTAGTAACAAGGGAACACTAAGCGTAGTCGAGACAAGTCTAGGCGGTAGGCCGACGTTGGGTTGGTGACTATTGGTCCACCCATAGAGATCGAGGAAAGTGACTTGGCCACTAACTCTATTGAAGAGTTTGGCTTAAGTTCACAAACGGCGTGCTCATGTGGGTTGATTGCGGCTAAGGAGCCGAATAGGTCGTGGCAATTGAAGTTGAGATAAGTGGTCTCTAGAAGACACTTGAATAATGGAAGCCACATGAGAGTTGAAGTGCACATTCTATGATGTGCGTGGCAAGTGTGAAGGAGAATAGTCTCACATTCTTTGTAGTGGACCTTTGGAAAGTTCTGATAGGAGAAAGGCCACTCCGAAGCTGAAAATGCATTAGAACCCCCAGATTACTCGATAAATCGGATTGGGGTGCGAATCAATGAAGATGAGTAAGTTTCGCGGACGAAACTAATTTTAAGGGGTGGAGAATGTAGCAACCCGAACTTTAACCAAATTGGCTAAAGTGCGCGAACGAGTAATTGGACAAGTTCCAATAACCATTCCAAGCATCTTGGAAGGGTTAAGAGAGGATCCAAAAGAGTTAGAAAGGTTTTGGCGTTGTTCGGCGCAAATTAGAGTCGAAACGACGCGAAAAGCAAAGTCTGGGCAGTTTATACCGGTACAAGCAAAGTTGCTGTACCGGTATAGCAACTTTTACCGAGAGGGCAGCAGCTCTCGGGTTTGAGATTTTTGGTGTCTATACCGGTACAAAGTGGATTTATACCGGTACAAATGCTACGAAACCGAGAGGCAGCTCTCGGGTTTGCCTCTGGAGCAGTTTATACCGGCACAAAGGGGTCTTATACCGGTACAAAATGGGTCTGGCAGCAGTTTTGGACTGCTTCGAAATAAAAGGTTTGGAGGGGCTTAGTTGCTATTGTTGCAACAAAATATAACCCAAAACCCTTCCCCCTTCACAGCAACCTCCCTCTCTCTCCCTCTCTTGTGTCCCCCTCTCTCTCTGTTCGACAGCAAGGAGAAGAAGAGAAGGGGAAAGAAAGAAAGAAAGAAAGAGAAGAAGAAGAAAAAGAAGAAGATGAAGAAGAAGAAGATGATGATGGTGGCCATCCTCTTCTTCTCCCTTGTGCAAGAGCAAACTTTTGAGACATAAGCTCTCTCCCTCTCATGGTAGATCCTGAGATAATGGGTTTCTAAACCCTAGATATAGAGTTTTGATCTTCTTGCAAGCTTTAGAACCTAGTAGAGACTTGGAAACTCATGAAAATCATGTGTTCTTCAAGGTGCTCTAATAGTGGATTTCTAGGGTTTGCTTTAAGCACCCTATGGATGGCTCTAATGCTCTTAGATGAGTACCTAGAGGTTAGACAAGCTCTCTATTGCTTGTTCTAGGGATCAAATCGGTGGGATTTGCAAAAGTGCAAAACCTAAGGTTAAAAAGGGGGTTTTTAGAAATAGATGAGTTTGATCTCATTTGACCCCATAGAAACCTAATTGGGGGTGCAACGAACGCGTTGGCGCGCTCGGTTCGGTGATCTGACGAGCGAGTACAAAGATATTAATTATTTAATATATTCATACCAGATGTCCGCAGCACGCAAGATAGGAGCCCAAAATTCATGAAAACGGAACCCAGGGCAACTTGAAGGCGTGGGGCAAGGCACAAGGTCTCAGATTGGGATTCGGAGATCGTTCGGGTGGTCGTGCAAGAGTTCGAGCCAAACCGGGTCAAGAGTGCCACGGGCGGCCGATTGCGAGTGTCGACGAGCAATCGGAGAGCATAATAAGGTGGGTTGTGTTTACCGAAGCGACTAGGTCGCCTATATATGTCTAAGAGTAAAGGTTTCAAGTTGATGCATATAATTGACATATGTTGCAAGTATAGAAATGCATGTTAAAAAACATAGTGTTAAATGCTAAGAGAATGCATGAGTTAAATGCTAGATAAATGCATGAACTAGAGTCTAGTTGCAAATACATGAGATGCATGTTAAGTTGATATATGAACTAGATGCTAAATAAAATGTATGAATAAATGCATGCGTAGCATAATGAGTACATGCTAGATATAATTATGTGCATGTAAATGGGATGGTTAACATAAGAATGTTAAGTATATGAATGCCAAGTATGAGAATGCTAAGTAAGAATGTAAGTCATGGACTAATACACATATAGATCGAGTGGCATCCAACTTAGTGTAAAGAACATAAGTTGTAGTAAACCTAGAGTCATGTGGACCTAGGAGAATGACATCTAACCTAGTGTTGTTAATGAACATAGGTTATAGTAAACCTAGAGTCAGTGGACCTAGGAGTGTGGGAATTAACCTAGTGTCAAGAACATAGGTTGTAGTAAACCTAGAGTCGTATGGATCTAGGTAAAGAACAATGAACCTAGTGTCATGGACATAGGTTGGATAAAGACGACAGTGGACCTAGTATGAATAAACATAGGTCGAGTTGGAACGACATTGGACCTAGAGTTAGAAAACCTAGGTTATGTGACAAAGAATAAACCCTAGTGTCAAGTAGACCTAGGAGGTAAAGACAATGGACCTAGAGGGTCGTCTCTTGAGGGCCTAGCTAACCCTCAAGTTAAGTGGAACGGATTCGTGGAATCCCGAGATTTGGACACCTAAGTTGGTGTCGGGCGTGTGCGACGATTTCGCCGTCCAGGGCTATACTACCGTCGTGGCGTTGTGCGACGATTTCGCCGCCGGGTGGGTGAGCCAAAATGTGTTCGATACCGGTTAAGCCGGGTGAGGATCAGATCGCCATGAGTTGACACCCTGTGTTTGGGACACCATTGCTGGGTAAGTACGATACGGCCGCACCAGGGGGCGGAGGAGTGACTCAAACCATTGTTGGGTGAGGTGCGATTAGTTCGCCGCCAGATGGTTAAGTCATGACTTGGGTCCTCGCTGGGTAAGTCCGCCGCGATCGCCACCAGAATGGTTATGTCAAGTGACAGCTGGGTTTCGCGTGTGCGACGATTTCGCCGCGGTGAGGCTGAGTCACAGAGGGCGACAGGCTGTTGACAGCTGGGGTAGTTGAGAGACGTCCAACACCTCGGGCTAGACAGCGGGCGGATTATCCGCAATGGATTGACTCAAGACCGAGTCGGGTGGCTTAGTGAGCTGAGGTAGAGTGACCTTAGAAATAAATTGCTAAGTAGCATAAGTGCCAAAAGGTAAAGAACGTAAAGACTAGCTAAAGTTGTAAATAGCTAATGAATAGTGCTAGTAATAGCTAAGCTGGTAAATAGCTATGTCACGCCCCGGGGTCGGCAGGACCTTCCCCAAAGCGTGCCCAGACCCGCCATAAGTCAACACATACAAGGCGTTTAACTAAAAACAGCGGAATTTAAAACAATAAAAGGCTACAACTATGAATATCAGAGCCACAACTAAACAAGAACCAAACCACAAGTAAAAGAAAGTAAAGCGTCTAAAACACTAACATAGGAATAGAGAGTAGTACACAGCTAACATCCAAAGCTCTCAAAAACACAAAAATGGTGGTCTCTATACAAGGTAAAACACTCCTTCTCTCCAAAATAAAACAAGAGAAAAAGGAAACCACCTATCCAAAACCCTCTCACAAGCCGCTATCCCGAGTGTCACGCCCCGAGCCCGCCAATTCAGTCGGATTCGGCGCGCCGGCAGACCGCCGAACGGACAGAGTTTCCCCTGTACGTCCAAGGCGTCGCAATCGATATAATTACAAGAAGGTTCCAACTGGGAACAGTATTCAACATACAACGATTGCATAAGGAAGCTAGGTATCAAACAACATAAACACATCTTATGTTATTACATTCATTCCACATTCATTTTACATCACCGATTAATTTACATTAGACTTCCAAATACAATCTACTCATTATTACATCCTTTCACCAGTTAGTTACATTTTGCTCACTACTCTCTAGTCCCCGCTATTAAAACGGCCTCAGGGTACTGCTACCTCTGGTCTCTTGGTAGGGCGCTATCTACAGATCTACGCCCTTGCCTCGCGCCGCTGCTGCGCCGCTCACGTGTATACCTGTACCCCCAAAACCACAACACGGGGGTGAGAACTATTGTCCATAGTTCTCGTGGGTACGGTCACCCAAGAGAACAGCTCGACCAATAGGTCCAAGGAGGCACTGCAAATATGTTAGTCCAAAAACATATATAGGTATATAACTTGCAACTAACATAAAAACATGCCTCACAAGTGCAACATGCAAATTATTACTTTAGCTCTTAGCTTTTCTTTACCTTTTCGCTATTACTTTAGCTATTTCATTCTTACTTAGCTATTCATAACTCATACCCGTTGTAACTCTAAGGTTTCTACTTACCTTAGCTCATGTCATTAACTTCCAAGGTTTCTATAACCCTAGGTTTCCATCTCAAGTCCAACTTGCTTCTAATGTGTCTATTACCTTAGGTTCACCATACATATCACTAGCCCTCAAGGTTCTTTCTACCTGATTCCAGCTAGCCACCCGACTCGGCCACGAGTCAATCAATAGCGGATAATCCGCACTTTGCCTAGCTCGAGGTGAAGGACCTTGTCGCATACACCTCAGCCTGCAAGCCAAGAACCACATCGCCCAACGGTCCGCCCGAAGGTCCGTGCACCGTGGTCAGGGATCCGCCAGTGGGAGAGGAACATGCCGCATACACCCATAGCCAAGATTCCCTGATAGGGAGAGGAACATGCCGCATACACCCTAGCGCTCACTTTGTTCTTGCTTAGTCACAATCCTCGAAGTTCTTCCGGTGGGAGAGGAACATGCCGCATACACCCGCGGAACCAGAACTATCGAGCTCACAATTACTGGGATTCCGGAATCCATTCCACTTTGCTTGAGGGTTGGCCTTAACCCTCAAGAGTCGACCCACTAGGTCCATTGTTCTTTACATCCTAGGTCCACTTGACTCTAGGGTTCATTCCTTGTCACATAACCTAGATTGTCTTAACTCTAGGTTCAATGTCATTCTAGCTCGACCTAGGTTTACTCGCACTAGGTCCATTGCCATCGTTGTTCAACCTATGTCCTTGACACTAGGTTCAATGCCACTCACCTAGATCCATTGACTCTAGGTTTGCTATAACTCATGTTCTTTACACTAGGTTAGATGCCACTCGATCTATATGTGCATTTAGTCCATGACTCACATTCTTTACTTGGCATTCTTTACTTGGCTCTCTTATGTCTATCAATCCACTCATATGCATGTTTCTATTATGCTAAGCATGCATTCTTTTACTCTTCTAGCATCGTACTTTATGCTATTATCATGCATTTCATTCATTTACTTGCAACTACTTAGCATTTTACTCTATATCACTAACATGCATTTCTACTTATGCGTTATTGAACATGCATCAACAAGAGTTAAATGACTCTTAGACATACAGGCGACCTAGTCGCTTCGGTAAACACACCCACCTTGGTTTTGCTCTCCGATTGCTCGTCGACACTTGCAATCGGCCGCCCGCCGCACCCGTGCCCCGATTCGGCCCAACTCGTGTGCGACCAACCGAACGATCTCCGAATCTCGATCCGAGACTTCGTGCCGTTGCCCCACGTCTTCAAGTTGCCCTGGCCGTTTTCGTGAATTTATGGCTTCTATCTTGCGTGCTGCGGACATCTGGTATGAATATATTAAAATATTAATATCTTTGCAACCGCTCGTCGGATCACCGAACCGAGCGCGCCAACGCGTTCGTTGCACCCCCAATTAGGTTCCTATGGGGTCAAATGAGATCAATCTCATCTATTTCTAAAATCCCCATTTGGATGCCCTAGATGCTACTATAGCCAAATTCACCAAATCGATCTACGAAATGGGGAATACTCATCTTGCTAGCATGCTAGGGTTCCATAAATCCCAACTCTAGGGTTTAAGACCCACTACAAGGGGATCTACCATGAGAGAGAGAGAGAGGGAGAGCTCAAGCTTACCTCTCAAGAGCTTGCCCACTTGAGGGAGAAGGAGGAGATGGTCATCATCATCATCACCATCATCTTCTTATCCATCGCCTTCTTTCTTTTCTTCTTCTACTTCTTCTTCTTCTTCCTTCTTCTTCTTCTCTTCTTGTCGAACGAGAAGAGAGAGAGAGAGAGAGGGGAGCGAACAGTGAGTGAGGGAGAGAGAGAGAGAGAAGAGGTTTTATCCCTCTCTTTACAACTAACCCCCGCACAATTGCTATAAGGCCCTCAACTTTACAATATTTGAAATGCCCAACCGGGCATTTTCGGCTCGTGGACCTGCCTCCCTAACCCAGACCGGTCCCGTAGAGCCTTGCTCCACTGCAAGTACCGGAGACCTGCCTCCCCTTAAGAGACCGGTCCTGCAGAGCTCGCTCTCGCGGACAGCCTTCCGGACCGGCCTCTCAGTGGACCGGTCCCCCTGTGTGGACCATCACCTACTCCAAGGACTTAGCCAAATTTTCAGCTTTTTCCGTTTCTTCTCCGTTCCAACTCACTTTTGGCTCGTTTGACCTCCGATTCTTTTCAAATTGAACCGAGCCTCTCCACACATGATTTAAATCATGTCCACATCGTCATTTCATCCGCGCAAGTGCCGGATTTGGCTCACGGCCCAAAGTAGCCTTTCGGGCTCCGTTTTCGCACCTAGTGCACCGAAACACCCGAAAGCTTCCGACTTCACCGAACCACTCTTATGGCCTTCTAAGCCAACATACCTCGTAACTTCAAGACTTTAGAAGTTCGATATGTCACATTCTCCCCTCCTTAAAAGAGTTTCGTCCGCGAAACTTACTCATCTCCATCAACTCACAATCCAATTCAATTTATCGAGTAATTTAGGAGATTCCAATGCACTTTTTTTTTTTCTTCGGAGCGGCCTTTCACTAATTAGAATCATTCACAGGCCCATCACGAAGAATGTGAGACTAGTTTCATTCACATTTGCTAAGCACAACTTCAAAAGTGCATTACAACTCCGATAAACATTAGTGGAAGCGCAAGTCGACATTCAACGACCTCTCACGCTCCAACATCACTTGCAAACAGTTTGCAAGAAACTTCACCTTGCGTTTACTCATCTCATCTCCGAGCGCACTCAGATCCAATCACCCACATTGCCTAAAGCAACATCTTAGGAGCATCACTTAGTGGTGAGTGCTTCAATATCAACCGAATCTTGCTCCATCGTGAGATGGTACACTTCGGCGCATCTCGCCTCCATTCCGTAAAAGAGCATTATCCTCAATTGTCATGTGGCTTCTTCTATCGAAGTGTCTCCTAGAGACCACTTGCTTCAATTTCAATTGCCACGGCTTATTCGGCTTCTTAGCTGCCATGCCTTACACGAACACTTCTCACGCGAATCCTGATCAACGCTTCGTTAGAGTTATCAACTCACCGCTTACCTCGGTCTCTACGGGTGGACCAATGGTCGCCAACTCTACGTCGCCTATCGCTTAGACGTGTCTCAACTACGCTTAGCGTTCTCTCGTTAATAGCGTAGACCCAATCGAAGACTTTCGGCGAAATTCTCACTTGGGAATTCGCACACACTCCAATCAGGAGCAATCAAGACCCCAATCCACACTCAACTCTCGGATTGGGTCACAACCGCACCCTCGGCGCATTATCGATCTTAAGATCCAACACGTGGCATTTTCACGTTCTCGGTCCAAGCTCGTACTACCGTCCCGACCAAAACTCTCGCCCTACCAACAGTACCGGTCGCCGCTCTCGCAATGATCGCGCCGCCCAATGGGCCCAGTGCTCCACACCCACAAATGGTCCAGGCACGGGTCGTCCCCAAGAACTACCCGCTAACGTCGTCCGATACGACATGCTCTATAGAGCTACGCAATCTATCGACTCCTTGGCACCTAGTGCAAGCCATCAGCCCCACGAGTGATCCATGGCCCGCTTCACACTTAGCAACGCTAAAGTGCTCCTGCCAATCCACTCTCTCACGCCGAATCGAAACCGCACTCTACGAGTACTGTACGGCGTTCCACGCCTCCGTAGCGTTCTACGCTAAGTCTCGCTTTGGTGATCGCGCTCACGCACCGCCTACTAAGCAACTTTTCTAACCCCACATGGAGGTATCGCTAGGCCCACAGCCAAATTCGCTAACCAACTATTTCCTCAATAGTGGTTCTAACTATGCCAGGCATCTGGCCGCTCGGCCTATGCACTCCAACTACACGAGCACTACTCGCCCACCTCAATTCGAGGTATCGCTTGGCCTCACACGCGCGTGCTTGGCAACTAGTCGATCATGCTCTCAACAGCGGTTCTACTTCCACCGTCGGCCTATCGGTACTACATCCGAAACATTCGGATTACTCGGGTATCCTCAAGTATCACGGCTTAACTCTCGCAATCTACTACTCGTTGCCTTGAGAGTCGCCGCACCACTTCGTCTCGCCCACGAATCGCAACTAGCCATTTGCTAGTGCCACTTGGCTTTCTACCTGCTCTAGCAGGCGCCACACTTTCACACTGCAAGCATGCCCGGGTATCTCCTCTCACCCGTCACTAGGTCCCTACTATAATGATGTATCAATAGTAGCAACTGACCATTCAATGAATACATGCAATGCATTAACTTAAAATCATGCAGAAATTCTCGCTTGATATAATTAACTCATACCGCCCGAAGTCATCGAGAGATTCCACAACCCGGGTCGTAGGTCCGTGACCGCTGACGCCGCCGCGAACCCTCCGGTTGCTTGATCACCACACCCCGCTCTCGACCGTGCCAAAGGCCGCACGTCCACAAAGTTGTCCGAGAGGAGAACACCGTCGCCAACATCGTGGTATGACTCTCGCCTTGCGGCACTCATCCCGCATATGGCCCGGCCGCCCACAACGGATACACCGTCCGTCACGCAGCACACCGCCGCGCCTGGTGGGAGCCACCACAGATCACGCATCCAGAGGAGGATCGGGTAGAGGACGACCTTGAGTGGTGTCTAGAACTTGACTGACCACCCAAATTGCTCAACGATGGCCTCGCCCCTCCTCGCTCATGCTTACGAGATTCGCGCTCCTCACGCACGAAAGCCTCGCCATGTTCGGCCCACAATGCCCGGTCCAACCCCTCCGCAAAAGTTGTGAGCTTAAGGATTTGCACCTTCTTGTAAAACCTCGGTCGGAGTCCATGCAGGAACCATTCGGCCCTGTCCTTGTCGTCCCGCACCACATCCGGGACACAATTCACGATACGAGAAAACTCTCGCTCGTATTCTCTCACAGAGCGGTCTCCTTGCCGCAGCTTCCTGAACTGGTCTTGAAGCTTTCTCTTCTCAGTGTCGGGGAAGTATGTAGAGAATATTAATCCCCGAAACTCATCCCACGCCATAGGAGGGAGACTAGGCAATCGATCTCGTCGAATGCCGTTCCACCACGCCTTCGCTGACTGCTTCAAGCAATGAACAGCTAAAGGTACCTTGTCCCGCTCCAAGGTGTGTAGCTCCTCAAAGAGCGTTTCCATAGAGTCAATCCACATCTCTACGATCCATGGATCGACGTTCTTCCATCGAAGATAGGCGGATCGAACTCCTTGAAGGCCATAAGGGCCGCCAAAGCCCGTTCCTTCTCTCGCTCCATTTCCACAGAACCGGAGTCGCTCCCGAATCCGTCGCCATTCCCGTCGGCACACGGCGCGCGCACGGCGCGCCGCCGCACTGTCGTGCCAACAACTCATGGAGCTCCTTGATCCGCTCCTCCCGTCGCAAAGACTACGCCCATGAGCGTACTCATCTCCGCTCGCGGAGCACCGGTCTCCACTCGCTCGGTTGCTCAGAACACTACTTGTTCCCTCCCGCGCCGATCCGGGTGAAGATCGCCTACGCGGTGCCATCTTTTCCTTAAACAGGACAACTCGATTAACTCTCAACCTTGTAGGTCAAGCACGAAACAACTTAACATTGACTCAAATCGGGCGAAAGTCATGCAAGGGCATCTATTCTCATCACTCGGTTTCATGTTGTGTATACCCAACATGAACAGCCTCGGTTGAGAATAAACCACACCTCGAGTCTACCTCTAATATCCGTCTTAGAGGTTTCTAACTCTTGACCCAATCGATTAACCTTTCGCCAATAGTCACAAGTCCTCGTCTCTCACGAGCCTTATTCTCCTATGGTTTACTATCCTAGGGTCTCCTAGGTTCACCTAAACCATTGTCCCATTCTCTAATTATGCTCTGATACCAACTAATCTGTCACGCCCCGAGCACGCCAATTCGCCGGATTCGCGCGCGCAGACCGCCGAATGACAGAAGTTTCCCCGTACGTCCAAGGCGTCGCAATCGATATAATTACAAGAAGGTTCCAACCGGGAACGTATTCAACCTACAACGATTGCATAAGGAAGCTAGGTATCAAACAACATAAACACATCTTATGTTATTACATTCATTCCACATTCATTTTACATCACCGATTAATTTACATTAGACTTCCAAATACAATCTACTCATTATTACATCCTTTCACCAGTTAGTTACATTTTGCTCACTACTCTCTAGTCCCCGCTATTAAAACGGCCTCAGGGTACTGCTACCTCTGGTCTCTTGGTAGGGCGCTATCTACAGATCTACGCCCTTGCCTCGCGCTGCTGCGCCGCTCACGTGTATACCGTACCCCCAAAACCACAACACGGGGGTGAGAACTATTGTCCATAGTTCTCGTGGGTACGGTCACCCAAGAGAACAAATTTCGACCAATAGGTCCAAGGAGGCACTGCAAATATGTTAGTCCAAAAACATATATAGGTATATAACTTGCAACTAACATAAAAACATGCCTCACAAGTGCAACATGCAAATTATTACTTTAGCTCTTAGCTTTTCTTTACCTTTTCGCTATTCTGTACTTTAGCTATTTCATTCTTACTTAGATATTCATAACTCATACCCGTTGTAACTCTAAGGTTTCTACTTACCTTAGCTCATGTCATTAACTTCCAAGGTTTCTATAACCCTAGGTTTCCATCTCAAGTCCAACTTGCTTCTAAGGGGTCTATTACCTTAGGTTCACAATACATATCACTAGCCCTCAAGGTTCTTTCTACCTGATTCCAGCTAGCCACCCGACTCGGCCACGAGTCAATCAATAGCGGATAATCCGCACTTTGCCTAGCTCGAGGTGAAGGACCTTGTCGCATACACCTCAGCCTGCAAGCCAAGAACCACATCGCCCAACGGTCCGCCCGAAGGTCCGTGCACCGTGGTCAGGGATCCGCCAGTGGGAGAGGAACATGCCGCATACACCCATAGCCAAGATTCCCCGATAGGGAGAGGAACATGCCGCATACACCCTAGCGCTCACTTTGTTCTTGCTTAGTCACAATCCTCGAAGTTCTTCCGGGAGAGGAACATGCCGCATACACCCGCGGAACCAGAACTATCGAGCTCACAATTACTGGAATTCCGGAATCCATTCCACTTTGCTTGAGGGTTGGCCTTAACCCTCAAGAGTCGACCCACTAGGTCCATTGTTCTTTACATCCTAGGTCCACTTGACTCTAGGGTTCATTCCTTGTCACATAACCTAGATTGTCTTAACTCTAGGTTCAATGTCATTCTAGCTCGACCTAGGTTTACTCGCACTAGGTCCATTGCCATCGTTGTTCAACCTATGTCCTTGACACTAGGTTCAATGCCACTCACCTAGATCCATTGACTCTAGGTTTGCTATAACTCATGTTCTTTACACTAGGTTAGATGCCACTCGATCTATATGTGCATTTAGTCCATGACTCACATTCTTTACTTGGCATTCTTTACTTGGCTCTCTTATGTCTATCAATCCACTCATATGCATGTTTCTATTATGCTAAGCATGCATTCTTTTACTCTTCTAGCATCGTACTTTATGCTATTATCATGCATTTCATTCATTTACTTGCAACTACTTAGCATTTTACTCTATATCACTAACATGCATTTCTACTTATGCGTTATTGAACATGCATCAACAAGAGTTAAATGACTCTTAGACATACAGGCGACCTAGTCGCTTCGGTAAACACACCCACCTTGGTTTTGCTCTCCGATTGCTCGTCGACACTTGCAATCGGCCGCCCGCGGCACCCGTGACCCGATTCGGCTCAACTCGTGTGCGACCAACCGAACGATCTCCGAATCTCGATCTGAGACTTCGTGCCGTTGCCCCACGTCTTCAAGTTGCCCTGGGCCCGTTTCGTGAATTTATGGCTTCTATCTTGCGTGTCGCGGACATCTCGGTATGAATATATTAAAATATTAATATCTTTGCAACCGCTCGTCGATCACCGAACCGAGCGCGCCAACGCGTTCGTTGCACCCCCAATTAGGTTCCTATGGGGTCAAATGAGATCAATCTCATCTATTTCTAAAATCCCCATTTGGATGCCCTAGATGCTACTATAGCCAAATTCACCAAATCGATCTACGAAATGGGGAATACTCATCTTGCTAGCATGCTAGGGTTCCATAAATCCCAACTCTAGGGTTTAAGACCCACTACAAGGGGATCTACCATGAGAGAGAGAGAGGGAGAGCTCAAGCTTACCTCTCAAGAGCTTGCCCACTTGAGGGAGAAGGAAGAGATGGTCATCATCATCATCACCATCATCTTCTTCTCCATCTCCTTCTTTCTTTTCTTCTTCTTCTTCTTCTTCTTCTTCTTCTTTCCTTCTTCTCTTCTTCTTGCTGTCGAACAGAGAAGAGAGAGAGAGAGAGGGAGGGAGCGATCAGAGTGAGGGAGAGAGAGAGAGAGAAGAGGTTTTATCCCTCTCTTTACAACTAACCCCCTGCACAATTGCTATAAGGCCCCTCAACTTTACAATATTTGAAACACCCCAAACTGGGCATTTTCGGCTCGTGGACCTGCCTCCCTAACCCAGACCGGTCCCAGAGAGCCTTGCTCCACTGCGCACTGAGACCTGCCTCCCTTAAGAGACCGGTCCTGCAGAGCTCGCTCTCGCGGACAGCCTTCCGGACCTGGCCTCCTTTTCAGTGGACCGGCCCCCTCAGTGACCATCAGCCTACTCCAAGGACTTAGCCAAATTTTCAGCTTTTTCCGTTTCTTCTCCGTTCCAACTCACTTTTGGCTCGTTTGACCTCCGATTCTTTTCAAATTGAACCGAGCCTCTCCACACATGATTTAAATCATGTCCACATCGTCATTTCATCCGCGCAAGTGCCGGATTTGGCTCACGGCCCAAAGTAGCCTTTCGGGCTCCGTCGCACCTAGTGCACCGAAACACCCGAAAGCTTCCAGACTTCACCGGAACCACTCTTATGGCCTTCTAAGCCAACATACCTCGTAACTTCAAGACTTTAGAAGTTCGATATGTCACACCGAGGCAACTCCTTTGCCGCGGTCCCGAGCCTCCCCCGATGCAGAAGGCACTGAAACGAGTCAGAAACAGAGGGCGTGAGAACTATAAACATATAGTTCCCAGTGGGCAATTACTGACCTGCACAAAATTGCTCCACTAGGCCCAAAAAGAGTAATATACGAGTACTGAAGTAAATAACTGAAATAAAGGCATAACTGTAAAGCTGAATGAATAACCCAAGGTAAATGAATTACATGCTTTAAACTACCCGATAGCCAACTTTAAACAAGTATATTCAAATAAGTTCACGAGTGTACTATAATAGAATTGAAGACCTATCAAGTATACTAATATGTCCAATACTATATCACAACACATATATCCAACTACTAATCTAAGTTAAGTAGTGATTATCCTTTATTATAGAAAGACAATGGTCAATCTCAATGTGGGATCTACACAAGTGCAATCCCGCTTGCGCCCCCTAAGTGTCGTGGTAGCCCCAACATCCCCGTAGGAATGAGCCTAACCAATTCGGCCCCATAGGTTTCTCAATACCGCACGTGCGAATACATCGCAAAGGCTAACTCCGGAGTGCCGCTTGTAGGGAGCGACCCTCACAAGCATGTGCGAAGAGCACAAATGGCAACAAGCAAGTCCAAGTCCCAAGTCCCACACATGGCAAATGTCACTAGCAACCCTAAGGTCTAGTACAACAAATTCTCATGACACTAGGATTTCTATGTCAAGTTCATTCACGAGCCTAATGCCGCTTGATGACATTAGCTCACTATTCTACACTTTTGATGCCAAGCCAATGCCGCTTAATGACAAGGGCTTTTCTCCTATATCATGTATAGTTCTATGTTCTCAAACACATGTCAAAGTCCTCTCAAACACTTAGTTTCAAGTTCCCAAAAAGAATGCTACAAGACTTCAGCTCTCACATGCATTCGTCTCTACTATATAGAGTAAAATTGCATTACACATACATATGTATCTTAAGCATTCTAAAATTCACAAATAAATCAAATAACATGAAAATGCACTAATTTTCATTTAACCATAAGCAAATAAGCACCAATGAGAATTTCTCATTGTGCTAGGTGAGGCCAAACCCACCGTCGCTCAAAGCGTCGCCCCGAACCGCTAACGAAGCTTCGATTCCTACTCCTAGTACCCTACAAAGGAGATCCTAGGAGTTACAACCTCAAGAGATAAGTCTTGAGTTCAAACTTTAAGCTTCTATGTAGAGAGTAAGGAAAAATTCACCTTAGAGTAAAAATCCTTCTCCAATCCTCAAATGGAGGTGAGATCCCTTCCAAGGCAACCTAAACAAAGGTTCTAAACCAATTAATCGGACCCTAAAAGCCCTAGGTTGCAAATCCCCAAAATAAACCCTATTCTACAAAAACTAGGGTTTCAACAAGTAGAAAGCTCCAAAATCCCAAACTAGAGGAAATAGAGGTGATGCCTACCTTCAAGAAGCTCACAAACAAGTTCCAAGTCCACCAAACTTAAAGATCTTTCCCTCAACTTGCTCCCAAACCAAGCACCAAGCTTCATCCATGGTGGAGGATGCACCAAGAAGCAAAAAGGAGAAGAAGAGAGAAGGGTTAGACCACCAAAGAGCACCCTAGACCCAAGAAATCAAAGGGGAAAGAAGGGTGAGAGCTCCCTACCTCTCTCTCCTGCAGTGAAGGGCTCAAAATGAGCCCTAGGGGTGAAGGGGCATATGTATAAAGCAACATACCCCCGCAGCTTCGGATTTTCGAAATCGCAATTGCACTGCAAGACAAACCCGTTTTGTACCTGATAAACCTGCGAGACAAAGAAACCCGAGCCTCGGGTTTGCCCAGCCGCTCATCTATACCGGTATAAATCTTGGCTTGTACCGGTATAGCCATCATTTTGTACCGGTATAGCAACAATTTTGTACCGGTACAAAAGCATGAAATTCCAACCCGAGAGCAACCTAAAATCCAGCTTTTTGGACTTTAGTGCTTGGAAATCATCCATCGTGCCATAGGTCGGAACACAGTCAACGACCCTCCAGAAAATCTGGAAAAGCTCAGATCTCACATTTAACACTCGAACCTGGCAATTTGCAAAGTCCAGTGCGTCACAAGCTAAGTGTGAATGGAATGGCTAAAGTAAAGAATAGCAATAAAGTAAAGAAAAGCTAAGAGCTAAAGAGTAATTTTGCATATTGCATATTGTGAGGCAGGTTTTTATGTTAGTTGCAAATTATATATCTATATATGTTTTTGGACTAACATATCTGCAGTGCCTCCTTGGACCTATTGGTCGAGCTGTTCTCTTGGGTGACCGTACCCACGAGAACTATGGACAATAGTTCTCACCCCCGTGTTGTGGTTTGGGGGGGACAGGTATACACGTGAGCGGCGCAGCAGCAGCGCGAGGCAAGGGCGTAGCTCCATAGATAGCGCCCTACCAGGAGACTGAGATAGAAGTACTTGGATGAGCTTAGGGGTATAGCAAGGGAGTACAAGTTGTAATAAATCGGAAACAGATTTGTAATAACTAGATTGTGTTAGGACGTTTTAATATGAATGTAAAATATAAAGATTGTAATCTGGGTTGAATGGATATAATAGCAAGTAGCTGTTTTATGTTTATGATACTTCCTTATGCAATCTGATTGTAATATCTGTTCCTGTTTGGAACCTTCTTGTAATTGTATTGATTGCGACGCCTTGAACGTACAGGGGAAACTCTGTCCGTTCGGCGGTCTGTCGGCGCGCCCGAATCCGACCGAATTGGCGGGCTCGGGGCGTGACACTAAATAAATTAACAATCTATATTGTATATATTAGTATATTTCTATATACTCTGATTAAGATTTACTTAAAATATTTTTTTTCCTGTTGCATCGATTGCTATATAATTATATATATTGTACCCTTTTTGACATACTAATATTTTATTTAGTTATATTGATATTTTATTATTTATAAATTTTTTACTTTAGCAGTAACTATCCGCCACATCGCACACTACAACAAAACTAAGCTATAGCGACACTTTTAAGTGTCCCTAAAACCTTAAAAAAGTGCTGCTAGTAAAAATACCGGCACTAAAAATAGTGTCGCTATATGTGTTCCTAGGTCTATAGCGACACATAATAAAAGTGTCAGATATCCCAAAATAAATGCTGCAATTTAGCAACACTTTTTTCTGCTTTTAGTGACACACATTAGTGTCCCTAATTTGAAAAAAAAAGTAACATATTTTTTACATAGTGACACTTTATAAGTGTCCCATTGTCATTCAAAGTATAATATTTTATTTAAACATCAAATATTAAACTTTAGTTAAGCTAATCGAATTTACATTAAATCGATAAGACTGAGAAAATGCAATCAACAAAATTATTTTAAATTCTTGTTGAAATGATAAAACTAAAAAGCAATATCCACACATCACAACAACAATATCCACTCACATGTTATACCAAAAAAGTTACAAAAAATTAAAAATTACCTGATAACAAAACCAAAAAAATGGATGAACGCATTTTAATCCACTCCAAGACTATATACTTGAATCTGCACATTGAATAATATTTGAATTAGTTATTAATCAATGAATAAATTTTGAATATATAATAAGATTAAGATGACTAAATTTACCTAATGAACAATAAGTCCATAAATAAATATCATAAATGAGAAGCGGATGCATTTGAAGCCTAAGAGAGTAAATCTACTACAATTAGTATCAAAGAAAGCGGATTCTTTCAATACAAAACTGATTAAAGGAATACCTGTTGAACTGGAAATTGCATCCAAGTCCACACGCTCGACAATCACGATCGATATAGTCAAACCTGCATGAATGATATTGTAAAGCATGAACAACTTGAGCCAAAGTAACAGCATGTATTACCATACAAAACTTCAAACAAGATCTGCTCAAAGAAGTTTCTTACTTATCAACATATATTAATTCCAGTATGACTATTAGCAACAATGTCATACAGAAAAAGTTTCTCTTTTGCATTCTGTCATAGTTAGTTAATTCGGATTCGGCAAAAATTCGGTACGGATATAATTCGCATAAAATTCGTCTTTTAATTTTTAAATTCGTTGAAAAATAAGGCTAAAAAACGGATTCGTCAATTATTCGGATACGTGATTCATACGGATTTTATACGTTCACCAATTAAAAATTCGGAATAAAAAATTCGGCTATTAAATTAAATTTTTTTCTCTCAAGATTCATACTATTAGCATAAATATTTATATTTTTTAAGAATATAAAATTAAAAAGCTACAAAATTAAGCTAATTAAATAAAAAAATATATCAAACTATATTATGTCTAAAAATAAATAAATAATTAAATAAATAAGAGATTAAATGTTTTTTATTGAGTATTTTTTTTATTTTTAGAAGAGAGGAAGGTGAATGATTCGAGAAGGTTTTTTTTTTTGGGTAACATTTGGAAGGATTTTTTTAAATTTTTCGTTTTGGACTTTTGGGCAAGCAGGAAGGCTCGCGCGGCGCTCGCGCGAGAGGGGGGACGAGCGTGAGCCGCGGTTCGTGAGGGAGGAGCGTCGCTCTCGCGTGCCCGCACGAGAGCAGCACCATGCGCAGCATGGCACGGCCCGGCCCGTGGGCCGTTTTTTTGGCCGAATTATTCGTGAATAATAATTTATCTAAAAAATTCGCGAATAATTCGTGAATTTACTAACTATGCACTCTGTACAAACGTAAGTTTTCATCAAGAAAGAAAAGGAAAACATGATATTTACATCTATTCTAGTGTGAATACAAGGACTGGAGGAAGAAGGACATACCTTTTCCTTGGCAATATTAGAGCTGGCAATTATCATCTCCTTAGTAGAAAATTTCAAGCAACAAGTTGTTGAGTATCCTAAATATTGCACTTATAGAGAGTAATTATTTAATCATCGAACAATTTCTTATGAGCAAGAAGGTTCAAGTAGCCAAGCTTTTTAGGAAAGAATTACGAAAGAAACACCGTATCTTAAACAGGCCTATTGCCTGTATAATAATACATAAGAACGATAAGAAAAAATAAATTATTGACTGTTTACTCCATTCATCAATTCACTACATTAACATGGATGTATACTAAAATATAGAGGTAATATTATGGCATTATCAAGAAAACAGTTGAACTATGAAAAGTTCTTAAAAATCTCCAAGACTAAGATCTTTTAAAGAGAAATCAATAAATCGTTCTACACATAATTTATTGTTCTGTGAAAGAGAGCGCTAAAAGTGATCTTACTTTAACTATCTTAAGGCAATTGGCATCAATGTCTATGTCATGTTCATCCACAATATAGTCCACCAACTGCACTGAGGTCTGCTCATGAGAGCTAAACAGTAAACAATGTTAGTTACTAGTTTATTGTTCCTTTATTCTTTTTTCAGTGGTCAACTAGAATTTATGCACATTCCCTTTTTCAGTGCAAATTACCAGTTTGATCCTGGAAGAACTTGAGAAAGAAACCCATGCTCAAACAAGTGACTCAAAGGCCCATGACCAATATCATGCATAAGTCCTAAAAGACACGACAACAAGAATGTCATAAATTATATTGCTTAACAAATTCATAATAAGCAGTCTAGATTACTTGCCTGCAAGTTTCACAGTTTGTATATCAAAATTATCAATATCCAGCTCTGAACCCTACAGACATAATATATGGCATGATATCGCTGGGTGCCACTTCTCTCTTCGCCGTCGATCCAAATGAGGAGGCTGATAAAGCAAATTAAATACAACTATAATACTACTACTAATTTACTACTACAAATTTGCCACAAACTTTGCGGTACCCCATTTGGGACTTCCCCACTTTACAAGGATAAATAAAAAGGAATCAACACCAATAAATACAAGAAGAAAGAGATGCAACAACATTAAGAGGAATAGAGACCAACTGTGACAACAAATTTGAGCAGAACTTGATAGAAATAGTAAAGCCATAATACCAAACTAATTACAGAGAAAACACATCATTATGGAACAGCGTACGTCATGCTGTGTGTGCGTGATTCAACGTGATTCAACTTGTAACGTAGCTATGATGTAAAATAGAATGAATTGATAGGTTAGCCTCCTAGTGGTTAGCAAATAGAAATAAACAAATGAACAGCTACACGAAGTTATTGTTACAGCTTGGTTATTTTCTTTTGTAATCAACATAATGAAGTCAAAGACATCAAAATTTTTAGTTCCGTTTAAATGTTTAGATTAGGCCCGTTGCAACAGAGAATTTAATTTTTTTTTGAGGGGCAAACTTAGACCGGGCACACCAAATCAGAACTCCAATTCACAAATTAACTATTAACAGATCAAAAGTCCCACACGGTAATTCAACTAGAGTTCACATAGTATGGAAACTACAGTTTTTGTTGCTCAAGATAATTGCGTTTAAGATATTTGACTATGCCAAAAGCTTTGAAAAGAAATTAGCTAAACCTAAAGCAAAAGTAACGTAGTTAGGGCAAAGAAGTCGTCGAGGGTCTCATTATGAAAGCATTAATTTGCTTAACACAGAAGAATTAAGTTGGAGTTGCTTTTATACCTCAAAGATAGGGCCGCAGGATTAAGGAAATTTAGCAAAACCTAAATCAAATACAGTATATAAGCAGAGTAAATAAGCCATTAAAGGGCTCACTGTGAAAGCATTAATTTGTTTAACAAAAAAAGAACAAACCTTCCACGTATGAAAACCTTCCACGCACGATCAAAATGATCTCAGAGATCAAATTCATAGCTAATGTTATTACAAGAATAAACACGAAAACCTTTCGCGCACGATCAAAATGATCTCAGAGATCAAATTCATAGCTAATTCTATTACAAGAATAAACACGAAAACCTTTCGCGCACGATCAAAATGATCCCAGAGATCAAATTCGCGGCTAATTTTAAAAATCTCCCAATCGAATCAAACCCCAAAAAATGCAAAAAATGTTAAATATTTATTGGTTAAAGAGATCCAAAACATATGAATAAACCTGAGAAGCCCCACGACTCGTCATTGATGGAGATTTTTAGAGTAAAAGGAATTGGATACAGCTACGAATTTGAATGTAACTAGTTTTTAGAGTAATGGTAGATCTCACAGTTGAGTGATTCTTCATTCGCTGTTGTAGAATTTGAGGTTGAGAGCTCTTACCAATGGATCGAAGCACCGAATCGAGAAGCCGCACTGCTGAGGGGTCGGATCGGATCGCCGGGTCGAGGATCATCCTCGCGGGCCGAGGAGGTCAGGAACGATAACGAAGGCGATTTGGGGATGAGTTCGGAGCTTGGAGAGAACACGAAGGATAAGGGAGGAGAGGATGAGTAGACGTGAAGGAGAGGGAAAGAGCTCGAGCTCGGAGAGGAGGGGGTGAGGGAGAGAAGGGGTTGAGAGTGGGGGCGCTCGTGTGAGGTCGACGCAGGGGAAGGTGCGGTGGAGTGGCATCGGGTTTGTTTCGGGTTAGGGTTAGGGTTCCATTTACGGTTTCGACGGGTTTGGTGAGGGGAGAAGAGGTATACGACCCCAGGATGAGACCGATTTTTTTTTTCCGTGTATTTGAGGTTTTTATTTGGGCTTTGAAATTTTTTTGTTAATTTTAAAAATTTTTGAATATATTTAAAGCACTTACATTTAAGTGTCGCAAGAAAGTGTCCCTATAACCTAGTTTTGTTGTAGTGGCGCGGGTATCTACACTAGTATATATTAATTCTTTTATTTTGGCTGAGGTATCATCACCTCCTTATTTTAATTTTTTTTTTTTTTTTATTAAACTATTTTCTTTTCTGTCCCTCCATCTCCTATCGTGTCCTTCCATTTTCCCATATCTCTCTTAAGTCTTCTCCATATCCCTCCATTCTCTCAAAACATCTTTTTTTTTTCACCTTTCCCATTCTCTCTCTTTTTGTTTCTCCCTTTTAGCCCCTCTCCACATTTGGTAGGTATCTCCGCCTCCACACCCTTACCTCCTCCCTACCTTTGCGATGCCACCAGGGACTGTTGAGTGTGACCCTGATGATTTTCCCCCTTCGACGTTGTTAGGTTGGAAAAATCGAGTCTTGATCTTTTATAGAAGTCGACGAACTAAAGCCTTGAGATATATATGGGCTTCATTTTTCTGTAAGTTTTCGTATAAGAGAACATGGAGCACGGTGATGGAGCCATGGGCTGCAGCAGTGGAGGCGATCACCACAGTCGCGAAGGCCGAGCAAATTTGCATTAGAGTCGAGTACCCTTTTGAGATATCATGTATATTTTTGAGAGACTCATGTATTTTGGAGAGGTTGCTAGAGAGATTATGTATTATGAGATGAATGACGTATCTATTTGATGCAAAGATGTAATTAATGATGTATAAATTGGTTGAATGAAATGTAATAGATAGATTCTCTCTTGCTAGCTTGTATATCTACTCGCTTGATCATGTATGTTGTTGACGTTATTCATGGGTAACTAGATGTACATGATGTCCTTTGTTGAGCCTTGGGCGGACAGGGGAGACTCTGTCCGTTCTGCGACTGTCGATGAACCCGAGCTGACCAAATAGGCGGTCGCGGGCTCTGACTGAATAATGGTATCAGAGCGAGTAAAAGAGAGAAGTCTAGAATGGACCTAGGAGACCCTAGGTTGGTAAACTCTAAGGACATAGGTGTGTGAGTGACGTGGACCTATGTGTTGTGGCGGAAGTTAAGTCAATTGGGTATAATTGTAATATGTCTCTAATGGTCGATAGAGATGGATTCGAGTAATACTTGTTATCAATTCGAGGGAGTTGTGTTGGCGGCCGACAACATAACGCTAAAGAATTGGTTATGAGTGTGCTTGTTTGCTTCCACCGGATTGGGTGCTGGTTCGTAGGGTCTTATAATTGCGTAGTGTTCGTGGGTTGAGGTAATTAACCTAATGGTTCCTCCACCTTCAGCAAAGTAAACATAGTCCTAAAATAAAGAAACAAAGCTCGAAGATGACGTCACTCGGTGTCCTCATCATCATCATCATCATCATCATCATCATCATCTCCTACTCCAGCTCCAGATCCCCCAGCATCAGGTGCACTAGTGGACGGTGGAATGAATGGATCTCTCAATGTTGATCTCGTATAGGTAGTATAGGTAAGAAATACGTTGTCATGTCGACATCCCAGTTTTTCCATAATACTCTTCATTCATTCTTCCATCCTTTTACCAAGTAGCTCCACCTTCTTTTTTAAATATCGCACCTCATGGTGAAGTGACTCTACAGTGATCACTCCCTCTGAACTCGAAGATCCCTCTTACTCTGCACGACGTGGAGGTGCGGAACTAGAAGCTGCACGCGACTGCCCTTTTGTCTGTTGAAACGTCTGCAATGTGCTCACTGACTTAGCCCATGCCACTACATCAATTGGTCCAAGGCCATAATCATACTTCTCACATGATACATCTACACCATTTTCTTGCAGAATCCTCGTGATTAATAAAGAAAATGGAAGTAGCTCACGTCGTACTGAAGACTGTATCACATGCACCATTCTTTGCCATATAAGGAATGGAACATTAATGTTCAATCCGTCCACTTGCTCCGGGTGACCAAGAAGATATAGGAGAACTAGTCGATCCCATCGAATCCTTTTGGTTCCAACTGTCAGTTGAACATTGTAGCACATCACCAAGGACAAAAGATGATACTCTGGTCGCAAGTCCTTTGACTCCACATAGGCATGATTCGTCCTCACTCCATCCTTGAAGATCGCACGAACAATCGTCTCCCAGTGTGTCGAAGACTGATATATCCCTGCTGTATAATGAAGACCTGTGGTACCAACATGTAACCCTAAAAGCTCGCCAATATCGTGTGGGGTCGCCAGAATCCTCTGTTGATGCACGTATGTCTCAAATAAATAAGTCCCGGTCTCCTCATCTTCAGCAACAACCTTCCCATTCATGTAGAACTCCTGGATGAGTTCCACACAAAAAGGAGATCGAGCCGGAACAAGTCCAACGGGCTCAATAAGGACTCTCTGAAGTAATCGTCCAAATTCCGGAACCTCCTGGATGAGCTCTTTGAAGTTTACATAACGTTCCGCTAAGCACAATCTGCTCGAGAACGTCTTCCGCCACTCTGGTTAAACTTCCGCGACATGCTTTGAGCGAGTTTCCCGAGCACGCGATCCACCTCGGCGTGAGAATTCAGCAGCTATTCCTTTTCCTTTGTCAGTAGAAGGAATAGGTTCTTCAGCTGCCTCCGAAGAGCTCGCCTGATAATCTAGATTAGAACCTGACAACTCGTCAGCAGTACGAGTCCTCTTGGAAGCCCCACGACGGCCTCTACTGCGACCACGACTACTTCAAGGGGCCATAGCACCAACAGAACCAAAAGCAGTGTAAATGCTATTTTCCTACAAAAAGCAGAATTTGCATGAACAAATTTCCAATAAAAATCTATAAAAATAGTGGAAAATTTTCTAGTAATATTAGAATGCATAACACCACTGTTTCTAACTAATTTAAACAAGATTTTTCATTAAAACATGGCATTCCATCAAAAATTCTGAAATTCCACATATATAGAGGTATAGATCACAGATCAGCAAAAAATATTGCATTATATCATGATCAAAGTGTTCTAGAAGCAAGAATATATGTCTAAACACTGATTCACAGCAAAAAAATTACATAAAATACGATCAAGAACAGAGATCATGCTTCAACTCGGATTTTTTTGAAAAAATAGCAAAACCAGGATTAGATCTTCAAATCTGAGCAAAATACTTACAAATCTTTAGGAAAAACAAGTAGATCTGGAGGAGAAGTCCACCTGAGATTTTTAGAGAGAGAAAGGTGGAGATTTGACTATGTTTTGAGAGAGAAACGAAACCCTGTAACCGGTTATAAAATGCGGTCTACAGTAACTTGTACCGGTACATGGCATTTTGTATCGGTACACTTTGTGTCACGCCCCGAGGTCATTTTATAAGTAAAAACACAGCGGAATTTTTTTTTTTTTTTTTTAACTTGACTCCCCAGGGTATGCCAGATCCGCCACAAATACAAGTAGTCCACTGTTTGCACGGACAAAGTCTCCCCTGTATTTGCACGGCGTCGCACAAGTACAGAGTACAATAATACAACCAGGAAACAACCACAAAGAGTGAATATACACACAATCATAATTATACATTCACATACACCATTCACCACAGGTTTAATCACATTTCCATAACAACTCTTTTCTTTCAAAAGTACGCTACCACGAGGGGTAGAAAACTATTTTCATTTTACAAAAGCCAAAACCTCTTTATTTCATTCAAAACCATACGAATTCAAATAAAGTAAACCAACTGAACCATATAACTAACTAAACTATAACAACAGGAATAAAAAGGAGAACTACAAAGTAGTACAAACCAGGTCGGAGGCTCTATCGCAAACTAGACGCGATCCTCGCCAGCTATCCCACTCGGATCTACTATGTCATCTGTCAACAAAGGCGGGGGTGAGAACATGTAAACATGTCTCCCCTCCCAGTGGGTACCGCGAGCCGACGTGGGCGAGGGGTACTCACTAGTCACGGAGAACAACAAAAGTAAAGGTACAGGTAGTACAGTAGCTATGATAAACATATGAACAATATGTAAAAGAACAACTATTGCTACTTTAAAGAAGAACTGACAACATACGAGAATACCAGAGCTATAGTAGTAAAACAACTGTAAAGAAATACTGAATGTATACAAACGACAACCACTACTATAGCTATATGCGTCAACCGGACAAGAAGTCCAAATATACCCAATCTGAAAACCGCCATGTTGGTCCGTTGCACTGTGCAATGCCCACTGCCACTCCATACCTGCATATAACCCAAGGTAGCCTATGGGTTCACGGGTTGGCGCACCCAACCACTTTTCCGGAAAAGAACACCCTCTTGCGGTGGCCAGACCGCTGGTGTTCGTGAAATGCGAACGAGACTCGGGCGATCAATGCTGATATGCTCAAAGGGCAACCGCCCGACAATCCCGCCTCGTGGCTCACCGACCGTATAGGTCATCGACTGTATGGAAGTACAAGAACCGACCACTCGGGTCAACTAGGATGGAACAACTCAACATCCTCTCAACTGTATGCAAAAACCGCTCAAGGAAACACAAGAACTGACCACTCATGTCAACTAGGATGGAACAACTCAACATCCTCTCAACTGTATGCAAACACTACTCAAGAAAACACAAGAACTGGCAACTCAGGTCAACTATAATATATGCACAAAGAATAAACGAATAGGTCAACAGTGTGTATCAACAGAATCCAGAACTACCGTCAGCCCCTAGCCGACAATCCAACCCCTCAGGGTACACCGACCTCACGGTCATCGACAACAGAAGTCAAGGAATCGACTCATGAAAACGAGATACAGAAACCAACCACCCAGGTCACAAATATATAGTACGAGAACCAACCAACTAGGTCACAGATATAGATGAACTACTCTACTCCTACACATGATACTAAGCATGGAAACAACTGAGTAGAGTAATGGAATAACATCAGTGCAAGGTTCAATATATAATTGATAAGCAATATAAACAGTAAGGGGTGGAAGGAATGTCACCGAGCTTGCACCACTGTACCGACGTCAGAACGAAGTACCCACCTGTACAACTATCGCGTCTATCTCCTGACTGCAAAAGAGTGTCAACCGAACCTAAGGAAGGTCCACTGGGTTAGTGTCTAACCCACCACTAATAAACACACTAATCCCACGGAGATTGGTTTTCCGAAACCAATTACCGTAACTCGCCGGAAGTCCCGTAAACCGCACCGGGACTCCGCCGGAACCCACGAACGGTCCCGAAATGCACCGACTCGTGTCACGAGTCACCCGCTTCCATAAAACACTCCTATTTGGATGTTTTGGCAGCATACACAAGATAACACTACAATACAATTATCGTCGGATAATTGTACAAATACGGGTTTCCGAAAGTGTCTATTTCGACACCGGAACCAACTGTCGCTCACCCGTCATTCCTGAACTTCCGAAATGACGCGAGTGACCAGCCAACAAGGCTTTGCGACAACGCAAAAGCTCACGGAGCACCGTCGGAATAATTCCGAACCGAAAACGCGTTCCGTCGACGGATTTTGCCGCAAAACGCACCGAAAATCTATTTCCGGTCTCCACGAGGGCTTAGGACCTTGGACAATCAGTCCAGAGGCTATCCACTGCCCACGCGTGCTGCCAACAGCAGCGAGAAGGTGTACAATTGCATAAAAATCCCTCACGTTACACGAAATCGCATTAATTCATGCGATTTCGGGGGTTTTATGGCCCGACAGAGTAAACCGAAGGTCAAACAGACCAACCAAGACACCTGCTGAAAGGTTTCGGCGTGCCGAAGACCGTGCTCACCTTTCGGAGCAATTCCGGACACTGTAGAGAGCGCGGGAGCGACCCGAATTTTGGCAAACTGCGCACAGCACGAAAGGTACTAATTTCCCGCTAACCATGGCATCAAAACCCACAACGGAGGTGATCATCGCGCTCGGCACGAAAAATCGTTGACCGTGCTTACTCTCCGAAGTCCATTAACCCTAAAGGATCACAAAGCAAGTGATCGAAACCCTAGACACCAACCAAAACCAGAAAATAAAGACTCACCGGGCTGAGGGGTTAGGGTTCGGTCGCCGGCGGCAAGGGGGCGCGCGCGCCGACCGGGGAGGGAAGCGCCGGGTTCAAGGGGTCCGGAAGTCGTGCCGGCGGCGAGAGCGGCCGGTGGCGCGGCGACGACAGTGTTCATCCGAGGAAGCTCTCGGTTCACAAACTCACCGCCGCAATCCGGCGGCCGGAGGCGTCTGGCCGGCGGTGCTCCGCCGCGGGGAACACGGGAGGCCGGGCTTCCTTCCTTGGGCCGCGGCGTTGCTCTGAGGAGGAGATGCCACCTCCTCGGTCCGCCCTAGAACTTGGCGGCCGCAGGGTGAGAAAGCTGCGGCCGGCGGCGGCCGGGGGTTGCCGGGGAGGTGCGCCCGGGGTCCTCGGGTCACCGGGGCAGAGGGCACGGCGGCGCGGCCGTGGTAAGGCGGCGGTGGCGCGCGAGCCGATCACCCCGGCTCGGTTTGGTGGCGCCGGCGGCACCGCGCGGCCGGGGATCGTCTGGGCGGTGACGATCCGCCGCGGGGGTCGCCAGGAGGCCGATGCTTTCTCCGGGGCCAAGGTACGCGCGGTGGTCGGGCGGCCTTATCCCTGGCCCGCACCACCTTGGGTGGCCGCAGGAGCTCCCACGGCGGCCGGCGGCGTGCGGTGGTCGGCCGGACGGGGAGCACGGGGTCCCCGGAGGTACGGGGAGTCCTCCGCACCCGACAGAAGAGGTGGCGGCCGTGCTTTAGCCGAGACCACCCAACTCGGGTTGGATGACCCCGGCCGGCCGCAGAGCGCAGCCGGCGGTGGCGGCGCTCCGCATGCGGCGGCGGGAGAGGGGAGCCCGGGGTGTCTCTTGATGGGAGGAACTCGATGCTTGGGTCGACTCTCTCCACCTCCAAGAAGATGAAGATGGGGATGGCTAGGTCCGGGAGAGAAAAGGAAGGTTCGGGTTGGTTTTCCTGGCGGCCGGGAGGTCGCCGAGGCGGGACGGGCGCACGGGTTCGGCAAGGGTGTGGGGATGCGGCAGGGAGGCTCTGGGTCGCAGGGGTTGTGTATAGGGTTTTGATTTCACAACGAAACCCTAATAGCTAGCCATATATATACATAAATACACAATTGCATTTATGCCCTCCAAACCCAACAATCCTTATCCTAGTCCCTCACAGCACGTGTAAAACGCACGAATGCCCCTCCATGTGCGATCTCACGCGAAACGGCGCATAAAATGTCGCGACTTTCGCGAAATTACCGTTTCGCCATCACAGACCTCGTCCCGTTCAACATGCCATATCTGGAGATCCGTTCGTCGGATTTGCGAACGGATTGTGCCAACGCGATCAGCACATCGAAGGCAACCAACCTACGATTTTACTTTGCCTCGATAGGTCACGGATTCGCGATGAATCCATCCTCTATCCAACAATCCCAATTGCCCACAATGACCCCTCTTCGATCATCTTGCATTATCCGGCGATCCGTTCGTCTGATTTGCAAACGGATCACGCCATCGCGTTCAGCACGTCGAGGACATCGAAACTAGCATTTTGTTTCACTCGATTTGATCTCCGTTTCGCGACGAACCCATCTCTCCATCTTTTCCCGTAATAAACCAACTTATAACATATATGTTTTATATATGTAAAATCGTTCGGGACCCTTTTTCTAGACAACCGTGCATCGGAATTCGATTCTGTCAGTGCCAACGGGTCCAGTATATCTGAGCCGTTCGAAACGAGCTATTGGAAGCCTATATTTCGAATCCGATACGTACCCGAACCCAACTTCTATTCCCGGCTCAACGAAACGCCGGAGTTACTATTCACTTTAAGTCGAACATCCGGGTCGCGTAACTTTTACGTTTTAGCTCATTTTCGCCTGAAATTTGACGTGTGCTCTCGTAATTAATTTACGCACAATAACATTTAAAATCAAATGTCAAATCCCTGCAGATAAAAAGTCGGTTTATTACACTTTGCCAGAAATAAAAAATTTTAAATTTTTTCCTCAAAAATCCTTTAAAATTAAATTAATTTCATAAGAATTAAAAGTTGTACTAAAAAAATTATTATGATGAAGATAAAATATTATAGGATTTCAAAATACATCGAAACATCAAAATTTTGGTTATAAAAAATAATCTAATGTTTCAAAATCATCCAGATGTAACAGTTCACGAAAAATAATTTTTAGAAATTCAATCAAATTAACCTTAATTTTTCGCAATTCGTTCAAAATAGAGATTTAACTAATATGACACCGAGGGTGGCACTTTGAGCATCTTCCTACCACCTTATAATACCGAAAAATCTAACATATTCAATTTTTTTTTCAACGTTTTCGGTTATTCAATTAATTTTCATGCAGTAGCTTCACACACCTACCGGACGACCGGGGTGGTAACTCTTTTCTACATGTGGTGGTAGTTTTCACACTACTTTTTGGATATAACTCTTTCCACATTTTTTAACCATAGAATTTTTTTTTTTAAATAATTCAAACTCTCCCTAAATTAGACAATCTTACAATTGAAAGAAAGTTTGACAAATTTTAATCTATTAGCGAATATCCATCCATCAAATTCAACACACAAAACCAAGATAGATTAATCACCAAGAGATCAAATTTGATTTCAAAATTTTGATGAATATATGTATTAAGAATTCGTATATTAAATTATCGTCAAAATAACAAAAAGTGTAGTAAAACAGATAATTAATATGAATTTAATTTACTATGAATGTGAATTTAAATACCGTTTAAAGCACTTTGAAAAATTTAATCTCCCTAAAATAATATTTTCAATCATCTTCTTTCTCAAAAATTTTAAATTCTCATTCATCCTTCTAAAAACGATTTTCAAACAAATAAATTTAAAGCACCAAAAATCGTCTAAACATGTAATGCAATGAATAAAAATATGCAACAAGCACCAATCAAAGCATTACATCAAAAATAAAAAACGAACTAAGACGTAGAACAAGAAAAGATATCACCTTTCCGAATCCAAACTTGTCGGATTTTGCGTTGTCTCGGCTTGTCGATGTTAGGCATGGCTTGCTTTGACTTTAACTCAACCGTTGATCGCTTTGTTGATTGTGGCTTCGGTTGAACTTGGCGTTATGGTTTAGAAGTCCAATTCCCTTGAGATACTCGACCCAAATTATTTTGCATTTGATTCTGTGGGGTAAGTCGAGTAGTAGAGGGTGCCGATTGATGTTTAGAAGTTGCTGATTGATTCTTCTTTTCCTTTTCCGGGCAATTCTTTTTTATGTGTCCTTTGATGCCACATCGATTACACATCTTTTCGTTTAAAGTTGTTGAGACTTTTGATGCCAATTTTAGATCCTTCTCAACATATGTCCTTTCATATCCAAGGCCAAGCTTGTTCGTTTGACTCAAGCCCAGGATGTGATCCAATTTCTTCGATCCTAAAGAAAACTTTTGAATGTCGGATTGAAGTTCACGAACTTGCTTGGTCAAGACTTGATTGGATGCATGAATTTTCTTGAATTGATGCTCTAAAAATCCAATCTTGTCTTTAGAAGATTTAATCATTAATTCCGCTTCATCAAGCTTCTCTTGGAGGATCGATCTATTCTTCAAAATTGATTCCTTTTCCTCCTCAAGAGCTTTGTTTATAATCTTCTCATTCTTGTTCTCCTCTTCAAGTTCCAATAAACGCCTCCTCAACTTCTTATTATGCTTGACCATCTTTTTCGAATCAATAAGAAGTTGATTGTACGCTTCCGCTATATCCTCGTCGTTTGATTCCTCACTTTCATCATTGTCGCTCGAAGACCCATGCAAAGAAAGAGAAACACTAGAATTAGTAACAATAGAGGATAAATAAACAACATTAGACGAAGGCAAAGAAGTGTTAGTAAATAAAGCAAAATTTTCATTCTTTTCTTCGTCACGTAAACTTGATTCACTAGAAGTAGAATCATCCCAAGTTTTCGCTTGCAAAGCCTTTTGTTTGTAGGATTTCTTAGAAGGACAATCCGTTGCAATATGGTCGTAGCCCTTACATTTGTAACATTGGATTTCTCCTTCAAATTCATCTTTTACTTTCAAAGACTTTGCAAGTTTTTTATTCTTAGATTTTGAACTTGAAGATTGTTTAGAAAAGGATTTATGCTTCGAAGATGAAGCCTTGTCCGATTTGTTCTTCTTTCAGAAATTCCAACGAAAGTTCTTTGTTAGGAGCACCAATTGATGTTCAAAATCCGCAATTGAAACCTCTCTATCAGAATCCGAGTCCTCGTCTTCTTCCTTTGATGTTTTCAATGCAATCCCTGTACTTTTAGAAAAAGACTTGAAAGAAGATTGGTTAGTAGGAAAAGTCATCTCATAAGTTTGCAACGCACCTACTAACTCTTTGACTTCTATCTTATCCGGATGCGTAACCGTTTTGTGACGCCCCAACTTCCCAGGGGGTTACCCATCCTAGGACTACTCCCGTCCTAGAACGCTTAACTCTCTTAACCTCTTGGGCCTTGCCACCACCCAAAATGCTTAAGCCGGGTTAAGAGTTTAGCCCTATTATATCTCATATATAGGACTAACTGGGGTCTCACAATCTCCCCACCTTTAAGCCGTGACGTCCTCGTCAGGCTCAAACTCACAAGTACCAGGCGATGTGAGACTCGTCTCGCTAGCCCGTCATCCGCACTCGGCTCGCCCCCGAGACTCATCTCACATTTCCTACCGGTAATTGGCTCGATACCATCCGTGACGCCCCAACTTCCTGTGGGGTCACCCATCCTAGGACTACTCCTGTCCTAGAACGCTTAACTCTCTTAACCTCTTGGGCCTTGCCACCACCCAAAATGCTTAAGCCGGGTTAAGAGTTTAGCCCTATTATATCTCATATATAGGACTAACTGGGGTCTCACACGTTTTGATCGCGGCAACCTTGGCCCTAAAACGTTCCGGAAGAGTTCGAAATATTTTTCTAATAACTTTAGCATCCGAGATTTTCTCTCCCAAGTTCGCGCATGTATTAACAACATCTTGAAGTCGAGTATAATACTCGGTAAAGGTCTCATTTTCTTCCATAAAAATCGAGTCAAATTTACTTGTTAATATTTGTAATTTTTGGTTCTTTACCAAGCTAGTTCCTTCATGCGTAACTTGTAGAGTATCTGTCACGCCCCGGGGTTATTTTTATAGTGTAAAATACAACGGAATTTTTTTTTTTGAAAACCTGACCCCAAGGTATGCCAAATCCGCCACAAATACAGGGAGTCCACTGTACACACGGACAGAGTCTCCCCTGTATTTGCACGGCGTCGCACAAGTACAGAGTGTAATAAACAACTAGAAACAACCACACACGTGAACATCAACATTCAACAGTTATATCTATTCACATACACCATTCACCACAGGTTTATATTTGAGATATACAAAAACTGATAAAATCACAAGAAAACCTTTTGAAAGCTGTTTCCCACACGGAAACCTTTTTTTTAAAACACGCTACCACGAGGGGTAGAAAATCATTTTTATTTCATAAAAACCCAAAGTACTTTATTACATTCAAAACCAAATGATACTTTAATATCCAAGTAAAAACAGAAACTGAACCATAATAGTATCTAGGTCATGTAAGTAGACTGAGTAAGGAAATAACCGACAAGGGACGGACCTATATCGCACGCTAGACACGCTCCTCACTAGCTGTCCCACTAGGACCTGCTATATCACCTGAAAAAGAAGGCGGGGGATGAGAACATGTAAACATGTCTCCTCCCGCTGGTACCCCAAACCGACGTGGGCGAGGGTACTCACTAGTCACGAGATAATCAAAGTAAAGCTGATAGTAGTACAGTAGCAACTATAACTGAGTAAAGAGATAAGCAGGTATATATAAACCAACAGCTACTGTAAATATGCGTCAAACAAGGACGATAAGCTCAAGAGTACCCAATCTGAACCAATGCTCTTTTGGTCAGCGCCGCAGACCTCAAGCCAATGCCCCCACTACTCTACCATGCATGTACCCTCCTCTAGGGCTCACGGGTTGACATCCTGCAACCATTTTTCCGGAAAAGAACACCCACTTGCGGTGGATCAGACCGCCCGTGTTCGTGAAATGCGACGAGTATCGGGCGATCAATGTAAATATGTTCAAAGATCATCCATCGGCAACCAGCCGGCAATCTTGCCCCCCGGGGCCCTTCGACCGTATAGGTCATTCAGTACGCTACCCGACCAACCAGGTCCCGGGTAGAAAGTAGGAAACTCAACCAACCAAGTCACAAGTATAAGATGTGCAAATCGACCAACCAGGTCACAAGTATAGGATATGTAAATCGACCAACCAGGTCACAAATATAGGATATGCAACTGACCAACCAGGTCCCAAGTATAGATATAAGCTGATAAAAGCTACTCTACTCCTACATGTAGTACTAACCAAGGAAACTACAGAATACAGTAAAGAGTAAATACGGGTGCAAGGCTCAATATGTAAATGGTAAGCAATATAAACAGTAAGGGTGGAAGGAACGTCGCCAAGCTTGCACCACTGTACCGACGGCAACCTGTGATACCCACCTGTACAACTGTCGCGTCTGTCTCCTGAAGAAGAAGCATCAACTGGACCTAAAAGGGGTCCACCGGGTTAGCGTCTAACCCACCAAAGGAGAAATACTAAACCCATAACCTCACACAAATAACTCCTGAATCGGTTTCCCAAACCGATCTCCGTAATACGCCGGAAGTCCCGTAAACCGCACTAGGACTCCGCCGGGACCCACGAATTGTCCCGGGACGCACCGACTCATACCACGAGTCCCCAGCTGCCACAAAACACTTATTTTAGTGTGACTTGGCAGCAAACTCAAGGAAACACAACTACACAATTATCGTCGGATAATTGTTCGGATCTGAGTTCCCGAAAGTGTCTATTTCGACACCGGGACCCATCATCGCTCACCAGTCATCTCCGAACCCACGAGATGATGATGGTGACCAGCCAACAAGGCTCAGCGACAACTCACAGAGCAACCAAACAACACCGGAAGAGATCCGGACCAAAACCGCGTTCTTTCGGCGAATTTTACCGAAAAACGCACCGAAATCGAGTTTCGATTTCCGCGAGGGCTATCGGACCTTGGACAATCAGTCCAAAGGTCACGACACATACACATGTACTGCCCACAGTAGCCACAAAGTGCACAATTGCACAAAAGTCCTCCCGAATACCCGAAATCACATTATTTTATGTGATTTCGGCGCTTTTATGGTCCGTCTACACAAACCAGAACTCATTCAGCCAAACCGAGACACCCGCTGATAGGTCTCGGCGTGCCGAAGGCCGTGCTCACCTTTCGGAGCACTGCCAGCCACTGTGGAGAGCGCAGGAGCGACCCGAAAATCAGCAAACTGCGCGCGCAGCACGGAAAACATGCTTATCTCGCAAACCAGGGGCTTGCTGACCCTAAATGAGGTGAGTACTGTGATCGTCACTGACAGACGATCACCGTGCTCCCTTCCGTAGGCATCGGAATAGCCTCAGGTCGCCGGAACAGCGCGCGCAAACCAAAACTGCAGCCAAAAAGGCCCAAAAAGGACAGACATCGCCGAAACAGCGGATCGGGGTCTCCCCGACAGAAACCAAGGTGAGCACGATGATCAGCGATGAGTGTTGATCATCGTGCTCCCTTCCATCGGGATAGGAGAGCCTCGGGAAGCACGTAACAGCAACCCGTCAAAGAAAGCCTTAATTCGGGCTTGGCCGGAGCAAGGTTGCTCCGGCAGGCTTCCGGCGGCGCGGCAGCGCACCCGTGGTTCAGAGGTGGGTGCGGGGAGTGAGAGGGGCATGGTGCTCACCTCGGATGGCGGCGGAGAGCGGCGGCGACATTGACGGAGCAACCTAGGCCCACATGGGTAAAGCTCGGTCCGTGTCGCTAATGGCGGCCGCGGCGACGCCGAGGCACCCTGGGCGGCGGCGACCACCGCCCGAGGTCGAGGGGAAGCCGTGGAGGTGATCCAAGGTGGCGGCGGCGAGGGGAGAGGTCGCGGGAGAGAACTCGCCAGGCCCTGGCCTCGGGGCGGCCGCGCTTGACAGAGGAGGCGGCGGCGGCCCACCGAGTCGACGGCGACCCGCGACGCGCCAGGTTGCCGTGGCTCGGGCGAGGAGGTCCGGCCGAGCCGAGGTGGTGGTCGCGCTGAGGAGGGCCGCACATAGGCCCCGCTTGCTCGGCCCAGCCGCAACCCGCGGCTACAAGCAGGCGGCGGCTGGGGCGGCGATGACCGCCAGGGGTGACTCAGATGAAGTCAGCCCGACGCCGGGGATGGGTCCAGAGGCAACACAGCCTCGGCCAGACTCTAACCCGAGAAGAAAAGAGAGGAAGAGTTGGAGAGGGGTGTAGAAGAGGCCGGGTTTCAACTTTCCGGCGGCCGAAGGAGCTTGCCGGCGCCCAGTGCACGCGCACGACTAGGCAGGGGGGTGAAGGAGGCGGTTATGGTGGCTGCAGGGGGATGTGAAAGGTCTTAGGGTTAGGGTTTCCTTGTGAAACCCTAAAGCATACATTATATACAAGATGTACAATTGTAGATTAGTCCTCGACAGCCCACTATTTACTATCCAGCCCCTGTCAGAGTATGTATCATGCGCGTATGTCCCTCAATATTCGAAATCTCGCGATTCGGCACATAAAATATTGGACATTTCGCGATTAACTATTTTGCAATTTCAACCTCTTTGCGTACTCTTCACGATTCCCGAAGATCCGTCCGTCGGATTTCCGATCGGATCGTACCAGCGCGTTCAGCACGACTGGGGCATCGAATCTAGCATTTTGTTTCGTCCGATTTGATCTCCGATTCGCGAAGAAATGCATCCTCTTTAATTCCTCCATAAATCTATTTATTTATTAGTATATGTTAAACCGTTCAAACCCCTTTTTTCTCGACAACTGTGCATCAGAATCCAATTCCGTCAGTGCCATTGGATTCAGAATAGCCGAGACATTCGAAACGAGCTATTGAAGTCCTATGATCGGAGTTCGGTACGCACCAGGACCCTTCTCTACTCCCTGGCTCGCCGAAAAGCCGGAGTTACTATTCACTTTAAGTCAGATGTCTGGGTCGCATAACTTTTCTGTTTTAGCTCGTTTTCACCTGAAATTTGACGAGTACTTTTGTAACTAAATTACACACAATAACATCATCAACAAAAAGGTATATTTATTATGATAAAAATGTCGGTTATTACATCATTCCCCCTTACAAGAAGTTTCGTCCCCGAAACTTAAATCAAAATCCCCCGTAAACAATTGCGGATAATGCTCCCGCATAGAAGACTCAAGCTCCCATGTAGCCTCACGCTCCTCGTGATTCTCCCATTGGACTTTCACATACGGAATGCTCCTGTTCCGCAACTGTTTTCTCCTCACGTGCCAAAATCCACAACGGAGCCTCATCATAGCTCAGATCCTCCTGCAACTGTATAGCCGTCGGGCTAATGACATGGGACGGATCAGGAATGTACTTCTGGAGCATGGACACGTGGAAGACATTGTGTACCCGAGCGAGACTTGGAGGTAGAGCCAACCTGTACGCCATCGGACCAACACTCTCCAGAATCTCAAACGGTCCCACAAATCGCGGACTAAGCTTGTTCCGCAAACCAAACCGTTTGATTCCCTTGGAAGGCGACACCTTGAGCAGCACATGCTCACCGACCTGAAACTCTAGGTCACGCCTCAGCTGGTCCGCGTAGCTCCTCTGTCGACTCTGTGCAGTCTGAAGTCGCTCTCTCGCAATGCGAACCTTTGCCTCCGCATCCTCCACTAAGTCTAGCCCAATCAACCGGCGTTCTCCGACGTCATCCCAACAGATAGGGGACCGACATCGATGCCCATATAAAGCCTCGTATGGAGCCATCCTGATGCTCGCCTGGTAACTATTATTATAGGTGAACTCCACCAGTGGTAGATAACGATACCATCTATCTCCATAATCCAGGACACAAGCGCGAAGCATATCCTCAAGAGTCTGGATAACGCGCTCCGACTGTCCGTCGCTCTGCGGATGGAAAGCCGTACTGAAATTTAGCTTCGTACCCATAGCCTGCTGTAAACTCCTCCAGAAGTGGGAAACGAAGCGGGTGTCCCGATCAGACACAATCGACACTGGCACACCGTGAAGCCGAACGATCTCATCGATGTATAACTGTGCCAGTCGATCACGGGACCACGTGTCACGCCCCGAGCCCGATCCATTTGGCCGGTTCGAGCGCGTCAAACAGACGCCGAACGGACAGAGCTTCCCCTGTCCGCCCAAGGCTCAACAAGTACAGATAGAGTATAAAATTTTTACACATGCGGAAGTATACACAAAAGGCTTACACGAGGGTAAGCAACATAGCCAAAATGAAAGTAACTAATGTAAACATACAAGTACTATGATTAATTGCATCATTTCTTTCTTACATCACATTTACCTCAAAATGAAACTTGATTACAATTAAAGTTAGACAACTATAATCATCAAATACAAAAGATGATATAAAGGGAAATGCGACTATAGCAAAAATAAAATAACTCGGTCTCTACCTAGGGCTCGATGCCCTTACCGCGATCGTCACGCTCACTCTGGCCCGGCCTCGTGGAAAAGGGGTGTGAGAACTACAACAAAGTTCCCAGTGGGTTCGGCAACCAACCACGCCGACTTTCCCACTAGGTCTAATTCAAGCGTAATAGAAAGAAAGGTAAGATAATAACCAACTAACAAATGCAACTAATATGCTTGAAAGTAACGATAAAATGCTCAAACTGTAAAGCATGCAAGATCATAAGTTCAATACCCAATCTCTTGGCTAACCCGTGGGTTTCGCCCTCAACAAGACTCAACCAAACTCAAAATCCCATAGTATACCGGGGAGGCTCAATATCGACCCGTTGGGACCGTCCTTAGGAAAACTCATTCCCTGGAAAACTCATTCCAGTGGTGACCAACTCCGGAGCGCACCGCTCGAGGGGGAGCTACCGCCCCCGAGCAAGGACTATATGGTGAGTACGATCAATCCTTAACTTTAAGGATTCCAAATCTCAATCTATTCCTTGCCTTCAAGGAGAACTTATATTCATATGACCCTTAACTCTAAGGTTGTTGTCATAATGTCAATCTCATGACTATACTAGTGTTATATACACTACTTGTTCTTGTCCTTGTTCTTTAATGCCACACATGTTGTCTAAGTATTCTAGACTCATCTTTGTCACATTCTCTAAGTACATGTCCAATGTCACATTCACTTGTCAACTACACCAAGTTCTAGTTCTTGTTCTTTAGCATGCATACATAGGGTTCTCATTCTTAGCATATGTTCTCATACAATTATATCTCATGCATTTGAACTCACAAATTGCAATATAACTCATAAATTACCCTACTATGCATTATGCTCAACATATATAGAATGCTCAAAAGTGACATTTAGACATAGAAAGAATTCCGGTGTCCTTGGAATGCACCACCCACCTTCTAAAATTACGGATGGGTTGCCCGTCAAGTCTCGTAGCTAACCGAGGCCTAGTTTCCAATCTGCGCAGCTTATCGTATTTTACATCAAAGCTAACTTACATAGCAACTCATAAATATGCTTTTCGTTTAATTAAACGGAGTTGTCCCACGCGTCGGGGATACCCCCAATTAGATTTCTACAAGGTCAATTTGACCCTAGAACCTCTATGGCAAAAAGCCCCAAATTTGGTGCTCTATCCAAGCCCTATGCAAAACCCTAGGTTTTGATCTCTTAAACAAGCAAAAGAGAGCTTGTTGTTACTCTTAGAGTTCATCTAGAACAATTTAAACCATCATTAGGGCCTCTACTTGAAACCCTAAGGATCCACCATGAGAGGACCTTGAGCTTTCATGGGTTTTCATGGAGCTCAAGCCTCTACTAGGCTTCTACACCAAAGAGAAGACTCAAAACTCTAAGTTCCTTGCTTAAAACCCAAACCATAGTCTAGGTTTACCATGAAACCTCACCTTGGCCCAAGCTCCACCTTGTAGGAGAGCTTCTAGGTCTTCCCCAAGCTCCAAATCCTCCAAGATCACCTCCTCCAAGCTCCTTCTCCAACTTCTCCAAGCTCTAGGCTCCTTTTCTAGAGAGAGAAAGAGGAAATGAGAGAGAGTGTGTTGGGGGAGAATGGCTGTGAAGAGATGAGAGGGGTGGGCTGCATATAGTGTTGTGACAATTGCCAAAAAGCCCCTCCCTTTGCGAAAATTACAAACCGCTCGAATCGGCGCTGTCCACTGTCCTCTCTACGGTTGTCCTGGCCTCGCACGCTCGGTTTTCCAGACTTAGCCATTTTTCGCATGTTACGCAGCCCATCGTCCGGTTTTGGTCGTCGTCTCTGGTTTTGATCGTCTTGGTTTGGTCGTCTGCCTCAAGATGTTTCTCATCGCGCAATTGGGGCACTTGGTGGCATCCGGACAACCCCTGGCTGTCCGGTCTCGGCTACTCCAAGTCTGGGAATTTCCACAAGACTTGCGGTTTAGCTTTTCCAAGACCCCACTTCGCTGCGCACGGGTTCCAAAGCACATAGAACCCACACTTACTCGCTCCACTCCGGGTCCCGCTCATTTTGACGAAACTCGGCGCGCTTTACGGGGGAGTGGGTTGTTACATTCTCCACCCCCTAAATTTAGTTTCGTCCGCGAAACTATTTCTTTATCTACAATCTAGATTCGTACCTTAATCCAGATTTTCGAATAAATGGGGATAGTGCTCCCGCATTACGCTCTCGAGCTCCCACGTAGCTTCCCGGTCGTTGTGTTCGCTCCAACGGACCTTGACATACGGAATCCTCCGGTTTCGTAGCTTTCTTTCTTCTCGACCGATTATGTATGCTGGGAACTCGTCATAAGTCATATCCTCCTGAATCTCTGATGGTATATATGAGAGAATATGATCGGGATCATGAACATACTTGCGGAGGTTGGATACATGGAATACATCATGAACTCCCGCAAGCCTCGGTGGTAATGCTAGTTTGTAAGCCACCGCTCCGATTCGTTCTAAAATTTCAAACGGTCCAATATACCGAGGACTTAATTTCCCTCGGATTCCAAACCGTTTAACTCCCCGTGTTGGCGAAACCTTTAGGAATACATGGTCGCCGACATCAAACTCAACATCTTTTCTTCGTTTGTCGGCATAACTCTTATGCCGCGCTTGCGCCGTCGCAAGTCGTTGGCGAGCAAGGCGAACTTTCTCTTCCGCCTCCCGCACTACGTCCGGGCCAAGAACAGATTTCTCGCCCACGTCGCTCCAATGAATTGGAGAGCGACACTTTCTTCCATAAAGGGCCTCGAATGGCGCCATCGCAATACTTTCTTGATAACTGTTATTGTATGCGAACTCCGCCATCGGTAAATGGTCGTGCCAATTGCCCTTGTAGTCGAATACACACGCCCGTAGCATATCCTCAAGTATTTGGATTGTCCTCTCCGATTGTCCGTCACTTTGAGGATGGAATGCCGTGCTAAAGTCGAGCCGTGTGCCCAACGCTTCTTGTAGGCTCCTCCAAAAGTGAGAAGTGAACCTCGGGTCCCGATCCGATACGATAGACGCCGGAACCCCGTGAAGTCTCACAATCTCATCAATGTAAACTTGAGCCAACTTGTCCCCCGACCAAGTAATATGAATCGGAAGGAAATGCGCCGACTTCGTTAACCGGTCCACGACCACCCAAATTGCATCGTGTCCCCCTTGAGATCGAGGCAATCCGGTCACAAAGTCCATCGCGATATTTTTCCATTTCCAAACGGGTATAGGTAAGCTTTGTAACTTTCCCGCCGGAAACCGCCGCTCCGCCTTTACTTGTTGGCAAGTAAGACATTGCGCAACAAATTCTCCAATGTCTTTCTTCATGCCCGCCACCAATATTGCAACTTTAGGTCTTGATACATTTTGGTGCCGCCGGTGGATACTATAAGGAGATTGATGCGCCTCTTGCATAATCGCCTTACGAGATCCTTATTCTTGGGTACACACCAACGATTTCGAAATCGTAGTGTGCCGTCGGTCCCAATGCCAAAGTCATCGGCACTACCGCTTTCTACCGCGCCGCGCACCTTTTGGAGGTACTCGTCGGAAGTTTGCAACTCCTTGATCCTCTCCAATAAGGTCGGTTGCACCACTAAGGTGGCAAGAGTTGCCGGCACTCCCGGTGCCACTACTTCCAATCCAAATCGTTGCATCTCCTTTTGCAACAACGGTTGGGGCGTAATTGCTGAAGGCAAATTCTCACCCGACTTTCTACTTAGCGCATCGGCTACGACATTTGCTTTTCCGGGGTGGTATAAAATCGTGACATCATAGTCCTTTAACAGCTCTAACCACCGCCGCTGTCGCATATTTAACTCTTTTTGGGTGAACAAATACTTAAGGCTTTTGTGATCCGTGTAGATCTCGCAATGTTCACCGTACAAGTAATGCCTCCACAACTTTAGCGCGAAAATCACCGCGGCTAGCTCCAAGTCATGAACCGGGTAGTTCTTCTCATAAGGTTTCAATTGGCGTGAAGCATAAGCTATAACTCGCCCATTTTGCATCAAGACACACCCGAGTCCAATGTAGGAAGCATCACTGTACACGACGTATGTCTCCTGCCGCAAAGCAAGTACCGGGTCGTCGTTAACCTTTCTTTTAACTCTTTGAAGCTTCGATCGCAATCTTCGCTCCAAACATACTTGACTCCTTTGTGTGTAAGGCGCGTTAGCGGAGTGGATATTTTGGAGAACCCCTCCACGAACCGCCGATAATAACCCGCAAGTCCGAGGAAACTGCGGATTTCCGTTGCACTCGTCGGGCGAGGCCAATCCTTAATTGCCTCTACTTTCTTCGTGTCTGCTTAGATACCCTCACTCGAAACCACATGTGCTAGGAAAGTAACCTCCGAAAGCAAAAATTCACATTTCTTCAACTTGGCATATAACTTCTCTTTTCGGAGTACTTCCAAGACAAGTCTCAAGTGCTCCTCGTGTTCTTCCTCGGTCCGAGAATATACCAATACGTCGTCAATGAAGACCACGACGCATCGGTCCAATAGCGGACGGAAGACACGGTTCATTAAGTCCATAAATGCCGCTGGGGCATTAGTAAGCCCGAATGGCATTACCGTGAACTCGTAATGGCCATACCGCGTACGGTACGCCGTTTTATGCACATCCTTGGGCCGTATCTTCAACTGATGATACCCCGACTGAAGGTCTATTTTAGAATACACCTTCGACCCTCGCAATTGATCGAATAAGTCGTCGATCCTTGGCAATGGATACTTGTTCTTTATTGTTACCTTGTTCAACTCGCGATAATCCACGCAGAGTCGAAGTGTGCCATCTTTCTTCTTGACGAAAAGCACAGGAGCTCCCCACGGAGACACGCTCGGCCTCACAAAGCCTTTGTCGAGCAAGTCTTCCAATTGCGCTTTAAGCTCCTTTAGTTCTACCGCCATTCTATACGAGCCTTCGAAATCGGCGCCGCCCAGAATCAAGTCAATAACGAATTCAACTTCCCGGCCGGTGGCAATCCCGTAACTCCGTTTAAACACATCCGGGTACTCGCACGCCACCCGAATGCCCTCAAGGTCTGGGTGTTCCTTTCGGTCATCTACGATGGTCGCCAAATAGGCTTTACAACCACCCTTTATCATCTTCCTTGCCCTAACCGTGGATATGGTCGCTGCAAAGCGCGCACCCTTACACGCTCGATACACCATTTCCTCTTGATTTGGCTCACGAAAAGTGATCACCCTTCTCTCGCAGTCGATGACCGCATAATACTTGGTAAGCCAGTCTAGCCCCAAGATCACGTCAAACGACCACAACCGAGTTAGCACTAGCATATCGATCGGCATGACCCAATCACCTATCTGGACTGGACACGCCGGACACTCGTCGTAGACTGTATAGGCGTGCTCAGGGGATTTAATATCCCAACCTTTCTTATCATGTAAAACCTCTAAGTCATGAGCACTAGCAAACGATGCACTTATAAATGAATGCGATGCACCAGTGTCGAATATAGCTTGAGCTCTCGCCCCATTGATAGAAATAATACCTCCTCCAATGTCGTCGGGAGCTGGAGCCTGCTCCTCCACCTGAGTGGCAAAAACCCGCCCACTCGGTGCTCTCGATGCCTCCGGCTAGCGCGACGATGATGAGCGCCCAGCCGCTATAGGTGGTGGCAGTCCCATCAGCTGCCTCGGCGTAGAAGGAGCTGATGCTGCTGACGGTGCAGAAGATCCCCACGGCACTCTCGAATCATGTGCCCGTGCCGACCGCACTTGTAGCACTTCCCTTCTCGTCGCGAGCATGTCGCGGCCGATGGTTGCCGCCGCAGATAACACAACGGAAGGGTCTCCCGCCCTTCGCCGCCGTCGGGGATACCGAGGGGGTTTTTTTGCATTAGGCCGGCCCCCGGCACCACCCGCTGCCTGCTTCTTGCCCTTCTCCTTACTCTCCGCCATGGCCTCGCGCTCCTCTCGCGCGTAGGCGCTACCGTGCTCCGCAGATAGAGCACGATCAAAGACCTCCGCAAAGGTCGTGAGGTTGAGGATCTGTATCCTCTCATAGATCCTCGGCTGAAGCCCCCGTAGGAACCAATCCGCCCGGTCCCGATCGTCGCGCACAACGTCGGGGACACAATCGATGATGTGGGAGAACTCCAGCTCATAGTCCGCCACAGAGCGGTCTCCCTGCCTCAGCTTGCGGAATTTCTCTTGCATCTTCCGCTTCACCGAGTCGGGGAAGTAGTTTGTGAATACCGCCCTCTTGAACTCCTCCCACGTCGCGGGCGGTAGGTCAGGTGACCTATCCCGCTTGGTTCGCTTCCACCACACCTTCGCCGCCTTATCTAGGCAATGTGAGGCGAAGTGCACCTTGTCCCTTTCGGGTGTTGAAATCCCCGAAGAGCGTCTCCATGGAGTCGATCCACGACTCCACTACCGCCGGTTCCACCACTCCTCCCTCGAAGATAGGTGGCTTGAACTTCATAAATTTGATGAGCGCCGCCAATTGGCGCTCCCGCTCCTCGTCGTCCGCCGCGCTACGGGGTTTGAAGTCCCCGATCCGCCGACCGCCAGAATCGTACGGCCGCGCGCCGCCGCGCGCCGCCGCCGCCGCACCCTCTACTACGGTCGGCGTCCGAGCAGAGGTGGCGGGTGCTCGCCCCCGCTCGCGTCGCCGCTTGTCGCCGCTCCAACGTCTCCGGAGCCGTCGACTGCCGCCTTGAGCCCTTACGGACTCAGCTTGTTGCCGCACTACGTCAATAAGCGCGGCCATTTGCTCCTCAAGCCCCCCGCCGCTGCCGGCTGCGGGTTGCACAGGAGCCGCACTCGGTTCCTCAGGCATCGACCTTGTTCGGGGTCGACCACGAGGTGCCATTGCTTCCTGAAATGAAGCAACTCACGTTAATACTTAAACACGTACTCGGATATACCCAATCCGGCGAAAGCAAATAAGCGCATTCATTAACATTCCATAGTATCATGTCGTCGGCCGCCGATCACAACACAAGGAATAGAAAACAAATAGCAACTTAAAGTTAGTCTCTAATCATCTTAGAGACATAAGACATGAACCCAATCACATGCTTTCGCTATACTTGTTCACGTCACTCACGTTTCCTTAGGTCCTTAGGTTCTTCCCAATCCTATGGCCCCTAGGTCCATCCTAAGCTTTCACCTTTTTGGCTTTATACCCTCTCTGATACCATTTTATCTGTCACGCCCCGAGCCCGATCCATTTGGCTTGCTCGAGGCCACAAATGTACGCCGAACCCGACAGAGCTTCCCCTGTCCGCCCAAGGCTCAACAAGTACAGATAGAGTATAAAATTTTTACACATGCGGAAGTATACACAAAAGGCTTACACGAGGGTAAGCAACATAGCCAAAATGAAAGTAACTAATGTAAACATACAAGTACTATGATTAATTACATCATTTCTTTCTTACATCACATTTACCTCAAAATGAAACTTGATTACAATTAAAGTTAGACAACTATAATCATCAAATACAAAAGATGATATAAAGGGAAATGCGACTATAGCAAAAATAAAGTAACTCGGGCGGTCTCTACCTAGGGCTCGATGCCCTTACCGCGATCGTCGGCCGGCTCACTCGGTCCCGGCTCTGTGGAAAAAGGGGTGTGAGAACTACAACAAAGTTCCCAGTGGGTTCGGCAACCAACCACGCCGACTTTCCCACTAGGTCTAATTCAAGCGTAATAGAAAGAAAGGTAAGATAATAACCAACTAACAAATGCAACTAATACGCTTGAAAGTAACGATAAAATGCTCAAACTGTAAAGCATGCAAGATCATAAGTTCAATACCCAATCTCTTGGCTAACCCGTGGGTTTCGCCCTCAACAAGACTCAACCAAACTCAAAATCCCATAGTATACCGGGGAGGCTCAATATCGACCCGTTGGGACCGTCCTTAGGAAAACTCATTCCCTGGAAAACTCATTCCAGTGGTGACCTACTCCGGAGCGCACCGCTCGAGGGGGAGCTACCGCCCCCGAGCAAGGACTATATGGTGAGTACGATCAATCCTTATTTTAAGGATTCCAAATCTCAATCTATTCCTTGCCTTCAAGGAGAACTTATATTCATATGACCCTTAACTCTAAGGTTGTTGTCATAATGTCAATCTCATGACTATACTAGTGTTATATACACTACTTGTTCTTGTCCTTGTTCTTTAATGCCACACATGTTGTCTAAGTATTCTAGACTCATCTTTGTCACATTCTCTAAGTACATGTCCAATGTCACATTCACTTGTCAACTACACCAAGTTCTAGTTCTTGTTCTTTAGCATGCATACATAGGGTTCTCATTCTTAGCATATGTTCTCATACAATTATATCTCATGCATTTGAACTCACAAATTGCAATATAACTCATAAATTACCCTACTATGCATTACGCTCAACATATATAGAATGCTCAAAAGTGACACTTAGACATAGAAAGAATTCCGGTGTCCTTGGAATGCACCACCCACCTTCTAAAATTACGGATGGGTTGCCCGTCAAGTCTCGTAGCTAACCGAGGCCTATTTTGCAATCTGCGCAGTTATCAGATTTTACATCAGGCTAACTTACATAGCAACTCATAAATATGCTTTTCGTTTAATTAAACGGAGTTGTCCCACGCGTCGGGGATACCCCCAATTAGGTTTCTACAAGGTCAATTTGACCCTAGAACCTCTATGGCAAAAAGCCCCAAATTTGGTGCTCTATCCAAGCCCTATGCAAAACCCTAGGTTTTGATCTCTTAAACAAGCAAAAGAGAGCTTGTTGTTACTCTTAGAGTTCATCTAGAACAATTTAAACCATCATTAGGGCCTCTACTTGAAACCCTAAGGATCCACCATGAGAGGACCTTGAGCTTTCATGGGTTTTCATGGAGCTCAAGCCTCTACTAGGCTTCTACACCAAAGAGAAGACTCAAAACTCTAAGTTCCTTGCTTAAAACCCAAACCCTAGTCTAGGTTTACCATGAAACCTCACCTTGGCCCAAGCTCCACCTTGTAGGAGAGCTTCTAGGTCTTCCCCAAGCTCCAAATCCTCCAAGATCACCTCCTCCAAGCTCCTTCTCCAACTTCTCCAAGCTCTAGGGCTCCTTTTCTAGAGAGAGAAAGAGGGGAAATGAGAGAGAGTGTGTTGGGGGAGAATGGCTGTGAATAGATGAGAGGGGTGGGCCGCATATAGTGTTGTGACAATTGCCAAAAAGCCCCTCCCTTTGCGAAAATTACAAACCGCTCGAATCGCGCTGGTCCATCGTCCTGGCCTCTACGGTTGTCCTGGCTCGCACGCCGGTTTTCTAGGACTTAGCCATTTTTCTCGCATGTTACGCAGCCCATCGTCCGGTCTTGGTCGTCCGGTCTTGATCGTCCGGTCTTGGCCGGTCGTCCGGCCTCAAGATTGGTTTCTCATCGCTGGGCACTTGGTGGCATCCGGACAACCCCTCGGTCGTCCTGCTCGGCCGCTCCAAGTCCGGGGAATTTCCACCGTACTTGCGGTTTAGCTTTTCCAAGACCCCACTTCGCAGCGCACGGGTTCCAAAGCACATAGAACCCACACTTACTCGCTCCACTCCGGGTCCCGCTCATTTTGACGGAACTCGGCGCGCTTTACGGGGGAGTGGGTTGTTACACCACGTCGTGTGCATCGGCAGGAAGTGAGCCGATTTCGTCAACCGATCGACTATAACCCAGATCGCATCATGACCTCGCTGTGATCGAGGCAATCCAGTGACGAAATCCATAGTGATCTGCTCCCACTGCCACACAGGTATTGGAAGTGGTTGCAGCTTCCCTGCTTGTCGCTGGTGCTCGGCTTTCACCTGCTGACAAGTCAAGCATCGAGCCACATGCTGAGCCACGTCTAGCTTCATCCCAGGCCACCAGAAATTCTGCTTTAAGTCGCGTTACATCTTGGTTCTGCCTGGATGAACCGTATAAGGGGATCGATGCGCCTCTGATAGGATGTCGCTCCTCAACTCCGAGTCACTGGGCACGCACCATCTGCCTCTGAAACGCAAGGACCCATCAGTGTGGATGGTGAAGTCCCCGAAACTTGACCAGGTACCCACCATAATCAAATTTGGATACTGCTCCGCCAATGCGGTATCACCTTTGAGTACTGGTTAATCACACTTCCTTGTGCTTGGACAGAATCAATATTCCGAATAGGGAAAGGATAGGACTTCGGTCCCACCTAGACAAGACGAGGGTAACCATTCCAACCCAATTCTATGGATAAAGATTCACTGGAATCATATCCATCTTACAACCTGCGGACAAAGATAATCCCGCGTCCAGAATTATCCGATCCCATCTTGCAAATTCTGAGATAATAATTCATCCCTCAGAATTACTAGGTCCACTCAACTTTGGTCCGCATAGCCATAACCGACTCGACTACGTCGAAAGTTCACGTAGAAAAGTCACGGACAACACCGCGAGTTTGGAGTATGTTTCCGCAGTTCGAAATGACACACTCCTACACGCCCACAACATCAATTAGCTCACCACGTGCTAAATGTATCGTTGTCCAAAACCTGAGTCGAAATACCCACCTTGAAGACCACAGTCTCACACCAGTCACCCGACAACTACCAAAGTCAAACCTCAATCAGTGGAAAGCCACCTGTGGCAATCGACAGTCCTAGGTCCAAGACCTCATTTTCCACCTGACCAAAAGGTCCAAGGCTGACAATACCCATTGAGCTAAATAATTTGTTCGCTCAATATTGCAGTCAAACCAACACATGGTCCATGCGAGTCCATCACTTGATGCACAGGATTGCCAATCGCACTATGCGATACTAACCATCGGTGATGCTCAACATCCGTCTCCACGAGACCCTGTCGCTGCCGTCCATACCAGAACCCTAGCGATCGATGTTCCCAGCAACACCCAAATATCTGTCTCATTGAGACCCAGGCGCACCTGTCACCACTTTGACTGGACAAGCATACCATTCCAAGGTTTGCACATTAAGCCAAGTCGCAAACCTTATGTGCTATCACATACGGTGACAATCAAAGCCAACAACCAGGCTCAAGTCACCCAACGACTGTGATTCCGAACCGCTCGGCAAACAGACCGAGACTACTAACCAGACAAACCCTTTTTGCTGTGGGAAGCACAACTAAAGAACTTGTTTTGCACGGGGAAGCCCCAAGGATCTATCTAGATTGTATCTAATCACCTAGAGGGGGGTGAATAGGTGTAAAGGCCAAAAACCATAAATCTCTATGCTTTAAAAAGTAAATGCGGAAAATAAAAAGCACACCGAGATTTACGTGGGAAAACTCCAACTCGGAGTAAAAAACCCACGGGACCAACACGCGAATACCAATCCACTAAAAAAAAAGATTACAAGGTGATTACCGACTCTACGGACTTAACCTCTCTAACTCTCTTATGGATCTCCGCGCACTCCACCGAGTTGTCCACGATCACGTCCGAACCCACGAACGCCCACGTTCCGAATCCACGAAACGCCTTGCTTCGAATCCACGAAGTCTTCAATACGCCGAATCCACGACGCCACGCTCCGAGTCCACGAAGTCTTCAATCACACCGAATCGACGACGCCACCATGAATAGAATCATGAATATGGTGATCCTTCGTTGGAGTATCGATGAAAACCGAAGAAGAAAACTCCAAACGAATCGTAGATCAAATCGACATATAGAGTAAGAATTACTATGTCTCGATTTGACCTAAAAGAGGCTATTTAGTAGAAAATAGGTTTTGAAGAAATTCCTAGCCTCTAGGGTTTCTCAAACATGTATAATCATGAAGTACACCGAGTTAGAGAACCCTAAGAACCTATTTATAGACTTTAGAATCAATTAGATTCGGATTAGAGATTTTTAGATTTTTACCCATCTGTACCGGTACAAACTTGAACTGGTTACCGGTTCCACAAGGACGGAAGATTATTTTTCGAAGCCTTGGAACCAGTAATGGAATTGATGACTATACCGGTATAGCAACTTTTCCCACGCCGGTACTGCATCTTTTCCCATACCGGTATAACTTTGTATTTTTGCTGATTTTCTACTTTTCGAAAACTACAAAGTTCCGATACAGTTTCTAATCCGTTATTCAATGATTTTATGATTTTAATGCCTATAACTAAGTATGAATCACCATAACATGAATTAAAAACTTACCTAGGCATCGTGATTCTCATCGTGAGCCAATTCCTCTTTCTTCGAAGTCTTTGATTCTTCACCGTTCTTCGATCCGCTCCGATCCTTCAAGACTCCAACTCAATTCACGAAACTTGCCAACGCAAAATCCTTAACAATCTCACCCTTTGGCAATTTCGTGACAAAACACAAAAGCTCACTAAAATTACATCATAAAGAGAAACGAAGTTCAATGTCATCACCAAAATATTAAACTTCTCGCGTGTAATCCAAATACAATATGAAATCCAAAAGTACATCAAAAACTCCTAAAACAAACTCTATGACTTAGACGCAACTAGGAGTCTTGAAGTCTTGATTTCCTGCAAAACAATTACAAAATAAAATAGAAGATCAGAACATTAGTCAATCACCAATTAATGTCTTTGTTCTCATCTTTGCCCCATTTTTGTCCTTGGTCCTTCAACTTTTCTATCGTTTCAACTTTTCTTTCGTACACAAATATCTCCTTCTCCCTCCTTAAAATCATCATGTCTCCCCCTTCGTGTATGCATCATGAATATCTCCTCCCTTCTTTTGCCCCATTTTTGTCCTTGGTCCTTCAACTTTTCTATCGTTTCAACTTTTCTTTCGTACACAAATATCTCCTTCTCCCTCCTTAAAATCATCATGTCTCCCCCTTCGTGTATGCATCATGAATATCTCCTCCCTTCTTACCAGTTTAGCATTCATTTATTCTTCTCCCCTTTTTTGTCAAAAATTGCCAAAAAGAAACAGTAAGTAGAGAGAAAAAGACTAAGAAAAAGAGAGTAAACACATCATAGTTACAGACCAAGATGCATAATAAAAGAGAAAACATCAAGTACTAGGCAAAGGTAAACTAAACATAATCCTAAGAAAAGCAGTAAAAATCAGCAGGAGAAAGAAGTCGAGGCAGAAGTCACTCAGTAGCCTCGTCATCATCGTCATCTCCTCTAGCAGGAGATCCAGAACCGGCAGTGTCTGGTCCGACACCAGGCAGGAACGGCTGTCGAGACGCAGATCGCTGATAGGATGAGGTCTGTGGAAATATATCATCATGTCGACATCCCATCTTCTCAAGGATCCTCCTCATTCCTTTCTCTAGACTCTTGAATCCCTTCTTTAGAAAACTCACTTCCTTCTTTAGTTCACCCATGTCACGATGAAGTGTGTCCAAAGTGACTGCGCCTCCTGATCTAGAGGACCCTGCAGGCGGTGCACGCTCTGCTCGTCGTGACGGTGGAGGTGGAGAGGGTACAGCACTACTCGATGCTGCAGGTGGTGGAGCTCCCTTGGTCCGCCGAAAGTCTTCAAGGTGCTCGCGACTTTGCCCAAGTCACCGCATCAATCGGCCCAAGTCCGTAGTCATACTTATCGCACCTTGTGTCTACGCCGTGTCCCCGTAAAATCTGACTGATAAGCAAAGGAAACGGTAGTAGCTCCCGCCGTACTGATGACTGGATAACATGAACCATTCGCTGCCAGATAAGGAATGTTATGTTAATGTTTAATCCAAGGCTCCGCTCAGGGTGACCAAGAAGAAACAATAATAGCAAACGATCCCAGCGAAGCCTCTTGGTCCCAATAGTTGGCTGGACGTTGTAGCACAGAATCAAAGAAAGCAAGTGATACTCAGGGCGCAAATCCTTTGATTCCACAACTGCCCGATCCGTGCGAACGCCCGGCTTGCAGACTGCTTCAACCACAGTCTCCCAATGTGTCGAGGACTGGAATGTCCCAGCAGTATAATGTAGTCCAGTCGTGTCAACATACATCCCTAGAATCTCTCCAATCTCATGAGGAGTGACCGCGCCTCGTCCACGCACCGACGTCTCAAATACATAAGTCCTCGTCTCTTCATCCTCTCGCGAGAACTACACCACGCAGTAGAACTCCCGAACGAGTTCCACGCAAAGGTGTACGAGCCGCTACTTGTCCAACAGCTCAATAGGTGCTCTCTGCATCAGTCGCCTAAACTCAGGAACCTGCTTAGTCAGGTCCTTGAAGACTACATGCCGCTCCGCTAGGCACGATCGCACCGAGTAAGCACGAGCCCTCTCAGGAGGAACCTCAGCTATCCTCTTGGCTCGTCGCTCCCTGGTAGCACCACCTCCTAGCGATGACTCACCAGCAATGCCTTTTCCCTTGTCGGGACGGGAAACAGGCTCCTCAGCTTCTTCTTCTTCTTCTTCAACCTCCTCAGCTCCCTCGACCTGATAGTCGGGATCAGATCCTTCGGACTCCTCGGCAGCACGTGTCCTCTTGGAGACATTCCGACGACTACGACGACTACCTCCCGTGGCCATGAGCACCAAAAGCACCAAAATCAATGAAAACGCCATTTTCCTACACGTGAAAAACCTCACATGAACACATTTTTGAAAAAATTCTCTAAAAATTGTGAAAAATTCACAAATAATTCCAGAATAAATAATAATGCAATAACAAGCTTGAATAATGCAGAAAATTTTATCAAATTTGGCACATTTTCAAAAATCCCGAAAATCCACCAATATTGAACCCTAGAACGTAAATCTGTAAAAAATAACGGATTTTAATGTGTTCTAAGTGTTTTAGATGCAAGATATTGTGTCCAATAACTGATTTTCAGCAAAAAATCGCATCAAAAAGGAACGAAAACAGAGATCAAACAATTTTCCCAAAATTCCATTAATATAGAAACCTAGAACATAGATCTGCGAAAAATATCGAATTTAAACTAGTTCTAAGTGTTCTAAATGCAAGATAATAAGTTCAGATAGTGAATTACAGCAAAAAAATTGCATCGAAAACGAGTAATAACAGAGATCGAACTCTTGTCCCGGAATATTCAAAAAATATGCAAAAATCGGGTTAAATCTTAGATCCGAGCTAAAATACCTGTTGTTTGAGGGGGAAACGTGCAGATCTGAAAGAGAAGAGGCTCTGGGTTTTTTAGAGAGAGAGAGAGCGCGTTTTGAATGAGTGTAGAGAGTGAAAAAAGGAATCGTTATCTGTCACGATTAATTTGTATCGTATGGGATGAATCAGACCAGACAGATCAACAAAGAATTCGAAAAATAGTTTTTTTTCATTTAAAAATTCTCCAAAATCAAATTAATTTCACAAAAATTAATGATTTGACATCAAAAATTATTATGATGACAGTAAAATATTCTATGATTTCAAAAGACATCATATCATCAAAATTTGATATTAAGAACAATCAAAATTATTTAAATCATCAAGATGCGAATTGATAAATAATAATTTTCTAGAAATTTGTCCAAATTGACACCAATTTGTCGCAACCCGTTCAAAATAGAGATTTAACTAATATAGCACCGGGGGTGGCTCTTTGAGCATCTTTTTCAAAACTATCACCTTATATCACCGAAAAATTCTAAAAAAAATTCTTTTTTTTTTCAACCTTTTTCGGTTTTTCTCATAATTTCTCACGTGGTAGCTTCACACACGTACCGGACGACCGGGGTGGTAGCTCTTTCCTACATGTGGTGGTAGTTTTCACACTCCTTTCGGATGTAACTCTTTCCACATCTTTTAAACTAAGGAGTTTTCTTTTTTTTTCATTCAAACTCCCCCTTAATTAGACAATCTCACAATTGAAAATAATTTTGACGAATCTTAGTCGATTAGCAAATATCCATCAATTATATTCAATCATTCACTACCAAGATGAATTAAATACTAAAAGATTAAAGTTAATTTCAAAATTTTGATGAATGTATGTAAGAAGAAATCACATATTAAGTTATCGTCAAAATAATAAAAGGTGGAGTAAAATCGATAATTAATATGAATTTAATCTAATTTGAATTGACTTTTAAATACCGGTTAAGGCTATTTGAAAAACCTTTAATCTCTCCAACTTTATGATTTTCAATCATCTTCTCTCTCAAGTAAATTTTTTTTTAATCAAATTAAAAACTCCCCAAATACCTTTCCTCAAAAGATTTTCAAAACAAAATTTTACCAACAAACCTCGTCTAAACTTGTAATGTAATGAAGAAAAATATGCAATATGCACCATTCAAAGCATTATAAAACTAAAAATAAACTAAGACGAGGAGCAAGGAAAGATATCACCTTTCCGTATCCAAACTTGTCGGATCTTCGGTTGCTTTGACTTGTCGACGTGAAGCTTGACTTGTTTCGATTCGGATCAACCGTTGGTCGTTTCGATGCAAGTTCCTTCGGTTGATATAGACGTTGGGACTTAGAGATCCGGTTTGCTTGTTGTTGATTCTTTGAAACCCAAACCGCTTGTGTCTTCGAGTTAGAAACCCGATTCGGTTGATGTACTCGACCCAGATTATTTTCTTTTTGATTCCGAGGGGGAAGCCGAGTATTAGAAAATACCAATTGATGTTTCGATGTTGCAGATCGATTTTTCTTATCCTTATTCGGGCAACACCTCTTGATGTGTCCTTTGATGCCGCATCGATGACACACTTTTTCCTTCAAGGTAGTTGAGACTTTCGAAGTTGATGTAGAAGCCTTCTCAACATATGTCCTTTCGTATCCGAGGCCCAACTTGTTCGTTTGACCTAACCCAAGCATGTTATCCAACTTTTTCGAAGCCGAGGAAAATTGTTGAAGATCCGATTTGAGTTGATGAACTTGCTTGGTTAACACTTGATTGGATGTGTAGGTTTCCTTAAATTTTTGCTCCAAAAATCCAATCTTATCCCTATAAGATTTCATTGTTAATTCCGATTCTTCTAGCTTCTTTTGGAGGTCCGAATTGTTATTCAAAATTGATTCCCGTTCCTCCTCAAGAGCTTCATTTAAAATCCTCATGGTGTTGTTATCCTCTTCGAGCTCCAATAACCGACTTTCCAACTTCTTATTGAACTTCGCCATTTTCCGCGATTCAATAAGAAGTTGATTGTATGCTTCCGTTATATCCTCGTCGTTTGCTTCCTCCTCGCTTCCGCCATTATCGCTCGAAGATTCATGCGAAGAAATAGAAACATTAGAGTTAGTAACAATAGATGATAAACAAATAGCATTGGAGGAAGGCAAAGTAGACTTAGAAATCAAAGCAATATGATCCTTTTCTTCATCACTTGGCGATGATTCACTCGAAGAAGAATCATCCCAAGTTTTCGCTTGCAAAGCTTTTTGTTTATATGTCTTCTTTGAAGGACAATCCGTTGCTATATGGCCGTAGCCTTTGCACTTGAAGCATTGGATCTCCCCTTCAAATTCATCTTTCTCTTTGAAGACTTTGCAAGTTTTTTATCTTTAGATTTAGAAAAGATTTTCGCTCAAGATGAAGCATTGTTCTTTCGAAAATTCCGTCGAAATTTCTTCGTGAGGAGCGCCAATTGATGTTCAAAATCTGCAAGCGTAATATTTTCGTCGGAATCCGTGTCGTCGTCTTCTTCCTTTGTAGATTTGAGTGCCATCCCTGTGCTTTTAGAAAAAGACTTTGAAGAAGATTGATTAGTAGGAAAAGTCATCTCATACGTTTGTAAAGCGCCTACTAATTCTTCGACTTTCATGTCGTCCGGATGCTTAACCGTTTCGATCGCGGCAACCTTTGCCCGAAAACGTTCCGGAAGAGTTCGAAGAATTTTTCTAACAAGTTTTATCTCCGGGATTTTCTCTCCCAAGTTAGCGCATGTATTTACTACGTCTTGTAGACGTGTATAGTACTAGGTAAAGGTCTCGTTTTCATCCATGAAAATCGAATCAAATTTGCTTGTAAGCATTTGTAATTTTTGGACCTTTACTAAGCTTGTTCCTTCATGCGTAACTTGTAGAGTATCCCAAATCTCTTTTGCGGTTTCACAAGCCGAAACGCGAGTAAACTCCGTTTGCGACAAGGCATTAAATAAAGCGTTTATGCCCTTGCCATTAAACGAAGATGCCTCGTTTTCATCTTTCGTCCACTTGTCTCGTGGTTTAGGCTTGTCAACATTATCGACCTTTTCGATTGGGTGTTTCCATCCGAATTCTATTGCTTTCCACACCCGCTCATCGATCGCAATTAGAAAAGCTCTCATGCGAGCTTTCCAATAGGCATAATTCGTGCCGTCGAAAAGCGGAGGTCGATTAATGTTACCGCCTTCGGCCATTAGATATCAATATATCTAGATCCCGCTCTGATACCAATTGTTTTGCACGGGGAAGCCCCAAGGATCTATCTAGATTGTACCTAATCACCTAGAGGGGGGTGAATAGGTGTAAAGGCTAAAAACCACAAATCTCTATGCTTTAAAAAGTAAATGCGGAAAATAAAAAGCACACCGAGATTTACGTGGGAAAACTCCAACTCGAGTAAAACCCACGGACCAACACGCGAATACCAATCCACTAAAAGAAAAGATTACAAGGTGATTACCGACTCCACGGACTTAACCTCTCTAACTCTCTTATGGATCTCCGCGCACTCCACCGAGTTGTCCACGATCACGTCCGAACCCACGAACGCCCACGTTCCGAATCCACGAAACGTCTTGCTTCGAATCCACGAAGTCTTCAATACGCCGAATCCACGACCCCACGCTCCGAGTCCACGAAGTCTTCAATCACGCCGAATCCACGACGCCACCATGAATAGAATCATGAATATGGTGATCCTTCGTTGGAGTATCGATGAAAACCGAAGAAGAAAACTCCAAACGAATCGTAGATCAAATCGACATATAGAGTAAGAATTACTATGTCTCGATTTGACCTAAAAGAGGCTATTTAGTAGAAAATAGGTTTTGAAGGAATTTCTAGCCTCTAGGGTTTCTCAAACATGTATAATCATGAAGTACACCGAGTTAGAGAACCCTAAGAACCTATTTATAGACTTTAGAATCAATTAGATTCGGATTAGAGATTTTTCAGATTTTTACCCATCTGTACCGGGACAAACTTGAACTGGTTACCGGTTCCACAAGGACGGAAGATTATTTTTCGAAGCCTTGGAACCGGTAATGGAATTGATGGCTATACCGGTATAGCAACTTTTTCCATACCGGTACAGCATCTTTTCCCATACCGGTATAACTTTGTATTTTTGCTGATTTTCCACTTTTCGAAAACTACAAAGTTCCGATACAGTTTCTAATCCGTTATTCAATGATTTTATGATTCTAATGCCTATAACTAAGTATGAATCACCATAACATGAATTAAAAACTTACCTAGGCATCGTGATTCTCATCGTGAGCCAATTCCTCTTTCTTCGAAGTCTTTGATTCTTCACCGTTCTTCGATCCGCTCCGATCCTTCAAGACTCCAACTCAATTCACGAAACTTGCCAACACAAAATCCTTAACAGAACTAACGAGTACTTTGACTCAACCAGAGTCAAAACCACCAGCAGCGACGATAAGTCAACTGCGCAAAACCTACCAGGGAATAACCCAGGCTCACCACGTGATCAGAGATGACCAACACTCTAGCCTTCCTACAAGACACTCTAGAGAAAACATTGACCCAATCCATAAGTCCCAAAACAGGGTAAAGGGTATTTCGTTCCAACTTTTGACAGTACATTGTCTGCAGCCAATGTACTTATCAAAAGAAAAGCGAAAATATCCGAGATCCACTACCAACATCGAGTTGGAAGCGCGACACAACGAAGTATCAAGCCATCTGATACCTCTTCACTGAACCAATACTGTCGAAACATCGACTTTGCAAACCGACATTCGTAAACAGATCAACCCTAAACCGACTCACTAGGAGTCCAATAGCTTTCGACATCCGAAAGCTACTAACGACACTAAGTCGCGAACCGCATGAACTGAGGCTTTAGGAAACGATTTCTCAAACCGATTTCCGCACCACAACTGAGCTATACTCGAAGCTCCGAGAATTCCGTCATTACATTGGAGTAACCCAAGTCGAAACGAATCCTATTACCAACCACGGACTAACCCACAACACACCAATTTAGGTGTTAGAAATAATCGCATACCAGGTATACCTCAATGGAAACCTGACACCAAAACTGTGTCAATCCGATTCTAGTACACGCCAATTTGACGAAAGAACTAGCTAAAGGTCAAAAGACCCAAACCACTGATTCCATCAGTAAACAAGGAAGAGGGATAGGCATCGCAACCCTATCCAAAGATCTGTGAAAGCAACACCACTGTTGCAGTCACCTAGACAGCTGCTAACCAAAGCCCTGGACTACACCCAAGTAGCCCCACTGAAGTCACGACCGTAACTGGTCTAAGTGCCATCTCCGTAGAGACACTCGCAACAGCTCCCGTGTCCAAGTAGGAACAGTGGTATGGGCATCGGCAGTAAAGACACTCGCCTCTGCCTGAAAATCACTGGCCATTCCAAGCCCCACCTGACAAGAGTGGCTACGCCTGGGGAACACCGCCCTACCACTGACAACACCTGGGGAACACAGCCCCACCACTCAATGTCCAAAGGAAGCACCACCACTGTTCCCGACTGCGACACTAGCTTGTGCGAAAACCGTAACACTGACGGAAATAACCGTGCACTCCGAGTTTACCAAACTCAACATGCACACTGGGACACCAGCGCAAATCCCGCATTCTCACGTGCCTATTAACCGTAGGTCTTCCTAGGGTCAACCTAACCAATGGTTCAGTTCTCTTTGGTTCAGTTCAATTACTTTTCAAAACAACCTGCGAATGGTGTTGTGGTTGTAACTTGGCTCTGATACCACTTTAATCTGTCACGCCCCGGGGTTATTTTTATAGTGTAAAATACAGCGAAATTTTTTTTTTTTGAAAACCTGACCCCAAGGTATGTTGATCCGCCACAAATACAGTGAGTCCACCGTACACACGGACAGTAGTCTCCGTATTTGCACGGCGCGCATGCGCACAGTGTAATAAATAACTAGAAACAACCACACACGTGAACATACAACATTCAACAATTATATCTATTCACATACACCATTCACCACAGGTTCATATTTGAGATATACAAAAACTGATAAAATCACAAGAAAATCTTTTGAAAGTTGTTTCCCACACGGAAACCTTTTCTTTTAAAACACGCTACCACGAGGGTGTCACGCCCCGGGGCCCAGCGGAAGCCCGCCCGACGCGTGCCCAGACCCGCCGTATGTCTACACATACAAGGCGTCTAACAAAAATGATAACTAACCAACAAAATAGAAAGAATCTAGAAGTATCAGAGCAGTATAACAACTAGAATTCTAGACTAGGAAGCATATAAGAGTAACTAAAATAAAGTACCAAATCCACTAAGAACCATAAGAAGAGTACAACCAAATATCCCAAAGTAAAAGCTAATATAATATATGGTGGTCTCTATAAATGGATACAAAAATCACTCTCTCACAAAACACAAAAGAGAGGAAAAATCACCTAAACAGTAGTGGCAAAAGAAGCTAGCTACGGGCTAACTAGACGCGACTCCCTTGCCGCTGTAATGTACTAGATTTTAATATAAAATTAACAGTAAATAAAAATAGTGTGAGATACTATTTTTATCGGATTTAGAGAAGCAAAATATAAGTCGGAAATGACTTGTGCTGATATCGGAATGAAAATAGAAGATTTAGAATTTTCTGTGAGAAACGGGACAGATAAATTAGCAAAAAATGCACAGTGTCAGAAAATTATGAAAACTGGAGGATATGTCAGAATTATTTTTATAAGGCTAGATTTAAAGTTTCACGCTATTCTGACATCCGGAAGATGAAAAATAAAATCCGAATGCTATCTGATAAAGATTACAGTTCGGTAGAGCTTTCGGTGACCAAACGGGGACGAAACTGAAAGATTAAAATTTTTCTGTTCTTATTAAGTTAAACCGAGCCTGATTGTCAAATTTGAGCATAAACGAACATTCAGAAGGGCCCCGACGAAAGATATCAGATTCTGAATTGAAAACAGATTAATTAAGGCCGTTGTGAGGGGTGTTATGGTAATTGTCACATTGCTTAGTGGATTTCCACTAAGCTGCCGGGGCCATTCTTATCTTCTTCATCCCCTTCTTTCTATACGTATGAGAGAGAGAGAGAGGGAAAGGAAGAGAAGAAGATTTGAGAGCTTTGGGAGCTAGGAAAATTAGAAGAAAAAATAGAGTGAGAAGTGATGAAATTATAAAGGATGAAGCTCCAGCACGTGGGGAGCTAGGATGGCTGTGGATTAAGGGAGGTTTGCTATCTCCTTGTTACAAATCATGGTATTTGCTTTACAAATAGGTTGATCTTGGGTTTCTTAGTTGCTAAAGCTTATCTTGCCATGAGAATTTAGAAAAGAAGTTATGTGTATGTCATGTATGTGAATCTGGGCTATATGTGTATTATGTATTATGTGTGGATGTTGCTGTGAAGGGGTTTGTTTTAATTACCTTAAAAAGGGTTAACTTGGATTTATTAATTGATATAGCTTAGTTTTGCCATGAAGAAGCTTAATGAAAACATGTTGACAGCATGTGTCAACTTAGGCTACTTCTCTATAATAAAGTTTAGGGTGATTACTCTAAAGAGAGGTTTGAAACAAGGAAATTCTTGGATTCCAAAGCTTATAGATGTTGTGTAAACTAAGAATTGGACAGCATATATATGAATTGTGGTTAGACATGAATTGTGGTTAGACACGGAACCTAGAGAAAGAAACTATGTAATACATCGAATTTGGATCACATTGCTAATCTTGATCAAATTGATCAAGATAATGCCAAAAGGTAATTTGGTTTAATCCCGAACTAAATTAGTAGCTTGGGATGGTCATTAGTATGTTGGAGGTAATTAGAGGTGTTTGAAGCAAAGTAGAAGTGCAAAATCACCTTGGAAAGAAGTACTAGTGCAGATTTCTTTTTACTAAAAGAATTGCAGGGACTAATTTGTAAAGGCAGAATTTCTGTTCTTTTTGGGGTTTAAGCGCAGTAGCCGCTGCTGCTACTGCTGATTGCAGCTGCTGCTGCTACTGCTGTTGCTGCTGCTAAAAATCTGCAGCTAAAAAACTGCTGCTGCTGAAAACTGCTAGTTAGTGCAGGGACTGTTTTGTAAACTGCAGGGACTGTTTTGTAACAGCTGCAGGGACTGTTTTGTAACAGCTGTAAGGACCTATTTGTAAACAGCAATTTTAGCTGCTACCAAGTGCAGAAACTCCAGGGACCAATCTTTAAAACAGAATTCCTGTATTGTAAAGCTGCACTTTCAGCTTTAGAATGGAATATATTGCTGATTTTGAGCTAAGTATCAGGATTGGAACATGAAAACCTGAGGTAAGGCTGGTATGCAAGTTCTCTATACTACTTGAATTGAGGCTTGGATGATTATATATATTTCTATACAAGTAATGTAGTAGCAAATTATGTGAAACCTAAGCTCGAAAATGCACTTTTGTAGGGTTTGAAACCTAAATTGAAATTGATCGTGTAGAATGCTAATTGAGGGTGAAACGGACGCGTTGGAAAACTCAGATCCGCGTTCCGACGAGCCTACGGCACGCTAATGAGGAAAACCTCATTTTAGCTTCGTTTGTCGCGAGCGAGGATCGTGATGGTTCATAAATTGCGGGAAGTGGATTTCTCGCATTCCGGCATCATTTAAAGGTGGGTGGTGCTATCCGAGGTCATCGAATCCCTCTCTATGTCTATGCTATTTTGTTGAGCATATCTTTATATGAATTGTATTCATGCATTATAGGGAAATTGTCATTATGCAATTGCATTTCAGTTAATGTAAAGAACATGTGGACAATAGAATATGGACATAGAACCCTATGAATGTATGAATTTTACTGTGGACTATGACAATAGTAAACTTGGTGACATCATGACTAGAGATTTGGTTAGCATTGAGAATGAAATTGTAAAACTAGCATAAAGGGCTAGTTAGAGTTAAATTGTGGCATTGTCAGTTGTTGGACCTCTAAAGGAGGATCAGATCATACTCACATCAGTGTTATGTTCAAGTGAGGTCGCTCCTCCTTGAACGATGAGCTCCGTAGTAGTCATCTTAACTGGATCAGGAGCTAGCGTCTCCCCCAGTAGACGGTCCCGTCGGGATGTAGCTTGCGTCTCCCCGATACTTGGGATTGCGTCGGTGAGTTATAGTTAACCAAATGGTTAACCAGTTTGATTGGGTAAAGATTATTATCAGCATGCATGCATCAATTTCAGCTATTATATACTGTTTCTTTCAGCTTTGTACAGGCATTGTAGTAGTTACATGTTATAGCTGGTTACTATCTATTCTCTTTTCTTGCCTACATATGCCTGAATAGACCTAGTAGGTGAGTCGGCGAGGTCGGCGGCCGAACCCACTGGGAACTTTTAGTAGTTCTCATACCACTAACCATGCAGGTTCTAGCTCGTGCGGGGTGATCGAGGATCGTGTATGGACAGCGTTCCATAGATAGTGGACATCTATTGAGTATAGTTGTACCTTTTATATTTCATCTGTTTATAGTTGATGAAAGCAAATGTAAATTATTCATTTGAGAGATGTCAATGTAAATATTGAAAGAATAAATGTAATAACTATGTAAGCTTTGTATTTGATTTAAAGTAATCAAGATACATCGTATGAATGCTTTAGTTAGTGTACTTTCACTTGTGCTTGTGTTGCTTGCCCTCGTGCAAGCCATGTATGTTGAAATGTTATCCTGGGAATTATTTATTTCTTTATACATGTTCTCGTTATTGTTGAGCCTTGGGCGGACAGGGGAGGTGCTGTCCGTTCGGTGTCTGTGTACGGGCCCGGATCGACCAAATTGGCGATAGCGGGACGTGACAGCCGTGATCCCGTGCCTCCGCCGGTGCCGAAGGCTCTGAAACACACAAGAAATAGGGGGCGTGAGAACTATTAAAAATAGCTCCCAGTGGGAAATTACTGACTTCAGTTGCATGCTCCACTAGGCCCAAAACGAACAAGTAAGTGTAAGCGAAAGAAGTAACGAGTAAGCTACTAAAGCATGATATCTCTACTTGGCATGAAAATTACATAAGTAAATACGCTATTCTAAGCATGAATAGAAAGCACTATAAATAATACGAAGTTCCCAACTTGATAGTAAAAGATTTACGTTTACTATTCTATTCAAGGTCCATAATGTTCACAAGTGATAGTAAAGTGTTAAAGTTTACTATTCTAGTCAAGTCCACAGTTTTCTTTAAACTACATTAAGTTTAAGTACAATCAGATCCAACCCGAAGGCGATATGGCCGATGCCCACCCGAAGGCTGCCTAGCCCAAATGCCGAGCCTAATAGCCCCGTAGTAGTCAACATTCCCACCCTAGGAATGAGACTGTCCCACGGCAATCCATTTTGGCGCTCAATTCAGCACGGCGAATACATGAAACGCGTTGGCCAACTCCGGAGTGCCGGCTTGTAGGGAGCTAACCTCACAAGCGTGTGCGAATGAGCACAATGGCAAAAGTCACATAACTCGTCACAAGTCCCCAAATCGTCATGTCTCTAACATGGAATGTACAAGTGTCCAAAAGGCCTACCTCTATGTCATCATGTCTCTAACATGGAAATAATAGATGTCCAAAGGCCTATGTTAAGTCTCTATGTTGCAGTTTCATAGTTTTCTAAGTTAAGTGCCGCTTGATGACACTTAAGCTTTTCTAAGTTCCAACACAAGTTTAATGTTCTCAATTACTTTAGTTAGGCTATAATAACAAGAATGTCACACTCCCAGGCGCCCACAAGAGCCACTCCCACGTGCATGCAAAATAACCCCGAAAGCTCTACTATATAGAGTGAAAATTTTCTCATACATAAGGCATACATTTTAAGAGCTCCAAAATTCACAATAAATCTATTTAGCATGAATATGCATTCAAAATAATTAAATTATTCAAAATAATTAAATCAAACCAAATAAGCACTTAGGAGCCATTTGCTCCTATGCTCATGAAGCCAAACCCACCAAGTGCGAAAAGCGTTGCTCCAAACCGCTAACGAAGCTTCGATAATCACTCCTTGAGTCCTAAAAAGCACACCCTAGGAGTTACAAGCTAAGAAGATAAACCTTGAGTTCACACTTTAAAGATTTCGACAAAAGGTTGGAGAAAACTCACCGAATGCGAAGGAAACCCTCTCGATCTCCAAATGGGAGTTAGAGTCCTTCAAATCCAACCTAAATCAAAGTTCTAAACCCATCAATTAGGTCCCAAGGGCCCTAAATCGAAAATCCCCAAATCCTAACCCTAGAATCCCACTCTAGGGTTTCATCTCACAAAAAGCCACAAAACCGAATCTAGAGGAGGGAAAACATTCACATACCTCTAAAAAGCTCTAACCTAAGCTCAAAAAGCCCTAGGCTTGAAGCTTGATCCTCCACCAAGCTCCAATCACCAAGCTCCAACAATGGTGATGTTGCCTCTACCAAGCAAAAAGAAGGAAAAAGAGGGTTTAATCCTAAGAAAATCCAACCCAAAACCCTAGACATGCAAAGGAGTAGAGAGAGGAGCTCCTCCTACCTCTTTGCTGCTGTGGGGGGTGCACAAATGAAGCCCTACGGTGAGTGGAACACTAATAGAAGCAACAAAATGCTAAAACACCCCTGCAGTTTAAACTGCTCGAATTTGCCAGCTTGTACCGGTACAAATCCATTTTGTACCGGTATAAACTCTGCGAAAAGCCAAACCCGAGGCTCGGGTTGCCAAGTCTGCCCTTTTATACCGGTATAAATCTCGGTCTGTACCGGTATAGCCATCATTTTGTACCGGTATAGACACCATTTTGTACCGGTATAAGGCACAGAATTTCCAACCCGAGAGCCACTTAAAATCTAACTTTTTGGACTTTAGTGCTTGGGACTCATCCACTAATCTCGGTACTCGTGCCATAGGTCGGAACACAGTCAACGACCCTCCAGAAAATCTGGAAAAGCTCCGAACTCAAGTCGAATACTCGAACTTCGTAATTTGCGTAAGTCCAGTATGTTACATTCACCCCTCCTAAAAAGGAGTTTCGTCCGCGAAACTCAAAGGTGCACTCATACCTCACGACTCCATCTGAAAGAGATGGGGATAGCGCTCCTGCAGCGCGCTCTCAGGCTCCCACGTGGCCTCTCGCTCCTCGTGGTTGCTCCAAAGAACCTTCACGTACGGAATGTCCCGATTCCGCAATTTCTTCACTTCGCGAGCCAAGATCTTCACTGGTTGCTCCTCGAAGGTCAAATCCTCCCGCAGCTCTATGGGTACAGCCTCCAATACATGAGCCGGATCATGAATATATTTCCGAAGGACCGATACATGAAAGACGTTGTGTACGCCCGATAGGTTCGGTGGTAGAGCAAGTCGATACGCTACCGGACCTATACGTTCCAAGATCTCATATGGTCCAATGAATCGAGAACTCAACTTGCCTCGAATTCCAAATCTCCTGACTCCTCTGGTCGGCGAGACTTTCATGAAAACATGATCTCCAATCTGAAACTGCAAGTCTCGTCGGCGTTTATCTGCATAGCTCCTCTGCCTACTCTGGGCTGTCAGTAGTCGCTTACGAGCGATTTGAACTTTATCCTCTGCTTCCTGGAGCACTTCAGGGCCTAAAGCCAATCTTTCGCCAACTTCACTCCAATGAAGTGGGGATCTACACTTCCGTCCATACAATGCCTCGAACGGTGCCATCTTGATGCTCGCTTGATAACTATTGTTATAAGCAAACTCCGCCATAAGTAGATACTGCGACCATCCTCCCTGGAAGTCAATCACACATGCTCGAAGCATGTCCTCTAGAGTCTGTATAGTGCGCTCCGACTGCCCGTCACTCTGGGGGTGGAAAGCAGTGCTGAAATCCAATCTAGTACCCAAGGCGTCCTGCAGACTCCTCCAGAAGTGCGACACGAAGCGAGTGTCCCTATCAGATACGATCGATGTAGGTACTCCATGAAGTCGCACAATCTCATCAAGGTACACTTGTGCGAGCTTCTCTCCACCCCAAGTAGTGTGAATAGGTATGAAGTGCGCCGACTTCATCAACCTATCCACTATCACCCAAATAGCATCATGCCCAGCTTGAGAGCGAGGCAATCCTGTCACGAAGTCCATGGTGATCTTCTCCCACTTCCACACGGGAATAGGCAAACTCTGAAGTTTTCCCGCTGGAACTCGATGCTCAGCTTTCACCCGTTGGCAAGTTAGACATCTAGCAACGAACTCGCCAACATCCTTCTTCATCCCAGGCCACCAATAAAGTAACCTCAAGTCCTTGTACATTTTGGTGCCTCCTGGATGAATAGCATAAGGTGCCCTGTGTGCCTCCTGGAGGATGTCCTCTCTAAGTCCCACATCCGACGGCACACAAATCCGTCCGCCAAAGCGCATCACTCCCTGATTATCCACTAGGAAGTCGCCAGTGCAACCATTAACCATTTTGTCTTGAATCTTTTGTAACTCTAAGTCGAGAGCTTGCTTTTCTTTAATTCTATCCATAAGTGTAGGTTGCACAACCAAAGTCATCAGCCGCATAGGCGTATCGGGAGTCACTACCTCCAACTCCAACCGCCCAAAACTATGTCAAACTCTCCGAGTTTGCGCACCACAAATAGGTCCGCGGGCATGATCCAATCCCCAATCTGAACCGGGCAACTAGCACAACACTCCTGAACGTCTATAGAATGTCCGGGTATAACCACTCACCCCGAATGCAACAAGGAAGTCATAGGAATGCTATGCAACTCGGCAAATAGCCGATCAATAAAAGAACAAGATGCGCCGGTATCAAATAAAGCACGAACTCGAATGCAGGAAATCAAAATGATACCTGCAACCACTTCCTCAGCTGCTGCTGCTGCCTCGGTCTGGGCGGCATACAATCGTCCACTCGGGCCCTGTCGTGACCCCTCGCTCTGCCTCGTGCGTAAGATCTCCCGCCCGGTAAGATGCCGCAGTGTCCCCGGCCGGAACCCGGTGAAGCCGGTCGAAGCCGCCGACGGTGTGGGGGCGCCTCCTGACACTCGACGAAAATGGCCCTCCCGGCCGCAAGAAAAGCATCGCCCCCGAATCGCGCCATTCCCGGCACACGGCGCGCTGCTACCGGCACAGCTGCCGCAGCCTGTCGTGCCAACAACTCATGGAGCTCCTTGAGCTGCTCCTCCTGTCGCAGCACTACGCCCATGAGCGTACTCATCTGCTCGCGGAGCACCGGGTCTCCACTCGCCTCGGACTGCTCAGGAACATCACTTGTCCCCGCCCGCGCCGATCTGGATGAAGATCGCCTACGCGGTGCCATTGCATCCTGAAACAGGACAACTCGATTAATTCTCGATCAACTTGGGTCGAACTCGAGACCACTAATACCGGCTCAAAAGCTAATCAGGCGAAAGTCGTGCGAGGGCATCTATTCTCATCACTCGATTTCATGTTGTGTATACCCAACATGAACATCCTCGGTTGAGAATAAACCACACCTCGAGTCTACCTCTAATATCCGTCTTAGAGGTTTCTAACTCTTGACCCAATCGATTAACCTTTCGCCAATAGTCACAAGTTCTCGTCTCTCACGAGCCTTATTCTCCTATGGTTTACTATCCGAGGGTCTCCTAGGTTTGCCTAAACCATTGTCCCATTCTCTACTTTATGCTCTGATACCAACTAATCTGTCACGCCCCGAGCCCGCCAATTCGGTCGGATTCGGCGCCGTGACCGCCGAACGGACGAGTTTCCCCTGTACGTCCAAGGCGTCGCAATCGATACAATTACAAAAAGGTTCCAACTAGGAACAGTATTCAACATACAACGATTGCATAAGGAAGCTAGGTATCAAACAACATAAACACATCCTATGTTATTACATTCATTCCATATTCATTTTACATCACCGATTAATTTACATTAGACTTCCAAATACAATCTACTCATTATTACATCATTTCACCAGTTAGTTACATTTTGCTCACTACCCTCTAGTCCCCGCTATTAAAACGGCCTCAGGGTACTGCTACCTCTGGTCTCCTGGTAGGGCGCTATCTACAGATCTACGCCCTTGCCTCGCGCTGCTACTGCGCCGCTCACGTGTATACCTGTACCCCCAAAACCACAACACGGGGGTGAGAACTATTGTCCATAGTTCTCGTGGGTACGGTCACCCAAGAGAACAAATTTCGACCAATAGGTCCAAGGAGGCCGCAAATATGTTAGTCCAAAAACATATATAGATATATAACTTGCAACTAACATAAAAACATGCCTCACAAATGCAACATGCAAATTATTACTTTAGCTCTTAGCTTTTCTTCACCTTTTCGCTATTCTGTACTTTAGCCATTTCATTCTTACTTAGCTATTCATTAATTTAGCTATTCATAAATCATACCAGTTGCAACTCTAAGGTTTCTACTTACCTTAGCTCATGTCATTAACTTCCAAGGTTTCTATAACCCTAGGTTCCATCTCAAGTCCAACTTGCTTCTAAGGTGTCTATTACCTTAGGTTCACCATACATATCACTAGCCCTCAAGGTTCTTTCTACCTGATACCAGCTAGCCACCCGACTCGGCCACGAGTCAATCAATAGCGGATAATCCGCACTTTGCCTGGCTCGAGGTGAAGGACCCTGTCACTAGCACCTCGGCCTGCAAGCCAAGAACCACATCGCCCAACGGTCCGCCCGAAGGTCCGTGCACCGTGGTCGAGAATCCGCCGATGGGAGAGGAACATGCCGCATACACCCATAGCCAAGATTCCCGATAGGGAGAGGAACATGCCGCATACACCCTAGCGCTCTCTTTGTTCTTGCTCAATCATAATCCTCGAAGTTCTTCCGGTGGAAGAGGAACATGCCGCATACACCCGCGGACCTAGAACTATCGAGCTCACAATTACCGGAATTCCGGAATCCACTTTCCACTTTGCTTGAGGGTTGGCCTTAACCCTCAAGAGTCGACCCAATAGGTCCATTGTTCTTTACATCCTAGGTCCACTTGACTCTAGGGTTCATTCCTTGTCACATAACCTAGGTTGTCTTAACTCTAGGTTCAGTTCTCAACCTATGTTCTGTTACACTAGGTTAGGTTGCCCCACTCCTAGGTCCATTGACTCTAGATTTACTATAACCTATATTCTTTACACTAGGTTAGATGCCACTCGATCTATATGTGCATTTAGTCCATGACTCACATTCTTTACTTGGCATTCTCTACTTGGCTCTCTTATGTCTATCAATCCACTTATATGCATGTTTCTATTATGCTAAGCTTATGTTCTTGCAACATACTTTACACTATGTCATTGCACATATCATTCATCAAGTTATCTACTTGGTACTCATACATAATTAAGTCATCTCTAGGGTTCAGTGTCGCAATATTCATCCTGATGCTTCCTATGTCCAAATGCAAGCCTATGGTGCCGCACGATAAGGGAAGTGTGCAAGCAGACACCCTATGTCCTAATGCGACGCCCATAGCTCCGCACGATCAGAAAGCATACAAGGAGAGTCATCTGGCCATACCAACCCTATCATGCATTTCACTCATTCATTCACATGCATCTACTTAGCATTTATTATATATATCACTAGCATGCATTTCTTCTTATGCGTTATTGAACATGCATCAACAGGAGTTAAGTAACTCTTAGACATACAGGCGACCTAGTCGCTTCGGTAAACGCACCCACCTTGGTTTTGCTCTCCGATTGCTCGTAGTCACTTGCAATCGGCCGCCCGCGGCACCCGTGACCCGGTTCGGCTCGAACTCACGCGCGACCAAACGAACGATCTCCGAATCTCGATCTGAGACTTCGTGCCGTTGCCCCACGCCTTCAAGTTGCCCCGCCCGTTTTCATGAATTTAGGGCTCCTATCTTGCGTCGCGAACATACGGTATGAATATATTAAAATATTAATATCTTTGCAACCGCTCGTCGGATCACCGAACCGAGCGCGCCAACGCGTTCGTTGCACCCCCAATTAGGTTTTTATGGGGTCAAATGAGATCAATCTCATCTATTTCTAAAATCCCCATTTGGATGCCCTAGGTTTGCATCTATGCAAAACCTTCCATCAAACCCCTAGGTTTGAGCTTGATCCTCTATTTAGCCTCAAGGGGTTCTAATCCAACCATTTTTAGGGTTTAAGAAGCCCTCTACGAAAATCCACCATGAGAGGGAGCTTAGAAGCTTACCTCTTCAAGCTTGCTTCGAGCTCGAGGAAGAGGGAGAAGATAGCCATGGAGGTCTCCACCTTGATCTCCATCATCTTCCTCATCTTCTTCCTTCTTCTTCTCTCTTTTCTTTCTTCTCTTTCTTTCTTTCTTCTTGCTTCGGTCGAACAGAGAGAGAGGGAGAGAGTGATCTGAGGGAGGGAGAGAAAGGGTTTTATTACCCTCTATTCACTTAACCCCCTGCATAATTGCAAACAAACCCCTCAACTTTGCAATATTTGAAACAGCCCAAACTGGGCATTTTCGGGCTGCTGAGACCGGACATCCATCAATGTCCGGACCTTGGATGTCCGGACATTCATCAATGTCCCGACCTGGCCTGCGCAGGGCCCTTTTGCCCATTTTCCAGCTTACTGGGTCCGGACATCCACCATTGTCCGGACATCACATTGGATGTCCGGACATTGGATCAATGTCCCGACCCCGCAGGGTCCTCCAGCCCACTCAAGGAATTAGCCAAATTTTTAGCTTTTTCCGTTTCTTCTCCGTTCCAACTCACTTTTGGCCCGTTTGACCTCCGATTCGTTTCAAATCGAACCGAGACTCTCCAAACATGATTTAGATCATGTCCACATCGTCATTTCATCCGCGCACGTGCAGGATTTGGCTCACGGCCCAAAGTAGCCTTTCGGGCTTCGTTCTCGCACCTAGTGCATCGAAAACACCCGAAAGCTCCCAAATTTCACCGGAACCATCCAAATGGCTTTCCAACCAAAGGTACACCGTAAATTCCTAGTTTTCGAAGTCCAGTACCTTACATCCCCCCCTCCTTAAAAAGAGTTTCGTCCCCGAAACTCACTCACTTCCATTATTTCACACCCCAACTCATTTTATCGAGTAATCGGGGACTTCCAATGCACTATTCGATTTCGGAATGGCCTTTCACTAAATGGAATTATTCCAAGGCCCATCCCGAAGAATGTGAGGCTAGTTTCACTCACATTTGTCAAGCACATCCACGAAAGTGCATTACCATCTTTGCGAGCACTAGTGGAAGCGCAAGTCGACATTCAACGACTTTTCACGCTCCAACACTACCCGCAACTAATTTACAAGGAACTTCACCTTGCGTTTACTCGTCTCATCTCCGAGCGCACTCGGATCCAATCACTCACATTGCCTAAAGCAACATCTTAGGAGCATCGCCTAATGGTGAGTGCCTCAATATCAACCGAATCTTGCTCTATCGTGAGATGGCACACTTTGGCACATCCCAACTCCACTCCGTAAAAGGGCATTATCCTCAATTCTCACGTGGCTTCTTCTATCAAAGTGTCTCCTAGAGACCACTTGCTTCAATTTCCAATTGCCACAACTAACTCGGCTCCGTTGCCGCGATCACTTACACGAACACTTGGCTCGCGAATCCTGGCCAACTCTTCGTTAGAGTTATCAATTCACTGCTTACCTCGGTCTCAACGGGTGGACCAATGGTCACCAACCCTACGTCAGCCTATCGCTTAGACGTGTCTCAACTACGCTTAGCGTTCTCTCGTTAATGGCATAGACCCAATCAACCTGTTCGGGCAAAATTCTCACTTGGGAATTCGCACACACTCCAATCAGGAGCTATTAAGACCCCAAACCACATTCAACTCTCGGATTGGGTCACAACCGCACTCTCGGCGCATTATCGATCTTAAGATCCAACACGTGGCATTTCCACGTTCTCGGGTCTAAGCTCGGACTACCGTCCTGACCAAAACTCTCGCCCTACTAATAGGTACCGGGCCGCTGCCTCTCGCAGCTGACTGCGCCTGCCCAATGGGCCCAGGCTCCACAGTCCACAAATGGTCCAGGCACGGGTCGTCCCCAAGCACTACCCGCTAACGTCGTCCTATACGACATGCTCTACAGAGCCACACAATCGGTCGACTCCTAGGCACCTAGTGCAAGCCACCAGCCCCACGAGTGATCCATGGCCCGCTTCACACTTAGCAATGCTGAAGTGCTACTGCCAATTCACCCTCTCGGCTAAATCGAAACCGCACTCTACGAGTACCTGTACTCGGGCGCTCCACACCTCTGTAGCGTTCTACGCTAAGTTTCAGCTTTGGGGCAGGACTGCGCCCCACGCACTGCCTACTAAGCTACTTTTCTAACCCCACATGGAGGTATCACTAGGCCCACAGGCCAAATTTAGCGCTAACCAACTATTTCCTCAATAGTGGTTCTAACTATGCCAGGCTTCCGGCCGCTCGGCCTATGCACCCCTGTTACGGATTTTAAGTTGGCATATTTCGTGAAGTGAGTCCGGAGTCTTGAAGGTTTAAAGAAGAAGAGATGAAGATCGAAGACTCGTATACTCTAAACATGAATCCACAATGCTCGGTAAGTTCAAATATTATGGATGATGATTTATAAATATTTAAAAGTGTTTAGAAGACTTAGGATGTTTTTAAATTGAATATATGAATAAAATTGAGGTTTTCAAATCCTAGTCTATCTCTATGTTTTCTAATTGATTTTAAACAGGTTTTCAAATCCTAGTCTATCTCTATGTTTTCTAATTGATTTTAAACAGGTTTTCAAATCCTAGTCTATCTCTAATTTATTTCCAAAATTAGATTTTCACAATCCTAGTCTACTCCTAAGTCTTCTAAATCTATAAATAAGCGATGAGGGTTCCATTAATTTATATGCTTAGAGTTTAGACCATTATGAAACCCTAGAAACTTGTTGGGTGCTCTCTTTCTTTCTTCAACAACAAGTTTCTATCGGATCAATTCTTGAAACCCTAATTTCTCGTTCTTCATGGAGAATTGATCCGGCTATTGCTTAGAAACATCTTCTACGGTTCTTTAATGATTATCTAAGCAATAAATCATCACCGATCGTATCGTTCTTGCTCCGGACGGAGTGCGCTCGTGGATTCGAGTGGCGTCGTGGATTCGGCGTGATAGGAGGCTTCGTGGATTCGAAGTGGAGGCGTTCGTGGATTCGAACGTGGGCGTGGACAACCCGGCGGCGTGCGCGAGATCCGAAGAAAATAAAGAGAGGTTTGAGTCCGTGGATTCGGTAAATCACCTTGTAATCTTTTATTCTTAGTGGATTGTTATCGCGTGTTGGTCCCGTGGGTTTTTTACTCCGAGTTGGAGTTTTCCCACGTAAATCTCGGTGTGCTTTTTATTTTTCGCGTTTATTTTTATTGCATCGAGATTTGTGGTTTTCGGCCTTTACACCTATTCACCCCCCTCTAGGTGTTGGATACAATCTAGATAGATCCTTGGGGCTACCCCATAACTCACAATTGGTATCAGAGCGTGATCTAGATATATTGCTATCTAATCGCCGAAGAGTTAGTAGGTGTGTTGCAAACTTACGATATGACTTTTCCTACTAACCAATTTTTTTCCAAGTCTTTTTCTCAAAGTATTAGGGTTACGTTGAAAACATCAAAGGAAGAAGACGTGAACTCGGATTCCGACGATGAGGAATCAAACGACGAGGAATTAGCGGAAGCATATCATCAACACCTCGTCGAATCCAAAAAGATGGCGAAGTTCAATAAAAAGTTAAGGCGTCGTCTATTGGAACTTGAAAAGGAGAATAATAATTTGAAGACATCGAATAAAGCTCTTGAGGAGGAGAGGGAATCAATTTTGAATAACAATTCGGTCCTCCAAAAGAAGCTAGAAGAAGCGGATTTAACGATCAAATCTTATAAGGATAAAGTTGGATTTTTGGAGCAACAATTTGAGGAATCATACAAATCCAACCAAGCCTTGACCAATCAAGTCCATCAACTCAAATCCGACGTTCAACAATTTTCTTCGGGATCGAAGAAATTGGATCATATGCTTGGATTGGGTCAAACGAGCAAATTAGGACTTGGATATGAACGGACATACGTTGAGAAGGAGTTAAAGTCGACATCCAAAGTCTCAACGACCTTGAAGGAAAAAGTGTGTCATGGATGTGGCATCAAAGGACACATTAAAAGGAATTGCCCGAAGAAGGATAAGAAAAATCGATCGGCAACATCGAAACCTCAATCGGCATCATCTACTACTCGGCTTTCCCCTCGGAATCAAAAGAAAATTAATTTGAGTCGAGTGCCTCTTTCGGACCGGTTTTCTAAGGAGCAACGGCGAGTTCGACCGAACCCACAACCGAATTGGATCTCAAAACCGAACCATCAAGGGAACCGGATTTCTAATTCAAAGCCTCAACGACAACATCAACCGAAGCTTCAAGCAACGAAACGACCGACGGTTGATCCAAAATCAAAGCAACTCAAACCTAACGTCGACAAGCAAAGACAACGAAACATCCGACAAGTTTGGATCCGGAAAGGTGATATCTTTCCTTACTCTTCGTCTTAGGTTGTTTTTATTGTTTATGTAATGTTTTGATTGGTGCATATTGCATATTTTTCTTTCATTGCATTACATGATTAGACGAGGTTTGATGTTTAAATTTTGTTTTCAAAATCGTTTTGAGGAAAGGTATTTGGGGAGTTTTTAAATTTGATTAAAAATTCGTGAGAAAGGAGATGCTTGAAAATCATTAATTTGGAGAGATTGAAGGTTTTTCAAAGAGCTTTAATCGGTAGTTAAAGTCAATTCAAATTGAACTAAATTCATATTAATTATCGATTTTACTCCATTTTTTATTATTTTGACGATAATTTAATATGTGATTTCTTCTTACATACATTCATCAAAATTTTGAAATTAATTTTAATCTCTTAGTATTTAATTCATCTTGGTTGTGAATGTTGATTATAATTGATGGATATTTACTAATTGACTATGATTCGTCAAAATTATTTTCAATTGTGAAATTGTCTAATTTAGGGGGAGTTTGAATATTTAAAAAAAAAGAAGGAGAAACTCCAAGTATAAAAGATGTGGAAAGAGTTACATCCGAAAGAAGTGTGAAAACTACCACCACATGTAGGAAAGAGCTACCACCCCGGTCGTCCGGTATGTGTGTGAAGCTACCACATGGGTAATTATATGAAAAACCGAAAAGGTTGAAAAAATATGTATGAATATTTTAGAATTTTCGGTGATATAAGGTGATAGTTTGAAAAGGATGCTCAAAGAGCCGTGCCTTATTAGTTAAATCTCTATTTTGAACGAATTGCGACAAATTGGTGTCAATTTTGCCAAATTTTTAAAAATTATTTTTCATCAATTTGCATCTTGATAACTTTAAAACATTAGATTATTTTTAATATCAAATTTTGATGTTTTGATGTCTTTTGAAATCACTTAATATTTTATCTTCATCATAATAATTTTTGGAGTACAACTTTTAATTTTTATGAAATTAATCTAATTTTGAAGGATTTTTTAAAAATACAAGGCAAAATTTTTGATGAGGAGGACACGGAGTAATTTTACCTTTTTGAGCTTCATTATCTATATTTTATCTTTTCTCTCCTAGGACTATTTCTAGTTTGCTTATTTTTGGTATCAAGATTTGTAACTATGACATGACTACTTTCTTTTTGCTAGTTTGCTTTTCTCTCTATTTGTGTTTCTTTTTGGCAATTTTTGACAAAAAGGGGGAGAATGAAGAACAAGGTATAGAGGGAGAAGATATTTGGTATTTGACGCATACACGAAGGGGGAGACATGATGAGATTAAGGAGGGAGAAGGAGAGAATATTTTTGAACAACGAGAAGTTGGAGAAAAGAACAAAAAGGGAGAAGAGGTATAAAATATTTTTGAATATTTGTTGAAAATTTGTTTTGCAGGAAATCAATTCTTCAAGACTCCTAGTTGCGTCTAAGTCATAGAGTTTGTTTAGGAGTTGCAAAATTATAATTTTGTATTTTTTTTGGATCTTTCACGCGAGAAGTTCATTGTTTTGGTGATGGCAATGAATTTCAATTTTTATTTTTGGAGAGATGAGCGTTGTGCGTATTTTTATGTATTGTTGGGTTTTGTCACGAAATTGCCAAAGGGGGAGATTGTTACGGATTTTAAGTTGGCATATTTCGTGAAGTGAGTCCGAGTCTTGAAGGTTTAAAGAAGAAGAGATGAAGATCGAAGACTCGTATACTCTAAACATGAATCCACAATGCTCGGTAAGTTCAAATATTATGGATGATGATTTATAAATATTTAAAAGTGTTTAGAAGACTTAGGATGTTTTTAAATTGAATATATGAATAAAATTGAGGTTTTCAAATCCTAGTCTATCTCTATGTTTTCTAATTGATTTTAAACAGGTTTTCAAATCCTAGTCTATCTCTATGTTTTCTAATTGATTTTAAACGGGTTTTCAAATCCTAGTCTATCTCTAATTTATTTCCAAAATTAGATTTTCACAATCCTAGTCTACTTCTAAGTCTTCTAAATCTATAAATAAGCGATGGGGGTTCCATTAATTTATATGCTTAGAGTTTAGACCATTATGAAACCCTAGAAACTTGTTGGGTGCTCTCTTTCTTTCTTCAACAACAAGTTTCTATCGGATCAATTCTTGAAACCCTAATTTCTCGTTCTTCATGGAGAATTGATCCGGCTATTGCTTAGAAACATCTTCTACGGTTCTTTAATGATTATCTAAGCAATAAATCATCACCGATCGTATCGTTCTTGCTCCGGACGGAGTGCGCTCGTGGATTCGAGTGGCGTCGTGGATTCGGCGTGATCGGAGGCTTCGTGGATTCGAAGTGGAGGCGTTCGTGGATTCGAACGTGGGCGTGGACAACCGGCGGCGTGCGCGAGATCCGAAGAAAATAAAGAGAGGTTTGAGTCCGTGGATTCGGTAAATCACCTTGTAATCTTTTATTCTTAGTGGATTGTTATCGCGTGTTGGTCCCGTGGGTTTTTTTACTCCGAGTTGGAGTTTTCCCACGTAAATCTCGGTGTGCTTTTTATTTTTCGCGTTTATTTTTATTGCATCGAGATTTGTGGTTTTCGGCCTTTACACCTATTCACCCCCCTCTAGGTGTTGGATACAATCTAGATAGATCCTTGGGGCTACCCCATAACTCACAACCCCAACTACACGAGCACCACTCGCCCACCTCAATTCGAGGTATCACTTGGCCTCACATGTGCGTACTCGGCAACTAATCGATCATGCTGTCAACAGCGGTTCTAGTTCCACCGTCGGTCTATCGGTACTATATCCGAAACATTCGGATTACTCGGGTATCCCCAAGTATCACGGCTCAACTCTCGCAATTCACCACTCGTTGCCTTGAGAGTCGCCGCACCACTTCATCTCCACCACGAGTCTCATCTCTCGCTCACGAATCACAACTAGCCATTTGCTAGTGCCACTCAGCTTTCACATTGCAAGCATGCCCGGGTATCTCCTCTCACCCGTCACTAGGTCCCTACTATAATGATGTATCAATAGTAGCAACTGACCACTCAATGAAGGCATGCAATCCATTAACTTAAAATCATGCAGAAGCTCACGCTTGATTTAATTAACTCATACCTGCCCCGAAATCATCAGCGGCAGACTCCGCAACCTGGGTCGCATATCCGTGGGCGTGAACCCTCCGGTTCCTTGATCACCACACCTCGCTCTCCAGACCGTGCCAAAGGTTGCACGCCCACAGATTGTCCGGGAGAGGAGAATGCCGTCGCCAACATCAAGGTGTGACTCTCGTCTTGCGGGCACTCATCCCGCATATGGCCTGGCTGCCCACAACGGATACACCTTCCATCACGCAGCGCACACCGCCGCGCCTGGTGGGAGCCACCACAGATCACACATCCAGAGGAGGATCGGGTAGAAGACGACTTCGAGTGGTGGCTGGAACCTGACTGACCACCTGAATCGCCAAACAATGGCCTCGCCCCTCTTCGCTCATGGCCACGAGATTTGCGCTGCTCACGCACGAAAGCCTCACCATGCTCGGCCCACAATGCTCGGTCCAACACCTCCGCGAAGGTTGTGAGCTTAAGGATTTGAACCTCCTTGTAAATCCCCGGTCGAAGTCCATGTAGGAACCATTCGGCCATTTCCTTGTCATCCCGCACTACATCCGGGACACAATTCACGATACGAGAAAACTCCCGTTCGTACTCTCTCACAGAGCGATCTCCTTGTCGCAGCTTCCTGAACTTGTCCTGAAGCTTTCTCTTTTCAGTATCGGGGAAGTACGTGGAAAACACCAACCCCCGAAACTCATCCCACGCTATAGGAGGGAGTCTAGGCGATCGATTTCGTCGAATGCCCTTCCACCACGCCTTCGCTGACTGCTTTAAGCAATGCACAGCTAGGGTACCTTATCCCGCTCCAAGGTGTTCAACTCCTCGAAAAGCGTTTCCATAGAGTCAATCCACATCTCCACGATCCATGGATCGACATTCTCTCCATCGAAGACAAGCGGATCGAACTCTTTGAAGGTCATAAGGGCCGCCAAAGCCCGCCCTTTCTCTGCCTCCATTTCCACAGAACCAGGAGCTGCTGCCCCCGAATCCGTCGCCATTCCTGTCGGCACACGGCGCGCGCTACAACACACACGGCGCACACAACAACTCATGGAGCTCCTTGAGTGCTCCTCTGTCGCAGCACTACGCCCATGAGCGTACTCATCTGCTCGCGGAGCACCGGGTCTCCACTCGCCTCGGACTGCTCAGGAACATCACTTGTCCCCGCCCGCGCCGATCTAGATGAAGATCGCCTACGCGGTGCCATTGCTTCCTGAAACAGGACAACTCGATTAATTCTCGACCAACTTGGGTCGAACTCGAGACCACTAATACCGGCTCAAAAGCTAATCAGGCGAAAGTCGTGCGAGGGCATCTATTCTCATCACTCGATTTCATGTTGTGTATACCCAACATGAACATCCTCGGTTGAGAATAAACCACACCTCGAGTCTACCTCTAATATCCGTCTTAGAGGTTTCTAACTCTTGACCCAATCGATTAACCTTTCGCCAATAGTCACAAGTTCTCGTCTCTCACGAGCCTTATTCTCCTATGGTTTACTATCCGAGGGTCTCCTAGGTTTGCCTAAACCATTGTCCCATTCTCTACTTTATGCTCTGATACCAACTAATCTGTCACGCCCCGAGCCCGCCAATTCGGTCGGATTCGGCGCGCCGGCAGACCGCCGAACGGACAGAGTTTCCCCTGTACGTCCAAGGCGTCGCAATCGATATAATTACAAGAAGGTTCCAACTAGGAACAGTATTCAACATACAACGATTGCATAAGGAAGCTAGGTATCAAACAACATAAACACATCCTATGTTATTACATTCATTCCACATTCATTTTACATCACCGATTAATTTACATTAGACTTCCAAATACAATCTACTCATTATTACATCATTTCACCCGTTAGTTACATTTTGCTCACTACCCTCTAGTCCCCGCTATTAAAACGGCCTCAGGGTACTGCTACCTCTGGTCTCCTGGTAGGGCGCTATCTACAGATCTACGCCCTTGCCTCGCGCTACTGCTGCGCCGCTCACGTGTATACCTGTACCCCCAAAACCACAACACGGGGGTGAGAACTATTGTCCATAGTTCTCGTGGGTACGGTCACCCAAGAGAACAGCTCGACCAATAGGTCCAAGGAGGCACTGCAAATATGTTAGTCCAAAAACATATATAGATATATAACTTGCAACTAACATAAAAACATGCCTCACAAATGCAACATGCAAATTATTACTTTAGCTCTTAGCTTTTCTTCACCTTTTCGCTATTCTGTACATTAGCCATTTCAATATTACTTAGATATTCATTAATTTAGCTATTAATAAATTATACCAGGTGCAAATCTAAGGTTTCTACTTACCTTAGCTCATGTCATTAACTTCCAAGGTTTCTATAACCCTAGGTTCCATCTCAAGTCCAACTTGCTTCTAAGGTGTCTATTACCTTAGGTTCACCATACATATCACTAGCCCTCAAGGTTCTTTCTACCTGATACCAGCTAGCCACCCGACTCGGCCACGAGTCAATCAATAGCGGATAATCCGCACTTTGCCTGGCTCGAGGTGAAGGACCCTGTCACTAGCACCTCGGCCTGCAAGCCAAGAACCACATCGCCCAACGGTCCGCCCGAAGGTCCGTGCACCGTGGTCAGGAATCCGCCAGTGGGAGAGTAACATGCCGCATACACCCATAGCCAAGATTCCCTGATAGGGAGAGGAACATGCCGCATACACCCTAGCGCTCTCTTTGTTCTTGCTCAATCATAATCCTCGAAGTTCTTCAGGTGGGAGAGGAACATGCCGCGTACACCCGTGGACCCAGAACTATCGAGCTCACAATTACTGGGATTCCGGAATCCACTTTCCACTTTGCTTGAGGGTTGGCCTTAACCCTCAAGAGTCGACCCAATAGGTCCATTGTTCTTTACATCCTAGGTCCACTTGACTCTAGGGTTCATTCCTTGTCACATAACCTAGGTTGTCTTAACTCTAGGTTCAGTTCTCAACCTATGTTCTGTTACACTAGGTTAGGTTGCCCCACTCCTAGGTCCATTGACTCTAGATTTACTATAACCTATATTCTTTACACTAGGTTAGATGCCACTCGATCTATATGTGCATTTAGTCCATGACTCACATTCTTTACTTGGCATTCTCTACTTGGCTCTCTTATGTCTATCAATCCACTTATATGCATGTTTCTATTATGCTAAGCTTATGTTCTTGCAACATACTTTACACTATGTCATTGCACATATCATTCATCAAGTTATCTACTTGGTACTCATACATAATTAAGTCATCTCTAGGGTTCAGTGTCGCAATATTCATCCTGATGCTTCCTATGTCCAAATGCAAGCCTATGGTGCCGCACGATAAGGGAAGTGTGCAAGCAGACACCCTATGTCCTAATGCGACGCCCATAGCTCCGCACGATAGGAAAGCATACAAGAAGAGTCATCCGGCCATACCAACCCTATCATGCATTTCACTCATTCATTCACATGCATCTACTTAGCATTTATTATATATATCACTAGCATGCATTTCTTCTTATGCGTTATTGAACATGCATCAACGAGTTAAGTAACTCTTAGACATACGGGCGACCTAGTCGCTTCGGTACGCACCCACCTTGGTTTTGCTCTCCGATTGCTCGTAGTCACTTGCAATCGGCGCGGCACCCGTGACCCGGTTCGGCTCGAACTCACGCGCGACCAAACGAACGATCTCCGAATCTCGATCTGAGACTTCGTGCCGTTGCCCCACGCCTTCAAGTTGCCCCAGTTCCGTTTTCATGAATTTAGGGCTCCTATCTTGCGTGCTGCGGACATCTGGTATGAATATATTAAAATATTAATATCTTTGCAACCGCTCGTCGGATCACCGAACCGAGCGCGCCAACGCGTTCGTTGCACCCCCAATTAGGTTTCTATGGGGTCAAATGAGATCAATCTCATTTATTTCTAAAATCCCCATTTGGATGCCCTAGGTTTGCATCTATGCAAAACCTTCCATCAAACCCCTAGGTTTGAGCTTGATCCTCTATTTAGCCTCAAGGGGTTCTAATCCAACCATTTTTAGGGTTTAAGAAGCCCTCTACGAAAATCCACCATGAGAGGGAGCTTAGAAGCTTACCTCTACAAGCTTGCTTCGAGCTCGAGGAAGAGGGAGAAGATAGCCATGGAGGTCTCCACCTTGATCTCCATCATCTTCCTCATCTTCTTCCTTCTTCTCTCTTTTCTTTCTTCTCTTTCTTTCTTTCTTCTTGCTTCGGTCGAACAGAGAGAGAGGGAGAGAGTGATCTGAGGGAGGGAGAGAAAGGGTTTTATTACCCTCTATTCACTTAACCCCCTGCATAATTGCAAACAAACCCCTCAACTTTGCAATATTTGAAACAGCCCAAACTGGGCATTTTCGGGCTGCTGAGACCGGACATTCATCAATGTCCGGACCTTGGATGTCCGGACATTCATCAATGTCCCGACCTGGCCTGCGCAGGGCCCTTTTGCCCATTTTCCAGCTTACTGGGTCCGGACATCCACCATTGTCCGGACATCACATTGGATGTCCGGACATTGGATCAATGTCCCGACCCCGCAGGGTCCTCCAGCCCACTCAAGGACTTAGCCAAATTTTCAGCTTTTTCCGTTTCTTCTCCGTTCCAACTCACTTTTGGCCCGTTTGACCTCCGATTCGTTTCAAATCGAACCGAGACTCTCCAAACATGATTTAGATCATGTCCACATCGTCATTTCATCCGCGCACGTGCCGGATTTGGCTCACGGCCCAAAGTAGCCTTTCGGGCTTCGTTCTCGCACCTAGTGCATCGAAAACACCCGAAAGCTCCCAAATTTCACCGGAACCATCCAAATGGCTTTCCAACCAAAGGTACACCGTAACTTCCTAGTTTTCGAAGTCCAGTACCTTACATCCCCCCCTCCTTAAAAAGAGTTTCGTCCCCGAAACTCACTCACTTCCATTATTTCACACCCCAACTCATTTTATCGAGTAATCGGGGACTTCCAATGCACTATTCGATTTCGGAATGGCCTTTCACTAAATGGAATTATTCCAAGGCCCATCCCGAAGAATGTGAGGCTAGTTTCACTCACATTTGTCAAGCACATCCACGAAAGTGCATTACCATCTTTGCGAGCACTAGTGGAAGCGCAAGTCGACATTCAACGACTTTTCACGCTCCAACACTACCCGCAACTAATTTACAAGGAACTTCACCTTGCGTTTACTCGTCTCATCTCTGAGCGCACTCGGATCCAATCACTCACATTGCCTAAAGCAACATCTTAGGAGCATCGCCTAATGGTGAGTGCCTCAATATCAACCGAATCTTGCTCTATCGTGAGATGGCACACTTTGGCACATCCCAACTCCACTCCGTAAAAGAGCATTATCCTCAATTCTCACGTGGCTTCTTCTATCAAAGTGTCTCCTAGAGACCACTTGCTTCAATTTCCAATTGCCACAACTAACTCGGCTCCGTTGCCGCGATCACTTACACGAACACTTGGCTCGCGAATCCTGGCCAACTCTTCGTTAGAGTTATCAATTCTCTACCTCGGTCTCAACGGGTGGACCAATGGTCACCAACCCTACGTCGCCTATCGCTTAGACGTGTCTCAACTACGCTTAGCGTTCTCTCGTTAATGGCATAGACCCAATCAACCTGTTCGGGCAAAATTCTCACTTGGGAATTCGCACACACTCCAATCAGGAGCTATTAAGACCCCAAACCACATTCAACTCTCGGATTGGGTCACAACCGCACTCTCGGCGCATTATCGATCTTAAGATCCAACACGTGGCATTTCCACGTTCTCGGGTCTAAGCTCGGACTACCGTCCTGACCAAAACTCTCGCCCTACTAATAGGTACCGGGCCGCTGTTACGGATTTTATGTTGGCATATTTCGTGAAGTTAGTTCGGAGTCTTGAAGGTTTAGAGAAGATGAGACGAAGATCGAAGACTCGCAGACTCGAAACGTAAATCCACAATGCTCGGTAAGTTCAAATACTGATGATGATGATTTATATACTTTAACAAGTGTTTAGAAGACATTAGGATTGTTGAAATTGAGTTTTAACTAATTTGGTTCTTCACTCTGCATATCTGGTTGAGAGGACCGGTCTCCACATTGAGAGGACCGGTCCCAGTAAGCACCCTCTGCGCACCTTTGCACAGAGGACCGGTCTCCACAAGCGGAAGACCGGTCCCGAGAGCTCCCTATGCGCAACTTTGCACGGAGGACCGGTCTCCACAAAGGAGGACCGGTCCCGAGGCTGAAATTCACATATCGGAATAAGACCGGTCCCCCGGCATGTGAGACCGGTCCCTCGGTGATTAATATTTTATTGCGCAAGGGAGGACCGGTCTCTGATCTGGAGGACCGGTCCCTCGATACGAAATCTGTTTTAAAGATTTATTTTTTCTAATCCAAATCTATCTAGAAGTCTTCTAAACCTATAAATAAGATGTAGGGGTGTTTCAAAAAGATGATTAAGCCTAGATTATTTATGAAAAACCCTAGAAGCTTGTAGGTAGCCGTTTTCCTCATCTTCTACATCAAGCTTCTCCCAAATTGATTCTCGGTGCCCTAATTCTTAATGTTTTTCTAGAATCAATTTGAGAATTGCTTAGAGATTATTCCCATAGATCTTTAATGAGAATCTAAGCAATAAATCATCATCGATCGTATTGTTTTTGCTCCGGACGGAGTGCGCTCGTGGATTCGAGTGGGCGTCGTGGATTCGGCGTGATCAAGGCTTCGTGGATTCGAAGTGGAGGCGTTTCGTGGATTCGGGACGTGGCGTTCGTGGACTCGGACGTGAGGGCGTGGACAACCCGAAGGAGGATTGCGCGGAGATCCATAGGAGAGTTAGAGAGGTCGAGTCCGTGGAGTTCGGTATCACCTTGTAATCTTTTCTCTTATTGATTGTTTATTCGCGTGTTGGTCCGTGGGTTTTTTACTCCGAGTTTGGAGTTTTCCCACGTAAATCTCGGTGTGCTTTTTATTTTCCGCATTTACTTTTATCGCATCGAGAATTTGTGGTTTTTGGCCGATACACCTATTCACCCCCCTCTAGGTGTTGTTTGATACAATCTAGATAGATCCTTGGGGCTTCCCCGTAACTCACAATTGGTATCAGAGCGGGATCTAGATATATTGCTATCTAATGAAGGTGGTAACATTAATCGACCACCGCTCTTCGACGGCACGAATTATGCCTATTGGAAAGTTCGCATGAGAGCTTTTCTAATAGCGATCGATGAGCGGGTGTGGCAAGCGATTGAATTCGGATGGAAACATCCAATCGAAAAGGTCGATAATGTTGAAACGCCGAAACCACGAAATAAGTGGACGAAAGATGAAAACGAGTCATCTTCGTTTAACGGTAAAGGAATTAATGCTTTATTCAATTCTTTATCGCAAACGGAGTTTACTCGCGTTTCGGCTTGTAACACCGCGAAGGAAATTTGGGATACTCTACAAATTACACATGAGGGTACAAGTCTAGTAAAAATTCAAAAGCTCCAGATGTTGACTAGTAAATTTGATTCTATTCGAATGGAGGAGCATGAATCGTTTACCGATTATTATACTAGACTTCAAGACATTATCAATACATGTGCTAATTTGGGAGAGAAAATCCCGGAGTCTAAAGTAGTTAGAAAAATTCTTCGAACTCTTCTGGAACGCTTTAGGGCAAAAGTTGCCGCAATTGAAACGGTAAAGCATCCGGATGAGATGAAAGTCGAAGAGTTAGTAGGTGCTTTACAAACGTATGAGATGACTTTTCCTACTAATCAATCTTCTTCCAAGTCTTTTTCTAAAAGCACAGGAATTGCACTCAAATCAACTAACGAAGAAGACCACGGCACGGATGCCGTCGGAGATGTTTCGCTCGCAAATTTCGAACATCAATTGGCGCGTCTAACGAAGAAATTTCGCCGGAATTACCGAAAGAAGAACGATGCTTCATCTGCGAAGCAAAAATTATTTTCTAAATCTTCTTCATCTTCTAAATTGAAAGATAAAAAACTTGCAAAGTCCGCAAAAGAAAAGAATGAATTTGAAGGGGAGATCCAATGCTATAAATGCAAAGGCTATGGTCATATAGCACCTGATCGTCCTTCAAAGAAAAGTTACAAACAAAAAGCTTTGCAAGCAAAAACTTGGGATGATTCTACTTCGGGTGAATCAAGTTCAAGTGACGAAGAGAACAACGAAAATCTTGCGTTATTTACTAATATGTTTTTGCCTTCGTCTTCTAATGTAGCTTGTTTATCTTCAATTGTATCTAACTCAAATCTTTCTCTCTTCGCATGGGTCTTCGAGCGACATCGACGAAAGCGAGGAGGAATCGAACGACGAGGATATAGCCGAAGCATACAATCAACTTCTTGTTGAGTCGCGAAAGATGGCGAAACTCAATAAGAAGTTGAGGCGTCGTTTATTCGATCTTGAAGAAGAGAACAAGAATTTGAAGACAACAAATAAGACTCTTGAGGAGGAACGGAATCGATTTTGAACAACAATTCGGTCCTCCAAAAGAAGCTAGAAGAAGCGGAATCAACGATCAAATCACATCAAGACAAGATTGGATTTTTGGAGCAACAATTTAAGGAAACCTACACATCCAATCAAGAGCTAACCAAGCAAGTTCGTCAACTTAAGTGCGACATACAACAATTTTCTGTCGGATCGAAGAAATTGGATCATATGCTCGGATTGGGTCAATCGAACAAGTTGGGTCTCGGATATGAAAGGACGTATGTTGAGAAGGATCAAAAGACGACATCAAAAGTCTCAACAACTTTGAAGGACAAGGTGTGTCATCGATGTGGCATCAAAGGACACATCAAAAAGAGTTGCCCGAACAAAAATTTCAAGTCTCAATCGGCAACTTCGAAACGACAATTGGTATTAACTAACACTCGACATCCCCCACGGAATCAAAAGAAAAATCAAGTTAGTCGAGTACCTCGTGCAAACCGAATCTCAAAACCGAACCATCAAGGGAGTTCTAATTCTAAGCCTCAACGAAAATATCAACCGAAGGTTCAAGCATCGAAACGACTAACGGTTGATCCCAATACAAGGCAAATCAAACCGAACGTCGACAAGCAAAGACAACGAAAGATCCAACAAGTGTGGATCCGGAAAGGTGATATCTTTCCTTGCACTTCGTCCTAGTTTGTTTTCATTATGTAATGTTTTGATTGGTGCATTTTGCATATTTTTCTTTCATTGCATTACATGTTTAGATGAGGTTTATTGTTTAAAATTTTGTTTTGAAAATCTTTTGAGGAAAGGTATTTGGGGAGTTTTTAATTTGATTGAAAAATTTTTGAGAGTGGCAATGATTGAAAATCATAAATGTAGAGAGATTAAAGGTTTTTCAAAAAGCCTTAACCGGTATTTAAAGTCAATTCAAATTGGACTAAATTCATATTAATTATCGGCTTTACTTCACTTGTTATTATTTTGACGATAATTTAATATGTGATTTCTTCTTACATACATTCATCAAAATGTTGAAATTAATTTTAATCTTTTAGTAATTAATTCATCTTGGTAGTGAATGATTGAATATAATTGATGGATATTTGCTAATTGACTAAGATTCGTCAAAATTATTTTCAATTATGAGATTGTCTAATTTAGGGGAGTTTGAATATTTTTTTTTAAAAAAAGGAAAAACTCCTAAGTATAAAAGATGTGGAAAGAGTTACATCCGAAGGAGTGTGAAAACTACCACCACATGTAGGAAAGAGCTACCACCCGGTCGTCCGCACGTGTGTGAAGCTACCACATGAGAAATTATATGAAAAACCGAAAAGGTTGAAAAAATATGTATATATGAATATTTTAATATTTTCGGCGATATAAGGTGATAGTTTGAAAAAGATGCTCAAAGAGCCACTCCCGGTGCTTTATTAGTTAAATCTCTATTTTGAACGAGTTGCGACAAATTGGTGTCAATTTGTCAAATTTCTAAAAATTATTTTTCATCAATTTCCATCTTGATGACTTTAAATCATTAGATTTTTCTTAATATCAAATTTTGATGAATTGATGTCTTTTGAAATCAAATAATATTTTATTTTCATCATAGTAATTTTTGAAGTGAAATCATTAATTTTATGAAATTAATCTAATTTTGAAGGATTTTTGAGAAAACAAGGCAAATTTTTTTAATGAGGAGGACACGAAGTGATTTTACCTTTTTTAGTCTCATTATCTATGTTTTATCTTTTTTCTCTACTTTTAACTGTGACGTGACTACTTTCTATTTGCTAGTTTGTTTTTCTCTCTATTTGTGTTTCTTTTTGACAATTTTTGACTAATTGGGTGAGAAGAATTGGAAACTTGAATTGTATTTCATGCGGGGGGAAGATTTTCATGAACAAAGGGGAGAGATTGTTATTTTCATATATTAGATTTTCATGAACAAAGGGGAGAGATTGTTATTGTCATATATTTTCTTTACTACTGACCTTGTTTATGAACTTTGTTCGTGGAGAAAATTGTCTTTTTGCAGGTTTTTGAAATCAAAACATCAAGACTCCTTGTGTCTAAGTCATAGAGTTTGTTTAGGAGTTGCAAAATTATAATTTTGTATTTCTTTGGATCTTTCACGCGAGAAGTTCATTGTTTTGGTGATGGCAATGAATTTCATTTTTTTGTGAGTTGAGCGTTGTGAGTATTTTAATGTAATTTTGGGTTTTGTCACGAAATTGCCAAAGGGGGAGATTGTTACGGATTTTATGTTGGCATATTTCGTGAAGTTAGTTCGGAGTCTTGAAGGTTTAGAGAAGATGAGACGAAGATCGAAGACTCGCAGACTCGAAACGTAAATCCACAATGCTCGGTAAGTTCAAATACGATGATGATGATTTATATACTTTAACAAGTGTTTAGAAGACATTAGGATTGTTGAAATTGAGTTTTAACTAATTTGGTTCTTCACTCGCATATCTGTTGAGAGGACCGGTCTCCACATTGAGAGGACCGGTCCCGATAAGCACCATCTGCGCACCTTTGCACGAGAGGACCGGTCTCCACAACCGGAAGACCGGTCCCGAGAGCTCCCTATGCGCAACTTTGCACGAGAGGACCGGTCTCCACAAAGGGAGGACCGGTCCCGAGGGCCGGAAATTCACATATCGTTGAATAAGACCGGTCCCCGGCATGTGAGACCGGTCCCTCGGTGATTAATATTTTATTGCGCAAGGAGGACCGGTCTCGATCCGGAGGACCGGTCCTCGATACGAAATCTGTTTTAAAGATTTATTTTTCTAATCCAAATCTATCTAGAAGTCTTCTAAACCTATAAATAAGATGTAGGGGTGTTTCAAAAAGATGATTAAGCCTAGATTATTTATGAAAAACCCTAGAAGCTTGTAGGTAGCCGTTTTCCTCATCTTCTACATCAAGCTTCTCCCAAATTGATTCTCGGTGCCCTAATTCTTAATGTTTTTCTAGAATCAATTTGAGAATTGCTTAGAGATTATTCCCATAGATCTTTAATGAGAATCTAAGCAATAAATCATCATCGATCGTATTGTTTTTGCTCCGGACGGAGTGCGCTCGTGGATTCGAGTGGGCGTCGTGGATTCGGCGTGATCAAGGCTTCGTGGATTCGAAGTGGAGGCGTTTCGTGGATTCGGGACGCGGCGTTCGTGGACTCGGACGTGAGGGCGTGGACAACCCGAAGGAGGATTGCGCGGAGATCCATAGGAGAGTTAGAGAGGTCGAGTCCGTGGAGTTCGGTATCACCTTGTAATCTTTTCTCTTATTGATTGTTTATTCGCGTGTTGGTCCCGTGGGTTTTTTACTCCGAGTTTGGAGTTTTCCCACGTAAATCTCGGTGTGCTTTTTATTTTCCGCATTTACTTTTATCGCATCGAGAATTTGTGGTTTTTGGCCGATACATCTATTCACCCCCCTCTAGGTGTTGTTTGATACAATCTAGATAGATCCTTGGGGCTTCCCCGTAACTCACAGCCGCTGCCTCTCGCAGCTGACTGCGCCTGCCCAATGGGCCCAGGCTCCACAGTCCACAAATGGTCCAGGCACGGGTCGTCCCCAAGCACTACCCGCTAACGTCGTCCTATACGACATGCTCTACAGAGCCACACAATCGGTCGACTCCTAGGCACCTAGTGCAAGCCACCAGCCCCACGAGTGATCCATGGCCCGCTTCACACTTAGCAATGCTGAAGTGCTACTGCCAATTCACCCTCTCGGCTAAATCGAAACCGCACTCTACGAGTACCTGTACTCGGGCGCTCCACACCTCTGTAGCGTTCTACGCTAAGTTTCAGCTTTGGGGCAGGACTGCGCCCCACGCACTGCCTACTAAGCTACTTTTCTAACCCCACATGGAGGTATCACTAGGCCCACAGGCCAAATTTAGCGCTAACCAACTATTTCCTCAATAGTGGTTCTAACTATGCCAGGCTTCCGGCCGCTCGGCCTATGCACCCCAACTACACGAGCACCACTCGCCCACCTCAATTCGAGGTATCACTTGGCCTCACATGCGCGTACTCGGCAACTAATCGATCATGCTGTCAACAGTGGTTCTAGTTCCACCGTCGGTCTATCGGTACTACATCCGAAACATTCGGATTACTCGGGTATCCCCAAGTATCACGGCTCAACTCTCGCAATTCACCACTCGTTGCCTTGAGAGTCGCCGCACCACTTCATCTCCACCACGAGTCTCATCTCTCGCTCACGAATCACAACTAGCCATTTGCTAGTGCCACTCAGCTTTCACACTGCAAGCATGCCCGGGTATCTCCTCTCACCCGTCACTAGGTCCCTACTATAATGATGTATCAATAGTAGCAACTGACCACTCAATGAAGGCATGCAATGCATTAACTTAAAATCATGCAGAAGCTCACGCTTGATTTAATTAACTCATACCTGCCCCGAAATCATCAGCGGCAGACTCCGCAACCTGGGTCGCATATCCGTGGCCGCTTGGCGCTCGCCGTGAACCCTCCGGTTCCTTGATCACCACACCTCGCTCTCCAGACCGTGCCAAAGGTTGCACGCCCACAGATTGTCCGGGAGAGGAGAATGCCGTCGCCAACATCAAGGTGTGACTCTCGTCTTGCGGGCACTCATCCCGCATATGGCCTGGCTGCCCACAACGGATACACCTTCCATCACGCAGCGCACACCGCCGCGCCTGGTGGGAGCCACCACAGATCACACATCCAGAGGAGGATCGGGTAGAAGACGACTTCGAGTGGTGGCTGGAACCTGACTGACCACCTGAATCGCCAAACAATGGCCTCGCCCCTCTTCGCTCATGCCCACGAGATTCGCGCTGCTCACGCACGAAAGCCTCGCAATGCTCGGCCCACAATGCTCGGTCCAACACCTCCGCGAAGGTTGTGAGCTTAAGGATTTGAACCTCCTTGTAAATCCCCGGTCGAAGTCCATGTAGGAAGCTAAGAAGCCCTCTACGAAAATCCACCATGAGAGGGAGCTTAGAAGCTTACCTCTACAAGCTTGCTTCGAGCTCGAGGAAGAGGGAGAAGATAGCCATGGAGGTCTCCACCTTGATCTCCATCATCTTCCTCATCTTCTTCCTTCTTCTTCTCTCTTTTCTTTCTTCTCTTTCTTTCTTTCTTCTTGCTTCGGTCGAACAGAGAGAGAGGGAGAGAGTGATCTGAGGGAGTGAGAGGGAGAGAAAGGGTTTTATTACCCTCTATTCACTTAACCCCCTGCATAATTGCAAACAAACCCCTCAACTTTGCAATATTTGAAACAGCCCAAACTGGGCATTTTCGGGCTGCTGAGACCGGACATTCATCAATGTCCGGACCTTGGATGTCCGGACATTCATCAATGTCCCGACCTGGCCTGCGCAGGGCCCTTTTACCCATTTTCCAGCTTACTGGGTCCGGACATCCACCATTGTCCGGACATCACATTGGATGTCCGAACATTGGATCAATGTCCCGACCCCGCAGGGTCCTCCAGCCCACTTACGGACTTAGCCAAATTTTCAGCTTTTTCCGTTTCTTCTCCGTTCCAACTCACTTTTGGCCCGTTTGACCTCCGATTCGTTTCAAATCGAACCGAGACTCTCCAAACATGATTTAGATCATGTCCACATCGTCATTTCATCCGCGCAAGTGCCGGATTTGGCTCACGGCCCAAAGTAGCCTTTCGGGCTTTGTTCTCGCACCTAGTGCATCGAAAACACCCGAAAGCTCCCAAATTTCACCGGAACCATCCAAATGGCTTTCCAACCAAAGGTACACCGTAACTTCCTAGTTTTAGAAATCCAGTACCTTACAATCAGTCTCCATCTGGCGTCGAACACTGTCGGGGAAATAGTGCTCCAGTAATAGTCCATTGAACCTCGTCCAAGTCATCGCTGCCAAGTCGGTGCTCGGGTTCTCCTGAATATCCCGCCACCACTGATAGGCCTCGCCGTCCAGATGGTGAGTGGCGAGCCACACTCTGTCCCCCTCCTCGACAAAGGTATCCCGAAATAGCTTTTCCATGTGCATAAGCTATTTCTCCACAATCCAGTGATCCACGTTCTCGCCGTCGAATATACGTGGATTGCACCTCCTGAACTCGTTGAGGCGGCTCATTAGTCGGTCTCGCTCTAGCCCCTCAACCAGCGTAGGGAACACTGCTCCTCCCGGGGGCATCTGAACTGGCGGTGCCGTCGCTACTCTCTCCTGGCGTGCCACAGACGGCACAGAATGCAAAGATCCGGGCGCTGGAGTCGGCGCCCTCGGTGCTACCACCTCGGGCCGGTGGTGGTCGGAGCTGGCCTCCCCGGCACGTCACGTCGCTTCATCCTCTCGTCTGTCGGCGCCGCGCCGCTGCTTCGCCGCCGGGCCGCCGCCGTCATCGAGCCACAAGGTCGGTGAGGACCGCCACTCGATCCTCGGCTCGCGGACCTCGCTGGACTCAGAAGTAGCTGAGGTCTCGACCTCCTCTAGGCGTGCCATGTTATCTGCCCCGACGGATTGGGAGCGAGTAATAGGCATCAACCCTGCAACAACATAAAAGCGCAAGTTAATAAAACCCACGCTATCGCAATCCCCACTCGACCCAAATCGTGCGAAAGTCAAGACGTGTGCTTTCTACTAACCCCCGATGTTACGTTGTCGGCCGCCAACGTAACCCTCCGCGAAGCTAGAAGTTATACACTTCGATTAAACTCCAACATTTTAGAGTTATCATAAAACCCAATCAAACACTTTCGCTTATAAGTCAAATAGATCACGTCTCTCACGAGTCTAATCCTTATAGTCCAACCAGCCTAAAGTTTACTAGGTCCTCTAAGACGTCACCCTAGGCTCTGATACCAAATTGATCTGTCACGCCCCGGGGTCGGCAGGACCTTCCCCAAAGCGTGCACAGACCCGCCATATGTCAACACATACAAGGCGTCTAACTAAAAACAGCAGAAGTTAAAACAATAAAGGGCTACAACGATGAATATCAGAGCCACAACTAAACAAGAACCAAACCACAAGTAAAAGAAAGTAAAGCGTCTAAATCACTAACATAGAAATAGAGAGTAGTACACAGTTAACATCATAACCTCTCAACTACACAAAAGTGGTGGTCTCTATACAAGGTAAGAACACTCCTTCTCTCCAAAATAAAATAAGAGAAAAAGGAAACCACCTATCCAAAACCCTCTTACAAGCCGCTATCCCGAGGCAACTCCTTTGCCGCGGTCCCGAGCCTCCCCCGATGCAGAAGGCACTGAAACGAGTCAGAAACAGAGGGCGTAAGAACTATAAACATATAGTTCCCAAGGTGGGCAATTGACCGCACAAAATTGCTCCACTAGGCCCAAAGAGAGTAATATACAAATCTTGAAGTAGATAACTGTAAATAAAGCGTAACTGAAAAGCTGAACAATTAACCCAAGGTAAACATATTACATGCTTTAATCTACCCGATAGCCAACTTTAAACAAGTATAATCAATTAAGTTCACAAGTATACTATAATAGAAATGAAGACCTATCAAATATACTACTATGTCCAATACTATGTCACATCATATATATCCAACTACTAATCTAAGTTAAATAGTGATTATCCTTTATTATAGAATGACGATGTTCAATCTCAATTTGGGATCCACACAAGTGTAATCCCGCTTGCGCCCCCTAAGTGTCGTGGTAGCCCCAACATCCCCGTAGGAATGAGTCTAACCAATTCGGCCCCATAGGTTTCTCAATACCGCACGCGCGAATACAGCGCAAAGGCTAACTCCGGAGTGCCGCCTTGTAGGAGCGACCCTCACAAGCATGTGCGAAGAGCACAAATGGCAAAGCAAGTCCAAGTCCCAAGTCCCACACATGGCAAATGTCACTAGCTACCCTAAGGTCTAGTACAACAAATTCTCATGACACTAGAATTTCTATGTCAAGTTCATTCACGAGCCTAATGCCGCTTGATGACATTAGCTCACTATTCTACACTTTTGATGCCAAGCCAATGCCGCTTAATGACAAGGGCTTTTCTCCTATGTCATGTATAGTTCTATGTTCTCAAACACATGTCAAATTCCTCTTAAACACATAGTTTCAAGTTTCCAAATAGGATGCTACAAGGCTTCAGCTCTCACATGCATACGTCTCTACTATATAGAGTAAAATTGCATTACACATAACATATGTATCTTAAGCATTCTAAAATTCATAAATAAATCAAATAGCATGAAAATGTACTAATTTCTATTTAACCATAAACAAATAAGCACCAATGAGAATTTCTCATTGTGCTAGGTGAGGCCAAACCCACCGTCGCTCCACGCGTCGCTCTGAACCGCTAACGAAGCTTCGATTCCTACTCCTAGTACCCTACAAAGTAGATCCTAGGAGCTACAACCTCAAGAGATAAGTCTTGAGTTCAAACTTTAAGCTTCTATGTAGAGAGTAAGGAGAAATTCACCTTAGAGTAAAAAAAATCCTTCTCCAATCCTCAAATGGAGGTGAGATCTCTTCCAAGGCAACCTAAACAAAGGTTCTAAACCAATTAATTGGACTCTAAAAGCCCTAGGTTGCAAATCCCCAAAATAAACCCTAATCTACAAAAACTAGGGTTTCAACAAGTAGAAAGCTTCAAAATCCCAAACTAGAGGAAATAGAGGTGATGCCTACCTTCAAGAAGCTCACAAACAAGTTCCAAGTCCACCAAACTTGAAGATCTTTCCTTCAACTTGCTCCCAAACCAAGCACCAAGCTTCATCCATGGTGGAGAATGCACCAAGAAGCAAAAAGGAGAAGAAGAGAGAAGGGTTAAACCACCAAAAAAAGCACCCAAGACCCAAGAAATCAAAGGAGGAAAGGGGAAGAGCTCCCTCCCTCTATTTCCTGCAGTGAAGGGCTCAAAATGAGCCCTAGGGGTGAAGGGGCATATGTATAAAGCAACAAAATGCCAAACGAGTCCTGAGCTTTCGGATTTTCAAAAAGCGCCCGGCTTGTACCGGTACAAATCCGGTTTGTACCGGTATAAACCTAAAGACAAACCCGAGCCTCGGGTTTGTCCGGCCGCTCATCTATACCGTATAAATCTCGGCTTGTACCGGTATAGCCACCATTTTGTACCGGTATAGCAATAATTTTGTACCGGTACAAGAGCTCTGAAACACAACCCGAGAGCAGCCTAAAATCCAACTTTTTGGACTTTAGTGCTTGGCATGCATCCACCCACCTCGGTACTCGTGCCATAGGTCGGAGCACAGTCAACGACCCTCCAGAAAATCTGGAAAAGCTCAAATCTCACATCCACACTCGAACCTTGCTATTTGCACAAGTCCAGTGCGTCACAATCTCGACCACTAGAGTTACTTCACATGGACTTAATGGGACCATATAGAATCCAAAGTTTGGGTGGCAAACATTATATCTTGTTGATTGTTGATGATTTCTCACGTTATGTTTGTAGTGCATTTTTACGTGAAAAAGCCGATACTTTTGAACTATTTTTCGAAATTTGCCTCCGTCTTATGAATGAGCGTAATGACAAAATTGTACGTATAAGAAGTGATCAAGGAGAAGAATTCATAAACTCAAAATTTGTTGACTTTTGTGTTTCGAATAGAATTAAACAAGAATTCTCTGCTCCTTACACGCCACAACAAAATGGAGTTGTAGAACGTAAGAATCGGGTGGTACAAGAGAAGGCACGTGTTATGCTTCACAGTAAAAAGATAGCTTTACATTTTTGGGCTGAAGCGGTTAATACGACTGTCTATGTTATCAACCGAATCTATGTACGACCGGGTACTTTAAACACTCCATATGAGTTGTGGATGGGTAGAAAACCGAATATCAAATACTTTCGTATCTTCGGGAGTAGATGCTTTATCCTTCGGGATCGTGAAAATCTTGAAAAATGTGACCCCCGATGTCACATATCGAACTTCTAAAATCTTGAAGTTACGAGGTATGTTGGCTTAGAAGGCCATAAGAATGGTTCCGGTGAAGTCTAGAAGCTTACGGGTGTTTTCGGTGCACCAGGTGCGAGAACGAAGCCGAAAGGCTACTTTGGGCCGTGAGCCAAATCCGGCACTTGCGCGGGTGAAACGATGATGTGGACATGATCTAAATCATGTTTGGAGAGTCTCGGTTCGATTTGAAACGAATCGGAGGTCAAACGGGCCAAAAGTGAGTTGGAACGGAGAAGAAACGGAAAAAGCTGAAAATTTGGCTAAGTCCTTTAGTAGGCCGGAGGACCCTGTGAGGTCGGGACATTGATCCAATGTCCGGACATCCAAGGTCCGGACATTGGTGGTTGTCCGGACCCCGTAAGCTGGGAAATCAGCTGGAAGGTTTTTCGCAGGCCAGGTCCGGACATTGGGGCCAGGTCCGGACATCCAATGTCCGGACATAGCATGAATATCCGGTCTCTGCAGCCCGAAAATGCCCAGTTTGGGCTGTTACAAATATTGCAAAGTTGAGGGGCTAGAATGCAATTTGGCAAGGGGTTAAGTGATTAGAGGGTGTTAAAACCCTTTCTCTCCCTCTCTCCCTCACAGAACTCTCTCCCTATCTCTCTCTGTTCGACAGCAAGAAGAAGAGAAGAAGGAAAGAAAGAAAGAAAGAAAAAGGGAGAAGAAGAAGAAGAAAAAGATGCAGATGATGAAGAAGATGATGGTGGAGATCACCATGGGCCTCTTCTTCCTCTCCTTTGTGCAGGAGCAAGCTTTTGAGAGGTAAGCTTTAGCCTCCTCTCATGGTAAATCTTCTTGTAGTGGGTTTCTAAGCCCTAGATTTAGAGATTTGATCTCCTTGCAAGTTTTAGAACTATGTGGAGACCATGAACTCCATGAAATCCATGGTTTTCATTATGAGCTTTAATGGTGGATTTCTAGGGTTTGCTTTAAGCACCCTATGGATGGTTCTAGTACTCTTAGATGAGTTCCTAGAAGTTGAATAAGCTCTCTTTTGCTTGTTCTAGAGATCGAAACGGTAGGTTTTGCATAAATGCTAAACCTAGGGCAAAAAAGGGGGGTTTTAGAAATAGATGAGATTGATCTCATTTGACCCTATGTAAACCTAATTGAGGGCCTAACGAACGCGTTGGCGCTCTCGGTTCGGTAATCCGATGAGCGAGTACAAAGATATTAATTTATTAATATATTCATACCAGATGTCCGCAGTACGCAAGATAGGAGCCCAAAATTCATGAAAACGGAACTAGGGCAACTTGAAGGCGTGGGGCAACGGCACAAAGTCTCAGATCGAGATTCGGAGATCGTTCGGTTGGTCGCACAAGAGTCCGAGCCGAACTGGGTCGAGGGTGCCGCGGGCGGCCGATTGCGAGTGTCGACGAGCAATCGGAGAGCAAACCTAAGGTGGGTTGTGTTTACCGAAGCGACTAGGTCGCCTGTATGTCTAAGAGTGACATAAATTCATGTTGATGCATGTGAACCATGTATAGGAAATGCATGTTAAAGAACCTAGTGTAAAATGCTAAGTAGATGAATGAGATAGCATGATGAATAATGCTAGGTAAACACAAGATGAGCATGATATAGAAATGCGAGAGAACAAGTATGCATGAGATAAATAATGAAGTAAAGAATGCTAAGTGCATGAATGCTAAGTAAGAATGCCAAGTGTAAGAATGCTAAGTAATGTGAGTCATGAACTAAATTCACATATAGATCGAGTGGCATCTAACCTAGTGTTGTTAAACATAGGTTATAGTAAACCTAGAGTCAATGGACTAGGAGTGTGGGAGTTAACCTAGTGTCAAGAACATAGGTTGTAGTAAACCTAGAGTCATATGGATCTAGGTAAGGAACAATGAACGTAGTGTCAAGGACATAGGTTGGATAAAGACGACAGTGGACCTAGTATGAATAAACATAGGTCGAGTTGGAATGACATTGAACCTAGAGTTAGAAAACCTAGGCTATGTGACAAGAATGAGCCCTAGTGTCAACGGACCTAGGAGGTAAAGACAATGGACATAGAGGGTCGTCTCTTGAGGGCCTAGCTAACCCTCAAGCTAAGTGGAACGGATTCATGAATCCTGTGTTGGGACACCTAAGTTGGTGTCGGGCGTGTGCGACGATTTCGCCGTCCAGGGCTATACCACCGTCGTGGCGTGTGTGCGACGATTTCGCCGTCCAGGGCTATACCACCGTCGTGGCGTGTGTGCGACGATTTCGCCGCCAGGTGGGTGAGCCGAAATGTGTTCGATACCGGTTAAGCCGGGTGAGGATCAGATCGCCATGAGTTGACACCCTGTGTTTGGGGCACCATTGCTGGGTAAGTACGATACGGCCGCACCAGGAGGCGAAGGAGTGACTCAAACCATTGTTGGGTGAGGTGCGTTTAGTTCGCCGCCAGATGGTTAAGTCATGACTTGGGTCCTCGCTGGGTGAGTCCGCTGTGATCGCCACCAGAATGGTTATGTCAAGTGACAGCTGGGTTCCGCGTGTGCGACGATTTCGCCGCGATGAGGCTGAGTCACAGAGGGCGACAGGCTGTTGACAGCTGAGGTGGTTGTGAGACGTCAAACGCCTCTGGCTAGACAGCGGGCGGATTATCCGCATTTGATTGACTCAAGACCGAGTCAGGTGGCATAGTAAGCTGAGGTAGAGTGGACCTTAGAAGTATATGCTAAGTAGCATAAGTGCCAAAAGGTAAAGCATGTAAAGACTAGCTAAACTTGTAAATAGCTAATGGATAGTGTTAGTAATAGCTAAGTTTGTAAATAGCTAAGTAAGAATGGAAAAGGCTAAAGTAAAGAATAGCAATAAGTAAAGAAAAGCTAAGAGCTAAGTAATAATTAGCATATTGCATATTGTGAGGCAGGTTTTTATGTTAGTTGCAAATTATATATCTGTATATGTTTTTGGACTAACATATCTGCAGTGCCTCCTTGGACCTATTGGTCGAGCTTTTCCCTTGGGTGGCCGTACCCACTGGGAACTGTATTTATATAGTTCTCACCCCACGTGATTCGGGGTATTTTCCAGGTGCATATGAGAGCGGCGCAGCAGCAGCGCATGGCAAGGGCGTAGCTCAGTAGATAGCGCCCTACCAGGAGACTGAGATAGAAGTACCCCAGTCGGCATAGCTAGGGGTATAGCAAGGTAAGAAAGGCAACATGTAAACAAAATGTAATAAAGTTTGTAATAACTATATTGTATTAGGAAGCTTGTAATATAAATGTAAAAGTTAAGTTTGAGACGAATGGTTGTAATAGCAAGTAGCTGTTTTATGTTTATGATACTTCCTTATGCAATCTGATTGTAATATCTGTTCCTGGTTGGAACCTCTTTGTAATTGTATCGATTGCGACGCCTTGAACGTATAGGGGAAACTCTGTCCGTTCGGCGGTCTATCGGCGCGCCCGAATCCGACCAAATTGGCGGGCACGGGGCGTGACACCCGAAGTAACGAAGGGATTTTTCTCGGTTATTCTACCACTAGTAGAGCATATAAAGCGTACAATTTAAGAACAAAGATGGTGGAAGAATCCATTAACATAAAAGTAGATGAGGCTTCTTCACTTACTTCTTCTGTTGGTTCTTCAAATGCTTCACCTAATGATGATGATAATGATTCTCCTTTTATATTTTCTGTGAATGATGATACTTCTATTTCTGAAAATTCTGCATCCCCTAATGTTAATGCATCAAATGATTCATTCGAACCACAAAATGATACATCCATCCCTCCACCTACATCATCTGAAGATTGTTACGGATTTTATGTTGGCATATTTCGTGAAGTTAGTTCGGAGTCTTGAAGGTTTAGAGAAGATGAGACGAAGATCGAAGACTCGCAGACTCGAAACGTAAATCCACAATGCTCGGTAAGTTCAAATACTGATGATGATGATTTATATACTTTAACAAGTGTTTAGAAGACATTAGGATTGTTGAAATTGAGTTTTAACCAATTTGGTTCTTCACTCTGCATATCTGGTTGAGAGGACCGGTCTCCACATTGAGAGGACCGGTCCCAGTAAGCACCCTCTGCGCACCTTTGCACAGAGGACCGGTCTCCACAACTGGAAGACCGGTCCCAGAGAGCTCCCTATGCGCAACTTTGCACAGAGGACCGGTCTCCACAAAGGGAGGACCGGTCCCAGAGGCTGGAAATTCACATATCGCTGAATAAGACCGGTCCCCTGGCATGTGAGACCGGTCCCTCGGTGATTAATATTTTATTGCGCAAGGGAGGACCGGTCTCTGATCTGGAGGACCGGTCCCTCGATACGAAATCTGTTTTAAAGATTTATTTTTTCTAATCCAAATCTATCTAGAAGTCTTCTAAACCTATAAATAAGATGTAGGGGTGTTTCTAAAAGATGATTAAGCCTAGATTATTTATGAAAAACCCTAGAAGCTTGTAGGTAGCCGTTTTCCTCATCTTCTACATCAAGCTTCTCCCAAATTGATTCTCGGTGCCCTAATTCTTAATGTTTTTCTAGAATCAATTTGAGAATTGCTTAGAGATTATTCCCATAGATCTTTAATGAGAATCTAAGCAATAAATCATCATCGATCGTATTGTTTTTGCTCCGGACGGAGTGCGCTCGTGGATTCGAGTGGGCGTCGTGGATTCGGCGTGATCAAGGCTTCGTGGATTCGAAGTGGAGGCGTTTCGTGGATTCGGGACGTGGCGTTCGTGGACTCGAACGTGAGGGCGTGGACAACCCGAAGGAGGATTGCGCGGAGATTCGAAGGAGAGTTAGAGAGGTTAAGTCCGTGGAGTCGGTAATCACCTTGTAATCTTTTCTCTTTTTGAATTGTTTATTCGCGTGTTGGTCCCGTGGGTTTTTTACTCCGAGTTGGAGTTTTCCCACGTAAGTCTCGGTGTGTTTTTAATTTCCGCATTTACTTTTAACGCATCGATTATTTATGACTTTTGGCCGGTACACCTATTCACCACCCTCTAGGTGTCGGATACAATCTAGATAGATTCTTGGGGCTTCCCCATAACTCACAATTGGTATCAGAGCGGGATCTAGATATATTGATATCAAATGGCCGAAGGCGGTAACATTAATCGACCTCCGCTTTCGACTCGCACGAATTATGCCTATTGGAAAGTTCGCATGAGAGCTTTTCTAATTGCAATCGAAGAGCGGGTGTGGAAATCAATTGAGTTCGGATGGAAACCTCCAACCGAAAAGGTCGATAATGTTGAGAAGCCTAAACCACGAGACAAGTGGACGAAAGATGAAAACGAGGCATCTTCGTTTAACGGCAAGGGCATAAACGCTTTATTTAATGCCTTGTCGCAAACGGAGTTTACTCGCGTGTCGGCTTGTGAAACCGCGAAAGAGATTTGGGATACTCTACAAGTTACGCATGAAGGAACGAGCTTAGTAAAGGTCCAAAAATTACAAATGCTTACAAGCAAATTTGATTCGATTTTCATGGATGAAAACGAGACCTTTACCGAGTACTATACACGTCTACAAGACATAGTAAATACATGCGCTAACTTGGGAGAGAAAATCCCGGAGTCAAAAGTTGTTAGAAAAATTCTTCGAACTCTTCCGGAACGTTTTCGGGCAAAGGTTGCCGCGATTGAAACGGTTAAGCATCCGGATGAGATGAAAGTCGAAGAATTAGTAGGCGCTTTACAAACGTATGAGATGACTTTTCCTACTAATCAATCTTCTTCCAAGTCTTTTTCTAAAAGCACCGGGCTGGCCCCCAAATCAACAAAGGAAGAAGACGACGACACGGATTCCGACGAAAATATTACGCTATGGATTTTGAACAACAATTGGCGCTCCTCACGAAGAAGTTTCGCCGGAATTTTCGAACGAAGAACGATGCTTCATCTTCGAAGCGAAAATCCTTTTCTAAACCTTCTTCTAATTCTAAATTGAAAGATAAAAAACTTGTAAAGTCTTCGAATGAAAAAGATGAATTCGAAGGGGAAATCCAATGCTTCAAGTGTAGAGGCTACGGCCATATCGCAACGGATTGTCCTTCGAAGAAGACGTATAAACCGAAGGCTTTGCAAGCTAAAACGAAAACTTGGGATGACTCTTCTTCAAACGGATCATCATCAAGTGATGAAGAAAAGGATCATACGGCTTTAATCGCTAATTCTACATCTTTTCCTCCGTCTTATAATGTTGCTTGTTTATCATCTATTGTTTCTAACTCAAATCTTTCTCTCTCTTCGCATGGGTCTTCGAGCGAGAATGGCGAAAGTGAGGAGGAATCGAATGACGAGGATATAACCGAAGCATACAACCAACTTCTTATCGAATCGAAAAAGATGGCTAAATTCAATAAGAAGTTGGAAAGTCGTTTGTTGGAGATTGAAGAAGATAACAACAATATGAGGATCATGAATGAAGCTCTTGAGGAGGAACGGGAATCAACTTTGAATATCAATTCGGTCCTCCAAAAGAAGCTAGAAGAAGCGGAATTAACAATGAAATCTTATAGGGATAAGATTGGATTTTTGGAGCAACAATTTAAGGAAACCTACACATCCAATCAAGTGTTAACCAAGCAAGTTCATCAACTCAAATCGGATCTTCAACAATTTTCCTCGGGTTCGAAAAAGTTGGATAACATGCTCGGGTTAGGTCAAACGAACAAGTTGGGCCTCGGATACGAAAGGACATATGTTGAGAAGGATCAAAAGACGACATCGAAAGTCTCAACAAATTTAAAAGCAAAGGTATGTCACCGATGCGGAGTCAAGGGACATATCAAAAAGAGTTGCCCGAACAAGACAACGAAATCTCAATCGGCACCTTCTTCTATTCGGTATCTCCCACGGAATCAAATAGGAAATCAAGTTAGTCGAGTACCTCGTGCAAACCGAATCTCAAAACCGAACCATCAAGGGAGTTCTAATTCTAAGCCTCAACGAAAATATCAACCGAAGGTTCAAGCATCGAAACGACTAACGGTTGATCCCAATACAAGGCAAATCAAACCGAACGTCGACAAGCAAAGACAACGAAAGATCCAACAAGTGTGGATTCGGAAAGGTGATATCTTTCCTTGTTATTCTTCTTAGCTTGTTTTTCGGTTATGTAATGCTTTGATAGGTGTATATTTCCTACTTTTATTCATTGCATTACATGCTTAGGCGATTTTTGGTACTTAGTGAATATCTTTGATGCTTGAGTTTCTTGTGTTTGAAAATCGTCTTTGAGGAAAGGTAAAGGGGAGTTTTTAAAATTTTTGAGAGTGGCAATGATTGAAAATCATAAATGTAGAGAGATTAAAGGTTTTTCAAAAAGCCTTAACCGGTATTTAAAGTCAATTCAAATTGGACTAAATTCATATTAATTATCGGCTTTACTTCACTTGTTATTATTTTGACGATAATTTAATATGTGATTTCTTCTTACATACATTCATCAAAATGTTGAAATTAATTTTAATCTTTTAGTAATTAATTCATCTTGGTAGTGAATGATTGAATATAATTGATGGATATTTGCTAATTGACTAAGATTCGTCAAAATTATTTTCAATTATGAGATTGTCTAATTTAGGGGAGTTTGAATATTTTTTTTTTTAAAAAAAAGGAAAAACTCCTAAGTATAAAAGATGTGGAAAGAGTTACATCTGAAAGGAGCGTGAAAACTACCACCACATGTAGGAAAGAGCTACCACCCCGGTCGTCCGGTACGTGTGTGAAGCTACCACATGAGAAATTATATGAAAAACCGAAAAGGTTGAAAAAAAAATATGTATATATGAATATTTTAATATTTTCGGCGATATAAGGTGATAGTTTGAAAAAGATGCTCAAAGAGCCACTCCCGGTGCTTTATTAGTTAAATCTCTATTTTGAACGAGTTGCGACAAATTGGTGTCAATTTGTCAAATTTTTAAAAATTATTTTTCATCAATTTCCATCTTGATGACTTTAAATCATTAGATTTTTCTTAATATCAAATTTTGATGAATTGATGTCTTTTGAAATCAAATAATATTTTATTTTCATCATAGTAATTTTTGAAGTGATATCATTTATTTTATGAAAATAATTCAAGTTTAAAGGATTTTTGAGAAAACAAGGCAAATTTTTTTTTAATGAGGAGGACACGAAGTGATTTTACCTTTTTTAGTCTCATTATCTATGTTTTATCTTTTTTCTCTACTTTTAACTGTGACGTGACTACTTTCTATTTGCTAGTTTGTTTTTCTCTCTATTTGTGTTTCTTTTTGGCAATTTTTGACAAAAAGGGGGAGAAGAATTGGAAACTTGAATTGAATTTCAAGCGGGGGAGAGATTTTCATGAACAAAGGGGGAGAGATTGTTATTTTCATATATTAGATTTTCATGAACAAAGGGGGAGAGATTGTTATTGTCATATATTTTCTTTACTACTGACCTTGTTTATGAACTTTGTTCGTGGAGAAAATTGTCTTTTTGCAGGTTTTTGAAATCAAAACATCAAGACTCCTTGTGTCTAAGTCATAGAGTTTGTTTAGGAGTTGCAAAATTATAATTTTGTATTTCTTTGGATCTTTCACGCGAGAAGTTCATTGTTTTGGTGATGGCAATGAATTTCATTTTTTTGTGAGTTGAGCGTTGTGAGTATTTTAATGTAATTTTGGGTTTTGTCACGAAATTGCCAAAGGGGAGATTGTTACGGATTTTATGTTGGCATATTTCGTGAAGTTAGTTCGAGTCTTGAAGGTTTAGAGAAGATGAGACGAAGATCGAAGACTCAGACTCGAAACGTAAATCCACAATGCTCGGTAAGTTCAAATACTGATGATGATGATTTATATACTTTAACAAGTGTTTAGAAGACATTAGGATTGTTGAAATTGAGTTTTAACCAATTTGGTTCTTCACTCGCATATCTCGGTTGAGAGGACCGGTCTCCACATTGAGAGGACCGGTCCCCAAGAAGCACCCTCTGCGCACCTTTGCAGGCAGGACCGGTCTCCACAACAGGAAGACCGGTCCCAGAGAGCTCCCTATGCGCAACTTTGCACAGAGGACCGGTCTCCACAAAGGGAGGACCGGTCCCAGAGGCTGGAAATTCACATATCGCTGAATAAGACCGGTCCCCTGGCATGTGAGACCGGTCCCTCGGTGATTAATATTTTATTGCGCAAGGGAGGACCGGTCTCTGATCTGGAGGACCGGTCCCTCGATACGAAATCTGTTTTAAAGATTTATTTTTTCTAATCCAAATCTATCTAGAAGTCTTCTAAACCTATAAATAAGATGTAGGGGTGTTTCTAAAAGATGATTAAGCCTAGATTATTTATGAAAAACCCTAGAAGCTTGTAGGTAGCCGTTTTCCTCATCTTCTACATCAAGCTTCTCCCAAATTGATTCTCGGTGCCCTAATTCTTAATGTTTTTCTAGAATCAATTTGAGAATTGCTTAGAGATTATTCCCATAGATCTTTAATGAGAATCTAAGCAATAAATCATCATCGATCGTATTGTTTTTGCTCGGACGGAGTGCGCTCGTGGATTCGAGTGGGCGTCGTGGATTCGGCGTGATCAAGGCTTCGTGGATTCGAAGTGGAGGCGTTTCGTGGATTCGGGACGTGGCGTTCGTGGACTCGAACGTGAGGGCGTGGACAACCCGAAGGAGGATTGCGCGGAGATTCGAAGGAGAGTTAGAGAGGTTAAGTCCGTGGAGTCGGTAATCACCTTGTAATCTTTTCTCTTTTTGAATTGTTTATTCGCGTGTTGGTCCCGTGGGTTTTTTACTCCGAGTTGGAGTTTTCCCACGTAAGTCTCGGTGTGTTTTTAATTTCCGCATTTACTTTTAACGCATCGATTATTTATGACTTTTGGCCGGTACACCTATTCACCACCCTCTAGGTGTCGGATACAATCTAGATAGATTCTTGGGGCTTCCCCATAACTCACAAAGATCCCCCTATGAGAGTATCAAAGGATCACCCATTAACTAATGTCATAGGAGATCCCCAAATTGGAGTGAGAACAAGGAGTCAATTACAATGTGAATTCTCGTGTTATGTTTCGTTGATTGAGCCGAAAAATGTGGACGAAGCTCTTCAAGATGAATATTGGATTAACGCAATGCAAGAAGAGCTCGGTCAATTCGTGAGAAATGATGTGTCGGAACTTGTGCCACGTCCTACGAAACAACACATGTCACGCCCCGAGACCGCTACCAATTTGGTTCGGTTCGGGAACGCCGATCAGGCGCCGAACGGACAGGACCTCCCCTGTCCGCCCAAGGCTCAACAACAAGTCATGTACAAAGAATTGCCCAGGAAATTAATTCTACATCATACATGACAAGAAGATGCACCTAAAGGTGCAAACAACAAGGAGAGCAAGGTACAAGTAAACATACAAGTAACATAAAGAGAGAAGAGTCTATCTATTACAACCATTCAATTACATTCCATTCCCAAAATACATGAGTCTTTACATATCCAAATATACATTTTCTTTATACAATTATGTTCCCAAAATGATACATTGTTTTCTCGTACATAAGACTATACCAAAAGTAATATCGGGGGAGGCTCTAATGCAAATGGCGGCCTCTATCAACTAGGGCGCAATGCCCTTACCGCGATCCTCACCGCCCGCCTGTGCGCTGGAACCTGTAATTGAGTGGGGTGAGAACTAACTTCCTTAGTTCCCAGTGGGCTCGGCCACCGACCCCACCGATCTACCAAACAGGTCTAAGCAGGCAAAAGCAGATAGATAGGTAGATAATTTAAAGCTGTAACTGCTGTAAGTAAAGCATGATATAATTGATGCAACTACTGCTATGCCTGAAACAACAAGATCATGATATAATTATGAAATATCTATCATGCTACTATGTCCCAATCAAGTATGTATGAAATACTTTTATGTTCTTATGTTATTACCCAATCCATGGCTAGCCCGTAGGCACGCCCACGACTCAACACATTCAACCCAATGGGTTGTCTGCGGGACCCCACATAGGCTATCCCTCGGGACCCCACATAGGCTATCCCTATCGAATCACGTGCCAAGACCTCCGGAGACTCGCACTACTCGTGTGGAGCGACCACCACGAGCGCTGAGCAGACTGTGTGTGAGTATGATCTTCTCCTCCATTTGGAGGGCATCCACGTAGGGGAATCATACATAGGTGTTATTTTACACTATGTTTCCATGTCAACTGTCATCAAGTTATCTACTTGGTTCACATGTCATTAGTGTCTCTACACTATGTCATAATGTCAGTCGTCAAGTTCTATACTTGGTTCCCATAGCTCTAGTGTTCTTTACACTAAGTTGTAATGCAATAATATTCATCAAGTTGTCTACTTGGTTCATAAAGCTCTAGTGTTCTTTACACTAAGTTGTAATGTCACTATGTCATAATGTCACATTGCCAATTATCAAGCTCTATACTTGGTTCACATATCTCTAGTTGGTAACCATGCATAATTAAATCGTCTCTAGGGTTCAATGCCATATGCTCGTTCCTATGCTTCCTATGTCCGAATGCAAACCTACGGTGTCGCACGATAAGGGAGGATGCAAGCATGCTCCCTATGTCCTAATGCAACCCCGTAGCCCCACACGATAAGGAAGCATACTAGAGTAACCATTTCACTATACCAACCTTATTATGCATGAAACCATAAATATATACATACTTATGCAATATGACCAAAGATGTACTTAGACATAAAAGGTAGCCCGACGGCTTCGGCATGGCACCCCCCACCTTTTGGGATGTCCCTCGTAGCAACAACGTCGCTTTCGTTGCCTCGAACCTCTACTCTGACTCCTTGGGCCAATATCGAAGCTGTAAGCCCTTGTTTGGCGCGGATCACGCAATCCGTCCGTCAGATCGACGAACTGTCGCCTCGCACGCGTTCGTGTACCTAACAATATGTTAGATATGAGGTCAAAAGAGATCAAAACCTCTTACTTTGGAAAACCCCAATTTGAGCCCTAGAAATTGCCCCGAGCAAAATCTCGCGTTAGAGCTCGAATCGACCGTGTAGATCACTTCCTAGTGATGCTAGGGTTCCAAGAAAATTATTTCTAAGAGGTACAAAACACCCTAAGAGAAGCTACCATGAGAGCTCTCAAGAGCTTACCTCAAGTAGGAGCTCCAATGGTGGAGAAGATGAGGAAGATGATACTAGGCTTGCTCCTAGCTTGATCCTCCACCAAGATCTCCACTCCTTCTCCTCCTCCTCCTTCTTCTTCTTCTTCTTTCTAGAGAGAGAAAGAGAGCTTGTGTGTGTGAGGGAGAGGGAATGACAGTGTGAGAGGGAGGGAGAGTCCCTCTATAGCCTCTATTGTAACAAGATGCTAAAAGGCCCTTCAACTATTCAAACTGCACCAACTGGGTATTTTCCACGCTCAGGGACCGGTCTCCCTAGACAAGGACCGGTCCCAGAGAGCCTTTCTCCACTCTGCGCAGCTGGGGACCGGTCTCTCCCCTTAAGGGACCGGTCCCAGAGAGCCTGCTCTCGCGGGACAGCCTTCAGGGACCGGTCTCCCTTTTCAGGGACCGGTCCCCCCAGGGACCTTCAGCCCTCCAAGGACTTGGCCAATTTTTTCACCTTTTCGTCGTTTCTTCTCCGTTTTCGCTCGTTCGGCCTCCGATTCTTTTCAAATCAAACCGAGACTTTTCAACCATGTTTTCGAACACGTTTTCATTATCTTTTCATCCATGCTAATGCCGGATTTAGCTCACGACCCAACATAGCTTTTCGGGTTCCGTTTTCGCACCTATGCGCACAAAAACGCCCGAAAGCTTCCGAACTTCACCGGGAGCAACTCCGATGCACTTTTTGCCTTCGGATCAACTTCGAACTTTCCGAAGTCCATCCACTCGACAATTAGTCGATTACAAACGTGATGCAACTCTCGGATTTCGAGAATTCACACCCTTACAACACATCATCGGTACCAAATGGATCTTCAAGAATAAAAAAAATGAGGATGGTACCATTGTTCGGAACAAGGCGAGATTGGTTGCACAGGGCTATTCTCAGATCGAAGGAATTGACTTTGACGAGACGTTCGCCCCGATTGCACGGCTTGAGTCGATTCGAATTTTGTTTGCGATCGCTTGTCATTTCAAAATCACACCTTTTCAAATGGACGTAAAGAGCGCATTTTTGAATGGTTTATTAAAAGAAGAAGTCTATGTTGAACAACCGAAAGGTTTTGTAGACTCTAAATTTCCAAACCATGTTTTTCATCTTAAAAAGGCACTTTACGGTCTCAAACAAGCACAACGAGCATGGTATGAACGACTCACTAAGTATCTTTTGGAAAAGGGGTACAACCGAGGGGGAGCGGATTGAACATTATTTGTTAAGCACTCAAAGGATGATTTTATCGTGGCGCAAATCTACGTGGATGATATTGTCTTCGGAGCAACAAAAGATAAGGATGTCGCGGAATTCGCCAAGTTGATGACTAATGAGTTCGAAATGTCTATGAGCTTTTTGTTGATGAGTTTAACTTGTTGTTTTCTCCTTCTAGATCAATGAAGGAGGGAATTCAAATTATTTCCTCGGACTTCAAATTAAGCAATCGAATGAGGGAATTCATTTGTCCCAAACTAAGTACGCAAAAGAATTGGTTAAGAAGTTTGGGTTGGATAGTGCTAAGAATTTCGACACTCCGATGGGAACGAGCAACAAAGGACTTGGAATGAATAGTGAAGGACATAGCGTTGATGAAAAGTTATATCGGAGTATGATTGGAAGCCTATTGTACTTGACAGCGAGTAGACCGGATATAGCTTTTAGTGTTGGGATGTGTGCTCGCTATCAAGCAAATCCGAAAGAGATACATTTAAAGGCAGTAAAGAGAGTGATTAGATATGTCAAGGGAACAACGAATTTTGGAATTTTGTATCCGATGGGGACCTCACTTGATCTTATTGGTTACTCGTATGCCGACTGGGCTGGATCTGCGGATGACAAGAAGAGCACTAGTGGAGCATGCTTTTATCTAGGTCACTGTTTAGTGGCTTGGCACAGTAAGAAACAGAACTGCATTGCTCTATCTACAGCTGAGGCTGAGTACATTTCTGCTGGTAGTTGTGCCACTCAGTTACTATGGATGAGGAGCTTGCTGAGTGACTACCGGATTCCTTCCTCCACACTCACTATTCTTTGCGATAACACTAGTGCCATTAACATTTCAAAAAACCCTGTTCTTTACTCTCGAACTAAACACATTGAACTAAGATATCATTTTTTAAGAGAATTGGTCGAATCAAACATTCTACAACTTGAATATATTCCAACCGATGATCAACTTGCTGATATTTTAACTAAGCCTTTAGATCAAAAACGTTTTCTACATTTAAGAAAGGATATCGGTATGAATCCTTCTATCTAGATATATTCTATGGGTCATCATTTACATACTGACAATTATGCATCATTCATTTTTTTAAAAAGCTTTTACATGATCTCACTTTGCCATGATTTATTTTTTTGAATGTTATGACTTGACATCGTTTTATGCATGATTTATTTTAACAATGTCTTATTCAATTCAATTCTTCTATGTCATTCTACTTGAACAACAACATCCTCTAAAAACTATTTTTCTATACTTGTCAAATTAGCACCTCTCTCTTGAACTATCAAAAATGTATTGAATTTATTTGATTATTTGCATGATGAGAATAATGATTTCCCTATTTTCTAAAATCACAATAATATTTTTCTATTGAGGGTTGCACTGTAACACCCCGAACTTCTAAAGTTATGAAGTCGCGAGGTATGTTGGCTTAGAAGGCCATAAGAATGGTTCCCGTGAAGTTTGGAAGCTTTCGGGTGTTTTCGGTGCACTAGGTGAAAGAACGGAGCCCGAAAGACTATCTTGGGCCACGAGCTAAATCCGACGCTTGCGCGGATGAGATAATGATGTGGACATGATCTAAATCATGTTTGGAGAGTCTCGGTTCGATTTGAAACGAATCGGAGGTCGAACGGGTCAAAAGTGAGTTGAAACGGAGAAGAAACGGTGAAAAAGCTGAAAAAATGGCTAAGTCCTGAAAATCCTGCTCTCGGGATCCGGATCAGGAGGCCAGGTCCGGTCCACCCCTGCGAAGTCAGCTGAAAATTTGGCTCAGTCCTGGAAAATCTGCCTACGGGATCCGAATCCCAGTGGAGGTCCGGATCCCACGCGCGATGGGACTCTGGTGAAGACACTTGGGGTCCGGACCCCATACATGAGATCCGGACCCTGCAGCCCGAAAATGCCCAGTTTGGGCTGTTGCAAGAGGAGTTTTGTTGAGGGGTTTATATGCAAATTTGGCATGAGATGAGTGTATAGAGTGGATTAAACACTCTCTTTCTCTCTCTCACTCACTCAGCTCCCTCCCTCTCTCTCTCTGTTCGACAGCAAGAAGAAAGGAAAGAAAGAGAAGGAAAGAAAGAGAAGGAAAAGAAGAGAAAGAAGAAGAAGAAGATGGAGATGATGAAGAAGATGATGATGGAGATCCTCTTGGTCATCTTCTTCCTCTCCCACAAGCTCGGGGCAAGCTTGTAGAGGTAAGCTTTAGCCTCCTCTCATGGTAGATCTTCTAGTAGTGGGTTTCTAAACCCTAAACCTAGGATTTTGATCTCTACAAGTGTAGAAACCACGTAGTAGCCGAAGAACACATGAAAACCATGTTTTCTTCGTAGAGCTCTAATGGTGGATTTCTAGGGTTTGCTCTAAGCACCCTATGGATGGCTCTAATGCTCTTAGATGAGTTCCTAGAGGTTAGACAAGCTCTCTATTGCTTGTTCTAGGGATCAAATCGGTGGGTTTTGCAAAAATGCAAAACCTAGGGTTAAAAAGGGGGTTTTTAGAAATAGATGAGATTGATCTCATTTGACCCCATGTAAACCTAATTGAGGGCCTAACGAACGCGTTGGCACGCTCGGTTCGGTGATCCGACGAGCGAGTACAAAGATATTAATTATTTAATATAATCATACCAGATGTCCGCAGCATGCAAGATAGAAGCCCTAAATTGATGAAAACGGAACTGGGGCAACTTAAAGGCGTGGGGCAACGGCACAAAGTCTCGGATTGCAATTCGGAGACCGTTTGGTTGGTCGTGCAAGAGTTCGAGCTAAATCGGGTCAAGAGTGCCGCGGGCGGCCGATTGCAAGTGTCGACGAGCAATCGGAGTGCAAATTGAGGTGGGTTGTGTTTACCGAAGCGACTAGGTCGCCTGTATGTCTAAGAGTCATTTAACTCTTATTGACGCATGTTCAATACTGCATGATTAGAAATGCATGCTAGTGAGGTAAAGTAAAAATGATAAGTAGATGCAAGTAAACAAATGAAATGCATGATAATAGCATAAAGTATAATGTTAGAAGAGTAAAAGAATGCATGCTTAGCATAGTGAACATTCGATGAACATGACAATAGCATAATATAGAAATACTAGTGAACGAGTGAGCATGAACCTAATGTTTAAAGAACCTAGTGGCTAAAGAATGCGAAAGAACGAGAATACTAAGTAAAGAACGTTACGAGAACATGCATGTAAAGGCTTTGGTAGACATAAGAGTGTCAAGCATAAGAATGTCAAGTATAAGAGAGCAAAGTATAAGAATGCCAAATAAAGAATGTGAGTCATGGACTAAATACACATATAGATCGAGTGGCATCTAAGCTAGTGAAAAGAACATAAGTTATAGTAAACCTAGAGTCAAATGGACCTAGGAAATGACATCTAACCAATTGTAATGAACATAGGTTCTAGCAACCTAGAGTCATGTGGATCTAGGTAGAGAACGGTGAACCTAGTGTCAAGGACATAGGTTGGTTAAAGATGATAATGGACCTAGTGTGAGTAAACATAGGTCGAGTTGGAATGACATTGAACCTAGAGTTAAGTCAACCTAGGTTATGTGACAAAGAATGAACCCTAGTGTCAAGTGGACCTAGGATGCAAAGAACAATGGACCTAGATAGGTCGACACTATAGGGTTAAGACCAACCCTTGAGTTATGTGAAATGGATTTCGGAATCCCTAGGAATGAATGCTGCTAGTGCAGCGGCTGCTAGTGCAGCAAAGCAAGTGAATGGCTACTGCAGGTATGTGTGGTTCTCCTCGCCTGGCAGTGACTCATCGGGTACGTGTGGTTCTCCTTGCCCGGTATGAGTATGAGATTGGGGACGCGGGTACGTGTGGTTCTCCTCGCCCGTAGGTCCATTGAGCGACTTGTGGTCCGGGGGTTGATGATAGTTCTCACCCTGTGCGTGGACCTATAGTCGAGAGAATCTAAGGCTGAGGTGCATGTGAGACGTCCTTCGCCTCGAGCCTGACAGAGCGCGGAATATCCGCAAGCAATTGACTCAAGACCGAGTCGGGTGGCATAGTGAGCTGAGGCCAAGTGACCTTAGAAGTATTTGCTAAATAGCATAAGTGCCAAAAGTAAAGAGCAAGAATGATAATAGCTAACCTAATGAATAGCTAAGTTTAAGAATGAAACGGCTAAAGTAAAGAATAGCAATAAAGTAAAGAAAAACTAAGAGCTAAAGAATAATTTGCATACCGCATTTGTGAGGCAGGTTTTTATGTTAGTTGCAAATTATATATCTGTATATGTTTTTGGACTAACATATTTGCAGTGCCTCCTTGGACCTATTGGTCGAGCTTTTCTCTTGGGTGACCGTACCCACGAGAACTATGGACAATAGTTCTCACCCCCGTGTTGTGGTTACGGGGAATGTACACACGTGAGCGGCGCGGCAGCGGCGCGAGCAAGGCGTAGCTCAGTAGTTAGCGCCCTACCAGAATACCAGAGATAGAAGTACCCCAGTCGGCTAACTAGGGGTCTGAAAGTGAAAAGAACATGTTGTAATAAAGTTGTAAACCGTATTGTAATAACTAGATTGTATTAGGAAGTTTAAAGTTTAAAGCTAATGTAATATTGTAATATGGGTTGAATGGTTGTAATAGCGAGTAGCTGTTTTATGTTTATGATACTTCCTTATGCAATCTGATTGTAATATCTGTTCCTGTTTGGAACCTTCTTGTAATTGTATGGATTGCGACGCCTTGAACGTACAGGGGAAACTCTGTCCGTTCGGCGGTCTGTCGGCGCGCCCGAATCTGACCGAATTGGCGGGCTCGGGGCGTGACATGCACTAATTGAGGGGGAGTAATTTTGAAGTCAAAAGATGTGGAAAGAGTTACATCCCTTTTGGGAGTGTGAAAACTACCACCAAATCAAAAAATGTGGAAAGAGTTACATCCCTTCAAGGGAGTGTGAAAACTACCACCACATGTAGGAAAGAGCTACCACCCCGGTTGTCCGGTAAGTGTGTGCAGCTACCACATGAATATATTTGTACATCTTTGAAAATAAGATCAAAATCAAGCTCATATTGTGAGATGTTCGGTGGTCGATATATTTAATTCTTTTCGCGAATGATAAGGTGAATGTTTGAAAGATGCTCAAAGAGCCACTCCTTGAACTCGATGTGTGCATAACTCAATTGGACAATATTCTTGTGTTTATTTCAGTTTATGGGATCTACTTTAGTCTTTATTTGTGCAAATTTGAAATTTAAAATTGGTGCAATTATTGTTTAGATCTCGATAGATGTGCTTAACTTTACGGTATATGCTCTTAATTTTTAGTTGATGTATGGTTCAACATTTATGACATTTTTGAATTGCATTGGATAGGATTTTATTAAGATATTTCATGAAAATTTTGTCAAAAGTCATTTGCTGTTAAAATTTTATCAAAATTTTGTTTTTCAACTGAATGGGCTGCTGAGATCGGTCTCGGTTCTCAAGACCTGTCCTCACACGCGCATAGTGCGCAGGCTGGTGTGGCATCCGGTCTTGGCTTGCCAAGACCGGTCTCGGCTGGGCGATGGTCTTATATATCGCACAGCCTGAGGCTTCTCTCCACACTTCGTTTCATGTTTTTTCTTGTTCGTTTCTCTCTCTAGAGACCTCAGAGGACCTCTACTCCCATTTGCACTCATTTTCTCTGGATTTTAGGTAAGATCTTCATTTTGTTCTTCATTTTACCCATTTTACCCAAAATTAGGGCGTTTTGAGAATTCATGGTGTTTGATCTATTTATCTTTGTTTTGGACTTGATTTGTTGCTTCATTTCTACTTAATCTTGCCTAAACAACATTTCTATAAGCTCTATTTCCTTTATCAACATCAGATCTGTGCACATTATAGTTCAAACCCTAGGTTTTTTACTATTTTCACTGTTCACAGAGGTATTTTTCGAAAATAGTTGCATTTTTCATCATATTTATGCATATTGATAGTATTAAACTTGATGTACATGGCCCTAGGATGTTCTAGATTATTTTTCAAATTTTTGACCAATTCTTCTTAATTATTATTGTTTTTATGGTCAATGTGTACTTATTTTTTGTGGACAGCGGCTATCCACCTATCATCATGTATTCATGGCTTCTAGTACTCGTGTTCCTCATGGGAAGAGGTGGTCCAGGAGGGAAGCGAAGACGCTCCTCGGCACAACAACATGTTGAGCAACCGGAGGAGGATGTTGGAAGCGAATACAATCCCGGTGAGGACTCGGGACCGGAATCCCAAGAAGAAGATTGGAAAGCCATTGCTGCAGAAGTGTGTACAAAGAAGAAGGAACAAGATAAGGGAAAAGGAAAGAAAAAAGAAAAAGCTAAGGGACAAGGAAAAGAGAAGGTTCAAGCGGAATCTCGGGAGAGTGAGCATGTCACGTATGCTCGGGGACGAAAGAGGACAGGAGGTATAGAGATTCGTGCGCCTGCAGTTGACTCTTCTCCTCGTGCGCCGGAAGTTCCAGTCGATCCTCGCCGACGTTCAATGTACTCCTCGAAGCATTGCATCGGAGAGCGTATGGTTGGCGTGGCGAACTTATTCGAAAAAGTTCCCGATTTCCAAGCACTGTTTGAGAATGGAAACCTGCACGAAATTTGTGACTTTTTGGAGCGTACTGGATATGGCATCGAACTTATCAGGGAATTCAACATGAGGGCTGGACATCTTGTTGAGACGGATGGTGGTCCATATGTTTTTACTACTTCCGTTAGGGGTGTTGGGATGACGGTTACCCCCGACACCATAGCTTCGGTGCTTTAGATGCCAGCTCGTACTGATGGCGTAGACTATCTACATGCTGGTTTTGATTCAGTGGGTGATTGGAGCCGCGTATTGACTTCACTTTGTGTTGAAGGGGCTGAAAACAATGGTATTTCCATTTTATCAAAGGATTTGAAGCTGGAATATCGGTTTCTTAACTTTGTTGTTTACTACAACATTATGCCCTTAGCAAACACGAAGGTTATCAGATGGGATAGAGTATTGTACATGTACTTGCTAGGACATCCCAAGATAGTTCAACAAAGGAACATCAACTTGAATGTTCCATTTCTCATTTGGAAGAGAATGGGGAGAGAGATCAAGACGTCAAGCAAAAAGGATCGGTTACCTTTTCCGTTGTTGATTATGCGGATTTTGCGACTACATGAGGTTGACGTCATTTGTTCATCTTATGAGCGCTCCTTGGGACCGATTAGTGACACGACGATAGTTAAGTCTCATGTTCAGCTTAATCCACATTCTCGACCTCATGCTCCAGCTCCTGCTCCTGCTTCTCCACCTGTTGGAGGCTCAGATGATGACGCTTCTATATCATCAGTATATCGTGAGCAACAACGTCAATCGGGTGAGTTAGAACGACTTGCGGCAGTTCAAGCAGAGATTCAGGCGGATGTCGCGAAGTTGAACAAGAAATATGGAAGCATCTTTCGCTTTCTGCGACTTTTATGCGAGAAGATGGGATGTGGAAGCTCAGAGATGCCTCCACCAGATAACGACTCCGAGTAGAGGTTATTGGGATCCTCCTTTTGTCATTTTGGCGCTTTCAGACAAAAAGGGGGAGATGACTGGTTGGTTGGATGTGGATGTGATTTTGGATGATGATGATGTATTTGAACTTGATTTCTTTCTATGCTTACTTAGGTTGATGTGCTTTATAACTATGACTAGGACTTTGACGAACTTTGACTTAGGCTTGTAACTATAACTTTGACTTTGATGCTTTAATGAAATACTTGAATCTTGAATGTGTGTTGAGATATTTTTGCAGGGACGTTCAAGACTTCAAGACTCCAATGTCTAAGTTATAGAGTCTGTAATAGGATTAAACTTGTAATTTTGTTTTTATTGGATCGGTCATGCAAGGGGGTTATCGTTTGGTGATTGCGATAATCCTCGTCTTTTTGGTTTTTGAGGTTTGTACGGGCTTGTAGTATGTTTTGTCACGAAATCACCAAAGGGGGAAATTGTTAAGGATTTTATAGGTTGGCGGATTTCGTGAGGTTATTGGAGTCTTGAAGGGGTCAAAACCACGAACATGCAAATTGATGATTCAAGGCTCGTCGGAGAAGCTCGGCACCTCAGGTATGATCTACAGATCATTTTTGGTGATTTAAACTAAGATATAGTGATTAGAAGACTTGGATTGTTCTTAAAATTGATAAATTTTCGAAACTGAAATTTTATATGATCCAAGACCGGTCTCAAGTTCAAGACCAGTTCCCGTAAGCTTGACTACTGCGTAACATTAAATCAAGACCGATCTCGAAGTTGAAGACCGGTCCCAGTACCTTGTTGTTTCCGGTTGCGCAAGTCAAGACCGGTCTTCAAGTCCAGAGACCGGTCCCTGATAACTTGTTTTTTCAATGACGGAACAGAGGACCGGATGAGTCTCTGGAGACCGGACCTACCAAGACCGGTCTCCCCAGTGAAGACCGGTCCTTGGTTGCGGGAATATTTCCAAAAAGAGCTTTTTCAATCCTACTCTAGTTCTAAAGTCTTCTAACACTATAAATAGACCATGAGGGATTCAATAATCTGTATGCTTATCAATGCTTCATATGCTTAGATTCTAGATCCTCTTAAAATTCTAGAAACTTGTTTTAGAGCTTTATGATTCAATTCTTAAAGCGGGTTTCGTCTTATTGATCGCCGAGTTGATTCTAGGTCTTTTATTTGAATGTTCCTTCATGAATCAACTTGATGATTAGCTGTAGCATATCGAACTTCTAAAGTCTTGAAGTTACAAGTATGTTGGCTTAGAAGGCCATAAGAATGGTTCCGGTGAAGTTTAGAAGCTTTCGGGTGCTTTCGATGCACTAGGTACGAGAACGAAGCCCGAAAGGCTACTTTGGGCCGTGAGCCAAATCCGACGCTTGCGCGGATGAAGCGATGACGTGGACATGATCCAAATCATGTGTGGAGGGGCTCGGTTTGATTTGAAACGAATCGGAGGTCAAACGAGCCAAAAGTGAGTTGGAACGGAGAAGAAACGTAAAAAACTGAAAATTTGGCTAAGTCCTTGGAGTGGGCTGGAGGTCCCTGTGGGGACCGGTCCCTGTAAAGCGAGACCGGTCCCTGAAGGCTGTCCCGCGAGAGCAGGCTCTCTGGGACCGATCCCTTGAGGGAGAAACCGGTCCCCATGTGCGCAGAGTGGAGTAGGGCTCTCTGGGACCGGTCCTTGGCTTGGGAGACCGGTCCCGAGCGCGAAAATGCCCGGTCTGGCGGTGTGAGTGGAAAGTTGAGGGGCTATGATGCAATTGTGCAGGGGGTTAGTTGTAAAGGGGGGGATTAAAACCCTCTTTCTCTCCCTCACTCCCTCAGATCTCTCTATTTCCCTCTCTCTGTTCGACCGAAAGAAGAGAAGAAGGAAAGAAAGGAAAAAGAGAAGAAGAAAAGAGAGAAGAAGAAGAAGAGGAAGATGGAGATGATGAAGAAGGTGAAGATGGAGGTCCTCTTGGCCATCTTCTTCCTCTCCCACGAGCTCGGGGCAAGCTTGTAGAGGTAAGCTTGTGCTCTCTCTCTCTTTCTCTCATGGTAGATCCTCTAGTAGTGGGTTTCTAAACCCTAGATTTAGAGTTTTGAGCTCCTAGTGAGCTTTAGAACCTTGTAGAGGCTTGGGAACTCCATGAAATCCATGGTTTTCATTATGAGCTCTAATGGTGGATTTCTAGGGTTTGCTCCAAGCACCCTATGGATGGTTCTAGTACTCCTAGATGAGTTCCTAGATGTTGAACAAGCTCTCTTTTGCTTGTTCTAGAGATCAAAACGGTGGGATTGCATAAATGCAAACCTAGGGCTCCAAAATGGGGTTTTTGTAAATTGAGGGGTTTGATCTCATTTAACCCTATGTAAACCTAATTGGGGGCCTAACGAACGCGTTGGCGCGCTCGGTTCGGTAATCCGACGAGCGAGTACAAAGATATTAAATTATTTATATATTCTTACCAGATGTCCGCAGCACGCAAGATATAGCTCCAAAATTCATGAAATCTTGAAGACGTAAGTTAACGCGGGGAAGTCTCAGATCGAGATTCGGAGATCGCTCGGTTGGTTGCGCACGAGTCGAGCCGAACCGGGTCACGGGTGCCGCGGGCGGCCGATTGCAAGTGTCGACGAGCAATCGGAGAGCGAAACCAAGGTGGGTTGTGTTTACCGAAGCGACTAGGTCGCCTATATATGTCTAAGAGTAAAGGTTTCAACTTGATGCATATAAATGATATATATGACAAGTGTAGAACGGCATGTTAAAGAACATCATGTAAAATGCTAAGTAGATGTAGATGATGAGCTTAAAGAATAAATGCTTCATAAATTCATGAATGTATGCTTAGCATGGTGGATACACGATGATCATGATAATAGCATGATTGAATGTTTAACATTGTAGAGATAAATGCTAGATCTGAATTCATGACGAATATGATATGGAAATGGTAAATATAAGAATGCAAAGTAAAGCATATGAGTTGTGGACAATCTATATATATTAGATCGAGTGGCATTGAACCTAGTGTCTTGAACATAGGTTGAACAAGTGTGGGTGACATAGAGTCATGAATCTAGCAACAAGGTGACATTGTCAATACATACATGGACTGGTATTGAGGACATTGATGTTAAACATAGTTTAACCAAGAGAGGCATTGAAACAATTATGATTGGAAAGTGGCAAGAATAAATAGGTAGAAACCTATTATGACAATGGCATTATGGCAAGGGTGATATGGATGATATGGTAGTAACCTATCTTTGGTAAAGGTAATATGGCAAGTGGCTATGAATCCTCAAGTTGAGGATTGGATCTACACTCTTGACAAGTCTTGGCTTGAGGGAGGTCGCTCCCCCTCGAGCGGTGAGTTCCGGAACAGTCACCTAGGGGATCGTGGCCCTGACGGACGGGTCTTGCAGGCTTAGAGCCTCCCCGTTCAAAGAGGGATTTTGGGTCTTGAGTTTGTTGGGGTTAACTATGTTAACCGGTAAGATTGGGTCATAGCCAAGTAAAAGTTACTTCTCAAAGGACATACGCACTACAGTGTGATTGACTCGAGACCGAGTCGGGTGGCATAGTGAGCTGAGCAAGAGATGGCCTTAGAAGTGATTTGAGAGTGGGCATAGAAAGCCTAGTGTAAAGAATGGAATAGTTAATGCAAATAATAGCAAGAACATAAGGATAAGCCATGAGCTAATTGATAGTCGCATATTGCATTTGTGAGGCATGTTTTTATGTTAGTCGCAGATTATCTATCTATGGATGTTGTTTTTGGACTAACATATTTGCAGGGCCTCCTTGGACCTATTGGTCGAGCTGTTCTCTTGGGTGACCGTACCCACTGAGAACTATGGACAATAGTTCGCACCCTCGTGTTGTATTTGCGGGTACAGGTTCATATGAGAGTGGCGCAGTAGCAGCGCGAGGCAAGGGCGTAGCTCAGTAGATAGCGCCCTACCACAGAGACCAGAGATAGCGGTACCCCGAGTCGGCTTTGCCTAGGGGTATAGAGGGGAAAAAAAACAAGTTGTATTCAAGTTGTAATAATTATGTTAAAGAGGGGATGTATTTTGGAAGTTTAAAGTTTGTAATATAAATGTAAAAGTTAAATTGGGACGAATGGTTGTAATAGTAAGTAGCTGCATTTATGTTTTCGATACTTCCTTATGCAATCTTGATTGATATCAGTTCCTAGTTGGAACCTTCTTGTAATTGTATGGATTGCGACGCCTTGAACGTACAGGGGAAACTCTGTCCGTTTGGCGGTCTGTCGTCGGCGCCGCGACCCCGACCAAATTGGCGAGCGGTCGCGGGGCGTGACAGATAAGATGTTATCAGAGCATAAAGTAGTGAATGGGACAATGGCTTAGGTGAACCTAGGAGACCCTAGGATAGCAAAATCTTAGAGGTTAAGACTCGTGAGAGACGAGGACTTGTAGTTCGTGGCGAAAGCGATTATGGATTTGGTCGTGTTGTGTAACCTCTAAGACGGAAATTAGAGGTAGACTTGAGGTGTGGTTATTCTCAACCGAAGGAGTTCATGTTGGGTCGACACAACATGAAACCGGGGGATGAGAATGGACGCCCTCGCGTGACTTTCGCCTGATTGGCTTTTGAGCCGGTATTAGTAATCTCGTGTTCGACCCAAGTTGGTCGAGAACTAATCGAGTTGTTGTGTTTCGGGAGACGATGGCACCGCGTAGGCGATCTTCGTCCAGATCGGCGCGGGAGGGAACAAGTGATGTTCCTGAACAAACCGACACGAGTGGAGACTCTGAGCTTCGTGATCAGTTGGCCTCACTCGTGGGAGTGGTGAGGCAACAAGCCGACTTGGTGCAATGGCAGCAGGAGGCTGCCATGCGCCAGGAGGAGCGAATGAAAAGGCTCCAAGAAATGCTAGATCAGCGGGTGGCAGCACCGGCTGCGGCTCGTCATGGACGGCCGGGAGTTGCGGCGGAAGCGTTTCTGCCGAGGTTGGGCGATCCGACCGCTGTTGGTCCAGAGCTGGCGGCAGAGCAGGAGCGAGCTTTTGTCACGCCCCGGGGTCGGCAGGACCTTCCCCAAAGCGTGCCCAGACCCGCCATATGTCAACACATACAAGGCGTCTAACTAAAAACAGCGGAATTAAAACAATAAAAGGCTATAACTAGAATATCAGAGCCACAACAACCACGCTAAAGAACAGGTAGAGAGAAGTATAGAAACTACATCAAGTACAACTGAAGTATAAATAAAACAAGTCTAAAAGTAACATTCTCAAAATGCACAAAAGTGGTGGTCTCTATACAAGGTACACTCTCCATCTCTCACAAAATAAAACAAGAGAAATGGTAGACCACCTATGCACGCGTCCTCTCCAACAGTCGCTAGCCCGAGGCAATACCCTTGCCACGGTCCCGAGCCTCCCCCGATGCAGAAGGCACTGAAAGTAAACAGAAACAGAGGGCGTGAGAACTATAATTTATAGTTCCCAGTGGGCAATTACTGACCTGAACCATTGCACCACTAGGCCCAAAGAGAAGAGAGTAAGTAAGCGATATAAATGAACTTGTAAATAAAGCATAAGAAATGCTACCATAATCATGTTCCAAATATATATAGTCATAAGTTCTCGTTCCAACAAATAGGATGTTATGTTTTACTTTAACCAACAAGTATACTGAAATATAATTAAAGCATTATCAAGTATACTATACAATCGAGCAAAGTCCACAAAATCCAACTACTAAGCCCTATCTAGTAGTGATAGTCATTTAGTATTGTCGAATGTCCAAGTTCAATTCTCTTTCACTAGGATGTACCCACAGTAATCCAACCTGTGCCACCTAAGTACCGTGGTAGCCCCAACATCCCCCGCAAGGAATGAGTCTGTCCCAACGGTCCCGTAGGTTTCTCAACACCGCACGCGCGAACGAATTCGCAAGGCTAACTCCGGAGTGCCGGCTTGTAGGGAGCGACCCTCACAAGCATGTGCGAAAGAGCACAAATGGCAACAAGTATAGTCAAGTCTCAAGTCCAAAACTCATGTCTCAATATGGAAATAGTAACTAGTAACCCTAAGGTCTAGTTCAATTATTCTCATGACACTAGAGTCTCTATGTCAAGTTCATTCACGAGCCTAATGCCGCTTGATGACATTAGCTCACTATTCTACGCTTTTGATGCCAAGCCAATGCCGCTTAATGACAAGGGCTTTTCTCCTATGTCATGTATAGTTCTATGTTCTCAAACACATGCCAAATCCCTCTTAAACACATAGTTTCAAGTTTCCAAAAAGAATGCTACCAAGCTTCAGCTCTCACATGCATACTTCTCTACTATATAGAGTAAAATTGCATTACACATAACATATGTATCTTAAGCATTCTAAAATTCACAAATAAATCAAATAGCATGAAAATGAACTAATTTCCATTTAACCATAAGCAAATAAGCACCAATGAGAATTTCTCATTGTGCTAGGTGAGGCCAAACCCACCGTCGCTCCAAGCGTCGCTCCGAACCGCTAACGAAGCTTCGATTCCTACTCCTAGTACCCTACAAAGTAGATCCTAGGAGTTACAACCTCAAGAGATAAGTCTTGAGTTCAAACTTTAAACATCTAGGATAAAGTCAAGAAATACTCACCTAAATGTGCAACAATCCTCTTAGAAATTCCAAAAGGAAGCTAGATCCCTCCCAAGGCAACCTAAACAAAGGTTCTAAACTATTCAAAAGGAATCTAAAAGCCCCAAATCAAAAAGCCCCAAATAAAACCCTAATTCCCAAAATCTAGGGTTTCATCTATAGAGAAGCAACCAAACTCGAATCTAAAGGAAATGGAGAAGTTGCTTACCTCTAGAAGCTCTAATCAAGGCTCTAGAGTCACCAAAGTGGAAGATCTTCCTTCAACTAGCTCCCAAATCAAGCTTCCAACCTTCCCTCATGGTGGAAAATGCACCAACAAGCAAAAGAGAGAGAAGAGGGAGATCAATCCACAAGAAATTACCCAAAATCCAAAAGATTGCAAAGGGGATAGAGAGAGAAACTCCCTTACCTTTCTCTCCCTTGTTCTCAGCACAAGAGAGGAGCCCTAAGGGCTGGGGTGCTATATTAGAAGCAACAAAATGCCAATAAGCCCCTACAGTTTCGGATTTTGGAAACTGCCAGTTTGTACCGGTACAAACCCGTTTTGTACCGGTATAAACCCTGCGAGACAGCAAACCCGAGCCTCGGGTTTGCCCAGCCGCTCATCTATACCGGTATAAATCTTGGCTTGTACCGGTATAGCCATCATTTTGTACCGGTATAGCAACAATTTTGTACCGGTACAAGAGCATAGAAATTCAACCCGAGAGCAACCTAAAATCCAACTTTTTGGACTTTAGAGCTTGGAACTCATCCACTAACCTCGGTACTCGTGCCATAGGTCGGAACACAGTCAACGACCCTCCAGAAAATCTGGAAAAGCTCAGATCTCACATCTAACACTCGAACATTGCAATTTGCAAAGTCCAGTGCGTCACAGCTTTAGCGGCCCTAATGGATTTTAAGAAGTTTGAGCCGCCTACCTTTGATGGAGAGGACGTCGATCCATGGATCGTGGAGATGTGGATTGACTCTATGGAAACCCTCTTTGAGGAGATGTACACCTTAGAGCGAGACAAGATGCCGCTAGCTGTGCATCGCTTGAAGCAATCGGCAAAAGGTGTGGTGGAAAGGGATTTGGCAGAACCGATCGCCTAATCTCCCCCCTATGGCTTGGGAAGAGTTTCGGGGAATGCTGTTCTCGGCTTATTTTCCCGATAGCGAGAAAAGGAAGCTCCAGGATAGGTTCTGGAAGCTGTGGCAAGGAGACTGCTCAGTGAGGCAATACGAGCAGGAATTTTCTCGTCTCGTGCATTGTGTCCCGGATGTGGTGCGGAATGACAAGGCTAAGGCCGATAGCTTTGTGCGTGGACTTCAGCTAGATCTTTTGAGGCTGTGCATATACTTCAGTTGCAGACCTTTGCTGAAATCCTGGATCGAGCCTTATGGATAGAGCAAGCCAACGCGTTTCTCCGGGAGGAGCGCGAGTCATACTACAAGGACAAGGGGAAAGGACGATCGACGGGTGAATCCGCTGGTCAGTCAAGTTCCCGAAAGACTTCGGCAAGTTCGCAGTCGCGATCTCGAGTTCCGGGGACATATCGCATTCGGTCCTCGGCGGAGTGTGTTATATGTGGGGGCCCTCATTTCCCACAGCCGTGTGAACAGCGTGAGGGCATGTGCTTCAAGTGTGGGCTACCGGGCCATGTGCGGGATGAGTGTCCGCATGGTAGCGGCCGGGCCTCGATGCTGGCAACGACCCATTCCTCCCTGGGACGGCCTGCAGGTGTGCCACCTGCGGCATGGTCGGGAAAGCGGCCGTTGAGGATGATTCCACCGGAGGGTTCTCGGCGAGCGCCAGGTGGCCGTGGACACGCGACCTGAGTGGTGGAACCTGCCAATGCTGACGACGTCAGGGCAGGTAAGAGTTTGTTAAGCAATCATTATGCTTTTGCATGATTGTAAGATGGTGCTTGCATGCCATTTTCATTGGTTAGTTACTACTACTTGTACATTGCGTAGTAGGAACCATTGGGCGGGTAAGTAGATACCCGGGCATGCTCATGCGGTAGGCGTGGCACCTGCTGGAGCCGGTGAAGGATAAGGCAAGGATAAGATGGTACTAGCAAAGTTGCTGGTAGTGCCTCGTGGACGAGGGGTAAGACTCGTAGTAGAGACGAAGTGGTGCTCGTGTAGTTGGCGTGCATAGGCAAAGTAGCCTAGTGCATGACCTGAGCGGAGCCACTATTGTGGAAATAGCTGGTCAGTGCCAAGTGGCCGCTGACCTAGGGGTACCTCCATGTGAGGTTAGGAAGTTGATTAGTAGTTGGTGCGCGGGGACAACCGTGCCCAAGTTGAGTTTTAGCGTTGAACGCTGCAGAGGCGTATAGAGCACGCAAGTATAGGTACTCGTAGGGTGCGGTTGGACTCAGCCAAGAGAGTGTGTGGGCAGTAGCACTTTAGCTGGGCTAAGTGCGAAGCGGGCCATGGATCACTCGTGGGGCTAGTGGCTCGCACTAGGTACTTAGGAGCCGATAGAGTGTGTAACTCCGTATAGCAGGTCGTATAGGACGACGTTAGCGGGTGGTGCTCGGTGACGACCTATGCCTGGACCAATTGTGGACTGTGGAGCTTGGGCCCATTTGGCCGACACAGTCAGCTGCTAGTGGCAGCGGCCCAATACCTATAGGTAGGGCGAGAGTTTTGGTCAGGGCGGTAGTCCGAGCATAGACCCGAAGACGTGGAAATGCCACGTGTTTGGATCTTGAGATCATGAATGAACCAAGAGTGCGATTGTGACCCAACCCGAGATTTGGATGTGGTTTGGGGTCCTGAAAGCTCCTAGTTGGAGTGTGTGCGGATTCCCAAGTGAGAATTTCGCCCAAGAATGCTAATTGGGTCTACGTTAGTAACAAGGAACGCTAAGCGTAGTTGAGACAGGTCTAGGCAGTAGACCGACGTTGGGTTGGTGACTATTGGTCCACCCACAGAGATTGAGGAAATTGACTTGACCGGTAACTCTATTAAAGAGTTTGGCTTGAGTTCATAAACGGCGTGTTCGTGTGGGTTAATTGCGGCGGAGGAGCCGAGTTAAGCCGTGGCAATTGGAATTGAGATAAGTGGTCTCTAGGAGACACTTAAATAGTGGAAGCCACGTGATGGTTGAGGATAATGCTCTTCTATGGAATGGAGTAGAGATGTACCGGAGTGCGCCATCTCGTCGAGAGCTAGATTCGATTGAGGTCGGAACACTCGCGAATTGCGGTGCACCCACGATGTTGCTCTAGGCAATGTGAGTGATTGGAGTGCAAAGTATTCCAGGATGAGAGGAGTAATTGCGAGGTGAAGTTCCTTGCAAACTGGTTGTAAGTGGTGTTGGAGCATGAGAGGTCGTTGAATATTGACTTGCGCTTCCACTAACACTTGCAAGAGTCGTAATGCACTTTTGATGTTGTATTTGGCAGAGGTGAGTGGAACTAGCCTCACATTCTTCGTGATGAGCCTTTGAGCAATTCTATTTAGTGAAAGGCCGCTTTGAAGATGAAAGGTGCATTGGAACCCACACCCCCCCCCCCCGGAATTACTCGGTAAAGTGAGTTGGGGTGTGAGTTCGCGAAGTAAGTGAGTTTCGCGGACGAAACTCCTTTAAGGAGGGGAGAGTGTAGCATATCGAACTTCTAAAGTCTTGAAGTTACAAGGTATGTTGGCTTAGAAGGCCATAAGAATGGTTCCGGTGAAGTTTGGAAGCTTTCGGGTGCTTTCGGTGCACTAGGTACGAGAACGAAGCCCGAAAGGCTACTTTGGGCCGTGAGCCAAATCCGACGCTTGCGCGGATGAAGCGATGACGTGGACATGATCCAAATCATGTGTGGAGGGGCTCGGTTCGATTTGAAACGAATCAGAGGTCAAACGAGCCAAAAGTGAGTTGGAACGGAGAAGAAACGGAAAAAGCTGAAAATTTGGCTAAGTCCTTGGAGTGGGCTGGAGGTCCCTGTGGGGACCGGTCCCTGTAAAGGAAGACCGGTCCCTGAAGGCTGTCCCGTGAAAACAGGCTCTCTGGGACCGGTCCCTTGAGGGAGAGACCGGTCCCCATGTGCGCAGAGTGGAGTAAGGCTCTCTGGGACCGGTCCTTGGCTTGGGAGACAGGTCCCTGAGCGCAGAAAATGCCCAGTCTGGGCAGTGTGAAGGGTGAAAAGTTGAGGGGCTATGATGCAATTGTGCAGGGGGTTAGTTGTAAAGGGGGGGATTAATGTTATGGATTTTATGTTGGCATATTTCGTGAAGTGAGTCCGGAGTCTTGAAGGTTTAAAGAAGAAGCGATGAAGATCGAAGACTCGCATACTCAAAACATGAATCCACAATGCTCGATAAGTTCAAATATTATTGAAGATAATTTATAAATATTTAAAAGTGTTTGGAAGACTTAGGATGTTTTTAAATTGAATATATGGACAAAATTGAGTTTTTCAAATCCTGGTCTATCTCTATGTTTTCTAATTGATTTTAAACAGGTTTTCAAATCCTAGTCTATCTCTATGTTTTCTAATTGATTTTAAACAGGTTTTCAAATCCTAGTCTATCTCTAATTTTATTTCCAAAATTGGGTTTTCACAATCCTAGTCTACTTCTAAGTCTTCTAAATCTATAAATAAGCGATGGGGGTTCCATAAATTCTTATGCTTAGAGTTTAGACCATTATGAAACCCTAGAAACTTGTTGGGTGCTTTCTTTCTTTCTTCAACAACAAGTTTCTATCGGATCAATTCTTGACACCGTAATTTCTCGTTCTTCATGAAGAATTGATCCGGCTATTGCTTAGAAATATCTTCTACGGTTCTTTAATGATTATCTAAGCAATAAATCATCACCGATCATATTGTTCTTGCTCCGGACGGAGTGCGCTCGTGGATTCGAGTGGCGTCGTGGATTCGGCGTGATCGGAGGCTTCGTGGATTCGAAGTGGAGGCGTTCGTGGATTCGAACGTGGGGCGTGGACAACCCGGCGGCGTGCGCGAGATCCGAAGAAGATAAAGAGAGGTTTGAGTCCGTGGATTCGGTAAATCACCTTGTAATCTTTTATTCTTAGTGGATTGTTATCGCGTGTTGGTCCCGTGGGTTTTTTACTCCGAGTTGGAGTTTTCCCACGTAAATCTCGGTGTGCTTTTTATTTTCCGCATTTATTTTTATTGCATCGAGATTTGTGGTTTTCGGCCGTTACATCTATTCACCCCCCTCTAGGTGTTGTTTGATACAATCTAGATAGATCCTTGGGACACCCCATAACTAACAGATTAAAACCCTCTTTCTCTCCCTCACTCCCTCAGATCTCTCTATTTCCCTCTCTTTGTTCGACCGAAAGAAGAGAAGAAGGAAAGAAAGGAAAAAGAGAAGAAGAAAAGAGAGAAGAAGAAGAAGAGGAAGATGGAGATGATGAAGAAGGTGAAGATGGAGATCCTCTTCGCCATCTTCTTCCTCCCCCACGAGCTCGGGGTAAGCTTGTAGAGGTAAGCTTGTGCTCTCTCTCTCTTTCTCTCATGGTAGATCCTCTAGTAGTGGGTTTCTAAACCCTAGATTTAGAGTTTTGAGCTCCTAGTGAGCTTTAGAACCTTGTAGAGGCTTGGGAACTCTATGAAATCCATGGTTTTCATTATGAGCTCTAATGGTGGATTTCTAGGGTTTGCTCCAAGCACCCTATGGATGGTTCTAGTACTCCTAGATGAGTTCCTAGATGTTGAACAAGCTCTCTTTTGCTTGTTCTAGAGATCAAAACGGTGGGATTGCATAAATGCAAACCTAGGGCTCCAAAATGGGGTTTTTGTAAATTGAGGGGTTTGATCTCATTTAACCCTGTGTAAACCTAATTGGGGGCCTAACGAACGCATTGGCGCGCTCGGTTCGGTAATCCGACAAGCGAGTACAAAGATATTAAATTATTGATATATTCTTACCAGATGTCCGCAGCACGTAAGATATAGCTCCAAAATTCATGAAAATGGAGCTGGGACATCTTAAAGACGTAAGTTAACGCGGGAAAGTCTCAGATCGAGATTCGGAGATTGCTCGGTTGGTTGCGCACGAGTCGAGCCGAACCGGGTCACGGGTGCCGCGGGCGGCCGATTGCAAGTGTCGACGAGCAATCGGAGAGCGAAACCAAGGTGGGTTGTGTTTACCGAAGCGACTAGGTCGCCTATATATGTCTAAGAGTAAAGGTTTCTACTTGATGCATATAAATGATATATATGACAAGTGTAGAACGGCATGTTAAAGAACATCATGTAAAATGCTAAGTAGATGTAGATGATGAGCTTAATGAATAAATGCTTCATAAATTCATGAATGTATGCTTAGCATGGTGGATACACGATGATCATGACAATAGCATGATTGAATGTTTAACATTATAGAGATAAATGCTAGATCTGAATTCATAACGAATATGATATGGAAATGGTAAATATAAGAATGCAAAGTAAAGCATATGAGTTGTGGACAATCTATATATATTAGATCGAGTGGCATTGAACCTAGTGTCTTGAACATAGGTTGAACAAGTGTGGGTGACATAGAGTCATGAACCTAGCAATAAGGTGACATTGTCAATACAGACATGGACTGGTATAGAGGACATTGATGTTAAACATAGTTTAACCAAGAGAGGCATTGAAACAATTATGATTGGAAAGTGGCAAGAATAAATAGGTAGAAACCTATTATGACAATGGCATTATGGCAAGGGTGATATGGATGATATGGTAGTAACCTATCTTTGGTAAAGGTAATATGGCAAGTGGCTATGAATCCTCAAGTTGAGGATTGGATCTACACTCTTGACAAGTCTTGGCTTGAGGGAGGTCGCTCCCCCTCGAGCGGTGAGTTCTGGAACAGTCACCTAGGGGATCGTGGCCCCGGTGGACGGTCCCTCGGGTCTTGCAGGCTTAGAGCCTCCCCGTTCAGAGAGGGATTTTGGGTCTTGAGTAAAAGTTACTTCTCAAAGGACATACGCACTACAGTGTGATTGACTCGAGACCGAGTCGGGTGGCATAGTGAGCTGAGCAAGAGATGGCCTTAGAAGTGATTTGAGAGTGGGCATAGAAAGCCTAGTGTAAAGAATGGAATAGTTAATGCAAATAATAGCAAGAACAAAAGGATAAGCCATGAGCTAATTGATAGTCGCATATTGCATTTGTGAGGCATGTTTTTATGTTAGTCGCAGATTATCTATCCATGGATGTTGTTTTTGGACTAACATATTTGCAGGGCCTCCTTGGACCTATTGGTCGAGCTGTTCTCTTGGGTGACCGTACCCACTGAGAACTATGGACAATAGTTCTCACCCCCGTGTTGTTTTTGGGGGTACAGGTTCATACGAGAGTGGCGCAGTAGCAGCGCGAGGCAAGGGCGTAGCTCAGTAGATAGCGCCCTACCACAGAGACCAGAGATAGCGGTACCCCGAGTCGGCTTTGCCTAGGGGTATAGAGGGGAAAAGAAAACAAGTTGTACTCAAGTTGTAATAATTATGTTAAAGAGGGGATGTATTTTGGAAGTTTAAAGTTTGTAATATAAATGTAAAAGTTAAATTGAGACGAATGGTTGTAATAGTAAGTAGCTGCATTTATGTTTTCGATACTTCCTTATGCAATCTTGATTGATATCAGTTCCTGGTTGGAACCTTCTTGTAATTGTATGGATTGCGACGCCTTGAACGTACAGGGGAAACTCTGTCCGTTTGGCGGTCTGTCGTCGGCGCCGTGACCCCGACCAAATTGGCGGGCGGTAGCGGGGCGTGACATTAGCTAAAAGGGAATCCCTCATAGTCTATGGTGATTTAACGCTAAGATCACCACAAATCATCTTTTCTATGACTCCGGATGGAGTTGTTGCGCGGGGATCGCGTGTAAGGCCGAGGATTCGGTGGAAGCGTCGAGGAGTCGAGGCGTTGACGCGGCAAGGAGTTGCGGCGTGATCGGTTAAAGGAGTTCGATCGATTGAGGACCGGCGAAGGAGATCCACGTCAAAGATTCGGTAAATTAGGTTGGGTAATCGATAAATCACCTTGTACTCAATTGTTTCTTAGTGGATTTTTCGTGTGATCGGTCCCGTGGGTTTTCCACTCCGGTTTGGAGTTTTCCCACGTAAAAATCTTGGTGTGTTTATTTTAATTTTCGTATTTACTTTAAAAACGCATTGAGGATTTTATTTGGCCATTGTACACCTATTCACCCCCCCTCTAGGTGTTGATTACCTTTTAGATCTTAGGGATCCATATCTTACAAAGTCGAGGAGCCCGTAGAAGTTGAGCCGCACGAGATCGTGGCAGGTATGGTTTTAATTAACGGAGTTCGCTCGAAAGCTATGTTTGATATAGGCGCCACTCATTCATTCATAAGTAGATCATTTGCATGAACTCATGACATAGACATTCGAGCGAGTGATGGCATGTGGCGAGTGGAGTGCCCTGGTCCGGCACTTCATATTTACACGGAGTGCCCATCGTGTCCAGTGCAGCTAGGCGACTGGATTATGCCGATTCATACTCTGCTGCTCAAGAAGCTGAGAGAGTTCGATGTCATATTGGGCATAGACTGGCTCTCAAAATATTATGCGTCGATCGACTGTAAAGATAAAGTGATCACGTTTCGTGAGCCGGGACAAGAGCAAGTCACGTACAAGGCATGTAAGAGTACATGCTTCGCCGCGACAGTGTCAGCGACGAGAGCAAGGAAGCTAGTCAGCAGCAGTTGCGCCGCCTACTTAGCAACTGTTGTGGAAGTTGAGCGAGTAGCTCCGACGCTGGAGGAGCTATCGGTAGTCCGGGAATTTCCTGATGTGTTTCCCGCGGAGTTACCGGGGATACCGCCAGAACGGGAAATCGAGTTCGTAATTGACTTGGTTCCCGGGACCGCGCCGATTTCGAAGGCCCCATATCGGATGGCGCCGGCGGAATTGAAGGAGTTGAGGGCTCAGTTGCTAGATCTCCTTGATAAGGAATTTATCCAACCGAGTGTGTCGCCGTGGGGAGCCCCAGTATTGTTCGTGCGGAAGAAAGACGGATCATTTCAACTTTGCGTAGATTATCGCGAGTTGAACAAAGTCACAATAAAAAACAAGTATCCGTTACCCCGAATTGACGACTTGTTCGATCAGTTGCAGGGATCGAGTGTATACTTGAAGATAGACCTCCAGTCAGGTTACCATCAGTTAAGGATTAAGCCGGAGGATGTTCAGAAAACCGCATTCCGCACACGGTACGGACACTATGAATTCACGGTGATGCCGTTCGGGCTCACAAATGCCCCGGCAGCGTTCATGGACTTAATGAACCGTGTTTTCAGAAAGTATTTAGACCAGTTTGTGGTAGTCTTTATAGATGATATCTTGGTCTATTCCCGCGGTGACGAGGAGCACGCGGAGCATTTGCGCATAGTACTTCAAATCCTTCGGGAGGAGAAGTTATACGCTAAGTTGAAGAAATGCAACTTTTGGCTGAGGGAAGTTGCATTTCTAGGGCATATCATTTCCAAATGCAGGATTTCTGTTGACCCAAGGAAAGTGGAGGCAATCAAGGATTGGCCGCACCCGACGAATGCCACGGAAGTCCGAAACTTTGTAGGCTTAGCGGGCTACTATAGGCGGTTCGTGGAAGGTTTCTCGAAGATTGTAATTCCACTTACTCGTCTAACTCAAAAGGGCACCAAGTTTGTATGGAGCGACGAGTGTGACCGGAGTTTTCAAGAGTTGAAGAAAAGATTGACTTCGACTCCGGTACTCGCATTGCCGGTGCAAGGAGAAGACTTCGTGGTTTATAGCGACGCGTCTTATTCAGGATTAGGGTGTGTTCTAATGCAAGGCGGGAAGGTGATTGTATATGCGTCCCGTCAGTTGAAAAGCTATGAGAAGAACTACCCTATCCACGACTTAGAGTTAGCCGCAGTGGTATTTGCTCTTAAGTTGTGGAGACACTATTTTTATGGCGTGCGTTGCGAAGTGTACACAGACCACAAAAGTCTGAAGTATCTGTTAAAGCATAAGGAGATGAACATGCGCTAACGGCGGTGGTTGGAGCTATTAAAGGATTACGACGTCACGATCCTTTACCACCTCGAGAAGGCGAATGTAGTCGCCGATGCTCTTAGCAGAAAGTTGGTGGAAAACCTTGCGTTGAAGGTTACGGCTCAAGATCCTCTATGCTTGGAGATGAAACGGCTAAATCTTGAGGTAGTGGCTCCGGGAGTTCCGACTATATTATCGGCTCTTATTGTTCGACTGACCTTGTTGGAGAGGATTAAAAGTCTTCAACCTGCGGACCCTAATCTCCAAAAGGTGCGACGTGACATTGAGGGTGGACGTGGCGGCGACTTTACCGTAGATGCTAAGGGTGCATTCAGGTTTCGAAACCGATGTGTGTACCGAAAAATGAGGAAGTCCGAAAGATGATCTTGGAAGAGGCACATCGGGCTCCTTATAGCATTCACCCGGGCGGCACCAAAATGTACAAGGACTTGAAGATGCAGAACTGGTGGCCGGGGATGAAGGCAGACATTGGAGGCTATGTAGCGCAGTGTCTGGTATGTCAGTAGGTAAAGGCAGAGCGCCGATACCCAGCGGGAAAGCTTCAGAGCCTGCCCATTCCAGTCTGGAAGTGGGAGGATATCGCGATGGATTTCTTGGTCGGACTGCCTCGTTCAACGGGCGGCCACGATGCTATCTGGGTGATTGTGGACCGTATGTCAAAGTGAGCGCACTTTTTACCGATCCACACTACCTGGTCGGGCGAGAAGCTGGCGCAGGTATATCTAGACGAGGTGGTAAGATTGAACGGGGTACCGAAGTCGATTGTATCAGATCGAGATCCCCGATTCACCTCACATTTCTGGAAGAGCCTACAGGAAACACTTGACACACGACTCGAGTTTAGTACCGCGTTTCACCCTCAGACAGATGGGGAGTCAGAGAGAACTATCCAGATTCTGGAGGATATGTTGCGGGTGTGTGTCAATGATTATAAGGGGAGTTGGGCGAATTTCTTGCCGATGGCCGAGTTCGCCTACAATAATAGTTACCAAGCTAGCGTTGAGATGGCACCGTTTGAAGTTCTTTATAGGCGAAAGTGCAGATCTCCCGTATGGGTGATGTAGGTGAGCGTGCGGTAATAGGCCCCGACGTGTTGAGGGAGGCGGAAGAGAAGGTTCGCCTTGCTCGCCAAAGAATGCTTACGGCGCAGTCTAGACAGCGGAGTTATGCAAACAAGCGTCCTAGAGATTTGGAATTCGTGATAGGAGATCGCGTATTTCTAAAAGTATCACCTATGAGAGGTGTGAGGCGGTTTGGGGTTCGAGGAAAGTTGAGTCCTCGATACATAGGGCCTTATGAAGTGTTGGAACGTATTGGTGCGGTAGCTTATCGGATTGCATTGCCGCCGCAGCTAGCAGATGTTCATAACGTATTTCACGTCTCTGAATGAGAAACTAAATGTGAATGGTGTATGAATGTATGAGTGTATTTATATTCATATGTAGTGGTTGTATCCTGTTTATACATCTTGCACTTGTGTGACGCCGTGCAAATACAGGGGAGACTCTGTTCGCGTGAACAGTGGATTCTCTATATTTGTGGCAGATCTGGCATACCCTAGGGGTCAGGTTTTTCAAAAAAAAAAAAAAATGGGCACTTCCACTTTACTTTTAAACCAAAATGGGACCCCGGGGCATGACAATAAGACTTCAATCTTTCTTCGTTTGATCGTCAGCATATATTCGTTATAAATTTACACTCTTAAGACATAATAGAATCCTTCTATAAGGCTTTAATTTTGTTTGTTTGATTGTTTACTTGTATTCGTTGCAAATTTTCACTCCTAAGACATAATAGAACTGTCTTATAAGGCTTCAATCTTTGTACTTTTGAATACGAACATGTATTCGTCGCAAATTTACATTCTTTGAGCATAATAGAATCATCTAATGGGGCTACAATCTTTGCTCATTTGAATGTAAACAAGTATTCGTCGCAAATTTACACTCCAACGACATAATAAAACAATATTATGAGGTTTCAATTCTTCTTCGTTTGAACTTGAGAGCGTATTCATTGCAAATTTATACTTGTAGGGTATAATACCACCCTCCTATGACACTTTAATTTTCGTTCGTTTGACTGTAATCTTTTATTCGTTGCAAATTTGCACTCTTTTAGAGTATAGTAGAACCCTTCTATAAGGCTTTAATTTTTGTTTGTTTTAAAATGAACATGTATTCATTGCAAATTTGCACTTTTTAGGGCATAATAGAACCTTCTTATGAGGTTTCAATAGAATCGTATATTCGTTGCAAATTTAACACTCCTGGGGCACAATATAATCGTTTGATGGGGCTTCAATTTTTTTTCTTTCGAATTTGAACTTATATTCGTTGCAAATTTACACTCTTAGACTATAATAAAACCATTTCATAGGATATCAATTTTTGTTCATTTGAAGGCGAATATATATTCGTTGCAAATTTACACTCTTAGGGCAAAATGGAACAGTCAGATGGCGTTTCAATCTTTGCCCATTTGCATGTGAATCTGTATTCCTTGCAAATTTACACTCTTAGGGCATAATAGAAGTGACTTATGGGGCTTCAATTTTGGTTCGTTTAAATGCAAACAAATATTCATTGAAAATTTACCCTTTTAAGGTATAATAGAACTGTCTAATGGGGCTAAAATCTTAGTTCATTTAAATGTGAACATGTATTCATTGCAAATTTACACTCTTATGGCATAAAAGAATCATCTTATGGGGCTTCAATCTTTGTACTTTTGAACGCGAACTTGTATTCATTGCAAATTTACACTCTTAAGGGTATAATAGAAGTTCATGCCTTATCGATCACAACTTTTGTAATGGCAACATCTCATTGATTGGCAGAATTCTTTTCTAAAATATCGTGCGAAAGGCACCGCAGTGTATACACAATTTGTATCAACTGTTAATCAGGCCATCAACAGCCGGATGACATGTGCTAAAGCATATACAGTTTGCGATTTAGAGCTCACAAGTTCAACGTACTTATTGGAAGGGATTTGTAAAACAAAGTGATTATCAATGGAAGAGCTTCTACTTGTTCATATTTGTATTTGCAACTCAAAAAAATTTCTTATTCACATATTTTGTCATGTTGTACTTCTTAACGTATGAACATAAATTACTATAGCTTATGTTCTCATTAGTATACTATCGCATTCTATCGTAAGATTTATGAACCGCAGTTCCATCCCGCTCCTGATCATCGTTATTAGATCGAGCAGTATGATTCACCTATACTTCCACCACACGAGAGAAGGAAAAAAGGACGACCCAAATCTATGCGCATTCGTAATGTTATAGACGAAGGCGCTGGGAATAGAAGCTGCAAGTGTAGTATGTGTAAATAGTATGGCCATTATAAAATCACGTTCTGAAAATCAGCAAAGGATTGAGAGACGTCGTCGCTAGGTTATTTGATATGAAAATTATACTAGACTTTTTTTTTTATTACTTTATGCTAATGCACTTATATTACATTCTTTTGTTACTCACTGATTTTTTTTTTTACTATTTCAGATGGGCGATTACGAGGAGCTGTGTCACGCCCCGGGGTCGGCAGGACCTTCCCCAAAGCGTGCCCAGACCCGCCATATGCCAACACATACCAGGCGTCTAAATAAAAACAGCGGAATTAAAACAACAAAAGGCTATAACTAGAATATCAGAGCCACAACAACTAATGCTAAAGAACAAGTAGAGAGAAATAAAGAAACTATATCAAGTGTGACTAGAAGCATAAATAAAACAAGGCTAATAGTATCCTCCTCAAAAATACACAAAGGTGGTGGTCTCTATACAAGGTACAACTCTCCATCTCTCACAAAATAAAACAGAGAAATGGTAGACCACCTATGCACGCGTCCTCTCCAACAGTCGCTAGCCCGAGGCAATACTCTTGCCACGGTCCCGAGCCTCCCCCGATGCAGAAGGCACTGAAAGTAAACAGAAACAGAGGGCGTGAGAACTATAATTTATAGTTCCCAGTGGGCAATTACTGACCTGCACCAATTGCACCACTAGGCCCAAGAAAAGAGCAAGTAAGCGATATAAATAAACTTGTAAATAAAGCTTAAGGAAATGCTGCTATAACCAAGTTCCAATATATAAGTATGAAATGTTTTACATTAACCAACAAGTATACTATATATTCGAGCATAATCCACATAATCCAACTACTAAGTCCTATCTAGTAGTGATTGTCAATAGTAATGTTGAAAGTCCAAGTCAATTCTCTTTCTCTAGGATTTACCCATAGTAACCCAACTTGTGCCACCTAAGTACCGTGGTAGCCCGACATCCCTCGCAAGGAATGTGTCTGTCCCAACGGTCCCGTAGGTTTCTCAACACCGCACGCGCGAACGAATCGCAAAGGCCAACTCCGGAGTGCCGGCTTGTAGGGAGCGACCCTCACAAGCATGTGCGAAAGAGCACAAATGGCAACAAGTATAGTCAAGTCTCAAGTCCAAACCTCATGTCTCAACATGATACTAGTACTAGCAACCCCAAAGGTCTAGTTCAATTATTCTCATGACCCTAGATTCTCTATGTCAAGTTCATTCACGAGCCTAATGCCGCTTGATGATATTAGCTCACTATTTTACAAGTAGATGCCAAGTCTAATGCCGCTTGATGACATTAGCTTTTCTCCTATGTCATGCATAGTTTCTAAGTCCCATAATACTCTATTACATGTCTATTTTATCAAATACAACATGTTTCCATTTTACAAATAGAATGCTACTACATACATTGTCAACATAGCTAGTCTCTACTACATAGAGTTCCAAAATGCATTGTACATAAGGCATATGTTTTAAGCGCTCTAAAATTCATAAATAATTCATACAACATGGAAATGAAGAGCTTTCTAATTAACAATACTCCAATGAGAATATTTTTCCCATTTACATAAGTGAGGCCAAACCCACCAATAATCCTCGCACGCTCCGGGCCGCCAACCCCGACACTTTTCAGACTCCTTGTACCCTAGAAAGGTCACACAAGAAGTTTCAAAGTCAACGGGCGAGCCCACGACTCAAACTGCGAGTAACAGAATCGGAGAACATGGAGAAATTCACCTATGAGTGAAATCTTTCCCGAAGCTTCAAACGGAAGCTAGATTCCCTCTAAGGCAATCTAGGTAAAGATTCTAAACCACATAAATAGGTTCAAAAGCCTTAGAAATTATACAACTCCAAAAACACATAGAAAAGGGTAAAACTCACCTCTAAGGTGGAAATCTCTTTAAAGATCTCAAAAGCAAGCTAGGATCTCCTCAAACCAACCTAAAGGAAGATTCTAAACTCATCAATTAGCCTCTAGAAGCATCAATTCAAAAAGCCCCAAAACTAAACCCTAACATCAACTTCTAGGGTTTCATCTAGTAGAAGGCTTCAAAACTTAAATCCAAAGGAGAAGAGTTGATGCTTACCTTCCTAGAGCTCCAAAACCAAGTCCACAATCCTCTAGAAGTGGTGGTCCACCTCCAAAAGAGTTCCAAGAACAAGCTCCAAGTCTCTAGCAAGAAGACAAAGGCTCTAGGAGGCAAAAAGGAGAAAGGTAGAGTGATTAATCTCCTAAAAACCACCATAAAATCCAAGAGAGGTAGTGTGAGAAACTCCCTGCCTCAAATCCCTGATGTGAAGAGCTCAAAAGAAGCCCTAGGGGGCTGGGGGGCTGAAATAGAAGCAACAAAATGCCATCTAGTCCCTGCAGTTTCGGATTTTTGAAAACTGCCAGCTTGTAACGGTACAAATCAAGTTTGTACCGGTATAAACCCTGCGAAACAGCAAACCCGAGCCTCGGGTTTGCCCAGCTGCTCATCTATACCGGTATAAATCTCGGCTTGTACCGGTATAGCCATCATTTTGTACCGGTATAGACACCATTTTGTACCGGTACAAAGGCATAAAATTCCAACCCGAGAGCAACCTAAAATCCAGCTTTTTGGACTTTAGTGCTTGGAAATCATCCACTAACCTCGGTACTCGTGCCATGGGTCGAAACACAGTCAACGACCCTCCAGAAAATCTGGAAAAGCTCAGATCTCACATCTAACACTCGAACCTTGCAATTTGCAAAAGTTCAGTGCGTCACAAGCTGGGACTGATTGATACATCTGTCCTAACTGAGTAGCCACACTATAGATCCACTTTAATTAGACAGGACGTAATGTTTACTTAAAACATTTCAAATTTACTTGTAAACTATATATTAATATTGAACTGACATTCATAATCATGCGGGCTATTCTCCTGTTCAATTTACAAAGTATGGCTGTAAATTGAACCAATGGCAAATTGAGCATCCTGCAGTTTTGGACCTGTTGCGACAAGCATAACTTTATTATGTATCACGATTGCGATGCCTACAGCTAGATCAGTCCTTATTGGGATCATTAGTCGAGAGGTGGCGGAGGGAGAGGTGGCGGAGGGAGACGCAGACTTTACATATGCGACACAAGGAGATGACTATTACTTTGATGGATGTCGCTGTTATTATAGGACTCTGCGTCCATGGTGGGGCTGTAACCGGAGAGGCTTCATATCAGTGGCCACTGCTCTGTGAGCTATTTCTCGAGATGGTTTCTGAGGATACTAGGGGCGATGAGATGAAAATAGACTGGTTATACCATCATTTTCATGATATCGCGCTAGAGGCACCTCCAACTATTGTACGAGCTACAGCTAGAGTATATATACTGTTTCAGATAGGATGTAGTTTATTGTCAAATCCAAATGGAAATAGAGTGCATTTAAAGTGGTTGTCACAGTTAGAGGATTTTGACGTCTACGGTGAGTTGGCATAGGGTGCAGCTATACTAGCTCATCTTTATCGGTCATTAGGAAATGCTTGCATGAGGGGGAAGGTGCACTGTTCTTGTTTTGGGACATTACTCCAGGTACATTATCTTACTAGCTTTTTAGAAGTCATGGTGTTTGCTATAATTTCTGTCTTTTTGTATAGATATGGGCATAGGACTACCTGTACATTGGTCGCCATGAGATAGTTGGATCTGTTAAGGATTTTATAAGTTGGCGGATTTCGTGAAGTTATTGGAGTCTTGAAGAGATCAAGAGTGTCAAGATGAAGTTCGATGATCCAGGACTCGTCAGAGAAGCTCGGCACCTCAGGTATGTTTTAATGGTGATTTACAATAAGAGTATAGTAGTTAGAAGACTTTGAAAAGCTTTAATCCAATAATTTTTACAAAAAATTGAGTTTAAGTGTCAATGTCCGGACATTCACCATTGTCCGGATCCCGTAAGCAAGTTTGCTGCGGGTGAACATTGTATGTCCGGACAATGGTCATTGTCCGGATCCCGTGGGCTTCACTTTGCATATCTTTCATTGATGTCCGGACAGCCTGCCTATGTCCGGTCTCAGTAAGCTGAGTTTTTTCATGTTACACAAAGTAAGACCGGACATTCACAGGCATTGTCCGGACATAGCCCAGTGCGAAAATTTTGTCGGAAGGAAGGTCCGGACATTCTTTTTAAGGACCGGACATTAGGCACGAAATATTTCCAAATTAAGCTGATTTCAATCCTAATCTATCTCTAAGTCTTCTAACACTATATATAGACCATGGGGGGGTTCATTATTGATATGCTTCATATGCTTATAGTTTAGATCCTCTTAAAACCCTAGAAACTCGTTTTAAGCTTTATGATTCAATTCTAAAAGCGAGTTTTGTTTTTGTTGATCGTCGACATTGATTCTAGGCTTTTATCATAATTGTTCCTTTATGAATCAAGTCGATGATTAACTAAAAGGGAATCCCTCATAGTCTATGGTGCTTTAACGTTGTGATCACCACAAATCATCGTTACTTTCTCTCCGGACGGAGAATTTGCGCGGGGATCGCGTGTGAAGGCCGAGGACTCGGTGGACGCTTTGAGGAGTCGAAGCATTGACGCGGCAAGGAGTTGCGGCGTGATCGTTTGGAGGATTCCAAGCGATTGTGGACCAGCGAAGGAGATCCATGTTGAAGATTCGGTAAATTGGGTAAAGTCGTGGGTGAATCGCCTTGTACTCAATTGTTTCTTAGTGGATATTTCGTGTGATCGGTCCCGTAGGTTTTTCACTCCGCTTTGGAGTTTTCCCACGTAAAATCTTGGTGTGTTGATTTTATTTTCTGCATTTACTTTAAAATCGCATCGAGATTTTTAATTGGCCATTGTACACCTATTCACCCCCCTCTAGGTGTAGATTACCTTTTAGATCCTTGAGACCTACCACCTATAACCTACAATTGGTATCAGAGACAGGTATAGGTTGTAGACAATGGCCAAGGGCGGTTCTTTGCATGTACAATTCGAGTCGGAGCATTCCTCGGAGGAAGAGTCGGATGTAGATGAGATGGCAACCGCATACCACCAATTGGTCGCCGAGTCAAAGAAGATGGCAAAGCACAACAAAAGATTGAGAAGAAAGTTACTCGACTTACAAGGAGAAAACTCGGAATTGATCACATCAACAAAATCCTTGGAACAAGAAAAAAATGGATTGTCAAGAGCATACAACTCATTAGTAGAAAAGATTTGTTTGCTTGAGAAGGAAAAAGAAACCTACGAAGATAATATAAAATCTCTCAACAAGCAAATCACGGAGGTAAAGGAAGCAAACTTGGATTTCACAAAGACGATTATTCAACTGAAGTCAGACTTGAACAAGTTCTCCTTCGGATCGACTAAACTCGATAAGATGCTAGGACTAGGTCAAACATCCAAACTTGGGCTAGGATATGAACGGACGTATGTTGATCAAGTCACTAAGCAAGGAAACGCGAACTTAACTAAATCATTGCCCAAGGTCCAAGGTAAATTCAATCGTCCTACAAAATCTTTCTTTACTAACAAGGTTTGTCATTTTTGTGGAGTTCTAGGTCACGTGAAGAAATTTTGCAATCTCAAGAAGAACTACACAACGTTCACCAACCCAAGGAGCTCATTGAAATCTACCAAGCTAGCACATAACGCAAAGACCAAACAAACTTGGAGGCCCAAGGTGGAAGATCTTAAGAACAAGCAAATCAAAATCGTCGACAAGTTTTACAAGACGCAATCAAATCGGCCAACGCAATCCAAAACTCGTAAGGTTTGGGTGCGCAAAGGTGAAATCTACCCTTGTCTTGTTATTCATACATCCCTACATGCTTACGATAATACATCTTGGTACCTTGATAGTGGTTGTTCCCGACACATGACCGGAGACAAACATTGGTTCACTTCCTTTCATGAACTCTCCGGTGGAAGTGTAATGTTTGGAGATGGTCGGTCTTCAAAGATCATGGGAAAGGGAACAATCACTATCTCGGATGGCCCCACGTTGAACGATGTCTTTTATGTTGAGGGGCTTAAATCAAATCTCGTAAGTATTAGCCAACTATGTGATGATGGTTATAATGTGAAGTTTTCTTCCAAAGAATGTTTGGTGACTTTAGATGATGACTCTCTTTTTCTAAAAGGTGTTAGATCCCAAAACAATTGCTACATAGTTCCTAGTTCCCAATCCGAAACTTGTAACCTAGCAACTTTAGAAACCGAAATCCTTTGGCATGAACGTCTAGGTCACATAAATTTTAAGGAGCTTTCTAAGATTACCAAGAAAGAGATTGTGATAGGTGTTCCTCAAATTGATTTCAAAGAGAACGTTGTTTGTGGGGGTTGTCAATTGGGAAAGCAAATTAGATCCGCACATAAGAATTTGAATCATTTAGGTACCTCTCGACCTCTAGAGTTACTTCATATGGATCTAATGGGACCTTCTAGAATACAAAGCTTGGGTGGCAAACGCTATATTTTGTTAATGATTGATGATTTTTCTCATTTTGTTTGGAGTGCATTTTTACGTGAAAAAGCTGATACTTTTGATTTATTTTCTGAAATTTGCCTCCGTCTTATGAATGAGCGTAATGATAAAATTGTGCATATAAGAAGTGATCGAGGAGGAGAATTCATAAATTCTAAATTTGTAGACTTTTGTGTTTCAAATGGTATTAAACATGAATTCTCCGCTCCTTACACACCACAACAAAATGGAGTTGTAGAACGCAAGAATCGTGTGGTACAAGAAATGGCACGTGTTATGCTTCATAGTAAAAAGGTTGCTTTACATTTTTGGGCTGAAGCGGTTATGTAAGGAAGTGAATTCTCGAAATCCGAGAGTTGCACCACGTTTAGAATCGACTGATTGTCGAGTGGATGGACTTCGAAAGTTCGAAGTTGATCCGAAGGCAAAAAGTGTATCGGAGTTGCTCCCGGCAAAGTTTGGAGAGTTCGGAAGCATTCGGGCGTTTTGGTGCGCTTAGGCGCGAAAACGGAACCCGAAAAGCTATGTTGGGTCTTGAGCTAAATCCGGCATTAGCGTGGATGAAAAGATGATGAAAACGTGTTCGAAAACATGTTTGGAGAGTCTCGGTTCGATTTGAAAAGAATCGGAGGCCAAACGAGCGAAAACGAGCGAAAACGGAGAAGAAAACGAAAAAGGCTGAAATTTGGCTAAGTCCTTAAATGTTGGGCTGAGGCTGCTTACGGGATCCGGATCCCATGGGCCAGATCCGGATCCCAGCTGCGCAGAATGCCCAGTTTTGGGCATTTTGCAAAGTTGAGGGGGCTAGTGGCATTTTGTTACAATAGAGGGCTATAGAGGGGACTTCCCTCTCTCTTCCTCTCATTTCCCTCTCACAAACCCACATATCCTCTCCCTCTCTCTCTCTAGAAAGAAGAAGAAGGAGAAAAAGAAGGAGGAAAAGGTGGAGGATTTGGTGGAGAAGCAAGCTAAGAGGAAGATCCTTGGCTTCATCTTCTTTCTCTCCACCATTGGAGCTCTCCATTGAGGTAAGCTCTCAAGAGCTTTCATGGTAGCTTCTCCTAGGATGGGTTTTATCTCTTGGGGGTAATTTTTATGGAACCCTAGCATCCTTAAGAGATGTTTTGCACAAGCAATTAGAGCTCAAAAGGGAGATTTTTGCTTGAGGCAAAATCTAGGGCTCAAATTGGGGCTTTTCTTAGGATGAGGTTTTGATCTCTTTTAACCTCATTTCTAACATATTGTTAGGTCCACGAACGCGTGCGAGGCGACGGTTCGTCGATTCGACGAACGGTTTGAGTGATCCGAGCCGGTCTAGGGCTTTCAGCTTCAAATTGGGGCTAAGGAGTCAAGATAGTGATTGGGGGCGTCAGAAGTGGCGTTCTAACCTCGTGAAATATCCCAAAAGGTGGGGGGTGCCATTCCGAAGCCATCGGGCTACCTTCTATGTCTAAGTCTCTTTATTGGTCATATAGCATATATATGTGTGTATGTATAGTTTCATGCATGCTAGGGTTATATAGTTTGTTTTACTATTCTTCCATGCTCCTCTATATTGTGGCATCTTATGATTGACAATTGAATGTAGGAGACATGAGAACTAAGTGTATGACATTGAACCCTAGAGATAAATTGGAAAAGAACTTGATCTTGCATGAATGACAATGTAAGGACTCGAAACTGCGAAACGAGAAACTAGACTATATTCAAATTGATCAAAGTCAAGTTAGGAATGCCTTAGAGTGATTAAAGGCATTAAGTAAGCTAAAAGTGCATTGGAAATGACCTGTACTGAAATCGGAGCGAAAACAGAAGACTTGAATTTTCTGTGAGAAACGGGACAGATAAATTAGCAGAAAATGCACAGTGTCGTAAAATTATGAAAACTCGGGGATATGTCAGGATTATTATTATGAGGCTAGGTTTAAAGTTTCATGCCATTCTGACACCCGAAAATGCCCAGAATTGGGCTGTGCATTGGAGGGGTATTTTGGTAAATAGAGTGTTAAGAAGGCTATTTGGACTTGGCCTCTTCCCTTTCTCTCATTTCTTGTAGCCAAAGCAAGGAAATGGGCTCTTCTCTCTCTCTCTCTTGGGTGATAGAGAGAAAAGAAGGAGAAGAAGAAAGAGAAGGAAAAGTAGAAGAGAAAAGCTTGGTGGAGTAGGATTTTCCCTCCCTAGCCTTCTTCTCCATCGAGTAGAGAAATCCTTGAGGTAGGCTTTGGATTTTCTAAAGCATTATATTCTAGGGTTTTGTTAATTAGCCTTAGAATTGGATTTTAGAGAACTCTAGAGTTCTAGCTGGTTGCTAGAAGCATGATCTAGAGACCGTTACAGCTATTTTTGCCGATGTTGTGAGCTAGGGCTCCAAAATGCGATTTTGCTAACGGTTAGGGTTTGATCTAGTTTAACCCTATGTTTATGATGGTTTTAGGCTCACGAGTACTCCCGCGAAAACAGTTAGCGATTCCGACGAGCGAGTGCGGAGAAATTGAGCCGGGAGCCTAATCGGGCTCAAATTGCCGTAGGGTGCGGCGAAGCCTTCGAGAATTCGGCGAAGTGCGCCGGTGGAGCCTACACGGTATTAGAAGGTGGGGGGTGTTGTCCGAAGCACTGGTCGCTCTATGTCTATTTGTGCATATATGTCCACAAATATGTAATATCGATCTAGTGTAATTGTCAAGTATATGATAGGGTTGAGATATTCTCTTTATTTGCATGTATTCTAGCTAGTGTAGCAAATTGAGCTGGACACTAGGAGAGAATACAGGAATAAAGGTGAATGATAATGTAGAAACCCTAATGTAAAGAACTTGTATGAGTGACAAGAACAAAGGACATTGACAATATAGATCGAGTGGCATCTAGGAGAAATGATAACCTAGGTTGAATGACTTTTAGGAAAATGATAACCTAGATTGAGTGACATCTAGATGAATGAGAACCTAGATCGAGTGGCATCTAGTAAACAAGAACATTGACAAGAATCTGTCGAACTAGTGTGTAGATGTACACCGTGCATATTGGGCTAGCATTGATAGCTTGAGAGATTGCACCAGTGGTACACCGTGCATATTGGGCTAGCATTGATAGCTTTGAGAGATTGCACCAGTGGTACACCGTGCATATTGGGCTAGCATTGATAGCTTTGAGAGATTGCACCAATGGTACACCGTGCATATTGGGCTAGCAATGATAGCTTTGAGAGATTGCACTAGTGGTACACCGTGCATATTGGGCTAGCAATGATAGCTTTGAGAGATTGCACTTGTAGTTGACAGGGTATCCTCCTGAGTGAGGATTGGATCATACTCACGTGTCTGTTCAGAGCTTGTGGAGGTCGCTCCTCACAAGCGTGCACTCCGGAGTTGTCACACGAGGGGCTAACGTACTTGCCCATGGACTAACGTACCTGTCCAGCAGACGGTCTCAGGTAGACGAGTGACCAGTACCTCTTACCTGGAGATTGAGTGAGTCGGGGCGAACCTTGAGGGTAAGCCAAGAGATTTGATAAAGTAAAGAACTTTTGAGCATAGTAGCATGGTTGTTTACTCTGTATTATATTGAGCATGCTTACTTGTGGTTTGGGCATAGTAGGATAGATGACTTAGCATGATAGTTCTTTAAACTATATTGAACATGCTTGTTTATACTGTTGAGTATAGTAGAAATATCTGTAGCATGGTTTACAGCTTTCCATATAAATATCTATCTGTTCATGTTTATGCCCTATGGACCTAGTGGGGAGATCGGTGAGGTCGGCGGCCGAGCCCACTGGGAACTCAGGGAGTTAGTTCTCACCCCCCCATTATTACAGGGGCTAGCGAGAGTGGACCAGAGAACCGAGGTTGGGGCACAGTGCCCTAGTAGCTAGCGGCTTCCAGTATGCATTAGAGTACCCTCGTGTACATTCGAGTTATTGGTGAGGTTAAATGTATTCATTAGTAAGGTTATGTATATTTAATCGAGAGATGAAATATGTGTATTCATTTGAGAGTTGAAAGAAGAAAAGTGTAAATTATATTGTGAATGTCAAAAATGGATGTAATAGCTAGATGTTTCTCTCTTTATTTACTTGTATAGTATACTTGTATCTTGCTCTTACTTACTAGCACTTGTGGTGCTTCGTCTCTGTCATGTATGCTTTTGAATTCTTCTGGGAAATTCATGTACATGACTTGTTGTCGAGCCTTGGGCGGACGGGAGAGTCTTTGTCCGTTCGGCGTACTGTTTGACGATGCCGGACCGGACCAAATTGGTAGCGGTCGCGGAGCGTGACAGGTTAAATGGTATCAGAGCAAGCTAAGAGCAAGTAAAGAGAGAGTCTAGGATTGACCTAGGATACCCTAGGACGGTTAACCTTAAGGCAATAGGTGCGTGAGTGGAACGTGAACCTATTACGGTGGCGGAAGTTGAATCGATTGGGTTAAGTATTGAAACCTCTAAAATGGATGTTAGAGGTAGACTCAAGATGTGGTTTATTCTCAACCGAGTGTGTTCATGTTGGGCGTACGACAACATGAAACCGAGGGACAAGAATAAATGCTCTTGCATGACTTTCGCCTGATTTGAGTCAAGTCGATGTCTGCTGTTGACCTAGAGGGTCGAGGCTAGTTGTGTTGTCGCGGTTCAAGGGACGATGTTACCGCGTAGGCGATCTTTGTTTAGATCGGTGCGGGAGGGGACAAGTGATGTCCCTGAGCGTTTCGACGTGCGAGCGGAAACTTGGAACTTCGCGAGCAGTTGGCTATTCTTGTGGGAGTGGCGAGGCAACGAGCCGAGTTGGTGTAACGACAGCAAAAGGCCGTCATGCGCCAAGAGGATACGGATCCGTGTATCGTGGAGTGTTGGATGAACTCCATGGAGGCTCTCTTTGAGGGTCTATGCATAGTGTAGCGGGACGAGGTACATCTAGCCGTGCGTTGTCTGAAACAATCGGCGAGAGTGTGGTGGAAAGGCATCAAGCGGATTTGATCGCCTAGTATCCCTCTTGTGACTTGGGATGAGTTTCGGGGATTGATATTCTCTACCCAATTCCCCGATAGTGTAGAAAGAAAGCTTCAGGGGAGGATTGGAGGACTAAGGTCTTTAACTTCTTCCTCTAGTGGAGAAGCTTTCGGAGTTAAGCTCTCGTGCTTGCTAATGGCATACATCTAGAGTTTTGCTATTCAGACTCCAGAATGGTTTGAGATGACTAAACCATAGCGTTGGTGACGACCATCTCCTCTCGGGGACAACTTGTGGGCGTGCGGCCTTTGGCATGGTCTCGGAGAGCGAGATGAGATGATCAAGCAACCGAAAGGGCTTGCGGCAAGCGCCGGTGGCTATGGATATGCGATCCGGGAAGAACTGCACCGTCGCGGGGACCTAGCAAGTGTGGTATTGCTAGGGCAAGCGTACACTTTTGCATAATGATAAGTCAACGCATTGCATGCATTCATTAAGGGGTCAGTTGCTACTATTGATACATCCTTATAGTAGGGACCTAGTGACGGGTAAGTGGAGACACCCGGGCATGCTTGCGTTGAGAAAGCGTGGCACCTGCTGGAGCAGGTAGAGAGCCAAGTGGCACTAGCAAATGGCTAGTGGTGACTCTTGGACGAGAGATAAGACTCGTGGTAGAGACGGAGTAGTGCGGCGACTCTCAAGGCAATGAGTAGTGGATTGAGAGAGTTGAGCCGTGATACTTGTGGGTACCCGAGCAATCCGAGTGTTTCGGATGTAGTTTCGATGGACCGAACGATGGAAGTAGAACCACTGTTGAGAGTGTAATCGGTTGATTGTCGAGTACGAGTACGTGAGGCCTAGTGATACCTCAAATTGAGGTAGATGGGTAGTGTTCATGTAGTCAGCATGCATAGGCAGAGTGGCCTAATGCTTGACATAGTTTGAACCACCGTTGCGAAAATAGTTGGTTCGTGCCGAGTTGGCCTGTAGGCCCAGTGGTACCTCAAAGTGGGGTCAGAAAAGGTGCTTAGTAGCTAGTGCACGGGGCAATCTTGCCCAAAGGCGAGAGTTGGCATAGAGCGCCGAGAGTACTCGTGGAGTGCGGTTTCGATTCGTAGTGAGAGTGAGTTGGCGGTAGCACGTTAGCATTGCTAAGTGTGAAGCGGGCCATGGATCACTCGTAGGTGGTGGCTCGCACTAGGTGCTTCGGAGCGATAGAGTGTATAGCTACGTAGAGCATGTCGTATAGACGACGTTGTCGGGTGATGCTTGGGGACGACCCGTGCACTGGACCATTTGTGTGTGGAGCACAGGCCCTTTGGGCGGCGCGATCATTGTGAGTGGCGGCGGCCGGTACCTACGGGTAGGGCGAGTTTGGTCGGGACGGTAGTCGAGCTTGAACCGGGAACATGGAATGCCACGTGTTGGATCGTGAGATTGAGGATACACCAAGTGTGTACTGACCCAACCTGAGGATCTGTAGTGGTTTGGGGTCTTGTTTGTTTACTCCTGGTTGGAGTGTGTGCGAATTCCTAAATGAGAATTTTGCCAAGAAATGATGATTGGGTCTACGCCGGTGAGCGAGAGACGCTACGCGTCGTTGGGACCAGTTTGAGCGATAGGCCTACATAGAATTGGTGGCCTTTGGCTCGCCTATGGAAACCGCAGGATCGGCGGTAACTCTATTAATGAGTTTGGCTTGGATTATGAACGGAGCGTTCGTGCGGGCTCGTTGTGAGAGCAATTGGGTATTGGCCGTGGCAAGCTGAAGAAGAAAGTAAAGTGGTCTAGCGAGACACTTGAATATGGAAGCCACGTGGGTGAGTTGGAGTTGATGCTCTCAGGTGAGTTGGAGCTTAAGGATAGTCTTTGTCAAGGGAATTGAGATTTGAGATGTGCGAAGTGCGCCATCTCGTAGTAGAGCAAAGATCCGATTATGATAGTAGGTACTCGCGATTGGTCGATGCACCAACGATATTGCTTTTTGGCAATGCCGGTGATCGAATCGGAGTGTATTCCCTGGACGGTGGGTGAATGCCAGGAAGAGTTGTATCAGACTCTTGGATAACCAGAGTGGTAAAGCGCCACTTTGTGGACGCTTGAGTGATTTCGGAAGTTCTACCCGTGTGCATTGTGTAGCGGTGGTGGGTCGTCCGACTAGTTGACGCATTCTTGCTAGATCCACACCACGAGGATAGCGGGTGGTTCGGTCTCAAAGGAAGCGGTTCGGCCTTGGTATGCACATTTGCGAGTGGTGTTGGGCATGTAGAGTCGTCGAGTATCGACTTGCCCTACCACCGAGACTCACGGGAATGGTAATGCACTTTCGGTGTTTTGCTTGGTGGTGTGAGTGAATGCGGTCTCACATCTTTTGTAGTGGGCCTTTGGACAATTCCGATGAGTAAAAGGCCACACGAGAGATGGAATAGTGCATTGGAACCCCCGATTGCTCGATAAATCCAGTTAGAGTATGAATTTGGTTGAAGTGAGTTAGTTTCGGGGACGAAACTCCTTTTAAGGAGGGGAGGATGTAAGGACTCGAAAGCTGAGCTTGAGAAACTAGACTATATTCAAATTGATCAAAGTCAAGTTAGGAATGCCTTAGAGTGATTAAAGGCATTAAGTAAGCTAAAAGTGCATTGGAAATGGCACATCTTGAAATCGGAGCGAAAACGAGAAGACTTGAATTTTACGCGAGAAACGGGACGGATAAATTAGCAGAAAATGCACAGTGTCAGAAAATTATGAAAACTCGGGGATATGTCAGGATTATTATTATGAGGCTAGGTTTAAAGTTTCATGCCATTCTGACACCCGAAAATGCCCAGAATTTGGCTGTGCATTGGAGGGGTATTTTGGTAAATAGAGTGTTAAGAAGGCTATTTGGACTTGGCCTCTTCCCTTTCTCTCATTTCTTGCCAAAGCAAGGAAATGGGCTTCTCTCTCTCTCTCTTGGGTGATAGAGAGAAAAGAAGGAGAAGAAGAAAGAGAAGGAGAAGTAGAAGAGAAAAGCTTGGTGGAGTAGGATTTTCCCTCCCTAGCCTTCTTCTCCATCGAGTAGACAAATCCTTGAGGTAGGCTTTGGATTTTCTAAAGCATTATATTCTAGGGTTTTGTTAATTAGCCTTAGAATTGGATTTTAGAGAACTCTAGAGTTCTAGCTGGTTGCTAGAAGCATGATCTAGAGACCGTTACAGCTATTTTTGCCGATGTTGTGAGCTAGAGCTCCAAAATGCGATTTTGCTAACGGTTAGGGTTTGATCTAGTTTAACCCTATGTTTATGATGGTTTTAGGCTCACGAGTACTCCCGCGAAAACAGTTAGCGATTCCGACGAGCGAGTGCGGAGAAATTGAGCCGGGAGCCTAATCGGGCTCAAATTGCCGTAGGGTGCGGCGAAGCCTTCGAGAATTCGGCGAAGTGCGCCGGTGGAGCCTACACGGTATTAGAAGGTGAGGGGTGTTGTCCGAAGCAGCTGGGCTGCTCTCTATGTCTATTTGTGCATATATGTCCACAAATATGTAATATCGATCTAGTGTAATTGTCAAGTATATGATAGGGTTGAGATATTCTCTTTATTTGCATGTATTCTAGCTAGTGTAGCAAATTGAGCTGGACACTAGGAGAGAATACAGGAATAAAGGTGAATGATAATGTAGAAACCCTAATGTAAAGAACTTGTATGAGTGACAAGAACAAAGGACATTGACAATATAGATCGAGTGGCATCTAGGAGAAATGATAACCTAGGTTGAATGACTTCTAGGAAAATGATAACCTAGATTGAGTGACATCTAGATGAATGAGAACCTAGATCGAGTGGCATCTAGTAAACAAGAACATTGACAAGAATCTGTCGAACTAGTGTGTAGATGTACACCGTGCATATTGGGCTAGCATTGATAGCTTTGAGAGATTGCACCAGTGGTACACCGTGCATATTGGGCTAGCATTGATAGCTTTGAGAGATTGCACCAGTGGTACACCGTGCATATTGGGCTAGCATTGATAGCTTTGAGAGATTGCACCAGTGGTACACCGTGCATATTGGGCTAGCAATGATAGCTTTGAGAGATTGCACTAGTGGTACACCGTGCATATTGGGCTAGCAATGATAGCTTTGAGAGATTGCACTTGTAGTTGACTGGGTATCCTCCTGAGTGAGGTTTGGATCATACTCACGTGTCTTCGAGCTTGTGGAGGTCGCTCCTCACAAGCGTGCACTCCGGAGTTGTCACACGAGGGGCTAACGTACTTGCCCATGGACTAACGTACTCCCGGGACGGTCTCAGGTAGACGAGTGACCAGTACCTCTTACCTGGAGATTGAGTGAGTCGGGGCGAACCTTGAGGGTAAGCCAAGAGATTTGATAAAGTAAAGAACTTTTGAGCATAGTAGCATGGTTGTTTACTCTGTATTATATTGAGCATGCTTACTTGTGGTTTGGGCATAGTAGGATAGATGACTTAGCATGATAGTTCTTTAAACTATATTGAACATGCTTGTTTATACTGTTGAGTATAGTAGAAATATCTGTAGCATGGTTTACAGCTTTCCATATAAATATCTATCTGTTCATGTTTATGCCCTATGGACCTAGTGGGGAGTTCGGGGAGGACGGCGGCCGAGCCCACTGCGAACTCCGGAAGTTAGTTCTCACCCCACCATTATTACGGGGCTAGCGAGAGTGGACCGTGAGAACCGAGGTTGGGGCACAGTGCCCTAGTAGCTAGCGGCTTCCAGTATGCATTAGAGTACCCTCGTGTACATTCGAGTTATTGGTGAGGTTAAATGTATTCATTAGTAAGGTTATGTATATTTAATCGAGAGATGAAATATGTGTATTCATTTGAGAGTTGAAAGAAGAAAAGTGTAAATTATATTGTGAATGTCAAAAATGGATGTAATAGCTAGATGTTTCTCTCTTTATTTACTTGTATAGTATACTTGTATCTTGCTCTTACTTACTAGCACTTGTGGTGCTTCGTCTCCTGTCATGTATGCTTTTGAATTCTTCCTGGGAAATTCATGTACATGACTTGTTGTCGAGCCTTGGGCGGACAGGGGAGGTGCTGTCCGTTCGGCGTCTGTTTGACGTGCCCGGACCGGACCAAATTGGTAGCGGTCGCGGGGCGTGACAGGTTAAATGGTATCAGAGCAAGCTAAGAGCAAGTAAAGAGAGAGTCTAGGATTGACCTAGGATACCCTAGGACGGTTAACCTTAAGGCAATAGGTGCGTGAGTGGAACGTGAACCTATTACGGTGGCGGAAGTTGAATCGATTGGGTTAAGTATTGAAACCTCTAAAATGGATGTTAGAGGTAGACTCAAGATGTGGTTTATTCTCAACCGAGTGTGTTCATGTTGGGCGTACGACAACATGAAACCGAGGGACAAGAATAAATGCTCTTGCATGACTTTCGCCTGATTTGAGTCAAGTCGATGTCTGCTGTTGACCTAGAGGGTCGAGGCTAGTTGTGTTGTCGCGGTTCAAGGGACGATGTTACCGCGTAGGCGATCTTTGTTTAGATCGGCGCGGGAGGGGACAAGTGATGTCCCTGAGCGTTTCGACGTGCGAGCGGAAACTTGGAACTTCGCGAGCAGTTGGCTATTCTTGTGGGAGTGGCGAGGCAACGAGCCGAGTTGGTGTAACGACAGCAAAAGGCCGTCATGCGCCAAGAGGATACGGATCCGTGTATCGTGGAGTGTTGGATGAACTCCATGGAGGCTCTCTTTGAGGGTCTATGCATAGTGTAGCGGGACGAGGTACATCTAGCCGTGCGTTGTCTGAAACAATCGGCGAGAGTGTGGTGGAAAGGCATCAAGCGGATTTGATCGCCTAGTATCCCTCTTGTGACTTGGGATGAGTTTCGGGGATTGATATTCTCTACCCAATTCGATAGTGTAGAAAGAAAGCTTCGGAGAGGATTGGAGGACTCAGGTCTTTACTTTCTTCCTCCAGCGGAGAAGCTTTCGGAGTTAAGCTCTCGAGCTTGCTAATGGCATACATCTAGAGTTTTGCTATTCAGACTCCAGAATGGTTTGAGATGACTAAACCTTAGCGTTGGTGACGACCTTCTCCTCTCTGGGACAACTTGTGGGCGTGCAGCCTTTGGCATGGTCTGGAGAGCGAGATGAGATGATCAAGCAACCGAAAGGGCTTGCAGCAAGCGCCGGTGGCTATGGATATGCGATCCAGTTGAAGAACTGCGTGCGGGGACCTAGCAAGTGTGGTATTGCTAGGGCAAGCGTACACTTTTGCATAATGATAAGTCGACGCATTGCATGCATTCATTAAGGGGTCAGTTGCTACTATTGATACATCCTTATAGTAGGGACCTAGTGACGGGTAAGTGGAGACACCCGGGCATGCTTGCGTTGAGAAAGCGTGGCACCTGCTGGAGCAGGTAGAGAGCCAAGTGGCACTAGCAAATGGCTAGTGGTGACTCTTGGACGAGAGATAAGACTCGTGGTAGAGACGGAGTAGTGCGGCGACTCTCAAGGCAATGAGTAGTGGATTGAGAGAGTTGAGCCGTGATACTTGTGGGTATCCGAGCAATCCGAGTGTTTCGGATGTAGTTTCGATGGACCGAACGATGGAAGTAGAACCACTGTTGAGAGTGTAATCGGTTGATTGTCGAGTACGAGTACGTGAGGCCTAGTGATACCTCAAATTGAGGTAGATGGGTAGTGTTCATGTAGTCAGCATGCATAGGCAGAGTGGCCTAATGCTTGACATAGTTTGAACCACCGTTGCGAAAATAGTTGGTTCGCGCCGAGTTGGCCTGTAGGCCCGGTGGTACCTCAAAGTGGGGTCGGAAAAGGTGCTTAGTAGATAGTGCACGGGGCAATCTTGCCCAAAGCTGAGAGTTGGCATAGAGCGCCCGAGTACAGGTACTCGTGGAGTGCGGTTTCGATTCAGCCGTGAGAGTGAGTTGGCAGTAGCACGTTAGCATTGCTAAGTGTGAAGCGGGCCATGGATCACTCGTAGGGCTGGTGGCTCGCACTAGGTGCTTCGGAGCCGATAGAGTGTATAGCTCTGTAGAGCATGTCGTATAGGACGACGTTGTCGGGTGATGCTTGGGGACGACCCGTGCCTGGACCATTTGTGGACTGTGGAGCCTGGGCCCTTTGGGCAGGCGCAGTCAGCTGTGAGTGGCAGCGGCCCGGTACCTACGGGTAGGGCAGAGTTTGGTCAGGACGGTAGTCCGAGCTTGGACCCGGGAACATGGAATGCCACGTGTTGGATCGTGAGATTGAGGATACACCAAGTGTGTACTGACCCAACCTGAGGATCTGTAGTGGTTTGGGGTCTTGTTTGTTTACTCCTGGTTGGAGTGTGTGCGAATTCCTAAATGAGAATTTTGCCAAGAAATGATGATTGGGTCTACGCCGGTGAGCGAGAGACGCTACGCGTCGTTGGGACCAGTTTGAGCGATAGGCCTACATAGAATTGGTGGCCTTTGGCTCGCCTATGGAAACCGAGGATCGGTAACTCTATTAATGAGTTTGGCTTGGATTATGAACGGAGCGTTCGTGCGGGCTCGTTGTGAGAGCAATTGGGTATTGGCCGTGGCAACTGAAGAAGAAAGTAAAGTGGTCTCTAGCAGACACTTGAATATGGAAGCCACGTGGGAGAGTTGGAGTTGATGCTCTCAGGTGAGTTGGAGCTTAAGGATAGTGCTGTCAAGGGAATTGAGATTTGAGATGTGCCGAAGTGCGCCATCTCGTAGTAGAGCAAAGATCCGATTATGATAGTAGGTACTCGCGATTGGTCGATGCACCAACGATATTGCTTTTTGGCAATGCCGGTGATCGAATCGGAGTGTATTCCCTGGACGGAGGGTGAATGCCAGGAAGAGTTGTATCAGACTCTTGGATAACCAGAGTGGTAAAGCGCCACTTTGTGGACGCTTGAGTGATTTCGGAAGTTCTACCCGTGTGCATTGTGTAGCGGTGGTGGGTCGTCCGACTAGTTGACGCATTCTTGCTAGATCCACACCACGAGGATAGCGGGTAGTTCCGGTCTCAAAGGAAGCGGTTCGGCCTTGGTATGCCGGTTTGCGAGTGGTGTTGGGCATGTAGAGTCGTCGAGTATCGACTTGCCCTACCACCGAGACTCACGGGAAGGGTAATGCACTTTCAGTGTTTTGCTTGACTGGTGTGAGTGAATCTGGTCTCACATCTTTTGTAGTGGGCCTTTGGACAATTCCGATGAGTAAAAGGCCACACAGAGATGGAAAAGTGCATTGGAATCCCCGATTGCCCGATGAATCGAGTTAGGGTATAAATTGGGTTGAAGTGAGTTAGTTTCGGGGACGAAACTCCTTTTAAGGAGGGGAGGATGTAAGGACTCGAAACTGCGAAACGAGAAACTAGACTATATTCAAATTGATCAAAGTCAAGTTAGGAATGCCTTAGAGTGATTAAAGGCATTAAGTAAGATAAAAGTGCATTGGAAATGGCCTGTACTGAAATCGGAGCGAAAACAGAAGACTTGAATTTTCTGTGAGAAACGGGACAGATAAATTAGCAGAAAATGCACAGTGTCAGAAAATTATGAAAACTCGGGGATATGTCAGGATTATTATTATGAGGCTAGGTTTAAAGTTTCATGCCATTCTGACACCCGAAAATGCCCAGAATTTGGCTGTGCATTGGAGGGGTATTTTGGTAAATAGAGTGTTAAGAAGGCTATTTGGACTTGGCCTCTTCCCTTTCTCTCATTTCTTGCAGCCAAAGCAAGGAAATGGGCTCTTCTCTCTCTCTCTCTTGGGTGATAGAGAGAAAAGAAGGAGAAGAAGAAAGAGAAGGAGAAGTAGAAGAGAAAAGCTTGGTGGAGTAGGATTTTCCCTCCCTAGCCTTCTTCTCCATCGAGTAGAGAAATCCTTGAGGTAGGCTTTGGATTTTCTAAAGCATTATATTCTAGGGTTTTGTTAATTAGCCTTAGAATTGGATTTTAGAGAACTCTAGAGTTCTAGGTAGTTGCTAGAAGCATGATCTAGAGACCGATTCTGACTATTTTTGCCGATGTTGTGAGCTAGAGCTCCAAAATGCGATTTTGCTAACGGTTAGGGTTTGATCTAGTTTAACCCTATGTTTATGATGGTTTTAGGCTCACGAGTACTCCCGCGAAAACAGTTAGCGATTAAACGAGCGAGTGCGGAGAAATTGAGCGGGAGCCTAATCGGGCTCAAATTGCCGTAGGGTGCGGCGAAGCCTTCGAGTCGGCGAAGTGCGCCGGTGGAGCCTACACGGTATTAGAAGGTGGGGGGTGTTGTCCGAAAGCGGTGGGTGCTCTCTATGTCTATTTGTGCATATATGTCCACACATATGTAATATCGATCTAGTGTAATTGTCAAGTATATGATAGGGTTGAGATATTCTCTTTATTTGCATGTATTCTAGCTAGTGTAGCAAATTGAGCTGGACACTAGGAGAGAATACAGGAATAAAGGTGAATGATAATGTAGAAACCCTAATGTAAAGAACTTGTATGAGTGACAAGAACAAAGGACATTGACAATATAGATCGAGTGGCATCTAGGAGAAATGATAACCTAGGTTGAATGACTTCTAGGAAAATGATAACCTAGATTGAGTGACATCTAGATGAATGAGAACCTAGATCGAGTGGCATCTAGTAAACAAGAACATTGACAAGAATCTGTTGAACTAGTGTATAGATGTACACAGTGCATATTGGGCTAGCATTGATAGCTTTGAGAGATTGCACCAGTGGTACACCGTGCATATTGGGCTAGCATTGATAGCTTTGAGAGATTGCACTAGTGGTACACCGTGCATATTGGGCTAGCATTGATAGCTTTGAGAGATTGCACCAGTGGTACACCGTGCATATTGGGCTAGCAATGATAGCTTTGAGAGATTGCACTAGTGGTACACCGTGCATATTGGGCTAGCAATGATAGCTTTGAGAGATTGCACTTGTAGTTGACAGGGTATCCTTCTGAGTGAGGATTGGATCATACTCACGTGTCTGTTCAGAGCTTGTGGAGGTCGCTCCTCACAAGCGTGCACTCCAGAGTTGTCACACGAGGGGCTAACGTACTTGCCCATGGACTAACGTGCACATCCCGAGACGGTCTCGAGTAGACGAGTGACCGGTACCTCTTACCCGGAGATTGAGTGAGTCGGGGCGATCCTAGAGGGTAAGCCAAGAGATTTGATAAAGTAAAGAACTGTTGAGCATAGTAGCATGGTTGTTTCTGTATTATATAGAGCATGCTTACTTGTGGTTTCGGCATAGTAGGATAGATGACTTAGCATGATAGTTCTTTAAACTATATTGAACATGCTTGTTTATCTTTGTTGAGTATAGTAGAAATATCGTAGCATGGTTTACGACTTTCCATATAAATATCTATCTGTTCATGTTTATGCCCTATGGACCTAGTGGGGAGATCGGTGAGGTCGGCGGCGAGCCCAGGAACTAAGGAAGTTAGTTCTCACCCCACCATTATTACGGGGGCTAGCGAGAGTGGACCGTGACAGAACCGAGGTTGGGGCACAGTGCCCTAGTAGCTAGCGGCTTCCAGTATGCATTAGAGTACCCTCGTGTACATTCGAGTTATTGGTGAGGTTAAATGTATTCATTAGTAAGGTTATGTATATTTAATCGAGAGATGAAATATGTGTATTCATTTGAGAGTTGAAAGAAGAAAAGTGTAAATTATATTGTGAATGTCAAAAATGGATGTAATAGCTAGATGTTTCTCTCTTTATTTACTTGTATAGTATACTTGTATCTTGCTCTTACTTACTAGCACTTGTGGTGCTTCGTCTCCTGTCATGTATGCTTTTGAATTCTTCTGGGAAATTCATGTACATGACTTGTTGTCGAGCCTTGGGCGGACGGAGAGTCTTTGTCCGTTCGGCGTACATTTGACGATGCCGGACCGGACCAAAGTGGTAGCGGTCGCGGGGCGTGACAGGTTAAATGGTATCAGAGCAAGCTAAGAGCAAGTAAAGAGAGAGTCTAGGATTGACCTAGGATACCCTAGGACGGTTAACCTTAAGGCAATAGGTGCGTGAGTGGAACGTGAACCTATTACGGTGGCGGAAGTTGAATCGATTGGGTTAAGTATTGAAACCTCTAAAATGGATGTTAGAGGTAGACTCAAGATGTGGTTTATTCTCAACCGAGTGTGTTCATGTTGGGCGTACGACAACATGAAACCGAGGGACAAGAATAAATGCTCTTGCATGACTTTCGCCTGATTTGAGTCAAGTCGATGTCTGTGTTGACCTAGAGGGTCGAGGCTAGTTGTGTTGTCGCGGTTCAAGGGACGATGTTACCGCGTAGGCGATCTTTGTTTAGATCGGCGCGGGAGGGGACAAGTGATGTCCCTGAGCGTTTCGACGTGCGAGCGGAAACTTGGAACTTCGCGAGCAGTTGGCTATTCTTGTGGGAGTGGCGAGGCAACGAGCCGAGTTGGTGTAACGACAGCAAAAGGCCGTCATGCGCCAAGAGGATACGGATCCGTGTATCGTGGAGTGTTGGATGAACTCCATGGAGGCTCTCTTTGAGGGTCTATGCATAGTGTAGCGGGACGAGGTACATCTAGCCGTGCGTTGTCTGAAACAATCGGCGAGAGTGTGGTGGAAAGGCATCAAGCGGATTTGATCGCCTAGTATCCCTCTTGTGACTTGGGATGAGTTTCGGGGATTGATATTCTCTACCCAATTCCCCGATAGTGTAGAAAGAAAGCTTCAGGAGAGGATTGGAGGACTAAGGTCTTTACCTTCTTCCTCCAGTGGAGAAGCTTTCGGAGTTAAGCTCTCGAGCTTGCTAATGGCATACATCTAGAGTTTTGCTATTCAGACTCCAGAATGGTTTGAGATGACTAAACCTTAGCGTTGGTGACGACCTTCTCCTCTGGGACAACTTGTGGGCGTGCGGCCTTTGGCATGGTACGGAGAGCGAGATGAGATGATCAAGCAACCGAAAGGGCTTGCGGCAAGCGCCGGTGGCTATGGATATGCGATCCGAGGTTGAAGAACACTGCGGTGTGGCGGGGACCTAGCAAGTGTGGTATTGCTAGGGCAAGCGTACACTTTTGCATAATGATAAGTCGACGCATTGCATGCATTCATTAAGGGTCGGTTGCTACTATTGATACATCCTTATAGTAGGGACCTAGTGACGGGTAAGTGGAGACACCGGGCATGCTTGCGTTGAGAAAGCGTGGCACTGTTTGGAGCGGAGTAGAGAGCCAAGTGGCACTAGCAAATGGCTAGTGGTGACTCTTGGACGAGAGATAAGACTCGTGGTAGAGACGGAGTAGTGCGGCGACTCTCAAGGCAATGAGTAGTGGATTGAGAGAGTTGAGCCGTGATACTTGTGGGTATCCGAGCAATCCGAGTGTTTCGGATGTAGTTTCGATGGACCGAACGATGGAAGTAGAACCCTTTGTTGAGAGTGTAATCGGTTGATTGTCGAGTACGAGTACGTGAGGCCTAGTGATACCTCAAATTGAGGTAGATGGGTAGTGTTCATGTAGTCAGCATGCATAGGCAGAGTGGCCTAATGCTTGACATAGTTTGAACCACCGTTGCGAAAATAGTTGGTTCGTGCCGAGTTGGCCTGTAGGCCCAGTGGTACCTCAAAGTGGGGTCAGAAAAGGTGCTTAGTAGATAGTGCACGGGGGCAATCTTGCCCAAAGCTGAGAGTTGGCATAGAGCGCCCGAGTACAGGTACTCGTGGAGTGCGGTTTCGATTCAGCCGTGAGAGTGAGTTGGCAGTAGCACGTTAGCATTGCTAAGTGTGAAGCGGGCCATGGATCACTCGTAGGGCTGGTGGCTCGCACTAGGTGCTTCGGAGCCGATAGAGTGTATAGCTCTGTAGAGCATGTCGTATAGGACGACGTTGTCGGGTGATGCTTGGGGACGACCCGTGCCTGGACCATTTGTGGACTGTGGAGCACAGGCCCTTTGGGCGGCGCGATCAGTGTGGTGGCGGCGGCCGGTACCTACGGGTAGAGGCGAGTTTGGTCGGGGACGGTAGTCCGAGCTTGGGCCCGGGAACATGGAATGCCACGTGTTGGATCGTGAGATTGAGGATACACCAAGTGTGTACTGACCCAACCTGAGGATCTGTAGTGGTTTGGGGTCTTGTTTGTTTACTCCTGGTTGGAGTGTGTGCGAATTCCTAAATGAGAATTTTGCCAAGAAATGATGATTGGGTCTACGCCGGTGAGCGAGAGACGCTACGCGTCGTTGGGACCAGTTTGAGCGATAGGCCTACATAGAATTGGTGGCCTTTGGCTCGCCTATGGAAACCGAGGATCGGCCGGTAACTCTATTAATGAGTTTGGCTTGGATTATGAACGGAGCGTTCGTGCGGGCTCGTTGTGAGAGCAATTGGGTATTGGCCGTGGCAACTGAAGAAGAAAGTAAAGTGGTCTCTAGCAGACACTTGAATATGGAAGCCACGTGGGAGAGTTGGAGTTGATGCTCTCAGGTGAGTTGGAGCTTAAGGATAGTGCTGTCAAGGGAATTGAGATTTGAGATGTGCCGAAGTGCGCCATCTCGTAGTAGAGCAAAGATCCGATTATGATAGTAGGTACTCGCGATTGGTCGATGCACCAACGATATTGCTTTTTGGCAATGCCGGTGATCGAATCGGAGTGTATTCCCTGGACGGAGGGTGAATGCCAGGAAGAGTTGTATCAGACTCTTGGATAACCAGAGTGGTAAAGCGCCACTTTGTGGACGCTTGAGTGATTTCGGAAGTTCTACCCGTGTGCATTGTGTAGCGGTGGTGGGTCGTCCGACTAGTTGACGCATTCTTGCTAGATCCACACCACGAGGATAGCGGGTAGTTCCGGTCTCAAAGGAAGCGGTTCGGCCTTGGTATGCCTGTTTGCGAGTGGTGTTGGGCATGTAGAGTCGTCGAGTATCGACTTGCCCTACCACCGAGACTCACGGGAATGGTAATGCACTTTCAGTGTTTTGCTTGACTGGTGTGAGTGAATCTGGTCTCACATCTTTTGTAGTGGGCCTTTGGACAATTCCGATGAGTAAAAGGCCACACAGAGATGGAAAAGTGCATTGGAATCCCCGATTGCCCGATGAATCGAGTTAGGGTATAAATTGGGTTGAAGTGAGTTAGTTTCGGGGACGAAACTCCTTTTAAGGAGGGGAGGATGTAAGGACTCGAAACTGCGAAACGAGAAACTGGACTATATTCAAATTGATCAAAGTCAAGTTAGGAATGCCTTAGAGTGATTAAAGGCATTAAGTAAGCTAAAAGTGCTTTGGAAATGACCTGTACTGAAATCGGAGCGAAAACAGAAGACTTGAATTTTCTGTGAGAAACGGGACAGATAAATTAGCAGAAAATGCACAGTGTCAGAAAATTATGAAAACTCGGGGATATGTCAGGATTATTATTATGAGGCTAGGTTTAAAGTTTCATGCCATTCGACAGAAAATGCCAATTGAAATTTGGAGGGGTATTTTGGTAAATAGAGTGTTAAGAAGGCTATTTGGACTTGGCCTCTTCCCTTTCTCTCATTTCTTGCAGCCAAAGCAAGGAAATGGGCTCTTCTCTCTCTCTCTCTTGGGTGATAGAGAGAAAAGAAGGAGAAGTAGAAGAGAAAAGCTTGGTGGAGTAGGATTTTCCCTCCCTAGCCTTCTTCTCCATCGAGTAGAGAAATCCTTGAGGTAGGCTTTGGATTTTCTAAAGCATTATATTCTAGGGTTTTGTTAATTAGCCTTAGAATTGGATTTTAGAGAACTCTAGAGTTCTAGCTGGTTGCTAGAAGCATGATCTAGAGACCGTTACAGCTATTTTTGCCGATGTTGTGAGCTAGGGCTCCAAAATGCGATTTTGCTAACGGTTAGGGTTTGATCTAGTTTAACCCTATGTTTATGATGGTTTTAGGCTCACGAGTACTCCCGCGAAAACAGTTAGCGATTCCGACGAGCGAGTGCGGAGAAATTGAGCCGGGAGCCTAATCGGGCTCAAATTGCCGTAGAGTGCGGCGAAGCCTTCGAGAATTCGGCGAAGTGCGCCGGTGGAGCCTACACGGTATTAGAAGGTGGGGGGTGTTGTCCGAAGCAGCTGGGCTGCTCCCTATGTCTATTTGTGCATATATGTCCACAAATATGTAATATCGATCTAGTGTAATTGTCAAGTATATGATAGGGTTGAGATATTCTCTTTATTTGCATGTATTCTAGCTAGTGTAGCAAATTGAAATGGACACTAGGACAGAATACATGAATAAAGGTGAATGATAATGTAGAAACCCTAATGTAAAGAACTTGTATGAGTGACAAGAACAAAGGACATTGACAATATAGATCGAGTGGCATCTAGGAGAAATGATAACCTAGGTTGAATGACTTCTAGGAAAATGATAACCTAGATTGAGTGACATCTAGATGAATGAGAACCTAGATCGAGTGGCATCTAGTAAACAAGAACATTGACAAGAATCTGTCGAACTAGTGTGTAGCTGTACCGTGCATATTGGGCTAGCATTGATAGCTTTGAGAGATTGCACCAGTGGTACACCGTGCATATTGGGCTAGCATTGATAGCTTTGAGAGATTGCACTAGTGGTACACCGTGCATATTGGGCTAGCATTGATAGCTTTGAGAGATTGCACTTGTAGTTGACAGGGTATCCTCCTGAGTGAGGATTGGATCATACTCACGTGTCTGTTCCGAGCTTGTGGAGGTCGCTCCTCACAAGCGTGCACTCGAGTTGTCACACGAGGGGCTAACGTACTTGCCCATGGACTAACGTACTGTCCGTGAGACGGTCTCAGGTAGACGAGTGACCAGTACCTCTTACCTGGAGATTGAGTGAGTCGGGGCGAACCTTGAGGGTAAGCCAAGAGATTTGATAAAGTAAAGAACTTTTGAGCATAGTAGCATGGTTGTTTACTCTGTATTATATTGAGCATGCTTACTTGTGGTTTGGGCATAGTAGGATAGATGACTTAGCATGATAGTTCTTTAAACTATATTGAACATGCTTGTTTATCTTGTTGAGTATAGTAGAAATATCTGGAGCATGGTTTACAGCTTTCCATATAAATATCTATCTGTTCATGTTTATGCCCTATGGACCTAGTGGGGAGATCGGTGAGGTCGGCGGCCGAGCCCACTGGGAACTAAGGAAGTTAGTTCTCACCCCACCATTATTACAGGGGCTAGCGAGAGTGGACCGGCAGAGAACCGAGGTTGGGGCACAGTGCCCTAGTAGCTAGCGGCTTCCAGTATGCATTAGAGTACCCTCGTGTACATTCGAGTTATTGGTGAGGTTAAATGTATTCATTAGTAAGGTTATGTATATTTAATCGAGAGATGAAATATGTGTATTCATTTGAGAGTTGAAAGAAGAAAAGTGTAAATTATATTGTGAATGTCAAAAATGGATGTAATAGCTAGATGTTTCTCTCTTTATTTACTTGTATAGTATACTTGTATCTTGCTCTTACTTACTAGCACTTGTGGTGCTTCGTCTCCTGTCATGTATGCTTTTGAATTCTTCCTGGAAATTTCCTGTACATGACTTGTTGTCGTGCCTTGGGCGGACGGGGAGAGTCTTTGTCAGATTCGGCGTCTTTGACGATGCCGGACCGGACCAAATTGGTAGCGGTCGCGGGGCGTGACAGGGTAAATGGTATCAGAGCAAGCTAAGAGCAAGTAAAGAGAGAGTCTAGGATTGACCTAGGATACCCTAGGACGGTTAACCTTAAGGCAATAGGTGCGTGAGTGGAACGTGAACCTATTACGGTGGCGGAAGTTGAATCGATTGGGTTAAGTATTGAAACCTCTAAAATGGATGTTAGAGGTAGACTCAAGATGTGGTTTATTCTCAACCGAGTGTGTTCATGTTGGGCGTACGACAACATGAAACCGAGGGACAAGAATAAATGCTCTTGCATGACTTTCGCCTGATTTGAGTCAAGTCGATGTCTGCTGTTGACCTAGAGGGTCGAGGCTAGTTGTGTTGTCGCGGTTCAAGGGACGATGTTACCGCGTAGGCGATCTTTGTTTAGATCGGCGCGGGAGGGGACAAGTGATGTCCCTGAGCGTTTCGACGTGCGAGCGGAAACTTGGAACTTCGCGAGCAGTTGGCTATTCTTGTGGGAGTGGCGAGGCAACGAGCCGAGTTGGTGTAACGACAGCAAAAGGCCGTCATGCGCCAAGAGGATACGGATCCGTGTATCGTGGAGTGTTGGATGAACTCCATGGAGGCTCTCTTTGAGGGTCTATGCATAGTGTAGCGGGACGAGGTACATCTAGCCGTGCGTTGTCTGAAACAATCGGCGAGAGTGTGGTGGAAAGGCATCAAGCGGATTTGATCGCCTAGTATCCCTCTTGTGACTTGGGATGAGTTTCGGGGATTGATATTCTCTACCCAATTCCCCGATAGTGTAGAAAGAAAGCTTCAGGAGAGGATTGGAGGACTAAGGTCTTTACCTTCTTCCTCCAGTGGAGAAGCTTTCGGAGTTAAGCTCTCGAGCTTGCTAATGGCATACATCTAGAGTTTTGCTATTCAGACTCCAGAATGGTTTGAGATGACTAAACCTTAGCGTTGGTGACGACCTTCTCCTCTCTGGGACAACTTGTGGGCGTGCAGCCTTTGGCATGGTCTGGAGAGCGAGATGAGATGATCAAGCAACCGAAAGGGCTTGCAGCAAGCGCCAGGTGGCTATGGATATGCGATCCAGGTTGAAGAACCTGCGGCTGCTGGCGGGGACCTAGCAAGTGTGGTATTGCTAGGGCAAGCGTACGCTTTTGCATAATGATAAGTCGACGCATTGCATGCATTCATTGAGGGGTCAATTGCTACTATTGATACATCCTTTTAGTAGGGACATAGTGACGGGTAAGTGGAGACAACCGAGCATGCTTGCGTTGAGAAAGCGTGGCACCTGCTGGAGCAGGTAGAGAGCCAAGTGGCACTAGCAAATGGCTAGTGGTGACTCTTGGACGAGAGATAAGACTCGTGGTAGAGACGGAGTAGTGCGGCGACTCTCAAGGCAATGAGTAGTGGATTGAGAGAGTTGAGCCGTGATACTTGTGGGTATCCGAGCAATCCGAGTGTTTCGGATGTAGTTTCGATGGACCGAACGATGGAAGTAGAACCACTGTTGAGAGTGTAATCGGTTGATTGTCGAGTACGAGTACGTGAGGCCTAGTGATACCTCAAATTGAGGTAGATGGGTAGTGTTCATGTAGTCAGCATGCATAGGCAGAGTGGCCTAATGCTTGACATAGTTTGAACCACCGTTGCGAAAATAGTTGGTTCGTGCCGAGTTGGCCTGTAGGCCCAGTGGTACCTCAAAGTGGGGTCAGAAAAGGTGCTTAGTAGATAGTGCACGGGGGCAATCTTGCCCAAAGCTGAGAGTTGGCATAGAGCGCCCGAGTACAGGTACTCGTGGAGTGCGGTTTCGATTCAGTGAGAGTGAGTTGGCAGTAGCACGTTAGCATTGCTAAGTGTGAAGCGGGCCATGGATCACTCGTAGGGCTGGTGGCTCGCACTAGGTGCTTCGGAGCCGATAGAGTGTATAGCTCTGTAGAGCATGTCGTATAGAACGACGTTGTCGGGTGATGCTTGGGGACGACCCGTGCCTGGACCATTTGTGGACTGTGGAGCCTGGGCCCTTTGGGCAGGCGCAGTCAGCTGTGAGTGGCAGCGGCCCGGTACCTACGGGTAGGGCAGAGTTTGGTCAGGACGGTAGTCCGAGCTTGGACCCGGGAACGTGGAATGCCACGTGTTGGATCGTGAGATTGAGGATACACCAAGTGTGTACTGACCCAACCTGAGGATCTGTAGTGGTTTGGGGTCTTGTTTGTTTACTCCTGGTTGGAGTGTGTGCGAATTCCTAAATGAGAATTTTGCCAAGAAATGATGATTGGGTCTACGCCGGTGAGCGAGAGACGCTACGCGTCGTTGGGACCAGTTTGAGCGGTAGGCCTACATAGAATTGGTGGCCTTTGGCTCGCCTATGGAAACCGAGGATCGGCCGGTAACTCTATTAATGAGTTTGGCTTGGATTATGAACGGAGCGTTCGTGCGGGCTCGTTGTGAGAGCAATTGGGTATTGGCCGTGGCAACTGAAGAAGAAAGTAAAGTGGTCTCTAGCAGACACTTGAATATGGAAGCCACGTGGGAGAGTTGGAGTTGATGCGCTCAGGGGAGTTGGCGCTTAAGGATAGTCTTTGTCAAGGAATTGAGATTTGAGTTGTGCCGAAGTGCGCCATCTCGTAGTAGAGCAAAGATCCGATTATGATAGTAGGTACTCGCGATTGGTCGATGCACCAACGATATTGCTTTTTGGCAATGCCGGTGATCGAATCGGAGTGTATTCCCGGGACGGAGGGTGAATGCCAGGAAGAGTTGTATCAGACTCTTGGATAACCAGAGTGGTAAAGCGCCACTTTGTGGACGCTTGAGTGATTTCGGAAGTTCTACCCGTGTGCATTGTGTAGCGGTGGTGGGTCGTCCGACTAGTTGACGCATTCTTGCTAGATCCACACCACGAGGATAGCGGGTAGTTCCGGTCTCAAAGGAAGCGGTTCGGCCTTGGTATGCCTGTTTGCGAGTGGTGTTGGGCATGTAGAGTCGTCGAGTATCGACTTGCCCTACCACCGAGACTCACGGGAATGGTAATGCACTTTCAGTGTTTTGCTTGACTGGTGTGAGTGAATCTGGTCTCACATCTTTTGTAGTGGGCCTTTGGACAATTCCGATGAGTAAAAGGCCACACAGAGATGGAAAAGTGCATTGGAATCCCCGATTGCCCGATGAATCGAGTTAGGGTATAAATTGGGTTGAAGTGAGTTAGTTTCGGGGACGAAACTCCTTTTAAGGAGGGGAGGATGTAAGGACTCGAAACTGCGAAACGAGAAACTAGACTATATTCAAATTGATCAAAGTCAAGTTAGGAATGCCTTAGAGTGATTAAAGGCATTAAGTAAGCTAAAAGTGCATTGGAAATGACCTGTACTGAAATCGGAGCGAAAACAGAAGACTTGAATTTTCTGTGAGAAACGGGACAGATAAATTAGCAGAAAATGCACAGTGTCAGAAAATTATGAAAACTCGGGGATATGTCAGGATTATTATTATGAGGCTAGGTTTAAAGTTTCATGCCATTCTGACACCCGAAAATGCCCAGAATTGGGCTGTGCATTGGAGGGGTATTTTGGTAAATAGAGTGTTAAGAAGGCTATTTGGACTTGGCCTCTTCCCTTTCTCTCATTTCTTGCAGCCAAAGCAAGGAAATGGGCTCTTCTCTCTCTCTCTCTTGGGTGATAGAGAGAAAAGAAGGAGAAGAAGAAAGAGAAGGAGAAGTAGAAGAGAAAAGCTTGGTGGAGTAGGATTTTCCCTCCCTAGCCTTCTTCTCCATCGAGTAGAGAAATCCTTGAGGTAGGCTTTGGATTTTCTAAAGCATTATATTCTAGGGTTTTGTTAATTAGCCTTAGAATTGGATTTTAGAGAACTCTAGAGTTCTAGCTGGTTGCTAGAAGCATGATCTAGAGACCGTTACAGCTATTTTTGCCGATGTTGTGAGCTAGAGCTCCAAAATGCGATTTTGCTAACGGTTAGGGTTTGATCTAGTTTAACCCTATGTTTATGATGGTTTTAGGCTCACGAGTACTCCGCAGCAGTTAGCGATTCCGAGCGAGTGCGGAGAAATTGAGCGGGGAGCTAATCGGGCTCAAATTGCCGTAGGGTGCGGCGAAGCCTTCGAGAATTCGGCGAAGTGCGCCGGTGGAGCCTACACGGTATTAGAAGGTGGGGGGTGTTGTCCGAAATGGTGCTCCCTATGTCTATTTGTGCATATATGTCCACAAATATGTAATATCGATCTAGTGTAATTGTCAAGTATATGATAGGGTTGAGATATTCTCTTTATTTGCATGTATTCTAGCTAGTGTAGCAAATTGAGCTGGACACTAGGAGAGAATACAGGAATAAAGGTGAATGATAATGTAGAAACCCTAATGTAAAGAACTTGTATGAGTGACAAGAACAAAGGACATTGACAATATAGATCGAGTGGCATCTAGGAGAAATGATAACCTAGGTTGAATGACTTCTAGGAAAATGATAACCTAGATTGAGTGACATCTAGATGAATGAGAACCTAGATCGAGTGGCATCTAGTAAACAAGAACATTGACAAGAATCTGTCGAACTAGTGTGTAGATGTACACCGTGCATATTGGGCTAGCATTGATAGCTTTGAGAGATTGCACCAGTGGTACACCGTGCATATTGGGCTAGCATTGATAGCTTTGAGAGATTGCACCAGTGGTACACCGTGCATATTGGGCTAGCATTGATAGCTTTGAGAGATTGCACCAGTGGTACACCGTGCATATTGGGCTAGCAATGATAGCTTTGAGAGATTGCACTAGTGGTACACCGTGCATATTGGGCTAGCAATGATAGCTTTGAGAGATTGCACTTGTAGTTGACAGGGTATCCTCCTGAGTGAGGATTGGATCATACTCACGTGTCTGTTCAGAGCTTGTGGAGGTCGCTCCTCACAAGCGTGCACTCCAGAGTTGTCACACGAGGGGCTAACGTACTTGCCCATGGACTAACGTACCTGTCCAGCAGACGGTCTCAGGTAGACGAGTGACCAGTACCTCTTACCTGGAGATTGAGTGAGTCGGGGCGAACCTTGAGGGTAAGCCAAGAGATTTGATAAAGTAAAGAACTTTTGAGCATAGTAGCATGGTTGTTTACTCTGTATTATATTGAGCATGCTTACTTGTGGTTTGGGCATAGTAGGATAGATGACTTAGCATGATAGTTCTTTAAACTATATTGAACATGCTTGTTTATCTTTTTGAGTATAGTAGAAATATCTGTAGCATGGTTTACAGCTTTCCATATAAATATCTATCTGTTCATGTTTATGCCCTATGGACCTAGTGGGGAGATCGGTGAGGTCGGCGGCCGAGCCCACTGGGAACTAAGGAAGTTAGTTCTCACCCCACCATTATTACAGGGGCTAGCGAGAGTGGACCGGCAGAGAACCGAGGTTGGGGCACAGTGCCCTAGTAGCTAGCGGCTTCCAGTATGCATTAGAGTACCCTCGTGTACATTCGAGTTATTGGTGAGGTTAAATGTATTCATTAGTAAGGTTATGTATATTTAATCGAGAGATGAAATATGTGTATTCATTTGAGAGTTGAAAGAAGAAAAGTGTAAATTATATTGTGAATGTCAAAAATGGATGTAATAGCTAGATGTTTCTCTCTTTATTTACTTGTATAGTATACTTGTATCTTGCTCTTACTTACTAGCACTGGTGGTGCTTCGTCCCTGTCATGTATGCTTTTGAATTCTTCCTGGGAAATTCATGTACATGACTTGTTGTCGAGCCTTGGGCGGACAGGGGAGGTGCTGTCCGTTCGGCGTCTGTTTGACGTGCCCGGACCAGAACAAATTGGTAGCGGTCGCGGGGCGTGACAGACAATGACATATGACATTGTGTAGTGACACTAGTGACATGAACCAAGTAGACAACTTGATGATGACATTGCATGATAACTTGGTGTAAAGAACACTAGAGATATGTAAACCAAGTAGATGACTTGATGATTGACATTATGACATAGTGTATAGAGACAAGAAGACATGTGATCCAAGTAGAGAACTTGATGGCAAACGACATTGAACATAGTGTTAGAAAACACATGAACATTGATACCCTTGTATGGATGCCCTCCAAAGTGGAGGAGATGATCATACTCACACAGTCTGCTCAGCGCTCGTGGTTGGTCGCTCCACACGAGTAGTGCGAGTCTCCGGAGGTCTTGGCACGTGATTCGATAGGGATAGCCTATGTGGGGTCCCGAGGGATAGCCTATGTGGGGTCCCGCAGACAACCCATTGGGTTGAGTTGTGTTGAGTCGTGGGCGTGCCTACGGGCTAGCCATGGATTGGGTAATAATTCAAGAACATAAAAAGTATTTCATACATACTCGATTGGAACATAGTAGCATGTTAGATATTTCATAGCTACATCATGATCTTGTTGTTTCAGGCATAGCAGTAGTTGCATTTCTTTTATAGTGCATTTATTTACAGCTTTCAAGTTAAATATCTATCTATCTATCTGCTTTTGCCTGCTTAGACCTAGTGGGGAGATCGGTGGGGTCGGTGGCCGAGCCCACTGGGAACTAAGGAAGTTAGTTCTCACCCCACTCTATTACAGGTTCGAGCTCGCAGGCGGCCGGTGAGGATCGTGGCAAGGGCATCGCACCCTAGTTGATAGTAGCCTCCCAGTTGCATTAGAGCCTACCTTGGTACTATTGTGGGAACATAATTGTATAAAGAAATGATGTAACCTACATTTTGGGAGATGAATATGTATTTATATTTTGAGCTAAAGGAATGTAATAGAATGTAAACAAATGTTGAATGAATGTAATAGATAGACTCTTCTCTCTTTATGCTACTTGTATGTTTACTTGTACCTTGCTCTTCTTGTTGTTTGCACCTTTAGGTGCATCGTCTTGTCATGTATGTTATAGAATTCTTTTTCCTGGGCAATTCTTGTACATGACTAGTTGTCGAGCCTTGGGCGGACAGGGGAGGTGCTGTCCGTTCGGCGCCTGATCGGCGTTCCCGAACCGAACCAAATTGGTAGCGGTCTCGGGGCGTGACAGGTTAACACGGCTGTCTATGTTATCAACCGAATCTATGTTAGACCGGGTACTTTGAATACTCCATATGAGTTGTGGGTAGGTAGAAAACCAAACATCAAATATTTTCGTATCTTTGGGAGTAGATGTTATATCCTTCGGGATCGTGAAATTCTTGGAAAATTTGACTCCCGAAGTGACGAAGGGATTTTTCTTGGTTATTCTACCTCGAGTAGAGCTTATAGAGCGTACAATTTAAAAACTAAGACGGTGGTAGAATCAATCAATGTAAAAGTAGATGAGGCTTCTTTACCTACTTCTTCTGTGGTTGACACTTCAAATGCTTATCTTAATGATGATGATAGTGACTCACCTTTTATATTGCCTTTGAATGATGAGAATACTACTTCCGATATTTCTTCTTCATCTAATGTAAATGCATCGAATGACTCATCCGAACCACAAATTCACACTTCTATCTCTCCAACTACATCTTTTGAAAGTACCCCTATGAGAGTCACAAAGGATCACCCATTGACTAATGTACTTGGAGATCCCCAAGTTGGAGTGAGAACAAGGAGTCAACTGCAATGTGAATTCTCATGCTATGTTTCTTTGATTGAACCTAAAAGTGTGGACGAAGCTCTTCAAGATGAATATTGGATTAACGCAATGCAAGAAGAGTTAGCACAATTTGTTAGAAATGATGTGTGGGAACTCGTGCCACGACCAGCCCAACAACACATCATTGGTACCAAATGGATCTTTAAGAATAAGAAAAGTGAGGATGGTACCATAGTGCGAAACAAGGCAAGGTTGGTTGCTCAAGGTTACTCTCAAGTTGAGGGTATTGATTTCGAAGAGTCATTTGCCCCGGTTGCACGGCTTGAGTCAATTCGAATTCTTTTGGCTATCGCGTGTCATTTTAAAATAACTCTGTTTCAAATGGACGTAAAGAGTGCTTTCTTAAATGGTTTATTAAAAGAAGAAGTCTATGTGGAACAACCGAAAGGTTTTGTAGACTCCAAATTTTCAAATCACGTTTACTATCTTAAAAGGCTCTTTATGGTCTAAAACAAGCACCAAGCATGGTATGAACGACTCACTAAATATCTTTTGGAAAAGGGATACAACCGAGGGGGAGCGGATAGAACTCTATTTGTGAAGCATTCAAAGGATGATTTTATAGTTGCTCAAGTTTATGTGGATGATATTGTATTTGGAGCGACAAAGGATAAGGACGCCACAGAATTTGCTAAGTTAATGACCAATGAATTTGAAATGTCTATGATGGGTGAACTTAATTATTTCCTCGGTCTTCAAATTAAACAAGCTAAGGTGGGAATTCATTTATCCCAAACTAAATATGCAAAGGAGTTAGTTAAGAAATTTGGATTGGATGGCACAAAACATTTTGACACTCCAATGGGAACAAGTAACAAAGGACTTGGAGTAAACATTGAAGGAAATAGTGTGGATGAAAAGCTATATCGAAGTATGATTGGGAGCCTATTATACTTGACAGCTAGTCGACCGGATATTGCTTTCAGTGTTGGGATATGTGCTCGCTATCAAGCTAGTCCTAAAGAAATACATTTAAAGGCTGTAAAAAGGGTGATAAGGTATGTGAAAGGAACAACGGATTTCGGAATTTGGTATCCAATGGGAACCACACTCGATCTTATTGGTTACTCAGATGCCGAATGTGCTGGATCTGTGGATGCCAGGAAGAGCACCAGGGGAGGATGTTTCTATTTAGGACATTGTTTGGTGTCATGGCATAGTAAGAAACAGAATTGCATTGCCCTATCTACAGCTGAGGCCGAGTACATCTCTGCTGGTAGTTGTGCCACTCAGTTGTTGTGGATGAGGAGTTTACTTAGTGACTATCGGATTCCTTCCTCCAGTCTTACAATTCTTTGCGACAATACTAGTGCCATAAATATTTCAAAAAACCCTGTTCTTCACTCACGAACAAAACACATTGAACTAAGATATCATTTCTTAAGAGAATTGGTCGAATCGAACATTCTTAAACTTGAATATATTTCTACCGATAATCAATTAGCGGATATTTTGACTAAGCCGTTAGATCAAAAACGTTTTCTACATTTACGAAAGGCTATCGGTATGAATCATTCTATCTAGATATATTCTATGGGCCATATTATTTCCATATTGACTATTATGCACGAAGGTTTTGAATTGATTCATAGTTTTGCATGACTTATTTTAACATTCTTCTATTCACTTCAATTCTTCTATGTCATTCTATTTGACATTCAACATCTTATAGAATTTGCTTTTATATACTTGCTAAATTAGTACATCTCTCTTGAATTTTTTAAAGTGTATTGAGATTATTTGATTGTTTGCATTATTAGAAAAATAATTTCACCTTTTTATGAAATCATAATACTATTATCTCATTGAGGGTTGCACTAATTAAGGGGGAGTAATCTTAAAGTAAAAAGATGTGGAAAGAGTTACATCCCTTCAAGGGAGTGTGAAAACTACCACCACATGTAGGAAAGAGCTACCACTCCGGTCGTCCGGTACGTGTGTGAAGCTACCACATGAATATAAGTGTACATCTCTAAGAAAAAGATCAAAATCAAGTTTTTAATTGAGGTGTTCGGTGGGTGTTCTTTTCGCGAATGACATAAGGTGGAAATTATGGTAAATATGCTCAAAGAGCCACTCCTCGATTTCAATGTGTGCATAACTCAATTAGACAATATTCTTGTGCTTATTTCATCTTAACGTGATCTTCTTTGATCTTAATCTATGCAAACTTGAGAATTGAAATCGGTATAAGTGACGATTAGATCTTGATTGATGTGCTTAATTTAACGATATATTCTATTTAATTTTGGTTGATGTACGGTTCAACATTTATGACATCTTTGAATTCTATTGACTAGAAGTTTGTTAATATATTCCATGAAAAATATGTCAAAATTCTGTTGGGAACAAATTTTTCCGAAAATTTTCATCTCTTTGCGAAATTGCCTTTGGAGACCGGTCTTCACCTCGATGTCCGGACCTCACACGCGCAAACTGCGCAGGCCAGTGTGACATCCGGACATTGCACGCCATGTCCGGTCTTGGCTCAAAATCCTGTTCTTTGTCACATTTCGAAATTAGCTGTATTTTGCGACACTTTTATGCATGCTGTTCATGGCCCTAGGATGTTCTAGAGATCGTTTTTCAAGTTTTCTTAATTATTGATATGTTTATGTTCAATGTGTATAGACTTATATGTGAACAGCGATTTTTAACCTCCAGGAATTTTTGGTACTTGTTGTTTTTATGGCCGGAGGAGGTCAAGATAAGATGTGAATATGTTTTTCTCCAGACAATAACTCAGCGTTTTTTATTAAGCCCCTCCTACTGTTATTTTGGCGTTTTCGGACAAAAAGGGGGAGAGATGAAGATGACATATGGGGAGAAGAACATATGGGGAGAAGACTGGAAGATGATTAATGATGATAGGGAGAGATGGAGATAAAAGTTGGATGATAATGATGTTTCCTGATCTGATCTTTGATGTTTAGATACTTAATTTTATGCTTGTATCTATGACTTTTACTTTTTGTGCTTAATGAATCTCTTGAGGCTTGAATGTGTGTTTGAGTTTTCTTTGCAGGAACGTTCAAGACTTCAAGACTCCAATGTCTAAGTCATAGAGTTTGTAATAGGATTTCAATTTGTAAGTTTCTATTTTTGTTGGATCGGTCATGCAGGGGGTTATCGTTTGGTGATTGCAATAATTCTCATCTTTATGTTTTTGAGGTATGTACGGGCTTGTAATATATTTTGTCACGAAATCGCCAAAGGGGGAGATTGTTAAGGATTTTATAAGTTGGCGGATTTCGTGAAGTTATTGGAGTCTTGAAGAGATCAAGAGTGTCAAGATGAAGTTCGATGATCCAGGACTCGTCAGAGAAGCTCGGCACCTCAGGTATGTTTTAATGGTGATTTACAATAAGAGTATAGTAGTTAGAAGACTTTGAAAAGCTTTAATCCGATAATTTTTACAAAAAATTGAGTTTAAGTGTCAATGTCCGGACATTCACCATTGTCCGGATCCCGTAAGCAAGTTTGCTGCGGGTGAACATTGTATGTCCGAACAATGGTCATTGTCCGGATCCCGTGGGCTTCACTTTGCATATCTTTCATTGATGTCAGGACTGACACCTATGTCCGGTCTCGATGCGAGTTTTCATGTTACACAAAGTAAGACCGGACATTCACAGGCATTGTCCGGACATAGCCCAGTGCGAAAATTTTGTCGGAAGGAAGGTCCGGACATTCTTTTTAAGGACCGGACATTAGGCACGAAATATTTCCAAATTAAGCTGATTTCAATCCTAATCTATCTCTAAGTCTTCTAACACTATATATAGACCATGGGGGGGTTCATTATTGATATGCTTCATATGCTTATAGTTTAGATCCTCTTAAAACCCTAGAAACTCGTTTTAAGCTTTATGATTCAATTCTAAAAGCGAGTTTTGTTTTTGTTGATCGTCGACATTGATTCTAGGCTTTTATCATAATTGTTCCTTTATGAATCAAGTCGATGATTAACTAAAAGGGAATCCCTCATAGTCTATGGTGCTTTAACGTTGTGATCACCACAAATCATCGTTACTTTCTCTCCGGACGGAGAATTTGCGCGGGGATCGCGTGTGAAGGCCGAGGACTCGGTGGACGCTTTGAGGAGTCGAAGCATTGACGCGGCAAGGAGTTGCGGCGTGATCGTTTGGAGGATTCCAAGCGATTGTGGACCAGCGAAGGAGATCCATGTTGAAGATTCGGTAAATTGGGTAAAGTCGTGGGTGAATCGCCTTGTACTCAATTGTTTCTTAGTGGATATTTCGTGTGATCGGTCCCGTGGATTTTTCACTCCGCTTTGGAGTTTTCCCACGTAAAATCTTGGTGTGTTGATTTTATTTTCCGCATTTACTTTAAAATCGCATCGAGATTTTTAATTGGCCATTGTACACCTATTCACCCCCCTCTAGGTGTAGATTACCTTTTAGATCCTTGAGACCTACCACCTATAACCTACAGGATCGCAACCTGAACTTGTCAACATGCCACCACTAGGTTGTAGGTAAGTATTTTTTTTCATTTTAAGTTTTCTAAATATTATTTAATTATGCCTAATATGATATAAATTAACCAGGGAAAATATTAGGCTGGCTTTTCGAGATAATGTTAGAACTACTGACATTGAGTTTTATCTTGATCAGCTTGATCAGCAGCTAGAGTCAGCTAAATGAAAATAACTCAATCTTATTATAACTCTAAATTTTATTTAAAAATAAGAGGGCAAGTAACCATATGTCTTTTTACAACAGATTATTTGGAGGCCATATACAGATCCAGTATTAGAGACACCCCCATCTTTTTGTGTAGCAGGGTCTCAGGTTTGGCGATTTAGGACCACCATAGTTTGCTTCAATATTATTGAGCTACATCTTACAAATCGTGTGCTTCAGCAGTTTGGTCTTCTACAACATATATCTGAAGCAGTGGTTGTCATATCTGGTATCACTTCATGAGCTAAAGCAAATGAGAATTGGGTGGCATATAATGCTTCATATATTCAGTGTTGGGATGATAGATTGAGAGACATAGTAGAGGTGGACCTTGAAATAAATCCAGATCCTATACAAGCTACCACTATTTACATGGAGTAATATTGGAGGATCACTAGGAGGTGGATATCTAGGCCAGTACAATGCCCATCCCTCGCGTATCAACCACGTGAACATGCCGAGAGAGTATTGGTATAATTTTAATATATAATATCTCTTTATATTTATTTTTATATATAAAGAAAGTTTAGTATAATTTTTATAATGGTACTTTTATTTTGGTCAATATCATGAAAAAATCATATTATACGATTAGATGTGTCCTGCCAAATATTTCATATAGTGGAGTATTAGAAGCCCTGTCACAAATTGCCGATCAAATGGAAGCAATTTTGGAGACTACCTACACTTCTAAACATTGTACCTCCACAGTCATCAGAACATGGTGGACCATCAACATATATCAGGTCATGTACCACTGTATAGCTTGTCGAGACCATCTTCACAGATAAAAGAGCCACCTTATCATCCAGACATAATACTAGCACCAAAAGATCCACCTTGACCAGCTAATATTGTTTATCGTAAGCGCCGACGGTAGTTGCACTCTCTCCACACATATCTTCCCTTATCTTCAACTCCTTCACAAACAAACATAATACCTACACTTGGTATTGTTGAGCACGAGATTAGACGAATGATCAAGACGCAAGACATTCGGCCAGCTGTTGAGGGTGCTGCCATCGAATATCTTGACCAATTAAAAGTTATAAAGCCCTTTGATGAGTATGGTGTTGATCGTGGTCGTAGTCGGGGTAGGAGACACGTAGGCAGACGTGGTCGAGGGATTAGGAGGACATAATATTAAATTTTGTAAATTTTAAATTGCATAGAACTTTCTATTTTATTAAAAAATTTACTCTATTTTTCGATATTTTGTTGTGATGATATGGTATTGATACTCTATTGATGTTGTGTTGGATTTATTTTTGTGTTGTTATGTTAAATTTATTGTTGTGTTGTTGATATTGAATTTTTTGTGTCATTGTGTTGAGAATTTATTGTGTTGTTGCATTGAATTTTACAATACCTGGGTTGGAGCTCTACTGAATATGATAAACTATTCACCATGTCTAAAGACGATGAATCATTCACTGTATTTGAACAAGATGAATCATTCACCGTGTTTGGTATATTATCCAACAACAACGAGTAATATAAGTTACTGAACACGTTAAACCATTCACCGAATCCAAACACGGACGAATGGTTCACCAACTTAATACCCTACTGCCCAGCACGCTCGCATGGCGCTTACGTGGAGTTTACGTGGCAAGAATAGAATCAAAATTGCAATTATAAATTTAATAGAGCTATTTTTAAAATAAACTTTTTTGAGAGGGCCAAATGCAAAAAAAGAGCCGAAAATACTATTTTGACAAGGATATAGAGCAAAAGACAAACTCTACAAAACCAAGGATCCCTATCTGTCAGATCATCACTAAGGATTGTAGGCAGTCTAGTGCTATGCTACCAAGGCACGCACAAGCAGCCGTATCAAAGAATGCAGTTGATACGATTGAGTACTCCAGCACAAATATCCAATAAAATCAGCAGACTGCACCGTCCAGCCAAACAAATTGATGAAGCAATCAACCAGTAGATCAAGTAAGTGATTAGCCAGCACAGTAAGACGTCCCAATGCATGCAGTAACACACGATCGTCTATGTACCCATGAGCTGTTAATTGCTCCTATTTGCCGCTGAGATCAAGCCACGGTGTACATTTGCACAAATTCCGTATAAATGCATTTCCGTTCATATAGATTTGTTGGTACTTCAACGTAAGATTACTAGACTGTAACACATGGATATGGTTTATCACATGCAGTCCCAGAATACAAAAGAATTATGGAAGCACTAAAGAAAAGAAAAAAAAAAAAAGAAGAAAAGGAAAGAAAAGAAAAAAGAATAGTTTCTTATTCCAGCAATTAGCACGCTAGATAAATTAGAAACGAACAGCTAGCAGCTTTTATTCACAAAATTACATGCACTGTTTAGCAACAAAGTTACTAATTTTGGGCTTGTATGATATATACACACACATACTTTATTCACAGGCCCAGAGCTTCAAATTAAGTTACCATAATAAAGGCGTGAACGATGTCCGTTGTATTATTAATCAGCATGATGCCCCTTATCAACCATTACTGGAAATGAAAGGTAAAATTTAGTGGAAGAAATCAAGAAACAACAGTGTGGTAGCTACAATGTGCATGGGATAATCCATGAAAACAAACTTAAAAGACTCACCTCAGGGTAGCAATCATGACGAATGATTTTCTGGTTGTGCGGATTAACAATTACTGAACATGATATTCTTCCCTGAAATTAAGAAAAAAACAGAGCCAGTACTAATTAAGGAATGTACACAAGTCAATTACTCCACGTGTTTGCATTCATGCAATGAATTTTATCAACAATAAGATACAGGTATAAAATTGTCCCTGATGGAATGACGATGCCACATGGAAGATATCTACCATTAAGTATCTGCGAAAGTGTAACAGGGCTTGGGTGTGATGACTCAAAATGGGAACACAAAGATGTCTTCTTACAAGATCAGGAAGATCAGTGACGGCAGGAAGAATCTGCATTAAATAAAAATGACACCAGGCATTTGACACCAGGCATTTGAATTTGCACCAGTTTGAACCTGCCAAAAGCAGTTCTCTCGGCCTTAACTGAATACAATGGAAATGCAAGCTCTATAGTAAAAAACTTTACGAGGCGTTTGGTTCAATCTGTCGTGGTGAGAATACGCAAAGAATTTCAATATTCGCACGTTTGGTTCGTAATTTCAGGAAGATGTAAGGTTATGCTAGAATACAAAAGTAATACACTATACCCCAAAAAGGGCCCTTTCTAATTTTCTAAAAGGGGGTAGTTATCTTGAATTAGTGATGGTGAGGAATCCAGAAAATTCACATGTTTCCCCATGTACTCCTTGAAACAAAATTTTAGGTGTTCTTTTACCAATTGAATTCAATTTGAAAATAAAAACTATACTTAGTCAAATTTTTAAAATAGAAATCATAATTCAAATTATGAAACTTTGAATATTAAATTAAAAATTTAAATATTAAAGTGAATTGATGATTCTAAAATATAATACTATTTTCACAATTCGAATCAATTGGAATAAACAGAAAAATTTATTCCCACTCATCAAATCTTTTAGGCAGATTACACACAAGATAAAATCATAAAACTATATTTTAAAACTGTATTAGAATTACAGCCGGTGTAGGATTTCTGATTATCAAATCGCCTAGCCAGATTGTTCAACTCTCTTTCACAGACAAAATTAATTTGGCTATAAATAATTATCAACTCTCTCTTTTTTGTAGTTCTGCTCCATAAAGTAATCAACCAGAAGGCTAAATAGCATAATTATAGAGCGTACGTTTCTCTTTTCTATTAAAAAAGTCTCCAAATAATTATGAAGCCCTTTTTCGTTTATATTTGTTTGTACTATAAAGTAATAGTTAAATCATCTTTCTTTAGCTACTTATGAAAGAAACTTATTACACTATTTTTTTTCCTTTTAAATCAATTATTGATTTGCAAGGAAGTCTCAGAAATATAATATTTAATTTATTTTCGCTACAATATGTAAGCTAAATTGTCTTTCTTCTCACATAATTAAATTCAATTGTATTTATATTGCAAAACAAAGAAAAGAACAAAAAAAAAAAAGAAAAAAAAAGAAGAAAACCTATTCTTAGGAATCATCTTTCTTCAGCAGAATAAAATGCGAGATATTTACTTCCTCCGATTTCTTCACTTTTAAATCAATTATCCTTTATACTATATTGGCGATAAATTATAATTTTTTCTACTTCAAAAACATTTGTTGGTTCCTAAAGAGTAAATGCGTCCTAGACATTTCTTATAGGGTTAATTTCATCCAGGCAGTTTGCAAATAATCTCTATAAAGTTTAACTTTCATATGTTGTCCCTACAAAAGTTCTAATATTTTCAAATATATCCTTGCCGTTAGAATCTTTTGAAAAACTATAGTTAACCATAGGTTCCATAAATGTGGCCCAATTAATCATATTTAAATCTAAAAGGTCAATCCTAATAGATATAGAACTACTTGATCAGTATATTTTATCTCTATCCCATCTATTTAAATTAAATAAAATCCAAATCAGACTTTGATGAAAAGTCGATCTGAGTCTATATATAAAAGGGTATTGGTCCCTGCCATCTTCTCCTGCACATTTTGGTGAAGAATTACCATTACCATCTGTTCCAAACCATATGAGAGAATGACTGAGATAGGAGGAGAAACTAAATTACCCAAGTTCGGTTCGTGACTTCCAGATCATAGCCGAACTTCTCACTTCGGTAGATTGATCAATAATTTCTTATCTATGCCGGCTTTGTGAGTTATTTTATTTTTCTTGTGATCCTAAATTTTGGTATGTATTTATTTTTATTATTATTTTACATATCGATAAAAATCTATCAATTAATTGGTATCAGAGCCTAAAGTAATAAATTTAATATTGTATGCATTTTTAATCGGATTGACTAATGATGAGTTTTAGAATTATGTAAGAAAAGCATCTCGCAATTTCGGATCATGGCCAGATTTGGTGCGGCCTAGCACTACTTATAAACTGTTGTTCATCTTCTTCAAATTAGTGTTCATATGTTTTTTAATTTTGCCCGGTAAGTTGTCGTACAACCACTTATTTTTGTTAACTTGTGGCTCTTGCTCTCGCACTCACACGGTGACGTCTTCATATCTGATGTGGCATGGGTTGACCTTGTTTTGGCTATTATGTTTTTCAATGAAACCATATTAATAGAAGAAGATGACGAATAAGATCAATTTATTTTAAATTATACAACATTTATTTACTTATTGAATCGGCCCATTTGAAATTATTGTTACGCTTTGCATGTAGCGTTATGCATGTCATGCATCCTGCATCAATGATTTGGCCAGCTTTTGAAACGGTCATACTATTTATATGAGTTAAGTTGACTAGCTAATTCATTAGCGCAATAGGACGTAATCATGAGTTGCATCTGGCTATAATGTTGTTTTGGTTTATTCTACGTGGTGGATTACTTCATTAAGAAACGGACAAGATTTGAACCTATTAAGATTGAACCTTTTATTTACTTATTGTGTTCCCTTTGCCAATTAGTACTTAGTAGGCATCCCGTTTTAAACATATTATCCACTTAAATTTCTTTATTCATCTAAATTTGATCGGATGGAGCTTTTATACTTATTAAAGCATAGTGAGCATAAGAAGCAGTTCACATAAGGATTTAATTTTGCATACAATATTAATTTATCATAAATCTATTATCTTATATTTATGGTCAAATTAGAATATATAAAGTTTATATTTGATTGCGATATTATTTTCAAATTATTGCATTTATATTCTTATTTTGACCGGATAAAACATGAAAATTAAATAATCATAATTGTCTTTCAATTATTTAATATTTGGCGTGTGACGTCGTTACATGGCGCTAAGTTGAATTAATTTATTTATTATTTCGATTGATTGGATGCAAGCCAAAGCAATGCTAATTAAAAAAATAATGATTTAATTTACTTTAAAATAGCGCTTTCGAATAATTTTCATGTTAATCATGCAACACTAAGTCAGGTTAATTTATTACATCAACTCTTCGGGTGCAAGCCAAAGCGGCCCCGGCCGAAAGAAAAGATAAATTAATTGCTTTAAAGAAGTGCATGCAGAAATTTCACCCTAATATTATGTTTAGTCTCCTCCCAAAAGAGGTCTAGAAATGAAGGTACATGGGTGGTGCAAGATGGTAATTTTCTTGTAACTTATTTGGAGAAATTTACCTGGCCAAAGCTGCAACTTCTTCATTAGGAAATTTAAAATTTTCACAACCTACAGAAAGTTTAAATATCTCTGATAAAGAGATTGCATATTTATGCTCATAAAACTCCGCTCCTTAAAGGACGGTTTGTGATGTCATATAAAGCATATGCATAAAGAATGAAAAATACTTATACTCATAACTCTACCCCCAAAGAAGGTGTTGTGATGTCATATAAAATATATTTTTCTAATTTTGGTGTGGTATTTTATTGATAAAATATGCATTTTATTTTTCAGTTATGACTTCATCCTTTGTTCCTATTGGTGATTCTGTTCCTATGCTTAATTGTTCTAATTACTCGGAGTGGAAAAAATAGATCATGCTTATATTAGAGTGTATGGATCTTAATTTGGCTTTAAGGGAGGATAAACCTGTTCCTCTTACAGATAAAAGTACGCCATTCGAAACAACATTTTTAAAAAAGTGTGAGCGCTCTAATCGGCTTAGTTTAATGTTGATGAAGGCATGCGTCAGTAAAAACATCCGGAATTCAATTCCAAATAATAAGACAATTCCAAATAATAAGACAGCTTGTGATTTCTTGAATGTTGTGGAGCAACAGTTTTTAAGCTCCAGTAAAGCTTTGGCAAGAACCCTAATGAATAAGCAATCTTGCATAAAGTACTCCAAAAATGGCTCGATTCGCAAGCATATTATGAAAATACAAGATATTACAGCACAGCTCGCTGCACTTAAAATAACCATCTCTGATTGATTCTTAGTTCACTTTATTTTGAATTCTTTGCCATCTGAATACAGAACAATTCAGATCTCTTACAATACACATAAAGACAAATGGTCAATTAATGAATTGTTGACCTTGTATGTGCAAGAGATAGGCGGGTTAATTGCAAGAGAACAAAATACAGTTAACTTTGTTTTTCAAAAGAGACAAAAAAAACGAGCTAAGAATAGTAAAGGCGAGAATGACTCAAAAAGAAAGAACAAGGAAGTTTCATTTGGTTCACAAGGCCAATCAAGATCAAGTGCTTATTTTGTAGGAAAAATGGTCATATGAAGAAGAATTACCAAAAGTATAAGAAATGGCTTCAGAAGAAGGGTTAGTTTTTGGCTTTGATGCATGAGTTGCATTTAGTTAATGCCCCATCTAATAATTGGTGGATTGACTCTGAAGCCACATGCCATGTGGCGAATTTCGTGCAAGAATTTCAGAACTGCAGAAAACCCAATAAAGATGAAACCACTATCTATACAGCTGAAAGAAATCCAACTAAAGTAGAATTGTAGGAACATTTAGATTAGTTCTTTCTACTAGTTATATTTTGGATTTAGTCGATACATTTTATGCTCCAAATTTTTCTAAGAATTTAATTTCAATTTAATTTCTATTTCGAAACTTGTTGGATTGGGATATAGTTTTAATTTTGATAATAAAGTTTTTTTTTTATTCTACAAATCTCAGATAGTTGGCTCTAGTGTTTTGAAAAATAATCTATATAAAGTATCGTTAGATCATTCATATAGTGAAATCCTTCTTACTATGCACGAAAATATTGGATCAAAACGTGATATTAACAATGAAAGGTCATCCATATTATGATATAAGAGGTTGGGATACATCTCGAAACAGAGAACCCAAAGGTTAATTGAGAAGGCAATTTAGATGATCTCGACTTCTGACTTTGGAACATGTGTGGATTGCATAAAGGGAAAGTAGACTAAAACCTCCTCTAAAGATGCTAAAAGATGTGATGAAATATTAGAGTTGATTCATACTAATATATGTGTACCTCTTTCTCTCTCAACTACTAGCCATAAATATTTTATCACATTTACTGATGACTACTCTCATTATGCCTATCTCTACTTGCTTAAAGAAAAATCTAAAGAATTAGATTTTAAGGCATATAAGGCTGAAGTAGAAAATCAACTCGAGAAAAGAATAAAACTGGTCAGATCAGATAGGAGTGGTGAATATTTTGGTAGACAAACAGATAAAGGCCAAATCCTTAGGTCTTTTGCTAAGTTTTTGGAGCAGTTGTTCCACAGTACACCATACTAGGGACACCTGATCAGAATGGTGTTGCTGAAAGAAGGAACCGCACATTAATTGACATGCTCAAGAGCATAATCAGTAATTCTACCCTTCCGATATCATTGTGCAGTGAAACACTCAAAACTGCCTTGTATATTCTTAATTGGGTCCCTACTAAGGCTGTCACTAAGACTCTTTTTGAGCTTTGGACAGGTAGGTAATCCAGTTTAAGACATTTTCATACATAGGGTTGTCAAGTTGAGGCCAAATTGTATGACCCACAAAAAAAGAAATTAGACTCTCGAACTATATTAGGATATTTTATTGGTTATTTAGAAAGGTTCAAAGGATATAAGTTTCACTGCCCATCGCTTCTTACAGCTCGATTTATTGAGGATGGTGCAATCAGTGGAAGCCCTGAACCTCGCTTCATTGAATTTGAGAAAATTCAAGAGCATTTAGATTCTATACAGGACAAAGCCACTATTGTTCCTCACGATTTGATGGTTCCTATTCCAGTATAACAACAAGTTGTTTTGGAACCACAAGAAGATTGTGAACCTATCTTTGATAAATCACATCAAGATGTACAAATGGATAATTCACATCAAGATGTACAAGCGAATAATTCACATCAAGATGTACATGTGGATAATCAGATAGATTTAAAAAGATCCTCAAGACAGAGAAGATCGGCTGTATCCAGTAATTATATTATCTATCTTTATGAGAATGGCCAGAACCTAAATGATCCTTTTAGTTTTTCCGAAGTCATAAATAGTAGCAATTCCACAGAATGGTATAATGCCATAAAGGATGGAGATTGAATCCATAAACCATAATAAGGTATAGAATCTTGTTGAGTTACCTATAGGAGTCAAACCCATAGGATGCAAGTGGGTTTACAAAACCAAATGGGACTTCAAAGGTAATATAGAGAGATAAGGTCGGTCTTGTGGCAAAAGAATTTATTCAGAAAGAAGGCATTAACTATAAAGATACTTACTCTCCGGTATCTACAAAAGAATCTTTATGTATTATTATGCCTCTAGTAGCTCATTTAGATCTCGAGCTACACAAGATGGATGTCAAAACTATCTTTTTAAATGGGGATCTCTATTTAATGGTGTATACGAATCAAGCTAAAGGATTCTCACAAAAGAGAAAGGAGCACTTGGACTTGGTCACCGATCTCACCTGAAATCATGAAACCACTCTACTCTAAATATAATACAAGACATGCAAACAATCAAGTAGAGCAACAAAGAGATATAGTAAGGATGCTAGTCTCAACAACATAAAATTATGCAAGATCATAATACGAAAGAGGGTGAAGAGAATATCACCGAGCGTGTACCACTGTACCGACTTCGGATCGAAGTACCCACCGGTATGAATGTCGCGCCTATCTCCTGACTGCGAAAGAACGTCAATAGGACCTAAAGAAGGTCCACCTGGTTAGTGTCTAACCCAAAACTAATAACCACTAAATCCACAACCCACAAACAATCCCACGGAGATTGGTTTCCCAATACCGATGACCGTAACTCGCCGGAAGTCACGAAAATCGCACCGGGACTCCGCCGGGACCCACGAACTATTCCAGAATGCACCGACTCGTACCACGAGCCACCCGCTGCCACTAAAAACATATTTTCGTGTCACTTGGCAGTAAGAACACTAACCCCCTCCGGAACGATTATCATCCGATAATCGTTCCGATCCAGGTTCTTGGAAGTGTCCAATTCGACACCGGAACCCACCGTCGCTCACCCGTTGTTTCCGAACCCTCGAAACAATGCGGGTGACCCGCCAATAAAGCTCAGCGACGACGCAATTTATCACAAGGCACGGTCGAAAGAATTCCGAACCGAACTTGTATTCCGTCAACGGATTTCGCCGTGAAACGAGCCGGAAATCACTTTCCGATCTCCGCAAGGACTTGGAGCCTTGGACAATCAGTCCAAAGGTTACCCACTGCCTACACACGTTGCCAACAGTGACCACAATGATCACAATTGCATAAAAGCCCTCTCGATTACCCAAAATCACATTATTTTATGTGATTTCGGGGCTTTTATGGCCCGACAGCGCGAACTGAGTATCATTCAGCCAAGCCGAGACACCCACTGACAAGTCTCGGCGTGCCGGAGGTCGTGCTCACACTTCGGAGCACTGCCGACTGCTGTGGAGAGCGCGGGAGCAACGTGAAAGTCTACGAACAGCGCGCACAACATGTAAAACATGCTTGTCTCGCAAACCAAGGGCTTGCTGACCCTAAATGAGGTGAGCACTGTGATCAACGCTGACCAACAATCACCGTGCTCACCTCCGGAGGCATCGGAACAGCCCCGGGTCACCGAAAAATGCGTGCGCAAACCGAAACAGCAACCAAAAAGCCCCAACAGGAGTGAGACCGCCGAAACAGCAGAACGGAGCCTCCCCGACAGAAACTAAGGTGAGCACGATGATCAGCGATGTGTCACGATCATCGTGCTCCCTTCCACGGAGATCAGGGAGGCTCGGGTTGCTCGAAACAGTAACCCACTCATAAAGAGCCTTAATCTAAGATTATCGCAGCAGAGGGGTTGGGTCCGGCCGGCGGCGACTCAGCGGCGGGAACGCCGGCGGTAGGAGGTGCGGCATGTGGAGGAAGGCTGCTGCTCACACTAGCCCGCACGAGGAGAGAGGAGCTCGGGCTCGGCTTCTCCGACGACGGCGACCTCGGGACGACGCCGATCAGCGGCGAGAGTGCCACGAGGTCACAAGTGAGAGGAGGAAGGTGGCGGGCGATGGCGGCGGTGGCTGCGGCTCGGGCACGGCCACACGAGCTTGGCTCGGTCAAGGGCTGCGGCGTCGGCGCCTACGCGCTCGGCGGCGCCCTACGATAGTACGGGCGGAAGCGGAGGTGTCGAAGGTTGTGAGGAGGTCGCCGGTGTGTTCCCTGGCGGCGGCGACGCGGGGAGGAAGCGACAAGCGCTTCGGCTCGTGCCGCCCGGCTCGATCACGTCTTTGCCCGGGCGGCAACGGCGCTCGGGTGCGGCTCCGGCCGACGGCGAGGGCTTGCCGGAGGTCGCGAGAGCGACACGGCGGCCAAGGGCGGCGGCGCGCGCGGCCGCGAGCAAGCTGGCTCGGCCGTAGGGCGCCCAGCCGCTACAGCATCGCGTGGTGACGGCGGCGGCCGGCTCGGCGGTCAGCGTGGGGGAAAGGCCTGCTGCCAGAGGTGAAGTCCGAGGGTGATTCTTCCCTCTGCTTGTACCAAGGAAAGGTGAAGGTGATGATGGAGATGGTGGTGGAGAGAATAAAGGGCCGATTCCGGCTGCCTGAGTTGCTCGCCGGCGGCATGGGTGCGAGCAAGGTTAGGGTAGGGCTACGCTAAGGTCGGCTAGGGTTAGTAGGGGGTAGAAAGTGGCTAGATCTAGGGTTCCTTGAATTCTGTCGTTTGATGATCGTTAAGGTCGGTATACCAGGGGTGGGATTGTCGGCTAGTTGCCGACGGATGATTATAGTTTTCTCAGATCCATCATTTGACACTTTGTGACCTAGTCAGTCAGTTCATGATTCTCGTCGTTTGATGACCCACGAGGTCGGTGTACCCTGAGGGGTAGGATTGTCGGCTAGTGGCTGACGGTAGTTCGGGATTTTATACTCAGGTGACTTGTCGATCGGTTCCTTCGTATATACTTTCGTTGACCTATTGATTTGTACTTGCATACTTTTGGGAGGATGTCGAGTTGCACCATTCTAGTTGACCTGTGTGGTCGATTCTTGTACTTCCTTACAGTTGGATGACCTTTAGGTCGGTTAGCCTCGAGGGGCAGTGATTGTCGGCTGGTTGCCGACGGTTGGCCTTTGAGCATATCAGCATTGATTGCCCGACTCGTTCACATTTCATGAACACCAGTAGTCTGATCCACCGCGGCTGAGTGTTTTTTTTCGAAAATGTGGTTGCAGGTGCCAACCCGTGAGCCCAGCAATCAGGACTGGGTTATACGCATGGTAGAGTGGTAGTGGGCAGGCCTGAGGTGTGCAGACCAATATGGCCTGGTTTCAAATTGGGTATATTTGGACTTCTTGTCCGGTTGACGCATATAGCTAAAGGTGTCCATGGGTCGGGTCGGGTCGCGTCTGGGTAGTTGATATATTGTACCCGTACCCTAAAAAAAATAGTTAGAAAAAAAAAATATATACCCTACCTATTTAACTTCGGATCGGATCTGGGCCTGGATACATAAGTTACTAATATATCCATCAGGTCTATTTGAGCGGGTCTGGGTAGTGACTACCCATATACTACCGGTTCAAGACCGGATACAGGTCAGGTCTAAATCGGGTACGGATACCCGTATACATATATTTTTTTATAGATTTTATTAAATAGTTTGTGGACAAACTATAAATCTGCCCCCATAAAGAAAATATAAGTTGTAGTAATTACTAATATATACTAACATCCAAAAAAAAGGAAAAAAAAATAAATAGGAATCAAAAAATTTACTAAATAAAATATTCATTAAAAAAAACTAGATTGTCGACTATGATTAAAGAAGAGATCTGGAAAATATTCACTCGTGTGATATCTGTAAAGGATTAATATCGTTGATGATAACGACGATGGAAATATTGTTTCATAAAAAATTATTAGGCAGAAATGAAACAAAAAAAATTAAAAAAAAATACAGATAAAAAAATTAGAAAAAAGAAAGGAGTAAAATAGCGACTAGGGTTTTAGTATTTCACCAGGATGAAAATATTTAGACCTCTCATCTATATGTTCTATTAAAATTGATCCCTCAACTTTAAATGTTCAAATCTTTTTTATTTATTGTCGAATATTTCATCGGGTCCGGATTTGAAAACTATTCCAAACCCTAGTCATTTAAAAGTTGGGTTCGGGTCGGATCCAAATCGGGTATGGATATAAAATATCCGAACCCATGCTCAAAACTTTAATTGGTAATTTTTTTTTATCAATATACTATCCATTTTTTATCGGGTTCGGTTCGGGTATAGATAGGGTCCGGGTAGGGTCTGGATCGAGTATGGTATATCGGATATTTTGGACAGCTTTACATATAGCTATAGTAGCGGTTGTTGCTTGTATACCTTCAGTTCTTTCTTTACACACTTGTCTTACTACTATAATTTTGTTGCATGTATATATTCGGTTGTTCATTACGGTAGCGGTAGTTGTGCTTTCATATATATATATATTTAAATATATATATATATATATATATATATATATATATATATATATATATATATATATATATATATATATAGTCTATTATACTATTATGAGTACGATCGCCCTCGTACTCATAAGTTTTCGATGATAGAGCTTTCGAATCGACGATCCACAGTTAAACGTTATATAGAGCATTTAAAACTTCTAGAAATCAAATTTCATAATTTTTCGACATCATTTACTTTATGATCAAAAGCTCACAAAATTGATAATTTTTAAAGGGTATGGAATACTTGCTAGTTTAACGGTGCAAAAGAATCCAAATAGGTTGAATTTTTGATAGAAAATTCTATTCATTACCTAGATAAAGATCAATAATTCGATCTTAAATGGAAGGATCCGATCATCCATTTTTAAGACATCGTTCGATTTTGACCGTTCATTTTATGCTCGCTTGATGGACTCTATTATGATTTCGAAAAATTACGAAATTTATTTTCTAGAAGTTTCAAATATCCTAGATCATGTTTAACGGAGTGGATCGTCGATTCGGAAGCTCGTCATCGAAAACAACTTATGAGTACGAAGGGGCCACTACTCATAATAGTATAGTATAGGACTCTATATATATATATATATATATATATATATATATATATATATATATATATCTACTATACTATTGTGAGTACGATCGCCTTCGTACTCATAAGTTGTTTTCGATGATAGAGCTTTTGAATCGACGATCCACAGTTAAACGTTATTTACTGACATTTAAAACTTCTAGAAATAAAATTTTATAATTTTTCGACATCATTTACCTTACGATCAAGAGGTCACAAATTTGACAATTTTTAACGAGGTATGGGATACTTGCTAGTTTAACGGTGTAAAAGAATCGGAATTTGTTGAATTTTTGATAGAAAATTCTATTCACTACATAGATAAAGATCAATAACTCCGATCTTGTATTGAAAGATCCGATCATCGTTTTTAGGACGTCGTTCGATTTTGACCATTCATTTTATGCCACTTGATGGACTTTATTATGATTTCGAAAATTTATGAAATTTATTTTTTAGAAGTTTCAAATACTCTAGATCATATTTAACGGAGTGGATCGTCGATCCGGAAGCTCCATCATCGAAAACAACTTATGAGTAGTAGCGCTCCGGTACTCGTAATAGTATAATAATGGCCTATATATATATATATAGATATATACATATATATATGAAATACAACTATAGAAGTAGGCTACTATGCTATTAATAGCACCAAGTAATTGATGCTATCAAGTTTATAACAATTGAATTGAGAGATGTGTGGTTAGGATGATGTAGGCCCCCTAGGGTTAAGTGGGTGGTTGGTTGAATAGTATGATCTAACGGGTGAAAATCATCAAAGGGGTGGAACTAATGGCGGAAAACTTGGTAGCATCGAGTGCTTCGTGTTTTATATATATATATATATATATATAGGGTCGACTATTATACTATTATGAGTACGATCGCCTTCGTACTCATAAGTTGTTTCGATAATAGAGCTTAGAATCGACGATCCACAGTTAAACGTTATTCTGACATTTAAAACTTCTAGAAATAAAATTTTATAATTTTTCGACATCATTTACCTTACGATCAAGAGGTCACAAATTTGACAATTTTTAACGGCCGATATGGGATACTTGCTAATTTAACGGTGTAAAAGAATCGAAATTTGTTGAATTTTTGATAGAAAATTCTATTCACTACATAGAAAAAGATCAATAACTCCAATCTTGAATTGAAGGATCCGATCATCCTTTTTTAGGACGCCGTTCGATTTTGACCGTTCAATTTATGCCCGCTTGATTGACTTTATTATGATTTCAAAAATTTACGAAATTTATTTTCTAGAAGTTTCAAATACTCTAGATCATATTTAACGAAGTAGATCGTCGATTCGGAAGCTTCGTCATCGAAAACAACTTATGAGTAGTAGGGCTCCAATACTCATAATAGTATAGTAGCCATGGCATATATATATATATATATATATATATATAGAGAGAGAGAGAGAGAGAGAGAGAGAGAGAGAGAGAGAAAGGCTACTATGCTTCTTGAAGCACGGAGGGCTCCGTGCTTCCACGTCGTTTTTGATGTTGTGGCTTCTGAATCGTCGATCGCTCAGATTAAACTTGATCTAGAGTATTTGAAGTACCTAGAAAATAAATTTTGCGATTTTTCGATATTATTTGCCTAGCGAACGAAGGGGCTAAAAAAAACGGCTGAAAATAAAAATCTTACAAAACACGATAAAATAGCATTAAAAATTTAGATCAAAGATATTGATCTTGTTTTATATAGTATAAAGAATTTTCTATCAAAATTTCATGTAATTTGGATATTTCTACACCGTTAAACTTTCAAACGGCTCACTATGACCATTAAAATTGTTTGATTTTGTGCCCTTCGATCACTAGGCTAGGGTATCGAAAAATTATCGACTCGCGTTCGGCTCGATATTTGGCTCGCTCGAGCTCGCTCGAATTAATTCCAAGGTGAGCTTGAGCCTAAATCTCGGCTCGAAATTAATTTCAAGCCGAGCTTGAGTATTACTAGGCTCGTTCGAATTAGGCTCGAAAAGCTCGCTCGAATATATATATATAGTCTACACTATCATTAATAGTACCAACCACTTGCTGTTAGATTTTCAGTCATTGGATGATGAGATGTATAGTTAGGATGATAGTGATTCTCTAGAATTGAGTGGGAGATTAGTTGAATAGTATAATCTAATGGGTGAAAATGGTCAGAGGGTTAGATCTAACGGTACAAAATTCGATAACACTAAGCATTTTGTACTATCGATAATATAATAGCCAGACTCTCTCTCTCTATACATATTCCAGCTACTATACTATCTATACTATTGATAGTACTGAGCATTTTGTGCAATCGAGTTTTCTATCATTAGATTTACCTATATATATAGAGTTCAGCTACTGTACTACCGATAGTAGCAAGCATTTGGTATTCTCGAGTTTCTTCCGTTGGATCTACCCCTTTGGACAATTTCATCTGTTAGATCACACTATTCAACTAGTCACCTCTTGAACCCTAGGAGGCTACTCTGTCATCCTAACGTCCCATTACAAGGGCCGAAAACCTAATAGCAAGCCATTTGCACTATTAATATAATATAGTAGTTTAAATATATGTATAATAATATTATAATATAGTATAGGGCTGCTATACTCTTATAAGTATAGATCTCTTTATACTTATAAATTTTCAGTCGTTGGATGTGCGATTAGGATGATAGTGGTCCCCTAGGATTGAAATAGTTAAAAGAATAAATCCAACGATCGAAAACTGATGAGTATAAATGGATCTATACTCAAAATAATATAGCAGCCGAACTCTCTCTATATATAATTATATATAATATATACTTTAATTATATAAAATAATGTATATTATGTATTTTAATTATATCTATATAGAATTTAGATAATTGGGCCCACAAAATTAAATCAGTAAAATTCTACTCTAATTGCTCTCTTTCTCTCTTTTCACTTGCTCATGAATTATTTTTCCTAATTTTTATAATATTATAATATCTTATTTTATGCATTTATTTTATATGTTGAACTATTAGATATTTTTTGTATCAAATTTTAGATAATATTTTATAAAAATTAAATTATAGATTGCACGATGTTAAAAATTTCAAGCGGCTCGTTTAGAGCTCGAGCTCGCTCGACTCGAAGTTAGGCTCGCTCGAGCTCGCTCGAATTAATTTCAAGCGAGCTTGAGCCTAAATTTAGGCTCGAAATTAATTTCAAGCCAAGCTTGAGGTAAGCTCGCTCGAGCTCGGCTCGTTTCCACCCCTACACTAGGCAAATGATATCGAAAAATTATAAAATTTATTTTCTAGATACTTCAAATACTCTAGATCAAATTTAACGGAGCCGATCGACGATTCGAAAGCCGCATCATCGAAAACAACGTGGAAGCACGGAAGGCTCCGTGCTTCCGATAGCATAGTAGCCTCACATATATATATATATATATATATATATATATATATATATATATATATATATATATATATATATAACTAGGCTACTATGCTATTAATAGCACCAAGTTATTGGTGCTACCAAGTTTTTGACCGTTGGATTGAGAGATGTGTGATTAGGATGATGTGGGCCCCGTAGGGTTAAGTGGGTGGTGGGTTGAATAGTATGATCTAATGGGTGAAAATCATCAAAAGGGTGAATCTAACGGTGGAAAACTTGATAGCACCAAATGGTTTGTGCTATTGATAGCATAGCAGCCGGACTCTATATATATATATATATATCATTCGTTCATTATCGTTGCTACTGTATTTCCACTTACCCATACTGTTATTTATATCTTTCTGATCCGGTGAGTACTCCTCGCCTTCGTCGGCTTGCGGTACCAACTGGAAGGGGAGACATGTTCTCACCTCCCCGACCATTTTTCAGGTATTGCGGGCGGTGAGGGTTGAGATGAGACGTGAGACACGTTGGTAGTAGTCAATAGAGCTTCCGACTCGGTTTGCTGGTTTAGTTTCTACCCTTTACTTCTGTTGATATAGCTTTGGCACTTTATGGTTCAGTTGGTTTACTTTATTCGAATTCATATGATTTTTGAATGAAATAAAAAAGTTATAGATTTCTATGAAATGGAAAATGATTTTCTACCACTCGTAGTGAATTTTAAAATAAAAGAGTTTTATTGTAGGAAACAACTTTCTTTTTTTTGAGAGAGAGAGATAGGTAGCACGCTACCCGCTTCGTTTATTTCATTTAGAAATAAGCTTAGCTGGAAATGTGCATCAACTAGGATTCGAATTGGAAATGTGAATCAACTAGGATTCGAACTCGGGTCTCGGGTACCAACCACCAAGCCCTTTGCCACTTGCACTAGGGACGGTCAGTGTAGGAAACAACTTTCAAAAGAGTTTTCTCTTGGTTTTATGAATGTTAACCTGTGGTGAATGATGTATGGACATATAGATGTGAATGTGTGTATGTTCAGTTGTGGTTGTATCCTGTTTGTATCTTGTACTTGTGCGACGCCATGCAAATACAGGGGAGACTCTGTCCGTGTGAGCAGAGGACTCCCTGTATTTGTGGGGGATCTGACATACCCTGGAGTTAGGTCTTTCATATATATATATATATATATATATATATATATATATATATATATATATATATATAGTCATTTCCGCTGTGTTTTCAAACTAAAAAGGACCCCGGGGTGTGACAGATTAAAGTGGAATGGACTAAATCAAGCCTCCCGACAATGGTATTTAAAGTTTAAACAAATTATTTTGACCTTTGATTTTAAGTAAAACATTGTTGATCAATATATTTATCTAAAGGTTAGTAGAGTAAAATAATTTTCTTAGTCCTTTATGTTGATGATATTTTGCTTGCCAATAGTGATCTGGGGCTATTGCATAACACTAAAAAAATTTCTTTTCCCAAATTTTGAAATGAAAAACTTAGATGAGGCCTATCTCAAAAGGCCTACATTAAGAAAGTTTTGAAAACTTTCAAAATGTATAATTGTAAACCCAGTGTTGCTCCTGTCCAAAAAGGGATAAGCTTAATGCTTTTCAGTGTCCCAAAAACTAATTAGAAATTAAACATATGAAAAACATATCATATGCCTCTACAGTTGGTAGCCTTATGTATGCACAGATATGCACACATCCGGATATTATTTTTGTTGTTGGATTACTTGGTAGATATCAAAGTAATATAGGTATGGAGCATTGGAAAACTACTAAGAAGGTTATGAAGTATTTGAAGGAAACTTTAGATCATATGTTGATATACAAGAGATTAGATCTCTTGGAGCTGATCAAGTACTCGAATTCCGATTATGCTGGATACCAAATACTAGAAAGTCTACGACTGGATATATTTTTCTGCTTGCTGGAGGAGCAATATCATGGAAGAGCAACAAACAAAGTGTTACTGCTCCTTCGATCATACTGCAGAGTATATTGCATGTTATGAGACCACAACACATGCTATCTGACTTAGGAATTTTATCACAAACTTGAGAATTGTGGACTCCATTACTCGTCCAACAAAAGTGTTTTATGATAGTCCAACTGTGGTTTTCTTTGCCAATAACAACAAGATTACAGCGGGATGTAAATACTTGGACACCAAATATCTTATTGTGAGAAAGAATATAGAGGAAGGTTATGCTACAACTGAATACAAAAAATGACTCCATTCAGACCCCCGGAAATGACTACCATCATAAAAAATGATTCCCATTCGGACCCCCGGAAACGACTACCATCATAAAGGTAGGAGATCACCTTTGATTTTCGGAAGGACTGAAAAAAATACTGTTGTAAAATTTTATTATTAAAATAAAATGAATTTTATTTATACCCCACAATGGCGTTAAAACTTTTTTATTCTTGCATTCATTATGAAGTTTCTAGAGCAAATGAATTTTTAATTTGTGACTAATTGAACTGGCAACTAAAGAGATCTAACGTATATACATTAATTATGGCATTCTTGGCAGAACCCATGATAGCATAAACCGGCTCAAGTGTGGCGAGCTAGAACCTCATTTGGTTCTGCCACCTCTTAAAATTATGATCATCAAAAGTAAAAGGTTTCGCTGAATCCTCCATAATAAAAAGTCTGTTCACAAATTAATTCTACTGTTATGTTAAAAACTTGTTTTGAATTTCAGAAAAATAACAGTAAGATATTCTACGTTTTATTCAACAAGTTAACGAAATATAAATTGATTTATAGAAAAGAAATATTTTAAATACTATAATAAAAGAAACAAAAAGATTAAATCAAATTTTCGCTTCTAGATTGTTGGAAAAATCTTTCGGATTTTTTATTATAATATTCTTTAAAAACAGCTCTAAAGTTCAATTTCAAGTTTAGACGAATTCTAAAAACGAAAATTAAATAACAAATATTGTAAATAAAAAGTTTAGATAAGGTCTATGGATCGATGTGTGCAGAGCACTGTCCTAGAAGTGAAATTGCCCCTCCACGTGCGAGGCTTCCCGGCAATTACTACTAGCGATACAACGACCACGTTCCACCCCGTCGGCACGCTTCCAAGGTGGCGCAAGATGAACCAAACCAGCTTCAGATCCAGCAAAAGATAACTCGGCGAAAACTAAGAAAGCAGAAAAAAACGAAAGGCTTTAGGTATGCTCAGGTTATTCCTCAACTCGTGCAATCCCACCCCCAATATTTATAACCAGAGCGAGAATCTTGTTTCAACTCGTCAAATCCGAGTAGAACAAGATAAGCCTAAGATTACACGGATAAAGATTAAGATAAAGATTAAACCGAAAAATAAAAATAAAACAAAATGGGTGAATGAACCGCGCGCGGGCGCCGCCGCCCGGCCCGGCTCAGCTCGTGCCATGCACGCGTGTGTGTATTTAAACGAGAGTATAACTCTCATTTTCTTCCAAAAAACTAGCTTGAGAATAAAGGACTATATATAATCCACAAACACCCTTTTGGTTTCCGATGTGGGACTAAACATCACAAATGGAAATTCAAGTTGGGCTCCCAAGAGGCCCAATAACAATATCAGATGTGTGTAAAAACAGCATTTCTTAATGAGGACCTAAATGAAGAAATATATATGGACCAAGTTTAGGGGTTCAGTGAGCCTAGGCAAGAAAATAAAACGTGTAAATTAAATAAATCCCTTTATGGCTTGAGGCAGGAACCCAAATAGTGGTATGAAAAACTTGAATCTTGCATGATTGAAAATGGCTTTAGATCAAACGAGTGTGATAAGTACAACTATAACAATACTTTTTAAAAACGCGCCGTATGTTTATTGTTAGCTTTATGTAGATGATTTGCTAATTTTTTGGCTCTAACATGAATGTTATCAAGGAGACAAAAATTATGATAAATTATTATTTTAAAATGAAAGATTGATGAGGCTAACTTTATTTTTGGATATGAAAATTACCAAAACACAAATGGTATTTTTCTTGATTAGTCACATTGTATGAAGAAAATTTTGAAAATGTACAACTTTTTTGATTGTAAGTATATGACTACACCTTTTGATTCGAGTGTTCACTTATTTTATGTTAAAAGTGAAAGAAAATAAAATTTTGAATCAAAAGGAATACGCTAGTATGATTGGAAGCTTGCGTTTTGCGATTGATTGTACTAAACCTAATATTGCATATGCAGTAGGAATACTTAGTAAATTTACAAACAAGCAAGGTAAAAATCATTGGTATGCTATGAAACGAGTGACGAGATATCTCATTGGTACCAAAACTTATGGCTTGTTTTATGAAAAATACTTGTTATAATTGAGGGTTATAGTGATGCTGACTGGAATACCCTGTCAATTGATTCTCTCTCTATCACTATTATATATTTTTGGGATAATTGCCTATATACCCTTCATGCGTCTAGAAATATCTGATCTACCCCAACTTTTTTTTTTCTCAAATGCCCCTTATATGTTCCACCGTTATTCCAAAATACCCCCGCGGTTATCCCCTGTTAGTTTAACTCGAGTTAAACATGGGTTAAATGTATACTATAGTTAAAATCTATCAAAAATACCTATTTTGCCCCTATCTTATTGTCCTAATCTCTAAAGTTATCCTCCTTCTCTCCCAACTTCGTCAGGCGCTCACCACCGCCGACAACCTCGGCGCCAGCTCCTCCGCCTCCACCTCGCCTCATCTCCTCTCAGACCACACAACCTCCCACACCTCCACCTCCAACATGTACCACCCCTCTCGCCGCTCCCGTCATCCTCACTCCGCCGTTCTTGTCATCTTCGTCCTCCTCCTCCATTGCCTTGGCCGGTCTGGGAAACAGAGGTCTCGCTTTGAGGCCGTCAGTGTGCTATCACTTGAGGCGTCGACGACGTTCTCAACACGGGGGGGGAGGGGAGGGGGGCATTTCCTCTGTTTTTGATGCTCCTCCCATAGTTGTTTCCAAGGAACCCATTCTGATGCTCCTCCCATAGTTGTTTGCAAGGAACCCAACCCTTCCCTTTGCTATGCTCTGTCAAAGTTTGGATTTTTAGGGGTTTTGCATTAATGGGTGTTCATTCATTTGGTGTTTGGATTTTTAGGTGTTCGTGCATAATGGGTGTTCGTGCATTAATGGGTGTTCCTTCACAACCAATTTGAGGATTTGGGTCCTTCTATTCTCTTTTTTAGTTGTTAACTTGTGTTCTTTGTGTCAACGTTCGGATTTTTAGGGGTCGAGCGTGGCGAGGAAGGAGAGGGAGGGGAGGAGCGAGGAGGGGCGGAAGAGGCCGAGGCGAGAGAACTTGGAGCAGAGGCCGGTGAGTCGGCGGAGAACGAGAGACGGCCGGGTCAGGCGGTCGACGAGGAAGCGGGAAAGGCGGACGATGGGTGTTGCGCGCGGAGAGGAGCAACAGATGTGCGCGGTCCACGAGGCCAATTTTGTCTCGTGGACCGGATGAGTGGGAGGTCCACGGTGGACCTCCCTTTTATATATATATATATATATATATATATATATATATATATATATATAGTATTTTATTTTTATATAGAAATATTATTATATAATATTTTATTTATAAATTTGTAATTATTTATTAATATTTTTAAATATATAACTCTTATATATTATTAATATTTAATATATGTTTATTATAATTTTAAATAGAATATATTTAATCTATACATGAATATTATAATAATAATATCAATAGTATAATATCAAATTTTTAAAAATTATATTTGATTCCAAAATTTTAATTGGTGAACGTATAATACCCGTGTAAATTAGGTATCCGAATAACTTCCGAATTCATTTTTTAGCCGTATTTTTTAACGAATTTAAAAAATAAAAGATGAATTTTATCCGAATTATATCCGTACCAAATTTTTGCTGAATCCGAATTAGCTAACTATGCCTCCAGCCACCAAGGTTGGTTTAGCTGCGATCGATCTCATCCGTTCATCTACTCGTTCCCGACGCTAATTAATTAATTGATATTTGAAGGGTAAATAAGAAAAGTATTTGTTATATGAAAGGTACATAAGAAAAGTTGGTTACGGTACAAGGGTATATTGGAATGGGCAAAATGGTAATTTATTAGAGATAACGGCAGCTCACTAACGGAGCTTAACTACAGGGGTATATTAGAAAGACTTGGAACATAAGAAGGGTATTTTCAATATTAGCCTTCTAAGAGGGGTAAATAAAAAAACTGGGAACTTTTTAGGGGTATATAGGCAATTGCCCCTATATTTTTACTTTAACAGGTGATATTATATATAGGAAATCTAAATAACAGTTTATCACTGCAAACTCAACAATGGAAGCCGAGCTTATTGCTTTAGCTTCAGCTTACGAGGAAGCTAGTTATTGTTTGAGAAATTTATTATACGAGATTCCATTTTTGAAAAAATTAGTTCCATATGTGTTAATACATTACGATAGCACAACTATGTTGGTAGAGTGAGAAACCTTTACTACGGTAAGTCTAGATCAATGAGAAGAAAATATAAAATTGTGAGATCATATATGAATAACGGTATTATTAATGTAAATTATATTAAATTTATTAATAATCTAACAGATTCATTAACCAACGCATTGGGAAGAGAAATAATTTGAAATACATCGAGGGATAAGTTTAAAGCCTACAACATCATGAACCAGATATAAGGATACCCAACTTGATGATCAGAGATCCTGAAAATCAGATTCAATCGGAAAAACGAATCATATGTTGATTGTAAAGAATGATATGGTTTAAGTGCATTTTTGTAACGGAAAAAGGGTTGAGTTATTACACTCTTAATAGAATCTGCGCCTTTTATAAGCAGGTTGTCAAAATCATATGAGCACCCTTGACGAATTTCATCAATATGAGCATGAAAGTGGGGCCGCTTCTTATGAGAATGGGCTATTTCTCGTAGATGCTCATGAAAACCAAGATTAGCATAAGGTCGTAACATGTAGTAAAGCTCATGTCAACATCTAGATTGTTATATATAAACAGTGACACTATTTAAGCAACCAAAGTTCAAATCTAAAACCACTCTAGTTTTGAAGCAAAGATGCTTCATTACGTGAAGGTTCAATGCAAAGCACACCTTCATTGTGTATAATAATACCTCTTTAACCATTAAACTCTTATATATTTTTAATAACAAAATAAATGGAAAAATATTGTAACATTTTATTATTAAAATAAAATGAATTGTATTTGTATCCGACAATGGTTACAACTTTTTTATTCTTGTGCCTATAACTGATGCATTATTATTTGTGACTGTTGAACTTACAAATAAAGAGATCTAACGTATGTGCATTCACAACTAAACTTTTCTCTTTATTCCTGTAACAGCTTGCATTTGAATTTGAAAGTAAATAAGATGAAACATATGGCTTTAATTTGTCCTAACCTATAGGCATGTGAAGCTTATATATAGTGAGCTTGTTCATTCTTCATCGGACACCGAAATATAATTTGCGTACTATTTCTTCTATTTTCATATTTCACTATACTTCAGAGAGGTCTTTGGGCTCATCTATTTATGCAAAATTGGTTAAGCCACATAAAAAAAAGTCAACATTTTTTAAAGATAGTGAAACTTCCGTGCCTCGACTTAGATCAATTCGTCAACTTTTTTTTTTCTTTCTTTTGTAGTCTAATAATCTCTATTTTTGTGTATTTGCACCAACAATTTGCTTTTTCACTAATAATTAATAATTAATTAAATTCAAATATAAATCTAATCTAAATATAAAAATTATTAGATTTAATTATAATTTTAATGATGGATATAAAATTATAATTATTAGATTTAATTATAATTTCAGCGGTGCGTGATTTGCGGGCAGGGACATGCTGTGAACACTTGCCCGGAGAGGGGAGGCCGTTGCTACCGATGCGGCCTGCCAGGACACCATCGAGCCCAGTGCCCTCGGGGTAATGGGGCTACCCTGAGCGCCGCTTCTTCCCCAGCCGCACCACCCAAACGAACGAGTGGAGCTTCATGCGCCGTCTGGCGCCCTCTTCCTCGCGAGACGGAGGGGCACGCCGAGCTTACGGAGGCGAGTCTTCGCCACGACGCAGCATGAAGGAGACACGGGTGGCGACCATCTCGCAGGTATTGTCACCCTTTCCGCCTCTCGAGCTAAAGCCTTATTTGATACTGGTGCGTCGCTTTCATTTATCTCGCATTCTTATGCATGTGAGCACGGTATCCCTTCACATCCGCTGAGCGCACCACTCCATATCGACACGCCCGGAGGCGATATCATAGCCCAGCGGGGCGTCATATCCTATCCGATTGTTCTTGATGGCCGATGCTTCTTGGCGAATCTGTTGGTGTTTCCGGACGACAAGTTCGACGTGGTGCTTGGGATGGACTGGCTCTCCAGGCACCGCGCTACTATCGACTACGAGCGAAGGACGGTGACTTTTACCGGGCCCGGCGAGGAAGTCTATGTCTGGCGTGTAAGAGCTCTTACTTCGCCGTGTCTATATCTTCTGCTAGGGCCGGGCGACATATGAATGCGGGGTGTGTGGCCTATCGACTTCGGTGGACGTCACCGTCGAGTTGCGCCACCACCTGGAGGAGATTCCAATTGTTCGGGACTTCCGGATATCTTTCCGTAGAACTCCGGGACCCCGGGCCAGGAGATTGATTCTTCGTCGAGCTTGTCCGGAGCCTTGCCGATCTCGAAGGCCCCCTATCGCATGGCCTTCACAGAGCTGAAAGAGTTGAAGGCCCAGCTTGAGGACCTCCTGGAGAAAGGGTTCATTCAACCTAGTGTTTCACCTTGGGGTGCCCCTGTCCTCTTCGTCAAAAAGAAGGACGGTAGTCTACGTCTTTGCATCGACTACAGGGAGCTCAACAAGATTACGGTGAAGAACAAGTATCCACTGCCCCGGATTGACGATCTTTTCGACCAGCTTCAGGGGTCGTCGGTATTCTCGAAAATCGATCTTCAGTCCTGGTATCATCAGCTTAAGATCCGGGCGGAGGATGTGCCGAAGACCGCGTTCCGAACTTGTTACGGCCACTACGAGTTTACGGTGATGCCGTTCGGGCTTACCAATGCCCCGGCAGCCTTCATGGATATGATGAATAGGGTCTTTCGGCCGTATTTGGATAAATTTGTCGTGGTCTTCATTGACGACATCCTGATTTATTCGCGGAGCGATGTGGAGCACGAGGACCATCTCCGTCGTGTTTTGCAGTTACTTCGAGAGCACAAGCTATATGCTAAGCTCAAGAAGTGCGGTTAACTCACGAGTGTCTTTCTTGGGGCATATCGTGACTCGTCGGGCATTACGGTGGATCCGAAGAAGATATCCTCGATAGTTGGCGGCATAAGCGACTTCGATGGCCGAAGTCGGGAGTTTTCTGGGTTTGGCGGGTTATTATCGGCGATTTGTCGAGGGATTCTCCAAGATCGCCGTACCGCTAAACAAGCTTACCAGAAAAGGTGAACGGTTTCAATGGACCGAGCAGTGCCAGCAGAGCTTTGACGAGCTGAAAGATCGACTGACCCGCGCACCTGTCCTGACTCTGCCACGGCCTGGTGAGGACTTCGTCGTCTATTGTGACGCCTCACGGGTCGGTTTGGGGTGCGTGCTGATGCAGCAGGATCGGGTCATCGCTTATGCCTCGTGTCAACTGAAGCCATATGAGAAGAATTATCCGACGCATGATCTGGAGCTTGCTGCAGTGGTATTTGCCCTCAAACTATAGAGGCATTATCTCTATGGGGCACACTGTGAGGTGTTCACCGATCATCAGAACTTGAAGTACCTCTTCACCCAGAAGGAGCTGAACCTCAGGCAGAGACGTTGGCTCGAGCTCTTGAAGGATTATGACATTACGATTCAGTATCATCCGGGAAAGGCGAACACAGTGGCAGACGCCTTGAGCGGAAACGACCTTCCGTGAGTTGCCTTCATGATCACGAGCCGGGACCGTCGATGGGGAGTTCGCCGTCTCGAGGTCGAGATTGTCTCTACCGGGGCTACAGCCCAATTGATGTCCCTGGTGGTACAGCCTACCTTGACGGAGCGAATTATGCTTGGGCAGCAGAGTGACCCGTACTTACAGAAAGTGCGGTCGGATGTCGAGCAGGGCAAGGACGGGGACTTCTCTATTCACACAGATGGATCTTACACGGTTGAGGAGCGATATCCTATCCGAGGCGCACCGATCCCCTTACACGGTTCATCCAGGCGGAACCAAGATGTATCGCGACATGAAGCAGAACTTACGGTGGCACAGGATGAAGCAAGATGTGGCTCGAGAATGTGGCCGGTGCTTGACTTGTCGGCGGGTGAAAGCAGAGCACCGGCGACCGGCGGAAAGCTACAACCATTCGATTCCGTGTGGAAGTGGGAGCAGATCACCATGGATTTCGTCACCGGATTGCCTCGATCACAGCGAGCCCATGATGCCATCTGGGTCATAGTAGATCGGCTGACGAAATCGGCGCATTTCCTGCCGATGCATACGACTTGGTCCCGCGATCGACTGGCGCAGTTGTATATCGATGAGATCGTCCGACTTCATGGGGTTCCAGTGTCGATCGTATCTGATCGGGACACCGCTCGTTTCCCGGCACGGAGGAACTTGCGGCGAGCCGTAGGACGAAGGCCGAACTTCGATACGACGCCGTCCAAGCGACGGACGGTCAGAAGCGAGTCATCTGAGACTCTCGAGGACGTGCTCCGCACATGTGTCCTGGATTATGGTGAAGGATGGTTTCGCTATCTTCTATTGGTGGAGTTCGCCTATAACAACAGCTACCAGGCGAGCATCGGGATGGCGCCGTATGAGGCATTATATGGGCGTCGATGTCGGTCCCCTATCTGCTGGGACGACGTCGGTGAGCGCCGAGTAGTCGGGCCAGACTTGTTGGAGGATGCGGAGGCAAGGATTCGCATTGCGAAAGATCGACTTCAGACTGCACAGAGTCGACAGAGAAGCTACGCGGACCAGCGGAGGCGTGACCTAGAGTTCCAGGTCGGTGAGCACGTGCTGCTCAAGGTGTCGCCATCTAGGGGGATCAAACGGTTTGGGTTGCGGAACAAGCTTAGTCTGCGCTTTGTGGGACCGTTTGAGATTCTGGAGCGGGTTGGTCCGGTGGCCTACAGGTTGGCTCTACCTCCGAGTCTCGCCCGGGTGCACAACGTCTTCCACGTGTCTATGCTTCGGAAGTATATTCCTGATCCATCCCACGTCATCAACACAACGGCTGTCTAGTTGCGGGAGGATCTAAGCTATGATGAGGCTCCGGTGCGGATTTTGGCACGTGAGGAGAAGCGGTTACGGAACAGGAGCATTCCGTACGTAAAGGTTCAGTGGGAGAACCACGAGGAGCGCGAGGCGACTTGGGAGCTTGAGTCCTCTATGAGGGAGCGTTATCCACATTTGTTTGTGGGGGATTCTTGACCTAGTTTCGGGGACGAAACTTCCTATAAGGAGGGAATGATGTAATAAACCGACTTTTTATCTAAATGAAATTTGACTTTCGTTTCTGAATGTTATTGTGCATAAATGTATTATAAGAGCACACGTCAAATTTCAGGCGAAACCGAGCTAAAACGAAAAAGTTACGCGACCCGAAAGTTTGACTTAAAGTGAATAGTAACACCGGATTTTCGGGAAATCGCGGAGTAGAGATGGGTCCAGATGCGTACAGGACTCCGAATATAGGACTTCAATAGCTCGTTTCGAACGGCTCGACTATTACGGAACCAATGCCACTGACGGAATTGGATTCTGAATCACGGTTGTCGAGGAAAAAGGGTTTGAACGGTTTTACTTAAAGACTTAGGTAATTGGAGATATTGGAGGAATAAAGAAAAGAATGGATACTTCGCGAATCCGAGACCAAATCAAACGAAGTAAAAGACTAGATTCGATGTCCTCGACGCGCTGAACGCGCTGGCGCGATCCAATCGTGAATCCGACGGACGGATCTACGGGAATCGCGAAAAGAACGCGAAGAGGCAAAATCGCATAACGGCGGAATGCGAAGAGTCGCTATATTTTATGTGCCGAATTGCGTGATTTTGATTGTGGAGGGACTTCTGTGCGTAATTCAACTAATGGCAGGGGCTGAAATACGATTAGTGGCTTGTGGTGGGCTATAGTGCAAAGAGCCCTAAGTCTATATAGTTGGTTCTAGGGTTCATGTACACTAAACCCTAACCCTAATTGGACCGCCACGCTCCCACCACCCTAGCCACCTCTGCCCTCCTCTGCCGTCCAGCGCACCCCGACCGCCGTGGCGCCTCCGGCCGGAGAACCTCCCCGAGCCCTCGACCTCCTCCACATCTCCCTCAACCCACGTCTCGGCCGTGAGCGTGCGGGTTGGTCTGGGCCAAGCACCATCATCCCCGGGCCGAGACCAACCGCCGGTGCCGTCCCCGGCCGCCGCCGCCGTCCCGGAGCGCCGCCGCCATTCTTTGCTCACTGCGGTGCTCTCTCGATCGCCGAGCCGAGCCGAATCTTCACAGACTCCCGCGCGCGGCCGCCGCTCCCCGCCGGGTGCCCGACCTCCCTCGGCGCGGGGAACCTCCGGCGTGCCGTCCGGCGTCCCCGACAACGCCGGCATCGCCCGCGTCGCTGCGAGCGCCGAAGGCTGTGCGGGCGGTCGAGTCCGCCGACTTCGGCGGTGCCGCGCGCCGGAGAGGAGCACCGCCTTCCTCGACCTCTCGACCGGATCCCCGTCGGCCAGAGCTTCTCGGCCGCCGCGACATCGCGGAGAACTCCTAACCCGAGGGCTTAGTGGCGGCTTAGATCGCCGCCGCGCCGCGCGCCGCCACCCCCGCGGCCGCACCGTCCTCTTCCGACCTCGGGCGACCTCCGACGCGCTTCCCCGACCGTCCCCAAAGTCTCCGGCCGCTCCCACTCCCGCGGCCGCCTCGGCCGGTCTTGTGGGGAGAACCTCCTCGCCTTCCGGCCGCCGCTCGAGGGAGCATCGGCTTCCTCGACGCCGGTCTTGGGACCATCGCCGTCCGGCGTCCGGCCGCCGCCGTGCGCCGGCGCCGTCCAACCCGAGAGGAAGAAGAAGAAGAGGATCGCCGCCGCGCCTCGCCGCCGCCCGCTACCTCCCTCCTTGGACCTCCCGGACCCGAGGCTCCCTTCCCCGACCGACGCGCGCGCCTCCTTGCCGCCGGCGACCGAGCCCTAGCTCCCTCAGCCTCGGTATGGATTTATAACTTCCAGCACCTAAGTCTAGGGTTCGAATCACCTATCTGGTGATCCGGTGGGTCAAATGAACCTCGGCAGGTGAGCACGGTCAAGGATTTTCCGTCCTGAACGCGATGCTCACCTCCGTTCTGAGTTTTGATGCACCGTTTAGCGGGATGATCGCACTTTATGCGCTGTGCGCGCTATTTATTGAATTTAGTGTCGCTTGTGCGCGCACTACGATGCCCGATTGTGCTCCGAAAGGCGAGCACGGTCTTCGGCATGTCGAAGACTTACAGCGAGTGCGATTTCAGAGTTTGCGATGCACCGATTTGCGTGCACGATCCGTAAAAGCCCTATAATCACATGAAATAGTGCGATTTAGGATTCTTCAGGGACTTTTATGCAATTGTAGCCTCACAGGCTATCTTGGGCGATGTGTATGTATGTGGGTAACCTCTGGAGTGTCCACGGTCCCGAGCTTTTGAAAACGATGGCGTAGTTCGGAGCGTTCGTCGGCGAATTCGACGACGAACGCGACTTTGGTTCAGATTTCTTCCGACGCTTTCCTGAGAGTATTTCCTTTGTCGCCAAGCCTTGTTGGTTGGTCACCCGTGTCGTTTCAAAGGTCTGGAGACGACGGGTGAGCGACGGTGGGTTTTGGTGTCAAAGTCGACGCTTTCGGGAACCCGGATCGAAACGGACGTTCTGTAATAATCTTTTCGAGGCAGTTACGTCGTGGGATTTGTGGATTATGGTTCTAGTTTTAGTGGGTTAGTTTCTAACCCGGTGAACCCTCGTAGGTTCAGTCGTTCTTTCCAATGATCGCGGACAACTTATTTCGATACTCAGGTGGGTATCCGGGTTGACATCGGTACAGTGGTACACGCTTGGTGACACTCCTTCACTTTACTTTACTCTACTTTATTCTTCTTACTTGCACCTTACTGTCGTTTCTATTCTCTACTCAATTATATGCATGCTTAGTATACTTGATAGGAGTAGAGTGGTTTGAGTTTACAGCTCTTCAGCGACCTGCTTGGTCGATCTTTTACAGTTTCAGTGACCTATTCGGTTGGCTTGTTTACAGTTTCTCAGTGACCTGTTCGGTCAGTTTGCTTCAGCTTCAGTGACCTATTCGGTCGGGTTGTTTTTGTGCTTCTGTGACCTACGTGGTCGGCGAGTTTACCTAATGACCCAAAGGGGTCGATGTCCCTTTAGGGACGGGATTGTCAGATAGTTGCTGACGTTTGACTTTTGAGCATAACAGCATCAATCGCCCTGGACTCGAGCGCAGTTCACGAACACGACGATCGATCCACCGTGCAGGTGTTCTTTTAGGAAAAGTGGTTGGATGTGCCAACCCGTGAGCCCATGGCGACACTTGGGTAGAATGCATGCTTAGAGACGAGGGCATTGCACAGGTGCGGACCAATATTGGCGGTTATGGATTGGGTATTTTACTTTCTCAGCTTTTCGATGCATACATACAGTAGCAGTTTATTTATATTTCATATATCTCTCTCCTGCTTACTTTAGCTACTGTATCTACTTACCAGTCCTTCCTTTGCTTTACTCCGTTACTAGTGGATACCCACTGGGAGGGGAGACATGTTTACATGTCCTCACCTCCCGCCTTCTTTTTCAGGTGACATAGCGGGTCCTAGCGGGACAGCAGGTGAGGAGCGAGTCTAGTACGCGTGTAGCTCCTACCCGTATCGGTTACTTCTTTACCTTTCTCGTTTTATTACTTAGAGTACATTATGGTTCAGTTCTAGCTTCACTTTAGTTTTACTTTCAGTGGTGGATTGAGACTTATGATGGTTTTTGGAAGTTTATGAAAGAACTTGTGTTTTGTGAAATAAACTGTCTCCTACCCTTCGTGGTAGCATTTCAAAGGAAAGGGTTAAAGAAAAAGGTTTTCTACCCCTCGTGGTAGTGTTTTCAAAGGAAAAGGGTTTCCGTGTGGGAAACGGTTTTAAAATGTTTATAAATAAATTAAGTGGTGAATGTGGTGAATGGTTGTATGATGTAGTATATCTAGTGTACTTGTTGTTCATACTGTTGTGGTTGTGTTCCTGGTTGTTTAATTGTACTCTGTACTTGTGCGACGCCGTGCAAATACAGGGAAGACTTTGTCCGTGTGTACAGTGGCCTCCCTATATTTGTAGCGGATCTGGCACACCTCTGGGGGTCAGGCTTTCAAAAAAAAAAAAAAAAAATATCTGTGTTTATGTACCAAAGGGACCCCGGGGCGTGACAAATTAATACTAGAAATAAGTGCGCACATATAAAGAGTTTGCTTCTGGTTCATATTTTTGGTAATAACACACAAAATTTATCTGAACTATAGACTATTTTAATTTAACTATCTAATTTTTCAAAATTTTTATTTTACTATTCAGCATTTCAATTTATTTGATTGAGTCAATCAATGATACTGTGATTTTAAAATTTGAATGCGTTATTTATCTTCATAAATTTAGTTAATATATTTTATATCATTCTCGCAATTATAAATTCATTAATGCAAACAATTATCTTAAAATTTGAAATTAAAGTATCATTAACCGACTCAAATTAAACAAATTAAAATGTTGCATAGTATAGTCAAAATCTTAAAAGATTAGATAGTCAACTCAAAATGGTCTCTAATTTAGGCAAGTTCTTTATTATTTTGTTATGGTTTTTTGAAAGTAAAAGTAAAAAAAATACTACACTCGACTGATTTGTTTTTAATTAAAAATAAAATTAAAAAGTAATCAATTAAAATATAGGGTTTAATCATTTTGAGACGGAGATGAAATTATTTTAATTTTAAAAAAGAAAAAAATATATATAGTGTAATCTTAGATAAAATGAACAATCAAGTGTTCTATCTAAGTATATCAAAAGATTCAAATAAGAAATCTCATATAATACAAATTCGGTGTTTGGTTTGATGTATTTAACTTCAATTGCTGTAATAAAAACTGCAAGAGGAGGTTCAACTGCAGCAGTTGGAACTACACGCCCAAATTGATTACAGTTTCAACTACAATAGTTGAAGAGAGTAATTTTAAGCAAAAAAATAAGCTTATTCTCCTAATTATTTTTTAAATAATTTTTTTTTTAATATTAAAAGTAATCTCACCATCGTCATGTGATTCATGTATATAAAATTATAAAATTTTAAAAATTATTTTTCAACTATATGCAAGCAAACAAATTACTTATAGTTGCGATATTTTTTACCACATCCAACCAAATAGGATGCATATAGTTGTATGTGTTGTAATCTTTAACTTATAATGTATTTATATTTATATTTATATTTATATTTATATCTAATCAAACGTTCTTTAATTAAAAAAATCGCACGTCCTAACATTTATTTCAAGGCACGGGTAGTAGAGTTGGAAATTATATTTTTTTCAAATTTTACTTTTTTACTTTTATTTTTAAATTTGTTTTACTAATAATATTTTAAGGGCTTTTTTGGAAAATAGCCCTCTAGTTTTTTATATTTTGCAAAATAGCCTTACTGTAAAATAAATTACAAAAATGGCCCTACTCATGCCACGCCAGTATGCATGCGGGCGTGGCGTAGTGTTTAAGTTGAACACGGTGAATGGTTCGCGTGTTCAATCTTATTGGACACGGTGAACCATTCGCGTGTTCAATACGTTAGTATTAGTATTGGTGTCGTCTACTGAGGCTTAGCGTTTGGTGAGCTACGTTAGTATTGGAGCGGTGAATGGTTCGCGTGTAAATCTGATGAACTGTGATGACGAATTCGCATTGACTCACCAGCGCGTGGCTGACGTGGCGTGGGTAGGGCCATTTTTGCGATTTATTTTACGGTGAAATTTTTGAAATATAAAAAAGCAGGAAATTTATTTTTAAAAAGCCCTAATATTTTAATGAAAAACTCTCTCTCTCTCTCTCTCTCTCTCTCTCTCTCTCTCTCTGTATTTTTCCTTTTTTTAATCCGAGGTCCACGCCGCGCGGCATTGGGGCCCTGGGCTCCGACAAGCTGTCCAGAAATATTTTCCAGAGAAACCTTTGACTACTACTTGCTAATTAAAAATATCTGGGGTTGGAAAAAAAAATCTGGCGATAAAAATTTCTAAATGACATTAAAAAATAAAAATAATTAAAAAAATCAATGAAAGTTTAAAATGAAGAGAAAGGCAAAGCAGGGGAGCAAATAAAATTACCTTAACGGGGATCTGAAAGGAGAAGAGCGCTAGCGTGCCCTCAACCTCGGTAATGGCGTCGAACGGAATGGATCCCCTGGCAAGGTCCTCGATCAGATAAACGGCGTCGTCCAGAACCTCGATCCCGTCGAGCCGGAGCTCGGCGTCGAGATAGGAGACGCCTCGTGCCCTCACGCGGCCGCCGGCGCCGGCGGCAGCAAGGGAGCCGAGCGGACGGCCGCGGTAGCTGACGGAGGCGACGACGGAGCGGTAGTCGAGGGCGAAGAAGTCCGGGTTGCGGACGCGGAGGTCGAGGCGGAGGTGGAGGGCGATGGCGGCGAGGGGCGGCGGGCCGACGTGGAGGCGGTCGAGGCGGAGCCTGGCGACGCCGACGTCGGGGTCGGAGGGCCAGAGGATGAAGAGGGCGGCGGCGGCGGAGGCGAACAGGGAGAGGAAGAAGGCGATGCCGCAGCAGGAGGCGACAGCGAGGCAGCGGCGGCGGCGGCGGCGGTGGAGGCTGCGGAGATGGGGGTAGGCGGGGAGGAGGACGTAGGCGCTCCGGGGATCGTCGAAGTCGGCGCCGATGGGTATGGCGTAGTAAGGAGCTAGTGCTGGAGGAGGAGGAAATAGTGCTGGAGGAGGAGGAGGAGATGCTGCTGGAGTTGGAGGAAATAGTGGAGGAGGAGAAACTGCCGGAGGAGGAGGAGGAGGAGATACTGCCGGAGGAGGAGGGGGAGGAGGAGATACTGCCGGAGGAGGAGGAAGGAGAGGGTCGGAGGATTCTTGCTCTCCCGCCTTCGCCATTTGCGAGTATGAGTCTCGCACGCGCGATTGCTTGCCCCCCCGTCGGTTGTGTTTTCCCTTGTTCGCTTTTTCTAATAATTTTTTAAAATTAATTTTAAAATCAATTTATTTTTATATTTATATTTATAATAAAATACTATTTTATTATAATAAAGTAAAAGAAGCGGTGAAAAATAAAAAGGGTTGCGTCGTACTGGCACAGTAGACACTGTCCAAATGATGGTACCACTGAGAGTCTGTGGAACCCACAGGGCGCACAGAGGTACGGGGTCCGGATGGTACGATATCGAACGACGGGCCCGTAAGGCGTGGCCCCACAATGCAGCTGTTCACAAATGAACCGTGCGATGCCGGGCCATGGGCTGGCTGGGCACTCAGTCCGTCTCGGCTCGGCCCATAACCATAGCAGGCCGGACTGGCCTATGGGTCGGCCGGTCCATTTTTAAACTCCGACATTAAAATATAGTGGCCTAATAATTGATTATCGCTCATGAGTCCGACTACTATACTTTTATGAGTATAGAACCTCTTGTACTCATAAATTTTTTGCCATTAGATTTGCTCTTTAATTAATTTCACCCGTTAGATTATACTATTCAACCAACCACCCACTCAACCCTAGGGGGCCCACTATCAACCTAACCGTAACCACTCTCATCCTAATCATTCATTTTTCATCTGAACGGCTGAAAACTTATGAGTAGTAGGTCTTCAATACTCATAATAGTATAGTAGCCGTGGCCTATCGCTCATTACTATTTTCAAGACCGCATCATTGTCACCCAAATACCCAATAGTTCATCAGGGATAAGAACTTTAATAATATCTAGTGCAGTAACCTACACGTTGTGGGAGATAGGCACTATTAAAGTAAGAATTTATAGAGAATAAAATCACGTATAGAAAATAGCAAATAGAAGCGGTATTATAAACAAACACTTCCAGATTATAAACAAACACTTCCAGATTATAAACAAACACTTCCAGAAAAGCTAAAATATGATGTCCATGATCAATCTGTCTAATTTCTAAGAGAAAGAACGGATCAAGCTTGTGCCACAAAAGTCGCATAGTACATAAAGAATAATTCTGAAATCATAATCATTTTCTTGCTTGGTGTCACTTAGATTGGCCCATTTATTAGTGTTGAGCCGATTCGGCGCGAACAGTTGGTACACCGGGCCTATGTGAATTCAGCAGCTTTGTGATGCACCGAGAGCATATTGGGAGCATCAGAAGGAACATGAACCGTACCTAATCTAAGAAGTTGTTAGGGCAATCCGGTGCGGACAGCTGTTATGCTCGATCCACACCAGAGTAGCGGTTTAATAATGCACCGAGAGTATATCAGGAGCACTAGAGAGACCGTAACTGCTCCATATCAAGGAAGTTATGGCAATTGCAAGCAGTTCCGATCGGCTGAAGGTGGTCCGAGATATTAGGAGATCATGGCCGATCGTGCAAGGATCACAACCAATTCAGGGGCATCTCTATAAATAGGCGCATGATACCCTTAAAAATGGTCTTTTTCCCTGCAAACAAAAGGCCACCCCTATTTTCCTGCATTTCTTTTCTTGCATTTACTGCTTTCCTTAGGAGTAGCCGGTAACATAGATCTTTGGAGTCTGTCTGCCCTTTGGGCATCACTCCTGGAATCTGTTTGCCCTTTGGCATCACTCTATTGTAGACTAAACTTGGAGTCTGTCTGCCTCACGGGCATCACTCCCTTGTTTGTGTGTTCTCCCATCTTCTATTTAATAGAAATTCATCATTCGGCTGTGTCGGGCCGACCAGGATTTCTGTTGTGGTAGCCATTCGGCTCATCTTTTCACCTCTTCCTTGCTTTCTTTTGTGTATTCGGCTCATCTGGCCGAACCGAGAATAGAATAGAGATATTCAAACCCGGCTGGCTTGATCCTTCGCCGGCCGAATTACTTGATCAGTCGAAGGGGCGCAATCTTCGAGGGTCACTATCCACAGCCGTTTCGAATCCCGACGCGCTTCTCGAGGAGAATCTTTGACCGGGTCAAGGGTCGGGAAGATTCGGCGCACAACAATTAGTTATTACATGCTGAAAGATACCACATAATTCAAAATTAGATAAAATGATATAGCTTAAGCATAAAAAATATTTGCAATGGGTTGCTTGTGGATAGGGGTGTAAAATGGGCCGGGCAGCTCGTAGGCCACACGTCCCGACACAATTGTGGGCCAGGCCATGGCCCTACACGGCTACTGTAGCATTTGTGTCGGGTCGACTCTTCAGGTAGTGTTCGGCCTCCCTTCTTGGGCCCGACGGCCCGACCTGGCACGTCTCGAAACGGCCTGGATCGTGCCGGGCCTAAGGGAGGCCCATGGTCCGGCACGTCACACGGCCTGCTTGGGCCGTGCCAACCGAGCCAGCACGGCACGAATGCAAGGTTGTTTGCCTTGGGCCTTGGGGTTCGATCTCTTGGGGCCCTTCGCCCAAGGAGATCTCCTCATCCGAGGGCCTTCCACAGTAGATCCTGGGAGAAGGTTTCCTCCAATTTTTTTTTTTTCAAAAAACATTTTATATATATATATATATATATATATATATATATATATATATATATATATATATATATATATATATATATATATATATAAAAAAATTAAATATTTGTTATATTATAATTATTTTTATAAATTTTAAATTTTTAAGTAAAAAAATTATATGTTTATATTTTTAATTTTATATATTTTTTTAAAGAAATAAAGAAATAAAATTCTTTAGGAGCCAGGCGGCCTGGCACGGCTCGGCCTTCCGGGCCGAAGGGCCGTGCTGGGTCGGAGAGTTGGTATCTCCGACTCGACACAGCCCAGCCCGAATTTGAAATTGGGCCGGGCCGAGCTGGCCCCCCTAGCTCGAATCAGCACGAAAAATGTGGACCGTGCCAGCCAGGCACGGCCCACATTACAACCCTACTTGTGGAGGAGTATACCATCCAATTCTTGCTCGCCCATCATGTGGCCATAGCCTCCCAAAAAGTAAAGAAAAAATTTATCAACAATAATAACGTAAAAAAAGCCAATAACATTAAAAAAAAAAAAACAGAGAAGGATGTCAATATCATGAGCAAACAAAAGTATTAGTAATTTGGTAAAGAAAAGCAAAGACAAATAGAAAATATATTTAAGAAAGTGAGCATAATAAAAAAGAAGAAAATTCAGATAGCAACAATATGATATTAACTAAAAAAATAAAAAAAAAAAAAAAGTTCAAGTAGCACTGCATGGATAGTGATATCTATTACTATATACTAAAGTAGAACCCTAGGTGAACCCTGTGTGAGAAGCTGACACGTGGCGTTTTATATACTTGCCACGTGTCAAGCTCAAATTATGTCAAATCTAAAATAATTTATATATGGTAATATTTATATACTCAATTTCTCAAATTTAGAAAGCATATAGAAAACATAATTTATGAGTTATATATGGTAATATTTATATACTCAATTTTTCAAATTTAGAAAGCATATAGAAAAAAATTGTATAGTACATTTTTTTAAAAAAGATACTATATAATTAACAAATTCACAAAAATGTCGTATAATTAACAAATTATATAGTACTTTTTTTTATTAACAAATTATATATGACCTTTTTTTCTATTATTTCCTAACTATGATATTATGAAATAAAATTTATGTCAAATCTAGAATAAGACCTAGGCTGGTATACTATCAATAGTACCAAGTATTTGGTACTATTAGATTTTCAGTCCTTGGATAAAAAAATAAACGGTTAGGATGATATGGGCCCTTTAGGGTTGAGTAAGTTATTGGTTTAATAGTATAATCTAACGGGTGAAAATAATCAAAAGTATAATCTAACGGTGGAAAACTTGATAGTACCAAACGCCGGTATTATCGATAGTATCCCAAATGGGACTCTAGAATAATTAACAACTTATATATGGTAATACCCTTGGTGACATCGACACATGACATTCTAGGTATTCTATATGCTTGCTATAGTAAATAAATTTTTTAAAAAATAATAATTAAGAAATAATATTCTTTCTATACGCTTTCTATAGTAAATAGATTTTTTTAGAAAAATAATAATTAGGGTATCTTTTATTATTCTATATTATAATTAAGTGGGAAATAAAATTAATATATTGTAATTAACTTTTATTATATCAATTAAATATGCTTAAATCAAATTAAATAAAATTAATGCAAATTAATTCAAATTAAGTCAAATTAATTGCATTTTACTTGAGTATTTACTTTGGTCCAAAATTTTATTTCTCTAGCTTTTGTACTTTAATATGTACTATAATTAAGATTGATAGTATATTTCTTTAGTTGTTAAAAAAATATAATCTTAATTATAATATTTTTCTTTTATCAACACATAATAACTTTTATTATTCTATATTATTATATTAACTGTGCATCACACGGATCAAATAACTATCGACTTTTTAGGGTATCAATACTATAATTAAGATGGATAGTATATTTCTTTATTTGTTAAAAATTATAATATTAATTAGAATATTTTTTTATCATTATATAATAACTTTATTTATTTTATATTATTATATTAGCTGCATCGCACGGGTCAAAAAACTAGTTATGCCAGTAGCAACAAATAGCTAAAAAAAGAAAAGAAAATTCTGGGCAAAAAAGATAAAATGTAAATGACTATGTGATATAAAAAAAAAATTAACATTAAAATGTCCTAGCATGTCATTTTTTGATCACATAGCAACAGACTAAAGAGAAATGAAGAAGAATTGTATGCGCTAAATTCAATGGAGGATCAAGAAATTTTCTTTCATGGGATCGATATATAAAGAAGAAAAAATATATAAAAAATTTATAAAAATGAACTAGTCATTAGTATTGTATAAAAAAAGTGAACTAGTCATTAGTATTCTTTCTCCCTACAATTTTTTATTAGAATTATTTTAACCCTTTGCTACTGCTAAGAAAAAAAAAGGAGTTAGCTAGTCATCGAACCTGCTATAGCATTCTTGTTTAATACGAAAATTTTGTTGGACTCCACTTGGGGTCAACTTGGACTCCACTCTTTGTTAGTTAATTCGCAAATTATTTGCGAATTATTGAAAAGTCGAATTAAATGTTCCATTTACAAATTTTTTCTAAAGAAAAAGAATTATTCGCAAATTTTTGAGTGAATAATCTCAAATTTTTTCAAATTTGAGATTTAGCTAATAAAACACCGAGGGCGGCTCTTGAGCATCTTTTCACTGTACCATCTTATAACTCTGAAAAATTCAAAATAATCACTTTTTCAAATTTTTTGGTTACATGATCGATTTTCATGTGGTAGCTTCACACACTTTCCGGACGACCGGAGTGGTAGCTCTTTTCTATATGTGGTGATAGCTTCATACTCCTTTTGGATGTAATTTTTTTCACATCTTTTAAACATAGGAGCATTTTTTTCTTTTGTATCAATTTCTCACATTATTTAATACAAACTCCCCCTAAATTAGATAATCTCTCATTTGAAAGAAAGTTTTACAAATTTTAGTCTCTTAGTAAATAACCTTTCATCATATTCAACACGCACAACTGAGATATGTTAATTGCCAAGAGATCACACATGATTACAAAAATTTGATAAATATATATATTAAGAATTCCTATAATAAATTATCTTCATAAATAATAAAAGTGGAGTAAAATCGATAATTAAAATGAATTTAAGTCGAGATAAATGAATGTGAATTTGAGATGTTCGAGGCACTTTTCAAGTCTAATTTCCCAAAGAAATTTCAGGTTTAATTCCCCAAATGAAAATTTTCAAGAAAAATTCCAAGCAACAAGAATCATCTAAACATGTAATGTAATGAATAAAAATATACAATGAGCACCAATCAAAGCACTACACAAATATCAAAACACATTAAGACTTAAGATAAAAAATGATATTATCTTTCCAAAGCCAAACTTGTCGGATTGTTAGTTGTCTTGATTTGTTGACGTTATGCACCACTTGCTTTGTGTTCCGATCAACCTTTGGTCTTCCTGTTGCATTTGGTTTTGTTTGAACATTTTGTTGAGGTTTTGACTTCCAATTGATTTGAGGTACTCGACTCGATTGATATTACTTGTGAATTAGTAGGGGTTGTCGAGTATTGGAAGATGCCAATAAACATTTAGAAGATGTCGGTGTTAGTTATATGCCCTAGAAGCCTATCAGGCTGACGCATTTTATTTTCTATAGGACATATTTTGTACTTAATCTTTATTATTTATATAATTGGGCTTTTTATTCCATTCATGTTTAATGTGTCCGTGAATCGTCCTTTGGATTAATAAGATGATAATATGTATTCTCAAGAGTTGAGAATTGGAGATACATATTATTAGTGATTAATTCATAAATGCTCTCAATCGGAGGATCATCATGGGGACGATGATTGATCCGGTAAGATTGATGCGTGTGTCGCTTCTCTTTTGGGATGACGAATCTCGAGTCATCAGTGTGGGGACACTGGAGCGAACATGCAGGTGGTTGTTGGAGAACAAAGTGCGGCGTGACCAACTACGAACAGTTACATGGATGTCTACTCATTCGTCAGTAACTAGTTCGATGTTGCAGTGGTACAACTGATCCTTAGACCTGCGACACCACGGCCATTCAATATGAGGCTACTGTAGTTTGACTATGCAACAAACTCTGATCCTAGCCATGGGGCTTAGTAGTATATGTTGGCTGCAGTCGGTTCATATCAGGAATGGGTGTGTGTTTATAGGGGATCTATCGCTCTCGGTAGAGAGATAATTAGTTCTATGCTATTTGTAAGGCAAAGCTCGAAATCCTCGGGTAATATGGTGTATGGAAAGATATTTCCAAGAGTAACCATAAGAGCTTCGTCTATCAAATTTGTCATAAGACGGGTGATGGGGTTTGACGAATATTCCATGACCTCCACTCATTGGAACTATGCGATAGAAGGATTGTATTGTACGAATCGCACCTCGAGGTTCAGGCCGATATTCACTTCTGACTGGATTGCCACTACATGCTGCTAGGCGTCACTAGTGGATTGTGGGAACCAATAGAAATAATTATAGATAATTAATTATTCTATTATGGTAGAATCAAAAGAGTTTGAGCCATCGAAAGGAGTTTCCATGATGGAGTTGATGGGGATCGCATCATAACTCACTACCAGACAGAATTAAACCTATTAGGTCACACACATAAGAAATCGCGCATGATCGATATTAAGGAGACGATAAAAGAAGTTTATCGGATGGATTAATACTAAAATTTACTAATTTATTAGTAAAAGGACTAATTTGCAATTATTGTAAATTAGAGGTATTTATGTGTAAAAGTTACATGGTGTATTTACTAACCGTTAGTAAATAATATGAGTACTTATGTGTAAATGTTACACACGAATCGAATTAGAATTAGGATTCGAATTCGGTTAATATCATAACCAACTTATGGGTTAATGGATAATCCAATTGGAATAGGATTTCGATTAGGATTAGGATTACGTTAGGGTTTTCTCATTATAAATATATGTCATATGACATATTGAAGGGTGTGGAAAATTAATACAAGAGAGATAGAAAACCCTAGCCGTCAATCCTCTTTCTTCCTTAAGTCCTCCTCGATTAATCCATCGGTTTCGATCTTCAAAAGGTTGCTAGCACATCTAGAAGATTGATTCATCTTACTCAAGTCGACGCAAGGATTAATTCGTGATCGGATCACGGATTGAAACGGTCGTTTAATTCGATCAAGGGCGTGATTTCGTGTGGACGCGAGTAGAGGCCGGGCGCGTGCGCGGCTAAACGAGGACGCACAAATTTTAACAACGATTGTCGACTTCGCGGTGATCTCGACCCGCGCAAGGTGAATAATTAGATCATATTTGATTAGATCAACTAGATCTATTATTAATGATCTAAAACGAAACACGAGGTGATCTTTGGTTTTTCAAGAAAATTTTAATTATGCTATTATCTTCCGCTGCGTATACATGATTTTCTTACAGTGGTATCAGAGCCACCCTCGTCGTTTGTTTTAGATCAAATCTCTTTTTCGATATTGGTTGGGTATTCGGATTGATTGAAATCAAAACGATGAAGATTATGATTTGAACAATTTTGATTATTTGAAACGTTAATTAAATTGCATGTAGAATAATTCCATGTTGCGGGTTTACTCGGCCGCGGCAGTCGGCATGCGGGCGATGCGCACGCAACGTGCAATTAGAACTTGCATGAATCCGTCATCTTGATGACACGCATGCATGCACATGCTAATTATTAATGTTTCACATATGATCTCTTTAATTAGGATGGCCATGGGAATTGGTAGCATCACTAATTAATTAGTTCTTGTTTTCGATTTCATGTGCTTGCCGCGATGCACATTGACCACATACACACGGTGCGGGTCCGTGCGTACCATGCGGGCTATGAGATGCCGTGCGGTGTTCGCGTGTGACGCGGCTAGGATGCGGCTAATTAAGTCATGCGTGCATCGTGAATCGCAATTTAAATTAGTTTTAAATTTTAAAATTTAATACATGAGATGTATTAGATCCTTTTAATAATTTCCTGAAAATTGCGATTCTTGAAATAAATAAAAATTTATTTTTTAAATTAATCCGAAACCCAATTAATTAAAATTCGAATTAGAGAATTTAATATTATATGCATGTGATGTATATGAGGTGATGATCATGGATAGCGACCTTGTGATGTGAATGTATCATGTGATGATGTGAATTGTTCTAATTTATTAAGGACCCAGTAGTAGATTATTTTCGGTGCCTGCGCGTGCCAATTAAATTATGTAATTTGGAGACCTGCGTGTCTCATTAATTTTATGAGTTGTAAAGTTCTTGTTGTAAAATTAATAAGGGAAAAAGGGTAGTTTAGGCTCCAAGAGGATTTGTTGCATTCAAGAGTTGATGCGATGCGGATCAAGTTTGGACCGGATCTTGATCAAGGGAGAAGACAAGAGTTGATCAACTCCATTCCGATTGAGACGCTGAATAAGAAAAGGTTTTCTTGTGTGTAATACCCTTATGACCCGATTCCGGCCTAGTGGCTCATGCCCGAATCAAGATAAAAATCCATGATCATCACCGGTAGTTATTTTCTTTTATATATGCGATATATGTATGCATGTGATGCGATGGTTTGCATGAGATGTAAATTAATAATAAATTAAAAACTGATGAGACAAGTATTAATCTCCCTAAATAATATATTAAGTTAATGGTGTTATGAACCCATTAGTGGCCTTCCACTGTTGTAGGGTGTGGGCGTCTCTTTAGTGTTGATTGATGCACCCTGATACGGGGGTCTGTTGCATTAGGGAGCCGCAACCATTCTATTGGCATGAGATGCTATGCGGTAAGAAAGTGGTTGAATCCAAGAATCGTCGGGGATGAGGATTTAATGACATTCTTATTTGCACGATGAACGGTGGGTCTAACTTAACCATGAGATAAGGCCAAGAATCTGTCAGGATGAGGTCTATATCTTATGGAGGCCAAAGATAAGATTGCAATTTGCTTGAGAAGCATTGAACAAGAGTTGTTCACTCATTTGTTTGCTCATTGCCAGGAATCATAGGATGAGGTGATGCGTAAACGGATGGGACCGCAATACCCACTAGAAACTTTTAAATAAAGTTTCCGTTTTCTCCGCTCGGGGAGTGTGGAGATTCGTCAAATTAGTGGGAGGCACCTTTTAGATTTAAAGACCCTAATTAAATGGATTACGATTGAGTACACAACTAATTATAATCTTAACCTTCTCAGAAAATGGCTGCATCTAACCCACTTGCCAAAATACTTGATACTAATCGCTTAACTGGACCGAATTTCACCGATTGGCTGAGGAATTTGAGAATTGTTCTCAATTCTGAGAAATTAGCCTATGTGTTAGACACGGAGGCTCCAGCGGTGCACGAAAATCCAACAAATTTCGACAAAAGAAGCGCAAGAAATAAATGGACTGATGATGATATGAAAGTAAAGTGCTACATGCTTGCGTCTATGAGCAATGAGTTGCAACGCCAGCATGAGCACATGGAAAGTGCTGCTGATATTCTGCTTCATCTCAAGGAGTTGTATGATGAGCAAAGTCGAACAGCCCGCTACGAGGTGTCGAAGCGATTGTTCAAGGCAAAAATGTCTGATGGTCACTGTGTCAATGACCATTGCTTGGCAATGATTAAAGACATTGAGGAGCTTGAGAAGCTCGGAATGACTATGGACGCGGAACTCCAAACAGATTTGATCTTACAATCTTTACCAGATTCATTTTCTCAGTTCACCTTAAATTTCCAAATGAATAAAATTACTTGCACTCTCGCCGAACTGTTGAATATGTTGGTCACAGCTGAAGGAATGCTAAAAGTCAATAAGGGGTCAGTTTTGGCTATTGAACGGACTTCCTCCAAAAGAAAGTCTAAATGGAGAAAGAAGAAGCCTGCGAAAAAGCCAAAGACTGAATCTACAAAGGTAATTCCTAAAAGGAAGGCCGCTAAAGGAACTTGTTTCCACCGTCAAAAGGATGGCCACCGGAAAAGGAATTGCCGGACTATTTGGCTAGCTTTGAAAGACAAGGTAAAGGACAAGACTTTTGAAGGTATGTCCGAGATTCATGTCATTGAAACTACTAACTTATCGGTTTGTTCTACTTTTACATGGGTCATTGACTCTGGATGTACCTCGCATTTATGTATTTCAATGCAGGGGCTAAAACAAAGTAGAAGACTTAGGGATGGAGAGCTTACCCTACGCGTTGGAAATAGAGCAAAAGTTCTTTGCTTACAGTGGGGACTTATCCTTTATGTCCAAACGGGAAGTAGTTTTAGAACTTAGAGATTGTCTTTATGTTCCTAGTGCGACTAGAAACCTTATTTCTATTTCACGTTTGGTAATGGACGGTTATAAGTTTATTTTTGAATCAAACGTTTGTTCAATTTATTTGAGAAATAATTTGATCGGTTATGGTTCTTTAATTGACAATCTCTATCACTTACATATGGATGTTAGTGTTAATGCAGTTGATAATGGCATGAATGAGAATATCATTGGTTTTAAAAGACCAAGAGAGGAGGTAAATAAAACGTACTTGTGGCATCTTAGACTTGGTCACATTGGAGAGGATAGAATTAACAAGTTGGCCAAGAATGGTGTCTTAGGGTCTGTCTGCCACCACGAATGACGTACCTCGCACGGTGAAATTTATCTTGAATTTTCCGTGGGGCAGTATTCATGATTCAGATTAATATATGTATATGTATAGTTATCAGGTATTGCGGATCCATGGCTTCCAATAAACGCAAGCATTTATTGTTAATTACCTATAAATGTTAGGGTACCATCGATTAAGAGACCTTTGAAATGCTGAAGATGAACTGAATTGGACAAAAAAGAAATTTATAATTTATTGCTCAATTACATGGCTTTAACCAAGGGCATACCCTCAGTGTACATGAATAGAGTATAAAAGAAAATGTTTAATTTCATCTTAGTTATATGTTCTAAGATGGTCAAATTAATTTTGTTGGACTCTATATGTTTTGGAGCTCAACATGGTTCGACCTAAGATGAAAGATTGATTAAATTCCTGTATATATATTTTGGGATTTAATCGATTTAATTAAACTCTAATTATATGTATTTAGAGTTTAATTTGGTCAATTGAACTTTAAATGTATGTAATAAAGTCCAATAAAGTTTGATTTGGCATTCAATTTAGGCTATTATATATCCTAATGTATATGTTAGGATTAGCCCAAATGTCTTGAATTAAACTCTAATTTATGTATTAGAGCTTAATTATCTTTGCCTTTGGTTCATCTTAAGGTAAAATATTAACTAGATCCTAATTATATGTATTAGGATTAGTTAAATTTAAATTAAACTCCAAGTATATGTATTGGAATTTAACTTAATTTCATTTATTTGAACTCCGAATAAATGTATTAGAGTCCAACAAACGGTTTGATCAATTCTAAACACATAATTAGAATTTGATCGAATATGATTGTGATTTGGCTCTAGTTTTATATGCTAGAGGATCAGATGATTTATGAAAAATGGGTTAGGTTTAGTTTAACGACGTTTCGGTCAGTTGAGATTTGGTTTTAGTTTAACGACATTTCGGTCGAAATTGGGTTTGGATTAGTTTAAAGACATTTCGGTCAAAGTGGGTTTGGATTAGTTTAAAGACATTTCGGTCAATGTTGGTTTGGATTAGTTTAAAGACATTTCGGTCAATGTTGGTTTGGATTTAGTTTAACGACATTTCGGTCGACAGTGGGATTTGGGTTTAGTTTAGCGACGTTTCGGTCGAAATTAGGTTTGGATTAGTTTAACGACATTTCGGTCAAAGTGGGATTTGAATTAGTTTAACGACATTTCGGTCAAGGTTGAAATAGGATTAGTTTAACGACGTTTCGGTCGAAATTGGGTTTAGTTTAACGACATTTCAGTCGGGGTTTTAGACTCAGGATTAGTTTAACGACGTTTCGGTCGACATTAGACTTGGTACATAAGGTTTATGGTATTGGGTATGTGAGATTTGGTTCATGAACTTGATTTGGTTCATGAATTTAGGTTCATAGGTTTGGATATGGTTTATGGACTTATGTTCATAGGTTTATGGTTTATGAACTTGGGTTCATAGGATTATGGTTCATGAACATAGGTTCATGGGTTTATGGATTATGAACATGGGTTCATAGGTTTATGGTTCATGAACTTAGGATCATAGGTTGTAGACTCGGTGTATGGATTGGTCCATAGTTTGTGGACTCGATGTATGGATTGGTCCATAGTTTTGGTTCATAGTTTGTGGACCTGGTGTACAGGTTTACGGTTCATGGTTCATGGACCTGGTGTACGGGTTTATGGTTCATGGTTCATGGACCGGGTGTACGGGTTTATGGTTCATGGTTTTATGGTTCATGGTTCATGGACCTGGTGTACAGGTTTATGGTTCATGGTTCATGGACCGGGTGTACAGGTTTATGGTTCATGGTTCATGGAACGGGTGTACAGGTTTATGGTTCATGGTTCATAGACCTGGTGTACGGATTTTGGTTCATGGTTCATGGACCGGGTGTACAGGTTTATGGTTCATGTTCATGGACCGGGTGTACAGGTTTATGGTTCATGTTCATGGACCGGGTGTACAGGTTTATGGTTCATGGTTCATGGACCGGTGTACTGAGTTTATTTTGATGGGTTTAATTTTGAAGTGGGCTTTGGTATTGGGCCTCTTTGGGTAAATGGATTTTGGATTGGGTTAAATGAATTTTGGGTTAAATGAGGATTGGATATATGGGTTAAATGGGTATAGGTTAATGGGTTTTGGATTCATGAATGAGTTATTGGATATATGGGTTATTGGGTTAAATGGATATTGGGTTATTGGGTATTTGGGTTAATGATATGGGTTGATGGTAATGGGTATAGCATGGGTTAATGATATGGGTTATGGGGTTTATGAAATAGATTAAGTGAGTTCGGTCTAATTCAAGCCCTTGAGATTTAAAATATGAGTTAATTCAAATGAGATTTTGAAATAATCGAAATTGAGAATTTTGATTCAAAACCAAGTGCATTCGATCTTATTCAACTTAACTTGCATCAAATGTAATGATATTTTAATTTGACCGAGTCAAAATTTCAACATTCGATTTAAATGGATTTAATATAGCCATCTCTCTCTTTTCTCTTTGATTTGAGAATTCTCTCTTTTTGGTGATGTTTTTGCAAAGAGCACCGTCGATGTTCATATCGGCATTCCGTCAAACATATGGCGGTTGAATTAGCACGTCGACGACGAAGCATTCCGTCGAATGATTGGTAGGTAAATGAGAGCATCGCTCTCTTTATGATTCGCCGCCGAGCAATTAGCGAGCGAACTTTGTTTGAGAGGAGAGCACCGCTCTCTCTCTCGGATCCGCCGTCGAACACTTAGTGGGCACGCTTTATTTGACTTCATTTGAGAGGAAGCGAGCGAACTTTGTTTGAGAGGAGAGCACCGCTCTCTCTCTCGGATCCGCCGTCGAACACTTGGCAGGCGGTCTTTGTTTGACTTCATTTAAGAAGATTTGAGAGGCGAGCATCGCTCTTTCTCTCAATTTCGCCGTCGAGCGGTTGGCGTTCGTTTAAGAGGAGAGCACCGCTCTCTCTCTCAATTTCGCCGTCGAACAAATGGTGGGCGTGCATGTCGACGCCATGGGCTTTAGAGAGAGCACCGCTCTCTTTTAGCCTCGCCGTCAATGTCTCTTTTGGGCATTCCGTCGAGGGTGGCGTGCACATCGACGGCATGATTTTTAGAGAGGAGCACCGCTCCTCTCTTTCAATCTCGCCGTCGACGTCTCTCTTGGGCTTTCCGTCGAGCAGGTGGCGTGCACCTTGACGGCATGATTTTTAGAGAGGAGCACCGCTCCCTCTTTTTCAATCTCGCCGTCGACATCTCTCTTGGGCTTTCCGTCGAGCAGGTGGTGGGCAGGATGTGTCGTCATCATTGGAGAAGGCGGGCGGGTGGCGAAGCACCACGCCCGATCTTGGATTCGTCAAGGCGGAGCGGCGGGTGTGGCACCACGCTCGGCCGTCGTCGAGCGGCTTCGTCGTCGGATCGGAGCCGAGCGGGTGGCGAAACACCACGCCGCCGTCGTCGGAGCGGTTTCGTCGTCGTCGGATCGGAGCCGAGCGGGTGGCGAAGCACCACGCCCGGCCGTCGTCGGAGCGACTTCGTCGTCGTCGGATCGGCTTGGTCGTCGCCAAGGCTCGCCGTCAAGGCGCGAGCTTCAAGGCTCGGCCGAGGGTGCTCGGGTCCGGCGCGGCGCGGCATCGAAGCGGTTCGAGAAGGAGGCTCGGGTCGGCGCGGCGCACTCCGAGGCGGTTCGAGAAGGAGGCTCGGGTCGGCGCGGCGGCACTCCGAGGCGGTTCGAGAAGGAGGCTCGGGTCCGACGCGCATGGGCTTCGAGGTGGTTCGGGTGAACGGTGCTCGGGTCCGGCCGTCAAGGGCCGCCGAGGTCTGCATGGAGCTCGGGCGCGAGTCGATAAGCTCGGGCGGCGGAGTCGAGGCGGCCGAGGCGGCGAGCGCGGCGAGCTTCAAGGCTTGGCCGAGGGTGCTCGGGTCGCCGAGGCATGGGATGCGGCGCGGCACGAGGCGCGCGCGGCGTGTGTGGTCGAGGGCGCGGTGAGGCACGCGGCTCAAGGAATGGCCGCGGGTGGCTCGGCCGAGTGTGGAGATGGCCCGCGCCCGGTCCGGCGCGGCGACGAGGGACGGCCGCGGGTGTGGCTCGAGTCCGCAAGGCGCCAAGGTGCACCGCGGGCATGCGGGCCGGAGCGGCGCGAGTGATGACGCGCATCGACGGGATCCGGCGCGGGAGGCGGGGTCGCGGCGCGGCAACGGGGTCGCGGCTCGACGGAGCGGGGTCGCTCGGCGCGCGGCAACGGGGTCCCAGATCGGCGGTGGTGTCGGGTCGCGGATCTTGGGCGCGGCCGAGGGGCTCGGGTCTAGCGCGGTCCGGCGAAGAAGCTCGGGCAACGGTGCGAGCTCCGAGGTGGTTCGGGAAGGATGCTCGGGATGCGGCAAGGGGCTCGGGCGGCGGCGCGGTCCGAAGGCGTGCGGGTTGAGGGCATCCGGACCCGAGGTGGCTCGAGGGCGGCCGCGGGATCCGAGGGAACTCGAGGGCGGCGAGGTGGCTCGAGGGCGACCGGATCCGAGGTGGCTCGATGGCGGCCCGAGGTGGCTCGAGGGCGACCGGATCCGAGGTGGCTCGGTTGAAGGCGCGCAGCGCGGGTGGCCGAGGGCGGCGCGCGGCTCGAGGAGGCCGAGCGAGACGGGATCGCTCGGCGGCGGAGGAGGAAATGATGCGCGCCGAGGTGCCGCGCGGATGGCGGCGAGTCGCGCGAGAGCTTCGGCCGGCGGACATTCGCGCGGACGGACCGCGACGGCGGAGCTGCGACGAAGAAGCTTCACGCGGTGGCCGGAGCGAGAGGAGGTGGCGCGAGGATTTTCGCGACGGCGGAGCTCCGGCGTCGGAGCTCGGGTTCACCGAGGAGAGGGAGAGAGAGAGAGAGAGAGAGAGAGAAGAGAAACTTTATTTCTCTCTCTTCTCTTCTTCTTTTTACGAAAGAGAGAGAGAGAGAGAGAGAGAGAGAGAGAGAGAGAGAGGCTTTTGTTTTTTTTTCTTTTTCTTTTTCTTTTTTTTTTCTTTGTTCGAGAGAGAGAAGGGAATTACCTTTTTTTCTCTTTTGAACGAGGGGAATGGATTCTCTTTGTGTGGAAGATTTTGCAAGTTCAAAAAGCGGTGTTTTCTCTCCTCTTTTTTTCAAGTGGGTTTTATGGATCTCCTTTCTTTTTTTTTAGAACGTGTGATAGAGGGATGTGGGAAGTTGAGAGATGTGGGAGGAGTGGGTGGTTAGTCATGTGTAGTGGGGATGATGGGATGTGGGTTTGGGTCGTGCCCCCCAAAAAAAAGCGGTAATTGGATCCGATTTTTGTCCATGCACCTAGTGCATGGACCGTTTCATACACCACATATTCTATTTCTTTTTTTTTATTTTCTTTTTTTTTATTTTTTTATTTTTTTTTATATATATATATTTTTTATGCCCCAACAAATGCCCCCCGCCTTTTCAAGCTTGTGGATTTAAACAAGGTGGAAAATGTGATAATCTCCTTGCTCGATTTCAACTTTCCGATCGCCACCGAGGTCTAATATCAAAAGTCCAAGGTAACTGAAATTTCAAATTAAGATGCTCAGTTTAACGACATGACGGTCATATTACATCAAATTGCTCAGTTTAACGACATGGCGGTCAAATTACATCAAATTGCTCAGTTTAACGACATGGCGGTCAAATTACATCAAATTGCTCAGTTTAACGACATGGCGGTCAAATTACATCAAATACTCAGTTTAACGACATGGCGGTCAAATTTAATTGCTCAGTTTAACGACATGGCGGTCGCATTTAATTGCTCAGTTTAACGACATGGCGGTCGAATTAGGAAATATGGATTATTTTTCTTTATTTTGCCTCGAGAAGCAATCGAAATTGCCGCGCATAACTGACCCTAAGGTGAGTTAGCATTCCGTCATAGGCAAAATATATCTGCGGTGATAGGGAACATAGATTGATTTTTATATTTATTTTGCCTCGAGAAGCAATCGAAATTGCTGCGCATAACCGACCCTAAGGTGAGTTAGCATTCCGTCATAGGCAAAATATATCTTGGGCAGTATGGCGCCCATAAGGAACATGGATTAATTTTTATTTATTTTGCCTCGAGAAGCAATCGAAATTGCCGCGCATAACCGACCCTAAAGTGAGTTAGCATTCCGTCATAGACAAAATACATTTTGAGTAATCTGGCGCCCAAATAGGTTTTCACCAGATACCTTCCCCTAACTTTTGCCTGTGGACCTCGAAAGGTTTTCTCACAGCGGGGATCCCAATTTTGCCTGTGGGGTTATACCACAGTCGGAAATTTTACAATTTTATCCTTGAAGTCCGATGTGAACAATCAAGTCCGTTGGTGGCTTATATTTTACCCATATTATCTAGAACATTAGACAATATGTCATCCACTTCTTTTTTTTTTCTTTTTTTTTTCTTTTTATACATAATATTTTTTTAAGAAGCGCCGTTGATAGGTGGCATTGGTCTTTCACCTTTGGCATCAATTAATTGATAAGCGCCGCCTTCATAGACTTTTTCCACCACATATGGGCCTTCCCAATTTGGATCAAATTTCCTTCCAGTGTGTCTATTGATTATAATTGGTCTACGAAGAACGAGCACCAACTCCCCAACGTTAAAGGTGCGGTATCGAGTGAGCTTATTATATGCTCTTGTCATCTGAGCTTGATAGAGTTCCAAATTTTGTTGGGCAATTAGCCGAGTTTCATCTAATGCATCCAGCTCGTCAAGCCTTAGTAGAGCATTTTCTTCATTTGTTAACTCGTGTTGAACTGCGATCCGCAATGAGGGCAATTCAACCTCTAGTGGTAATACCGCCTCATGCCAAACACCAAAGAGTAGGGTGTTGCTTGAGTTGGCGTTCTGTATGTGGTTCGATAGGCCCAAAGAGCTTCTATGATCCGCACATGCCATTCCTTTTGATTTTTACCAATAATTTTCTTTAATAGCTTTATCAAAGTCTTATTAAAGGCTTCAGCCAATCCATTAGCCCTTGCATTATATATCGAAGAGTATCTCCAATCAATTTTATGTTGAGTAGCAAATCTACTGACTTTGAAACTCTTGAAGGCAGTTCCATTATCAGATATGATTCGTCTTGGAACTCCAAATCGATATAGAATATTTTCTCTAAAGAATTTGACGACATCATCTGCTTTGACTTCTCTTAGCGGGATTGCCTCAACCCATCTAGAAAAATAGTCTGTAGCAGCGAGAATAAACTTGTGCCCCCTGGAAGATGGTGGATTGATAGGTCCTATCACATCTTCCCCACATATCAAATGGCCATGAAGCGATTGTAGGGTGCAGGGGATTTGGATGTCGATGAATAAAGTCACCGTGGATTTGACATTGATGGCATTTTCTAGCATACATCATACAATCTTGTATCATGGTTGGCCAATAATACCCCAAATGTTTAATTTTAAGGCGCATTTTTGGTCCTGATTGGTGCGCACCACAAATGCCAGAATGAATTTCGTGTATGACTTGTTTAATCTCATCTGGTGACAAACATTTAAGCCATAATTGATCATAAGATCTGCGATAAAGTTGATCATTAACGAATACATATCGCATTGCTCTTTTCTTGATTTGTGCCTGTCTTGACTTTTCTTAGCGAGTTTATTATATTTGAGAAAATCGATGAACGGTTCTCTCCAGTCATCTTCTATATCGATGGTTGCAACTTCAGCTTCCTTTGTATCTTCTTCTTGATTTAAGTCAGCTGGGGACAATATTTTTCGATTCCGTATGATTATTTGGACTTCATCCATGGTAGGATCAGCAAGCTCTTTAGCCAATTTAGCCAAGGCATCAGCTTTTCCATTCATAACCCTGGACACTTTTTCTATTTTTATCCATGGGATTTTCTTTATAAGACATTTCACCTTCATTTGATATTTGATCAACTCAAGTTTATGTACTTTAAACTCCCCTTCAACTTGGTTGATGATTAATTGGGAGTCTCCATAGATATGCAATTTTTGTATGTTCAACTGGATTGCAATTTCTAAACCAGCAATAAGAGCTTCGTACTCAGCCTCGTTATTTGTGCGAGGCTCAGAAAGGGCTAATGAGTATCTCAAAATGCCTCCTTCAGGTGTTACAAAGATTAACCCTATCCCGGCCTTAATCTGAGGGATATTTAGACTGAAAGCTGGTTGAATTGAGGACGCGCCATCGAAATACATTTTCCAATAGGGTTGGTCTTCCATAGTAAACATGATGTGCTCATCGGGCAAATCGCAGATCAAAGGTGAGTCATACGGAATTGGATGTGCGACGAGAAAATCGGCAAGTGCTTGACCTTTGATGGCTTTCTCGTGGCACATAAGTGATGTCAAATTCAAGGAGTATAATGACCCATTTCGCCAATCTTCCATCAAACTGGTCTTGTCATTAAGAATTTAAGCGGATCCACCTTCGAAATTAAGTGGATTTTATGTTCCAAAGATATAATGTCTTAATTTCTTAACGGCAAATATAAGGGCTAGACAATGCTTTTCGATTGGCGAGTAGGAATTTTCTGCCCCCACTAACATCCTGCTGAGATAGTATAAAGCACTTTCCTTTCCTTCTTCATTGTTTTGAGCAAGAAGTGCACCGAGCGATCCTTCAAGTGCTGCCGTATATAAAATTAATGACCTGCCGTGAATAGGGGCAGCAAGCACTGGGGGACTTAATAAATATCTCTTAATGTCCTCAAATGCTGTTTGACAATCATCATCCCATATGAAAGGCACATCCTTTTTCACCAATTTAGAAAATGGTTTAATTCTGCCAGATAGATTTGATATAAATCTTCGAATATATGCCAATCTTCCTTGAAAGGATCGCAATTGCTTCAAATTCTTTGGAGGCGGCAATTCCATGATGGCCTTAATTTTTGCAGGGTCTATTTCAATTCCTCTATGTCTAACAATAAACCCCAAGAATTTGCCTGAATAAACTCCAAATGCACATTTGAGAGGGTTCATTTTCAGATTATATTTTCTTAACCTGATGAAAACTGTTCTTAAGTCTTCAAAATGATTTGCTTTGTTTACAGTTTTGACAACCAAATCAGCAACATAGCACTCAACAGCTTTGTGGAGCAAGTCATCAAAAATTACCGTCATAGCCCTTTGATAAGTGGCTCCTGCATTTTTTAGACCAAAGGGCATAACCTTGTAACAGTATATGCCAATTGGAGTTCTAAAAGCAGTATGTTTTTCGTCCTCAGGTGCCATCTTTATCTGGTTATATCCAGAGGAACCATCCATGAAAGAAAACATCTCGTAACTTGAAGTGTTATCGATCATTAGTTCAGTGACTGGCAGTGGAAAATCATCCTTTGGGCATGCTTTATTTACATCTCGAAAGTCGACGCATACGCGAATTTGACCATTTTTCTTCTTTACTGGGACTATGCTTGCGATCCAATCAGCGTATTTTTCTTCTCTGATGAACCCTGCTTCAATAAGCTTTTTAGTTTCTTCTATGATCTGTTCTTCTAAGTCAACTCTTGTTCTCCTTGGAGCTTGCTTAACTGGAGCCACATCTGGGCTAAGAGCAAGTTTATGAACAGCCACACTTGGATCTAGACCGGGCATTTCTTTATATGTCCAAGCAAAGCAGTCTTTATATTCTATCAACAATGCTTTCAACATATCTTGATCTTTTTCTGAAAGCAGTGCACTGATATAAGTGGGTCTTCGATCTTCTTCAGTGCCCAAATTTATTTCTAAAAGCTCATCAATGGTGGCTTGCCCCCCGTCCTCAAGCTCTTGTGGAGCATCTTTTAAATCCAGAAGCTCTGTTTTTATTGGCTTGATGTCTTCGTCTTGCTCCATATCCTTTACTGTAATCATAGTGCAGGTATGTCGTATGGCAGATGAATCATTATGGGTTACCTCTGTCGTCGGAGGCATGAGATTGAGTTGAGCTGTTTCAGAAGCTGTTATTCCAACGCTCTCTTTGTAAGACACCCGAGCAGGTTGATGATATCCTAGCCCTCTTGTGTGTACTGTTCGCCCATTTGGAAGCACAACTCTTTTTTGCGGTGGATTCCACATTTTCTGAAAAAAATTTCGATTAGCCCGTGATCTTCTTGTAGGAAATCCTGAGCTATTCATCATTTTCTTGAGATTTTTCGAAAAGTATGCTGGTATGTTGACGTCTTCATATATTTCCTCATCAGAGTTGTCGAGCTTGATAAGATCAGAGGGTTTGTAATCATCTGACTTATAAAAGAGAATCCCTTTCTTTATTTTTTCTTTTCCTCTGACTTTCTCAACTCGAGGAGGTCCAAAGTTTTTAGATCATTCACTTTCATTAGCTCACTCACATGAAGAGATTTTATATGTCCATCTGGAACTCTAGTGATAGCTAGGGAATCCTCAATCAATTCAGGAGTTCTTATGAACATATTTGATTCGGATGTCAAGAAAATTTCTTCATCTTCTGATGAGTCTTCTCCCCAGGGCATGTTTAACTTGGAAGAAAATGTTTCCAACATTTTTTTCAATTGTTCTTCATCATCGGAATCTTCTGAATCACTTCCGAAGTGTGGAATCGCATTTTCTTTATTATCCTCAATTTTTATCTTTTCCTTTGAGGATTTTTTATCGCTCTGAACTTTACCCTCTTCAAGTTCGCGAGACAATTTTATATCTTTTTCAGATTCTGCAAAATATCTTGCATCTTCGTATCGTATCTCATGTACTCCAAATGGACGTATATCACCATCAACTCTGAATTCTTCTCCATCCTTGATATATTTCAAACATTGATGAAGAGTAGAGGGGACAACATTATACTCGTGCAACCAAGGCCGTCCCAATAATGCTTTGTACGAAGTATCTGCATTTATCACATAGAATTTGACATCGGTCCGTAATGCTCCAAATTTGATAGGAAGAATGATTGACCCGAGAGCTTTTTGGCTATGTTGATTAAAGCCTTGAATCAAAATTCTTTCTGAGGACAAATGATCGACATTCAGAGCTAGGCTTTTCAAAGTTCTTAGAGTCAAAATGTTGATTGAGGATCCGGGATCGATTAAAATACGATTAATCTTCTCTCAATCACTTGTCCCAGTCACATATAATGGCCTATTGTGATAGGCAGTTCCCAACAGCATGTCCTCATCAGTGAAAATGACATTGGCGATATGTCTGGAGTATAGTGCCTCTTTCATATTCACCTCGGCAAAGTGAGCATAAAATGACTCGGGATTTTGTAAAGCGTAAATGAGTACGTCCCGAAGTTCTTTAGACATCATTAGGGCATCATATACACTCAACAAGGCAGGCACTTTTCTTAGATGAGAAAGTATGTTATACTCAATCTTCGATAATCTCCCTTGATTTGATGAAGTCGGTGCCTCTTGATTTATCTGAATTTCTTTATCCTTACTATTTTGTGGTTTCCCTTGCCATTCTGGTAATACTTTTCCAGACTTCAGTGCAATCTGGAGAGAATCCTCAGCTTCTTTATTTTCCTCGGTATTAGAGTCGACACCACAGGTAATAGTTTGGCATGTTTCGACTCTGGTCTTTTCAAGAGTATTCAACTTATTGAGTATCTCTTTTATTGTCAGGGCCACACAGTCTATGTTTGTTGCGAGAGTGCGTACATCAATTTGCACCCTCCTCAAATCATTGTCTATCTCAAGAAGGCGATACTACATTCTCCTTGCGCCGCAATCCCTGCTTAGAGTATTGTATGCTGCCCCCGCACTATCACCATCTTCAAGTGCATCAGCAGATTGTCTAACCCTATTTCTTTGATTCACAGAGTCTTCAGATTGCTCTTCGGAGATTGTTATTACCCGACATGACTCTTTGAGTTGTAACCGAAATTTCACGCATACATCATAAGCATGATCTCTCGCTCCACACCAAAAACAGCGTAATTTCATATCATCGAAAGCATCATAACATACTTTTCTGAATTCTTCTCGAGTCATGGGTTGTTGTTTTTCGAATCGCGGCAGATGTTTCTTCCATCGTTGATTTTTGGATTTGGGATCTGTCGGTTGATTGATCTTTAGCTTCACCTTGTCTATAGGTTGATTCTGCACCTTTTTCCACTGGCGGCAATTTTCTAGAGTGTGCCCCCATGTATTATGATAGGAACAGAACTCTGTCGAGATAATTTTCTTTTTTCCTTCTTTGATTAGAGCTTCATTATTCTGGTGAACCTCTGACTGCTGGTTTGAGGTTGGATTCTTCTTCTTTTTCAGTGAAGATGGCCCTGCATTTCCTCTCATCGACATTCTTTTAAGCTCTTGAGCAATTATGTGTGCTTCATAGAAACTTGCATCGTACTCGGCTTTTGTCGACTTTGATTGCTCTGGATCAGCTTGCGTAGTTATGACTCGGCATGTCTCGACCCGATATCTTTTTGATGCTTCAGTAGCATCCGTTTTAAGCATATCTATTATGGTTCTCATTTGAATATCTATGCCTTTTATATCGCCAGCCATGCTGTTCACATTCATCTTTATAAGGCTAACTTCATTGTGGAGCCTCCTCATTTCTCCCTCCATTCTGATCAAGCGACACTCCATTCTATACAACTTCTTCATTGGATCACGGTGAGTTGAAGTGTCATATAATTCCAAAGGATCAACATAAGTATCATCGTTTGGTGTGGATGTCTGTTGATTTGCCTTCAGGGTCGGCTCAGAGCTTTCTACACGTCATCAGATATTGTAATGACACGGCATGATTCCCGTGTGTAAGGAATAGTCTTGTGCTTATTTTTCTCCTGGATTGTCAAAGTTGTGCTTCTGACCTTTTGCTCGACACTTGCCCTTTGAGAAAACCGATTTCTTAGCCTTCTTGTATATTGAAAAGTGCGACAGCTTTCTAAGTTATGTCCTTTCATTTGATGAAAAGGGCAATACATGGGTGTATTTTTGCTGTTAGAAGACTGAGAATTAACTCCTTCTGTTGGCGCCATTCTCGGGCATTCCCCTCTGGTTTCTATAAGAGGGGCTTTTCCTTTATCTTTTTGAGAAGTTTCAGGTAAATACTGATTTGAAGATCGAGTTATAGGCTTTGGTAACAGCTCAACCTTCCGTTCTCTGTCATTTTGCGACTGAGACTGTTGAGGTGGGGGAGTAATCTTCATCAACTGCTCTACTCGAGCCTCAATCCCGATCATCATAGAGAACATCACATTCAGTTGTGTTGTCATGTCCAATATTTTATCATTCACCTTGTGAAAGTTGCAGCGTGTCATTTCTTTTTTTTCTGCTAATTGGTCATGTACTTCTCTGAGTTTCTTTTTTTGTTCCCTAAGGGGGCTAGCAGAGAACATAATTTCTTCATCATCTCGTCGTGCAGTAATGACTCTGCAAGTCTCTCCCCAAAAAGGCTCTCCTTTTTCTTCACACTCCTCGATGGGAATTTCTTTCTTATCAGAGTCCTTCTTTTTCTTAGCTTCTTCTATTGCTTTGGAAATAAAATCATGAATCAGAAGAGGCACTCTTTCAACTTGATTATATTCTTCCATCGAGTCAATGTGTTCCTCGATAGGCCGCTTTTTATGTTGAGGTTCAGCCGGCTCAACAAATTTCTTATTCTTCTTCGCCCGAGTTATTCTGCGCATCGACTTGGCTGAAGTATTAATTTTTTTGGTTGAAGGCATGGGTTTACCCTCAGACTGCACTTCTGGGTTCAAAGGGCCTCGCCACTTTATTCCTGGAACTTCCTTTAAATATTTCAACATATTTCGAGTTTTCTTAGATAAGAATATATTCCAAAACTCGGGAGGAAGTTCATTCTCAATTTCTTCGTATTTTCGCACACACCAATCAAATTGGTCTTTTCAGGTGTCTCTAACAATACCGACCGTGAAAGAGTGATTTCGCATTTTGTATTGTTTTTTAACCTTGATCTTTGAAAATCCAACGGTCTTCGATTGGATGGCTAATTAGCCTATGATATAGGCAATATTTTGGATTATCGCTTTTCCCTACCTCATCGGCTTCTTTGGCTCGGGCTTGAAGACCATTTTTAACAAAGATCGTAAAAAATTTTCTTCACTTTCTCCCGCTTAAAAGGGTATACTTTGTTTCTTCGCTCCTCTAAAGAAAACCCTTTTGGATTATTGCCCCCAAACATAGGTTTTACAGTGGGTCTCTGCTCAATCAGAGGTAATTGCCTTCTTACCTTTCTCTATCGTATTAGTATTCGTGCGGGCGGTCTAACTGTAATCCTGTAACACCGTGTGTCTGCTCTTCGCCTCAACTCTTTTGTTATCATCCCTTTTTGTCTTTTGTGTATTTACTAAGACTTGGGGATCAGTTCTCTCCAGTCTAGAGACGTTTAATATCAATTCGTGGAAGGTGGAACAACTAGATGTGCACAGAAAAGGAGCCATCCAGTTATCAATATTGCCCATAACAAGACCAACGGCTTGAGGCTGGTCTAAAGGTTGTTCACACCTTATACTTAAGTTCCGCCACCTTGTAATATAATCTAGCATTGTTTCATCTCTTCTTCGTTTGGCAGCTACTAGATCAGCGATAGTAATCTTATCGCTAACGGTGGCGAATTTTGCTCTGAAAGCTTCTTCCATGTCAGTCCAAGTTTTAATGGACTCATCCTCGAGGGAGTAGTACCATTCAAAAGCTATGCCCGATAAGCTTTGTGGAAATTGTCGTAAGAGTAGAGGCCCATTACTCCCGGTATTTCCACACATGGCTTTAAAATGTGCTAGATGCTGATCAGGATTACCAACACCATAGAACATTTTAAATTTAGGGACTTGATATCCGTCTGGAAAAGGTATACTGTCATATTCCGATAGATAAGGGTGTCCTTTTCCTTTCAGCTTCGGATTTGCCCCCGCTACCGTCTCTTTAACTTGAGAAGTGATCAGATCGAATCTCTTCTTTAGTCAAAGAGGTAGTAGTCTCTTTAAGAACAGTTGTTTTAGCCTGTTCATCGATGACTTGGGGTACATGTGCTTCCGTGCGAGCTAGAGTCTTGGTTTGATGCCGTTGATCTTCCATTTGCTTCTGCACAGTCAACATCATATCCATGACCTCTTCCATCTTCTTATAGAGATTTATGATATCTCTATCTTTTTCATCAACTTTCTTCCTCAAGGATGCAATCACAGCATCCTTTGGATCCCTCGGGAAGAACACAACCTCTTCTTCCTCTCGTGGATCAGATAGATCATCAGGTAGATCATCTTTATTCACAATATTTTGCGAAGAGCTTGCTTCTTTAGCTCTTGCTTTCTCTTCTGCCGCTTTTCTTGCAGCGGCTCTTGTAAGAATTTGTTGAATAGTTTCTTCTTCGTCTTTCACTTGCGGGTGTATGCCCTATAACTCTCACAGTATGAACCTTTAGATTCTTAGATTTTTCTTCTTTGATCTGGGTGAGAGTTTTGGGCTTCCACAATGGCATTGACTTTCGTTGCCATTGCGGCTTCTCGATTTTCTTTTCTATGTTCATCCTCCCCTTTGCAGCCTTAAAGGCTTTGTATATTTGCTTGCAGACAGAGTTCTCGCTGTTGTTTCTCAAACGAGAACATGCAAAAGAAGGCTTCAGATGGGCCATTTCTGACTCTGGGCGCAGAACGGCCGTGGGTGAGTTCTTTCTCACAAATCTCAGAGGTGCGTAACGGTTGTGGACCAAAACGTCAGGCCCAGTGACAAACCTAGCACGTGGGGTTTGTCGAGACTTCATTTCCTTATTCGACTCTTGCCGTTTCAAAGTACGGCGGAGATTTCTCTTGAATGCTTTCGTCATGGGCGATAGAGTATCCTTGGGGAACGTCAATCTATTGAAGACGTCTTAAGAGCCATGTCAAGCGACGATGTTCCTTCATTTCGTTTAGGAACACCAACCTACCGCAACTCCATTTTCTTTGAAGTGCTAAGGGGAGTTATCCTCTCCTTCGCGGGGACACGAGGAAGATTGGGAATTATCCTCTCCTTCACTGGGACGCGAGGAAAGTTGGGGATCATTCTCTCCTTCACGGGGACGCGAGGAAAGTTGGAGGTCATCCTCTCCTTCACTGGAACGCGAGGAGGGTTGGGGATGATGACGTTCGGGCGCCTCCCACGAGAAGGAAGGCGGGGAATTACAGCATTGCTCTTGCAGGGAGCCAGAGCGTTGTCGTTGTTGGTGCTGGTGATAGCATTGAAGGGGGCCATAGCCGCAGCCCTAGCCTCCTCAGGGATGGTGCCGAACTGGATTGCAGCTCCAGCGGCTCCAATGGTGAGGACGGATCTTTGGTAGGTAAACCCGACCGGCGTTGATCAAAGATCGAACCCGATGCGACGGTGTTCTTTGGTGCCATTACTTCTGCAAGGAAATAATGAGTATATGTTAAATATTTACTATCCAATTCTATTAGCATATCATCGGTCTCAAAGATGGAAGGAGAAGCCATGTCCCACTGGGCGTGCTATTTTGTCTGCCACCACGAATGACGTACCTCGCACGGTGAAATTTATCTTGAATTTTCCGTGGGGCAGTATTCATGATTCAGATTAATATATGTATATGTATAGTTATCAGGTATTGCGGATCCATGGCTTCCAATAAACGCAAGCATTTATTGTTAATTACCCCTATAAATGTTAGGGTACCTTCGATTAAGAGACCTTTGAAATGCTGAAGATGAACTGGAATTGGACAAAAAAGAAATTTATAATTTATTGCTCAATTACATGGCTTTAACCAAGGGCATACCCTCAGTGTACATGAATAGAGTATAAAAGAAAATGTTTAATTTCATCTTAGTTATATGTTCTAAGATGGTCAAATTAATTTTGTTGGACTCTATATGTTTTGGAGCTCAACATGGTTCAGCCTAAGATGAAAGATTGATTAAATTCCCTGTATATATATTTTGGGATTTAATCAGATTTAATTAAACTCTAATTATATGTATTTAGAGTTTAATTTGGTCAATTGAACTTTAAATGTATGTAATAAAGTCCAATAAAGTTTGATTTGGCATTCAATTTAGGCTATTATATATCCTAATGTATATGTTAGGATTAGCCCAAATGTCTTGAATTAAACTCTAATTTATGTATTAGAGCTTAATTATCTTTGCCTTTGGTTCATCTTAAGGTAAAATATTAACTAGATCCTAATTATATGTATTAGGATTAGTTAAATTTAAATTAAACTCCAAGTATATGTATTGGAATTTAACTTAATTTCATTTATTTGAACTCCGAATAAATGTATTAGAGTCCAACAAACGGTTTGATCAATTCTAAACACATAATTAGAATTTGATCGAATATGATTGTGATTTGGCTCTAGTTTTATATGCTAGAGGATCAGATGATTTATGAAAAATGGGTTAGGTTTAGTTTAACGACGTTTCGGTCAGTTGAGATTTGGTTTTAGTTTAACGACATTTCGGTCGAAATTGGGTTTGGATTAGTTTAAAGACATTTCGGTCAAAGTGGGTTTGGATTAGTTTAAAGACATTTCGGTCAATGTTGGTTTGGATTAGTTTAAAGACATTTCGGTCAATGTTGGTTTGGATTTAGTTTAACGACATTTCGGTCGACAGTGGGATTTGGGTTTAGTTTAGCGACGTTTCGGTCGAAATTAGGTTTGGATTAGTTTAACGACATTTCGGTCAAAGTGGGATTTGAATTAGTTTAACGACATTTCGGTCAAGGTTGAAATAGGATTAGTTTAACGACGTTTCGGTCGAAATTGGGTTTAGTTTAACGACATTTCAATGGGTTTTAGACTCGGGATTAGTTTAACGACGTTTGGTCGACATTAGACTTGGTACATAAGGTTTATGGTATTGGGTATGTGAGATTTGGTTCATGAACTTGATTTGGTTCATGAATTTAGGTTCATAGGTTTGGATATGGTTTATGGACTTATGTTCATAGGTTTATGGTTTATGAACTTGGGTTCATAGGATTATGGTTCATGAACATAGGTTCATGGGTTTATGGATTATGAACATGGGTTCATAGGTTTATGGTTCATGAACTTAGGATCATAGGTTGTAGACTCGGTGTATGGATTGGTCCATAGTTTGTGGACTCGATGTATGGATTGGTCCATAGTTTTGGTTCATAGTTTGTGGACCTGGTGTACTGGTGTTCGGTTCATGGTTCATGGACCTGGTGTACAGGTTTACGGTTCATGGTTCATGGACCTGGTGTACGGGTTTATGGTTCATGGTTCATGGACCGGGTGTACAGGTTTATGGTTCATGGTTCATGGACCGGGTGTACAGGTTTATGGTTCATGGTTCATGGACCGGGTGTACAGGTTTATGGTTCATGGTTCATGGAACGGGTGTACAGGTTTATGGTTCATGGTTCATAGACCTGGTGTACGGGTTTTGGTTCATGGTTCATGGACCGGGTGTACAGGTTTATGGTTCATGTTCATGGACCGGGTGTACAGGTTTATGGTTCATGTTCATGGACCGGGTGTACAGGTTTATGGTTCATGGTTCATGGACCGGGTGTACAGGTTTATTTTGATGGGTTTAATTTCGAAGTGGGCTTTGGTATTGGGCCTCTTTGGGTAAATGGATTTTGGATTGGGTTAAATGAATTTTGGGTTAAATGAGGATTGGATATATGGGTTAAATGGGTATAGGTTAATGGGTTTTGGATTCATGAATGAGTTATTGGATATATGGGTTATTGGGTTAAATGGATATTGGGTTATTGGGTATTTGGGTTAATGATATGGGTTGATGGTAATGGGTATAGCATGGGTTAATGATATGGGTTATGGGGTTTATGAAATAGATTAAGTGAGTTCGGGTCTAATTCAAGCCCTTGAGATTTAAAATATGAGTTAATTCAAATGAGATTTTGAAATAATCGAAATTGAGAATTTTGATTCAAAACCAAGTGCATTCGATCTTATTCAACTTAACTTGCATCAAATGTAATGATATTTTAATTTGACCGAGTCAAAATTTCAACATTCGATTTAAATGGATTTAATATAGCCATCTCTCTCTTTTTTCTCTTTGATTTGAGAATTCTCTCTCTTTTTGGTGATGTTTTTGCAAAGAGCACCGTCGATGTTCATATCGGCATTCCGTCAAACATATGGCGGTTGAATTAGCACGTCGACGACGAAGCATTCCGTCGAATGATTGGTAGGTAAATGAGAGCATCGCTCTCTTTATGATTCGCCGCCGAGCAATTAGCGAGCGAACTTTGTTTGAGAGGAGAGCACCGCTCTCTCGGATCCGCCGTCGAACACTTAGTGGGCACGCTTTATTTGACTTCATTTGAGATAAGCGAGCGACTTTGTTTGAGAGGAGAGCACCGCTTCTCTTCTCGATCCGCCGTCGAACACTTGGCTGTGCGGTCTTTGTTTGACTTCATTTAAGAAGATTTGAGAGGCGAGCATCGCTCTTTCTCTCAATTTCGCCGTCGAGCGGTTGGCGTTCGTTTAAGAGGAGAGCACCGCTCTCTCTCTCAATTTCGCCGTCGAACAAATGGTGGGCGTGCATGTCGACGCCATGGGCTTTAGAGAGGAGCACCGCTCCTCTCTTTAGCCTCGCCGTCAATGTCTCTTTTGGACATTCCGTCGAGCGGTGGCGTGCACATCGACGGCATGATTTTTAGAGAGAGCACCGCTCCCTCTCTTTCAATCTCGCCGTCGACGTCTCTCTTGGGCTTTCCGTCGAGCGAGGTGGCGTGCACCTTGACGGCATGATTTTTAGAGGAGCACCGCTCCTCTTTTTCAATCTCGCCGTCGACATCTCTCTTGGGCTTTCCGTCGAGCGAGTGGTGGGCGGGATGTGTCGTCATCATTGGAGAAGGCGGGGCGGGTGGCGAAGCACCACGCCCGATCTTGGCCGGTTCGTCAAGGCGGAGCCGAGCGGGTGGCGGCACCACGCTCGGCCGTCGTCGGAGCGGCTTCGTCGTCGTCGGATCGGAGCGAGCGGGTGGCGAAACACCACGCCCGGCCGTCGTCGGAGCGGTTTCGTCGTCGTCGGATCGGAGCCGAGCGGGTGGCGAGCACCACGCCGGCCGTCGTCGAGCAGCCGTCGTCGTCGGATCGGCTTGGTCGTCGCCAAGGCTCGCCGTCAAGGCGCAGCGAGCTTCAAGGCTCGGCCGAGGGTGCTCGGGTCCGGCGCGGCGCGGCACTTGACGGTTCGAGAAGGAGGCTCGGGTCCGGCGCGGCGCACTCCGAGGCGGTTCGAGAAGGAGGCTTGGGTCCGCGCGGCGGCACTCCGAGGCGGTTCGAGAAGGAGGCTCGGGTCCGACGCGGCATGGGCTTCGAGGTGGTTCGGGCCGAACGGTGCTCGGGTCCGGCCGTCGTGCCGAGGTCTGCATGGAGCTCGGGCGCGAGTCGATAAGCTCGGGCGGCGGAGTCGGCGCGGCCGAGGGCGACAGGCGCGGCGAGCTTCAAGGCTTGGCCGAGGGTGCTCGGGTCCCGCGAGGCATGGGGTGCGGCGCGGCGGCACGAGCGCGCGCGGCAGTGGTCGAGGGCGCGGGCCGAGGCACGCGGCTCAAGGAATGGCCGCGGGTGGCTCGGCCGAGGTGTGGAGATGGCCCGCGGCTTCGATCCGCGCGGCGACGAGGGACGGCCGCGGGTGTGGCTCGAGTCCCGCAAGGCGCCAAGGTGCACCGCGGCATGCGGGCCGGAGCGGCGCGAGTGATGACGCGGCATCGACGGGATCCGCGCGGGAGGCGGGGTCGCGGCGCGGCAACAGCGGTCGCGGCTCGACGGAGCGGGAGTCGCTCGGCGCGCGCGGCAACGGGGTCCCAAGACCGGCGCGGTGGTGTCGGGTCGCGGATCTTGGGCGCGCCGAGGGGCTCGGTCCGCGCGGTCCGGCGAAGAAGCTCGGGCAACGGTGCGAGCTCCGAGGGTGGTTCGGGAAGGATGCTCAGGATCGGCAAGGGGCTCGGGCGGCGCGGTCCAGGCGCGCGGGTTGAGGGCATCCGGACCCGAGGTGGCTCGAGGGCGGCCGCGGGATCCGAGGGAACTCGAGGCGCGAGAGGTGGCTCGAGGCGACCGGATCCGAGGTGGCTCGATGGCCCGAGTTGGCTCGAGGGCGACCGGATCCGAGGTGGCTCGGTTGAAGTAGCGCGGTGGTGGCGAGGCGGCGCGCGGCTCGAGGAGAGGCGAGCGAGACGGGATCGCTCGGCGGCGGAGGAGGAAATGATGCGCGCCGAGGTGCCGCGCGGATGGCCGAGGGCGGCGAGTCGCAGCAGAGGAGCTTCGCGCCGGGGACATTCACGCCGGGACCTTCGCGACGGCGGAGCTCGCGACGAAGAAGCTTCACGCGAGCCGAGCAGGAGGCGGGCGCCGAGGATTTTCGCGACGGCGGAGCTCCGAGCGTCTGAGGCTCGGTTCACCGAGGGAGAGAGAGAGAGAGAGAGAGAGAGAGAGAGAGAAACTTATTTCTCTCTCTCTTCTCTTCTTCTTTTTTTACGAAAGAGAGAGAGAGAGAGAGAGAGAGAGAGGCTTTTGTTTTTTTTTCTTTTTCTTTTTCTTCTTTTTTTTTTTTGTTCGAGAGAGAGGGAATTACCTTTTTTTCTCTTTTGAACGGGAATGGATTCTCTTTGTGTGGAAGATTTTGCAAGTTCAAAAAGCGGTGTTTTCTCTCCTCTTTTTTTCAAGTGGGTTTTATGGATCTCCTTTCTCTTTTTTTTTTTTGAACGTGTGATAGAGGGATGTGGGAAGTTGAGAGATGTGGGAGGAGTGGGTGGTTAGTCATGTGTAGTGGGGATGATGGGATGTGGGTTTGGGTCGTGCCCCCAAAAAAAGGGTAATTGGATCCGATTTTTGTCCATGCACCTAGTGCATAGACCGTTTCATACACCACATATTCTATTTCTTCTTTTTTATTTTTTATTTTTTTTTTATTTTATATATATATATTTTTTATGCCCAACAGGGTCCTTACCCTCTGAACCATATCCAGCTTGTGAATCATGTCTTCAAGGAAAAATCACTAAGTCTCCCTTTGTTGGACAAGGAGAGAGAGCTACGAAGTACTCGCCTAATACATAGTGAGGTATGGGGACCATTTGATGTGTCTGCTTGGGGTGGCTATCTCTACTTCATTACCTTTACTGATGATTATTCACGGTATGGGTACGTGTACCTAATTAAACACAAGTCTGAAGCCTTTGAAAAGTTTAAAGAGTTTAGACAAGAAGTAGAAAAGCAAATGGGAAAACCAATTAAGGCTCTTCGATCAGATCGAGGAGGGAAATACCTTAGTACGGATTTCCTAACCTACCTCAAGGACAATGGTATTGTCTCCCAATGGACTCCTCCTGGAACGCCAGAATTGAATGGGGTATTTGAACGGAGGAATCGAACTTTATTAGATATGGTTCGATCCATGATGAGTTTTACAAATTTACCTATATCGTTTTGGGGTTATGCACTTCTTACGGCTATTTATATTTTGAACAGAGTGCCTTCCAAATCTGTTCCGACCACACCATATGAGATGTGGCATGGTAGGAATCCAAGTTTTACTCATATTAAAACTTGGGGGTGTCCGGCTTATATTGAGAAATTAAAGACGGACAAGTTGGAAAACGAGATCGATAAAGGGTAGATTCATTGGGTATCCCAAAGAATCACTTGGATACTATTTTTATCTTCCAGAAGGCCATAATGTGATTGTGAGCCGTCATGCCTTCTTTCTTGAAAGTGAATTTATTTCCACTGGAGGCAGTGGGAGAAAAATAGAACTTGAGGAGAAAGTCTCTTTAGAATCGAATATTCTAAGAACCCTCCCTGATAACTCTGTGGCACCAGAGGTTACACCGCCACCTCGCAAGTCTAGTAGGATCTCCCATCCTCCTGATAGATACATGGGATTATTTATAGAGGAGATGGAGGAAATGTTCCTAATGGGAGATAAGGACCATAGAGATGATCCTAAGACTTATAGCGAGGCGATGTCAGACATCGACTCCGATAAATGGTTGGAAGCTATGAAGTCTGAAATAGACTCAATGTACTCCAATCAAGTATGGACTTTGGTTGATCCACCGGAGGGTATTGTACCCATTGGATGTAAATGGATCTTCAAGAGAAAGATTGGTTCTGATGGAAAGGTAGAGACCTATAAAGCTAGGCTAGTAGCAAAAGGTTATAGTCAACGCGAAGGCATTGACTATCAGGATACCTTTTCACCTGTAGCTATGCTTAAGTCTATCAGAACTCTGCTTGCTATTGCTGCACACTATGACTATGAGATCTGGCAAATGGATGTGAAAACTGCTTTCCTAAATGGATATCTTGAAGAAGATATCTATATGGAGCAGCCTTTGGGTTTCACTTCCAAAGATGAGAGTTATAAGGTGTGCAAGCTTCAACGATCCATTTATGGATTGAAGCAAGCTTCTCGGAGTTGGAACACTCGTTTCAATGATGCAATCGAATCGTTCGATTTTATCAGAAATGAGGAAGAGCCATGTGTATATAAAAAGATTAGTGGGAGTGCTGTTACTTTCCTCGTACTGTACGTGGACGACATACTCCTGATTGGGAATGACATTCCTATGCTGACATCGGTCAAGTTATGGTTATCAAAAGAGTTTTCTATGAAAGACCTTGGAGAAGCAACTTATATCCTAGGGATAAAGGTCTATAGGGATAGATCTAAGAAGTTGCTTGGTTTATCGCAAGCTATGTACATAGATGAAGTGTTGAAAAGATTCAGCATGGAGAATTCCAAACGGGGTATGGTACCTCTAAGGCATGGAATTCACCTCTCTAAGACTATGTCTCCTAAGACACCTGAAGAGAGAAGTCGCATGAGTAGGATCCCTTATGCTTCGGCAATAGGGAGCTTAATGTATGCAATGCTATGTACTCGACCTGATATAGCACAAGCTGTGAGTGTCACGAGCCGATATCAGTCGAACCCAGGAGAGGAACACTGGATAGCCGTAAAGAATATCCTTAGGTACTTGAGAAGAACGAAGGATATGTTCTTGGTTTTTAGAGGAGGAGAACTCAGAATTGATGGCTATTCGGATTCAAACTTTATGTCTGATATAGACGATAGAAAGTCTACGTTTGGGTATCTATTTATTTGCAATGGTGGGTCAATAGTTTGGAAAAGTTCCAAGCAAGAGACTAGTACAGAAGGTTGCCTCCGCGGATAACGTGGCGGACCCGCTAACTAAGGCATTGACTCAGCAGAAACTTGAGACTCATCTTGAGAAGATGGGCATTAGATACATGGCTGATTGGCTTTAGTGCAAGTGGGAGATTGTTAGTTATATGCCCTAGAAGCCTATCAGGCTGACGCATTTTATTTTCTATAGGACATATTTTGTACTTAATCTTTATTATTTATATAATTGGGCTTTTTATTCCATTCATGTTTAATGTGTCCGTGAATCGTCCTTTGGATTAATAAGATGATAATATGTATTCTCAAGAGTTGAGAATTGGAGATACATATTATTAGTGATTAATTCATAAATGCTCTCAATCGGAGGATCATCATGGGGACGATGATTGATCCGGTAAGATTGATGCGTGTGTCGCTTCTCTTTTGGGATGACGAATCTCGAGTCATCAGTGTGGGGACAGTGGAGCGAACATGCAGATTGTTGTTGGAGATCAAAGTGCGGCGTGACCAACTACGAACGATTACATGGATGTCTACTCATTCGTCGGTAACTAGTTCGATGTTGCAGTGGTACAACTGATCCTTAGACCTGCGACACCACGGCCATTCAATATGAGGCTACTGTAGTTTGACTATGCAACAAACTCTGATCCTAGCCATGGGGCTTAGTAGTATATGTTGGCTGCAGTCGGTTCATATCAGGAATGGGTGTGTGTTTATAGGGGATCTATCGCTCTCGGTAGAGAGATAATTAGTTCTATGCTATTTGTAAGGCAAAGCTCAGAAATCCTCGGCCGGGGTAATATGGTGTATGGAAAGATGTTTCCAAGAGTAACCATAAGAGCTTCTGTCCTATCAAATTTGTCATAAGACGGGTGATGGGGTTTGACGAATATTCCATGACCTCCACTCCGTTGGAACTATGCGATAGAAGGATTGTATTGTACGGTGGCACCTAGAGGTTCGATCCGATATTCACTTAATTTGGATTGCCACTACATCTTGCTAGGCGTCACTAGTGGATTGTGGGAACCAATAGAAATAATTATAGATAATTAATTATTCTATTAAGGTAGACTCAAAAGAGTTTGAGCCATCGAAAGGGGTTTCGATGATGATGTTGATGGGGATCGCATCATATCTCACTACCAGGCAATTGAACCTATTAGGTCACACACATAAGAAATCGCGCATGATCGATATTAAGGAGACGATAAAAGAAGTTTATCGGATGGATTAATACTAAAATTTACTAATTTATTAGTAAAAGGACTAATTTGCAATTATTGTAAATTAGAGGTATTTATGTGTAAAAGTTACATGGGGTATTTACTACCCGTTAGTAAATAATATGAGGACTTATGTGTAAATGTTACACACGAATCGAATTAGAATTAGGATTCGAATTCGGTTAATATCATAACCAACTTATGGGTTAATGGATAATCCAATTGGAATAGGATTTCGATTAGGATTAGGATTACGTTAGGGTTTTCTCATTATAAATATATGTCATATGACATATTGAAGGGTGTGGAAAATTAATACAAGAGAGATAGAAAACCCTAGCCGTCAATCCTCTTTCTTCCTTAAGTCCTCATCGATTAATCCATCGGTTTCGATCTTCAAAAGGTTGCTAGCACATCTAGAAGATTGATTCATCTTCCTCAAGTCGACGCAAGGATTAATTCGTGATCGGATCACGGATTGAAACGGTCGTTTAATTCGATCAAGGGCGTGATTTCGTGTGGACGCGAGTAGAGGCCGGGCGCGTGCGCGGCTAAACGAGGACGCACAAATTTTAACAACGATTGTCGACTTCGCGGTGATCTCGACCCGCGCAAGGTGAATAATTAGATCATATTTGATTAGATCAACTAGATCTATTATTAATGATCTAAAACGAAACACGAGGTGATCTTTGGTTTTTCAAGAAAATTTTAATTATGCTATTATCTTCCGCTGCGTACACATGATTTTCTAACAGTCGGTTGAATCTTCTTATCCTTTTTAGGGCATATCCTTTTGATGTGTCCTTTGATTCCACATCTATGGCACACTTTTTCTTTCAAAGTGGTTGAGACTTTAGATGTTGACTTTTGAACCTTCTCAACATATGTTCGCTCGTATCCAAACCCAAGCTTGTTCGTTTGACCCAATCCGAACTGTAACGTCTTGAGAACTTGATTACGAAATAGTACATTTTGAGGGTGTAAGTTTGCTGTTTGTGATGATTATTTTAGCACCCAAGCTAAGTAGTTGTTGATCTAGATTGTGGTCTTCTTGGCCAACAACCCTAGAATGGTTGAGAACCCTCAAAATGGAGGATATCTCAATTATAGAGTCGATGATGCGTTCCCGATATATAGAGTCGTGTGATTTAAAGGATCAACTGCAGTACTCTGTAGAGAAGGCCTTAATGTGCCTAGTATTTTGTCCTATGGAGTATCGATCTCTTTTGTCTTGAGGTTGGATGGGTTACTTCGACTATGTGTCGACTATCGTGAGCTCAATAAGGTCACGATTAAGTATAAGTACCTGATGTTGAGGATCAATGATCTAATTGATCAGCTCCGAGGATTCTAGGTATACCCGAAGATTGAAATGCAATCTTGGTATTACCGACTTTAGTTTGAGTTTGAGTTTGAGGTTGTACTGGGAATGGTCTTTTCACGCTCGGTGTGAACAAATTTATCGTGATATCATTTGAACTTATTAATGCTCCACCAGTTTTATGGACTTGTTGAATTATAATTCCAAGCCCTTCTGGATGAATTTTTTTGTGTTGCATTGGTCATTAATGACTTTTGGATAACTCTCGTAGAGATGAAGACCTTGAAGATCGCAAGAGTACTACAAGTACTTCGAGAGACGTAAGTTCCTCATCAAGTTAAAGAGTGTGGATTCTTAGTATTCTTTGACATATGGAGTCAGAAGCAGTTGTCGACTGTGGAATCAGGTAGTTGATGGTCGGCTTAAACCGACGGTTGTGACCAAGGTTCGAAGTTTTCTCAATTCGACTTAATACTATGGAAACTTAGAGAGGGATTTATCAAGTGACCTATCTTCCCCTCATCCGACTCTCATATATGGAACTAAGTTTGGTTGGAATGATACATGTGAGATAAGTTCTTTGGAACTGATTGTATGGTTGATAACCACCCCGATTTCTTCCCCGAGCTCGGCCAGACTGCACCAACAATGGTCGTGGCGGCTTTTCTTGCTCCGGCGATGCACGGTGACGGCGGGGACGGCCGGAGTTGCAAGCCCGCGCCTTCTCCTTGCCAGAGGAGTAGATCCGAGAGGTTTGGACTTCCCTCTCACTCTCGGCCAACTTTGTGGGTGTTGCGGCGAGGGGAAGAAGAAGATGGAGGAGGTGGTCCGGCGGCGGTTCCGGTGGCCGGAGTTGCTCGCCGGAGGCGGAGCGCGCGCACGGGGTGGCGAGGAGATGGGTAGAGGCGGCTAGGGCAGTTTGGGCCGCTGTGGGAGGTGTAGGGTCACTAGGGTTAGGGTTAGGTCAAGGAAACCCTAAAACACCATTATATACACATAGGCACTTTTGCATTTTAGCCCTCCACCACACTCTATTTCACCTCTAGTCCCTGCCAGCGGATGAATCTTGCACCAAGGACCCTCTACGTCCAAAGTCTCGCAAATCGACGCATAAAATATAAAGACTTTTCGCGTTTTGCCATTTTGCGATTTTAACCTCTTCGCAATCTTTTCGCGATTCCCAGAGATCCGTCCGTCAGATTCACGATCGAATCACGCCAGCGCGTTCAGCGCGTCGAGAACATCGAATCTGGCCTTTTACTTCGTTTGATTTGGTCTCGGATTCGCGAAGTATCACATCTCCTCTTTTTCTCCGTTATTCCCCAATTCTTTAACTTTTTAGGTCAAATCCTTCAAAATCCTTTTTCTCGATATCCGTGCATCAGAATTCGATTCCGTCAGTGCCAACGGTTCCAGTATAATCGAGTCGTTCGAAACGAGCTATTGGAAGCCTATGTTCGGAGTCCGGTACGCTCCTGGACCCTTCTTTACTCCGCGATTTCTCGAAAATCCGGAGTTACTATTCACTTAAGTCGAATCTTACGGGTCGCGTAACTTTTCCGTTTTAGCTCGGTTTCGCCTGAAATTTGACGTGTGCTCTTATAATACAATTACGCACACATTCACCGTCTCCAAATATTTTATTTCTTGTTCTGGAAAAATGCCAGTTATTACACTCAGCCGCGCGCCGTCGGCGCCACGCCGGACCGCGCCGTGCTCGGGAGAGGGGGAGAGAGAGAGAGAGAGAGAGAGAGCCGCGGGGGCGGGGGGGGAGGGGGAGGGGGAGAGAGCAAAGGAGGGGGGAGGGGTGGGAGAGGGAGAGAGCAGGGGGAGGGAGAGGTAAAGAGGAGGCAGGAGAGAGAGAGACACACACACTCTCTCTCTCTCCCGCGCGCGCGGGCCCCTTTCTCCCCCCCGTGTCCCCTCCTCTCTTTCTCTCTCTCTCTCTCTATCTCTCCCGCGCATCCCCGCGCGCGAAGGGCGCGGGTTGGGTACCCCGGGCCCCCGTTGTCCCCCCTCTCCCTCTCTACACGCGGGCCCTCGGGCCCCCCGTGTCCCCCCTCTCTCTCTCTTCACTCTCTCTCTCTCTCTCTCTCTGCTCTCTCTCCCCCTCTGCTCTCTCTCTCTCTCTCTCCCCCCTCTCTCTTTCTCTCTTTCTCTCTTTCTCGCGCGCGGAGAAGCGGCCACATCGGCCACAGTAGAGCTCAGCCTTTAATATATGTAGTGACCTGGGTGGTTACAGTTATGGCTTGTCGACAGCTCTGACGAGTGTCGGGACAAGCCAGAGTCGCATTGGCGCGAAATGGACGCCAAACAGACTTAGTGGGGACCCGAGGGCAGTTGGATTCTTCGAAATCTGCAAATAGCAGATTTCTCTCGAATTGTACCGGTACAAGTTTGGCGGCACTATACCGGTATAGCCATCACCCCTCACCTACCCACCTTGATCCTATCACCGCTCACCTACCCACCTTGGTACTTGCAGAGGAAAGGTGGAGGAGGCTTCCATGCTGTTGCTTATCATTTCTCTCTCTCTAAACTCGTTCAAGCAAGGAAGAGCTCGGTGGAGAGGAAGCTTCATCGACATTGCGCCGCAGAGTCGATCGAGCGCATTTTCGACATCGTGAGGCTGCGAGGAGGTCGGGCGAGCGTGGCATTTCGCCGTCTTCGATGCGGCGACAATTCCAGAGTGTTCCCTGAGGTGATTAGCACGCCGAAATCCAGTCGATTACTTCCACTTCTACAATTTTCGAGCTTGGATGCTGTCCTGCCGATTTCCGACGTCGACTCGCCGTGTTTTGGTTCGTACACGACATAGGAGCGTCGGATCGCGACAAGACTTGGCTCGTTGGATTCGGGACTTCGAGAGGAATCCAGAGAGCCCTGGATTGCAAAATTTGGAGAAGGTTTGCTTATTCGAAATCTAATTCTCTTTGTCTTTCTTTGTATGTCAGCGATTTTAAGGTCTTGATTTGCGATTTCGGCGTCGACACGGTATTTTGGCTCGTTCGCGACGTAGGAGTAACGGATCGCGACGAAACTTGGTTTGCTGGATTCTAGAATGCGAGAGGAATCCACAGAGTCCAAGTTTTCTAGATTTGGAAAAGGTTAGCTTGGTCGAAATTATATGTTTCTCAGCTGCTGTTTTCTGGACAGATTTCGTGAGTTTGAGTATCCATGGTTTTATTTCCCGCAGCGGTAGCAGTGCAGACCTGAGCCGCACGTCTTGGTATTTTCGCGGACCCGAGGACTTTTATTGTAATAACCGACATTTTCATCATAATAAATAAACCCTTTTGGAGACGGTGAATGTGTGCGTAATTGTATTATAAGAGCACACGTCAAATTTCAAGCGAAACCGAGGTAAAACGAAAAAGTTACGCGACCCGGAAGATTGACTTAAGTGAATAGTAACTTTAGTTTTCCGGATGAGCCGGAAATAGAAGTTGGGTTCAGGTCCGTACCGAATACCAAACCTGGGCTTCCAATAGCTCGTTTCGAATGGCTCGACTATTCTGGAACCAATGCCACTGACAGAATTGGATTCTGACTCACGGTTATCGAGAAAAAGAGGTTTGAACGGTTTTACTTAAAGACTTAAGTAATTGGAGATATTGGAGGAAAAAGAAGAGAATGGATACTTCGCGAATCCGAGACCAAATCGATCAAAGTAAAAGGCTAGATTCGATGATCATCTCGACGCGCTGAACGCGCCGGCGTGATCCGATCGTGAATCCGACGGACGGATCTCCGGGAATCGCGAAAAGAACGCGAAGAGGTTAAAATCGCATAATTCGAAGAGTCGCTATATTTTATGCGCCGAATTGCGTGATTTTGAACATGGATGGTCTTATGCGCAAAATTCATCCACTGGCAGGGACTAGAAAGACAATAGAGTGAAGTGGAGGGCTTAAATGCAAAGTTGCATTAGTGTATAAAACATGATTTTAGGGTTTCATGGGCCTAACCCTAACCCTAGCCACCCTTTCAACTCCCAGCCACCCTAGCCACCTCCGACCCTTCATCCGCTTCCGCGCGCCGTCCACCTCCGGCGAGCTCCTCCGGCCGCCGGAGAACCTCCCCGAGCTCCTCCTCCATCTTCCTCGGCCACCTCCTCCTCCACTGATCCAGAGAAGGACCGAGAAGGCTTCAAGCTTCTCTGGAGGGTTGCCCGGCCGAGGAGGATCGCCGGCGCCCGCCCGGCCGCCGCCGTCCGGGGCGCCGCCGCCGCCATTGTTGCTCCCGCGGCGGTGCTTGATCACCCACGAGCCGGAGCACCCTCGGCATCCTCGCGCGGCCGCCGCTTTCCCTCGGGTGCCCCGACCTCCCTCGGCAGGGAACCTCCGGCGTGCCGTCCCGGCCGTCCCCGGACAACGCCGGCGCCGCCCCACGCCGCTGCGGCCGCCCGAGGGCGCTCGGGCGGTGGCCGAGCCCTCGACTTCCGGGCGTCGCCGCCGCTCACGAGGGGAGCACGGCACTTCCCTCGACCTCCGGCGCCGACCTACCACCGTCCCGACCACCTCCGGCCGCCGCCGCCGCCGGAGTTCTCCCAAACCCGAGAGCATGAGGAGATTTGATCTCCTCCGCCGCGCCTCCGGCCACCCTCCGCCGCCGCCGATCGTTGCCGTGGACCTCCCCGACCGCCCGCACCCCTCACCGGCCGGACCGACCGCCGGAGCACCGCCGGCGGCCAACCCTAGCTCCCTCGGGTCAGGTGAGCAGTGTTTTATTAACAGCATGCTAAGTCTAGGGTTTTGACACATTTCCCGAGGCCACAGTTGGTCTTTCTGACCAAGTGAGGTGAGCACGGTCATCGCCTTCTCGTGCTGAACGCGATGCTCACCTCCTCTTAGGCATTTGATGCCTCGATTAGCGAGAAATACATGCTTTACGCGGCGTGCGCGATGTTTATGGAACTTCGGGTCACTCGTGAGAGTTCTACAGTGATCGAGGGTGCTCCGAAAGGTGAGCACGGTCTCCGGTGCGCCGAAACCTTCCAGTGACTGCGATGGCTCGATTTATTGAGCATCGGTTTGCGTGCACGGTCCATAAAAGTCATAAAATCGCATGAAATGATGCGATTTTACATTGTGTCAGGGACTTTTATGCAATTTTAATTTTTGTGGTCACTTTGTAGACGACTTATAAATACGTGCGTAACCTGCGGGTGATCGTCCAAGGCCCCAGACTTTATAGAAAATCGAAGTGATTTTCGGAGCGTTCGGCAAAATTCGCCGACGAAAACGTGTTTACGGTTCGGATTTCTTCCGACAATTCTTAGTGGTTATTTACGGTGTCGCTAAGCCTTGTTGGCTGGTCACCCGGGTCATTTCGAGGGTTTGGATATGACGGGTGAGCGACGGTTGGTTCCGGTGTCGAAATAGACACTTTCGGGAACCCGTATTCGTATAATTATCCGACGATAATTATATTGTAGTGTTATCTTGTGTTTGCTGCCAAAACCTCCAATTAGGAGTGTTTTATGGCAGCGGGTGACTCGTTACACGAGTCGGTGCTTTTCGGGACGGTTCGTGGGTCCGTGAAGTCCCGATGTGGTGTACGGGACTTCCGGTGAGTGACGGTAATTGGTTCGGAAAACCAAGCTCCGTGGGATTAGTTGTGAGTTGTGCTATTAGTGTTTTGTGTTAGTGGGTTAGATACTAACCCGGTGGACTCTCGTAGGTCCAGTCGCTTTACTTCCACAGTCGACAGATTCTTCTACAGTCGTACAGGTGGGTACTTCGATCCGACGTCCGTACAGTGGTACACGCTGGTGACGTTCCTTCTACCTTACTATTCATATCTTTTATCGTTGATATATCTTGCACCTTCGTGTTACAGTTTTACTCTACTCAGTGTTTCCATGCTTAGTACCATGTGTAGGAGTAGAGTAGTTTGCTTCTTGTCAGCCTATGACATCAGTGACCTGTTCGGTCAGTCTACTTCAGTATACTCAGTGACCTTGTTGTTTAGTTGGTCAGTTCTCGTGTTTCCTTCAGTAGTACTTGCATACAGTTGAGAGGTTGTTGAGTTGTTCCATCCTAGTTGACCTGAGTGGTCAGTTCTTGTGTTTCCTTGAGTAGTACTCGCATACAGTTGAGAGGATGATGAGTTGTTCCATCCTAATTGACCTGATTGGTCGGTTCTGGTACTTTCTTATAGTTTTTCAGTGACCTATTCGGTCGGCTTGTTACAGTTTCTCAGTGACCTGTTCGGTCAGTTTGTTTCAGTCTCAGTGACCTGTTCGGTCGGTTTGCTTCGATTTCGTGCTTTGTTCGGTCGGCTTGTTTCGATGTTGACCTACGTGGTCGGCGAGTTTACTTGATGACCCAAAAAGGGGTCGATGTCCCTTTAGGGACGGGATTGTCAGCTAGTTGCTGACGTATGGTTTTTGAGCATAACAGCATCGATCGCCCAGGACTCGAGCGCATATCACGAACACAGGCGGTCTGATCCACCGGCCAGGGGTGTTCTTTTCCGGAAAAGTGGTCGCAGAGGTTCGACCCGTGAGCCCATAGGCTACCTTGGGTTGAATGCAGGTTTTGAGATACAGGGGCACGGGCTTGAGGTCGAGGACCAACGAGCAACGATTCGGATTGGGTATTTTACTTTATCGACTTTTCGATGCATACTTACGATGTTTGTTGTTTCATATATATATATATATATATATATATATATATATATATATATATATATATATCTCCATTTACTTGTTTATCATAGCTCGTACTACTACTATTATCTCCTCTTGTGTCTATCTCGCGAGGTATCCTTTGGGAGGGGAGACATGTTTACATGTTCTCACCCGTCGCTTTCTTTCTCAGGTGACGTTGCAGGTCTTAGTGGGACAGCAGGTGAGGAGCGGGTCTAGAGTACGCTTAGCTCCTACCAGTATCGGTTACTTCCTTACCTTTCTCGTTTTATTACTTAGAGTACATCATGGTTCAGTTCTATCTCTACTTTAGTGGTGGATTGAAACTTATAATGATTTTTGGAAGTTTATGAAAGAACTCATGATTTGTGAATTAAACTGTCTCCTACCCTTCGTTGTAGCATTTCAAAGGAAAATGATTTCTACCCCTCGTGGTAGTGTTTTCAAAGAAAGGGTTTCCGTGTGGAAACAGTTTGTAAAAGGTTTTCAAAAGGGATTTTATAACTTAGAGTTTCAAAACCCGTTCCCGAGTAGGAAACATTTCAAAAGATAGATGTTGTTTATATACAAAGGTAAATGTGAATGAACCTGTGATGAATGGTGTGAATATGTGTATGTTGATTGGAATTAATATCTGTACACTTTGTTGTGGTTGTATGATTGTAAAAGACTCCTTGTACTTGTGCGATGCCGTGCAAATACAGGGGAGACTCTGTCCGTGTGTACAGTGGTTTCTCTGTATTTGTGGCAGGTCTGTCATGTCCTTGGGGGTCAAGGTTTATAAAAAAAAAAAAATTTCCGCTGTTTTTATACTCTAAAATGACCCGGGGCGTGACATTTATTCCCTGTTTAGATACTCTCTTCGCCGTCGGAGAGTCGCGCGAAAGGTGGGTTTTCATCGGTTTACTCCTAAGTGCAAGTAGTCGACATGTATAGTTTAATTCTCGAATGTTAAACCTTAGCTCGAACTCATGGATTATAGCATGTTTAATATCTGAATTGGGAGCATGTTTAGCTAGTAATATTTCATACATGTTGGACTTGAATTTGACTTAGGAGAAAACCATGATTTGATCGACATATGTATACACTACCAGATTTAGCTATAGGAGCCGTTTTGTGTCGTATCGTCGCTGTGTGAGGGCGATGGATACCCTGGGTAGTGTAGTTGGCTTTTACGCTTGTGCTGGGATGCTGAGCTTAGTTCACAGCTGAGTAGACTGTTTCGTGTTGTCGGGAACCGTCGAGGTGGACGGTGGGCCCAGGTTACTATTTTGGCTTCAGTTTGTGCCACGGGCACGTGACCTATTGGTGGTTAGACCAGTTGGACCCTATTTACTTGACTTTAGCCTGTGAGAGCCTGATTGAGCTCGACAGAGATACGCTTGCATACTCGGCTGGGTCGCGCCCCGAGTGCCACTCCGAGTCAGGCTTAGTGCTTTTGCGTTGGTGTCGCTGTGTCCTGGTTGGACTCGCTCTCCACTAGCTACCCCTGGGGTAGTTGTTAGTGTTGCTTCGACAGGGGGGACGGGTGTATCACAGTCCCTCGTGAGATTGGGTCAGGGTTATATTTTCTACAGATGACGAGTGTTAGAGTAGGATAGTATAGTAACATATAGCTGTAGAGTGTTTCCAGCTTTACTTTCTACTGTTCTTGCTTACCCTATAGGTTTAGTGGGTGGACCGATGTTGTTTAGGGCGGCACCAACTGAGAACTACCTGTTTTTACAGTAGTTCTCACGCCCATTTTCTTCCACCGTTGTTGCAGGGCCTTTGGTACCGGCTGCTGCTCCTTCTGAGACGGATCGTGGCAAGGGCGTCGCGAGCTAGAGCCCTTCCCGAGTGTTGCTGAGTTAGAGAACTTTCCCTCCTACAGGTAGTAATTTTTTATTTTTAGAAGTTTGTACATACAGTTGTTAACTTGCTGGAGTGAGTAGTATTTTTGTACCGTGACATTTTGTATGTATCTGGACGCTTTCTTTTCCTACCTGTGTGTTTATAGTCTTTTCAGCTCTATAATACTGTTTGTAGTATTGTATGTTATACAGGTACAGCTACGCTTCGTGTACAGAAAATTTTTTTTGTACACGACGGATTTGTCGGCGTGCCCGGGAATTGTTTCCAATCCGGGGCGTGACAATATATGTATTGATGTATGTTGAGTGAAGTTGTAACTTCACTACCATAGATTAGGACAGTTATTAAAGTTTTCACATTTAATAATAAAACTACAATAGCACAATTATATAGAGGTCTACAATAGTTCTACTTCTTTGATAGCATCTTTGGTAAATATTAGATGAAAGTGAATAATAATAAAATAATTATTTTTAATATAAAATATTATCAAAATACTACAAATCTTAAAATAAATTGTAAGTCCTAATAATAATAATAATAATAATTACAAAAAAAAGTTCAATATAAATATTTATTTTTTACTTTTCCTCATTTACTTTCGAATATCAAATTTTGCTTTTTAAAATTTCAAGGAGTTGTATTTAGCCATCATCGGTCAAGGTTCTATTATTATTTCGTTCAATTTTTTTATAATTTATATTAAAAATATCTTTTAAAATAATATAAATATATTAAAAAAATATGTTTTAATATAAAAAGTGGGGATAATTTGTTTATTTTATCATATCTATTAACACTGTACCCTCTGAAAATATTTTTTTAATTCAAAAAAAATAAAATATAGACTTCCAAAAATAATAAAAAGAATAAAAAAATTGATATTTTATAGTTTTTCTATAATTTAGTCTAATAATAATAGTAATAATAATAATAATAATAATAATAATAATAATAATAATAACAACGTAACATAAGGCAGCCACAGGTTGTACAATACTGCAGCCAAGGTGGTCAAATATTCTGGCGCGAGCCCCGAGGTGAGGCCTCGATCGGAGGCTCTCATTGGGCTTCCGCCCCGGTCTTCCTGCTGCGACTGCAGCCTACAGAGCTGTGCAGATTGATTGAAAAGAAGAGGCCGGGATCGGACGGTCGAGCTTTCTTTGACGGGGCCGGATTCGGTACCTGATACGGACGGATTACAGAGATTAAAATGCAAAATAAATGCGCGACCGTGGCGTGCATGAGCGAATGATCTTCTTGATGACTTAACTTTCCTGGCTTCCTGCGGCAAGCCGACAGCTCCCTGTCGTAACCAACGTGATTTCTGCTCGCCTTTTTATTCTCCCCGTAGCGACTAGCTAGCGAGATATAATAATAATAATAATAATTATTATAATTATTACTATTATTAAACCGGCTTCTACCGTTGCCGTGTGCCTCAGGAATCACGATCCACCTCTCATTCTTACCGTGTGCATTGCTTCGGCAGATACAATAATAATAGTTTTTCTGCCATTTCTACTTCCGGTAGGATCTGAACGACGCCTTAATTAGATAATTCTATGGGGGTGTTTGGCCTCACTTTTAAAAATTGTTTTTAGATTGAAAAATAATTTTTGGCTCGATAAGCGTTTGTGATTTATTTTTAAAATCTGATTATAACTTTTTAGAATCAAAAAATTAAATTTGAAGGCCCCGAGAATCGAGAAGCGAGAAAAAAAGGCTTTTTGAATCTAATTCTGATTTTATATTTAAATTTCATATTTTTATTTTAATATTTAAATTTAAATTTAATTTCAATTTTTAATTTTTAAATTAATTTTTTAAATTTTAAATTTTAAATTTTGAAAAAAAGATTTCAAACTTTAAACTTCAAATTTAAAATTTCAAATTTCAGATTTCAAATTTCAAATTTTAAATTTTAAATTTCAAATTTTAGATTTCAAATTTCAAAATTTAAATTTTAAATTTTAAATTTCAAATTTTAATTTTCAAATTTTAAATTTCAAACTTTAGATTTCAAATTTCAAATTTTAGATTTCAAATTTCAAATTTCAAATTGTAGATTTCAATTTTCAAATTTCAAATTTTAAATTTCAAATTTTAGATTTCAAATTTCAAATTTTAGATTTTAGATTTCAAATTTCTAATTTCTAATTTCAAATTTAAAATTTTAAAATTCAAAATTCAAATTTCAAATTTCAAATTTCAAAATTCAATTTTCAATTTTCAATTTTCAATTTGATATTTTATATTTTAAAATTTAAATGTAAAAATAAATTTTGAAATTTTGTACAATTTTGAAATTTAAAATTTTAAGTTTAATTCAAATTTAAATTTAAATTTTAAATTATTTTAAAATAAAATTTAATAAAAATATTAATTTATACAAATATTAAAAAAAATTGCCAAACAGTTTTTCAAAATCACTTTAGAAAATTTACTTTTTTCTAAACTCTGCCAAACGATCTACAGCTTTTAACCAAAATTATTTTTCCAAACCAAAATCACTTTTTCAGAAATCACTTCTTCAGATGCTAGGCCAAACATGCCCATATATTTGATGGAAAGTGTGATTCGAAAAATTTGTATAGATTGATGGTGCAAATTTTAATTAAATAAGACAAAAGTCTAGTGAAATACTAATTCACTACCTCCCGTTTTAATAATATTATGTAAAAAATTATGCGCTAAATTACACTTACGCGTCCTCAAATTATGAGGCGTACGCGCCACACTTTGATATTAAAACTTTAAATTCGATTAGAATTTTTTGATTTCTTACCATCAAGTTTTGTAATCCAATTTGCTTTACTATAAGTTGACGCGTGGCCAATGTAAGTGAGGTAGCAATATTACCGTTGCATATGCAAAAATGATTAAAATATGTAATACATTACTTTCACATGAATGGCAGGTTAATTTTTAGGATAATTGTCTATATATCTCTCAAAACTTTGAAAATATCTAACTTACTCTTACTTTTTTTTTTTTTCTTTTCAATATATCTCTCGTATATTTTTCCTTTATTCAAAAATATCTCTATAGTTACCGCCCGTTAAGTTAACTTGAGTTAAACGTGAGTTAAATATCTACCACAGTTAAAAAAAATTAAAATATCAATTTTGCTCTTAACTTAAGGACAAATAAGAAATATTGGTGACAGTAGAGTTCTAATTTAAGGGCAAATAAAAAAAGTCGGTAATAGTGTAAGTGTATATTTAGAAGGGCAAAAAAGTAATTTTATACAGATAAAATATCTCATTAACAAATTTTAACTCTAGAAGTATATTTGAAATAGGTTGGAACGTAGAAAAGATATTTTCAATATTAGCCTTCTAAGAGGGGTAAATTAGAAAGTCAAAAAATTTTCAAGAGTATGAGCAATTGTTTTTAATCAACTAAATTGTGTTATGGAACTTGGTACATGGTAGTCACAATAACAAAGTTCAAACTAGAACTTGCATAATGAAGATTTGAGGATCAAAATATCACATGCCTTGTAGCTTGAGAATCAAAAGTGTGATTTAGCCAAAAACTAAGTAAAATAATCATTTTCTTTGAAAGTTTAAGCCGCTAGAAATTTATATGTTCACATTTTATTCAATGGAAAAAGAATCAATCAATTGAATTTAGTATAATGTTTTTTTTTTTTTCAAAAACTAAATAAATTGTTGAATACTACTATGTGATAATTTAAGCTTTTGGAGAGTAACTTTTATTTTATATTCTTAGTATGATATCAGTGTTAAAATTTTGGGTTCAAATTCATTCATATATTTTTGAAGAATGATAATAATATTATATTTTTTAGGGTTAATTTCATGCATACAGGTCCTACAAATATAGTGAATAACAAATATATTCCTACAAAATTTAACTTTTATATATTATGTCTACAAAAATTCTTATATTTTCAAATATATCAATGCCGTTAGAATCCGTTAAAAAAATTAGTTAACCATAGGTTAAAAACTTAATATTAGTTAGTTTTTGATATTTTTACTCCTCTTATATTGTACTATTACAATTTTTGAAGAGATATATTTATAATGGCAAAATTAAAAATATAAACAGTTCTCTAATAAGTTTCTAGCAATAACAAATCAGATAGATATATTTAAAAATATTAAAATATTTGTAGGGATAAAATATGAACGTTGAACTTTGTAAAAATATATTTGTTGTTTATTATATTTGTAGGGATTGGTATGAAACTAATTTCTATTTTTAAATACCGATGAGACATTAACCAAAAAAACTATTTTTAATAGCTGCCTAAGCCAAAAAAAAAAAAAAAACTAGCCAGCAAACTGAATAGATACTTTGTTTACCATCCCCACATTGCAGATTGATTGCTTATTTTTTTTATTCGCTTAATTTTTTATTTTTAAGTCCAACAAACTGAATAGAGTCCGTTTGCTATTAAAGTTTATCTTGATGTTAATAGACAAAATAAAATTGAGTAAAAGAATATGAAAATATATATTTCTATATTTTTCAATAAAACAGCAAATATTATTGGAGTGCTTGGCCTAACTTTTAAAAAGCACTTTTGAGTTAAAAAGTGATTTTCGGCTCAATGAAGCATTTGGTAACATTACTTTTAAAATCCAATTCAGTTTTTCAGAATTAGAAAAGCTGATTTTAAAGAGTCGAGAATCGAAGCGAGAAAAAAGCTGCTTTTTGAAATCATGATTCTGATTTTCGAATCAAACTTCAATTTTTACTTTTATTTTAAATTTAATATTTAAATTTAAATTTAATTTTGAATTTTAATTTTAAGATTTATTTTTAAATTTTAAATTTTAAATTTTTAAATTTAAAAAATAGATTTCAAACTTTAAATTTTAAATTTAAATTTTAATTTTCAAATCTCAAATTTTAGATTTTAAGATTTCAAATTTCAAATTTAAATTTTAAAATTTAAGATAAATTTTAGAACTTGACTTTTTAGATTTTAAAATTTAATTTAAAATTTTAAAAATTTTAAATTTTCAATTGTAATTTTTACTCTTCAAATTATAAATTTCAAATTTTTAAAATTTAAACTATAAATTTTTAAATTTTAATTTTTAAATATTCCAATTTTAAATTTTAAATATTAAAATTTTAAATTTTATAAATATTTTAAATTTTAAATTTTAAATTTCAAATTTCAAATTTTGAATTAAATATATTTTTAAATATTAATATTTTATATTTTATATTTTATAATTGTTTATATTTTTAAATTTCAATTTATTTTTTTATTTTTAAATTTTAATTTAAATTTATAATTTTAAATATTAAAATTTTAAATTTTAAATTTAATAATTATTTTCAATTTTAAATTTTTAAAATTTTAATTTGTTTTTAAATTAAAAAATCAAATTTTAAATTTTGTATAATTTTGAGATTTAAAAAAATTTAATTTTAATTCAAATATAAATTTAGATTTTAAATTATTTAAAAATAAAATTTAATAAAAATATTAATTTATGCGAACATCAAAAATATTTTGCTAAACAGTTTTTCAAAACCACTTTAGAAAATTTGTATTTATTTAAAATCACCAAACGCTCTACAACTTTTAACTAAAATCTCTTCTCCAAATTAAAATTACTTTTTCAGAAATTACTTTTCCAGAAACAAAGCGAAACGGGCCCTATATCACGATTGACTTATAGCAATATGAAAAACATGATATTATGTCTGAAAAGTAAACAAGATATTTTTTATCTTATTTCTCCACCGTACGTAGGGGTGGCAATCCAGCTCGTTGTTCGCGATCCAGCTCGTGTTTGGCTCGAATTGAGCTCAAGATCGTATCGCTCGTTTTGTAAACGAGTCGAACACGAGCTGAATTTTTTGGCTCGTTTATTAAACAAGCCAAAGACGAGCTAGGGTCAGCTCTCTCGTGTTCGGCTCGATAACAGCTCGAATACATATATTTTATATTTATATAATTTATTTAATTTATATTTATATATATAAATAATTAATTATATATATAATATATATTTTTATTATTTAATTTTTAGCAAAATAAAAATATAAAGGCAAGTTCAATTATAAAAAGACTTATCTATATGTAAAGTTTCAACTATCGGATCAAAATTTAATAGATAAGAATTTTGTCATGCCCCGGGTTGCACAGTCCCCGGGCACGCCGACAAATACGCCGTATACAAGAAATTTTCCTTGTATACGAAGCGTAGCTGTACCTGTATAAACATACAACGTTACAAACAGTAGCATAGAGCTGAAATACTATAAATACAAACAGGTAGTAAAATAAGATCTATATACATACAAGTTCTCAGATACAAAAACTACTCGCTCCAGCGAGTTCACAACTGTATGTACAAAAATACAACCCAAAATGTCACTACCTGCAGGAGGATCCTCTAGCTCAAAACTCGACGGGGAAGGGCTCTAGCTCGAAACACCCTTGTCGCGATCCACCTCGGAAGGAGCAGCAGCAGAAACCGATGGCCCTGCAACAACAGTGGAAGAAAAGGGGCGTGAGAACTACTGTACAACAAGTAGTCCTCAGTGGGTGCCGCCCTAAACGTCATCGGTCCACCCACTAAGTCTATAGGGAAAGCGAGGAGAGTAGAAAGAAAAGCGGAAAACACTCTACATCTATATACTATCCTGCCCGAACACCGGTCCACTGTAGAACAAGGTTACCCTGACCCAATCTCACTAGGGACTGTTAAAGCACCCGTCCCGCCTGTCGAAGCTACACTAACAACTACCGCAGGGTAGCTAATGGAGAGCAAGTCCAACACTAGGACATAGCAACACCAACGCAAAAGCACTAAGCCAGACTCCGGAGCGGCACTCGTGGGCGCGAACCAACCGAGTATGCAAGCGAATCTCTGTCGAGCTCAATCAGGCTCTTACAGGCATAGTCAAGTAAACAGGGTTCAACTGGTCTAGCCACCAATAGGTCACGTGCCCTCGGCACACAGAGACAAAAGTCACCCGGGCCCACCGTCGACCCCGACGGTCCCCGACACGAGAACAGTCCAGACTCTGCTGAAAGTTAAGCTCGGCGTCCCAGCATGAGCGTAAATGCAAACTATACTACCTTGGTATCCATCGCACTCACACAGCGACGATCCAACACCAACGGCTCCTAGAGCTAAATCTGGTAGCATAAACATATGACGATTAAATCGTGGTTTTCTCCTAAGTCAAGTCCAAGTCCAACATGTATAAAATCTATTACTAAACATGCTCAAAAATCCAGATATAAGCTTACTGTAATTCTTGAACTTGAGCTAAGGTTATACATTCAAAATTAATTATACATGTCGACTACTTTAAACTTAGGAGCAAAGCCGATGAAAACCCACCTCTAACGCTAACTCCTGGCAGCGAAGAGGTCCTCGAGTCGCTAGAAATTCCTGCTGGATCGATGAGCTACTCCACGTCTAGCAACAATGCTAACTCTAAGCTTTAAACATAAAAATCCACTAGTTAGCAAGAATTTCCGCATTTAAGCTCGATTAATTCCAATTCAAAAGTCGAAACTCACCTAGAGTTCTCCAAATCAGGTGAGGATCATCTAGTAATCAAGGAGTGCTGTGAAATTGTCACGCCCTGTGTCATTTTAGAGTATAAAAACAGCGAAAAAACTTTTTTTTTTTTTTGAAAACCCTGACCCCCAAGGACATGTCAGACCTGCCACAAATACAGGGAGACCAATGTACACACGGACAGAGTCTCCCCTGTATTTGCACGGCATCGCACAAGTACAAGGAGTATTTCTATAATCATACAACCACAACCACGTGTACAGATACTAATTACAATCAATATACACATCCAAACACCATTCACCACAGGTTATCCACAATTATTCATTCATAAATCCACATCTATCAGTTGAAAAGTTTCCTACTCGGAAACTGGTTTTGAAATACGAAGTTACCAAAATCCACGATAAAATATTTTAAAACTGTTTCTCACACAGAAACCTTCTCTTTTTAAAACGCTACCACGAGAAGTAGAAAACTATTTTGTAACATAAATCCAAAACCATTGTTTCATTCAATTCCAAAAGCCACATGATGATTTAACATTCAAATATAAGTAGAGAACATGAACCAAATATAAGTCTAAGTTATAATAATGTAAACAGAAGGTAAATAGTAAAAGCAAACCGCGGGTTGGATACTAGAACGTGCGCTAGGTACGCGCCTCACCAGCGGTCCCACTCGGACCAGCAATCTCACCTGAAAAAGAAGGCAGGGGGTGAGAACATGTAAACATGTCTCCCCCTCCCAGTGGGTATCCGGAGACAAACAAAGTAAAGCTGATAGTAGTACAGTAGCAACTATAACTGAGTAAGGAGATATGTAGAAATGTAAACTAACTGCTACTGTAAATATGCGTCAAAAGGACAACAAGCTCAAAAGTACCCAATTTGAACCAATGCTCTCTTGGTCAGCTCTGCAGACCAAAAGCCAATGCCCCTACTACTCTCCAGTGCATATAACCCCTCTAGGGCTCACGGGTCGATCCTCTGTCGAACCACTTTTTCGAAAAAGAACACCCTCAGACGGTGGATCAGACCGCTGGTGTTCGTGAAATGCGACGAGTACGTATCGGGCGATCAATGTAGATATGCTCAAAGACCATCCATCGGCAACTAGTCGACAATCTTGCCCTCCAGGGCCCATCGACCACATGGGTCGTCATGTAACCAGAAGAACCAACCAGGTACCAAGTACAGAGTGTAACTGACCAAATAGGTCCCAAGTACAGAAAGTAGTGACCAACCGGGTCCCAGTAGAGAAAGAAAGCGACCAACCGGGTCCCAGTATGAATAAGCTGATGAAAGCTACTCTACTCCTATATGTAGTAAAAACCAAGGAAACTACTGAGCAGAGTAAATAGAAGTAATCTGATGCAAGAGTATATAGTAAGCAATGTAAAAGCAAGGGGTGAAGGAATCGTCACCAAGCTTGCACCACTGAACCGACGGCAACCTAGGATACCCACCTGTATATGTACGTGAAAGTCGGTCTGCTGACTGCGAAGCACCCGAACCTACGAAAGGTCCCTCGGGTTAGAATTCAATCCCTTAACTTATTTATCACTAATCATAAGGTCCCGCTAGCAATTCCACAGAAATCGGTTTCCCAAAACCGATTGTCGAAACGCCCGGAAGTTCCGAAAACTGCACCGGAACCCACTGTCGCTCACCCGTCGTTTCCGAACTCTCAAAACGACGTGGGTGACCAGCCAACAAGGCTCAGCGACATCGCAATACCCTCTAAGCGTTGTCGGAAGAAATCCGAACCGTAAACACGTTCCGTCGGCGAATTTAGCCGCAAAACGCTCAGAAAATCACTTTTGATTTTCTGTAAAGTCCTGGGGCCTTGGACAGTCAGTCCAGGGTTTACCCACAGCATATATACGCTGTCTACAGCGACCATAAAATGCACAATTGCATAAAAGCCCCTGTTCCAACATAAAATCGTACTATTTCATGCGATTTTACAGCTTTTATGGACCGTGCACGCAAACCAGTGCTCCATAAATCGCACGATCACACTCGCTGAAAGGTCTCGACGTGCCGAAGACCGTGCTCACCTTTCGGAGCACTGTCGGGCTTCGTAGCACGCGCACGAGCGACGTGAAATCTGCGAAACATCGCCAACAGCGCGTAAAGTACGACTGTCCCGCTAAACGGGGCATCGAAATTCGAAACGGAGGTGAGCATCCGTTCAGCACGAAAAATCGATGAATGTGCTCACCTCACAAGGTCAAAAAGACCTCACGGATCCCCAGACAAAAGCCCTAAAACTCTAAACAATGCACTGTAAATAAAATACATGACCTACCTGAACCCGAGGCTAGGTCAAGTCGCCGGCGGCCCGGCGGTGGGTGGTCCGGCCGGTGACGGGTTCGGCCGGTCGGGGAGGTCCACGGCACACGTTGGCCAGCGGCAGAGGGTGGCCGGAGGCACGGCGGAGGAGATCTATTCTCTCCTTGCTCTCGGGTTGGGTGGCTTCCCGGCGGCGCGGCGGCGGCCGGAGGCGGTCGGGACGTCGATGGCTCGGCGCGGAGGTCCGAGGGGATGATGGTGCTCCCCTTCTTGGCGGCGGCGGCGCCCGTGGCCGAGGTGCCTCGGCCTCGGTGCACAAGCTCCGGGCGGCCGCGGCACTACTTCACGGCGGCGGCGGCGTGCGGGGATGCGGGGAAGGTGCGCTCGAGGTTGCTCGGGGCCGAGGAAGGGCAGTGCAACCTTCCTTAGGCGATTGCGACGCCCGGATCCTGCTCCTTCCCGAGCTCGGCCAGGATGGACCTAGCTTGGCCGCGGCTTCTTCCTGCAACTCCGGCGACGCACGGCGAGGACAGGGATGTCCGGAGAGGCGCGCCTCGCGGTGGATCTTGTCGAGGAATGTCAGATCCAGACCTTGGAGGCTTCTCCTTGCCTTCTGTGGGTTTCTCGGCCAACAAGTGGAAGGGGGAGGATGGAGAGGGGGAATCCGGGCTCGGGGAAGCTTTTCCGGCGGCCGGAGCTCCTCGCCGGCGGCCGGGGCGCAAGCACAAGATGGCAGAGCGATGGCTGGAGGCGGTTAGGGTTTTGGGAAGGTGAGGGGGCTACTATGATTAGGGTTTCCTAGAAGAAACCCTAAATCATACATATATATCCAATTGCCCTTTTGCAATTTAGTCCCCCAAATACTGTTATTTATGCCCTCATCCCTGCCAGTAGGTGAATAATGCGTATAAACCCCTCTACGTTCAAAAGCTCGCACTTCGGCGCATAAAATACTAATACTTTTCGCGATTCGCCGTTTTGCCATTTTGACCCCTTAGCAATCATCATGCATTTGCCGAAGATCCGTCCGTCGGATTTCCCATCGGATTGCGCCAGCGCGTTCAGCACGACGGAGACATCGAATCTAGCATTTTATTTCATTCGATTTGGTCTCCGATCTGCGACTAAACACCCCCTCATTATTTCCTCCATAACTTCACTTATTTATTAATATATGTATAACCGTTCAAAACCCTTTTTCTCGACATCCGTGCATCAGAATCCAATTCTGTCAGCGCCATTGGATTCAGAATGGTCGAGCTGTTCGAAACGAGCTATTGAAGTCCTATGTTCGGAGTTCGGTACGCTTCTGGACCCTTCTCTACTCCGCGATTCGCCGAAAATCTAGAGTTACTATTCACTTAAGTCGTTTCTTCCGGGTCGCGTAACTTTTTCGTTTTAGCTCATTTTGACCTGAAATTTGACGAGTGCTTTTGTAATTAAATTACACACAATAACATCGTCAACAAAAGGGTTTATTTATTAAGACAAAAATGTCGATTATTACAGAAATGTGCAAACCAAGCTCCAACTCCAGGTCCTTCAAAGGTTTACACCAAAAGAAAACTCAAATTTCGAAATTCTGTCAAGAATCGCAGCAGCTGAGTAAAAGTTAATTTCGATTGGGCAAACCTGCTCCAAAATCTGCAAGTAAGGGCTCTGTAGATTCGTCTCGAAGTCACGAATCCAGCAAACCAAGTTTCGCCGTGATCCGTTATTCCCTCGTCGCGCACGAGCCAAAACACCGCAGGTCGCCGCAGGAAATCTGCAATTCAGCACCTCAGAATCTGCTTGGTTCACCGCAGCTCAGTAAAACTGGGATTCGACCAAGCAAACCTTGTCCAAGAATTGCAAGTAAATACTCTCTAGATTCCTCTCGACGTCCTGAATCCAGCAACCCAAGTTTCGCTGGATTCCGACACTCCTACGCGGAGAACAAGCCAAAACACTGCGAGTCGACGACGAAAACTGCAGCATCAGCACTCGACTCAAAAACTGAAAGAAGTCGCAGCAAGAAAAGTTTTCAGTCGAGCTACTCACCTCTAGAAATGCTCTAGAACCGTCGTAGTATCGAGGTCGACGAAATCCTGGGCTCGATTGGCTCCCTCGCAGCACCACGACGTCGAAATCAGCTAGAAAGGTCTCGCGGCGCGACGCCGGCGAACTCCGCACTCACCGAGCTCTTCAACTCCAACCGGCAACTTAGAGAGAGAGAGAGCGAAGAAGAAGGAGTAGAGAGGATGAGTATGCAGTAGAAAAACTCCCCCTCACCCTCTCTTTTGATGTGTAGGCATGCATGAGAGAGGGTGACAAAAATAATGTGGCAAATGTCAATTCTGCCCACAGCTCACCTACCACGCTGTACCGGTACAAAATCCATTTGTACCGGTATAAACAGGTAACCCGAGAGCAGTCAGCGAGGCACTATACCGGTATAGTCCTGATGGCTTTACCGGTATAGCCATCAAACTTGTACCGGTACGAGCCCAGTTTTGTACCGGTATAAATTGACAGAAAACCTACTATTTCGCAGATTTTCAGATTCAAGCTGCTCTCGCGTTCCCACTAGGTCCGTTTGGCGTCCATTTCGCGCCAACGCGACTCGGACTTGTCTCGTCACTCCTCAGAGCTGTGGACAAGCCTCCACTGTAACCATCCAGGTCACTACAATTTTATAAATTTATTTTTATATATATTCAATCTAATTCTTTTAACTTATTGTTCGTTGGCCAACTCGTGAGTCAGCTCGTATTCAGCTCGTTTATTAACGAGCCGAATATGGGTTGAATTTTTTGGCTCGATACTTTAATTAACGAGTCAGCTCGTGTTCGGCTTGTTTAATAAACAAGCCTAATACGAGCCGACCCCAGCTCGCTCGTGTTCGACTCGTTTGCACCCTTAACCGTACGGAAGGAAATTTTCTTGCAATCCTATATATTGCCTTTCCTTAAATCTTAGAAATTTTTTTGTTTCTAGTATAAAAATGATCATATTTTAATTTATCTTATGAAACGGACATTTCATTCCTTCTCTAGTAAATAACTTATTTAATAATTCAATTTGGAGCGAAAAGATTTGTTTAAGATGTAAGTTGGGTGTTCACCAAGGTTTTTGAGTTTCTATTAAAAAGAAGAGAAATAATTAGATGTTTTATTTTATAAAAAGTAAAAAAGACTTTTATTATTGATCAATAGAGGATAAAGATGTAATTTTAATATTTAACAGGTAAAGGATTACTTTATTAGAGATTATTTTTATAATTAAACTATGCAACATTTAAAGAAAGGTTTACTTAACTGCATTAATTTGCAATAATTTGAAAAATTAATTGATTGCCCAAATTTAGACATTAATACAGTCATTTATTTTAAAAATTTTAGTGTTTCTAAAATTTAGGCATCAATTTAAATCATATAAATTTTAGTAATAGTTCTATTTCTAAATATGTGTCGTAATCCGAGATTTCTGCAGCTGTGGAATTACATCATCGAAGGCTTGTCGACATATTTGGAGAGTGTCGGAACAAGTTCGAGTTGCGATGGCTCGAAATAGACGCAAAATGGACTCGTTGTGACGCGAGAGCAAGTTTTAGCATTGCAATCTGCAAATGTCAGATTTTCAGCAATGCGTACCGGTACCACACTGAGAAAGTACCGGTACCCTATATGTTTCTGCGCAGGCTGCTCTCGGGTTGCTATTTCTGCTGCAGAGTACCGATACGCATTTTGGCTTGGTACCAGTACTTCAGGGTAGGTGAGGGCATGTTTGGTTTTTGACCACCTCGTTGTTTTCACCTTACCTACCCCTTCTCTATATACGTGTAGGGAGGTGGGAGAGCAGGATTTCTGGCTGGTTTTCTCTCTTCCTTCACAGTGAAGCTTGGAGTTTCACCTTGGTCCCTTCAACTCTCCATTTACACTATTTCAACCTTAAGGATTACAGTTTCTACAGATTTTCAGTAGTGACCTCCGGCGTTTCGGCTCGTGCGCAACGTAAAAAACTCCGTTTGCCATGAAACTTGATTTGGTGGATTCTGAACTTCCAAAGAAATTCGTGGAGCCCATTTTGACAGAAATTGGTTAAGATTAGCTTAGTCAATTTTGTATTTTTCTAAGCTGCTGGTATTTAGGACCTGAATTTGAGTTTCTTTGATTTTCTTGGACTAATTCTTGGAGGGAGCTGGAATTGCAACCTGAGATTGATACTCCATCATATTCCACTAGATTTGGGACCCTTCGCACCTGATTTGAAGATTGTTAGGTGAGTTTTGACATTGGAATTGGAGGAATTAGCTTAAGTGCTGAAATTTTTGGGTTATAATGCAATTTTTGGTGCCTTTGGTATTCAGATCCTTGAAATTGGTTAGTTGCTGGTCTTATGTGTTTTCAGTTGATTCAAGCAGGATTGTCAGCAACTTAGCGACCTCGTGCTGCCGTGGACTTGCGCTAGAGATGGGTTAATCATAGATTTTTCTTTCTAAGTGTATGCATAGTCGACATGTACATTTTCAGCTTTTGTATACTATGCTGTTAGCTTGAATTCATCGATTAGCAGATAATTGAAATTTGAATTTGAGGCATGCTGAAAAGAGTTAGATACATAATACATGTTGGACTTGAACTTGACTTAGGAGAAAACTGGCGCTTTTACACTGTCAAATGTTAAACTACTAGATTTAGCTATAGGAGCCGTGATTTGGTTGTATCACTGCAGTTTCGGAGCGGTGGATCCCCAAGGTAGTTTAGAATGCATTTACGCTCGTGCTGAGATGCCGAGCTTATTTTTACAGCAGTGTTTAGCCTGTTTCGGACTGTCGGGTGCCATCGTGTTTGACGGTGCACCCAGATTGCTGTTTTTGCATCAGATTGTGCCGAGGGCACGTGGGTTGGGTTGTTAGACTTGTTAGACCCTTTTTATTTGATTATAGTTTATGAGAGCCTGATTGAGCTCGACAGAGATACGCTTGTATACTCGGTTGGGTGGCGCCCACTAGTGCCACTCCGGAGTCGGACTTTGTGCGTTTGCGTTGGTGTTGTTGTGTACTGGTTGGACTTACTCTCCACGGACTGCTTAGTGTGGAGGTAGCGCAAGTTTTGGCATGCGGGACATGTGTGTTCACAGTTCCTAGTGAGATTGGGTCAGAATTTTTTTCTTTTTTACAGATTGTTAGTGTTAAAGTATGATAGTTTAGTGGCATTTAGCTGTAGATTTGTTCCAACTTTCTTACTGTCCCTGCTTACTTCTGTAGACTTGGTAGGTGAACCGATGAGTTTGAGGGCAGTACCCACTGAGGACTACTCCTTTTTGTAGTAGTTCTCACGCCCAGTTGTGATATTGTTGCAAATCCTTCTGTTCCGGTTGCTACTTCTACCGAGATTGATCGTGGCAAGGGCGCTGCGAGTTAGAGCCCTTTCAGATGAGTCAGAGCTAGAGGAGTACCAGCTACAGGGAGTTGTAGTTTTTGGTTCTTACATACAGATGTTGTACTTCACTGGAGCGAGTATTTTTATACCTGAATGCTATGTATGTATTGAACCATTGTTTTTATTTATACTTTATTCCGTTCCTAGCAGCTCTGTACTACTGGGTGTAGTATTGTACGATTACAGGTACAATTACTGTTTCGCTTTGTATATAGAGAAAATTCCTATATATACGTGGAATAACCGACATTTTTATCTTAATAAAGAAACCCTTTTGTTGACAATGTTATTGTGTGTAATTAAATCACAAGAGAACTCGTCAAATTTCAGGTCAAAACGAGCTCAAACGAAAAAGTTACGCGACCCGAAAAAATGACTTAAGTGAATAGTAACTCTAGTTTTCCGGATGAGCCGGGAATAGAGGATGGGTTCAGGTGCGTACAGAACTCCGAATATAGGACTTCAATAGCTCGTTTCGAACGGCTCGACTATTCTGGAACCAATGCCACTGACGGAATTGGATTCTGATGCACGGTTGTCGAGAAAAGGGATTTGAACGGTTATACATATATAAAGTTATAATTGGAAATAATGGAGAAAGGTAGAGGGATTGGTTCTTCACGATTCGGAGACCAAATCGATCGAGGTAAAATGTTAGATTCGATGTCTCCGACGTGCTGAACGCGCTGGAACGATCCGATCGGAAATCCGACTGACGGATCTCCGGAAAATTCGAAAAGAATGCAAAGGGGTCAAAATCGCAAAACGGCAAAACGCGAAAAGTCTCTATATTTTATGCGCCGAAATGCGCGAATTCGAATGTCGAGGGGCTTATACGCGTATTTCATCCGCTGGCAGGGACTAGAGATGAAATAGAGCGAGGTGGAGGGCTAAAATGCAAAAATGCAATTGTGTATAAAATAGTGTTTTAGGGTTTTCATGGACCTAACCCTAACCCTAGCCTCCTCAACTTCTCACAGCCACCCTACTCCCTCAGACCCTTCCTCTGCCTCTTCGTGCGCGCGCCTCCGGCCGCCGGCAAGCGCCCCGGCCGCCGGAAAAACCAGCACAACACCTTCCTCTTCCTCCCCCTTGGCCGAAACATCCACCTCTTGGCCGAGAGAGAGAGGGAAAGCCCAGGAACCCTCTGAATCTCCTTCCCTGGCAATGAGGAGTTGCCGGCGCGCTTCCCCGGCTGACCCCGGCGTCCCTGAGCGCCGCCGCCGCCATTGCTCCCTGCGGCTACCCGGTCCGAGCGGACCCGAGCTCGGGTTTCCGGCTGCCGCCGCTCCGCTTGGCCGCACCGCCTCCGTGACTCCGGTGACCCGGAGACCTCCGGCGCACCTCCCCGACGTCACCGAACGGCTGCCGGCCGCCGCCACCTACTGCGGCCGCCTGGGATCCGACGCAGACCGAGGAGAGCCTCCTCGGCTTTCGGGCATCGCCGCCGCCTGCGAGGGAGCATCGACTTCCTTCGGCCTCGGTCTTGGGACCATCGTCGTCCGGCGTTCCTCGGCCCGCCGCGCCATCTAACCCGAGAGGAAGAAGAAGAAGCTGATCTTCTCCATCGCGCCTCCGGCCATCCTCTGCCGCCGGCCACCGTGTGCCGTGGACCTCTCCGACCTGGTGCTCCCTTCCCCGGCCGGACCGACCGCCGCCAAGTCGCCGGCGGCCAACCCTAGCTCCCTCGGGTCAGGTGAGTAGTGTTTTCATTAACAGCACCTAGTCTAGGATTTTAGGCACGATTCCCGAGGCTACAGTGGGTCTTTTTGACCAAGTGAGGTGAGCACGGTCATCGCCTTTTCGTGCTGAATGCGATGCTCACATCCGTTTAGAGTTTTGATGCCTCGTTTAGCGGGATAATAGTACTTTACGCGCCGTGCGCAGTGTTTACAGAACTTCGCGTCGCTCGTGCGAGATCTACTGTGACCGAAAGTGCTCCGAAGGGTGAGCACGGTCTCCGGCACGTCGAAACCTTCCAGTGACTGCGATGGCTCGATTTATTGAGCATCGGTTTGCGTGCACGGCCCATAATAACCCTAATTTTACATGAAATAATGCGATTTCATGATTGTACAGGGGTTTTTATGCAATTATAATTTATGTGGTTGCTATAGGCAGTGTGTACGTGCTGTGGGTACCCCCTGGACTGATCGTCCAAGGTCTCAAGCCTTTACGGAAATCGAAAAGCGATTTCCGGAACGTTTTTCGGCAAAAATTCGCCGGCGGAAACGTGTTTACGGTTTGGATTTCTTCCGACAACTCTTAGTAGATATTTACAGTGTCGCCGAGCCTTGTTGGCTGGTCACCCGTGTCGTTTCGTAGGTTGGGAACGACGGGTGAGCGACAGTGGAGTTCCGGTACAGTTTTCGGGACTTCCGGGTGCTTCGGCAATCGGTTTTGGGAAACCGATTCCCGTGGGTTCATTAGTTGAGCTTCATAAATAGTAGTATTTGTGTTGGAGGGTTAGATGCTAACCCGGTGGACCCTCTCGTAGGTCCAGTTGCTTCGCTTCCACAATGATGCATCTTTTGCTTGTACAGGTGGGTATCTCGACTCGCCGTCCGTTCAGTGGTGCACGCTGGTGACGTTCCTTCCACCTTACTGTTTATATCATTATCGTAGATATATCGTGCATTTTTACAGTATTACTCTACTCAGTGTTTTCATGCTTAGTACCATGTGTAGGAGTAGAGTAGTTTGCTTCTTGTCAGCCTATGACATCTGTGACCTGTTCGATCAGTTTACTTCAGTTTACACAGTGACCTTGTTGTTCGGTTGACTTTTGACGACCTTTACGGTCTGTGTGCCTTTAGAGGCAGGATTATCGGCTTGTTGCCGACGTTTGGCTATTGAGCATATCAGCATCGATCGCCCGAGACACATACGCATTTCACGAACACCAGCGGTCTGATCCACTGCAAGAGGGTGTACTTTTTCCGGAAAAGTGGTTTGGGACTGGTCATATTGGACTTGCCAACCCGTGAGCTCGAACAAGATCGGGTTATATGCACCCCGTGGCCTAGCGATCGATCGGGTTGTACACAGGTAGAGTGACAGTGGGCATAGACCTGAGGTCTACGGACCAAAATGGCAGTTTACAGATTGGGTATTTTTGTGTTTTCATACCGTTGATGCATATTTACAGTAGCTGCTGTTTCATATCTATATATATCTCTCCTTTACTTGTTTATCATAGCTACTGTACTACTATCTTCTCCACTTGTGTTTATCTCCGTGAGGTATCCACTGGGAGGGGGAGACATGTTTACATGTTCTCACCCCTCGCCTTCTTTTCAAGTGACGTTGCAGGAGTTAGTGGGACAGCTGGTGAGGAGCGGGTCTAGTTCGCGATTTAGCTCCGTCCCTTCGTTGGTTATTTCTTACCTTATCCTTTGTATAACTTAGACTTTTATTATGGTTCAGTTCAGTTCTTACTTTTGGATATTGAGATGTTTAGTTGGTTTTATAATGTAATAAAGAATACGGAGTTTGTGTGATAAAATGGTTTTCTACCCCTCGTGGTAGCGTGTTTTTAAAAGAATGGATTTTCCTTGTGGGAAACAGTTTGCAAAGATTTTCTTCTATGTTTATCAGCTTATACATCTCTTAGTTGTGAACCTGTGTGAATGGTTGAATGAATAATAATAGCTGTGTTATATTCATTTAGTTTGTGGTTGCTTCCTGGTAGTTTACTACACTCTGTACGTGTGCGACGCCTGCTGTCCTGCTGTCCCACTAAGACCTGCAACGTCACCTGAAAAAGAAGGCGAGGGGTGAGAACAAGAGGAGATAATAGTAGTAGTACAGTAGCTATGATAAACAAGTAAATGGAGAGAGATATATAGATATGAAACAACAGCTACTGTAAGTATGCATCGAAAAGCTGATAAAGTAAAATACCGAATCCGGAATCGCTCGTTGGTCCTCGACCTCAAGCCTATGCCCCGTGTATCTCAAAACCTGCATTCTACCCATATCAACCAATGGTCGCCTATGGGCTCACGGGTTGGCTCGTCCAACCACCTTTCCGGAAAAGAACACATCATGGTACGGTGGATCAGACCGCCCGTGTTCGTGAACTGCAAAATATTTTTTTTTGAGGTATATGGTAGCCGATATCTCTTCCAAAGTGACATATTATTGCAAGTCACAGTTTAAAAAAAAATTAAATCTGAATAGTCAAAGAGGAGTAATGAAAGGTAGTGCAAAATAATAAGCATAGAAATACCACTCTAAAAATAATTGGCAAATTAAAGGTCAAAAGTTCACCCTTGGATAAAAGGATGTAATTTTTTTTTTTTAGGTTGTCCAGATAATAATGCTCTTTGTTGAATAATACAAGACGAAAATTAGAGATTAAACTGCTAAGTAAAAGTTGAAGAAGTGAGTTGTCAAATAAGAGTTGCTGAGGGCCACTAAACATTATTATTATATACTATCTGGAATGAGTAATACCATAGCTTTAACCCATTTTGGATGATAAATCTTACAACAAATCCTTTCTTCAAGAACTAATTTTTCTCTCACTCATCACATTAACTTTTCTTAATACGATTAATTTATTTTAAACTTTTTTAAACTCTGATAAAAATAAGATGACAACTCTTGAAGGGGCCGGGGTCTACTCCCTGTAATATTTGTTGGGTGTAGACTAGCACATTTCTCTTGTGGAAGTCCCAAGTCCCAAGTCCCAAGTCCCAAGTTCGGAGGAGCATACATACACACTGTTATTGTTACTAGTTCCTGAGGAACATCAACTCCAAATTAAAGCTGGAGAATAAATATCCCTTCAAAATCCACTTATTATTAGTGAAGCTTTGCCTGTGTGCTAGATCTCACTAGTTTGCTCCCTGGAAGGTTTCTTACCATAGCTTTAAGCATCAAGAAATGAGCCTGCCGCCGGTGTTGCTTCTCGTTCTATCCCTCTCCGTTACCGCTCTTGGTGCTCAGGACCTTGATGATGATGGTATCGTGCCCTAGTACCTTCTTTTTTCTTTTTTTTTTTCTTTCTTTTTATTTATTATTTAGTTTATTTTTCTCATATGGCAGCTTAGCTTTAGGGTTCTGGGCTTGATACTGTGTGGCTTTTTGTTTGTATAAACCCCCTCGTACTAAGTTAGAGAGGTTTAGGGTCGAAAGCTCTGGTTACCTTTTTTGTTTTGCAAAAAATGCCTTGTCAGTTATGTTGCATGTTTAAACGCGCATTGGTGAGTTTCTTGATACAAAGTTTTCTTTTCAAGTTTATTGCAGGGGGACGAGTGTTGAGAATTTTCTTTTGGGGCTTTCTGTCGAAGATGTGATGTCTATTACTCTGAAAATACTTTTTTTGTGTTGCTAAACATCATTTCTGTTGGTTTTCTCTCTTCTCCGACTTTCTTTGCGCAACAGATCAGCTCTGTATTAATGTAGTAAACATTAATTTACCATGCAACTCTCTGTCTCGGTTAGGGGGCTTCTTAGGAGAGAGCACACGTGCACGTTGTTCTTATCCTTGTGTTTAATTTCTGTCTACATTCTATACTTAACCATCTCTCTCCACAATTGTTGACTCATTCGTCTCCTGCAACTTAATTTACAACACAACACATTCTCTCTCTAACACTAACACGCTCACTCACTGCGAGGATCCTACTTTAGCATGGCTTTTCCGAGCAATATCATCCGTCATTAATTAGTGCTTCTCAAGGTTTGAAATGTGTAGCTTAATCTCTGTCGATCGGCAGTCTTCTCCAGTTGAAGCGGAGGAGGAGAAGCAAGCTCGCTCGAAAGCACTTCATTTTTTATTTTTATTTTATTTTTTTATTATTATTTTTTTTCTGGTAGAAAAAAAAAAAAAAAAAACAAAAAAAAAAAAGATGAGATGAGGAAAGGGTTCTGCATGCTTGTGGGCAATAATATAATTAATGATGCGTGCAGTCCCAATCCCAAACTGGGCGTGACGTGACTAACACTCAGCTCCTCTGCTTCGTTTTCGGCATCAGGATTTCTTCCGAATGGCAACTTCGAGATCAGCCCGCGGAAGGAGAGGCTGAACAAGACGGTGATCGTGGGCAAGCACTCCCTCCCCAACTGGACCATCCACGGTCTGGTGGAGTACGTGTCCGGCGGGCCGCAGCCCGGGGGGATGTTCTTCGCGGTGCCTCACGGGGTTCATGCCATCCGGCTCGGCAACGACGCCTCCGTCTCCCAGAACATCACTGCCGTCCGCCCGGGCGCCCTCTACTCCCTCACCTTCAGCGCCACGCGGACCTGCGCCCAGGACGAGGTGCTCAGGGTCTCGGTGCCGCCCCTCGCGGGCGACCTACCCATCCAGACCCTCTACAGCAGCACCAAGCCCGACACCTATGCATGGGGATTCAGGGCTTTTAATGCCACAGTGCAGGTCGTCTTCCACAATCCCGGCGTGCAGGAGGATCCCGGGTGCGGGCCCCTCTTGGACGCCGTTGCCATTAAGGAGCTCTTCCCTCCTTTCCCCACCAGAGGTAGTAAGAATATGACACACAAAAATCTAATGATATTATTATTATTATTATTATTAGGATTATGCTATTATACTATACTATCGATAGCGCCAAATATTTGGTGCTACCTAGTTTTGGGCCATTGGATGAAAGAATATGCGGGTAAGATGATAATGATCCCCTGGGATCGAGTGGGGGCATGGTTTGTTGAATAATTTAATTTCACGGATGGAGATGATCATAGCGTATATCTCACGGCAAAAAATTTATGATTTTTGGTACTATCGATAATATAGTAGCCGGATTATTATTATTGTTATTGCTATTGTTATTAGTAGTTTTAAGACCATTCGTTATCTACCAGATCGATTTGTTGGACAACACGACATCGAGTCCTAAGGCTGGGTTTTTATTCTCAAATTGGATATTTCGTAGGTTAATAGCCGTGCAGGTGGTTTCGACTACTATTATTTATTTCCCAGAGCGTTTGACAATTAGAAAAGTCTGAAAGCTTTTCCTGTGGTAGAAATTAAAGCAGAAATGTAAATCCTGAGACCCATAATCAGAAACTCCTACAGCTTCTATTTCTATTCAAAGAGAAGTTATTAGAGGAATTGAATGCTAACATAATGTTTCTCCCAATAGCACAGCATCCTACTATACTAGAACCAGACGAGCCGTATATCCCCATTTGTTGCGTCCTCTTGTAGCTGTCGTCGCAGTGCACATGGCATGTCTATTTGACCTTGCGATGCTGAAAATATTGTTGGACTATTCCTATTGAATCAAATTTGTAACTAACAATTCGCTAGTAAATTTTGTAGCTATTTATGTTCTTCCGCTATGCTGCAGATAACCTGATCAAGAACCCGAGCTTCGAAGAGGGTCCCCATGTTTTCAAGAACTCAACATCCGGTGTCCTTTTGCCGCCCAAGCAGCAGGACAGCACGTCCCCGCTCCCAGGGTGGATCATCGAGTCCCTCAAGGCCATTCGATTCATAGACTCCCCCCATTTTGCGGTCCCCTTTGGACAGTACGCTGTGGAGCTTGTGGCTGGGCGCGAGAGCGCAATCGCCCAGGTCATCCGAACCGAGAAAAGCAAGTTCTACAACCTCACTTTCGTGGTTGGCGATGCAAGGAACGGCTGTCATGGGTCGATGTTGGTTGAAGCCTTTGCAGGTAACGGAACCGTGAAGGTGCCTTTCCAGTCCTACGGGAAAGGCGGGTTCAAGGCAGCAAGCTTGAAGTTCACAGCGGTTGCTAACAGGACTAGGGTGACCTTCTACAGTTCCTACTACCACACAAAGGTCGACGATACTGCATCTCTCTGCGGGCCAGTGGTGGATCAAGTTAGGGTTTACCCTATCAATATCTGAGACTATTTAATTACGTATGCTGTGAAAGGGGTTTGGTGAGTTTGGATTGCAAGGTTTATCGCAAGGTTCGTGTGGTTTGTTTGGTTGACATTTCTATGTTTGAGTTGTTTGAGTTGCTCTGTGTGGATCAGCTAAGAAAGTAAGTTGGTTTCTTATTAGCACGAGATGTCTGATCAGCTGCGAAGTATTTCAAGATTTGTGGTTGCATGTAGATGTAGGGGCTGTCTCGCCGGGAGCTCAGACTACAAGCCGGGAGCTCAGACTACAAGAAATGAGCTATATAGCGGCAGTTATTAACTGCCGCTAAAGAGCAAAATACCGTCACTATAGCAATAGCGGCAGTTTTAAAATTGTCATTTATAAAAGGGTCGCAATTTGATTTAGCGACTGCGGCAAAATGCCGATAATATATAGTGGCAGTTTTTCTTTAATATTGCAGCAATTTGACAAATTTGACAAATGCTTCTATACGATTAAAATTTGCTAATTTTACGAATAATTAACGACAAATTATTCACTCTCTGTATTAATTCAAATAAAAAGTCACAATTCTTTAGTCGCCGCTGTATGTTTGAAATTTGTTAAATTCATCGATTTCATAGTGGCAATTATTTTTCCGTCACTATTTATAAATAAAATATATGATTGACTTTTAATTATTTGTTGTAGTTCAAACTAATTCTTCTGCCACTATATTAATTAGCTAAATTTAATTTGTTAATTCAATTAAATTTTTACAATTAATTTCTTATTAATTATATGTTACGACAAACATACAAATGGAAATAAAATGACGAACACAAATAACAATTAAACCACAATCAGAAAAGAAAAAACACACAGATTTATGTGAAAAATCATTAGCAGGGAAAAACCACGGGCGAGGGAGAAGAGAACTTCACTATCAAACGAAAGGAAATACAATGTTCTGATCATTACAACCGACCACGATCTCACGCCTCTAAGGGAAAAACGAAAGAGAAAAAAACTCAACGGGTTTCGGATCCGATCTGATCTGTACCGTGGGGGGCGGCACACTGACATTCATTTTCCTTCACAATTTTATTTTTCCAATTTGGTCGCACCGCGAAACTGTCGGCGAGTCGAAAAAATCCGAACTTGAGTCGATTGACAATTTCGAGTCAAATATAACATTATAGCTTCAAACTATTTAAAATAAGTCAAAAACAAATAGTGTCGCCAATAAATCAGTAATTATCTTACACATTAAAATTTTCAAATAGATACGTTTCAATCTTCATAAATTACAAAATAGACAACACACGCGTATCATCGAGAGACACATACACACACATACATCATCGATCTTTCACATATAGTTAACAGTATATATGATTAAACAATATAAAATGTGAACCATTATATTTCATTCAATCTAAAAGTACCATCAATTAGTTCAATCATTTATGAATGTCAACATACCAAATAATTCAAATAATTAACTAAATAACAAATTTATTAGTAATCACCAAAAAATAAAATAATAAAATAAATTCTTCTAGGAGCACGCTAGTAATACTTCAATGTCATTCACCTACGAATACTTGACCTGCAAAAAGAAGACAAATTACAAGTCTTACTTCTGCCAAGTTTTAATTTGCGAAAAATATTTAAATAAGAATAATATAGTTACAGAAGTTGAAGGTCATGCAATATTCTGAAACGCAGCATCTTCAATTGTTTTCAACTTTCCATAGAATCTAATTAAGTTTTTTGATGGAATAATTGGTACTTCAATATAAACTTCCCAAAACTGAGTCCCCAGTCTTTCGCCCCCTACTTGTGTAAATGAATTTTTACTTATAAGTATCCCTTGTGCAAGGGTATGATAAGGTCTGTATGGACTTTTCAAATAAATTTCAGTTTTTTTCTATAAATTTATGAAGTAAATGGCATAAGTAAACAAATTAGAGACATAAGCAAATAAATATAATTTTTTTCTTCCTTATAGCTATATTTCACATGACACAAAATAAACAATGATCTAGCAATATGTGAAGGACTTTAAAATATATACATAAATAATTAAAAAAATGAATTACTCTTTATAGCATATATTAAAAAAATGAGTTCCTGCATCCGCAGCGTAAACAGTCGCTGCTTCAGATACAACCTGTTCGTCAAGGATTTGGTCATGTACAGATGTTCCAATTTCTTCCACAACTTTGCCGGTGTCGTCTCGCCGACTACGTTGTAAAGAACCTCATCTGCTAATAATAGATGAAGCGTACTCAGCGCCTTCCGCTCCATCTTCGTCCATGCCGCATCCGTGATCTCCGCCGGCTTCGCCTCCTTTCCGTTCAACGTCTCATCTAAATCTTGCTGTACGAGGATCGCCCGTACTTTAATTTGCCATAAACCGAAATTGTTCTTGCCGTCGAACTTCTCGATTTCGAATTTCGTGGCCATCTCCGTCGATCTCTCCCGCAGATCGGTAACCTTTAGCTCTGATACCAATTGTTGGGAATCCGGCACTCGCCCCGGTACCGGATCTCGTGAATCCGCAACCCGCTCCGATACCGACTGCTGTGGATCCGGTATCGATTGTTGGGACTCCGCAACGGAAACGTCGAATCGGGTTTTCACCATAAACCCGTCACCTCAGCAATCATAAAAGAGAGAAAAACCAAAATAGAAAATATGCGGGAAAAATAAGATTCACTAAATAAGAGAAGATTACACCTGACTCCTCTTCTGCACAGAGTAGCTACAACTCGAGCCCTCTTTCTTGAATCTTTCCTGCCCTTCTCTCGTCTTCTATAAAACTACAAAGAAGACAATCCTCACATGCACCCGTGCACAAGGTGCACTAAACACATTAGCATGCTCTCTCCCTTTTTCTCTCTCAGGTACGACACAACCCCAATGGGTTTCTCTCTCTGCCGTACAGCTCTCACAGCCACTTTGCTTTTTTCTTGGCTTGACTAATTTAATTAGCCCCAATGCTCTATATATATAGAGCCCACATAAAGTACCCCAATCCTAATATATTTAGGATTTCTACTCTAATTAATATATAAATCTATCTTAATTTCTATCTAATAGATTTAAATATTAATCCTAATCTAGTTAGGTCTATCCTCTAATTAATATTTAAATCTTAATACATCTCCAACAGATTTAAATATTAATCTTATCTAACTAGGATTCAATTACAAATCTAACCAAATCCTAACAATCTCCAGCTTGGTTTGATTTGTAATCTTCAATAGCTGCGTCGAGCTCACCATGCAAGCTCCACCTTGAGCTTGCCTCCTCCGCTCGATGTCGCCGCAACCGTCGCTTCACCTCGAGCGACTTCACCTCCGCGAACTTTTGGAACCCAAATCGTCTTCGCTCTCGTTCTGACTATGCTCCCGTTCAGAACGTACAAGTTCCCACGCTTGTTCGCGTCGCACACGACCCGATCTCGTTTTCGGACCCTCATAGCTCCACCTGAAGCCGAAAAATCGCAACCCTTCGAGTCCAACGCGCCTAACGAGATCAAATTCCGCTTCAATCCAGGAATATGTCGAACACCCGTCAGCGTCCTCACGACCCCGTCGTGCATTCGGATCTTCACCGTGCCGACTCCCAAAACTTTGCACACCGTCCCGTTCCCCATCAGAGCTTTTCCACCGTTAATCGCCTTATAGGTGGCAAAGGACTCCTTCGGGCAAACGTGAAAGGAACACGCCGAATCGAGCACCCACGCATCATCCGAAATTTTCGCACTTCCGGTCGCCGCATATAGCACGTCAGGATCGAACATCTCCGATTCTACCGCTTGCGCCGTCACTGATACCGTCTCATCCTGGTTCACGACAGTTTTCTCCTTCTGCCACTTCAACTCTTTCAGATCATCCTGAAGTTTCTGAAAATTGCGCTTTATATGTCCTTTCCTGTGACAATAAAAGCACTCTACCTCGGATAGTGACTTCTTCTGTCGATCTCTGGTCGCCTCCTTCTTCGCTCTCACCATCAAAGCAGTATCCTGGCTCTGCATGCCGGACTCCTGAGTCATCTTCCGCATCTCGTTCGAGAGAAGTGCCGCCGTGACCGCCTCCATGCTTATGGTCTCCTTGCCATAAAGCAACGTGGTCACCAGATGCTCATATGCCGCCGGTAGCGAAGATAGTAAAATTAGCGCCTTATCTTCGTCATCCAGATTGACTCCAATATTGGTCAACTGGGCCACCACCTTGTTGAACTCGTTAAGATGCTCATGAAGGCTCGCCGGTTCCTGCATCCGCAGCGTAAACAGTCGCTGCTTCAGATACAACCTGTTAGTCAAGGATTTGGTCATATACAGATCTTCCAATTTCTTCCACAACTTTGCCGGTGTCGTCTCGCCGACTACGTCGTAAAGAACCTCATCTGCTAATAATAGATGAAGCGTACTCAGCGCCTTCCGCTCCATCTTCGTCCATGCCGCATCCGTGATCTCCGCCGGCTTCGCCTCCTTTCCGTTCAACGTCTCATCTAAATCTTGCTGTACGAGAATCGCCCGTACTTTAATTTGCCATAAACCGAAATTGTTCTTGCCGTCGAACTTCTCGATTTCGAATTTCGTGGCCATCTCCGTCGATCTCTCCCTCACATCGGTAACCTTTAGCTCTGATACCAATTGTTGGGAATCCGGCACTCGCCCCGATACCGGATCTCGTGAATCCGCAACCCGCTCCGATACCGACTGCTGTGGATCCGGTATCGATTGTTGGGACTCCGCAACGGAAACGTCGAATCGGGTTTTCACCATAAACCCGTCACCTCAGCAAACATAAAAGAGAGAAAAACCAAAATAGAAAATATGCGGGGAAAATAAGATTCACTAAATAAGAGAAGATTACACCTGACTCCTCTTCTGCACAGAGTAGCTACAACTCGAGCCCTCTTTCTTGAATCTTTCCTACCCTTCTCTCGTCTTCTATAAAACTACAAAGAAGACAATCCTCACAGGCACCCGTGCACAAGGTGCACTAAACACATTAGCATGCTCTCTCTCTTTTTCTCTCTCAGGTACGACACAACCCCAATGGGTTTCTCTCTCTGCCGTACAGCTCTCACAGCCACTTTGCTTTTTCTTGGCTTGACTAATTTAATTAGCCCCAATGCTCTATATATATAGAGCCCACATAAAGTACCCCAATCCTAATATATTTAGGATTTCTACTCTAATTAATATATAAATCTATCTTAATTTCTATCTAATAGATTTAAATATTAATCCTAATCTAGTTAGGTTTATCCTCTAATTAATATTTAAATCTTAATACATCTCCAACAGATTTAAATATTAATCTTATCTAATTAGGATTCAATTAAAAATCTAACCAAATCCTAACAATCTCCAGCTTGGTTTGATTTGTAATCTTCAATAGCTGCGTCGAGCTCACCATGCAAGCTCCACCTTGAGCTTGTCTCCTCCGCTCGATGTCGCCGCATCCGTCGCTTCACCTCGAGCGACTTCACCTCCGCGAACTTTTGGAACCCAAATCGTCTTCGCTCCCGTTCTGACTATGCTCCCGTTCAGAACGTACAAGTTCCCACGCTTGTTCGCGTCGCACACGACCCGATCTCGTTTTCGGACCCTCATAGCTCCACCTGAAGCCGAAAAATCGCAACCCTTCGAGTCCAACGCGCCTAACGAGATCAAATTCCGCTTCAATCCAGGAATATGTCGAACACCCGTCAGCGTCCTCACGACCCCGTCGTGCATTCGGATCTTCACCGTGCCGACTCCCAAAACTTTGCACGCCGTCCCGTTCCCCATCAGAGCTTTTCCACCGTTAATCGCCTTATAGGTGGCAAAGGACTCCTTCTTCGGGCAAACGTGAAAGGAACACGCCGAATCGAGCACCCACGCATCATCCGAAATTTTCGCACTTCCGGTCGCCGCATATAGCACGTCAGGATCGAACATCTCCGATTCTACCGCTTGCGCCGTCGCTGATACCGTCTCATCCTGGTTCACGACAGTTTTCTCCTTCTGCCGCTTCAACTCTTTCAGATCATCCTGAAGTTTCTGACAATTGCGCTTTATATGTCCTTTCCTGTGACAATAAAAGCACTCTACCTCGGATAGCGATTTCTTCTGTCGATCTCCGGTCGCCTCCTTCTTCGCTCTCACCATCAAAGCAGTATCCCGGCTCTGCGTGCCGGACTCCTGAGTCATCTTCCGCAGCTCGTTCGAGAGAAGTGCCGCCGTGACCGCCTCCACGCTTATGGTCTCCTTGCCATAAAGCAACGTGGTCACCAGATGCTCATATGCCGTCGGTAGCGAAGATAGTAAAATTAGCGCCTTATCTTCGTCATCCAGATTGACTCCAATACTGGTCAACTGGGCCACCACCTTGTTGAACTCGTTAAGATGCTCATGAAGGCTCGCCGGTTCCTGCATCCGCAGCGTAAACAGTCGCTGCTTCAGATACAACCTGTTCGTCAAGGATTTGGTCATGTACAGATCTTCCAATTTCTTCCACAACTTTGCCGGTGTCGTCTCGCCGACTACGTTGTAAAGAACCTCATCTGCTAATAATAGATGAAGCGTACTCAACGCCTTCCGCTCCATCTTCGTCCATGCCGCATCCGTGATCTCCGCCGGCTTCGCCTCCTTTCCGTTCAACGTCTCCTCTAAATCTTGCTGTACGAGGATCGCCCGTACTTTAATTTTCCATAAACCGAAATTGTTCTTGCCGTCGAACTTCTCGATTTCGAATTTCGTGGCCATCTCCGTCGATCTCTCCCGCAGATCGGTAACCTTTAGCTCTGATACCAATTGTTGGGAATCCGGCACTCGCCCCGATACCGGATCTCGTGAATCCGCAATCCTCTCCGATACCGACTGCTGTGGATCCGGTATCGATTGTTGGGACTCCGCAACGGAAACGTCGAATCGGGTTTTCACCATAAACCCGTCACCTCAGCAATCATAAAAGAGAGAAAAACCAAAATAGAAAATATGCGGGGAAAATAAGATTCACTAAATAAGAGAAGATTACACCTGACTCCTCTTCTGCACAGAAAAGCTACAACTCGAGCCCTCTTTCTTGAATCTTTCCTACTCTTCTCTCGTCTTCTATAAAACTACAAAGAAGACAATCCTCACATGCACCCGTGCACAAGGTGCACTAAACACATTAGCATGCTCTCTCTCTTTTTCTCTCTCAGGTACGACACAACCCCAATGGGTTTCTCTCTCTGCCGTACAGGTCTCACAGCCACTTTGTTTTTTTCTTGGCTTGACTAATTTAATTAGCCCCAATGCTCTATATATATAGAGCCCACATAAAGTACCCCAATCCTAATATATTTAGGATTTCTACTCTAATTAATATATAAATTTATCTTAATTTCTATCTAATAGATTTAAATATTAATCCTAATCTAGTTAGGTTTATCCTCTAATTAATATTTAAATCTTAATACATCTCCAACAGATTTAAATATTAATCTTATCTAAATAGGATTCAATTACAAATCTAACAAAATCCTAACATATATATATATATATATATATATATATATATATATATATATATATATATATATATATATATATGACTCTTCATATTTCAAAATTTTTAAATAAAAAAAATTTTAATTAATTAAAAAAATAAAAAATATTAATGGGATCTATTAATATATACGACTCTTAATATTCCAAGTTTTTTAAATTAAAATAAAAATAAATTCTAAAAAAATATGACTTTGTAACGTCAGTTTTTAAGTTGTGGGAATTAATATAGTTTATAGATAGATATCAAAGAGTACAAATAACAACACAATAAAATATTATTAAATTAACACTAATATTTATCTACCAAAACAAACAGGATTAATATAGTAACTAATTAATTAGAGAAAAATTAATTAATGATGCAAATATGGAATTACAAAAAAAAAAAAGACAACTATAAAGGTTGCTATATATTTAATTTAGCGGTATATTTGCTTAAAAAATTTATTATTATATGTCCAAATACTTAATAAGTCGTTGGCCCAACCAATGCCCCAAAATGCTTGCAGGTTATTATTACTAGTGTCCAAGTCTCATATAAACTCAATGTCAAATCCATTCCCATTCGATGTGGGACTATCACAATATTACAACCTCTTCTGCGTCTCCAACACCTATCCGACGTGGGACTATCAAAGCCAATCATATGCCTAACGTCCTCACGAAACGAATCATTAATATTAAATTTCAAGAACACCAAAGATGCGAGACTGTCACACTATTATCCAGATCATTGCCGAGACTCGCCACACGTCTGTACCGCTTAACCCATTCATACTCAAACGTAATGATTTGGCCCACTGAAGAATACACAACTCGCTGGGGCCCAACCACCTACCTAAACGCTAAACAAGCTTATCGGTTGCCATTGCCTAAGTTCATGACGATCTCACAAATTAATAGGTTATGTGAGACCTGCCCACAAAGACGTCAACATCCGCACTCGCCTCACCGAGACTCCTACCACACATGTCCGAAATTCTGAACCTAGCCATAATTAAACGCATCCACTCAAACACTAAAGAATAATAATCGTCGCCCCGCCAATGTACCCCAAAACGACAAATTCCCGCCATTATTACTAGTGTTCAAGTCTCATATAAACCCAATGTCAAACCCATTCCCATCCGATATGGGACTATTCGGGTGTCACAACTATATAGTTTATTTCTTGTAGTTATATATATAGATCGATCGTGTGTGGATTTCCTACAATGAATTTTGCTCTGTGGCTACTTGTGGCCGGTTTTACAAGTTGTGCAAAAGATTTTATTCTTAACTGATAATCAGTTACTGTTCGCAGCTGGTGCTAGAGCAGCGAGCTAATACCTAATGGCAGAATTGGCAGAATTGTCGAAGACTCGTATAAATGAAAAAATCGTTTGATACAATGCGAAACATACTAGTAATAATAATAGATACCAGTTCAACTTAAAAAGTCAAGTCCATTACGTCTGGACCTATTAATATATATATTAATTCCTTTTTTTTTTAATTAATTATCCAATGTGGTTCTATTCACAAGTGAACTTTTAACAAATAATCCTTATCTATGACTGCATTCCTCACTAGATTTCTTGCCTAATTTATCTTGCATAGTTAGGATGCCAACTAAATTAGTTCGTCTCATGAAATCTATCCTACATCTTCTTCCACCTAAGCCATACGAAAAGCTGTTCGAGGAGAAACTTGAGAAATTCACAATGCTGTTCATCATGCATGTATGCCTTGTGCACCTTCCCTAGCTTAATTAGTTTTCTTTCCCCATTCCACCCTATTAGATGTGCTAACGAAGCGACCAAAAATGGACGATCGATAAGAATTTGATCAGTCCATCCCCACCTTATTAGAAGTAACTAACTAACGAAACGGCCAAAATTCAACAATAGACTAAACTTTGATCAGCTCATCCAACCCCCCCCCCCCACCCCCACGCGTGTTTGATTCAATTTCTTTTGGAAACTCGAAAAGTGCAGTCTTTCCAGACAGCACTCTGGAGCACTCTCTAGTTTCAGAACTTATTTCTTTTAATTTTGAATTCTAAAGAATTGTTTAATGCGGTTGCTTAACTACTTTGCACGAACCATATTTCTCATGGAGTTAATTTCCTTACCCATCGAGCATCAGCACAGCATCTTGGATTTTTTAATTTGTACGGTGGAGATTCAGCAAAAGAAAGCAGGCTCCTTTCTCTAGACAACTGTGGTTGGTATCACTTCACGGCCTAATACCAAGAAGACCTCATTTACACCCACTTGGTTATAAAAGAGTTTCTTAGCTAGACATGGATCGCAGGATACAACAACCCACCGTCAACTGTACAGCTGAATCATTCATAATAGCAAAACCAGTTTAAGCGCACAAAACAGCTTACAGAAGATCTGGCATCATTCTTCTTCTTCTTCTTCTTCTTCAGAAACATAATTAACAAGTTCCATCCACTACACTCGACCGGCTTCCGGCCACTATTTGCAATATGCACCATACAACCATTTCCATTTCTCCTTTGAAGCTATCTTAATATTAAGTTTTATTGATTTCCCTTGACTTCAAGGAGCATCTCCACTACTTTCTTCATCTTAGGCCGTTTTGCTGGGGCTCTATCAGTACAGAGTAATGCGACCTTCAGCACCGCCAGCATTTGTGTCCTCCAAGCAAAGGATACTGTGCTGAGCCTCGCATCCATTATCTGCTCTGGCGTCTCCCCTCTCACCGATGCACTGTGAACCCATTTCACCAAATCTATCCCTTCGCCAAATCCCTCGTCGGCCGGCAACCGGGAAGTTAGGATCTCAAGCAATACTACACCGAAGCTGTACACATTCCCTGGTACTGTTACTTGCATTGTATAGGCATACTCTGCTTGAGAAAAGATACATCAGTAAGTGAGCTCTAATTGTTAGCAATCTAAAGAGAATGTCCCCGTGTGGTACTGCTTTTCTATCAATCAATGCACTAATGGAAAAGGAAAATGGATTGAAAGACAAAAAATATAAATCACCTGGAGGGATATAACCGAATGACCCTGCGACCGCGCTGATACTGGCAGTTCCTTTTGATGGGTCTATAAGCTTAGATATCTCTATCTCCCCAATGAGAGCGCTGAAATTGGAGTCGAGGAAGATATTACCCGAGGAGATATCTAAATGAATGATAGCAATGTGGTGAAGGAAAGCTAATCCTTCCGCAACTCCAACAGCGATCGACAGCCTCCGTGGCCAATCTGGCTCATATTCAGCAGTAGCGGCCTTCTCATGAAGAAGTTGTGCAAGGGTTCCATTAGACATATGGCGGTGAAGCAGCAAAGCAACATCTTCATATATTACGTACCCGATAGGCCTCATTAGATTTGCATGGCTAAGGTTGGAAAATCTCTCAAGCTCCCTTATCATCTTGTTTTGATAATGAACAACCGTTCGATCCACTGATTTAAGCTTTTTTACCGAGAGCAGCAGACCCGACGGCATGACCGCCTTATAATTACTACTAAATGTCCCATTGCTTATCTTGTTTGAATCCCTCAGGGTTTCTTTCACTATACTATCGAAATCTATGGCCTGCTTCAAGCTATCGACAAACACATTTCCAGCCACTATCTGAGGTGCCACGACTACTACTCCCGCAACCATAGTAGCCTTTGCATCCGACTCTTGTTTCTCCCTTAACATAAACAAACCGACAACAACTGATACTGCAGCAAACACAGCTAGACCGGAGCCAACTACAGCTAGTATTATCTTGTAAGACACCTTATGGTGGTCTGCCCCATAATTAGTGTCAGCGCCACAGTTGGAATTCAGCGGATCACCGCAGAGCTCCTTATTGCCCGCAAAGCTCGACGGGGGGCTCTTCTGGAACGGGCCAAACACCGGTATTTGGCCACGCAATTGATTGTTCGAGAAATCAACCTCTATCAAGCTCATCATACCTTTGAGCTCCACGGGGACTTGTCCGGAAATCTGATTGTTCGACACATCCAGCGAAACCAACTTGTCGAGCTTGCCAAGTTCCCGAGGCAACGGTCCACGAAGATGATTAAAGCTGAGATTCAGCGTGATCTGTAGATTCCTAATCCTGCCGATCTCAGGTGGGATACTGCCGCTAAGAAAGTTACTACCCATCTGGAGCTCGAGCAATCTCCCACAGCTTCCGATTCCCGGAGGTATCTCACCGCTGAGAAAATTATGATCGAGCAGTAGAAATTGCAGCCTCGACATGTTGCAGAGGGTCTCAGGTAAGCTTCCGCTGAATTTGTTGTCGCTCAGGTCGAGCTTGCTAAGACTGGTGCATTTCAGGATCGACTTTGGGAATTCGCCGGATAGATTATTACTCGAGACAATGAGTTCTTGGAGACACTTGAGGTCCCCGAGCTTCTCGGGAAGGGTCCCCGTGAACCCGTTGGAGGCCAAGTTCAAAAGGGTGAGGTTCGAGCACTGCGCAAACTCGGGAACAATCTCGCCCCGGAGGTGATTGTTGTCGGCCTCGAAGTAGGTAAGGCTGCCGCCCACATTGCCGATCGACGCAGGAAGGGGCCCGACGAGCCGATTGTTTCCGATACGGAGATTCGAGAGGGACTTGCACTTGCCGATTGACTCGGGAATGCTGCCGTTCAACCCGTTCAGAGTGAGAATCAAGATTTGCAGACGCCCAGATGCGAAGATGCTCTCCGGTATTTCTCCTCGGAGCTGGTTGGAGTGCAGATTGAGCACCTCAAGTGGCGAAATCGATCCGAGATTTTTAGGAATAACACCACTCAAGCTATTCTCGTACGCAGAAAACACTCTGAGATGGGTTAAATTGCCGAGCCAATCGGGCACGGAGCCGGTCAGATTGTTCCCGGAGATGTGAAGCTCCTGCAGTCTCTCCAACTTGGCGAGCTCGTCGGGCAGTTCGCCGGAGAGAAAGTTGTTAGATAGATTGAGCGACTTGAGGCTCCGGAGGTCGCCCAACGAGGGAGGGATGGGGCCCTGGAATCGGTTCATGGACAGGTCGAGGAGCTCGAGGGAGGGGAGAGCTCCTCCTCCGCCGAGAGAGGCGGGGATGGGCCCCCGGAAGGAGTTGGAGGAGAGATCGAGGCGCTTCAGAGAGGAGAGGGCGGAGACGAGGGAGATGTTACCTCGGAGGTTGCGGCGGGGGAGCTCCAGGGCTTCGACGACGGATCCGTCGCCGCAGGTGACGCCGCGCCAGGAGCAGCAGTCTGGAGCGGCGGTGGGGTCCCAGTCCGCCAGCATCAGCTCCTTCTGGAGGGCCAGCATGGCGGGCTGCGACGATGAGATCATGCTGCTGCTGCTGCTGCTGGCGCTGCTGCTGCTGGTTGATAAAAGAAGAGCACGAGCCATCACAATAATAAGCAGAGCGGAGGAGCAGCTGGCCGGGAGAGAACCTCGTGCTGCTGCCATTTCAGCCGCCTGCCTCCTCGATCGTCACAGCTTTCAACACGGCTAAATAATAAATGGTGATCAGGAAGCCGCTCCTCCCTCCGTAGATCATCAAAATCTTTCCTTTCCTTAATTAAATTTGCCCCACATCAACCTCCCACCCCACCCCGAGGAGAGAGATGTTGAGAGAGACAAAAGGGGGGGGGGGGGGAACAGTCACAGAAATGGGAGCAGGCATCTATCCGGCCCCCTCTCTTTAGTCTTTACAGAGAGAGATCACAAAACTCTCGTTTTTTTATGTCCATAATAATATTGGTACTAGCAGCAGGAGGGTATACCGTGCTTCCCTCCTCCCACTGCAGAAATGACCCTCTCACCTCTCACCTCTCTCTCTCTCTCTCTCTCCCTCTCTCTCTCCTCTCATGCTATTATGCTAAAAGCAGCAAAAGCTTTCGCAAGAAATTATTCGTTGCACCTGGCGTAGCTCCCAAAACCCAATTAGAGATTCCTCGGAATCAAATTGATAAGATATTTTTTAAATATCCATATAAATTAATAATCAATCATAAGTTTGGACACTTCTTTCTTTACGTATTGAGTATATGTATTTGCTCACTATTATTTTTCTGTCTACCGAATTTTAAAATAATAATTGCATATCGAATAAGCATCATGCTAGAGTGAAGAGGGGCATGTGGGTTGATTTACATATGCACGGACATGGCTAATAGGATGCTACACACTTGGACTATAAAATTAATTAGTTTTTGGAGTTCAGAATAATAAAAATAATTTGATCACAGCAAGCAAGCGGTTCACAAGCAATTTCACAAATCTGGTGCAGGCAATGATTTCTCCTCTTTTGGTGGGAAAGGAGGGAAATAAAAAAAAAAAATTAAAGAAAAAAGTAGAGGCCAGAGGACCAGTGCTCGGTGGTGCTATGAGTTTGTCATTTGACTCATCCTACCTGCAAGCTTTTTCTAAAGCAAAGATGAGATTTATGCCATGAGAAATTGGGTTACTAAAATATTGCAGATTAAATATAATACTAACTGTACCTTTGTCTTAGGTTTTGTTAAATTTGAAGTACATGTTCAGAATATTTTAGACTGTAATGTGGCTACTGAAATCATCGTCAACATAAATTAATTCGTTGCTGATGTTTTTGGCTAAAAAAAGGGGCTAATTGCACTCTTTGTCCCACAACCCATGTATATTATTTTTAACTGTGATTTCAAATTCTTTTACTTACATTCAAATTTCAAATTTTTTCTTTTATTGCAATTCCTTTCCGGCCATTAAAAAAGGACCGTTAAACTTAACAGTCAGCGCCAAATAAATGCCTACAGTGCTAACTAATTACTCGATTTTAATTTAATTTATATTTTAAATTTTAATTTTACATTTAAAGTGTATTTTCAATTAAATTTAAAACTTCACGGTCATATTTTCAAATTCAAATTTTAATTTTAAATTTTGACCTTGGATTCGAATTTCAAATTTATATCATAACATCGAATTTGAAATTTAAATTTAATTCTGAGTTCAAATGCTAAATTTAAAATTTGAGTTATGTTTGAATTTCAACTTCAAATTTAAATTCAATTTGAAATTTGGATTTTTCATTTAATTTTTCATTCAAATCCAGAATTTGAATTCAGGTTTTAAATTTAATTTTTAAACTTTGATTTTGAATTTTAAATTCAAAATGTGAATTTGAATTTGTATTTCTAAATTAGATGTGAAATTAAAATTCAATTTTTTGAACTAAAATTTAAAATTTGAATTCCAATTCAGATTTTGAGTTCACATTTTAATTTCAAATTTAGATTTTTAATTCACATTCATGTTCTAAATTCAAAATTATAGTTTAGATTTTGAATTTAAAATTATAATTAAAATTTAGATTTTGAATTCAAATTTAATTTTCGAGTGAATATTGATTCCAAATATCAAAAGTAAATTGAAAATTTGAAATAAAAATTCTAATTCAATTTCAAAGTCAAATTCAAAATCTGAATTCCAATTCAAATTCTCATTTAGCTTTACATCAAAAAATTAGAGATTCAAATTCAAATTCAAAATTTTAATTTTTGATTTTCTAATTTAAAATTTTAATTTTAATTTTAATTTATAATTTGAATTCAAATTCTAAACTTATATTCAAATTTTGAATTCCAATCCAAACACAATTAATCCCAAAAAAGGTAGAGGACCAATAGTGTAGTTAACGGAAAAAAAAAAAAAAAGCCACCTTGGCACTTTGGCCATGTTTGGATGCATAGTTAAAAAACTCTATAAAATTTTTATTCTGCGGTTTTGGTTTAAATAAAATACGAAATCATGTGACTACAAAAAAGTCCCACGGCTTAATTTCTAAGTTGTTTGGATATATATCGTACAATTTTGTAGAATTTATAACAATTAACGTTTAAAATTTAAAATTCAAAATTTTAAAACAAAATTTTAAAAATTTAAAATTTTGTCACGCATTGGGGCCTAATTAGTAAAAGCCTTAGTATAAAACAGTACCATTTTATAAATCTGTAACACACTGGACTTACGCAAATTGCAAGGTTCGAGTGTTTGGTGTGAGTTCGGAGCCATTTCATATTTTTCGGAAGGTCGTTGACAGTGTTCCGACCTATGGCACGAGTCTCGAGAATAGAGGTTTAAATCTATGCATCAAAGTCCAAAAAGTTGGATTTTGGATAGCTCTCGGATTGCATTTTCGGAGCTTTGTACCGGTACACTTCTGATGGCTGTACCGGTACAGACTTGATGGTTGTACCGGTACACTTTGGAATTTGTACCGGTACACTTGGCAGCTTTCTCTCAAACCCGAGGCTTGGGTTTGCGCGCATAGTGGTTTGTACCGGTACACAGTGCAAAAACTGCAGTTCGTGCAGTTTGTAATTTTTGAGTTTTGGGAGGGCTTTTTGGGGATTGTTACCACATGTTAGTTAACCCCATCACCCCCCTCACAAAACTCCTTGTGCTGAGTTTGGAGAAGGTGCAAGGTAGGGTTTTCTCCCTTTTTCTCTCTAGATTTCCTCCCCCAAACCCCTTTTAATTTGAGGTTTGCTTTCTTTTCTTCTTCCTCTTCATGGTGGCTAGCTTGTGGACCTTGGAGGAAGCTTGGATGAGTGGAGGAGAGCTTCTTGATGGATCAATCTTAAATCCTAGCCCAAGATAGCTTGGATTGGAGCTTGTTGAGAGGTTAGTACTCTAGATCTACTCCTCAGATCTCGTTTTGATAGAGATTTTGTGATGAAACCTAGTTTTGGAAAAACTAGGGTTTATTTTGGGGTTTCTTATTTTGGGACTTTTTGAACCTAATTGATGAGTGTAGAACTCTCCTTTAGGTTGGATTTGAAGATCCATTGGGTCAATTTGAGCTTTGGACAAGATCTTTTTAATCAAAGGTAATTTTTACCTCTTTTCCATGCGATTTTTGGTGAAATTGGTTAGATGTTTATTCGAAGCTTTTACCCTTTCTAGAAATTATCTTAGGGTGCTAGAAGCTTGGGGGGCAACTTCGTTCGGCGAAACGAAAAAGATTCGAAGTACATCCGGTGGGTTTGACCTCACCGAAATGGGTGAACTCCTTCTATGTCTTTCCTTTGGTTTAAAGACATGTTTAGATGTTTATTCATACTCTTTATGACATGCTTGAATTTATGAGAATATAATATGACCATGCTATGTATAGTGAAAATATATGCTCTATGTGGTAGAGACATACATGTAGAAGTGGGCATAGTTTGACTATAGTTGAGACTATACGTTTATACCACTCTAGGAAGCATGTTAGAGTATGATTGGTGAGATGAATCTTTGAGGGTACCTAGCGAATGGATTACATTTATAGCATCACACATGGTTACGACATTGCACTTGATTGAGAAAAGTAAATAGAACTTGATGATTGAGTAGAGACATACCACCCAAGTAGTTGTAAATAAGTCGTGACATGATTGATCTAATTTCCGACCGTCGAGTCGATGAGTGAGATTCCAAATTTTAGACTTGATGATTGAGTATCCCAAATTAGGGACCCTATGCTATGATTACGCTTGCTTGCCCTTGTGCTCATTCGCACATGCTTGTGAGGGTCGCTCCCTACAAGCCGGCACTCCGGAGTTTAGCCTTGCGACGATAGATCGCCGTGCGGGATTGGGCGCCAAAGTGGATTGCGGTGGCTTGCGTCTCTTTTCTTGCAGGGAAAATCGATGACCTCCACAGGCATGGCACGAGCCGGGACGTTACCACGTGTACGTTCTTTATAAATTGGATATTGAGACTTAACTTGTCATTGTACATCATCGTGATTGACGCATACATAGTAGATGTTCATACATATGGTTACTACCTTATACTACTACTTGATGCACGCATAGTAATTGGACATTATGGATCATTTTGTTATTGATAACATTAGTGGTAGTGAACTTGTATCTTTATGGACTAATATGTATGCTTAGTAGAGAACAATGAAAAGTATAGATTACCTTATGTAATATCTTGGACATTATGATTATGCATGTAAAAGGACATTGGAATACATTCAAATTATGCATGTTAATCAATATTGACATATGTTTGTACCATTAAAAGTAGAACATCATGAATATGATAATCAACTTATAGTAGAAGTATGACCTTGGTTAATTTCGTTTAAGCACTTGCTTTTTATTTATCGCTTCTTATTTTTCTTATAGCATGCTTATTTTAGCCTAGTGGAGCATTTCGCTGATTTCAGTAATTGCCCACTGGGAACTATTTTTGATAGTTCTCACGCCCTCTGTTTGTTGTTATTTTGAGAGCCATCCGCATCGGGAGTGGCTAGGGATCGAGCCAAGGGTATAGCAGCTAGCTAGAGCCCTACGGAGTTATTTTAGTTGGACCCGATATTATCTTTTCTTTTGTAGTTTTGGGAAAAGATGTATTTTGTATTTGCTTAGAGCTTTGTATTAGGTTCTGGATTTAGTTGTATACTTTTGTATCGCTCTTGTGGATCTTTTATGTTAGAATTTAGTGTTTTTATATTACTCGCTCTGATAGCCTTGTTAGGATTTCCCTCTATTCCTTTCTTGTTTTAGTAGACGCCTTGTGTGCATTGTCCTTGTTTGGTGTACACGGCGGGTCTGTGCACGCGCCGGCGGGCTTCCGCTCGGCCCGGTGCGTGACAAAATCAGAATTACGATTTTTTTTTTTATAGTCTGATCTACGTGACGTAAAGACTTGCCATAAATACAAATTTCCTCAGCCTATACGGATAGAGTTTTCTTTGTATTTGTACGGCGTGCCGATCAAACAATGTCAATAGGATCACAATTCACAACCTATATTCACTAAATCCACAAACAATCGATGCGATATATTTCCATAGAGTTAAGCATCCTTAGAAATGATGCATGCCTTTAAGCACTCCTTAGACGCTGGATGATGTGATACATAATACAACAATCATCCTATTTAAAAGTGCTCCCCACCTGAAATCTTTGTTTTTAAACTCCAATTATTCATCTATTCAAAATTATTCAAAATTCTTTTAAAACTGTTTTCCATACGAAAACTCAATTTTTGAAAACCAGCTATCTCAAGGGGTAGAAAACCACATGGCATGATTCTATAAATTAATATACTGAAATCCAGAATAACCCCGAGTACATGCATAATTGAAATCCTAAATTCATACAAGTTCAAGATTATTATTCATGCAATAATAATTTGATCATCTAACTTAACTATTCATTTATTTAAACTACGAAATACAGTAAACGAAACAAAACCAGGGTAAGGACCGCTAATGCGATCTAGCTAGTACGTCCTCCCGCTGCATCGTGGTTCGACTACTTGCCCGTGCCACCTGGGGAAAAGAGGGTAAGAAAGCACAAAAGGGTCGATTTGACTTGTCCCGCTGAGATGTTGCCCATGCTCGCTGTCTGGGTGCTCTCTGTCCAGAGCGTGATCGACAACCGGACGGTTCAAAACAGCGAAAAAACTCCTCCAATAGGTTGCTCCCGAAAGCGGTCGAGTCCCATGCGCATACCGGAGCTTCCTCGATTGCAGTGGAGGTGAGCATGGTGTTCAGCGGGTGACGAGAATCGCCGTGCTCACTTTCGGGAAGGTCGGGGAGCTTCGGAGTGTCGAAGAATATGAACGGGGCAAAACTGTACCTTAGGCTACCAAGTAAGGAGGGCGGTGACCCCGGCCGGCCGCCTGCCGGTGTGCGCGGCTAGGGTCGGTCACGGAGGATGAGGGAAAGCCTCGTGCTCCCCTTAACCGGCAGCAGGAAGCGACAACAGTTAGTAAAACTCGGTCAGCACACAAAGAGGTTGTAGCTCGGGTTCCACTGCGGAGATGGCAGCAGACGGGCGTGGTAGGGGCCTGCGGCAGCCGTCCTCGAGGACTGGAGGGTGGCGTCGAAGGAGGCCCAAGGCGGCGAAGGCAGTGCTAAGAAGTGGCGACCTCTACTCTGCCCGCAGCTATCCAAAGAGGCGCATGTGGCTTGTTATCACGCCCCGGGGCAAAACCTTTTCTTTTGAAAACCTGACCCCAAGGTATGCCAGATCCGCCACAAATATAGGGAGTCAACTGTTCACACGGACAGAGTCTCCCCTGTATTTCCACGCCGTCGCACAAGTACAAGATATATATCCAGGCTTACAACCACCACTAAATGAACATACAAACAATCAATATCTATATACTCATATACCATTCACCACAGGTTCATATACGGAGTCTTAATCATAAAATCAGGACTATCAGTTAAAATGTTTCCTATCCAAAAACTTGTTTTGAAATACTACGATACAAAAAAAAAACCACGAGAAAACTCTTTTGAAAGCTGTTTCCCACAAGAAAACTTTTTTCTTTTAAAACACGCTACAACGATGGGTAGAAAACCATTTTTCATTTCACAAAATCCACAAATTCTTTTATTACATTCATAAAAATCCACATATTCAAATGTAATAAAAACACTGAACTATATAAACTGTCTAAGCTATATCAACAGAATAGTAAGGGTAGAAACTAAACCGAATAACCTGGGTTGGAAGCTCTATCAACCGCTGCAAACATATCTCACGTCTCATCTCAACCCTCATCGCCCGCAATACCTGAAAAATGGTGGGGGATGTGAGAACATATAAACATGTCTCCCCTCCCAGTGGATACTACAAGCCGACAATGTCACGCCCAGGACTACACGTTCCCCGAGCACGCCGATAAATCCGCCGTATACAAAAGAATTTTTCTTGTATACGAAGCGTAGCTGTACCTGTATAACATACAATACTACAAACAGTAGCATAGAGCTGAAAAGACTATAACAAAACAGGTAGGAAAAACATGAGTTCTTTATACATACAAAGTACCAGATACAAAACTCTACTCGCTCCAGTGAGTTAACAACTGTATGTACAAAAACTCTCCAAACAAAATACTACTATCTGCAGTAAGGATCCTCAACTCAGCACTCGAAGTGTCACGCCCCGAGCCCGCCAATTCGGTCGGATTCGGCGCGCCGGCAGACCGCCGAACGGACAGGGTTTCTCCTGTACGTTCAAGGCGTCGCAATCAATACAATTACAAGAAAGTTCCAAACAGGAACAGTATTCAACATACAACGATTGCATAAGGAAGCTAGGTATCAAACAACATAAACACATCCTATGTTATTACATTCATTCCGCATACATTTTACATCACAGTTTACTTTACATTAGACTTCCAAATACAATCCACTTACTATTACATCATTTCACATGTTAGTTACATTTTGTTCATTGCCCTCTAGTCCCCCGCTAGTTATACGGCCCCAGGGTACTGCTACCTCTGGTCTCCTGGTAGGGCGCTATCTATGGAGCTACGCCCTTGCCTCGCGCTGCTACTGCGCCACTCACGTGTGTACCTGTACCCCCAAAAACAACACGGGGGTGAGAACTATTTGTGACGCACTGAACTTTTGCAAAAAGCAAGGTTCGAGTGTTGGATGTGTGAACGAAGCTTTTCCAGATTTTACTGGAGGGTCGTTGACTGTGTTCCGACCTATGGCACGAGTACCGAGATTAGTGGATGAATTTCAAGCACTAAAGTCCAAAAAGCTGGACTTTAGGTTGCTCTCGGGTTGGAAGTTCATGCCTTTGTACCGGTACAAAATGGTGTCTATACCGGTACAAAATGATGGCTATACCGGTACAAGCCAAGATTTATACCGGTATAGATGAGCTGCTGGGCAAACCCGAGGCTCGGGTTTGTCGTTGCTGCTGGGTTTATACCGGTACAACCGGATTTGTACTCTAAGATAAGCCGGCGCTTTTCGAAAATCCGAAATCAGGGCTTATTGGCATTTTATTGCTTCTAATATAGCACCCCAGCCCCTAGGGCTCCTCTCTTGTGCTGAGAACAAGGGAGAGAAAGGTAAGAGAGTTTCTCTCTCTATCCCCTTTGCATTCTTTTGGTTTTTGGGTGATTTCTTGAGGATTGATTACCCTTTTTGCTCTCTTTTGTCTTGTGGTGCTGCCTACACCATGGTTGAAGCTAGGAGCTTGATTTTGGGAGCTAGTTGAAGGAAGATCTTCAACTTTGGTGACTCTAGAGCCTTGATTAGAGCTTCTAAGAGGTAAGCAACTTCTCCATTTCCTTTAGATTCGAGTTTGGTTGCTTCTTTATAGTGAAACCCTAGATTTTGGGGAATTAGGGTTTTATTTGGGGCCTTTTTGATTTGGGGCCTTTAGATTCCTTTTGAATGGTTTAGAATCTTTGTTTAGGTTGCCTTGGGAGGGATCTAGCTTCCTTTTGGAATTTCTAAGAGGATTGTTGCTCATTTAGGTGAGTATTTCTTGACTTTGACCTAGATGTTTAAAGTTTGAACTCAAGACTTATCTCTTGAGGTTGTAACTCCTAGGATCTACTTTGTAGGGTACTAGGAGTAGGAATCGAAGCTTCGTTAGCGGTTCAGAGCGACGCTTGGAGCGACGGTGGGTTTGGCCTCACCTAGCATAATGAGAAATTCTCATTGGTGCTTATTTGCTTATGGTTAAATTAAAATTAGTGCATTTTCATGCTATTTGATTTATTTGTGAATTTTAGAATGCTTAAGATACATATGTTATGTGTAACGTAATTTTACTCTATATAGTAGAGACGTATGCATGTGAGAGCTGAAGTTTTGTAGCATTCTATTTGGAAACTTGAAACTATGTGTTTAAGAGAAATTTGACATGTGTTTGAGAACATAGAACTATGCATGACATAGGAGAAAAGCCCTTGTCATTAAGCGGTATTGGCTTGGCATCAAAAGTGTAGAATAGTGAGCTAATGTCATTAAGCGGCATTAGGCTCGTGAATGAACTTGACATAGATAACCTAGTGTCATGAGAACAATTGAACTAGACCTTAGGGTTACTAGTTACTATTTCCATGTTAAGACATGAGGTTTGGACTTGAGACTCGACTTTACTTGTTGCCATTTGTGCTCTTTCGCACATGCTTGTGAGGGTCGCTCCCTACAAGCCGGCACTCCGGAGTTGGCCTTCGCGATTCGTTCGCGCGTGCGGTGTTGAGAAACCTACGGGACCGTTGGGACAGACTCATTCCTTGCGGGGGATGTTGGGCTACCACGGTACTTAGGTGGCACAAGTTGGATTACTATGGTAAATCCTAGTGACAGGGAATTAAACTTGGACATTCAACTTTACTAAATGACAATCACTACTAGATAGGACTTAGTAGTTGGATTATGTGGACTTCACTTGAGTTATAGTATACTTGATAATGCTTTAATTATATTTTAGTATACTTGTTGGTTATAGTAAAACATCTCATTTTATATGTTGGAACGGGAAACTATGACATCTAATTTTGAAACATAGTTATGGTAGCATTTCTTTATGCTTTAATTGCAAGCTTAATTATATCGCGCTCTTACTCTCTTTTTCTTTTGGGCCTAGTGGTGCAATGGTGCAGGTCAGTAATTGCCCACTGGGAACTATAAATTATAGTTCTCATGCCCCTGTTTCTGTTTCCTTTTCAGTGCCTTCCGCATCGGGGGATGTTAGGGATCGCGGCAAGGGTGTTGCTTCGGGTTAGCGGCACTCGGCGAGGTTGATCGATAGGTGGTTACTTCTCTATTTCTGTTGTTTAGAGAGGTTGCGAGTTGTTCCTGTATTTAGAGAGACCACCACTTTTTGAGACAGCGTTGTATTAACCTTATATTCTTTTGGTTATGTTGTTAGTCTCTTTATGTTTTAGTCTACCTACTCTCTACTTGTTGATAGGACTAGCTGTATGTTGCTCTGATATTTATAGTTTTAGCCTATTGTATGTTTTTATTTCCGCTGTTTTTAGTAGACGCCTTGTATGTGTTGACATATGGCGGGTCTGGGCACGCTTTGGGGAAGGTCCTGCCGACCCCGGGGCGTGATACTATTATCCATAGTTCTCAGTGGGTACGACACCCAAGAGAAAAGCTCGACCAATAGGTCCAAGGAGGCACTGCAAATATGTTAGTCCAAAAATATATATAGATATATAACTTGCAACTAACATAAAAACATGTCTCACAATATGCAATATGTAACTCTTGCAATGATTCTTAGCTTCTTTTTAATTTATTGCTATTCTGTACTTTAGCCATTTCATAACTCATACCAGTTGTAACTCTAAGGTTTCTACTTACCTTAGCTCATGTCATTAACTTCTAAGGTTTCTATAACCCTAGGTTTCCATCTCAAGTCCAACTTGCTTCTAAGGTGTCTATTACCTTAGGTTCACCATACATATCACTAGCCCTCAAGGTTCTTTCTACCTGATTCCAGCTAGCCACCCGACTCGGCCACGAGTCAATCAATAGCGGATAATCCGCACCTTGCCTGGCTCGAGGTGAAGGACCCTGTCACTTGCACCTCAGCCTGCAAGCCAAGAACCACATCGCCCAACGGTCCGTCCGAAGGTCCGTGCACCGTGGTCAGGGATCCGCCAGTGGGAGAGGAACATGCCGCATACACCCATAGCCAAGATTCCATGATAGGGAGAGGAACATGCCGCATACACCCTAGCGCTCACTTGTTCTTGCTTAGTCACAATCCTCGAAGTTCTTCCGGTGGGAGAGGAACATGCCGCATACACCCGCGGAACCAGAACTATCGAGCTCACAATTACTGGGATTCCGGAATCCATTCCACTTTGCTTGAGGGTTGGCCTTAACCCTCAAGAGTCGACCCATTGGGTCCATTGTTCCTTACATCCTAGGTCCACTTGACTCTAGGATTCATTCTTTGTCACATAACCTAGGTTATCTTAACTCTAGGTTCAATGTCATTCTAGCCCGACCTATGTTTACTCACACTAGGTCCATTGCCATCGTTGTTCAACCTATGTCCTTGACACTAGGTTCCATGCCACTCACCTAGATCCATTGACTCTAGGTTTACTATAACCTATGTTCATTAACAACACTAGGTTAGATGCCACACTCCTAGGTCCATTGATTTTAGGTTTACTATAACCTATGTTCTTTACACTAGGTTAGATGCCACTCGATCTATATGTGCATTTAGTCCATAACTCACTGTAACATACTGGACTTACGCAAATTGCGGAGTTCGAGTATTCGACTTGAGTACGGAGCCTTTCCACTTTTCTGGAGGGTCGTTAACTGTGTTCCGACCTATGGCACGTATACCGAGGCTAGTGGTTGAATCCCAAGCACTAAAGTCCAAAAAGTTGGATTTTAGGTTGCTCTCGGATTGAGGTCTGGGGAGTCTGTACCGGTACAGCAAAAGTTGCTATACCGGTACAGCAATTGTTGCTATACCGGTACAGGTACCGGTATGGGACGGCTGATGGACACCAACCCGAGCCTCGGGTTTGGTTGTTTCGCAGGGTCTGTACCGGTATGGGATGGCTTGTACCGGTACAGCCTGGCAGATTTCGAGCAGTTTAAACTGCAGAGGTGTTTTAGCATTTTGTTGCTTCTATAAGTGTACCACACACTCCTAGGGATCCTTTTGAGCACCCTCATTGCAGCAAGGAGGTAGGAGGAGCCTCTCTCTCTACTCCCTTGTGTTTTATAGAGTTTTGGTTGGATTTTTAGAGGATTAACCCTCTCTTTTGCTCTCTTTTGCTTGGTAGAGCATATCCCCCCATTGTTGGAGCTTGGAGCTTGGTGTTTGGAGCCTTGTGGTGGATCAAGCTTCAAGCCTAGGGCTTTTTGATCTCGGATTAGAGCTTCTTAGAGGTATGTGAACGATTTCCTCCCTCTAGTTTCGAATTTTGTGGGTTTCTTTGAGATGAAACCCTAGAATGGGATTCTAGGGTTAGGATTTGGGGATTTTCGATTTAGGGTCTTTGGGACCTAATTGATGGGTTTAGAACTTTGGTTTATGTTGGATTGCAAGGACTCTAACTCCTATTTGGAGATCGAGAGAGTTTCCTTCGCATTCGGTGAGTTTTCCCCAACCTTTTGTAGAGTTCCTTAAAGTGTGAACTCAAGGTTTATCTTCTTAGCTTGTAACTCCTAGGGTGTGCTTTTTAGGACTCAAGGAGTTATTATCGAAGCTTCGTTAGCGGTTCGGAGCAACGCTTTTCGCACTTGGTGGGTTTGGCTTCATGAGCATAGGGGCAAATGGCTCCTAAGTGCTTATTCGGTTTGACTTAATTATTTTTAATGCATATTCATGCTAAATAGATTTATTATGAATTTTGAATCACTTAAAATGCATGCCTTATGTATGTTTAAAATTTGACTCTATATAGTAGAGGAATCTGGGTTATATAGCTGGCATGTGGGGGTGATTCCTGTGGGCTCCTGGGAGTGGGCACTTTATGATGTTATAGCTTAATTAATGTAGTTGTGAACATCGAACTATTGTTGAAACTTAGAAGAGCTTAAGTGTCATCAAGCGGCACTTAACATAGAAAACTATGAAACTGCAACATAGAGACTCGACATAGGCCTTTAAACATCTATTATTTCCATGTAGAGACATGATGACATAGAGATAGACCTTTTGGACACTTGTACATTCCATGTTAGAGACATGACGATTTGGGACATGTAACGAGTTTTGTGACTTTTGCCATTGTGCTCATTCGCACATGCTTGTGAGGGTAGCTCCCTACAAGCCGGCACTCCGGAGTTGGCCAACGCGTTTCTTGTATTCGCCATGCGGGATTGGGCGCCGAAGTGGATTGCCGTGGGACAGTCTCATTCCTAGCACTACTACAAATTCGTGATTTAGCGGCATTTACTCAGCAGCATTTATTTAAATAACGCTAATTAATATATTTAACAGCATTACTTGCTAAGTGCCGCTAAATTTAATAATTTAGCAGCAATTTACTGTTAATGCTGCAAAATAGAATAAATTAGCAGCATAAATTAGTGAATGCCGCCGAAGTTTCCAGCATTTTATAAAAAATGACACTAAATGTAATAAAGTAGCAGCACTTATTGCTAAATGCTGCAATATTTGCTCCAAAATATTTATTTAAATCATGTCAATTAATATATTTAGCAACATTACTTGATAATTGCCGCTAGATTTAATTATTTAGCAGCAATTTACTATTAATGTTGCAAAATAGGATAAATTAGCAGCATAAATTAGTGAATGCCGCTAAATATAATAAACTAGCAGCACTTGTTACTAAATATCATTACTAATTAATATATAATTATTAATTATTAATATATTTCTTTTTATTTAGAATTAAAAATTTTAAAATTAAAGTTTAAAATTCGAAACATATAATTTTAAAAATTAAACTTATAATTTAAATTTTAAAATTCTAAAATTTATATTTTAAATTTTAAATTCTAAAATTATTAATTATTAATTTTTAATTTTTTAAATTTATTTTAAATTTTAAATTTAAAATTTAAAACTATTAATTTTGAAACTTAAAAGTTCATATTTCAAAATTAAAAATTTAATTTTAGTATCTAAATTTAAAAATTTCAAATTTAAAATTTTAAAATTTTAAAATAGAAGACTTAAAATACAAAAAATTAAAATAGACATAACTAATAGTTGGTAGCGCAAGTGGTAAAAGGCTTAGTTGTTGATACTCGAGGTCTCAAGTTCGAATCCTAGTTAATTCAGATTTCTAACAAAGTTTAAGACGAAAAAAGATAAATGAGGCGAGTAGCATCTCAAAAAAAATAAATATAAAATTTAAATTTTAAAATTTTAATTTCTAAAATTAGATATTTGTATTAGCGGCATTATGTTTATATGCCACTAATAAACAATTTAAAATTAGCATTTAATCCTTTTTAGCGGCATATTCTAAATGACACTAATTGATATATATTAGCGGCATTTATAATAAATGCTGCTAATACTTTTAGCAACATTGACATAGGCAGCATTTGATGTCATATGCTGCTAAAATTATTACCAGCATTTGTTGATCATTTAGCAGCATATATAAATGCCGCTAATGACTACTTTTCTACTAGTGTAGGGTGGGGATGTTGGCTACTACGGGGCCATTAGGCTCGGCATTTGGGCTAGGCACCCTTCGGGTGGGCATTGGCCATATCGCCTTCGGGTTGGATCTAATGGTATTTAAACTTAATGTAGTTTAATGAAAACTGTGGACTTTGACTAGAATAGTAAACTTAAATCTTTTCCTATCAAGTTGGGAACTTTATGTTATTTATAACGCTTTCTATTCATGCTTAGAATAGCTTACTTATGCAAACTCATGCTAAGTAGAGATATTGTGTTTAGTAGTTTACATGTTATTTACATGTCGTTTATTATCGCTTATATTATCGTTTATACTTACTTGTTTCGTTTTGGGCCTAATGGAGCATGCAACTGAAGTCAGTAATTGCCCACTGGGAACTATTATTTAATAGTTCTCATGCTCCTTTTTTCTTATGTGTTTCAGAGCCTTCGGCACCGGCGGAGGCAAGGGATCGTGGAAAGGGAATCGCTAGCTAGTTATCGCAGCTTTTCCACCTTGTAGGGATTTTTCTCTCTTTTTGTACTTTGGTGAGATTGAGAGAGTTTTGTATCCCTATGTAGAGACTACCATGTACTTAGTTATAGTGGGGTTTGGATTTCTTTTTGTTGTACTCTCTTTATAGTTTATATTAGAGATTGGTACTTTATTTTATCTACTTCTTGTATGCTTCTTAGTTTAGAATTCTAGTTGTTATACTGCTCTGATGCTTCTAGATTCTTCTCATTTTGGTGGTTATTTATCGTTTTTGTTAGACGCCTTGTATGTTGTAGACATACGGCGGAGTGCAGGCACGTGCGGGCGCGGGCTTCCACATTTGGAGTCAGGGGGCGTGGCAGTTAAATTGGTATCAGAGCCTAGGGTTGAGTCTTCTTGTGGACCTAGCAAACCTTAGGCAGGTTGGACTATAGGATATAGGCTCGTGAGAGACGAGGTCTATTTAACTTGTGAGCGAAAGTATTAAGATTGGGTATCTTGAATAACTCTAGTAAGTAGAGTTGGATCGAAGTGTATAATTTCTAACTTCGCGGAGGGTTACGTTGGCGGCCGACAACGTAACATCGGGAGTTAGTAGTAAATGACACTTCCTTACTTTCGCATGATTTGGGTATTTATAGCATGAGCGGGGATGCGATTGCGTGAGCTTACTAACTTGCGCTTTTATGATGTTGTAGTGACGATGCCGATAACTCGCTCGAAATCTGTTGGGGCGGACAATGCGGCAACTTTTGAGGAGGTCGAGACCTACGCTACCTCCGGATCCGGCGAGGTCCGTGAGTTGAGGGCCGCTTGGCGGCCCTCACGGCTTTGGTGACGCACGAGCGGCGCGACGGCACGAAGCGCATGGAGGACCTTCTACTGCAGCGGGCGGCCGCGAGGGAGGCTCAGACCCCTTCACCGCCAGCACCAGCCGAGGTTGACTTACCGCGGCGCAGTCCCCGCGAAGCTCACACCAGACGACTCCCGTGATCGAGCGCGGGAGGAGGACCGGGACACCCCGCCTGTACAAGCATTGCCGGTGGCAGCGGCATTTCCAGTTATGGCTCAGGGAGCCGAGAGGGATCGACTCATGGGTCGCCTCTAGGAGTTTAGAAAGTGCAGTCCGAGGATCTTTGACGGAGAGAACGTCGACCACTGGATCGTGGAAAAGTGGTTGATGCACATGGAGAAGCTATTCCGTGACACATTTGTGGAGGAACGGGATAGGGTGTGGCTCGCCACCCACCACCTCGACGGCAAGGCCTACCGCTGGTGGATGAACATTCAGGAGAACCCCAGCACAGACTTGGCGGCTATTACTTGGTTGAAGTTCAAGGAACTTCTATTGTCACACTACTTCCCCGAAGCGGTGTCAAGAGACGGATGGAGCGAGCTCCGCGGCCTTACTCGGGGGATCGAATCGTAGCCGAGTACGAGAGGGAGTTTTCTCGGCTTCTGCATTGCGTGCCTTTCGCCGTGCGGGACGACGAGGATAAGGCCCGCATCTTCGAGCGTGGACTGCGACCGTCGATTTTTCGGTTTGTGCAGTCCTCTGAGCTTCAGACCTACAGACAGGTGGTGAACCGCGCGCTCACTGTGGAGAGCGGCGCGGCCATGGTACAGGAGAGACGCGAGGGCTTGGATAAGGGAAAGGGCAAGAGGCCCGCGGCCGAGGGTGCGAGCCAGACGCACTCTAGGAGGCCACCGAAGGATCCGAGGCACCAGCAGCGCAGTCGAGGCGCACCGACCCAGCGAGGAGGACCTGACCGACGCCGGCCTCCCCGGTGTGTGATCTGCGGTGGTCCTCACCACCCGCTGCAGTGTCCACAGCAGGCAGGCAGGTACTTCCAGTGTGGCCAGGAGGGCCACATCCGTACCAAGTGCGCGAGAGGTTCTTCACCGGCACCATCTTACGCATCGGCACACGGCTCTACCGGCCGCCGGCCGAGGGACCCCGTCGACACGATACGGGCGCGGCCGACCGTCCAGCGCAGAGCGAGGGTCACGACGGGCGCCGAGTGGGCGCATGTATGCCTGCGACGAGCGCGACGACTAAGGATGTGGTGGCAGGTATCATTTTACTTGATGGCATTAGAGTACGTGCATTATTTGATACCGGTGCATCACATTCATTTATAGATCGGCTGTTTGCCGAGTTGCATGACATCCAGTTTGTTCCTTTGCTACACCCTGGACGTATTGTTGTACCCGACCACATCGTGGAAGTGCGAGAGTATTGCCCCAGTTGTCCTATCCGGGTAGGAGATTGGACCATGCCCGTGGACTTGCGAGTAGTGCGCAAGTTGGGGGATTTTGACGTGGTTTTGGGTATGGATTGGTTGACTAGATATTACGCCTCCATCGATTGTGTTAATCGAACGGTTACTTTTAGAGAACCGGGTCAGGATGAGGTGGTATTTAGAGGATGCCAGAGTTCGCTTTTTGCGATGTCGATCAGTTCGTCTCGAGCTAGGCAACTCATCAACCGGGGATGCGTAGCCTATTTGGCTAGTATCGCATTGAGGGGTGAGGATGATACCCTGTCACGCCCCGGGACCCAACGGAAGCCCGCCCGGCGCGTGCCCAGACCCGCCGTATGTCTACAACATACAAGGCGTCTAACAAAAACGGTAATTAACCACAAAAATAAGAAGAATCTAGAAGCATCAGAGCAGTGTAACAACTAGAAGTCTAAACTAATAAGCATACAAGAAGTAGATAATTAAAAGTACCAAATCCACTAAAAACTAAAACAATAGGGTACAACCGAAGATCCCAATGTAAAACTATCATAATATATGGTGGTCTCTATAAGTGGATACAAAAAAATCACTCTCTCACAAAACACAAAAAGAGAGGAATAACCACCGAAGCAGTAGTGGCAAAGAAGCTAGCTAACTAGGCGACTCCCTTGCCGCGATCCCTTGCCTCCGCCGGTGCCGAAGGCTCTGTAACACATAAGAAACAGGGGGCGTGAGAACTATTAAATAATAGTTCCCAGTGGGCAATTACTGACTTCAGTTGCATGCTCCACTATGCCCAAAACGAAACAAGTAAGTATAAACGATAATATAAGCGATAATAAGCGACATGTAAATAACATGTAAACTACTAAACACAATATCTCTACTTAGCATGAATTTGCATAAGTAATCTATTCTAAGCATGAATAGAAAGCGTTATAAATAACATGAAGTTCCCAACTTGATAGTAAAAGGTTTAAGTTACTATTCTAATCAAAATCCATAATTTCCGCAAGTGATAGTAAAGTGTTAAAGCTTACTATTCTAGTCAAAGTCCACAGCTTTCATTAAACTACATTAAGTTTAAATACCACTAGATCCAACCCGAAGGCGATATGGCCGATGCCCACCTGAAGGCTGCCTAGCCCAAATGCCGAGCCTAATGGCCCCGTAGTAGCCAACATTCCCACCCTAGGAATGAGACTGTCCCACGGCAATCCACTTCGGCGCCCAATCCCGCACGGCGAATACAAGAAACGCGTTGGCCAACTCCGGAGTGCCGGCTTGTAGGGAGCTACCCTCACAAGCATGTGCGAATGAGCACAATGGCAAAAGTCACAAGTCCCAAATCATCATGTCTCTAACACGGAATGTATAAATGTCCAAAAGGCCTATCTCTATGTCATCATGTCTCTACATGAAAATAATAGATGTCCAAAGGCCTATGTCAAGTCTCTATGTTGCAGTTTCATAGTTTTCTAAGTTAAGTGCCGCTTGATGACACTTAAGCTCTTCTAAGTTCCAACAAGAGTTCGATGTTCACAACTATATTAATTAAGCTATAACATCATCAAGTGCCCACTCCCAGGAGCCCACAGGAATCACCCCCACATGCCAGCTATATAACCCAGATTCCTCTACTATATAGAGTCAAATTTTAAACATACATAAGGCATGCATTTTAAGTGATTCAAAATTCATAATAAATCTATTTAGCATGAATATGCATTCAAAATAATTAAATCAAACCGAATAAGCACTTAGAAGCCATTTGCTCCTATGCTCATGAAGCCAAACCCACCAAGTGCGAAAAGCGTTGCTCCGAACCGCTAACGAAGCTTCGATAATCACTCCTTGAGTCCTAAAAAGCACACCCTAGGAGTTACAAGCTAAGAAGATATACCTTGAGTTCACACTTTAAGAAACTCTACAAAAGGTTGGAGAAAACTCACCGATTGCGAAGGAAGTGCTCTTGATCTCCAAATGGGAGTTAGAGGCCTTCTAATCCAACCTAAATCAAAGTTCTAAACCCATCAATTAGGTCCCAAAGGCCCTAAATCGAAAATCTCCAAATCCTAACCCTAGAATCCCATTCTAGGGTTTCATCTCATAAAAACCCACAAAATCCGAAACTAGAGGGAGGAAATCGTTCACATACCTCTAAGAAGCTCTAAACCAAGCTCAAAAGGCCCTAGGCTTGAAGCTTGATCCACCACAAAGCTCCAACAATGGTGATGTTGCCTCTACCAAGCATAAAGAAGCAAAAGGAGAGTTTAAATCCTCAAAACCCAAGCAAAATCAAAGGGAAGGGAAAGAGATGGAGTGGAGGGTCTCCCTACCTTCTCTCCTTTGACTCTCAGCTCAAAAGAAGCCCTAGAGGACGTGGGGCAGTCTAATAGAGGTGCACAAAAGCACAAAACCCCCTGCAGTTTTGGGTCTCGAAAACTGCCAGGCTGTATCGGTACAGGTATCCCCATACCTGAGACAGACTTGACCAAACCCGAGGCTCGGGTTGGGCCTCTGCCATCCCATGCAGTACGAGAATCCACCCGTACCGTATAGCAATAATGGCTGCAACCATGTATAACAACCATGGCAGCCATCAAACTCGAGAGCAACCTAAAATCCAACTTTTTGGACTTTAGTGCTTGGAATTCATCCACTAACCTCGGTGCTCGTGCCATAGGTCGGAACACAGTCAACGACCCTCCAGAAAAATCTGGAAAAGCTCCCAACTCAAGTCAACTACTCGAACTCCGCAATTTGCGCAAGTCCAGTATGTTACGTACCCCCTGTGAGTTACGGGGAAGCCCCAAGGATCTATCTAGATTGTATCAAACAACACCTAGAGGGGGGTGAATAGGTGTATCGGCCAAAAACCACAAATTCTCGATGCGATAAAAGTAAATGCGGAAAATAAAAAGCACACCGAGATTTACGTGGGAAAACTCCAAACTCGGAGTAAAAAACCCACGGGACCAACACGCGAATAAACAATCAATAAGAGAAAAGATTACAAGGTGATACCGAACTCCACGGACTCGACCTCTCTAACTCTCCTATGGATCTCCGCGCAATCCTCCTTCGGGTTGTCCACGCCCTCACGTCCGAGTCCACGAACGCCACGTCCCGAATCCACGAAACGCCTCCACTTCGAATCCACGAAGCCTTGATCACGCCGAATCCACGACGCCCACTCGAATCCACGAGCGCACTCCGTCCGGAGCAAAAACAATACGATCGATGATGATTTATTGCTTAGATTCTCATTAAAGATCTATGGGAATAATCTCTAAGCAATTCTCAAATTGATTCTAGAAAAATATTAAGAATTAGGGCACCGAGAATCAATTTGGGAGAAGCTTGATGTAGAAGATGAGGAAAACGGCTACCTACAAGCTTCTAGGGTTTTTCATAAATAATCTAGGCTTAATCATCTTTTTGAAACACCCCTACATCTTATTTATAGGTTTAGAAGACTTCTAGATAGATTTGGATTAGAAAAAATAAATCTTTAAAACATATTTCGTATCGAGGGACCGGTCCTCCAGATCAGAGACCGGTCCTCCCTTGCGCAATATTAATCACCGAGGGACCGGTCTCACATGCCAGGGGACCGGTCTTATTCAGCGATATGTGAATTTCCAGCCTCTGGGCCCGGTCCTCCCTTTGTGGAGACCGGTCCTCCGTGCACAGTTGCGCAGAGGGAGCTCTCGGGACCGGTCTTCCAATTGTGGAGACCGGTCCTCGTGCAAAGGTGCGCAGAGGGTGCTTCGGGACCGGTCCTCTCAATGTGGAGACCGGTCCTCTCAACCAGATATGCGAGTGAAGAACCAAATTAGTTAAAACTCAATTTCAACAATCCTAATGTCTTCTAAACACTTGTTAAAGTATATAAATCATCATCATCAGTATTTGAACTTACCGAGCATTGTGGATTTACGTTTCGAGTCTGCGAGTCTTCGATCTTCGTCTCATCTTCTCTAAACCTTCAAGACTCCGAACTAACTTCACGAAATATGCCAACATAAAATCCGTAACAATCTCCCCCTTTGGCAATTTCGTGACAAAACCCAAAATTACATTAAAATACTCACAACGCTCAACTCACAAAAAAATGAAATTCATTGCCATCACCAAAACAATGAACTTCTCGCGTGAAAGATCCAAAGAAATACAAAATTATAATTTTGCAACTCCTAAACAAACTCTATGACTTAGACACAAAGAATCTTGATGTTTTGATGTCAAAAACCTGCAAAAATACAATTTTCTCCACGAACAAAGTTCATAAACAAGGTTAGTAGTAGAGAAAATATATGACAATAACAATCTCTCCCCTTTGTTCATGAAAATCTAATATATGAAAATAACAATCTCTCCCCTTTGTTCATGAAAATCTCTCCCCGCTTGAAATTCAATTCAAGTTTCCAATTCTTCTCCCCTTTTTGTCAAAAATTGTCAAAAAGAAACACAAATAGAGAGAAAAACAAACAATAGAAAGTAGTCACGTCACAGTGAAAAGTAGAGAAAAAAGATAAAACATAGATAATGAGACTAAAAGAGGTAAAATCACTTCGTGTCCTCCTCATTAAAAAAAATTTGCCTTGTTTTCTCAAAAATCCTTCAAAATTAGATTAATTTCATAAAATTAATGATTTCACTTCAAAAATTACTATGATGAAAATAAAATATTATTTGATTTCAAAAGACATCAATTCATCAAAATTTGATATTAAGAAAAATCTAATGATTTAAAGTCATCAAGATGGAAATTGATGAAAAATAATTTTTAGAAATTTGACAAATTGACACCAATTTGTCGCAACTCGTTCAAAATAGAGATTTAACTAATAAAGCGACGGGAGTGGGTCTTTTAGCATCTTTTTCAAACTATCACCTTATATCGCCGAAAATATTAAAATATCCCTATATTCATATTTTTTTTCACCCTTTTTGGTTTTTCATATAATTTCTTATGTGGTAGTATCACACACGTCTTAGGACGACCGGGGTGGTAGCTCTTTCCTACATGTGGTGGTAGTTTTCACACTCCTTTCAGATGTAACTCTTTCCACATCTTTTATACTTAGGAGTTTTTCCTTTTTTTTTTTAAAAAAAAATATTCAAACTCCCCCTAAATTAGACAATCTCATAATTGAAAATAATTTTGACGAATCTTAGTCAATTAGCAAATATCCATCAATTATATTCAATCATTCACTACCAAGATGAATTAATTACTAAAAGATTAAAATTAATTTCAACATTTTGATGAATGTATGTAAGAAGAAATCACATATTAAATTATCGTCAAAATAATAACAAGTGAAGTAAAGCCGATAATTAATATGAATTTAGTCCAATTTGAATTGACTTTAAATACCGGTTAAAGCTTTTTGAAAAACCTTTAATCTCTCTACATTTATGATTTTCAATCATCTCCATTCTCAAAAATTTTTCAATCAAATTAAAAACTCCCCAAATACCTTTCCTCAAAAGATTTTCAAAACAAAATTTTAAACAATAAACCTCATCTAAACATGTAATGCAATGAAAGAAAATATGCAATATGCACCAATCAAAACATTACATAATAAAAACAAACTAGGACGAAGAGCAAGGAAAGATATCACCTTTCCGGATCCACACTTGTTGGATCTTTCGTTGTCTTTGCTTGTCGACGTTCGGTTTGATTTGCCTTGTATTGGGATCAACCGTTAGTCGTTTCGATGCTTGAACCTTCGGTTGATATTTTCGTTGAGGCTTAGAATTAGAACTCCCTTGATGGTTCGGTTTTGAGATTCGGTTTGCACGAGGTACTCGACTAACTTGATTTTTCTTTTGATTCCGTGGGGGATGTCGAGTGTTAGTTAATACCAATTGTCGTTTCGAAGTTGCCGATTGAGACTTGAAATTTTTGTTCGGGCAATTCTTTTTGATGTGTCCTTTGATGCCACATCGATGACACACCTTGTCCTTCAAAGTTGTTGAGACTTTTGATGTCGTCTTTTGATCCTTCTCAACATACGTCCTTTCATATCCGAGACCCAACTTGTTCGATTGACCCAATCCGAGCATATGATCCAATTTCTTCGATCCGGAAGAAAATTGTTGTATGTCGGACTTAAGTTGACGAACTTGCTTGGTTAGCTCTTGATTGGATGTGTAGGTTTCCTTAAATTGTTGCTCCAAAAATCCAATCTTGTCTTGATGTGATTTGATCGTTGATTCCGCTTCTTCTAGCTTCTTTTGGAGGACCGAATTGTTGTTCAAAATCGATTCCCGTTCCTCCTCAAGAGTCTTATTTGTTGTCTTCAAATTCTTGTTCTCTTCTTCAAGATCGAATAAACGACGCCTCAACTTCTTATTGAGTTTCGCCATCTTTCGCGACTCAACAAGAAGTTGATTGTATGCTTCGGCTATATCCTCGTCGTTCGATTCCTCCTCGCTTTCGTCGATGTCGCTCGAAGACCCATGCGAAGAGAGAGAAAGATTTGAGTTAGATACAATTGAAGATAAACAAGCTACATTAGAAGACGAAGGCAAAAACATATTAGTAAATAACGCAAGATTTTCGTTGTTCTCTTCGTCACTTGAACTTGATTCACCCGAAGTAGAATCATCCCAAGTTTTTGCTTGCAAAGCTTTTTGTTTGTAACTTTTCTTTGAAGGACGATCGGTGCTATATGACCATAGCCTTTGCATTTATAGCATTGGATCTCCCTTCAAATTCATTCTTTTCTTTTGCGGACTTTGCAAGTTTTTTATCTTTCAATTTAGAAGATGAAGAAGATTTAGAAAATAATTTTTGCTTCGCAGATGAAGCATCGTTCTTCTTTCGGTAATTCCGGCGAAATTTCTTCGTTAGACGCGCCAATTGATGTTCGAAATTTGCGAGCGAAACATCTCCGTCGGAATCCGTGTCGTCGTCTTCTTCCTTAGTTGATTTGAGTGCAATCCCTGTGCTTTTAGAAAAAGACTTGGAAGAAGATTGATTAGTAGGAAAAGTCATCTCATACGTTTGTAAAGCACCTACTAACTCTTCGACTTTCATCTCATCCGGATGCTTTACCGTTTCAATTGCGGCAACTTTTGCCCTAAAGCGTTCGTAGAGTTCGAAGAATTTTTCTAACTACTTTAGACTCGGGATTTTCTCTCCCAAATTAGCACATGTATTGATAATGTCTTGAAGTCTAGTATAATAATCGGTAAACGATTCATGCTCCTCCATTCGAATAGAATCAAATTTACTAGTCAACATCTGGAGCTTTTGAATTTTTACTAGACTTGTACCCTCATGTGTAATTTGTAGAGTATCCCAAATTTCCTTCGCGGTGTTACAAGCCGAAACGCGAGTAAACTCCGTTTGAGATAAAGAATTGAATAAAGCATTAATTCCTTTACCGTTAAACGAAGATGACTCGTTTTCATCTTTCGTCCACTTATTTCGTGGTTTCGGCGTTTCAACATTATCGACCTTTTCGATTGGATGTTTCCATCCGAATTCAATCGCTTGCCACACCCGCTCATCGATCGCTATTAGAAAAGCTCTCATGCGAACTTTCCAATAGGCATAATTCGTGCCGTCGAAGAGCGGTGGTCGATTAATGTTACCACCTTCGGCCATTTGATATCAATATATCTAGATCCCGCTCTGATACCAATTGTGAGTTACGGGGAAGCCCCAAGGATCTATCTAGATTGTATCAAACAACACCTAGAGGGGGGTGAATAGGTGTATCGGCCAAAAACCACAAATTCTCGATGCGATAAAAGTAAATGCGGAAAATAAAAAGCACACCGAGATTTACGTGGGAAAACTCCAAACTCGGAGTAAAAAACCCACGGGACCAACACGCGAATAAACAATCAATAAGAGAAAAGATTACAAGGTGATACCGAACTCCACGGACTCGACCTCTCTAACTCTCCTATGGATCTCCGCGCAATCCTCCTTCGGGTTGTCCACGCCCTCACGTCCGAGTCCACGAACGCCACGTCCCGAATCCACGAAGCCTTGATCACGCCGAATCCACGACGCCCACTCGAATCCACGAGCGCACTCCGTCCGGAGCAAAAACAATACGATCGATGATGATTTATTGCTTAGATTCTCATTAAAGATCTATGGGAATAATCTCTAAGCAATTCTCAAATTGATTCTAGAAAAATATTAAGAATTAGGGCACCGAGAATCAATTTGGGAGAAGCTTGATGTAGAAGATGAGGAAAACGGCTACCTACAAGCTTCTAGGGTTTTTCATAAATAATCTAGGCTTAATCATCTTTTTGAAACACCCCTACATCTTATTTATAGGTTTAGAAGACTTCTAGATAGATTTGGATTAGAAAAAATAAATCTTTAAAACATATTTCGTATCGAGGGACCGGTCCTCCAGATCAGAGACCGGTCCTCCCTTGCGCAATATTAATCACCGAGGGACCGGTCTCACATGCCAGGGGACCGGTCTTATTCAGCGATATGTGAATTTCCAGCCTCTGGGACCGGTCCTCCCTTTGTGGAGACCGGTCCTCTGTGCAAAGTTGCGCATAGGGAGCTCTCTGGGACCGGTCTTCCAGTTGTGGAGACCGGTCCTCTGTGCAAAGGTGCGCAGAGGGTGCTTACTGGGACCGGTCCTCTCAATGTGGAGACCGGTCCTCTCAACCAGATATGCAGAGTGAAGAACCAAATTAGTTAAAACTCAATTTCAACAATCCTAATGTCTTCTAAACACTTGTTAAAGTATATAAATCATCATCATCAGTATTTGAACTTACCGAGCATTGTGGATTTACGTTTCGAGTCTGCGAGTCTTCGATCTTCGTCTCATCTTCTCTAAACCTTCAAGACTCCGAACTAACTTCACGAAATATGCCAACATAAAATCCGTAACACCCCCAGGGTCGAGGATATCCCGGTGGTACGAGAGTTTCGGGACGTGTTTCCGGCAGAGCTACCAGGCATGCCACCTGATAGGGAGATCGAGGTTGTGGTAGATCTCGCTCCCGGGACTACCCCAGTCTCGAAGGCACCCTATAGGATGGCACCGGCAGAGTTAAAGGAGCTGAAGGCACAGTTACAGGATATGTTGGACAAGGGCTTCATTCGACCGAGTGTGTCACCTTGGGGAGCACCGGTTCTTTTTGTGAAGAAGAAGAACGGATCACTTCGCCTTTGCGTGGACTATCGTGAACTTAATAAAGTCACGATCAAGAATAAATATCCGTTGCCGAGGATTGATGATCTTTTTGATCAACTTCAAGGATCGAATGTGTATTCCAAGATAGACTTGAAGTCGGGATACCATCAGCTGAAGATTGCGCCTGGGGATGTGGCGAAGATGGCTTTTAGATCACGGTATGGACATTATGAGTTCACTGTTATGCCGTTTGGGCTTACTAATGCCCCGGCAGCTTTTATGGATCTAATGAACCGTGTTTTCAAGCCTTACCTAGACAGGTTCGTCGTGGTCTTCATCGACGACATTTTGGTTTATTCCCGAAGTGATGTGGAGCACGAGGAACACTTGAGATTGGTACTTCAAGTGCTTCGGGAAAAGAAGTTATTTGCTTAGCCGAAGAAGTGTGAATTTTGGCTTCGAGAAGTGACTTTTACGGGACATGTGATTTCGGGATCGGGTATAGCGGTGGATCCTAGGAAGATAGAAGCCATTCGGGATTGGCCAAGGACCGACGAGCGTCACCGAGATCGGGGAGTTTCCTTGGTTGGGCCGGCTACTACCGCAGATTCGTGGAGGGCTTTGCGAAGTTATCTACTTCCCTCACGAGGCTCACGCACAAAGGAGCTAAATTCATTTGGAACGATGCGTGTGAAAGGAGCTTTCAAGAGTTGAAGCTGAGATTGACTAGTGCCCCGATCCTCACATTACCTATTGCTGGAGCAGGGTATGTGGTTTATAGTGATGCATCTCTTAACGGATTGGGCTGTGTCTTGATGCAGGGTGACAAGGTGATCGCGTATGCATCTCGCCAGTTAAAGGAATATGAGAAGGACTATCCTACACATGACTTGGAGTTGGCAGCCGTAGTCTTTGCATTGAAGCTATGGCGCCACTATTTGTATGGCGAGCGGTGCGAGGTATATACGGATCACAAGAGCTTAAAGTACCTCTTCACTCAGAAGGAGTTGAACTTGAGACAACGCAGGTGGTTGGAGCTGCTCAAGGATTATGATTTGACTATTCTCTACCACCCAGGCAAGGCTAACGTGGTGGCAGATGCGCTAAGTCGGAAATCGACCGAGAACTTAGCGATGCATGTTGTTACCCAACCGCAGTTGATCGAGCAGATGAAGCGGTTGGAGTTGGAGGTAGTGACTCCGGATACACCTTTGCGGTTAATGACTATGGTTGTGCAACCTACACTTATGGATAGAATTAAAGAAAAGCAAGCTCTTGACTTAGAGTTGCAAAAGATTCGAGACAAAATGGCTGATGGTTGCACCGGCAACTTCCTAGTGGATGATCAGGGAGTGATGCACTTTGGTGGACGGATTTGTGTGCCGGCGGATTCGGGACTTAGAGAGGACATCCTTCAGGAGGCACACAGAGCATCTTATAATATTCATCCAGGAGGCACCAAAATGTATAAGGACTTGAGGTTACTTTATTGGTGGCCTGGGATGAAGAAGGATGTTGGCGAGTTCGTTGCTAGATGTCTAACTTGCCAACGGGTGAAAGCTGAGCATCGAGTTCCAACGGAAAAACTTCAGAGTTTGCCTATTCCCGTGTGGAAGTGGGAGAAGATCACCATGGACTTTGTGACAGGATTGCCTCGCTCTCAAGCTGGGCATGATGCTATTTGGGTGATAGTGGATAGGTTGACGAAGTCGGCGCACTTCATACCTATTCACACTACTTGGGCTGGAGAGAAGCTCGCACAAGTGTACCTTGATGAGATTGTGCGACTTCATGGAGTACCTACATCGATCGTATCAGATAGAGACACTCGCTTTGTGTCACACTTTTGGAGGAGTCTGCAGGACGCATTAGGTACTAGATTGGATTTCAGCACTACTTTCCACCCCCAGAGTGACGGGCAGTCGGAGCGCACTATACAGACTCTAGAGGACATGCTTCGAGCATGTGTGATTGACTTCCAGGGAGGATAGTCGCAGCACCTACCCATGGCGGAGTTTGCTTATAACAATAGTTATCAGGCAAGTATCAAGATGGCACCGTTCGAGGCATTATATGGACGGAAGTGTAGATCACCACTTCATTGGAGTGAAATTGGCGAAAGATTGGCTTTAGGCCCCGAAGTACTCCAGGAAGCAGAGGATAAAGTTCGAATCGCGCGTGAGCGACTACTGACAGCCCAGAGTAGGCAGAGGAGCTACGCAGATAAACGCCGACGAGACTTGGAGTTTCAGATTGGAGATCATGTCTTCTTGAAAGTCTCGCCGTCAAAGGGAATTCGGAGATTTGGAATTCGAGATAAGTTAAGTCCTCGATTCATTGGACCATATGAGATATTGGAACGTATAGGTCCGGTGGCGTATCGACTTGCTCTACCGCCGAACCTATCGGGCGTGCACAACGTCTTTCATGTATCGGTCCTTCGAAAATATATTCATGATCCGGCTCATGTTTTGGAGGCTGTACCCATAGAGCTGCGGGAGGATTTGAGCTTCGAGGAGCAACCAGTGAAGATTTTGGCTCGCGAAGTGAAGAAATTGCGGAATCGGGACATTCCGTACGTGAAGGTTCTTTGGAGCAACCACGAGGAGCGAGAGGCCACGTGGGAGCCTGAGAGCGCACTGAAGGAGCGCTACCCCCATCTCGTTCAGATGGAAACTTGAGGTATGAGTTCGCTTTCGAGTTTCGCGGACGAAACTCCTTTTTAGGAGGGGTGAATGTAACATACTGGACTTACGCAAATTACGGAGTTCGAGTATTCGACTGTACGGAGCCTTTCCACTTTTCTAGAGGGTCGTTGACTGTGTTCCGACCGATGGCACGTATACCGAGGCTAGTGGTTGAATCCCAAGCACTAAAGTCCAAAAAAGTTGGATTTTAGGTTGCTCTCGGATTGAGGTCTGGAGAGTCTGTACCGGTACAGCAAAAGTTGCTATACCGGTACAGCAATTGTTGCTATACCGGTACAGGTACCGGTATGGGACGGCTGACGGACACCAACCCGAGCCTCGGGTTTGGTTGTTTCGCAGGGTCTGTACCGGTATGGGATGGCTTGTCGTACGGCTGGCAGATTTCGACGATTTAAAGCTGGGGGTGTTTTAGCATTTTGTTGCTTCTATAAGTGTACCACACACCCCTAGGGCTCCTTTTGAGCACCCTCATTGCAGCAAGGAGGTAGGAGGAGCCTCTCTCTCTACTCCCTTGTGTTTTATAGAGTTTTGGTTGGATTTTTAGAGGATTAACCCTCTCTTTTGCTCTCTTTTGCTTGGTAGAGCATATCCCCCCATTGTTGGAGCTTGGAGCTTGGTGTTTGGAGCCTTGTGGTGGATCAAGCTTCAAGCCTAGGGCTTTTTGATCTCGGATTAGAGCTTCTTAGAGGTATGTGAATAATTTCCTCCCTCTAGTTTCGGATTTTGTGGGTTTCTTTGAGATGAAACCCTAGAATGGGATTCTAGGGTTAGGATATGGGGATTTTCGATTTAGGGCCTTTGGGACCTAATTGATGGGTTTAGAACTTTGGTTTAGGTTGGATTGCAAGGACTCTAACTCCCATTTGGAGATCGAGAGAGTTTCCTTCGCATTCGGTGAGTTTTCCCCAACCTTTTGTAGAGTTCCTTAAAGTGTGAACTCAAGGTTTATCTTCTTAGCTTGTAACTCCTAGGGTGTGCTTTTTAGGACTCAAGGAGTGATTATCGAAGCTTCGTTAGCGGTTCGGAGCAACGCTTTTCGCACTTGGTGGGTTTGGCTTCATGAGCATAGGGGCAAATGTGTAACATACTGGACTTGCGCAAATTGCGGAGTTCGAGTATTTGACTTGTGTTGGAGCTTTTCCAGATTTTCTGGAGGGTCGTTGACTGTGTTCCGACCTATGGCGCGTGTACCGAGGTTTGGGGATGAGTCCCAAGCCCTAAAGTCCAAAAAGTTGGATTTTAGGTGGCTCTCGGGTTGGAAATTCTGTGCCTTGTACCGGTACAAAATGGTGTCTATACCGGTACAAAATGATGGCTATACCGGTACAGACCAAGATTTATACCGGTACAAAATGGATTTGTACCGGTACAAACTGGCAGTTTCGAGCAGTTTAAACTGCAGGGGTGTTTTAACATTTTGTTGCTTCTAATATAGCACCCCTTGCCCCTAGGGCTTTTCCTTGTGCTGAGAACAAGAGAGAAAGAGGTAAGGAGCTCCTCTCTCTACTCCCTTGTGTTTTCTAGGGTTTTTGTTGGATTTTTAGAGGATTAAAACCCTCTCCTTTGCTCTTTTTGCTTGATAGAGCCTCTACCATCATTGTTGGAGCTTGGAGCTTGGTAGTTGGAGCTTTGTGGTGGATCAAGTTTCAAGCCTAGGGCTTTTTGAGCTTGGTTTAGAGCTTCTTAGAGGTATGTGATTGATCTACTTCCTCTAGTTTTGGTTTTTGTGGGTTTTTGTGAGATGAAACCCTAGAATGGGATTCTAGGGTTAGGATTTGGGGATTTTCGATTTAGGGCCTTTGGGACCTAATTGATGGGTTTAGAACTTTGATTTAGGTTGGATTAGAAGGACTCTAACTCCCATTTGGAGATCAAGAGCACTTCCTTCGCATTCGGTGAGTTTTCTCCAACCTTTTGTCGAAATCCTTAAAGTGTGAACTCAAGGTTTATCTTCTTAGCTTGTAACTCCTAGGGTGTGCTTTTTAGGACTCTAGGAGTGATTATCGAAGCTTCGTTAGCGGTTCGGAGCAACGCTTTTCGAACTTGGTGGGTTTGGCTTCATGAGCATAGGAGCAAATGGCTCCTAAGTGCTTATTCGGTTTGATTTAATTATTTTGAATGCATATTCATGCTAAATAGATTTATTACGAATTTTGAACCACTTAAAATGCATGCCTCATGTATGATAAAATTTTCACTCTATATAGTAGAGCTTTCGGGTCAAACAAAGATGCATGTGAGGGTGGGATTTGTGGGCACCTGGGAGTGTGCCATTCATGTTTATGTAGCTTAATTAATGTAATTGAGAACATTAAACTTGTGTTGGAACTTAGAAAAGCTTAAGTGTCATCAAGCGGCACTTAACTTAGAAAACTATGAAACTGCAACATAGAGACTTGACATAGGCCTTTGGACATCTATTATTTCCATGTTAGAGACATGATGACATAGAGATAGGTCTTTGGACATCTATTATTTCCATGTTAGAGACATGACGATTTGGGACTTGTGACTATATGCCATTATGCTCATTCGCACATGCTTGTGAGGGTCGCTCCCTACAAGCCTAAGACTCCGGAGTTGGCCAACGCGTTTCTTGTATTCGCCGTGCATGATTGGGCGCCGAAGTGGATTGCCGTGGGACGCCTCATTCCTAGGGTGGGAATGTTGACTACTACGGGGCCATTAGGCTCGGCATTTGGGCTAGGCAGCCTTCGGGTGGGCATCGGCCATATCGCCTTCGGGTTGATCTTATTGTACTTAAACTTAATGTAGTTTAAAGACAACCGTGGACTTTGACTAGAATAGTAAGCTTTAACACTTTACTATCACTTGTGGACATTATAGATCTTGATTAGAATAGTAAACTTAGTCTTTTACTATCAAGTTGGGAACTTCATGTTAATTATAACGCTTTCTATTCATGCTTAGAATAGCTTACTTATGCAAATACATGCTAAGTAGAGATATTGTGTTTAGTAGTTTACATGTTACTTACATGTCGCTTATTATCGCTTACTATCGTTTATACTTACTTGCTTAGTTTTGGGCCTAGTGGAGCATGCAACTGAAGTCAGTAATTGCCCACTGGGAACTATTATTTAATAGTTCTCATGCCCCCTTTTTCTTATGTGTTTCAGAGCCTTCGGCACCAGCGGAGGCAAGGGATCGTGGAAAGGGAATCGCTAGCTAGTTATCGCAGCTTTCCTCCTTGTAGGGGTTTTTCTCTCTTTTGTACTTTGGTGTGATTGAGAGAGTTTTGTATCCCTATGTAGAGACTACCATGTACTTGGTTAGTGGTGTTTGGATTTCTCTTCGTTGTACTCTCTTTTATAGTTCTTAGTGGATTTTGGTCCTTTCTTTTATCTACTTCTTGTATGCTTATTAGTTTAAAATTCTAGTTGTTATACTGCTCTGATGCTTCTAGATTCTTCATATTTTTGTGGTTATTTATCGTTTTTGTTAGACGCCTTGTATGTTGTAGACATACGGCGGGTCTGGGCACGCGCCGGGCAGGCTTCCGCTGGGTCCCGGGGCGTGACAAAATGGCTCCTAAGTGCTTATTCGGTTTGACTTAATTATTTTGAATGCATATTCATGCTAAATAGGTTTATTATGAATTTTGAATCACTTAAAATGCATGCCTTATGTATGTTTAAAATTTGACTCTATATAGTAGAGAAATCTGGGTTATATAGCTGGCATGTGGGGGTGATTCCTGTGGGCTCCTGGGAGTGGGCACTTGATGATGTTATAGCTTAATTAATGTAGTTGTGAACATCGAACTATTGTTGGAACTTAGAAGAGCTTAAGTGTCATCAAGCGGCACTTAACATAGAAAACTATGAAACTGCAACATAGAGACTTGACATAGGCCTTTAAACATCTATTATTTTCATGTAGAGACATGATGACATAGAGATAGGCCTTTTGGACACTTGTACATTCCATGTTAGAGACATGACGATTTGGGACTTGTGACGAGTTTTGTGACTTTTGCCATTGTGCTTATTCGCACATGCTTGTGAGGGTAGCTCCCTACAAGCCGGCACTCCGGAGTTGGCCAACGCGTTTCTTGTATTCGCCGTTCGGGATTGGGCGCCGAAGTGGATTGCCGTGGGACAGTCTCATTCCTAGGGTGGGGATGTTGGCTACTACGGGATCATTAGGCTCGGCATTTGGGCTAGGCAGCCTTCGGGTGGGCATCGGCCATATCGCCTTCGGGTTGGATCTAATGGTATTTAAACTTAATGTAGTTTAATGAAAACTGTGGACTTTGACTAGAATAGTAAACTTAAATCTTTTACTATCAAGTTGGGAACTTCATGTTATTTATAACGCTTTCTATTCATGCTTAGAATAGCTTACTTATGCAAACTCATGCTAAGTAGAGATATTGTGTTTAGTAGTTTACATGTTATTTACATATCGTTTATTATCGCTTATATTATCGTTTATACTTACTTGTTTCGTTTTGGGCCTAGTGGAGCATGCAACTGAAGTCAGTAATTGCCCACTGGGAACTATTATTTAATAGTTCTCATGCCCCCTTTTTCTTATGTGTTTCAGAGCCTTCGGCACCGGCGGAGGCAAGGGATCGTGGAAAGGGAATCGCTAGCTAGTTATCGCAGCTTTTCCACCTTGTAGGGATTTTTCTCTTTTTTTGTACTTTGGTGAGATTGAGAGAGTTTTGTATCCCTATGTAGAGACTACCATGTACTTAGTTATAGTGGGGTTTGGATTTCTTTTTGTTGTACTCTCTTTATAGTTTATATTAGAGATTGGTACTTTATTTTATCTACTTCTTGTATGCTTCTTAGTTTAGAATTCTAGTTGTTATACTGCTCTGATGCTTCTAGATTCTTCTCATTTTGGTGGTTATTTATCGTTTTTGTTAGACGCCTTGTATGTTGTAGACATACGGCGGGTCTGGGCACGCGCCGGGCGGGCTTCCGCTGGGTCCCGGGGCGTGACACTCACATTCTTTACTTAGCATTCTTTACTTGGCTCTCTTATGTCTATCAATCCACTCATATGCATGTTTCTATTATGCTAAGCATGCATTCTTTTACTCTTCTAACATTATACTTTATGCTACTATCATACATCTCATTCATTTACATGCATCTACTTAGCATTTTATTATATATCACTAGCATGCATTTCTTCTTATGCGTTATTAAACATGCATCAACATGAGTTATGCAACTCTTAGACATACAGGCGACCTAGTCGCTTCGGTCAGCACAACCCACCTTAACTTACTCTCCGATTGCTCGTAGTCACTTGCAATCGGCCGCCCGCGGCACCCTCGACCCGGTTCGGCTCGACTCTTGTGCGACCAACCGTACGATCTCCGAATCTCGATATGAGACTTCGTGCCGTTGCCCCACGCCTTCAAGTTGCCCCAGTTCCGTTTTCATGAATTTAGGGCTTCTATCTTGCGTGCTGCGGACATCTGGTAAGAATATATTATTTTATTAATATCTTTGTACTCGCTCGTCGGATCACCGAACTGAGCACGCCAACGCGTTCGTTAGGCCCTCAATTAGGTTTACATGGGGTCAAATGAGATGAAACTCATCTATTTACAAAAACCCCATTTTGGAGCCCTAGGTTTGCATCTATGCAATCCCGCCGTTTTGATCGCTAGAACAAGCAAAAGAGAGCTTGCTCAACCCCTAGGAACTCACCTAAGAGCACTAGGGCCATCCATAGGGTGCTTAGGGCAAACCCTAGAAATCCACCATTAGTGCTCTACGAAGAAAACATGGTTTTCATGTGTTCTCCGGTTGCTACTAGGCTCCTACACTTGTGAGGAGATCAAAACACTAGATCTAGGGCTTAGAAATCCATTCCACAAAGATCTAGCATGAGAGAGCATAAGGGCTTACCTCTCAAGGTTGCTCCCTTGCACAAGGAAGAGGAAGAAGAGGCCCATGGTGACCTCCACCATCATCTTCTTCATCATCTTCTTCTCTCTTTTCTTCTTCTCCTTTTCTTTCCTTCTTCTCTTCTTCTTACTGTCGAACAGAGAAGAGAGGGAGAGAGGGATCTGTGGGAGAAAGAGAGAGGGAGAGGGTTTTAACACTCTCTAATCACTTAACCCCCTGCCAAATTGCACTCTAGCCCCTCAACTTTGCAATATTTGAAACAAATTTCAACCGGGCATTTTCGGCTCGTGGACCAATCTCCCTAGCCGTGGACCGGTCCCGCAGAGCTCGCTCCACTCGCGCACGGGGACCGGTCTCTCCCTCAAGGGACCGGTCCCGCAGAGCTCGTCTCGCGGACAGCCCTTCGTGGACCGGTCTCCTTTTCGTGGACCGGTCCCCACAGGGACCTTCAGCCCACTCCAAGGACTTAGCCAAATTTTCAGCTTTTTTCGTTTCTTCTCCGTTCCAACTCATTTTTGGCTCGTTTGACCTCCGATTCTTTTCAAATCGAACTGAGCCTCCCCACACATGATTTAGATCATGGTTACATCATCATTTCATCCGTACTAATGCCGGATTTAGCTCGCGGCCCAATATAGCCTTTCGGGTCTCGTTTTCGCACCTCGTGTACTAAAAACACCCGAAAGCCTCCGGACTTCACCGGAACCATTCCAACGGTCCTCCAAGCCAACATACCTCGAAACTTCAAGTCTTTAGAAGTTCGATATGTCACACGAAGGGTAGGGCTCTAACTCGCGACGCCCTTACCTCGATCCGCCTCAGAAGGAGCAGCAGCCGAAACCGAAGGCCCTGCAACACCAATGGAACAAAAAGGCGTGAGAACTACAGTAAAACAAGTAGTTCTCGGTGGGTGCCGCCCTCAACGTCATTGGTCCACCCACTAAGTCTACAGGGGTAAGCAAAGATAGTAAAGAAAGCTGGAAACACTCTACAGCTATATGCCGCTATATTATCGTGCTCAGAAACCAACACCTATAGACCAATGTCATAATAGATCCAATCTAAAAGGGGACTGTAATCATACCCGTCCCTGGGACTGTGAACGCGACTGTACAGCTACCCCCACTCTAATCCTCAGTGGAGAGCAAGTCCAACTTACTCACCCGACACCAAAGCGAAAGCACAGCGCCCAGCTCCGGAGTGGCACTCGAGGGAGCTACCCAACCGAGTATGCAGTGTGTCTCTGTCGTGCTCAATCAGGCTCCAAATAGCCAAAATCTCATAACTAGAGTCTAAACAAGTCTAACAACCGACTCTACGTGCCCTCGGCACAATCCGAGACCAAAACAGTGATCTGGGCCCACCATCTACACCGACGGCCCCCGACAATCTGAAACAATCTAAATTCTGCTGTAAAATAAGCTCGGCAACCCAGCACGAGCATAAATGCAAACTACACTACCCTGGGTATCCATCGCACTAACCATGTGACGATACAACGACAACACGGCTCCTAGAGCTAAATCCGATAGTGTATGCATATGTCGATCAAATCGTGGTTTTCTCCTAAGTCAAGTCCAAGTCCAACATGTATACTTACTAATTACTAATCATGCTCGACCAATTCAGATTTTATCCAAGCTATAATCAATGAATCTGAGCTACATTTAAATACTCAATAACCAAAGTCATACACGTCGACTACAACATACTTAGGAATAAAACCGATGAAAACCCACCTCGAATGCTAATTCCTGGCAGCGAAGGGAGCCTCGAATCAACCTCGATCCCTGCTGGTCAGTCGAGCTCCTCCAAGACCAGCAACTACGCTAGCTCCAAGCTCTAAACATAAAAATCCACTAATTAGCAACATTTCAGCACTTAAGCTTAATTTAGCTCGATTCCAATGTCGAAACTCACCTAGAGGTCTCCAAATCTGGTGAGGACCATGCCGAACCCGAAGGAGTATGCAAGAGAGTGATCCTCGGGTCTCAATTCCCCCTGCTCCCGAATTCGACAACAAGAAAACTCCAAAAGTCAAGATTTTGTCAAGAGGCAACAGCAGCAGAGTAGGATTTAAATTCGACCAAGCTAACCTTCTCCGAATTCAGCAATCTTGGGCTCTGTAGCTTCCTCTCGAAGTTCCGAATCCAGCAAACCAAGTTTCACTGAATTCCGACGTTCCTACGCGGTGAACAAGCCAAAACACTGCGAGTCGACGCTGGAAATCTGTAGCAATAGCATCTAAGCTCGAAAATGGCTGAAGTTGAAGCAATGGAAGTGTTCTCGACGAGCTACTCACCTCTGGAAACACTCTAGAATCGTCGCAGCGTCGAAGACGGCGAAATTCCATGCTCGCCCGGCTTCCTCGCAGCACCACGACGGCGAGAGTATGCTTGAACGGCTCCGCGGCGCGACGTCGGCGATCTTCGACTCCACCGGAGCTCCTCCACCTCAACCGGTCAGCTAGAGGGAGAAGAAGGAGAGTAGTAGCAACAGAGAAGGCCCTCAGCTTCTCTCTCTACGTGTATAAGGTAGGAAGAAGCTGGTGATACAACCAATGCTGCGAATTACCAAATTGCCCTATCACCTACCAAAGTGTACCCCAGACACTGGCAAGTGTACCGGCATGTACGGGCAACCCGAGAGCAAGGCAGATCGTACCAAAGATAATCACGGGGGTTGTACCGGTATAGCAACCAAGCTTGTACCGATACAATCTCAGATTTATACCGGTACACTTTGACAGAAACCTGCTATTTGCAGATTTTGAAGATTCCAGCTTCTCTTGCGATCCCACTAAGTCTGTTTAGCGGCCATTTTGCGCCAACGCGACTCGGACTTATCCCGACACTCACCAGAGCTGTCGACAAGCCTCAACTGCCAAACTCCAGGTCTCTACAGACAAAGGCGATGAGTACTCACCGGATCAAGAAGAGATAACAAGGTCATGAGCAGATATACTAAATACAGTAGCAACATTAATACATGAACATGATGTATAAGAATAACTACCGCTACTGTAAGGAAGAAATGAATGCATACATGGGTATCAACTATAGTAGGAAGACAACTGTAAAGAAAGAACTGTAAGTATGCATGCAACAACCGCTACTATAGTCATATGTGTCAACCGGACGACAAGTCCAAAGATATACCCAATCTAAAACCGGCTATATCGGTCCGCAGTCCTCAAGCGTGTGCCCACTGCCACTCTACCTGCATACAATCCAGTCCTGACCGCTAGGCTCATGGGTTGGCACGCCCAACCACTTTTTCGAAAAAAAATACCTAGCCGTGGTGGATCAGACCGCTGGTGTTCGTGAAATGCGAACGAGTCTCAAGTGATCAATGCTGATATACTCAAAGGCTAACCGTCGGTAACCAGCTGACAATCATCTCCCCTCGGGGCAAACCGACCAATAAGTCATCAAACTGTAAGGAAGCATAAGAACCGACCACTCAGGTCAACTAGGATGGAACAACTCAACATCCTCTCAAATGTATGTAAGTACTACTCAATGTCAACCAACTGTATACTCAAGAACCGACCAATAGGTCATACGAATATCACATCATGTATCACTGAAATCTAGAACTGTCGTCAGCTGCTAGCCGACAATCCAACCCCTCAGGGTACACCGACCTCAACGATCATCGAACGACATAAGTCAAGGAATCGACCGAATAGGTCATAGGTACGAGATATAACAACCGACCAATCAGGTCACTAAACAGATGCAATGCACTGACCGACTAGGTCCCAATCTCACATGAAAACACGGAACCGCTCTATTCTAAACATGTTACAGGATATGAAGAACAACTAAGTAGAGCAACGAGGAAACATGATATAACTACTCTACTCCTACTCATGATACTAGATATGAAAAACAATCGAGTAGAGTATAACCGAAACAACATAGGTGCTGGGCTCTATATATAAAGATATATATATATATATGCCAGATAACTATGAGAGAGTAAGGGTAAGAAACCATCACCGAGCATGCACCACTGTACCGACTTCGGATCAAAGTACCCACCTGTACAATTGTGGAACTAGTCTCTTGACTGCGGAGATGAAACGACCGAACCTACGAAAGGTCCAACGGGTTAGAGTATATCCCACTAACATGTATCGCTAACTCACAATACCCCACTAACGAAACCACGGGAATCGGTTTTCCAAAACCGATTGCCGAACACGCCGGAAGTCCCCGAAACCGCACCGGCCCTCCACCGGGACCCACGAACTGTCCCGGAACTTACCGACTCAAGATACGAGTCGTCCGTCGCCACTAAACACCTATTTTAGTATGACTTGGCAACAAAAACACTATTTCGCCGTGTCAGATAATCGTTTCGATTCGGGTTCCCTAAAGTGTCAATTTCGACACCGGAACCCACCATCGCTCATCCGTCGTTTTCAAACCCTTGAAACTATGCGGGCGACCAGCCAAAACGGCTCAATGACACAACAATTACTCACGAGGCACCGTCGGAAGAATTTCAAACCAAAAACGCGTTCCATCGGCGGATTTCATCGAAGAACGCACCGAAAATCAATTTTCGGTCTCCGCAAGGGCCTGGGGCCTTGGAAAATCAGTCCAGAGATTACCCACTGCCCACACATGCTGCCAACGGCAGCGACAATCACCATAATTGCATAAAAGCCCTCCCGATTCTATGAAATCACGATATTTCAAGTGATTTTCGTGCTTTTATGGTCCGACAGTATAAACCAGGGGCCATTCAGCCAAGCCGAGGCACCCACTGGTAGATCTCAGTGTGCCGGAGGTCGTGCTTATCTTTCAGAGCTCTGCCGGCCACTGTGGCATGTGCACAAGCGACACGAAATTCTGCGAAACAGCGCGCACAGCTCTAAGATCACGTCGTGGACAACTACCAGGGCAACTCTAACTCAATCGGAGGTGAGCATGATGTTCAGCACGACTTGTAGATCATCGTGCTCACTTTTCGGGGTGTAGGGAATTATCGGATCACTGGAAAGGTGACCGAAACCCTAGAATAAGGTGCTGCTAACAGAATTACAGCCTTACCTAGGTAGTGGCGCCAGATTTGGTCGCCAGCAACTGGACGACGGGTGATCCGGCCAGGGAAGGCTGGTCGGTGAGGTCCAGGGCACTCTCTGGCCGGCGGAGGGCAGCGGCCGGTAGCGCGGCGGAAGAGATCAAGCCGCGACTTGCACTCTGGTTCTAGTGGTCCATGGCAGCTCGGCGGCGGTGGGAGAAGGTTGGGGCGACGGCGATCCGTCGCCGAAGGCCGAGGGAAGGGTGATGCGCCCTACTATGGGCGGCGGCGGCGTGCGGTGGCCGAGGTGGCTCGGCCTCGCCCGCACCGTCCCGGACGGCCGTAGGGAACCCGAGCAAGACGGCGGCGCGTGGGGACGCGGGGAGGCACGCCGGAGGTCCCCGAAGGTGCCGTGAGGGCGCACGACCGGCAATGGGCATGGCGAGCGCGGTAGCCGCGGCGGCTTGGCCTCGGCCCGTACAAGCTCGGGATTGGTGTTAGCAGCACTGGTGGTGGCCGGCGGCCGCGGGGGTGACGGCGACGCGCGCTGGAGGATCGCCGGAGTCCTCAGAGGGCGGCACGACCAAACCCAGATGGTTACGGTGCGCCGAGCTCGCGTTCACCCGAGCTCGGTCTGGCTGACCGCGGGTGGCCGCGACTAGCTCGAGGAGGAGATCTTGGCCAGGGAAAGTACTCCTAGGTGTTTTGAAGCTCCTCTGGGTTCCACGGCCAAGAGGAAGGCAATGTGGAGGGAGAGAGCAATGAGGAGAGGCCAAGGAGGGTTTTCCGGCTGTCGGAGTAGCTTGCCGGCGGTCGGGGCATGTGTATGGGGTGGGCAGGGAGGTGCTGAGGCGTCTAGGAGGCTAGGGTTTGCTGGGGATGATTTAGGGTTAGGGTTTCGTTTGTGAAACCCTAGCACCTACATATATACATAGGTGAACATTTGTCACTTAGTTCTCCGAAGTCCATAATTTATGGCCCAGTCCCTGCCAATGCGTGTAATACGCGAGTTAGTTCCCCGACGTTCGAAATGTCGCGAAACGTCGCATAAAATATTGGGTCTTTTCGCGGTTTATCCGTTTTTCCAATTTGACCTCTCAGCGAACATCTCGCTATTCTTGAAGATCTGTCCGTTGAATTTTCGATCGAATTGTGCAAGCGCATTGGGCATGACTGGGGCATCGAATCTAGCATTTGGTTTCGTCCGATTTGGTCGTCGATTCGCGACAAAACCAGCCCTTTTTGTTTCCACCCATAATACCACATATATACATATATGTATGTTAATCAATCAAACCCCTTTTTCTCAAAAATTGTGCATCATAACCCAAATTCGTCAGTGCCATTGGTTCCAGAATAGTTGAACCGGTCGAAACAAGCTACTCTATCGCTATAAACGGAGTCCGATACAAGCCAGAAGCCAACTCTATTCACTGGCTTCTCTGGAAAACCCATGTTACTATTCACTTTAAGTGATTAGTAATAATCGCATAACTTCTCCATTCTAGCTCATTTTCTCCTAAAACTTGACGAGTACTTATGTAATTAAAATTACACAAATGAACATTGTCAATAGAGAGTTTAGTTGCACTGCCAAAATCTCAGTCCTTACATTATTCCCCCTTAAGAGAAGTTTCGTCCTCGAAACTTGACCACGTACCCTCCAAAATCGAATTCGGATACTACTCTGCCACTACGGTATCACCCTTGGGTACTGGTTAGTTACACTTCCATGAATCTGGATAGCTCAACTATAGTCTCACTTGGACGGGACGAGGAAAAAACGTACCAACCCAAAATCTACGGACCAAAACCCACCGGGATCTGTAGGTTTAAGGGTTGCCCCAAAGATCTATCTAGATTGTATCAAACAACACCTAGAGGGGGGTGAATAGGTGTAACGGCCAAAAACCACAAATCTCGATGCAATAAAAAGTAAACGCAGGAAATAAAAAACACACCGAGATTTACGTGGCAAAACTCCGACTCGGAGTAAAAATCCCACAGGACCAACACGCGATAACAATCCACTAAGAATAAAAGATTACAAGGTGATTTACCGAATCCACGGACTCAAATCTCTCTTTATCTTCTTCAGATCTCGCGCATGCCGCCGGGTTGTCCACGCCCTCACGTCCGACTCCACAAATGCCACGTTCCGAATCCACGAAACGCCACCACTCCGAATCCACGAAGCCTCCGATCACGTCGAATCCCCGACGCCCACTCGAATCCACGAGCACGCTCCGTCCGGAGCAAGAACAATACGATCGATGGTGATTTATTGCTTAGATAATCATTAAAGAACCGTAGAAGATGTTTCTAAGCAATAGCCGGATCAATTTTTCATGAAGAACGAAAAATTAGGGTTTCAAGAATTGATCCGATAGAAACTTGTTGTTGAAGAAAGAAAGAAAGCACCCAACAAGTTTCTAGGGTTTCATAATGGTCTAAACTCTAAGCATACGAATTAATGGAACCCCCATCGCTTATTTATAGATTTAGAAGACTTAGAAGTAGACTAGGATTGTGAAAACTCAATTTTGGAAATAAAATTAGAGATAGACTAGGATTTGAAAACCTGTTTAAAATCAATTAGAAAATATAGAGATAGACTAGGATTTGAAAATATGTTTAAAATCAATTAGAAAACATAGAGATAGACTAGGATTTGAAAAACAGAATCTTTTAAGTCAAAAATCGTTTTCAGGGACCGGTCCTCCAAGTCAGAGACGGGTCCTTAATTCCTGAGAACCGGTCTCTCTCTGCGTAACAAAATTTTAAGTATCGGGAGACCGGTCTCTCAAGTTCAGGGGACCGGTCCCTCTTTGCGTACCAAGAAAATCAAGCTACGGGAACCGGTCCTCCAAGATTGGAGACCGGTCCCTCTTTATTCTCACGCAGAGAGGACTTACGGGAACCGGTCCTTTTGTGCAGGGACCGGTCCTCACACCCTGAAAACCTTAGTTTAGTCCAGATATTATATTTTGAAATAATCCTAAGTCTTCTAAACACTTTTAAATGTTTATAAATCATCACCAATAGTATTTGAACTTAGCGAGCATTGTGGATTCATGTTTTGAGTATGCGAGTTTTCGATCTTCATCTCTTATTCTTTAAACCTTTAAGACTGCAGGCTCACTTCACGAAATATGCCAACATAAAATCCGTAACCCCTTTGGCAATTTCGTGACAAAACCCAAAATTACATCACAACGCTCAACTCACAAAAAAATTGAAATTCATTGCCATCACCAAAACAATGAACTTCTCGCGTGAAAGATCCAAAGAAATACAAAATTATAATTTTTGAAACTCCTAAACAAACTCTATGACTTAGATGCAACTAGGAGCCTTGAAGTCTTCAATGATCTGCAATTAAGTTACTTTCTCCACGAACAAAGTTCACAAACAAAATTAGTAGTAAAAATATGAAAATGAAAATCTCTCCCCCTTTATTCATGCATCAAAAGATTAAAATTCAAACTTAAAAATCGAAAAATATCACGCTCTCCCCCTATGATCTTCATTTCAAGTTTTCAATTCAATTCAAGTTTCCTCATCTTCTCCCCCTTTTTTGTCAAAGATTGCCAAAAGAAAGTACCAAAAATGAGAGAGTTAATCAAATGTTAGTGCATGAACATGATAAATTTACATAGATTTCTTTCGATGCACATCAATTTCATGAAAATTAAGAATTTCACTACAAGATCACCAAGATGTAGATAAAATATGATAAAATTTCTTTACCCATATATATATACTTCAAAAACAAGTCATCAAAAATAATCTAAAAGCTCAAAAATCTATCAAGATGTAATAGATTATAAAGATGACTTATGAAGATTCACTAAAAGATAGAAATTTATCGCATAAACGTTCAAATTCGAGATTAAACAATATTGTATGAGGGGTGGCTCTTTGAGCATCTTTTTACTAAACCACCTTATTACACCGAAACACAGTCAACGACCTTCCGAAAAATCTGGAAAAGCTCCAACACAAGTCAAATACTCGAACTCCGCAATTTGCGCAAGTCCAGTATGTTACATTCACCCCTCCTAAAAAGGAGTTTCGTCCGCGAAACTCTGAAGCGAACTCATACCTCAAGGTTCTATCTGAAAGAGATGGGGATAGCGCTCCTGCAGTGCGCTCTCAGGCTCCCACGTGGCCTCTCGCTCCTCGTGGTTGCTCCAAAGAACCTTCACGTACGGAATGTCCTGATTCCGCAATTTCTTCACTTCGCGAGCTAAGATCTTCACTGGTTGCTCCTCGAAGCTCAAATCATCCCTCAACCCCAGGGGTGTAGTATCCAATATATGAACTGGATCATGTATAAACTTCCGAAGGTCCGACACATGGGATACGTTGTGCATGCCCGATAGGTTCGGCGGTAGAGCAAGTCTATACGCTACCGGCCCACACGCTCCAAAATCTCATACGGTCCAAAATAACGGGGGCTCAACTTACCCCGAAATCCAAATCTCCTGACTCCTCTGGTCGGCGAGACTTTCATGAAAACATGATCTCCAATCCGAAGCTCCAATTCTCGTCGACGTCTGTCACTCTTTTGCCTACTACAGGCAGTCAACAACCGTTCTCTAGCAATGCGAACTTGTCCTCTGCTTCCTGGAGCACATCTGGGCCTAACGCCAAACTCTCGCCAACTTCACTCCAATGAAGTGGCGATCTGCATTTCCGTCCATAGAGTGCCTCAAATGGTGCCATTTCGATTCAAGCTTGATAACTGTCGCTGTAAGCAACCTCTGTCATCGGTAGTTGCTGCGACCATCCTCCCCGGAAGCCGTTCACGCAGCTCGAAGCAAATCCTCGCGTGTCCAGATAGTACGCTCCGACCGCCCGTCACTCGAGGGTGGAAAGGTCAAGTCCGCCGAGCACCTAAGGTGTCCTGCAGACTCCTCCAAAAGTGTGACACAAAACGTGTGTCCCTGTCCGATACAATCGATGTAGGTACTCCGTGTAGCCGCACATTCTTATCCAAATATATCTGTGCGAGTCTCTCTCTAGTCCAAGTAGTATGGATAGGTATGAAATGCGCCGATTTCGTCAACCTATCCACGATCACCCATATAGCATCGTGCCCTGCCTGTGAGCGAGGCAATCCCATCACAAAATCCATGGTGATCTTCTCCCACTTCCACACTGGAATCGGTAGGCTCTGTAATTCCCCCGCGGGAATTCTCTGCTCAGCTTTCACTTGTTGGCAAGTTAGACAACGAGCTACAAACTCGCCAACATCCTTTTCATTCCGGGCCACCAATAAAGCAACTTCAAGTCTTCTCCGAGAAGTTCCTTCTCTAAATTGCGCTCGATCGACAAGCTATTCAGTTGGTCATCACCAAAACCAAGTGCTCCCAAAAGTCGAATTCCGCACTCACCTTCCTCGCTAGGTCGAGGGCGAAGCCTAGCTCTGCCTCAATTTACTCGTACAATTGGAAATTCCGTTATATCGCTCTCTGAGGCGGATCCAACAATACCGCTCGTAGCAAGAACCCGAGGTTCAAACCCGTTACCTGATCCATCAACACTCCATCAGAAGGCTCACTAAAGAGATGTGATACAATATCTAGTCGTTGGCTCGAATCCCAACGATGCTCACTTACTCAACGCCAGATCTTGTCAAAAGATTGCACGACTGAGTGCAACTCCAATCCTTAATTAAGCATAGCGTAATTTTCACATGGCTATCCTTTTATACCTGCTTGGCATGAACAGCCCGACAATCAGAAATCCATAATAATCATCTCTTCGGTTGTCGCGACACTTGACAAATCATCCAAATTGGTTCTCCAGAAGTGGTCACTCGATTCACCAATCGGCATTGCACCCCAATGCCTCCACAGTAGTCTCAACTCCACCACTAGGGTGGTACTCGTTGCTTCTCTGCTATATAAATAGTCAAGAACCACAACCCACACACATCCTCAATCTACTAAGGTCATTCCCTTAGTCTCGACTTGATGCCTCAAGTAAACTCTTCATAAGCCTACGCCGAGAGCTTATCTTCGATAGAGGGTCTCATAGCACTGACTGCTCAAGCGCTCGAAACGAATCATTCAAAATTCTTCTCCACAATGCTTCCCTTAGCATCAGATACCCCAGGTATCCATAGTCACAGAGCTCAACTCAAGTGATAGAGAAGGTTCCATTTACAATTAGTAGTAGTTCTCTATCAATGTCACCATGAAGTGACTATCGACCAGAACGTCGATCTCAACCATTCTTCCACACAGTCTCCATTGCAAGGAACTTAATTCCATGTGCACATCCGAACAAGGAAAAATCAACAACTTGGCACATTTCCTCGCGAATTTTTCCTAACCACTCGATCCACAAAGAGAGTTCACACTCAGCTCACCTCAGTATGCTTCCGCAGTTGATCCTTGCTGATCTTCATCTGGATACCCATGGTCATCCGCGACCGGCTCCGCCAATCCATCAAGAGGGCTTGGAGTTATCATTCCGCAAGTCCCTAACGTTGGTGAAGTACTACAGGCTTCGGCAACATCACGCTAATCTCCATGATGTCCCAAACAAGTACCAACATTCAGAAGCCGAGAAAACTCTCTCTCGTACTCGCTACGTATCCGTCTCCCGTGTCGTCGCCAAACTCGCTCCATCCGCTCTTGACGCCGTTTCTGGGAAGTAGTGTGCCAACAGTAGTTCCTTGAACCTCGTCCAAGTAATAGAAGCTAAGTCTGTGCTGGGGTTTTCCTGGAGATCCATCCACCAGCTGTAGGCCTCGCCGTCCAAGTGGTGGGTAGCGAGCCACACTCTGTCCCGCTCCTCCACGAACGTGTCACGAAACAGTTTCTCCATGTGCATCAACCACTTTTCCACGATCCAGTGGTCGACCTTCTCTCCGTCAAAGGTCCTCGGGCTGCACCTCCTGAACTCCTTGAGGCGAGCCATGAGTCGATCCCTCTCGGCTCCCCGAGCCATAATCGGAAATGCCGCCGCCACCGGTGATGCTCGAATCGGCGGGGGTGTCCCGGTCCTCCTCCCGCGCTCAACCGCTGTCGTGTCGGTGTGAGCCGGCCGCGGGATCGCGCTCGCGGTAAGTCAACCTCGCCGGGCGGTGAAGGGGTCCGAGCCTCCTCGCAGCCCGCCCGCCGCAAAGAGAAGATCCTCCATGCGCTTCATGCGCGCTTCCCGTCGCCGGGCCGCGGTCGCCCGTCGTCACCAATGCCGCGAGGGCCGCCAATCGGCTCCCTCAACTCACGGACCTCGCCGGATCCGGAGGTAGAGGAGAGGCCTCGACCTCCTCAAAAGTTGCCGCATTGTCCGCTCCAATGTATTTCGAGCGAGTTATCGGCATCGCCACTACAACTTCATAAAAGCGCAAGTTAGTAAGCTCACGCAATCGCATCCCCGCTCATGCTATAAATACCCAAATCATGCGAAAGTAATGAAGTGTCATTTACTACTAACTCCCGATGTTACGTTGTCGGCCGCCAACGTAACCCTCCGCGGGGTTAGGAGTTATACACTTCGGTCCAACTCTACTTACTAGAGTTATTCAAGATACCCAATCTTAATACTTTCGCTCACAAGTTAAATAGACCTCGTCTCTCACGAGCCTATATCCTATAGTCCAACTCCGCCTAAGGTTTGCTAGGTCCACAAGAAGACTCAACCCTAGTCTCGATACCAATTTAATCCACGCCCGGACCCACGGCGCCCGGCCACAGTGCTCAGACCCGCCGTATGTCTACAACATACAAGGCGTCTAACAAAAACGATAAATAACCAACAAAATAAAAAGAATCTAGAAGTATCAGAGCAGTATAACAACTAGAAATCTATACAAGGAAGCATAAAGAAGAGACTAAAAGTAAAGCACCAATCTTAATATAAACCATAAAGAGAGTACAATAAAAAGAGATCCAAACACCACTATAACTAAGTACAGGGTAGTCTCTACATAGGGATACAAAACTCTCTCAATCTCACCAAAGTACAAAAAGAGAGAAAACCCCTACAAGGTGGAAAGTCGCGATAACTAGCTAGCGGTTCCCTTTCCACGATCCCTTGCTCTCCGCCGGTGCCGAAGGCTCGAAACACAGTAGAAAAAGAGGGTGTGAGAACTATTAATTAATAGTTACCAGTGGGCAATTACTGACTTAAGTTGCATGCTCCACTAGGCCCAAAACTAAGCAAGTAAGTATAAACGATGATATAAGCAATAATAAGCGACATGTAAATAACATGTAAACTACTAAACACGATATCTCTACTTAGCATGTATTTGCATAAGTAAGCTATTCTAAGCATGAATAGAAAGTACCATAACTAGAGCAAGGTTCACAAATTAATAGTAAAGAGTTAAAGTTTACTATTCCAATCAAATCCCATATTGTCCACGAGTGATAGTAAAGTGTTCAAGTTCACTATTCTAGTCAAGTCCACAATTATCTTTAAACTACATTAAGTTTAAATACCATTATACCCGACCCGAAGGCGATATGGCCGATGCCCACCCGAAGGCTGCCTAGCCCAAATGCCGAGCCTAATGGCCCCGTAGTAGCCAACATTCCCACCCTAGGAATGAGACTGTCCCACGGCAATCCACTTCGGCGCCCAATCCCGCACGGCGAATACAAGAAACGCGTTGGCCAACTCCGGAGTGCCGGCCAGGGAGAGCCCCCGTCACGCCCGGACCTGGGCCGAAGCCCGCCTTGCCACAGAGCTCAGACTCCGCCGTAAGTCTACAACATACAAGGAGTCTAACAAAAACGACAAGTAACCAACAAAATAAAAAGAATCAAGAAGTATCAGAGCAGTATAACAACTAGAAATCTATACAAGGAAGCATAAAGAACAGACTAAAAGTAAAGCACCAGTCGTAAAATAAACCATAAAGAGAGTATAATAAAAAGAGATCCGAACACCACAATAACTAAGTACAGGGTAGTCTCTACATAGGGATACAAAACTCTCTCAATCTCACCAAGGTACAAAAAGAGAGAAAAACCCCTACAAGGAGGAAAGCTGCAAAACTAGCTAGCGGTCCCCTTTCCACGATCCCTTGCCTCCGCCGGTGCCGAAGGCTCTGAAACACATTAGAAAAAGAGGGCGTGAGAACTATTAAAAATAGTTCCCAGTGGGCAATTACTGACTGCAGTTGCATGCTCCACTAGGCCCAAAACTAAGCAAGTAAGTGTAAGCGAAATAAATAACGAGTAAGCTACTAAAGCATGATATCTCTACTTAGCATGAATAAGCATAAGTAAACGACTATTCTAAGCATGAATAGTAAATATAACCAACAAGCCCAATATCCATAGCAATAGTAAGGAGTTAAAGTTTACTATTCTAACCATAACCCAATAATTCCTCAAGTGATAGTAAGGTGTTAAAGTTTACTATTCTAGTCAAAGTCCACAGTTTTCTTTAAACTACATTAAGTTTAAGCACAATAAGATCAACCCGAAGGCGATATGGCCGATGCCCACCCGAAGGCTGCCTAGCCCAAATGCCGAGCCTAATGGCCCCGTAGTAGTCAACATTCCCACCCTAGGAATGCGACTGTCCCACGGCAATCCACTTCGGCGCCCAAGCCCGCACGGCGAATACTAGAAACGCGTTGGCCAACTCCGGAGTGCCGGCTTGTAGGGAGCTACCCTCACAAGCATGTGCGAATGAGCACAATGGCAAAAGTCACAAAACTCGTCACAAGTCCCAAATCATCATGTCTCTAACATGGATTGTACAATTGTCCAAAAGGCCTATCTCTATGTCATCATGTCTCTAACATGGAATATAGTATATGTTAAGTGGCCTATGTCAAGTCTCTATGTTGCAGTTTCATAGTTTTCTATGTTAAGTGCCGCTTTATGACACTTAAGGTTTCTAAGTCACAACATGTATTTAATGTTCACCATTAACATTATCAAAGCTAAAATCACCATAAATGGCACACTCCTGTGCGCCCAAGAACCACCCCCACATGCATGCAAGCTTTGACCCAAATAGCTCTACTATATAGAGTGAATATTTTATCATACATAAGGCATGCATTTTAAGTGATTCAAAATTCATAATAAATCTATATAGCATGAATATGCATTCAAAATAATTAAATCAAACCAACTAAGCACTTAGGAGTCATTTGCTCCTATGCTCATGAAGCCAAACCCACCGAGTGCGAAAATCGCCGATCCGAATCGCTAACTAAGCTTCGATTCCTACTCCTAGCACCCTACAAGGCATGCCATAGGAATTACAAACTCAAAAGATGAGTCTTGAGTTCAAACAATAAGAAACTCTACTAAAGGGTGAAGAATACTCACCGAATGCGAAGAAAGTGCTCTTGATCTCCCAATGGGAGTTAGAGTCCTTCTAATCCAACCTAAATCAAAGTTCTAAACTCATCAATTAGGTCCCAAAGGCCCTCAATCGAAAATCCCCAAATCCTAACCCTAGAATCCCATTCTAGGGTTTCATCTCAAAGAAACCCACAAAAATCGAAACTAGAGGAAAGAGATCACTCACATACCTCTAAGAAGCTCAAATCCAAGCTCAAAAAGCCCTAGGCTTGAAGCTTGATCCTCCACAAGGTCCCAAACACCAAGTTCCAAGCTCCAACAATGGTGGTAGAGGCTCTACCAAGCAAAAGAGAGCAAGGAGAGGGTTTTAATCCTCCAAAAACCCAACCAAAACCCTAGGAAACACAAGAGAGTAGAGAGAGAGGCTCCTCCTACCTCTTGCTGCTGTGGGGGGGGGCACAAAAGATGCCCTAGTGTGTGTGGTACACTAATAGAAGCAACAAAATGCTAAAACACCCTCAGCTTTAAATCGCCACATTCTCGCCACTTTGTACCTAAGACAAATCCATTTTGTACCTAAGATAAACCCCGCGAAACAGCCAAACCCGAGCCTCGGGTTTGCCAAGTCGCCCTCTTTATACCGGTATAAATCTTGGTCCGTACAGATAGCAATCATTTTGTACCTAAGATAGACACCGTTTTGTACCGATAAGGCATAATTCCTAACCCGAGAGCCACCTAAAATCCAACTTTTTGGACTTTAGGCTTGGGACACATCCCCAAACCCTCAGACACGCGCCATAGGTCGAACACAAATAACGACCTTCCGTAAAACTGGAAAAGCTCCTACACAAGTCAAATACTCGAACTCCGCAATTTGCGCAAGTCCAGTATGTTACATACCCTCACAAGCGTGTGCGAATGAGCACAATGGCAAAAGTCACAAAACTCGTCATAAGTCCCAAATCGTCATGTCTCTAACATGGAATGTACAAGTGTCCAAAGGCCTATCTCTATGTCATCATGTCTCTACATGGCAATAATAGATGTCAAAAGGCCTATGTCAAGTCTCTATGTTGTAGTTTCATAGTTTTCTAAGTTAAGTGCCGCTTGATGACACTTAAGCTTTTCTAAGTTCCAACCCAATTTTAATGTTCTCATTTACTTTAGTTAAGCTATAATAACATGAATGGCACACTTCCAGGCGCCCACAAGAACCACCCCCACATGCATGCAGTTTAACCCAGATAGCTCTACTATATAGAGTGAAAATTTTATCATACGTAAGGCATGCATTTTAAGTGATTCAAAATTCTTAATAAATCTATTTAGCATGAATATGCATTCAAAATAATTAAATCAAACCAACTAAGCACTTAGGAGCCATTTGCTCCTATGCTCGTGAAGCCAAACCCACCAAGTGCGAAAAGCGTTGTTCCGAACCGCTAACGAAGCTTCGATAATCACTCCTAGAGTCCTAAAAAGCACACCCTAGGAGTTACAAGCTAAGAAGATAAATCTTGAGTTCACACTTTAAGGATTTCGACAAAAGGTTGGAGAAAACTCACCGAATGCGAAGGAAGTGCTCTTGATCTCCAAATGGGAGTTAGAGTCCTTCTAATCCAACCTAAATCAAAGTTCTAAACCCATCAATTAGGTCCCAAAGGCCCTAAATCGAAAATCCCCAAATCCTAACCCTAGAATCCCATTCTAGGGTTTCATCACACAAAAACCCACAAAATTCAAAACTAGAGGAAAGAGATCATTCACATACCTCTAAGAAGCTCAACACCAAGCTCAAAAAGCCCTAGGCTTGAAGCTTGATCCACCACAAAGCTCCAAAAGGCAAGCTCCAAGCTCCAACAATGGTGGTAGAGGCTCTATCAAGCAAAAAGAGCAAAAGAGAGGGTTTTAATCCTCTAAAAAATCCAACCTAAACCCTTGTGACGCACTGGACTTTGCAAATGGCAATGTTCGAGTGTTAAATGTGAGAACTGAGCTTTTCCAGATTTTCTGGAGGGTCGTTGACTGTGTTCCGACCTATGGCACGTGTACCGAGGTTGGTGGATGAATCCCAAGCACTAAAGTCCAAAAAGTTGGATTTTAGGTTGCTCTCGGTGTGCTATCTGGGGAGTCCGCACGCACAGAAAAGTTGTTGTACCGGCAGCCTTTGGTTGCTATACCGGCATAGGGGGATCCGTACCGGTATGGGACGGCTGAGGCGCAAACCCGAGCCTCGGGTTTGGTCGTTACAGGTCCTGCACTGCACGTACTTGGTTTGTACTCAAGATGCTCGGCGCTTTCGAAAATCCGAAACTGCAGGGGCTTATGGGCATTTTGTTGCTTCTAATATAGCACCCCAGCCCTTAGGGCTTCTCTCTTGTGCTGAGAACAAAGGAGAGGAAGGTAAGAGAGCTTCTCTCTCTATCTATTTACTTCTCTTTGGGTTTTTGGTTGTTTACTTGTGGATTGATCTCCCTCCTCTCTCTCTTTTGCTTGTTGGTGCATTTTCCACCATGAGGGAAGGTTGGAAGCTTGATTTGAGAGCTAGTTGAAGGAAGATCTTCAACTTTGGTGACTCTAGAGCCTTGATTAGAGCTTCTAAGAGGTAAGCAACTTTTCCATTTCCTTTAGATTCGAGTTTGGTTGCTTCTCTATAGATGAAACCCTAGATTTTGGGAATTAGGGTTTTATTTGGGGCTTTTTGATTTGGGGCTTTTTGATTTCTTTTGAATGGTTTAGAACCTTTGTTTAGGTTGCCTTGGGAGGGATCTAGCTTCCTTTTGGAATTTCTAAGAGGATTGTTGCACATTTAGGTGAGTATTACTTGACTTTGACCTAGATGTTTAAAGTTTGAACTCAAGACTTATCTCTTGAGGTTGTAACTCCTAGGATCTACTTTGTAGGGTACTAGGAGTAGGAATCGAAGCTTCGTTAGCGGTTCGGAGCGACGCTTGGAGCGACGGTGGGTTTGGCTCACCTAGCACAATGAGAAATTCTCATTGGTGCTTATTTGCTTATGGTTAAAAGGAAATTAGTTCATTTTCATGCTATTTGATTTATTTGTGAATTTTAGAATGCTTAAGATACATATGTTATGTGTAATGCAATTTTACTCTATATAGTAGAGACGTATGCATGTGAGAGCTGAAGCCTTGTAGCATTCTATTTGAAAACTTGAAACCATGTGTTTAAGAGGAATTTGACATGTATTTGAGAACATAGAACTATACATGGCATAGGAGAAAAGCCCTTGTCATTAAGCGGCATTGGCTTGGCATCAAAAGTGTAGAATAGTGAGCTAATGTCATCAAGCGGCATTAGGCTCGTGAATAAACTTGACATAGAGAATCTAGTGTCATGAGAATATTTGAACTAGACCTTAGGGCTACTAGTTACTATTTCCATGTTAAGACATGAGGTTTGGACTTGAGACTTGACTTTACTTGTTGCCATTTGTGCTCTTTCGCACATGCTTGTGAGGGTCGCTCCTGCGGCACTCCGGAGTTGGCCTTCGCGATTCGTTCGCGCATGCGGTGTTGAGAAACCTACGGGACCGTTGGGACAGACTCATTCCTTGCGGGGGATGTTGGGCTACCACGGTACTTAGGTTGCACAAGTTGGATTACTATGGTAAATCCTAGTGAAAGAGAATTGAACTTGGACATTCAACTTTACTAAATGACAATCACTACTAGATAGGACTTAGTAGCTAGATTATGTGGACTTCACTTGAGTTATAGTATACTTGATAATGCTTTAATTATAATTTAGTATACTTGTTGGTTATAGTAAAACATCTCATTTTATATGTTGGAACGGGAAACTATAACATCTAATCTTGAAACATAGTTTTGGTAGCAATTCTTTACGCTTTAATTGCAAGCTTATTTATATCGCGCTCTTACTCTCTTTTTTTCTTTTGGGCCTAGTGGTGCAATGGTGCGGGTCGATTGCCCACCGGGAACTATAAATTATAGTTCTCACGCCCCGTTTCGTTTCCTTTTCGGTGCCTTCCGCATCGGGGAGGTTAGGGATCGCGGCAAGGGTGTTGCTTCGGGTTAGCGGCACTCAGCGAGGGAGTTCGATAGGTGGTTACTTCTCTATTTCATGTTGTTTAGAGAGGTTGTGAGTTGTTCTGTATTTAGAGAGACCACCACATTTTGAGTCGGTGTTGTATTAACCTTATGTTCTTTTGGTTATATTGTTAGTCTCTTTATGCTTTAGTCTACCTACTCTCTACTTGTTGATAGGGCTAGCTGTATGTTGCTCTGATATCCATAGTTTTAGCCTATTGCATGTTTTTAATTCCGCTGTTTTTAGTTAGACGCCTTGTATGTGTTGACATATGGCGGGTCTGGGCACGCTTTGGGGAAGGTCCTGCCGACCCCGGGGCGTGACAGATTAATTTGGTATCAGAGCCTAGGGTGACGTCGTAGAGGACCTAGCAAACCTTAGGCTGGTTGGACTATAGGAAATAGGCTCGTGAGAGACGAGGTCTATTTGACTTGTGAGCGAAAGTACCTGATTGGGTTTTATTATAACTCTGAAAAGTTGGAGTTTTATCGAGGTGTGAAGCCTCTAACTTCGCGGAGGGTTACGTTGGCGGCGACAACGTAACATCGGGAGTTAGTTGTGAAGCACACTTTACTTTCGCATTATTTGGGTTCTTGAGTGGGGTTGCGAAAGCGTGGGTTTTACTAACTTGCGCATTATGTTGTTGCAGGGTTGATGCCTATTACTCGCTCCCAATCCGTCGGGGCAGATAACATGGCACGCCTTGAGGAGGTCGAGACCTCAGCTACTTCTGAGTCCAGCGAGGTCCGCGAGCTGAGGGATCAGGTGGCGGTCCTCACTGACCTTGTGGCTCAGCAGACGGCGGCGGCCCAGCAACAGGCCGAGGCGGCGCGCCGACAGGACGAGAGGATGAAGCGACTTGAGGACCTTCTTCTCAGCGGCGGCCGCCGAGGCCAGTGCACCGCACCACCACCCCCCGAGGTGGTAGCACCGAGGGCGCCGACTCCCGCGCCCGGATCTTTACATTCGCACCGTCGGTGGCACGGCAGAAGAGGGTGGCGACGGCACCACCAGTTCAGATACCTCTAGGAGGAGCGGTTTTCCCGACGATGGTTGAGGGGCTAGAACGAGACCGACTGATGAGCCGCCTCAATGAGTTCAGGAGGTGCAGTCCACGTGTGTTCGATGGCGAGAACGTGGATCATTGGATTGTCGAGAAGTGGCTTATGCACATGGAGAAGCTGTTTCGCGATTCTTTTGTTGAGAGAGGACGAGTTTGGCTCGCCACTCACCATCCGGGACGGCGAGGCCTATCGGTGGTGGCGGGACATCCAGAGAACCCGAGCACCGACTTGGCATCGATGACTTGGACGAGGTTCAAGGGATCGCTACTCGAGCACTACTTCCCCGATAGTGTTCGGCGACGGATGGAGATGCACTTGCGCAGCCTTGCGTCGTGGGAGCGGACGGATCGAGTACGAGCGGGAGTTTACCAGGCTTCTACACTGTGTACCTTTCGTTGTGCGGGACGACGAGGACAAGGCCAGGATTTTCGAGAGTGGACTGAGGCCTTCTATCTATAGGCTGGTGCAGTCCGCTAACCTGCGCACGTACCGTGAGGTGGTAAATCGCGCTCTCATTGTGGAGCGGGCGCGATAGTGATGAAGGAGCGGCAAGAAGGCTTGGATCGGGGTAAGGGCAAAAGGCCCTCAGGCGAGGGTGCGAGTCAGACGCACTCAAGGAAGCCGCCGAAGTACCCCAGGAGCCAGTCTAGAGGACGAGGTGCCCCACCGCAGCGCCGAGGACCAGATCGACGACAGGCACCACGCTGTGTGATTTGCAGCGGCCCCCACCACCCCCGACAGTGCCCGCAGGGTCGGGGCCGATGTTACTCTTGTGGCCAGGAGGGCCACTTCCAGTCAGATTGCCCGCGGGGATCTGCGCCGACACCGTCGTCAGCTTCAGCACCAGCATCGCCAGGTCCCAGCCCGGGGACACCTACTGCACCCTACCAGGCCGGGAGGTCTTCTGCGCAGAGGCCGAGCGAGGGGTCTCGATAGGGCCCGAGTGGGCGTTTGTATGCCGCCCGACCGAGGCAAATGCAATGTCGTTGCAGGTATCATTTTGATTTCCAGCATTCGAGTTCGTGCTTTATTTGATACCGGTGCATCTTGCTCTTTTATTGATCGGCTGTTTGCCGAGTTGCATGACATCCCTAGGACACCTTTGTCACAGTCGGGACGAGTGGTTATACCGGGACATTCTATAGATGTTCGAGAGTGTTGTATTAGTTGCCCAGTTCAGATTGGGGATTGGAGCATGCCCGTGGGCCTATTAGTGGTGCAGGAACTCCGGGAGTCTGAAATAGTGTTAGGCATGGATTGGTTGACCGGTACTTTGCTACGATCGATTGTGTGAGTCGTACTGTGACTTTTAGAGAGCCTGGTCACGAGGAGGTTGTGTTTCAGGGTTGCCAGAGTTCGCTGTTCGCGATGACTATTAGCTCCTCTCGAGCTAGGCAGTTGATGAGTAGCGGGTGCCTAACCTATTTGGCTAGTATTGCACTCCGAGATGTTGAGGACTCGCCTAGGATTGAGGACATTTCGTGGTGAGGAGTTCCAGGACGTGTTTCCAGCTGAGCTACCCGGAATGCCGCCGGATAGGGAGATTGAGTTTGTAGTAGATCTCGTCCCTGGGACTACTCCAATCTCAAAGGCACCCTATAAGATGGCACCAGCAGAGTTGAAAGAGCTGAAGGCACAGTTGCAGGACCTTTTGGATAAAGGTTATGTGAGACCGAGCGTGTCACCTTGGGGAGCGCCAGTTCTTTTTGTGAGGAAGAAGGACGGATCACTTCGCTTATGTATGGATTATCGTGAACTCAATAAAGTCACGATTAAGAATAGGTATCCGTTCGAGGATCGATGATCTGTTTGACCAGCTACAGGGATCAAGCGTGTACTCCAAGATCGACTTGCAGTCGGGATATCACCAGCTGAAGATCAAGCACGAGGATGTATCGAAGACGGCTTTCGGGACACGGTATGGACACTATGAGTTCACTGTGATGCCGTTTGGGCTTACTAATGCCCCGGCAGCTTTTATGGATTTGATGAACCGTGTCTTCAGGCCATATCTGGATAGATTTGTCGTAGTGTTTATCGACGATATTTTGGTTTATTCCCGAAGTGATGCGGATCACGAGGAACACTTGAGACTTGTACTTCAAGTGCTTCGGGAAAAGAGACTCTATGCCAAGTTGAAGAAATGCGAGTTCTGGCTTAGAGAGGTGGCGTTTTTGGGCCATGTGATTTCAGGATCAGGTATAGCCGTGGATCCCAAGAAGATTGAAGCCGTCAAGGATTGGCCAAGACCGACGAGTGTCACTGAGATACGGAGTTTTATTGGTTTGGCCGGCTACTACAGGAGGTTTGTTGAGGGATTTGCTAAGTTATCTACTCCCCTCACGAGACTCACGCATAAAGGAACCAAGTTCATTTGGAATGATGCGTGTGAGAGAAGCTTTCAAGAGTTGAAGCTGCGATTGACTAGCGCACCAATCCTAACCTTGCCAGTTGCTGGAGCAGGGTATGTGATTTATAGTGATGCTTCCTTTAATGGATTGGGTTGCGTGTTGATGCAGGATGGAAAGGTGATCGCGTATGCTTCACGCCAGCTGAAGGAATATGAAAGGAATTATCCTACTCACGATTTGGAGTTGGCGGCTGTAGTGTTCGCACTGAAGCTATGGCGCCACTATCTTTATGGTGAGCGGTGTGAAGTGTATACGGATCACAAGAGTTTAAAGTATCTGTTCACCCAGAAGGAATTGAACTTGAGGCAGCGCAGATGGTTGGAGCTCCTCAAGGATTATGATTTGACGATACTTTACCACCTGCAAGGCTAACGTGGTGGCAGATGCGCTAAGGAGGAAATCGACGAAAAACTTAGCGATGATGATAGTTACTCAACCGCCGTTGATCGAGCAGATGAAGCGGTTGGAGTTGGAGGTGGTGAGTCCTGGCACACCTATGAGGTTGATGACTTTGGTGGTGCAACCCACTTTATTGGAAAGGATAAAGGAAAAGCAAGCTCTCGATGTGGAGTTGCAAAGGGTTCGAGCGATAATGGTTGATGGTTGCACCGGTGATTTTAGTGTGGACGATGGTGACTTGATGAGATTCCGTGGGCGGATTTGTGTACCGGCGGAACCGACGCTTAAAGAGGAGATTCTCCTAGAGGCACACCGTGCACCGTATGCTATACATCCGGGAGGCACCAAGATGTATAAGGATTTGAAGTTACACTATTGGTGGCCCGGAATGAAAAAGGACGTTGGCGAGTTTGTAGCTCGATGTTTAACTTGCCAACAAGTGAAGGCTGAGCATAGAGTCCCCGCGGGGAAATTACAGAGCTTACCAATTCCAGTGTGGAAGTGGGAGAAGATCACCATGGACTTTGTGATGGGACTGCCCCGCTCTCAGGCCGGGCATGATGCTATATGGGTGATCGTGGATAGGTTGACAAAATCGGCACATTTCATACCTATCCATACTACTTGGACTGGAGAGAGACTCGCACAGATTTACTTGGATGAGATTGTGCGACTTCACGGAGTACCTACCACGATTGTATCGGACAGGGACACACGTTTTGTGTCACACTTTTGGAGGAGTCTGCAGGACGCCTTGGGTACTCGGATCGGACTTCAAGATCGCTTTCCACCCTCAGAGTGACGGGCAGTCAGAGCGTACTATACAGACACTCGAGGATATGCTTCGAGCCTGCGTGATCGACTTCCAGGGAGGATGGTCGCAGCATCTACCGATGGCTGAGTTTGCTTATAACAACAGTTATCAAGCAAGCATCAAGATGGCGCCATTTGAGGCACTCTATGGACGGAAGTGTAGATCGCCACTTCACTGGAGTGAAGTTGGTGAGAGTTTGGCTTTAGGCCCAGATGTGCTCCAGGAAGCTGAGGACAAGGTTCGCGTTGCTAGGGAGCGGTTGTTGACAGCGCAGAGTAGGCAGAAGAGCTATGCTGATAGACGTCGACAAGACTTGAAGTTCCAGATTGGAGACCATGTCTTTTTGAAAGTCTCGCCGACCAGAGGAGTCAGGAGATTTGGGATTCGGGGTAAGTTGAGCCCCCGTTTCATTGGACCGTATGAGATTCTTGAGCGTGTGGGCCCGGTAGCGTATAGACTTGCTCTACCGCCGAACCTATCGGGTGTACACAATGTCTTCCATGTATCGGTCCTCCGGAAGTATATACACGATCCAGCTCATGTTTTGGATGCTACACCATTGGAGCTGAGGGACGATTTGAGCTTCGAGGAGCAGCCCGTGAAGATTTTGGCTCGCGAGGTGAAGAAGTTGAGGAACCGGGCGCTTTCTTACGCGAAAGTCCTTTGGAGCAACCACGAGGAGCGGGAGGCCACGTGGGAGCTAGAGAGTGCGCTTCGAGAGCGCTATCCCCATCTCTTTCAGATGGAGTCATGAGGTATGACTTTAATTTCGAGTTTCGCGGACGAAACCTCTTTTTAGGAGGGGTGAATGTGACGCACTGGACTTTGCAAATGGCAATGTTCGAGTGTTAAATGTGAGAACTGAGCTTTTCCAGATTTTCTGGAGGGTCGTTGACTGTGTTCCGACCTATGGCACGTGTACCGAGGTTGGTGGATGAATCCCAAGCACTAAAGTCCAAAAAGTTAGATTTTAGGTTGCTCTCGGTTTGCTATCTGGGGAGTCTGTACCGGTACAGGAAAAGTTGCTGTACCGGTACAGCCTTGGTTGCTATACCGGTACAGAGGGGGATCTGTACCGGTATGGGACGGCTGGAGGCAGCAAACCCGAGCCTCGGGTTTGGCTGTTTCGCAGTGCATGCGTACGGACTTGGTTTATGTACGGCATGACTGGCGATTTGAAAATCCGAAGCTGGGGGCATTTTGTTGCTTCTAATATAGCACCCCAGCCCTTAGGGCTTCTCTCTTGTGCTGAGAACAAAGGAGAGGAAGGTAAGAGAGCTTCTCTTTCTATCCATTTACTTCTCTTTGGATTTTTGGTTGCTTACTTGTGGATTGATCTCCCTCCTCTCTCTCTTTTGCTTGTTGGTGCATTTTCCACCATGAGGGAAGGTTGGAAGCTTGATTTGAGAGCTAGTTGAAGGAAGATCTTCAACTTTGGTGACTCTAGAGCCTTGATTAGAGCTTCTAAGAGGTAAACAACTTTTCCATTTCCTTTAGATTCGAGTTTGGTTGCTTCTCTATAGATGAAACCCTAGATTTTGGGAATTAGGGTTTTATTTGGGGCTTTTTGATTTGGGGCTTTTTGATTCCTTTTGAATGGTTTAGAACCTTTGTTTAGGTTGCCTTGGGAGGGATCTAGCTTCCTTTTGGAATTTCTAAGAGGATTGTTGCACATTTAGGTGAGTATTACTTGACTTTGACCTAGATGTTTAAAGTTTGAACTCAAGACTTATCTCTTGAGGTTGTAACTCCTAGGATCTACTTTGTAGGGTACTAGGAGTAGGAATCGAAGCTTCGTTAGCGGTTCGGAGCGACGCTTGGAGCGACGGTGGGTTTGGCCTCACCTAGCACAATGAGAAATTCTCATTGGTGCTTATTTGCTTATGGTTAAAAGGAAATTAGTTCATTTTCATGCTATTTGATTTATTTGTGAATTTTAGAATGCTTAAGATACATATGTTATGTGTAATGCAATTTTACTCTATATAGTAGAGACGTATGCATGTGAGAGCTGAAGCCTTGTAGCATTCTATTTGAAAACTTGAAACTATGTGTTTAAGAGGAATTTGACATGTGTTTGAGAACATAGAACTATACATGACATAGGAGAAAAGCCCTTGTCATTAAGCGGCATTGGCTTGGCATCAAAAGTGTAGAATAGTGAGCTAATGTCATCAAGCGGCATTAGGCTCGTGAATGAACTTGACATAGAGAATCTAGTGTCATGAGAATATTTGAACTAGACCTTAGGGCTACTAGTTACTATTTCCATGTTAAGACATGAGGTTTGGACTTGAGACTTGACTTTACTTGTTGCCATTTGTGCTCTTTCGCACATGCTTGTGAGGGTCGCTCCCTACAAGCCGGCACTCCGGAGTTGGCCTTCGCGATTCGTTCGCGCGTGCAATTCTTTACGCTTTAATTGCAAGCTTATTTATATCGCGCTCTTACTCTCTTTTTCTTTTGGGCCTAGTGGTGCAATGGTGCAGGTCAGTAATTGCCCACTGGGAACTATAAATTATAGTTCTCACGCCCCTGTTTCTGTTTCCTTTTCAGTGCCTTCCGCATCGGGGGAGGTTAGGGATCGCGGCAAGGGTGTTGCTTCGGGTTAGCGGCACTCAGCGAGGGAGTTCGATAGGTGGTTACTTCTCTATTTCATGTTGTTTAGAGAGGTTGTGAGTTGTTCCTGTATTTAGAGAGACCACCACATTTTGAGACAGTGTTGTATTAACCTTATGTTCTTTTGGTTATGTTGTTAGTCTCTTTATGCTTTAGTCTACCTACTCTCTACTTGTTGATAGGGCTAGCTGTATGTTGCTCTGATATCCATAGTTTTAGCCTATTGCATGTTTTTAATTCCGCTGTTTTTAGTTAGACGCCTTGTATGTGTTGACATATGGCGGGTCTGGGCACGCTTTGGGGAAGGTCCTGCCGACCCCGGGGCGTGACAACCCTAGAAAACACAAGGGAGTAGAGAGAGAAGCTCCTTACCTCCTTCTCTCTTGTTCCCAGCACAAGGAGAAGCCCTAGGGGCAAGGGGTGCTATATTAGAAGCAACAAAATGCTAAAACACCCCTGCAGTTTAAACTGCTCGAAATCTGCCAGGCTGTACCGGTACAAGCCATCCCATACCGGTACAGACCCTGCGAAACAGCCAAACCCGAGGCTCGGGTTGGTCGCTCCTCCATCCCATACCGGTACGAATCCACCCCGTACCGGGTATAGCAACAATGGTCTGGGTATAGCAACCAAGGTCAGACCACAAGCCCTCCAGAGTCAAACCCGAGAGCAACCTAAAATCCAAATTTTTGGACTTTAGTTCTTGGAATTCATCCACTAACCTCGGTGCTCGTGCCATAGGTCGGAACACAGTCAACGACCCTCCAGAAAATCTGGAAAAGCTCCAATCTCAAGTCAACTACTCGAACTCCGCAATTTGCGCAAGTCCAGTATGTTACATTGCAATACGATTCAATCGAGTACGCCAAAATCTCGAGACTAATTGAAACGATCAACAAGCCTCTACAGCCGAGCAAATGCCCACTCGTGATTCAATTTAGATCACGATGGTCGACATACAGTCGAAACGACCCTACAAGCCCCACATCAATAGAGGGGGGGTTTCTCGCGAAGCGAAACACTAGAAGTACAGATCTCCTTGCCACTTGAGTTCACGATTCGTGACTCCGTCAGGGGAACAACAACAACAACAACAACAACCATAAAGATATCCTTCATTCTGAGGATTCTCGAACAACCGAAGGTAATGGCCAATTAGGCCCCCAAATCCTCCCCAATACTTACCTAGTTTAAGGTAAGGGAGATAGTCACCACAACCAGTGGAATAAATCCTCAACATGCACTATTTCGTGCTCAAATTCTCAAGACGAGTTAAATCGGCTCGCAAGACCCAAGGTACAAAGTACCTCACAAACTCCACACCACGAAGGCCAATCTATTTGTTGGCACGCAAAACCTTCTCGCAAGGTAGGGTGTTCGAAACAACACACCCGATCATCTGATCATCCTATAGGCATCGAAGAATGATCAATGCTAGAAATCCTCGGGTTGATTCACTACACACCCGGTGTATCCTCGATCTCACGATCCCACACGTGGCATTCCACGCTCTTGGGTCAAAGCTCGGACTACCGTCCTGACCAAAACTCTGCCCTACCCGAAGGCACCGGGCCGCTGTCACTCACAAACTAATCGCACTGCCCGTAGGGCCAGTTCCGCGATCAACAACAACTGGTCCAGGCACGGGTCGTCCCCGAGCACCATCCGGCAAACAGCCGATCCAGGGATGCAACTAATGCAATCGTCGTGAGATCCAAATAGCATAGCAGAAAGCTACCCACAACCCGTAACTAATCGTTTCAAACAAGGCTAATTCTCATCGCAAACAGCGAACTAACGTGATGCAATGCAACTCGGCAAATAGTCGAACAACTGATAGGTGCCACGTACCGGCATCAAACAATGCACACTCGAAAGCCATATTACTAACCAAAACACGTAGTCACCACCTCGGCTGCCGTCGCCTCCTCAGTCTGAGCCGTATACACGCGGCCGCTCGGGGCCTGTTGTGACTCCTCCGTCTGTCTCTAAACAGGTTGCCTCCCAGAATGCGTCTGACTCGCACCGTCGGCCGTGGGCCTCTAGCCCAAATCCTTAGTCTAAGCCTTCTCGATACTCCTGCACATACGCCACACCGCCTCCCACGACGAGCGCGCGGTTTACCACACAGATCCAGCTCCGACTTTCTCTTAACACTGTCAGTGAAGTAAAGCTTCAACAGGAGTTCCTTGAACCTCCTTCAAGTAGTCGCCACAACATCCGCGTTGATGCTATCCTGAATGTCCAACCGCCAGCTACAAACCTCATCACTCAGGTGATGCGCGGCAAGCCAAACTCTGCCTCTCTCCTCCACGAATGTGTCGCGAAAATAGATTCTCCGTCTGCATCGACCACTTCCCTACGATCCAGTAGTCGTCCTTCTCTCCATCCAGGATCCTGGGATTACACCTCTTGAACTCGTTGGGCGATCCATGAGCCACTCTCGCTCTGCTCCCTCAACCATCACAGGAGAACCGCCCGTTGCAGTAAGGGTCTCTCCAGGTGTTTTCATGCGCGCATCCTACCTGCGTGCCGCATTTACCTGCCGTTGAGCCGGTGTCGCCTGCTGAGTCGCCAAACCAGTGAGAGCCGCAAGTAGGCACCTCACTCGCGGACCTCGTTGGATCCGAAGGTAGTGGAAATCTCCACTTCCCCAAACGTTGTCGCGTCATCCGCACCAACAAACTTAGAGCGGGTCGTCAACAAGACGCCACAACATCACTAAAGCGCAAGTTAATAAAACCCACGCTATCGCAGCCCCGCTCAACAATACCCAAATCATGCGAAAGTGATGAAGTGTGTTTCACAACTAACTCCCGATGTTACGTTGTCGGCCGCCAACGTAACCCTCCGCGAAGTTAGGAGTTATACACTTCGGTCCAACTCTACTTACTAGAGTTATTCAAGATACCCAATCTTAATACTTTCGCTCACAAGTTAAATAGACCTCGTCTCTCACGAGCCTATATCCTATAGTCCAACCGGCCTAAAGTTTGCTAGGTCCACAAGAAGACTCAACCCTAGTCTCTGATACCAACTTAATCTGTCACGCCCCGGGACCCAGCGGAAGCCCGCCCGGCGCGTGCCCAGACCAGTATGTCTACAACATACAAGGCGTCTAACAAAAACGATAAATAACCACAAAAATAAGAAGAATCTAGAAGCATCAGAGCAGTATAACAACTAGAATTCTAAACTAATAAGCATACAAGGAGTAGATAAATAAAAGTACCAAGATTCCACTAAGAACTATAAAAAAGGGTACAACCAAAGATCCCAAAGTAAAAACTAACATAATACATGGTGGTCTCTATAAATAGATACAAAAGTCGCTCTCTCACAAAACACAAAAGAGAGGAAAAACCACCTAAACGGTAGTGGCAAAGAAGCTAGCTAACTAGGCGACTCCTTGCCGCGAACCCTTGCCTCGCCGTGCCGAAGGCTCTGAAACATATATGAAACAGGGGGCGTGAGAACTATTACATAATAGTTCCCAGTGGGCAATTACTGACTTCAGTTGCATGCTCCACTAGGCCCAAAACAAACACGAGTAAATGAGTAATATATAAACAAGTAAACATGTAAGCTACTAAACATGTAAGCTACTAAACATAATGTCTCTACTTAGCATAGATAAGCTTAAGCAAACGACTATTCTAAGCATGGTTAGCAAGCACAACTGCTAGTACAATGTTCCCAATTTAATAGTAAAAGATTAAAGTTTACTATTCTAGTCAAATCCACAATGTCCACAAATGATAGTAAAGAGTTAAAGTTTACTATTCTAGTCAAAGTCCACAGTTTTCTTTAAACTACTTTAAGTTTAAGTACAATAAGATCAACCCGAAGGCGATATGGCCGATGCCCACCCGAAGGCTGCCTAGCCCAAATGCCGAGCCTAATGGCCCCGTAGTAGTCAACATTCCCATCCTAGGAATGAGACTGTCCTACGGCAATCCACTTCGGCGCCCAATCCCGCACGGCGAATGCATGAAACGCGTTGGCCAATCCGGAGTGCCGGCTTGTAGGGAGCGACCCTCACAAGCATGTGCGAATGAGCACAATGGCATAAAGTCACAAAACTCATCATATGTCCCAAATCGTCATGTCTCTAACATGGAATATACAAGTGTCCAAAAGGCCTATCTCTATATCATCATGTCTCTAACATGGAAATAATAGATGTCCAGTGGCCTATGTCAAGTCTCTATGTTGCAGTTTCATAGTTTTCTAAGTTAAGTGCCGCTTAAAGACACTTAAGCTCTTCTAAGTTCCAACAAGAGTTCAATGTTCATAATTACATTATCTAAGCTATATAGGCATGAATGGCACACTCCCAGGTGCCCACAAAGCCCACCCTCACATGCATACTGTTTAACCCAGAAAATTCTACTATATAGAGTGAAAATTTTATCATACATAAGGCATGCATTTTAAGTGGTTCAAAATTCATAATAAATCTATTTAGTATGAATATGCATTCAAAATAATTAAATCAAACCGAATAAGCACTTAGGAGCCATTTGCTCCTATGCTCATGAAGCCAAACCCACCAAGTGCGAAAAGCGTTGCTCCGAACCGCTAACGAAGCTTCGATAATCACTCCTAGAGTCCTAAGAAGCACACCCTAGGAGTTACAAGCTAAGGAGATAAACCATGAGTTCACACTTTAAGAATTTCAACAAAAGGTTGAAGAAAACTCACCGAGTGCGAAGGAAACTCTCTCGATCTCCAAATGGGAGCTAGAGTCCTTCCAATCCAACCTAAATCAAAGTTCTAAACCCATCAATTAGGTCCCAAAGGCCCTAAATCGAAAATCCCCAAATTCTAACCCTAAAATCTCGATCTAGGGTTTCATCTCACAAAAACCCACAAAATTGGAAACTAGAGGAAAGAGATCATTCACATACCTCTAAGAAGCTCTAATCCAAGCTCAAAAAGCCCTAGGCTTGAAGCTTGATCCACCACAAAGCTCCAATCACCAAGCTCCAAGCTCCAACAATGGTGATGTTGCCTCTACCAAACAAAAAGAAGCAAAAAGAGGGTTTTAATCCTCAAAAACCCAAGCAAAATCAAAGGAAAGGAAAGAGATGGAGTGGAGAGCCTCCCTACCCTCTCTCCTCTGGTTCTCAGCTCAGGGGGAGCCCTAGAGGGCGTGGGGTGTACTAATAGAAATGTACAAAAGCCAAAAACCCCCTGCAGAATAAACTGCTCGAAATCCGCCAGTCTGTACCGGTACAAATCCATTTTGTACCGGTATAAACCCTGCGAAAAACCAAATCCGAGCCTCGGTTTCGCCAAGTCTGCCATTTTATACCGGTATAAATTTCGGTCTGTACCGGTATAGCCATCATTTTGTACCGGTATAGACACCATTTTGTACCGGTACAAGGCACAGAATTTCCAACCCGAGAGCCACCTAAAATCCAACTTTTTGGACTTTAGGTCTTGGGACTCATCCCCAAACCTCGGTGCACGCGCCATAGGTCGGAACACAGTCAACGACCCTCCGAAAAATCTGGAAAAGCTCCAACACAAGTCAAATACTCGAACTCCGCAATTTGCGCAAGTCCAGTATGTTACAAGTTACCATGCCATTGTCAATGATAGGTTTTCTACCTAATCATGTATATCATTCTTGCCATAATGTCACTAAGTTAAACTATGTTTAACTAAGGTCATATCAATGCCAATCTCATCCCTATGTCAAGTTCACCTTTGTTGACTAAGTTCACGGTCCATTGTCATATTCATACAATAGGGTTCTAGTTCATATGCCTCTATGGTTCCATTACAATTTCTAAGTTCATTTCTCTCTAGAACGTGAATTGAAGTTCAACCAACTTGCATAAACACCAACTACCCTATCATGCATGAATATACTATACATAATATGCTCAATAGGTGAAAACAGACATAGAAGGGAATTCGATGATTCCGGAAGCACCCCCCACCTTAGAATAATTTTGTGAGGATGCCCAAGAAGTTTCACGACCAACCGAGGTCTAGGTAAAAACCTGCAGTTTAAAAGTGAACCTAATCAGGTCATTTTACATAGTAACCCCTATATCGGATTTTCGTTTAATTAAACGGAGTTGTCCCACGCGTCGGGAATACCCCCAATTAGGTTTCAACAAGGTACATTTGACCCAAGAACCCCTATGTTTAAAAGCCCCAAATTTGGGTGCTCCACAATACTTTATAGCCAACCTAGGGTTTTGATCTCACCAACAAGCAAAAGAGAGCTTGTAGATTCATGAGAAGTTCTCTAGAACCATACTTGACCCATTAGAACCATCTATTTGGGGTTTACAACAAAGCCTAAGGAACCACCATGAGAGCACTTGAGCTCTCATGGAGCTTTCATGGTGTTCATAGCCATACAAGTCCTATAGTACTAGCAACAAGCTAGAAAACTCCAAAACTTAGGAGAAAACCTAAACTCTAGAGTTAAACTTGTAGAAACTCACCTCTTGTACCAAGCTCTACCAAGATCCTTCCTTGTTGGAGAGCTCCAAGCCCACCAAGAGCTCCAAACCCACCTTCTTCTTCCTTTCCTCCAAGATCTCCAAGCTCTAGAGATGAAGTTCTAGAGAGAGAAAGGGAACAAAAGAAAGAAAATGAGAGAGGGTGAGTGTGCTGTGAAGAGGGTGTGTTGGGGGAGCTTATTGTGTTGTAACAATAGCCAAAAAGCCCCTCAACTTCTTTTATTTCGCGCAGTTCACAAACTGCTGTCAGACCATCCCATACCGGTATGGGGGAAATCTGTACCGGTATGGGGTGCTACAGTGGCAGAAACCCGAGAGCAGCTTCCCTCGGTTTCGCAGCATCTGTACCGGTATGGGGGTGACCTGTACCGGTATGGGCCAAAAGAACTATCAAACCCGAGAGCTCTCCTCCTCTCGGGTGTGATGGCTATACCGGTACAGACACCAGGGCTGTACCGGTATGGGTCGTAAAAACTGTCAAACCCGAGAGCTCTCCTCCTCTCGGGTGTGATGGCTATACCGGTACAGACACCAGGGCTGTACCGGTATGGGTCAAAAAAACTATCAAACCCGAGAGCTCTCCTCCTCTCGGGTGTGATGGCTATACCGGTACAGACACCAGGGCTGTACCGGTATGGGTGCTCCAGACTTGTGTTTTTCGCGCTGTTTCGACTCTACTTCGCGCCGAACAACGCCAAAACCTTCTTAACTCTTTTAGATCATCTTATAACCTTTCCAAGAGATTTGGAATGGCAATTGGAACATGTCCAACTATTTTATTTTCGTACTTTAGTCAATTTTGCAAAAGTCCGATCTTATTACCGAATTTTCGATACGCTAAATTCTCCACCCCTTAAAATTAGTTTCGTTCGCGAAACTTAACGCATACCTTAGCTTGTCGACTCGAACAAGTGAGGGTACTCCTTCCTCAATGTGTCCTCAAGTTCCCAAGTGGCTTCACGCACTGCATGATTGCTCCACTGGACCTTGACGTAGGAAATCTTGCGATTCCTAAGCTTCTTTTCACCTTTTCCAAGAATACAAACCGGGTACTCTTCATAGGTCATATCCTCGTCTAACTCTACCGGTTCATACTTCAATACGTGAGCCGGGTGGCGGATATACTTGCGAATATTTGAAACATGAAACACATTGTGCACTCGCGCAAGTCTTGGCGGTAACGCCAGCTTGTAAGCTACCGCACCGACCCGCTCCAATATCTCAAAAGGTCCGATATATCGGGGACTTAACTTCCCCCGAACTCCAAACCTTTTTATGCCGCGCATAGGTGACACTTTCAAAAATACGCGGTCTCCAACCGCAAACTCTAGATCCTTTCTCCGCTTATCGGCATAACTCTTTTGCCGAGATTGCGCCGTCGTGAGTCTTTGTCGGGCTAGGCGGACCTTCTCCTCCGCCTCCCGCACAACATCGGGGCCAAGTGCCGCTCTCTCGCCCACGTCGCTCCAATGAATTGGAGAACGACACTTCTTACCATAAAGGGCCTCGAATGGCGCCATCGCAATACTCTCCTGATAGCTATTGTTATATGCGAACTCCGCCATTGGTAGAAAATCGTGCCATCCGCCCTTATAGTCGAGTACACACGCCCGAAGCATATCCTCAAGTATCTGAATAGTCCTCTCCGATTGACCGTCACTTTGAGGATGAAATGCCGTGCTAAAATTGAGCCGTGTACCCAAAGCATCTTGCAAGCTCTTCCAAAAATGAGAGGTGAACCTCGGGTCCCGATCCGATACAATTGACACCGGAACCCCGTGTAACCTCACAACCTCGTCGAGATATACTTGAGCTAGCTTGTCTCCCGACCAAGTAGTGTGACCTAGGTAAACCCGTCACAAAGTCCATAGCAATGTCTTCCCACTTCCACACGGGTATTGGTAAACTTTGCAATTTTTCCGCTGGAAAGCGACGCTCCGCTTTAACTTGTTGGCACGTGAGGCATTGTGCCACAAACTCTCCAATGTCCCTTTTCATACCCGGCCACCAATAATGGAGTTTCAAGTCTTGATACATCTTGGTGCCGCCCGGGTGAATGCTATAGGGTGATTGGTGTGCTTCTTGCATAATCGCCCTCCGAAGATCATCGTCCTTGGGCACACACCAACGGTTTCGATACCGTAGTGTTCCGTCGGTCCCAATGCCAAAATCTTCGGCACTACCGCTCTCTACTTCGCCCCGCACCTTTTGGAGATAAGGATCGGAAACTTGCAATTCCTTTATCTTCTCCAACAAGGTGGGTTGCACAATCAACATAGCAATTGTTGCCGGCACTCCCGGCGCCACCACTTCAAGCCCTAACCGCTGCATCTCCTTGTGCAATGCAGGTTGAGGTGTAATCGCCGTCGCCAAATTCTCCGCCGACTTTCTACTCAAAGCATCGGCCACGACATTTGCTTTCCCGGGGTGATATAGAATAGTAACATCATAGTCTTTAAGCAATTCTAACCACCGCCGCTGTCGCATATTTAACTCTTTCTGGGTGAACAAATACTTGAGACTCTTATGATCCGTGTAAATCTCACAATGTTCCCCGTACAAGTAATGCCTCCAAAGCTTTAGCGCGAAAACGACCGCCGCTAACTCCAAGTCGGCCATTTTGCATCAGAACGCACCCGAGACCAACATAAGAAGCATCACTGTACACGACATAACTCTCCCCCGGCGTCGGCAAAGCAAGCACCGGAGTCGTCGTCAATCTTTTCTTAAGCTCCTCAAAGCTTCGCTCACATTCGGGGCTCCAAACATACTTCACCCCTTTGTGCGTAAGGCGCGTTAGTGGAGTTGTTATTTTAGCGAACCCCTCCACGAACCGCCGGTAGTAGCCCGCAAGCCCCAAAAAGCTTCGAATTTCCGTTGCATTTGTCGGGCGAGGCCAATCCTTAATTGCCTCAACTTTCTTTGGGTCCACAGAGACGCCGCCTCCAGATATAACGTGACCCAAGAAAGTAACCTCCGGTAGCCAAAACTCACATTTCTTCAATTTGGCATAAAGCTTCTCTCGTCGGAGTGTCTCCAACACGATCCTTAAGTGCTCCTCGTGTTCTTCCTCGGTCCGAGAATATACCAATACGTCGTCAATGAATACCACGACGCACCGGTCCAATAGCGGACGGAAGACTCTATTCATTAAGTCCATAAATGCCGCCAGGGCATTAGTAAGCCCGAAAGGCATACCCGTAAACTCATAATGGCCATACCGCGTACGGTACGCCGTTTTGTGCACATCCTTGGGCCGTATCTTCAATTGATGATGCCCCGATTGAAGGTCAATCTTCGAATAAACCCGTGACCCTTGCAACTGATCGAATAAATCGTCAATCCTCGACAACGGGTACTTGTTCTTGATTGTAACCTTGTTCAACTCGCGATAGTCAATGCAAAGTCGAAGTGTACCGTCCTTCTTTTTCACAAACAGCACCGGAGCTCCCCACGGAGACACGCTCGGCCGCACAAAGCCTTTATCGAGCAAGTCTTGCAGCTGGGCTTTAAGTTCCTTAAGCTCCACAGATGCCATTCTATATGGAGCCTTCGAGATTGGCGCCGCCCCGGGGATTAAGTCAATGACGAACTCAACTTCCCGGTCCGGTGGCAATCCCGGTAACTCACGAAACACATCCGGTACTCGCATACCACCCGAATGCTACTCAATTCCGGTGCTCCTTTGGGTATCCACGATGGTCGCTAAATAAGCCTTGCAACCACCCTTGATCATTCTCTTCGCCCTCACCGACAATATGGTCGCCGCGAAACGTGCACCCTTACACGCTTGGTAGACCATTTCTTCTTGCCCAGGTTCACGAAAGGTAATAACCTTCCTCTCACAATCAATAGTGGCGTAGTACTTAGAGAGCCAGTCGATCCCTAAGACAACGTCGAATCCCAATAACCGCTCGACCACTAGAAGATCGATCGGCATAATCCAAACTCCAACTTGTACCGGACAATTTTCGCACTCCTCGTCCACAACAAAAGAGTGCTCGATAGAGTTGACCCACCAATGGTCATCATGACGCCCTATCTCTACCCCATGAGCCTTGGCGAATGATGCACGTATGAATGAATAAGATGCACCTGTATCAAATAATGCTTTAGCTCGAGTGCCCTGGATCAGAATAATACCTGCCACCACATCATCTGGAACTGGTGATGGAGTCGACTGCTCCTCCACCTGAGTGGCAAAAACCCGCCCACTAGGTGCTCGAGGTGCCTCCTGCTGACAAGGTGCTGACGATCGTCCAGCAGACATAGCGGGTGGCAGTCCCGCCAACTGTCGCGGAGTGTACTGAACTGAAGCTGCTGAGGGTGCCGGTGATGTACTGCCCGGACACTCGCGACCAATGTGGCCCGCCTGGCCACACCGAAAACATCGCCCTTCCCGCTGAGGGCAAGTAATCACTCGGTGGTTTCCGCCGCAGATAACACACGGGTAGGCAGTCTGACTCTGTGTCTGACTTCGACTGCCGCGCCACTGTGATCGCTGAGGTCGAGGGGGCCGCTTAGAGCTCGACTGCCCCGCGGACCCACCCGATGCCCGCTTCTTGGACATTTCTCTGTCCTTGTCCCTCTCAAAAGCCTCGCGCTCCTCTTGCGCAATAGCGTTGCCGCGCTCCACCCAAAGTGCGCGGTCCAGAACTTCTCCATAGGTCGTCAGCCGGAAAGAATCAACTGTCTTGAAAATATCCGGCCTCAATCCACGCCCGAATTTCTTCTCCCGGTCCCCATCGCCGTGGACCAAGCTCGGCACGCAATGGATCATGTGCGTGAATTCTCTCTCGTACTCGCGCACTATGCGACTCCCCTACCTTAGCTTCCAGAAGTCCTCCTCGATCTTTCTTTTATCGCTTTCGGGAAAATACTCCATCAATAGCATCTCCCGAAACGTCTCCTAAGCCATGGTAGTATCGTTCAAAGAACGATCCTCTTTCACTTGTCTCCACCAAAGGCGCGCCGACCCCTCGAAACAATGGGCCGCAAAGTGTACCTTGTCCCGTTCGAGGGTATAGAAGTCCTCGAACAAGGATTGCATGGCGATCAACCATGTCTCAACCATCCACGGGTCCTTGTCTTCCCCGTTGAAGGTTGGTGGTTTTAACCGCTTGAAAGCCGTCAACACCGCTACCCTTCGTTCTCGCTCCGCCTCGGGGGTGTCGTGATCTGAAGCCGACGAACCCGAAGCTGGCGGTGGTACAACTGTCACTGGTACCGCTGCCGCCACTGGAGGTGGTGCCGCAGGCTCAACAGGTGGCGTCGGGTCCCGAGGCACAGGCGCCGCCGCCGCCTGCTGGGCCACCAAGTCGTGGAGCCTACTAAGCTGCTCCGCCTGCTGCTTCATAGCCCCGGCCAACGCCGCTACTTGGGCTTGCAGCTCGCGTACTTCGCCCGATCCCGACTGCTCGGGCACCTCGGGAGGTGGTGCCGCCGCAGATCGCGTCTTAGGAGGGCGTCCCCGTGGTGCCATCACGTCCTGAAACGTAGCACACACATTAATACTCAATACACGTGACTCTTACACGTCCCAAAACAATTACCCAATTAAGCGAAAGCACACAAGAAAAATTTGTGACGCCCTACTACCCGCCTATTTGGTCGGGTTCGGGCCACGTCAACAGACGCCGAACGGACAGGGCCTCCCCTGCCCGCCCAAGGCTCTAACAACAAGTATAATTTGACAAATCAAAGAGAATTGCAATTATACAAGGCTTACACGAAGGCAAGCAACAACACAGCGGAAAAGTAAGCACTAAGCTAGAATATAAACCATACATGAACTTGATTACATTTTGAACCAAATACAAGTAAACTAATCTATTACATTCTTTTAGCATTCAATACATCATTTCTTTTACATTTGTCATCTCCCAAAAATTACTTGAATGTTTACAACTTGACATCTATAGTTCAACAAAATAAAGTTGATACAAGTATAACAAAAAGGAAATGACTAGATGCAAGACTCCGGTGGCCATTAGCTATGGCGCAAACCCCTTGCCCCGGTCCTCCGCCGCCCCGCTCGTGCTAGGACTGTTAAGGATTTTGTGTTGGCAAGTTTCGTGAATTGTGTCGGAGTCTTGAAGGATCGGAGTGGATCGAAGATGGTTGAAGAATCCTAGACTTCGAAGAAAAGAGACAAGTTGAATCACGACGTCAAGGTAAGGGTTTTATTCATAAATATGGTGATTCATACTTTGTTATAGGCATTAGAATCTAAAATCATTGTTCAACGGATTAGAAATTATATTGGAACTTGGTAATTTTCAAAGATTGGAAAATTTACAAAGTGTACACGAACTCGTACGGCATGACCATCCCATTACCGGTATCACAAACCCGTACGGTACGCAGTTTTGAAAGTGTACGGGTACAGTTTTGAAAGTGTACGGGTACAGTTACAAAGTGTACCGGACCTGTACCGCAACCTGTACCGGTACAAGCATGGTTGCTATACCGGTACAGCCATCAACCCATTACCGGTAATGAGGCTTCGAAAAATAATCTTCCGTCCTTGTGGAACCGGTAACCAGTTCAATTTTGTACCGGTACAAGATGGTAAAAATCTAAAAAATCTCTAATCCGAATCTAATTGATTCTAAAGTCTATAAATAGGTTCTTAGGGTTCTCTAACACGGTGTGCTTCATGAAAATACTTATTTGAGAAACCCTAGAGGCTAGGAATTCATCTAAAACCTATTTTCTACAAAATAGCCTCTTCTAGGTCAAATCGAGATATTGTAATTCCTTATCTATATGTCGATTTGATCTACGCTTCGCTTGGAGTTTTCTTCTTCGGTTTTCTACGATACTCCTAAGCGAAGGATCACCATACTCATGATGCTTCTCATGAACGGCGTCGTGGATTCGGCGTGAGGCGTCGTGGATTCGACGCGATTGAAGGCGATTCGTGGATTCGGATCGTTGGCTCGTGGATTCGAGTGGGCGTCGTGGATTCGGCGTGATCAAGGCTTCGTGGATTCGAAGTGAAGGCGTTTCGTGGATTCGGGACGTGGCGTTCGTGGACTCGGACGTGGACAACGCGGCGGCGTGCGCGGAGATTCATAGGAGGTTAAGAGAGGTTAAGTCCGTGGAGTCGGTAATCACCTTGTAATCTTTTCTCTTAGTGGATTGTTATTCGCGTGTTGGTCCCGTGGGTTTTTTACTCCGAGTTTGGAGTTTTCCCACGTAAATCTCGGTGTGTTTTTAATTTCCGCATTTACTTTTAACGCATCGATTATTTGTGATTTTTGGCCGGTACACCTATTCACCCCCCTCTAGGTGTCGGATACAATCTAGATAGATCCTTGGGGCTTCCCCTTAACTAACAAATTGGTATCAGAGCGGGATCTAGATATATTGCTATCTAATGGCCGAAGAGTTAGTAGGTATGTTACAAACTTATAAGATGACTTTTCCTACTAATCAATTTTCTTCCAAGACTTTTTCTAAAAGTACAGGGATTGCGTTGAAAATATCAAAGGAAGAAGACGTGAGCTCGGATTCCGGCGATGAGGAATCAAACGACGAGAAATTAGCGGAAGCATACAATCAACTTCTTGTTGAGTCGCGGAAGATGGCGAAACTCAATAAAAAGTTGAGGCGTCGTTTATTCGATCTTGAAGAAGAGAACAAGAATTTGAAGACCACAAATAATGCTCTTGAGGAGGAACGGAATCAATCTTGAATAATAATTCGGTCCTCCAAAAGAAGCTAGAAGAATCGGATTTAATGATCAAATCTACTACGGATAAAGTTGGATTTTTGGAGCATCAATTTGTGGAAACATACAAATCCAACAAAGCATTGACCGAGCAAGTCCATCAACTCAAGTCCGATATTCAAAAGTTTTCTTCGGGATCGACGAAATTGGATAACATGCTCGGATTGGGTCAAACGAACAAGTTAGGTCTTGGATACGAACGGACATATGTTGAGAAGGATCAAAAGATGACATCGAAAGTCTCAACAAGTTTGAAGGAAAAGATGTGTCATAGATGTGGCATCAAAGGACACATCAAAAAGAGTTGCCCGAACAAAAATTTCAAGTCTCAATCGGCAACTTCGAAACGACAATTGGTATCATCTACAACTCGGCTTCCCCCACGGAATCAAAAGAAAAATCAATTGAGTCGAGTGCATCAAGCAAACAAGACTCATATGTGAACCGAAAATCAAAGCCACAAGCGAATCGGACATCTAATCCTCAACGTCAATATCGATCGAACCCACAACCGAACCGGATTTCTAAGTCGAAACAACATGCGGTTTGGATTTCTAAGCCTCAAGGACAACATCAAAAGACAAAACAACTTGAACCTAACGTCGACAAGTCAAGACAACCAAAGATCCGACAAGTTTGGATCCGGAAAGGTGATATCTTTCCTTGTTCCGTCTTAGTATATTTTTATTTTTGTAATGCTTTGATAGGTGTTTCTTGCATAATTTTTCTTCATTGCATTACATATTTAGACGAGGTTTGATATTTAAAATTTTGATTTGAAAATCGTTTTTGAGGAAAGATTTTTGGGGAGTTTTTAATTTGATTGGAAATTTTTGAGAAGGGAGATGATTGAAAATCATTAAATTGGTGAAATTAAAGATTTTTCAAAGAGCCTTAACCGGTATTTAAAGTCAATTCAAATTGAATTAAATTCATATTAATTATTAGTTTTACTCCACTTTTTATTATCTTGACGATAATTTAATATGTGATTTCTTCTTACATACATTCATCAAAATTTTGAAATTAATTTTAATCTCTTAGTAATTAATTCATCTTGGTTGTGAATATTGATATAATTGACGGATATTTGCTAATTGACTAAAATTCGTCAAAATTATTTTCAATTGTGAGATTGTCTAATTTAGGGGGAGTTTGAATTATTAAAAAAAAAGGAAAAACTCCTATGTTTAAAAAGATGTGGAAAGAGTTACATCTAAAAGGAGTGTGAAAACTACCACCACGTGTAGGAAAGAGCTACCACCCCGGTCGTCCGGCAAGTGTGTGAAGCTACCACATGAGAAATTTGAGATTAACCTAAAAGGTTGAAAAAAATAAATATGTTAGAAATTTTCGGCGATATAAGGTGATAGTTTGAAAAAGATGCTCAAAGAGCCACCCCTGTTTATTAGCAAAATCTCTATTTTGAACGGGTTGCGACAAATTGGTGTCAATTTTGCTAAATTTCTAAAAATTATTTTTCATCAATTTGCATCTTGATGATTTTAAAACATTAGATTATTTTTAATATCAAATTTTAATGTTTTGATGTCTTTTGAAATCACTTAATATTTTATCTTCATCATAATGATTTTTGGAGTACAACTTTTAATTTTTATGAAATTAATCTAATTTTGAAGGATTTTTGAGAAAACAAGGTAAAATTTTTGATGAGGAGGACACGGAGTGATTTTACCTTTTTGAGCTTCATTATATATGTTTTATCTTTTCACTCCTAGGGCTATGTTTTCTTTATGCATCTAGGTATGAAACTATGAAATACTTACTCTCTGTTTAGTTAGTTTTTCTCTCTATTTGTGTTTTCTTTTGGCAATTTTTGACAAAAAGGGGGAGAATGGAGAACAAGTACAAAAGGAGAGGATATTTGGTATTTGAGAACAAGTACAAAAGGAGAGGATATTTGGTATTTGATGCATACACAAAGGGGGAGACATACGAAGGGGGAGACGTGATGAGGTTGAGGGGGAAGGAGAGATAGTATTTTTAAAAAGGAATTGGAGAAAAGAACAAAGGGAGAGAAGAGGTATAAAATTAACTTTGAAAATTTGTTAAAAATTTGTTTTGCAGGAAATCAAGACTTCAAGACTCCTAGTTGCGTCTAAGTCATAGAGTTTGTTTTAGGAGTTTTGATGTATTTTTGTGTTTCAAATTGTATTTGGACTACATGCGAGAAGTTTGATGTTTTGGTGATGACATTGAACTTCGTTTTTCTTTTATGATGTAATTTTAGTTAATTTTTGTGTTTTGTCACGAAATTGCCAAAGGGGGAGATTGTTAAGGATTTTGTGTTGGCAAGTTTCGTGAATTGTGTCGGAGTCTTGAAGGATCGGAGTGGATCGAAGATGGTTGAAGAATCCTAGACTTCGAAGAAAAGAGACAAGTTGAATCACGACGTCCGTAAGTTTTAATTCATAAATATGGTGATTCATACTTAGTTATAGGCATTAGAATCATAAATCATTGTTTAACGGATTAGAAATTATATTGGAACTTTGTAATTTTCAAAAATTGGAAAATTTACAAAGTGTACCTGAACCTGTACGGCATGACCATCCCATTACCGTATGACAAACTGTACGGGTACGATTTTGAAAGTGTACGGGTACGGTTTTGAAAGTGTCGGTACGGTTACAAAGTGTCTGGGACTGTCTGTAACTGTCTGGGTACAAGCATGGTTGCTATCTGGTGACCATCAACCCATTCTGGTAATGAGGCTTGAAAAATAATCTTCCGTCCTTGAGGAACCGGTAACAAGTTCAATTTTGTACCGGTACAAGATGGTAAAAATCTAAAAAATCTCTAATCCGAATCTAATTGATTCTAAAGTCTATAAATAGGTTCTTAGGGTTCTCTAACTCGGTGTGCTTCATGAAAATACTTGTTTGAGAAACCCTAGAGGCTAGGAATTCATCTAAAACCTATTTTCTACAAAATAGCCTCTTCTAGGTCAAATCGAGATATTGTAATTCCTTATCTATATGTCGATTTGATCTACGCTTCGCTTGGAGTTTTCTTCTTCGGTTTTCTACGATACTCCTAAGCGAAGGATCACCATACTCATGATGCTTCTCATGAACGGCGTCGTGGATTCGGCGTGAGGCGTCGTGGATTCGACGCGATTGAAGGCGATTCGTGGATTCGGATCGTTGGCTCGTGGATTCGAGTGGGCGTCGTGGATTCGGCGTGATCAAGGCTTCGTGGATTCGAAGTGAAGGCGTTTCGTGGATTCGGGACGTGGCGTTCGTGGACTCGGACGTGGACAACGCGGCGGCGTGCGCGGAGATTCATAGGAGGTTAAGAGAGGTTAAGTCCGTGGAGTCGGTAATCACCTTGTAATCTTTTCTCTTAGTGGATTGTTATTCGCGTGTTGGTCCCGTGGGTTTTTTACTCCGAGTTTGGAGTTTTCCCACGTAAATCTCGGTGTGTTTTTAATTTCCGCATTTACTTTTAACGCATCGATTATTTGTGATTTTTGGCCGGTACACCTATTCACCCCCCTCTAGGTGTCGGATACAATCTAGATAGATCCTTGGGGCTTCCCCTTAACTAACAAGGACCTGTGGGGTTAGTGGTGTGAGAACTACAACGAAGTTTCCAGTCGGCTCGGCAACCGACCCCGCCGACTTACCCACTAGGTTTATCCAGGCATAAGTATTTCAACGGAAATGAAATAGTAACCAAACTATATATACTAATACTATGCATGCAAGAAAGAGTCAGATAGATAGATAATCGAATTTAAATATGTTTGCATGCATGCTCTTTACCATACTTTACTTTACTTTACTTTACTTGGCTCATTACCCAATCTTGCCGGTTAACATAGTTAACCCCAACAAACTCAAGACCCAAAATCCCTCACTGAGCGGGGAGGCTCTAAGCCTGCAAGACCCGAGGGACCGTCCGTCGGGCCATAATCCCCTAGGTGACTGTTCCGGAACTCACCGCTTGGGGAGGAGCTACCTCCCACAAGCCAAGACTTGTCAAGAGTATCGATCTAATCCTCGCATTGAGGATTCATAGCCACTAGTTACCATGCCATTGTCAATGATAGGTTTTCTACCTAATCATGTATATCATTCTTGCCATTCTACCACTAAGTTAAACTATGTTTAACTAAGGTCATATCAATGCCAATCTCATTCCTATGTCAAGTTCACCTTTGTTGACTAAGTTACAGGTCCTTTGTCACATTCATACAAGTAGGGTCCCTATTCACATGCCTCTATGGTTCCATCTCATTTGCTAAGTTCCATAACATATATAACGAAGTAATGAAGTTCAACCATTGCATAAATAACCTCTAGCCTACCATGCATGAATTTCTATACATGTAATATGCTCAACAAAGAAAAATAGACATAGAAGGGAATTCGATGATTCCGGTATGCACCCCCCACCTTAGAATAATTTTGTGAGGATGCCCAAGAAGTTTCACGACCAACCGAGGTCTAGGTAAAAACCTGCAGTTTAAAAGTGAACCTAATCAGGTCATTTTACATAGTAACCCCTATATCGGATTTTCGTTTAATTAAACGGAGTTGTCCCACGCGTCAGGAATACCCCCAATTAGGTTTCTACAAGGTCAATTTGACCCAAGAACCTCTATGTTTAAAAGCCCCAAATTTTGGGTGCTCCACAATACTCTATAGCCAACCTAGGGTTTTGATCTCACCAACAAGCAAAAGAGAGCTTGTAGATTCATGAGAAGTTCTCTAGAACCATCATTGACCCATTAGAACCATCTATTTGGGGTTTACAACAAAGCCTAAAGAACCACCATGAGAGCACTTGAGCTCTCATGGAGCTTTCATGGTGTTCATAGCCATACAAGTCCTCTAGTACTAGCAACAAGCTAGAAAACTCCAAAACTTAGGAGAAAACCTAAACCCTAGAGTTAAACTTGTAGAAACTCACCTCTTGTACCAAGCTTTACCAAGATCCTTCCTTGTTGGAGAGCTCCAAGCCCACCAAGAGCTCCAAACCCACCTTCTTCTTCCTTTCCTCCAAGATCTCCAAGCTCTAGAGATGAAGTTCTAGAGAGAGAAAGGGAACAAAAGAAAGAAAATGAGAGAAGGTGAACCTAATCAGGCCATTTTACATAATAGCCCCTATAACGGCTTCTCGTTTAATCAAACGGAGTTGTCCCACGCGTCGGGGATACCCCCAATTAGGTTTCTACAATGTCATTTTGACCCAAGAACCCCTATGTTCAAAAGCCCCAATTTTGGGTGCTCCAACAATGTCCTATACCAAACCTAGGGTTTTGATATCTTCCACAAGCAAATGATAGCTTTAGATCAACCTAGAAGTTCCTTAGAACCATCCTTGACCCATTAGAACCATCTATTTGGGGTTTACAACAAACCCTAAGAAATCACCATGAGAGCACTTGAGCTCTCATGGAGCTTTCATGGTGTTCTTAGTCCTAGCATGCCTCTAACACTAGCAACAAGCTAGAAAAACCTCCAAACTTAGAGAAAACCAAAACTCTAAGCTTAAACTTGCAAGAACCTACCTCTTGTAGTAAGCTCAACCAAGATCTTGTTGTAGGAGAGCTCCAAGATCCTCCAAGAAGTCTCCAACAAGCTCCAAAGCCACCTTCTCCAACTCCTTCTCCTTCTTCTTCCTTGCCCTAGAGCTTCTCTAGAAAGAGAAAGTGAGAGAAAAAAGAGTGAGTGTGTGTGTGCTGTGAGAGGGGGTGTGGGAAAGCTTATTGTGTTGTAACAATAGCCAAAAAGCCCCTCAACTTTTTTTATTTCGCGCAGTTCACAAACTGCTGTCAGTCCCCTTTTGTACCAGTACAAGGCCGGTCTTGTACCGGTATAAAATGCTCCAGAGACAAACCCGAGAGCTGCCTCTCGGTTTCGCAGCATTTGTACCGGTACAAGTCCAGTCTTGTACCGGTATAAAATGCTCCAGAGACAAACCCGAGAGCTGCCTCTCGGTTTCGCAGCATTTGTACCGGTATAAAATGGCTTGTACCGGTACAAACACCAAAAACCTCACAAACCCGAGAGCTCTCCCTTCCGGTCAAAGTTGCTATACCGGTACAGCAACTTTGCCTGTACCGGTACAAAATGCCCAGACTTTTGTTTTTCGCGTCGTTTCGACTCGACTTCGCGCCGAACAACGCCGAAACCCTTTTAACTCTTTTAGATCATCTTCTAACCTTTCCAAGAGATTTGGAATGGCAATTGGAACATGTCCAACTATTCTATTTTCGCACTTTAGTCAATTTGGCCAAAGTCCGATCTTATTGTCGAATTTTCGATATGCTACAAAATTATTTCTAACTCTCGGTGTCATGTGGTCGGCCGCCCCACACAATTTCCTCAAGTACAAACAAATCATACTTGAATCCATCTCTAATTCCCTCTAGAGACGTTCTACTGTTAACCCAATTGACTAGCTTTCGCGTTTACCAAATCCACGTTAAACGTTTCCTAAGTCCCTAAGGTCTCCAATCCTAAGGTTCCTAAGTCAATCCTAGACCTTTGCTTACTTCCGTTTACGCTCTGATACCACTTTATCTGTCACGCCCCGCTACCCGCCTATTTGGTCGGGTTCGGGCCACGTCAACAGACGCCGAACGGACAGGGCCTCCCCTGCCCGCCCAAGGCTCTAACAACAAGTATAATTTGACAAATCAAAAAGAATTGCAATTATACAAGGCTTACACGAAGGTAAGCAACAACACAGCGGAAAAGTAAGCTCTAAGCTAGAATATGAACCATACATGAACTTGATTATATTTTGAACCAAATACAAGTAAACTAGTCTATTACATTCTTTTAGCATTCAATACATCATTTCATTTACACTCGTCATCTCCCAAAAATTACTTGAATGTTTACAACTTGACATCTATAGTTCAACAAAATAAAGTTGATACGAGTATAACAAAAAGGAAAGACTAATGCAATACTCCGGTGGCCACTAGCTATGGCGCTAACCCCTTGCCCCGGTCCTCCGCCGCCGCACTCGTGCTAGGACCTGTGGGGTTAATGGTGTGAGAACTACAACGAAGTTCCCAGTGGGCTCTCGCAACCGACCCCGCCGACTTACCCACTAGGTCTATCCAGCATAAGTATTTCAACGGAAATGAAATAGTAACCAAACTATATATGCTAATACTATGCCTGCAAGAAAGAGTCAGATAGATAGATAATCGAATTTAAATATATTTGCATGCATGCTCTCTACCATGCTTTACCTTACTTTATTTGGCTCATTACCCAATCTTGCCGGTTAACATAGTTAACCCCAACAAACTCAAGACCCAAAATCCCTCTCTGAACGGGGAGGCTCTAAGCCTGCAAGACCCGAGGGACCGTCCGTCAGGCCACGATCCCCTAGGTGACTCGTTCCTAACTCACCGCTTGAGGAGGAGCGACCTCCCTCAAGCCAAGATTTGTCAAGAGTATCGATCTAATCCTCACATTGAGGATTCATAGCCACTAGTTACCATGCCATTGTCAATGATAGGTTTTTTACCTAATCATGTATATCATTCTTGCTATAATGTCACTAAGTTAAACTATGTTTAACTAAGGTCATATCAATGCCAATCTCATCCTTATGTCAAGTTCACCTTTGTTGACTAAGTTCACAGTCCATTGTCATATTCATACAATAGGGTTCTAGTTCATATGCCTCTATGGTTCCATTACAATTTCTAAGTTCATTTCTCTCTAGAACATGAATTGAAGTTCAACCAACTTGCATAAACACCAACTACCCTATTATGCATGAATATAATATATATAATATGCTCAATAGGTGAAAACAAACATAGAAGGGAATTCGATGATTCCGGTATGCACCCCCCACCTTAGAATAATTTTGTGAGGATGCCCAAGAAGTTTCACGACCAACCGAGGTCTAGGTAAAAACCTGCAGTTTAAAAGTGAACCTAATCAGGTCATTTTACATAGTAACCCCTATATCGGATTTTCGTTTAATTAAACGGAGTTGTCCCACGCGTCGGGAATACCCCCAATTAGGTTTCTACAAGGTCAATTTGACCCAAGAACCTCTATGTTTAAAAGCCCCAAATTTTGGGTGCTCCACAATACTCTATAGCCAACCTAGGGTTTTGATCTCACCAACAAGCAAAAGAGAGCTTGTAGATTCATGAGAAGTTCTCTAGAACCATCCTTGACCCATTAGAACCATCTATTTGGTGTTTACAACAAAGCCTAAAGAACCACCATGAGAGCACTTGAGCTCTCATGGAGCTTTCATGGTGTTCATAGCCATACAAGTCCTCTAGTATTAGCAACAAGCTAGAAAACTCCAAAACTTAGGAGAAAACCTAAACCCTAGAGTTAAACTTGTAGAAACTCACCTCTTGTACCAAGCTTTACCAAGATCCTTCCTTGTTGGAGAGCTCCAAGCCCACCAAGAGCTCCAAACCCACCTTCTTCTTCCTTTCCTCCAAGATCTCCAAGCTCTAGAGATGAAGTTCTAGAGAGAGAAAGGGAACAAAAGAAAGAAAATGAGAGAAGGTGAGTGTGCTGTGAAGAGGGTGTGTTGGGGGAGGTTATTGTGTTGTAACAATAGCCAAAAAGCCCCTCAACTTCTTTTATTTCGCGCAGTTCACGAACTGCTGTCAGACCATCCCATACCGGTATGGGGGAGATCTGTACCAGTATGGGGTGCTACAGTGGCAAAAACCCCAGAGCAGCTTCCCTCGGTTTCGCAGCATCTGTACCGGTATGGGGGTGACCTGTACCGGTATGGGCCAAAAGAAATATCAAACCCGAGAGCTCTCCTCCTCTCGGGTGTGATGGCTATACCGGTACAGACACCAGGGCTGTACCGGTATGGGTCAAAAAAAACTATCAAACCCGAGAGCTCTCCTCCTTTCAGGTGTGATGGCTATACCGGTACAGACACCAGGGCTGTACCGGTATGGGTGCTCCAGACTTGTGTTTTTCGCACTGTTTCGACTCTACTTCGCGCCGAACAACGCCAAAAACTTCTTAACTCTTTTAGATCCTCTTATAACCTTTCCAAGAGATTTGGAATGGCAATTGGAACATGTCCAACTATTTTATTCTCGCACTTTAGTCAATTTTGCAAAAGTCCGATCTTATTACCGAATTTTCGATACGCTACAAACTCTCTACTCAATTTCCCTTTTCATTTTCCTCCCAAAGCCCTCAATTTTTCTTCTCCTTCTCTTCTTTTCCTTTTCTCTTCCTTTCCCTCTCTCTCGGATGCATACAGGAGGATGAAGAGGATAAGAATGAAGGTCCCATGCAGCTTATCAACTAAGCAATGTACAATTGCCAAAACACCCCTCACAATAGCCTTAATTAAATCTGTTCTCAATTCAAAATCTGATACTTTTCGCTGGAACCCTCTGAATATCCGTTTGAGCTCAAATTTGACAGTCATGTTCGGTTTTACTTGACTTAATGAAAGAAATTTAAATCTTTCAGTTTCGACCCCGTTTGGTCACCGAAAGCTCTACCGAACTGTAATCTTTATCAGATAGCATTCGAATTTTATTTCTCATCTTCCGGGAGTCAGAATGGCACGAAACTTTAAATCTAGCATCGTAAAAATAATCCTGACATATCCTCCAGTTTTCATAATTTTCTGACACTGTGCATTTTCTGCTAATTTATCTGCCCCGTTTCTCACAGAAAATTCTAAATATTCTATTTTCGCTCCGATTTCGGCACAGGTCATTTCCAGCCTATATCTTACACCCTTAAGTCCAATAAAATAGTATCTCACACTATTTTTATTTATACTAAATTTTTATATTAAATTTCGGCATACTACCTCCCACCGTAACTTCATATATTCAAAAGTTCGGCACCTTACAGAGGAGGCGATCAAAAATCACGTAATCGGATTGGTAGCTTCGCGACGTCATTAAAAAGGTGGGTGGTGTCCATCCTGAAGCATTTGAGCTGCTCCCTATGTCTGAGTATATTGTCGATCACATTGCATGTTGATATTATGCATGATAGGGTGCTAGATAGTCGCAATTCCATTCTTGCATGTTCTTTGATAGTGTAACAAGTAGAGCTTGACACTTGAGTTAGAATGCATGAGAATAGGTGAATTATGACATAGAACCCCTAGTGAAAAAGATAAGTCGTGAACTTGATCTAGATCGATAAGAATCGATGAACGGGTGGCATCTAAACAAGATAACCTAACGAGTAGCATGATGAACCTAGCATAGGTGAGAGCACTTGATGCATAATGAACTTAGGGATGAACTTATTCTCGAGTGAATGATGACCCTAGTGGATTAGGGTATCCTCTGTTGGCGATGATTGGATTATACTCATATGTCTGATTAGAGCTTGTAGGCGGTCGCTCCGCACAAGCAGTGCACTCAGGAGTTTTGTCACACGATGGGTGAGCCTTATGGGGCCTCGCAGACGGTCTCGAGTGAGTGAGCAGATCCTCACCTACGAGATATGATTGTAAGTTGGGTGAGTGAGTAGATTCTCACCATGAGTGAGCAGATCCTCACCTGTGAGCTTGAGATTGAGATGGAACAACCTACGGGTTAGTAGAGTGATTGAATGATAGCAAGAGTGGCATGGTCTTCTTGACATAGTATCATGATAGGTATCTCTGTACTATATAGTTTCATTCATTCATTCACTTTGATTCGAGGCATAGTAGCATGTTGTGTCTTACTGCTTACATATCTATCTACTTATGCCTACTTAGACCTAGTGGGGAGATCGGTGGAGTCGGCAGCCGAACCCACTAGGAACTATTCGTAGTTCTCACCCCACATTGTTGCAGGGCCGAGTTCGAGTACTCCCTGCGAGGATCGCGACAAGGGCATAGCACCCTAGGTAGCTAGAAGCTTTCCTTTTTGCATTAAATACACCTATGTACGTGTGTGTTAGTGGATGTATAGAAGGTGAGATGCTTGAGGAGAATTGTATATGATATTGAAGAACTTGTTTCCATATTTTGGAAGACGTGAATGTAATCAATTCTATAAATGGTTAAATGTGATGTAATAGTTAGAAATCTCTCTTGATCACTTATATTTATACTTGTACCTTGCTCTTTCTTGTTCGCGCTTGTGGCACTCCTCGTTGAATAATGTATGTGTTTGAGTTATTCCTGGGCAACTCTTGTACATGATTGTTGATGCTTAGTCTTGGGCGGACAGGGGAGGTGTTGTCCGTCCGACGTCTGTTCGATGTGTCCGAACCGGACCAAATTGGTAGCGGTCTCGGGGCGTGACAGAGTAAGATGGTATCAGAGCAAGTTAAGAGCAAGTAAAGAGAGTCTAGGAGTGACCTAGGAGACCCTAGGGCAGTGAAACTTAAGGTTGTAGGTGCATGATTAAGACGTGAACCTATACCGGTTGCGGAAGTTGATCGATTGGGTCGAAGTTGAAGCGTGTTTCTAGTAGTTGCTAGAGATGGATTCAAGTGGTATTAGTTCTTGACTCGAGGCGGTTGTGACAGCGGCCGACGACATGACGCTAAGAGTCTAGAATGAGTACGCTTGCGTGCTTTCACCCGATTTCGTTGTTGAGAAGCCTTGTTTTGTGATTGCGTAAAGTGGTTGGGTTGAGGTAATTAACCAACTCGTTGCCTTTCAGAAGCTAACGGCCCCAAGGAGACGCTATGTGCGTAGACCCGTTCCTGCACCGCCTTCTGAGGTGCCAAAGCCGCCTGCGGTGCCAGAGCAAGCCGGGTCAAGCGAGGTACGTGAGTTGTGAGCGCAGAGGACTACACTAGTCGGCGCGATGCAATGTCAGGAGAGGCGGTTTGAGCAGCTTCAGGGGCTTGTTGAGCGGCAAGTGGCGGCGGCGGCCGCAGCAGCAACTGAAGGCCATGATCCGCCCGCACCCTCGGTTCGCACACCTAACTACACCTAGTTTTTGAGGGACTTGGCGGCATATTGTGCTAAATTAACCCTAATCCCTAATTCATGTTGTTTCCTATTCATAACAGCCACCCACCCACCTCTCTTTCTAACTTTTTCTCTCTCTTACCGACTCCATTCTCCTCACGTACGTACAGCCTCTTCTCTTTCTCGTACGCGCACTATCGTCGTTTCGGTCACCGTCGTCATCGCCGTCATCCGCGGCCACCGCCGCAATCCTCATCCATCGACATTTTTGATTCGCCGCCGACGACATTTCATCATCGTCATTTCTATCTTTAAGAAGGTTCATTCCTTTCATTTTCGTCTCTACACCCATTCTTGAAAGCATCTAAATTTTATCGATAATTATGTGATTGTTGTTATGTGTTCTTCTTTGATTATTATTTCTAAGATCGTTCAAATCTGATTGCTATACACCTTAATATAGATTGATTGTAGTATTAATTTTTTGCTATGTAATCTAGATATATAAATTATGCATATTCTACCTAGTTATTGAAAGTTCGTTACATGTTCGACAAAATGCCTAAAAGAAGGCATATATTGTTTTTGTTCCCATCTTGATTCTATCTAATTATTGATTTGCATATCAATGTTTCAACATCTGAAAACTCTCTTTTCAAGCATTAGATCCTTCGTTTATTATTTAAAACTGTATTCATGTTATCTTGCTTTTTTGAATATTTTAATCCTCGAAACTCATCATCCTCTTAATTGATAATTGAATTTCGTCGAATGTATTATTCTAAATCTCTTTCGTGCTCCATCTTTGACCTTTCTGCATGTATTTGTAGCCGACATTGTCGATGTCACGCCCCGAGATCGATCCATTTGGCCGGTTCGAGCGCGTCAACAGACGCCGAACGGACAGGGCTTTCCCTGTCCGCCCAAGGCTCAACAAGTACAGCTAGAGTATAAATTTCACACATGCGGAAGCATACATAAAAAGCTTACACGAGGGTAAGCAACATAGCCAGAGTGAAAGTACTAATGTAAACATACAAGTAACATGATTAATTTCAATCACATACATGTAAATATCTTTACAACTTTGAGTTCTTTAAAGTCCTTACATTCAATTGCATCATTTCTTTCTTACATCACTTTACCTCAAAATATAACTTGATTACATTCAAAGTTAAGCAACTATGATCATCAAATACAAAAGATGATATAAAGGGAATGCAACTACCAAAAAGTAATAACTTGGCGGTCTCTATCTAGGGCGCGATGCCCTTACCGCGATCCTCGGCCGGCTCGCTCGGTCCCGGCCCTGTGGAGATAGTTGGGTGAGAACTACAACGAAGTTCCCAGTGGGTTCGGCAACCAACCACGCCGACTTTCCCACTAGGTCTAATTCAAGCGTAATAGAAAGAAAGGTAAGATAATAACCAACTAACAAATGCAGCTAATACGGTTGAAAGTAAACAATAAGATGATCGAATAATAACTCATAATGATTGAAGGATCATAGTTCAATACCCAATCTCTTGGCTAACCCGTAGGTTTCGCCCTCAACAAGACTCAACCAACTCAAATCCCTATTGTCGAGGAAACACTACAACCCGACGGGACCGTCCTCTGGGAAAACACTACAACCCAGTGATGACAACTCCGGAGCACATCGCCCGAGGGGGAGCTACCGCCCTCGAGCAAGGACTATATGGTGAGTACGATCAATCCTTAACTCTAAGGATTCCAATTTTAATTCATTCCTTGACTTCAAGGGGACTATGTTCATATGACCCTTAACTCTAAGGTTGTTGTCATAATGTCAATTTCAAACTCTACTAGTGTTATGTACACTACTTGTTCCTGTTCTCGATGCCATACAAGTTGTCTAAGTATTCTAGACTCACACTTGTCACAATCTCTAAGTTCATGTCCAATGTCACATTCACTTGGCAATTACACTAAGTTCTTGTTCTTTAACATGCATACATAGGGTTCTTGTTCTTTTACTATACAATCTCATACAAATCTACCTCATGCATTTGAACTCACAAAAGCAATAAGAAATGCATATTAAACCCTACAATGCAACATGCTCAATATATAAATATGCTCAAAATGTGACACTTAGACATAGAGAGAAGTTCGATGTCTTTGGAATGCACCACCCACCTCTAAATATTATGGATGGGTTGCGGGTCGAGTTTCGTGCCCAACCGATCCCTAGTTTACCACCTGCGCGTTAAACAGAGCCTAGATCAGGCTAGTTTACATAGTAACTCATAATTTGGCTTTTCGTTTAAACAAACGCAGTTGTCCCACGCGTCGGGGATACTCCCAATTAGGTTTCCACAATGTCAATTTACCTTGGAAACACCCTAGGGCAAAAGCCCCAATTTCCAAACCCTAATAATGCCATTTAGGCATTCCCATGGGATTGATCTCATCCGTAAGCAAAAGAAAGCTTATGAACCCATGAGAAGCTCTCTAGAACCATTCTAAAGCCTTTAGAACCATCTATAAGGCATCTACTACAAACCCTACTAAGCCACCATGAGAGCACATGAGCTCTCATGGAGGTTTCATGGTGTTCTTGCTCTAGCAAGCTTCTAACACTAGCAAAAAGCTAGAAACCTCAAAAACTTAGGAGAAAACTCAAACCCTAAGGTTAACTTGCAAAAGCCTACCTCTTGTAGCAAGCTCAACCAAAGCTTTGCTGTAGGAGAGCTCCAATGCCCACCAAAAGCTCCAAAACCTTCTCCTTCTTCTTCTTCTCCAAGTTCTCCTTGACCTCCTAGAGCTTTTCTAGAGAGAGAAAGGGAGAAAAAGAGAGTGAGAGTGGAGAGGAAATGAGGGTGATGTGAATAGAGAAGGGCCCAAGCATATATCATGTTGCCACAATTGCATTTAAACCCTCCCAACTCTAAATATTACATCCCGAGGCGGCGTTTTCGGTCCAATGTCCGGTCTCGGCGGTTGTCCGATCTCGATAAGCCCTCCTTTCGGGACTTAGCCATTTTTCTGCATGTTACGCAGCCAATGTCCGGTCTTGGCTGGATGTCCGGTCTCGGATTGTCCGGTCTTGGCTGGGTGTCCGGTCTCAGTACGCTGGTTTTCCAGGACTTAGCCAATTTCCTCACTGCGCAGCTGGGGCACTCGGTGGCATCCGGACATCCCCTGGATGTCCGGTCTCGGCTGCTCCAAGTCTGGGAATTCCACCAGACTTGCAGTTTAGCTTTTCCACGACCCCACTTCGCTGTGCGCGTGCTCCAAAGCACCAAGAACCCACACCTACTCGCATCCACTCCGGGTCCCGCTCATTTTGACGGAACTCGACACGCTTTACGAGAAAGTGGGTTGTTACATTCTCCACCCCTTAAATTTAGTTTCGTCCGCGAAACTTATAATCTAGATTCATACCTCAATCCAGATTGTCAAATAGATGGGGGTAACGCTCCCGCATCACGCTTTCAAGCTCCCACGTAGCCTCCCGGTCGTTGTGGTTGCTCCAACGGACTTTAACATACGGAATTCTTCGGCTCGTAGTTTTCTTTCTTCGCGATCGATAATGTACGCCGGAAACTCGTCGTAGCTCATATCCTCTTGAATCTCCGACGGTTCAAACGCAAGAACATGGTCGGGATCATGGACATACTTGCGGAGATTTGATACATGGAATACATCATGAATTCCTGCAAGCCTCGGTGGTAATGCTACTCGGTAGGCCACCGCTCCAACTCGCTCCAAAACCTCAAACGGTCCAAGGTATCGGGGACTTAGCTTTCCCCGAATTCCAAACCGCTTGACTCCTCGCGTTGGCGATACCTTTAAGAACACGTGGTCGCCGACCACGAACTCAATATCTTTCCTCCGCTTGTCGGCGTAGCTTTTATGCCGAGATTGCGCCGTCGCAAGTCGTTGGCGGGCAAGGCGAACTTTCTCCTCTGCCTCCCGCACTACATCGGGGCCAAGAACCGCTTTCTCGCCCACGTCGCTCCAATGAATTGGAGAGCGACACTTTCTTCCATACAGGGCCTCAAATGGCGCCATCGCGATACTTTCCTGGTAACTATTATTGTACGCGAATTCCGCCATTGGTAGATGGTCATGCCAATTGCCCTTATAATCAAGTACACACGCTCGGAGCATATCCTCAAGTATTTGTATCGTTCTCTCCGATTGACCATCACTTTGAGGATGAAATGCCGTGCTAAAATCGAGCCGTGTACCCAATGCCTCCTGTAGGCTCCTCCAAAAGTGAGAAGTGAACCTCGGGTCCCGATCCGATACGATAGACGCCGGAACCCCGTGGAGTCTCACAATCTCGTCAATATAGACTTGAGCCAATTTGTCCCCCGACCAAGTGATATGAATCGGAAGGGAATGTTCTGACTTCGTTAACCGGACCACAAACACCCAATTTGCATCGTGTCCCCTTGAGATCGAGGCAATCCGGTCACAAAGTCCATAGCGATATTTTCCCATTTCCAAACGGGTATAGGTAAGCTTTGTAACTTTCCCGCCGGAAACCGCCGCTCCGCCTTTACTTATTGGCAAGTAAGACATTGCGCAACAAATTCTCCAATGTCTTTCTTCATGCCCGGCCACCAATATTGCAACTTTAGGTCCTGATACATTTTGGTGCCGCCCGGGTGGATACTATAAGGAGATTGATGCGTCTCTTGCATAATCGCCTTACGGAGATCCTTATTCTTGGGTACACACCAACGATTTCGAAATCGTAGTGTGCCGTCGGTCCCAATGCCAAAGTCATCGGCACTACCGCTTTCGACCTCGCCGCGCACCTTCTGGAGATACTCATCGGAAGTCTGCAATTCCCTGATCCTCTCCAATAAGGTCGGTTGCACCACTAAGGTAGCAAGTGTAGCCGGCACTCCCGGTGCCACTACTTCCAATCCAAACCGTTGCATCTCCTTTTGCAACAACGGTTGAGGAGTAATTGCCGATGCTAAGTCTTCTCCAGATTTTCTACTTAGCGCGTCGGCTACGACGTTAGCCTTTCCGGGGTGGTATAAGATCGTGACATCATAGTCCTTCAGTAATTCTAACCACCGCCGTTGTCGCATATTAAGCTCCTTCTGGGTGAACAAGTACTTAAGACTTTTGTGGTCCGTGTAGATCTCACAATGTTCCCCATATAAGTAATGCCTCCATAATTTTAGCGCGGAAATCACCGCGGCTAATTCCAAGTCGTGGACCGGGTAGTTCTTTTCATAGGGCTTCAACTGGCGCGACGCATATGCTATGACTCGCCCATTTTGCATCAACACACACCCTAGCCCGATGTAGGAAGCATCACTGTACACGACATATGTCTCCCCCGGCGTCGGTAGAGCAAGTACCGGGGTTGTCGTCAACCTCTCCTTTAACTCCTTGAAGCTCCGATCGCAATCTTCGCTCCAAACATACTTGACCCCCTTATGTGTGCGTTAGCGGAGTGGTTATTTTGGAGAACCCCTCCACAAACCGCCGATAGTTACCCGCAAGTCCAAGAAAACTGCGGATTTCCATTGCACTCGTCGGGCGAGGCCAATCTTTAATCGCCTCAACTTTCTTTGGATCCACCGAGATCCCCTCGCCCGAAATCACATGTCCTAGGAAAGTGACCTCCGAAAGCCAAAATTTACATTTCTTCAACTTGGCATATAACTTCTCCTTTCGGAGTATTTCCAAAACGAGCTTCAAGTGCTCCTCGTGTTCTTCCTCGGTCCGAGAATATACCAATACGTCGTCAATGAAGACCACGACGCATCGGTCCAATAGCGGACGGAAAACACGATTCATTAAGTCCATGAATGCCGCTGGGGCATTAGTAAGCCCGAATGGCATTACCGTGAACTCATAATGGCCATACCGCGTACGGTACGCCGTTTTGTGCACATCCTTGGGCCGTATCTTCAATTGATGGTACCCCGACTGTAGGTCTATCTTTGAATACACCTTTGACCCTTTCAACTGATCGAACAAGTCATCGATCCTCGACAATGGATACTTGTTCTTCACCGTGACCTTGTTCAACTCGCGATAATCCACGCAGAGTCGAAGTGTGCCATCTTTCTTCTTGACGAAAAGCACAGGAGCTCCCCACGGAGACACGCTCGGCCTCACAAAGCCTTTATCGAGCAAGTCTTCCAACTGTGCTTTAAGCTCCTTTAGCTCCACCGGTGCCATCCTATACGGAGCCTTCGAAACTGGCGCCGCCCCAGGAATCAAGTCGATAACGAATTCAACTTCCCGGTCTGGGGGCAATCCCGGTAACTCCGCCGAAAATACATCCGGGTACTCACACACCACCCGAATACCCTCAAGGTCTGGGTGTTCCCTGCGGCTGTCCACGATGGTCGCCAAGTAGGCTTTACAACCACCCTTTATCATTTTTCTTGCCCTAACCGTGGATATGGTCGCAGCAAAGCGTGCACCCTTACACGCCCGATACACCATTACCTCTTGATTTGGCTCCCGAAAAGTGATTACCCTTCTCTCGCAGTCGATGACCGCATAATACTTGGTAAGCCAGTCAAGCCCCAAGATTACATCGAACGACCACATCTGGTTTAACATCAACATATCGATCGGCATGATCCAATCACCTATCTGAACTGGACACGCCGGACACTCGTCATAGACGCTATAGGCATGCCCGGGGGATTTAATATCCCAACCTTCCTCATCATGTATAATCTCTAAGTCATGAGTTCTAGCAAACGATGCACTTATAAATGAATGCGATGCACCCGTATCAAAAATAGCTTGAGCTCTAGCGCCATTGATAGAGATAATACCTGCCACAATGTCGTCGGGCGCTGGAGTCTGCTCCTCCACCTGAGTGGCAAAAACCCGCCCACTCGGTGCCCTCGATGCCTCCGGCTGACGCGATGATAATGAGCGTCCAGCCGCCATAGGGGGTGGCAACCCCATCAGCTGCCTCGGTGTAGAAGGGGATGACGCCGCCGTCTGAGCGGACGACCCCCAACTAGGGCACTCTCTTATCATGTGCCCCGGTTGGCCACACTTGAAACACTTTCCTTCTCGTTGCGGGCATAAGTTCGGTCGATGATCCCCGCCGCAAATGACGCAACGGGAGCGCTTCCCGCCCTTCGCCTGCTGTCGGGGATACCGAGGGGGTTTCTTTGCATTAGGCCGGCCCCCCGGCACCACCCGCCGCCCGTTTCTTGCCTTTCTCCTTGGACTCCGCCATGGCCTCGCGCTCCTCTCGCGCGTAAGCGCTGCCGTGCTCCGCACTTAGCGCGCGATCAAAGACCTCCGCAAAGGTCTCGAGGTGGAAAAGTTGCACCGCCTCGTAGATTCTCGGCCGGAGTCCTCGCAAGAACCAATCGGCCCGGTCTCGATCATCCCGTACAACGTCCGGCACACGATCAATGATGTGGGAGAACTCCACGCTCATAGTCCGCTACGGAGCGGTCTCCCGCCTCGGCTTGCGAAATCTCTCCCGCATCTTACGCTTCACCGAGTTGGGGAAATAGTTCGTGTACACCGCTCTCTTGAACTCCTCCCACATCATAGGCGGTAGGTCGGGTGACCTATCCCGCTTGATCCGTTTCCACCATGCCTTCGCCGCCTTGTCGAGGCAATGCGAGGCGAAATTCACCTTGTCTTTCTCCGGGGTGGTGAAGTCCTCGAAGATTGTTTCTAAGGAGTCGACCCAAGACTCCACCACCTCCGGCTCCACTACTCCTCCCTCGAAGGTAGGTGGTTTGAACTTCATAAACTTGATGAGCGCCGCCAACTGGCGCTCCCGCTCCTCGTCGTCCGCCGCGCTACCGGGGTCTGAAGTCCCCGATCCGGCCTGAATCGCCGTAACTGGCACGGCCGCGACTGGATCTGCCGCCGCCGCCGCACCTTCGACTACGGTCGGCATCCTAGCAGGAGGTGTAGGGTGCTCGGCCCCTGCCTGCGTTGCCGCTTGCTGCTGCTCCAACGTCTCCTGGAGCCGTCGGATCTGCTCGCCTTGAGCCCTCACGGAATCAGCTTGTTGCCGCACTGCGCCAATAAGCGCGGCCATTTGCTCCTCAAGCCCCCCGCCGCTGCCGGCTGCGGGTTGCACAGGAGCCGCACTCGGTTCCTCAGGCATCGACCTTGTTCGGGGTCGACCACGAGGTGCCATTGCTTCCTGAAACGAAGCAACTCACGTTAATACTTAAACAAGTACTCGGATATACCTAATCTGGCGAAAGCAAATAAGCGCATTCATTAACATTCCATAGTATCATGTCGTCGGCCGCCGATCACAACACAAGGAATAGATAACCAATAGCAACTTAAAGTTAGTCTCTAATCATCTTAGAGACATAAGACATGAACCCAATCACATGCTTTCGCTATACTTGTTCACGTCACTCACGTTCCCTTAGGTCCTTAGGTTCTTCCCAATCCTATGGCCCCTAGGTCCATCCTAAGCTTTCCCCTTTTGGCTTTATACCCGCTCTGATACCATTTTATCTGTCACGCCCCGAGACCGATCCATTTGGCCGGTTCGAGCGCGTCAACAGACGCCGAACGGACAGGGCTTCCCCTGTCCGCCCAAGGCTCAACAAGTAAAGCTAGAGTATAAATTTCACACATGCAGAAGTATACATAAAAAGCTTACACGAGGGTAAGCAACATAGCCAGAGTGAAAGTACTAATGTAAACATACAAGTAACATGATTAATTTCAATCACATACATGTAAATATCTTTACAACTTTGAGTTCTTTAAAGTCCTTACATTCAATTGCATCATTTCTTTCTTACATCACTTTACCTCAAAATATAACTTGATTACATTCAAAGTTAAGCAACTATGATCATCAAATACAAAAGATGATATAAAGGGAATGCAACTACCAAAAAGTAATAACTTGGCGGTCTCTATCTAGGGCGCGATGCCCTTACCGCGATCCTCGGCCGGCTCGCTCGGTCCCGGCCCTGTGGAAATAGTGGGGTGAGAACTACAACGAAGTTCCCAGTGGGTTCGGCAACCAACCACGCCGACTTTCCCACTAGGTCTAATTCAAGCGTAATAGAAAGAAAGGTAAGATAATAACCAACTAACAAATGCAGCTAATACGGTTGAAAGTAAACAATAAGATGATCGAATAATAACTCATAATGATTGAAGGATCATAGTTCAATACCCAATCTCTTGGCTAACCCGTAGGTTTCGCCCTCAACAAGACTCAACCAACTCAAATCCCTATTGTCGAGGAAACACTACAACCCGACGGGACCGTCCTCCGGGAAAACACTACAACCCGGTGATGACAACTCGGAGCACATCGCAGAGGGAGCTACCGCCCTCGAGCAAGGACTATATGGTGAGTACGATCAATCCTTAACTCTAAGCATTCCAATTTCAATTCATTCCTTGACTTCAAGGGGACTATGTTCATATGACCCTTAACTCTAAGATTGTTGTCATAATGTCAATTTCAAACTCTACTAGTGTTATGTACACTACTTGTTCCTGTTCTCGATGCCATACAAGTTGTCTAAGTATTCTAGACTCACACTTGTCACAATCTCTAAGTTCATGTCCAATGTCACATTCACTTGGCAATTACACTAAGTTCTTGTTCTTTAACATGCATACATAGGGTTCTTGTTCTTTTACTATACAATCTCATACAAATCTACCTCATGCATTTGAACTCACAAAAGCAATAAGAAATGCATATTAAACCCTACAATGCAACATGCTCAATATATAAATATGCTCAAAATGTGACACTTAGACATAGAGAGAAGTTCGATGTCTTTGGAATGCACCACCCACCTCTAAATATTATGGATGGGTTGCGGGTCGAGTTTCGTGCCCAACCGATCCCTAGTTTACCACCTGCGCGTTAAACAGAGCCTAAATCAGGCTAGTTTACATAGTAACTCATAATTTGGCTTTTCGTTTAAACAAACGGAGTTGTCCCACGCGTCGGGGATACTCCCAATTAGGTTTCCACAAGGTCAATTTACCTTGGAAACACCCTAAGGCAAAAGCCCCAATTTCCAAACCCTAATAATGCCATTTAGGCATTCCCATGGGATTGATCTCATCCGTAAGCAAAAGAAAGCTTATGAACCCATGAGAAGCTCTCTAGAACCATTCTAAAGCCTTTAGAACCATATATAAGGCATCTACTACAAACCCTACTAAGCCACCATGAGAGCACATGAGCTCTCATGGAGGTTTCATGGTGTTCTTGCTCTAGCAAGCTTCTAACACTAGCAAAAAGCTAGAAACCTCAAAAACTTAGGAGAAAACTCAAACCCTAAGGTTAACTTGCAAAAGCCTACCTCTTGTAGCAAGCTCAACCAAAGCTTTGCTGTAGGAGAGCTCCAATGCCCACCAAAAGCTCCAAAACCTTCTCCTTCTTCTTCTTCTCCAAGTTCTCCTTGACCTCCTAGAGCTTTTCTAGAGAGAGAAAGGGAGAAAAAGAGAGTGAGAGTGGAGAGGAAATGAGGGTGATGTGAATAGAGAAGGGCCCAAGCATATATCATGTTGCCACAATTGCATTTAGACCCTCCCAACTCTAAATATTACATCCCGCGGAGCGCGGTTTCGGGTCCAATGTCCTGGTCTCGGCGGTTGTCCGATCTCGATAAGCCCTCCTTTCGGGACTTAGCCATTTTTACGCATGTTACGCAGCCCAATGTCCGGTCTTGGCCGGATGTCCCGTCTCGGATTGTCCTGGTCTTGGGCGGGTGTCCGGTCTCGATACTGCGGTTTTCCAGACTTAGCCAATTTCCTCACTGCGCAGCTGGGGCACTCGGTGGCATCCGGACATCCCCTGGATGTCCGGTCTCGGCTGCTCCAAGTCTGGGAATTCCACCAGACTTGCAGTTTAGCTTTTCCACGACCCCACTTCGCTGTGCGCGTGCTCCAAAGCACCAAGAACCCACACCTACTCGCATCCACTCCGGGTCCCGCTCATTTTGACGGAACTCGATACGCTTTACGGGAAAGTGGGTTGTTACAGTCGACCTATGTGAACATATCCGAATTCAGATTTTTGTATAAGCTTGCCTTCTAAATGTATGTATATCCGTTTTGTAATTTTATTTTTGAGTTAGCTTATAGAGAATCGCATATCTCTATTTTAGGTTCCGACGATTGATTTTCATGTAATTTTCGACCGGATAGCTTATTAGCTTAGAAACCGCTTTTGAGGTAAGCGACCGGACACCCGTTAGTTTTTCGTAAAATAATTTAGAAAAAAATTTGATTGTGTGAAAATCTTTATTTTGTAAATTTTAAAATTAAGGGTTAAGCGTATATTAAATATTTCTATAAACTGAGTTTCAACAAGATTGAAAGATTCTTTTAACAGAAAATTTTGAAATTTGATAATCGGTTATGTAAGTTAGTGACTGGATAATTTTAAATTATAATGTCTCATGGTATTCTTCTATACTAATGTTAGCCATGTCGACATGTATTTTGTTATAGAAGCGAGATTCGTCTTTGTATTGCACCTTTGAGTGCCTCTGCCTATTCGCGCCTCTGTTTTGATCGCGCCTTCGGGTGCCTTTGTTTTGTTTACGCCTTCGGATCTCGCCAACGAATCATATGGTATAGTTAGATGCCGGAGACTTAATACTTATTTCGTTTATATATTGAAAGAGAAATACTTTATAAATTTATAGTTCAATGCGATCTGAATATTTAAATTTGATAATCCTTACTTTCGAAACTTTGCAAATTAAAAATCAGTCGCTTAAATTAGTTTGTGTTTTTATTTATTTGTATGCTTAATCCGACTAATGCGGTGTATGGTTGCTTACCCAGGTTTCAAGACTGGTTCGTAGGGCGGGGTCGGGACTGAGTGAGCGTTAGATATAGCTAGATTTTGATTTTAGTCCTTTTTGTTTTATGCCTAGCATATTTAGATATGAATATTTTTTGGACTTCGTAAATGATCGTTTGTTATCTGCTTTTATTTCGTTATTTCTTCGTACCCACCTTTGTTAATTATGGTATTTAATGGACCGAATTCATGGTGTTTCGCAGTAAGCTTTAGTTCTATAGATGTTAGAATTCTGTTTGATTTTAGTCAAAATTAAATTTCTTAGTCCCATCTTATGATTATTTGAATTTAGTGGAAAATTGGTAATCACCGTTTTGCTAGTTTTCGTCTGATTCTGTAGCCTTACATATTTGCTAGTTTAGTAGATATACGACGTCTGATACGCCTCAAGTTCGGGGCGTGACACATTCTAAATCGGATATTATTTGATTACTTGTTCCGATAGTCAAATATGGGCCTAATAGTCGATTTCGTGGTGTAGCATATTTCACCAGTATATTATTTGGAGAGAGGGGTTAGTCGTAAGCAACGGAGGAACGTGGGAAGTGCACTGTACTTTTTGTTACTTTGTTAGGAGTCCACAACACACTCAAATCCTTTTCCATCATGGATGATGGATGAACACATGAACAGTGCTAATCCACGAAAGAGATTTTTTTTTAATATATATATATATATATATATATATATATATATATATATATATATATATATATATATATATATGCCGTCGAAGTAGGAGCACATCTAGGGCCCATTTTGACTACTCTGTATGAAGAAAAAATAAAAATAGATATTATATATATTAAATTAAAATTTGAATTCAAACTTTATGTATTCAAAAAAATACTATTTCAATCATAAAAACTCTTCGTATACATCCCCTTTCAGTGAATTATTTATTATAAAATAATCTTCTAACATATTTATCTTATCATTTAAACTATTACTGTGTAACAAGATTGTTGACCCGATTTTTCCGAAATTTTATGCCAGGATTCAACCAGCATTTTATCCGGACAAAATAATTTAATTTGCTCCCGCCTAATTTCTGTTTTTGTCAGGGTCCAATTATTTTTCGGGCCAGGCCAGACCGTTTGGGTCAGCCAAGTTAGGTCATACTTTTGCCGCCCTTAGGAATAGCTACATTTTGATCCAATTCTCGTTTCGAAATGCAGGTACGTTGTGTTGGCGAAATTATTATTTGTTTTAGGTGCTAGGTTTCGTTTATATTGCTTGATGATATAATTTACCTGGACAAATCACACAAGTAGCTCCCGAGCTTACCACTCACACTCAAGCTTCCTTTCCTTCTTTGAACTTTCAATTTCAACCTTCGGGCAACTAAAGTTATAATAAAGTTTCTATCTAGTCCCTAAAATTTTCAGAAATGTTTCATTTTGGTAAAGTTACCTAAGAATAAAAATTGTCGCATGCACCTAACTAATACATTGGAATGTTCATATACTACAGTTCAACATTCTAATTTAATAGTCAAAAAATGGCGACTCCCCAGGTGCCTTCAATCGCATAAAACTTGAACAGAAAACGCAAACACATAAACACAATGCTAAATAAATGTGCATTACAATATTACAAGCTTTACTTCGCTGCTATTCGATGGAAACGTAGAAGACAAAAAAGAGATGCAAATAATAAAAAATGGTAAACAATTCTTTCTACCAACTTAATATGGGCTTCAGCATTTTCTGATTATAACAATGATAGATATAACATCTGACGTGCAAAAGAAAAGGTGTGAAACATTGTATGCTTTTAAAGCTACATACCGACAACCGAAACATCCAACAGATTAGGATGATGCTTAGCCTTCCCACATTTGTTCTCAAAACAGAGAAAACTCACATAAATAATACCAGGGCTCAATGGACTACCAACAAAGATATTACAATACTATATAGGTAGTCCAAGTCCCTCCCGTCAGGGACTGCTTTGTATCTGGACAGTACGAACGACTCTGAGATCTTAAAAAGCTTCTTGGAAAACAAGAAAAAAAAAGTAAAAGATATAATAATTCCACCACATTGTACAACTAAGGGTAATTGTCCCCACCAGATAAGCTATGGCGTTCGAAGTGAGATGGCATCAATTCTTCAAGTGGGCAGGCTAATCAGTTTTGCGTCGAACGAGATTGAACAGGCGGTGAATTAGAGAAAGAAGCCAATGCCAGAAAACAACAAGGAGATTAGACTTCTTCGGTTTAGGTTCAGGCCTTGGCCCAAATATCCCTTTATAAATCTCTTTCTGCTTCTGGTACACAGCTTTGTCATGTTCAGCAAGCGACCGAAGCTCCTTCAAGATTGCCTTATCTTCAGGGGCATACTTCCGGGCTCTTTGGAAGTCCTCACGAGCTGCTTCCGTTTGGCCAAGTGCTGCCCTGGCCTTTCCCCGCCTAAATAATGCTTTTACATTGTTTTCATCTTCTGATAACACCTGAGAAAAACAGTCAAAATGAAATTATTAGCGACAACTGACAAAATCGAATAACCAATCTAAGGCAACAAGAGAATTTCATATTGTACATTGCAGTCATTGTAAAGAGCCTGACCATACTGCATTTCAAATCATTTGTGAGAACAGAGTGCGGAAAGAAAATAAAAACAAAGTAAATGTCAAGCATCTTTCATTTCAATGGGTATTCATTTAGGGGTTAAAACCCTGACAGAAAGATTAGAAATCAAGCACTAAACACTGCAGCGCTAATGCATATATGCTTGTTATACATGCTGCCTATAGGAGGGGAGAATTTTTCTGGAAACTTCTTCGCTAACCATTGTGCCCCTCCACAAGGTTCTTTGGTTCTGCCTTCGTGCTTACAAGAATGGGTGCTGAGGCTATATCCCCCAATATATATTTACAACATAGACATACTCATTTCAAATCGCAGCATTCTTGGTCCATCGTCACCACTCCTAACAAAAGTATTATGTATTTTCCTTTTCCATTTTCTGATCATCCTTGTGGCATTACATTAAAAGAATTCATGAAACTGACTACTGGGTAAGAAATAAATCAAAGAAATTCTGAATCTGAACTAAAACAATACACAGAGCAATATAAAATTTAACAGGACTCTTATCTAAAGTTGAAAAATAAGGTGAGAAAAATAAATATTCTTTGTTATGGTTTAGCATACAATGGTACATTGCCCGATAGCTTCATCATATCGCTGTAGCTTGATCAAGCATGCAGCCATATTGAGATGGCAGGGAGTTTTCACAGCCAAGGCCATATCTCTATATTTTCCAAACAACTGAAACATGAAATCATCTCCCATGTATGCTATTGCCTGATTCAGAACAATAACAAAAAATAAGCACTGCAAGTTCTAGTAACAAGAATACTACAACAAAATTGACTGAAGTCATAGCCCCACAACCATTTCATATTGTTGCATGGCCTCTTGAAGCTTTTCGTCCTTGAAGTGAGCATTCCCTTCAACCTTCCTCCTATCAGCTGCTTCAATTCTCTCTTCTACAGTCATATCACTTCTGGCTTTTCCCTGCATTACAACAATATTAAACTTGCATATTTGGAGTTTTTTTATCAGTTAACTTCACAGTCTGCATACATTAAAAAGAGATAACACACATGTTTGCTAAAATCAGGTGCAACAGATCTGAATCGAGTGGATACAGAATGGACAATTTATAAAGAGGCAGCGGCCTACTTCTTTGATATCATCGAAACCAATAAGCTCAACTTCATACAAAAGATCCGCCATGGGGGGAACATTTGGGAAGGAAAAGCTTCCTTCCTCCCCATAGCCTAATTCCCAGCCAACATGCAACAGTGCACGCTCCCCACTCTTCATGCTTGTGATACCAATGCCCAGCCCGGCCATTTCATTTTTCTCTGTGCGTGATGCAACAAGAGTTAGCAGTATAGAGGCACCAGACGGTACTTACAGAAAGCAACAGTTTCTAGTTCATTAGTGAACTTCGTAAGAAATGTGCAACCAAAATGTCAGAGAGCAAAGTGTAATATATGTAAAATTTCGGAAACTAGGGTGCTTAAGTAAAAGTGCAAAGATCAAGTCACAATATAGGGCTGGTACAGAGACTACCAACATTTTACCCTTGTATGGGCTAAATGATGCGCAAAATGAACTTCTGCTTCTTATAATTCAAATCTTAAGGTAAACATGTATAATACAATTCCTGACATTTAAATGTTACTTTTAATATAAGCCACTTAACCAAAAAAAATCAAGCGAGTTCCCAAGTTTACAAGCAGCATCAGATCACAATGACATATTATGCAGGACTTGATAGCAAGATAGAGTAACTCAGGGATTAATTCTCAAACTATGCAATCGTTTGCTATATTTGTTCTCTTTCAACTGTATCATTATAAAGATTAACCTGATAAAGTATTTGAATTAGGAACGAGACACTACATTTCTTGGCAGTATGACAACTTTCTACAATGCCATCTGACCACTGTAAATCATCAAAGCCTAAATTCAGCTTTCCAACAAAACCATATTGTAGTTGTCAATATTACGAGAGAATCAGAACTTTTAAAGAGCATAAAGTTGGAGCAAATAGTGGAACGGATACCAGATCATTGTTAAAAAGTAAAATAACGAATAATACAAAACTTACAAACAACAATCTCCTCTGATAAGTTATAATCAACAAACTATTACGACATATTAGTATAGTTTCTCTAAATTAGGATACTGTATATTATTGCCCGCTATAGAGTAGGGTTATATAGTATGTAATCCTAATTGTAATCTTATTATAGTAGTCATTGTTACCATTGTAAGACAATCTCTTATACTATATATTTTCGTTAATACAACCAAAGAGCGTATGCTCTTTTGCGCATCTTACATGGTATCAGCGCCAAACCCTAATTCTAGGGTATAGCGATCCGCACCGCCCTTCTCCATCGCCGAATCTTATCGGTGTTGCTCATCCTCTTTTTCTTTCTTCCCTTCTTTGCGAGTGCATATTTCCTCTCATAATAATCTACCTTGCCACTACAGTACTGCTACAGTACTGTTGCTACAGTATTCGGCCTCTTTGTGATCCCTCTTTGCTCCTCTAGTGTCACACGTGGAATTCTCGGTTGACAATCTCTGACTTTTTTCTTCTCTCTATGGTGCAAATTTCTTTCCTTGGTAGCAAACATGTCTTCTTCTACCTCAAATTTACCAATAGTTAACATCAAAACTCTCATACCACTAGAACGTACTAATTCCACATATCTTGCGTAGAAACAAGTATTTCTTAATGTTCTAGAAAGTTTTGGTGTTACATCACATATGGACGAAAGTTCTACTGTGCCTTCTCAGACTATCGATACTACTGATAAGAAGGTGGTTATAAACCCTAAATATTTAAGTTGGTAAAGAAAAGATACCACTATACTCTCATGGATTAATGCCACTTTATCCCTTAGCATATTACAAATAGTCATTTCTAGCTCACCTAAAACTGCATATGATGCCTAGCGAGTCATTGAGGCCTATTTTCTTAATAAGATTGCTTCCACGGCTTTCTCTATAAAGTCTGAATTGTGGAGCATCAAGAAAGGCTCAATGAGCAGAAGTGATCACATGCAAAAGATCAAGTCGATTGGTAATGCTCTTCAGACGATTGATGGAACCAAGTCAGACAATAATTTGATCATGACTGTTCTTCTAGGGCTGGCAGACGAGTATCTAGGTTTTATCAGTGCTCTAAACACACACAGAAATAAGCCCAATTTTGAACAATTTCGTCCACTCTTGATGCAAGAAGAAACAAAAGTCCAACATCGTACTAGTATGACGACGTCCTCTTCTACTCCCACTATTGACGATGAAGCTCTTTATGCCAATCTTGGACGCGGTAATCGTGGAGGTAGATATTGATCCCTCGATGTTTGTGTAGTATCCCAGGTGTTTGATTGCCGTGAGATTTCTGCATCTGAGGCTTGTCGACACATCTGGAGAGTATCGGGACAAGCCTGAGTCGTTTTGGCGCAAATAGACGCAAAACGGACTCAGTGTGACGCGAGAGCAGGATTTGAGCATTGAAATCTGCAAATTGTAAGTTTCGATGTGCGTGCGGTGACACACGTGGCGTACGGTACTCAAAGATATTCGCAACTGCTACTCTCGGATTGCATTTTCCAATGCAGGGTACCGATACGGCATCGGCCTGGTACCGGTACTCCAGGATAGGTAAGGGGCCTTTTGGTCAATTGTTGCCTCATGAACTTCACCCTTATTCTCACCTTTTATATACGAATATGGAGGCAGAGAGGGAGTTTTGGGTTGCTCTTCCCTTTCTCTCTCTAGATTGGAGCCGTACGCATGGTGGAGGCCGCGGTTGGAGCTCGGATCGACGTCGACTTCGCGCCGGAGAGCCGTTTGAGCATACGAGCGTCGTGGTAGCGCCATTGGAGGCCAGGAGAGCGCAGGATTTTCGCTCCTTTCGACTTCTCGCCACCGTTGGAGTACATGTTCGAGGTAGGTTAATGTTTACCGAAATCGTCGGGTTTCCTCCTAAGCCGGAGTTGACAGCATGTATTTTTGGCTTCGTATACATGTTTAGTAGCTCGATTCGTCGATTTGCATTGTTCTTAAATGAAATCTGAATTGGAGCTTTAAATGCTAGTTTTATTATACCTGTTGGACTTGGAATTGACTTAGGAGAAAACTATAGGTTCTACACTGTCATTTTCTGAAAACTATCAAATTTAGCTTTAGGAGCTGTAGTTTAATTGTATCACCGCAGTTTGTAGGCGGTAGATATCCAGAATAGTGTAGAATGAATTTATGTTCGTGCTGGGATGCCGAGTTTATTTTTACAATAGTGTTTAGACTGTTCCGGATTGTCGGGCGCCGTCGCGGTGGACGGTGGACCCAGATTTCTGTTGCTTGCAACAGATTGTGCCAAGGGCACGTGAGTTTTGGTTGTTAGATCAGTTAGACCCTTCTGCTTTGACTATAGCCAGTGAGAGCCTGATTGAGCTCATCAGAGATATGCTTGCATACTTGGTTGGGTAGCGCCCACAAGTGCCACTCTGGAGTCGGGCTTTGTACGTTCACATTGTTGTCGTTGTGTCCTGGTTGGACTCGCTCTCCACTGACTACCCAGCGTGGTGGTTGTTAGTGTAGCTTCGACAGGCAGGACGGGTGTGTTCACAGTCCGTAGTGAGATTGGGTCAGAGATTGCATTTTTTCCTGCAGATAGCTAGTGTTGGATCATCATAGGATAGTGGCATATAGCTGTAGAGTTTTTCGGCTTTCTTTACTATCCTTGAGCATACTTTCTGTAGACTTAGTGGGTGAACCGTCGAGGTCGGTAGCGGTACCCACTGGGGACTACTTTTTGCAGTAGTTCTCACACCTAGTTGGTGACCCCTTTTTGCAGAGCCTTCTTCTGTGGCTGCTGCTACTGCTGACATTGATCGTGGAAAGGGTGTTGCAAGCTAGATCCCTTCCAGACGAGTTGCAGAGCTAGAGGAGTACCTCCCAAAGGTAGTTTTGGAGTTTTTATGTACATATGTTTGTTGTCTGAATACTCGCTGAAGCGAGTGTTGTAGTAGACATTTTTGTATGTACTTGAACCCCTTGAGGTTTATATATATATTTTTTTTTTTTCAGTTTAGCAGCTCTATACTACTAGTTGGTGTAGTGACATGTAGCTGTAGATGTATTCCAGCTTTTCCTACTATCCTTGCTTAGCCCATGTAGACTTAGTGGGTGGACCGATGATGTTGAAGGCGGCACCCACTGAGGACTACTTGTTTTTACTGTAGTTCTCACGCCCTTTCGTTACTTTTCTTGTTGCAGAGCCTTCTGTTCCGGCTGCTGCTCCCTCCTAGGCTGATCGAGGCAAGGGTGTTGCGCCCGACGGGTTGCTGAGTTAGAGGATCACCGACTGCAGGTAGTGGTACTTTATTTTAGAGTTATGTACATACAGATGTTTAACTCGCTAGGGCGAGTATATTTTTGTACCAGGATTCCATGTATGTATATAGAACTCGTTAATGTTTATACCTGTTTATGCAAATTCTATTCCAGCTCTATACTACTGGTTGTAGTATTGTATGTATTACAGGTACAGCTACGCTTCGTATACAGAGAAAATTTCTTTGTATACGGCGGATTTGTCGGCGTGCCCGGGAAAACGAGTAATCCGGGGCGTGACAGATTAAGTTGGTATCAGAGCTTAGCATTAGGTCATTAGGACCTAGGAACCCTAAGCTGGCAAACCCTAGGAAGGTAAGACGCGAGAGGCGTGATTTATCGCGAAAGTCAATGATTGGTTATTCTAACTCATCCTAGAGTGGAGTGAGTGATTGAAGGAGTATCTGTTTCGATCCAGAAAAATTATGTTGGCTGCAGACGACATAATTTTGAGAAGAAACAGGGACTGCCTTCGAGACTTTCATTGATTGGGTCGAGAGTTTGTATTTTATCTAACCCTCGTTCTCTTTTGTGTAGCTATGTATCGACGCAGGGGACGACCGCCGAACTAGGGCTCGCACATTATCACCTAAGAGGCCTGAGCAGATGGAGCAGAGTACTCGACGAGAGGCGAGTGTACCCCCTGTGGTGGAGCAGAGTACCCGACCGGAGACGAGTACACCGCTTGATTTGAGCGCACAGTTGGCTGCTTTGACCGAGGTGATGAGGCAGCAGGGACTGCTACTACAGAGGATGTGCGAGAGGTTAGCTCCGATTCAGAGTACGGCACCGAGCACTTCCGAGCAACCAGTGCCACCTCCTACAGTCGCAGCACCAGCCACAACCGTACCCCCACCAGTGGAGGTTCCTCCAGCGCCAGTTGCGCATTCTCGAGGACCGATACAGTTAACTGAGGCGGAGCAGGAGCGGATGACGTAGAGGTTGACCCGCTTTCATTGTTTTGACCCGCCGACCTATGATGGCTATTGCACTGAGCCCTGGGGGTTGAGGGCTGGGTCAGTGCAATGGAAAAGTTATTCGAGGACCTGTTCATTCTGGAGAGGGAGTAGGTACATCTGGGAGTGCATTGTTTAGCGGGCGATGCTCACGCATTGTGGAGGAGAATGAAGAGAGATCATGGACTGGTGACGTCGCAGCTGAGCTGGGATGAGTTCTGTGGAATGCTGTTTAGGGTGTATTTTTCCGACAGTGTAAAACAGAAGCTTGAGGAAGATTTGAAGAGGATTCAGCAGGGAGATCGGACAGTTCAGGAGTACGTTCGGGAGTTTACTCGGCTCCTGAACTGTGTGCCATTTGTAGCCAGAGATGAGGCACATCGGGTCTATCTTTTTTAGCAGGGCTTGAGACCCGATATTTTCAGATTTGTAAAGGCACGGAGGTCGAGGACTTTGAATGCGTCCATAGAGTAGGCACTTTGGGAGGAGAGAGGTGAGGTGGCGTTGCGGGAGCGAGCCCAGGGGTAGGGATAGAGTTAGGACAGGAAGCGCCCAGCTCCAGATGACGGTGGACAGTCGAGCAGCAGGCATCTGCCGAGGCCTCCACGATCACGTTCTCAGGGTCGTGGGTCCTCGGGGCGCCAGCGTTCCAGGGATTTCCACCAGCGGGGGCAAACTCAGAGGACACCGCAGTGTGTGATCTGTGGGGGACCACACTGGCCCCGACAGTGTGAGCAGATGGAGGGCCGGTCTTACGGATGTGGTCACCTGGAACACATAAGGTCAGCCTGTCCCCGAGCAAAGATCACCAAGACCATCATCGCCTTCAAGACGGGACCTCAGCAGTCTTACGGGGCACCGCCGAGTTACCATCAGGAGGATAGGGCGTCCATGCCGCGACAGGGTGAGCGGCGGCAACAGGCTCCGAGCGGCAGAGTGTACGCAGCCCAGGTGGAGGACTCTTCAGCAGCCGATCGAGTGGTGGCAGGTATCATTTTGATTTCCGGCATTAGAGCTCGTACTTTATTTGATACCGGTGCATCACATTCTTTTGTTAGTCGAGCATTTGCATTGTTGCATGGTCTAGAGTTAGGGTCATTGTCTCAGGCACGAGAGGTGCAGATCCCCGACCATATTCTACAGGTTGTAGAGTGTTGTTGATCATGTCCGGTGCAGTTGGATTCGTGGATTATGCCCGTAGACCTGTTGGCCTTAAGACAGCTGCAGGACTTTGACGTGATGCTCGGTATGGATTGGCTGGCGCGGTACTATGCTACCATCGACTGTGGAGCGAGGACGGCGACGTTCCGTGAGCTAGGCCAGGAGGAGTTTACTTTCAGAGGCTGCATGAGCATGTTATTTGCCACGTGGATTTCTTCAGCGAGAGCTCAACAGCTAATGAGTAGAGGATGCGTCGCTTTTCTAGCGACGGTTGCAGAGGTGCCTATGGCGGCGCCGGGACTCGAGGATATCGCTGTAGTCCGCGAGTTTCCGGATGTGTTTCCCCCCGAGTTGACGACTATGCCGCCGGAAAGAGAGATTGAGTTTGTAATTGATGTAGTTCCTGGAACTGCATCAATCTCGAAGGTACCTTATCGGATGGCACCGGGAAAGCTGAGAGAGCTAAAGGCGCAGCTTCAGGATCTGATGGATAAGGGGTACGTGAGACCCAGTGTATCACCTTGGGGAGCGTCGGTATTATTCGTGAAGAAGAATGATTCTTCGCTCAGATTATGTATAGATTACCGGGAGCTGAATAAAATGACTATCAAAAACAAGTATCCCTTGCCGCGCATTGATAATCTGTTTGATCAGCTGCAAGGATCTTGTGTCTTTTCAAAGATTGATCTCCAATCAAGTTACCACCAGCTGAGGGTGAGGGCCGAGGATGTTCCCAAGACGGCTTTTCGAACTCGGTACGGGCATTATGAGTTTACAGTGATACCTTTTGGATTGACGAATGCTCCTGCTGCATTTATGAATTTGATGAACAGAGTGTTCAAGCCGTTTTTGGATAGATTTGTAGTAGTCTGCATTGATGACATCTGATATACTCCCGGAGTGATGCCAAGCATGAGGAGCACTTGAGGACGGTGCTACAGCTTCTGCGGGAGTTGTATGCCAAGTTGAAAAAGTGCGAGTTTTGGTTACGGAAGGTTGCTTTCTTAGGCCACGTGATTTCTGCAGATGGAGTAGCAATGGACCCGAAGAAGATTGATGCTATTTGGGATTGGCCCAAACCGACGACGGTGACGGAGGTGAGGAGTTTCCTTAGATTAGCAGAATATTACCGTCGATTTGTGGAAGGCTTTGCAAAGCTTTCCACACCCCTCACTCGATTGACTCGTAAAGGAATTAAGTTTATCTGGAATGAGGAATGTCAGAGGAGCTTTGATGGGTTGAGACAGAGGTTGACATCAGCTCCTATCCTTGCCCTTCCAATTATGGGTGAAGGATTTGTGATTTATAGTGATGCGTCGCATAGTGGCTTGGATTGTGTGCTGATGCAGCATGGTAGGGTGATTGCTTATGTTTCACGGCAATTGAAGGATTACGAGAAAAATTATCCTACACATGACTTGGAGCTTGCCGCAGTGATTTTTGCTTTGATGTTGTGGCGACATTATCTCTATGGCGAGCACTGTGAGATTTTTACGGATCATAAAAATCTCAAGTATCTGTTTACCCAAAGAGAGTTGAACTTGAGGCAACGCCGGTGGTTAGACTTATTGAAGGACTATGATATTAGTATTCAGTATCATCCCGGCAAGGCGAATGTGGTGGCAGATGCGTTGAGCAGGAAAGCGATGCGAGCTTGAGTCGATGATCACACAACAAAGGCGGGTTACTCGAGAAGGCTGCGGCGGTTGAGGCTCGAGATAGTGTCCCCAGGTCTCTTGCGAGGCGATGTCTATGGTTTTGCAGCCCACTCTGTTGGATAGGATCCGAGAGAAACAGAGTGGAGACCCGAACTTGTCGAGGATTCGAGAGCAGTTGGAGAAGGGACAGGCAGAAGGCTTCGTTGTAGACAGATCGGGAGTACTACAGTACAGGGACCGACTGTGTGTGCCTATGGATTCAGAGATCCGAGAGGACATTTTGAGGAAGGCTCATTGTTCACCTTATACGGTTCACCCCGGTGGAACCAAAATGTATAAGGATTTAAAGGTACAGTTCTGGTGGAATGGAATGAATAGAGACATTGGCAGATATGTGGCTCAGTGTTTGACTTGCCAACAGGTAAAGGCAGAGCATCAGGTACCTGCTGGCAAGTTTCAGAGTCTGCCAGTGCCCGAGTGCAAGTGGGAGCAGATCACGATGGACTTCGTCGTGGGATTGCCTAGAGCACAGGGTGGCTTCGATGCTATTTGGGTGATAGTGGACAGACTGACCAAGTCTGCTCACTTCCTACCAGTTCAGACCACCTGGTCCAGAAAGAGGCTCGCGCAGTTATACCAGGATGAGATTGTCAGGCTGCATGGTATGCCGACGTCAATTGTACCAGACAGAGACCCGAGGTTCGTTTCGCATTTTTTGAGTCTTCAAACAGCCTTGGGTACAAAGCTGCATTTCAGCACGGCGTTTCACCCCCAGACAGATGGTCAGTCAAAGCGGACCATTCAGACTTTAGAGGACATGCTGAGGGCATGTATCCTGGACTTTGGAGGAGGGTGGCATCGACATTTGAGACTAGTTGAGTTTGCGTACAACAACAGCTATCAAGCGAGCAACCAGATGGCGCCGTTTGAAGCGTTGTATGGACGCAGATGTCGATCCCCTTTGTTCTGGAGTGATGTGGGTTAAAGGAAAACGCTAGGGCCTAAGATGTTGCTAGAGGCTGAGGAAAAGGTGAGAGTGATTCGACGACACCTTTTGACAGCTCAGAACCGCCAGAGGAGCTACGCCGATACCAAGAGACGAGACTTAAGAGTTCCAGATTGGAGATCATGTATTGCTCAGAGTCTTGTCATGCAGAGGCATTCGTAGATTCGGAGTGCGTGGAAAGCTCGGTCCACGCTATATTGGACCTTTTGAGGTATGGGAGCGAGTTGGACCAGTTGCATACAGAATTGCTCTACCCCCACGGCTTACTGGCATTCATGACGTCTTCCACGTCTCGAAATTGAGGAAATATGTTTTCGACCCCTCTCATGTGATTGACTTCACTCCGCTGGAGCTTGGCGAGGACTTGAGATATCAGGAGCGACCGGTGCGAATTTTGGCTCGTGAAACGAAGGAATTGCGCAACCGGGTCATTCCTTATGTAAAAGTGCAAATGGAGTCATCACGAGGAATGTGAGGCGACTTGGGAGCCAGAGAAGGTGATGCGGGAGTCCTACCCCTACTTGTTCGAGGCTCGGGATTAAGGTATGTTTCTAAGTTTCGAGGAAGAAACTTTTAGTAGGGGAGAATGCAGTGTTCTGAAAAATATCAAAATATTATTTTTCAGAATGAATAGTCCGTAATTGAATCGGCACGCCGGAAAATTTTCTAAGTATTATTAGCATTAAGTGGAAAACTCCAATTATGCAGTACCAAAGGGACAACCTACTTCTCCCAACTACTTCTAATTGGATTTTTGGAAGCTTGTGTTTGGTTGAGACTACTTCCTCTACTTTATCCTTATCCCCACCTCTTTAGACTTGCAGGGAGAGAGATGAGAGGAGAGCTTTTATTATTGTTGCACTCTCTCAAGTTTTGAACTTGCTCATGGTGGTGATCGCAGCTTGAGCTCGGGTAGAGTTCGGATATCGTCGACGTCGCGCCGCGGTGCCGTTCAAGCATGTCTTCGTCGTCATAGCGCTGCGTGAAGGCCGGGCGAGCGTGGATTTTCGCCGTTCTTGACGTCGCGCCGGTTCTAGAGTAGTTTCGTGGTGGGTTATCCATCAGCATTCCTCCTTTTGTTGCATATTCACTCTATTTCAAGCTAAGGTGCTGATGCTGCAGAATTCCAGCGCCGACATTCGACGTTTCGACTCGTGTGCGACGTAGGAGAGTCGGATTGCGGCGAAATTTGGTTCGTTGGATTCAAGACTTCGAGAGGAATCCACAGAGTCCAATATTGCAGATTTTGGAGAAGGTTAGCTTGGTCGAACTCAAAGTTTTTCTCTGCTGCTGTTGTGTTGAACAGATTTTGAGGTGGTGATTTTGCCGAATTCCAGCGACGACCTCCGGTGTTTCAGCTCGTGCGCGACGTAGGAGTGTCGGATTGCGACGAAACTTGGTTTGTTGGATTCTAGACTTCGAGAGGAATCCACGAAGCCCAAATTTGCTGAATTTGGTGAAGGTTAGCTTGGTCGAACTTGAATTGTTCTCTGCTGCTGTTTTTTTTCAGACAGATTCTCGAGTTTGAGTGTTCTTTGATGCTATCTTTGATAACAGTGGGATCTTGGACCTGAGACGAATATTCTATCGTTATTCATTGGATTTGGGATTTTCCTCACCTGAGTTGGAAACCCCTAGGTGAGTTTTGACATTGAAATTGGATAAACATTTAGCTTAAGTGCTGAAATTGTGGAAATTGATGAATTTTAGTGATTTAATGTCCAGATCTTGATTGTGGATTATTGCGGGCGGATAGCAGGCGCGACTGGTCAACAGGGTGTTCCGCAGCTGGGTGACCTCCCTGCTGCCAGGAGTTAGCATTTAAGGTGGGTTAATCATCGGCTTACTTCCTAAGTACATACGTAGTCCACATGTATTGGTTGAGTTGTTTCACGTGTCGTAATTGCTCGATTCATTGATTTAGTATGATTAATAATAATCTGAGTTGGAGCCTTGTTTATTATCGATGGATATTCATACATGTTGGACTGGGATATGACTTAGGAGAAAATTGCGATTTTAATCGACACATGAATATACTACCAGATTTAGCTCTAGGAGCCGTGAGTTGTTTGTATCATCGCAGTATCAGCGCGATGGATACCCGGGGTAGTTTAGAATGCATTTACGCTCATGCTGAGATGCCGAGCTTATTTTTACAGTAGTATTCAGGCTGTTCCGGACTGTGGGGTGCCGTCGGGGTTGACGGTGGGCCCGGTTTGCCGTGGTGGCATCAGATTGTGCCGAGGGCACGTGACTTGTTGGTTGTTAAACCAGTTGGACCCAGTTACCTTGACTTTAGCCTACGAGAGCCTGATTGAGCTCGACAGAGACACGCTTGCATACTCGGTTGGGTAGCTCCTACGAGTGCTACTCCGAAGTTGGGCTTTATGTGTTCGCGTTGGTGTCGTTACGTCCTATTTGGACATGCTCTTCACGGACTGCTTAGTGGTGGAGGTAGCTTAGCTTGGGCAGGCGGGACGGGTGTGTTCACAGTCCCCAGTGAGATTGGGTCTGGTTTTACTGCTTCTACAGGTTGTTAGTGTTAGAGCATGATAGTGTAGTGACATGTAGCTGTAGATGTATTCCAGCTTTCCTACTAGACTTAGTGGGTGGACCGATGATGTTGAGGGCAGCACCCACTTAGGACTACTTGTTTTTACAGTAGTTCTCACGCCATTTCGTTACTTTTGTTGTTGCAGAGCCTTCTGTTCCGGCTGCTGCTCCCTCCGAGGGTGATCGAGACAAGGATGTTGCGAGTTACAGCCCTGCCCGACGGATTGCTGAGTTAGAGGATCACCGACTGCAGGTAGTGATACTTTATTTTAGAGTTATGTACATACAAATGTTTAACTCGCTAGGGCGAGTATATTTTTGTACCAGGATTCGATGTATGTATATAGAACTCGTTGATGTTTTTACCTGTTTATGTAAATTCTATTCCAGCTCTATACTACTAGTTGTAGTATTGTATGTATTACAGGTACAGCTACCCTTCGTATACAGGGAAAATTTCTTTGTATACGGCAGATTTGTCGGCGTGCCCGGGGAAACGAGTAATCCGGGGCATAAACATATCAAATAATTAAAAATTGAAAAATGAATTAACGAATGAAAATTAAAGTATATTTCTTTCTAAAAACATTTAAACCTAATAAGTAAAATGAAAAAATCAGTTTAAAATAAAACAAAAGCTCATTACAGTAAGGTAGAATTTACAAATAGAAAATATAAACAAAATTATTGCAATGAAAGTACTATCTTTGGTATTCTTGGTGGCAACGTCTTCATTATACCCTCGTTAACTTTTATCGTCACATATACAACTAATAAAGTATTTGATTCCTAAATTTTAGATTAGTGAAGGAATCAATAGGTAATTATCAGAAGTACAAAAAATAAGACTAATCAAAAGAAATTTGAAATCAAAATAGAGATTTAAAAATTTAATTGCCAAAAAAAGGATTAGGGACCAAAATAAAAATAGTAGAAAGGCTGTGGACCAATGTGCAATTAATCCAAAAAAAAAGTGTATGTGGACCCCACAACCCCTCCAAAATAAGGGGAGGCCTTCTTTGGGGTTCACAATTCATGTATACTAGTTAAGGGGCCCGCGCAATGCGGTGGGAAGAAAATAAAACAGTAAATTATTATAACTATTAATATTATTTTTTTAAAAAATTATGACATTAAAATATATTTCTTTCTTAAAATATTTAAATCTAATAAGTAAAATTAATAAATCAATAAGACTTTATCAGAAGCTAAAAAAAAAGAGACTAATCAAAAAACATTCGAAATCAAAATAAATATTTTTTACACTGTAAAATAATTCAACTATCAAATATTATATTATTATATAAATTAATTTATAAAAAATTATTTGGGAAGTAAAGTGAAAAATATGCAAAGTTGATGGATTAGAGACCAAAATAAAAAAGAGTGAAAAGATTGGAACCCAATGTGCAATTAATTTTTTAAAAATTGATGTAGACCCCACTAAATAAATTAGTATATGAGAGAGAGTGAGAGAGTGTATGAGAGAGAGTGGGAGAGAGAGTGAGAGAGTGTATGACAGAGAGAGCTAGAGAGAGGGATTAAAAAAAAAAAAATGGGACCCACAAGCCCCCTCCCCCCAAACACGGGGAGGGCTTGAAATGGTTCCCCTTTCATGCTTGTAAAGATAAAGATTCCCTTTCTCAATAACTGCATAAGTTTCATATCAACTACCCAGGCCTAAAAGTAGGCATTGATCTTACACAGCATATGATGCTTAATTGATCACATTAAATGGCCATCATCAACTAAATCAGTAAGAAATCCGACACATTTCACTATTTCGCGACTAATTCTCATAGACTTAAATGCACCCTATTTGCAAGCTATCTCATAGAAATCAAACAATAATGATATATTATCATTATGGTTAGATTTGCTAGCATTGATCTTGGCAAACATCTCGCACCCATGCAAAGGTAAAATTTTGTTCCATAAAGTTTATCAAGCTATGCTTGAAAAGACACCTAGAGGATACAACTTCTTTGTCCAAAATGGCAAGGAATCAAAGGGATAAACAAATAATATCAACTGCTTGGGAGTACAAGGTCCACTTTACTCTCTTTTAACAATAGTTGTTATGTTTTGCTTTTATAGGCCAGTTGTGGCAAAATATGGCCATACCATGTGGAAAAATAAGTGACTGCATGAAAATAAAAGTTTCTGGTTTTACATTAAAAGAAGTAAAAGATAACAAACTAATTGGCATACCTTTTCCTAGAATAAGTTCAATTGGATGCTGTTCTTGCCAAGTATCTTCAAATTTGTGTGAAGAGTTCTCAACCCATGCCCTATAATGCACTGTCACAACAAACAGAGGGATATAGGACTTCCACAGCATTAGAAGCTAGTCAGTTTACATGATTGCTGCTTCTAAGATGTAATTTAAATTGAACCAACATACAAACAATTTATGTACAACAAGAATTTCAACAACAATAAAAGGAACCTGCTGTGAAGGGGGAGGGATGGTGGAAAGCAAATAACAAATGAAATGGTACATGGAGAAGCTACAACTATACAAAAATTTTCCTACAAACCAGAATAATTAACAACTTGTTTACAGTATCCATAAAAAAATAAATAAAATTTTGTGTCAAAGAAAAAAGTTGTTTCTCTGAATCTCCTCTGTTATACCAAAGCAAACATCCTTACCATATAATAGCAATTAACAAGATTGATCTACCTCCCTACAGACTCCACAATAGAAGATCCTCGGAACAAACATGCTCATTGATCAATTAGTGCACTGTATCAGATGGACTGAGGAACAATATTTTCGTGTGAGATGATTCCCCTGAGCTAGACATCTCAAAATTTCTATACCACAATTCTCTGATCTTCTATTCAGGAGATGATTTGATAGCTAAACCATATGTTTTTAACTGCCTTTTATGAATCCTATTGTGACGCACTGAACTTTCGCAAATAGCAAGGTTCGAGTGTTTGAGTTGGGTTTCGAACTTTCCACACTTGGCGAAAGGTCGTTGACGATGTTCCGACTCGCGGTTCAAAATTTCTGGAGTTTTGGCTTTGGTCCTGAGAGGTTTACACTCGGAGACCGGTCCCCGAAAGGAGAGACCGGTCTCCCCAGACAGTGGCTGCGGCAGTGGTGTGGCGACCGGTCTTGAAACATGAAGACGGGTCCCCGTACGCGCAGTCTGCGGGGTAAGCCTTGGAGACCGGTTTCGGCTATCAGAGGCTGGTTCCCGTACGCGAGGTTTGCGGGAGGGCCACCCGAGACCGGTCTTGGCTAGCAGAGACCGATCTCCGAGTCCGAAAACTGCCCAGACCTGGCAGTGCACTGTTTGTGAAGTTGAGGGACTTTTTGGGATTTTGTTACAATAGATGACCTATATGGTCTCTTCCCCTCTCTCTACCTCAATTATCACCCTCAAACTCTCTCTTGCACTTAGAAAGAGAAGGAGAAGGAGAAAGAGAAAGGGAGGAGAAGAAGGAGAAGGAGAACAAGCTTTTGGAGGCTTTGATCATCTTCCTCTCCCACACTCTTCACCATTGGAGGCTTGGAGCTTACTTTTGGAGCATGGTGGAGAACCATCCTTCAACCCTAGGGCATTTTGACCTTGGTTTTGGAGCCTTGAGGAGGTAAGCATCACATTTCCTGCTCTACATTCGAGTTTTGGACCTTTTTGTGAGATGAAACCCTAAAATGAGATTTTAGGGTTAGATTTGGGGATTTTTGATTTGAGGGTTTTGGAACCTAATTGATCGGTTTAGAACCTTCCTCTAGGTTGCTTTGGAAGGGATTTAGCTTCCTTTTGAATTTTCTAAGAGAATTTCTACACATTATGTGAGTTTTCCGTACCTCTTGTTGAGTTTCTTAAAGATTGAACTCATGGTTCATCTTTTGAGATTGTAACTCCTATGGTTTGCTTCTTAGGGCACTAGGAGCTAGAATATAAGCTTCGTTAGAGGATCGGAAGATCGAGCGAAGCATTCGGTGGGTTTGGCTTCATGAGCATAGGAGAAAAACTTCTCTTATATGGTTATTTGTTTCGTTTTGGCATTTTGCATGCATTTCCATGCTAGATAGGATTTATGTGAATTTTCGAATACTTAAAATGCATGCCTTATGTATCATAAAAAATTACCTCTATGTAGTAGAGCACTATGTGTATTATGCATGCATGTTTAAAGTATTCTCTTTATCCAAGTTGGACAACATATTGCATGTTGAAAATGGTTAGAATTATGTATTCTTGAACCTTGGAATCATGTTTGGACTTAGAAAGCTTAAGTGTCAATAAGCGGCACTTAACTTAGAAAACTATGAAAATTGCAACATAAAGACATTGACATAGGCCATTGGACATCTACTATATTCCATGTTAGAGACATGATGACATAGAAATAGGCCTTGGACACATTAGCTTTACTTTCCATATTTTAGACATGACGATTTGAGACTTGTGACGGATCTTGTGACTACATGCTATTGTGCTCATTCGCACATGCTTGTGAGGGTCGCTCCCTACAAGCCAGCACTCCGGAGTTGGCCAACGCGATACTTATTCGCCGTGCGGGATTGGGCGCCGAAGTGGATTGTTGTAGGATAGGCTCATTCCTATGGTGGGGATGTTGACTACCACGGGGCCATTAGGCTCGGCACTGGCTAGACAGCCTTCGAGTGGATCTTCAGGCCAGACAGCCTTCGGGCGGATCTTATCAGATTTAAACTTAAATGGTTTAAGCGACATCGGGCATTGACTAGAATAGTAAAACTTGACAGCATACTATTGCATTGTGGACATTGAACTAGTTTGTCATATTTCCTATTCATGCTTAGAATAGCTTTATTACTTATGCTAATTTATGCTAAGTAGAGATATCTTGTTTTAGTAGCTTACATGTTATTTACATGTTGTTTACATATCGCATTTACTTATCCTTTTACTGGTTTCATTTTGGGCCTAGTGGCGCATGCAACTGAAGTCAGTAATTGCCCACTGGGAACTATTATTTAATAGTTCTCACGCCCTCTGTTTCTTATGTGTTTCAGAGCCTTCGGCACCAGCGGAGACAAGGGATCGCGGCAAGGGGGTCGCCTAACTAGATAGCTTCATTTCTATCGCTTTTTAGGTGGTTTTTCTCTCTTTATTTGTTTTTGGTGAGAAAGAGGAATTTTTGTACCCATGTATAGAGACCACCATGTACTCATTTATAGCTTTCGTTTTGGGACATCTTATTGTACTTGCCTTATACTCTTTTAGTGGATTTTAGTACTTTGCTTTCTATTCTAGAAATATAGTTGTTATATTGCTCTGATACTTCTAGATGCTTCTACTCTTGTTGGTTATTTATCGTTTTTATTAGACGCCTTGTATGTTTTAGATGTACGGCGGGTCTGGGCACCCGCCGGACGGGCTTCCGTTGGGTCCCGGGGCATGACAAATTATTTTGGTATTAGAAACTAGGGTTGAGTCTTAGTGGACCTAGCAAACCTTAGGCCGGTTGGACTATAGGATATAGGCTCGTGAGAGACGAGGTCTATTTGACTTGTGAGCGAAAGTATTAAGATTGGGTATCTTAAATAATTCTAGAAAGTACAGTTTGATCGAAGTGTATAGCTCCTAACTTCGCGGAGGGTTACGTTGGCGGCTGACAACGTAACATCGGGAGTTAGTAGTCAAGGACACTTCCTTACTTTCGCATGATTTGGGTGTTTATAGCTTGAGCGGGGATACGATAGCGTGAGCTTTCTAACTTGCGCTTTTATGATGTTGTAGTGACGATGCCGACGACCCGCTCTAAATCTGTTGGAGCGGATAACGCCGCGACCTACGAGGAGGTCGAGACCTCCGCTACCTCCAGATCCAGCGAGGTCCGCGAGTTGAGGAGCCAGTTGGCGGCTCTCACAGATTTGGTGACGCAGCAGGCGTCAGCGGCGAGCACGCTGAAGAGGATGGAGGATCTCCTCTTGCGGCGGGCGGGCGCTAGAGAGACTCGAGTTCCTCCCACGCGGCGCCAGTTGAGGTGGTCCTACCGCGGGCGCAGTTCCCCGCAGCCGGCTCTCACCAGACGACCCCGGCAGTTGAGCGTCAAGAGGAGAATTTGGGTACCCCGCCAGTTCGAGCGTCACCGGTGGCAGCAGCATTCCCGGTGATGGCTGAGGGAGCCGAGCGGGATCGACTTATGGATCGCCTCAACGAGTTTGGAAGGTGCAACCCACGAATTTTTGATGGAGAGAAGGTCGACCACTGGATCGTGGAGAAGTGGTTGATGCACATGGAGAAGTTATTCCGCGACACTTTTGTGGAGGAGCGGGATAGAATTTGGCTCGCCACTCACCATTTGGACGGCGAGGCCTATCGCTGGTGGATTGACATCCAGGAGAACCCCAGCACGGATTTGGCGGCTATTACGTGGAAGAAGTTCAAGGAGCTTCTTTTGCGCATTACTTCCCCGACAGCGTCAAGAGGCAGATGGAGCAGAGTTTACGCAGCCTGACCCAGGGGGATCGATCTGTAGCCGAGTATGAGAGGGAGTTTTCTCGGCTTCTACACTGCGTGCTTTTCGTCGTGCGGGACGACGAGGACAAGGCTCGCATCTTCGAGCGTGGATTGCGACCGTCGATCTACCGGTTCGTGCAATCCTCTAACCTCCAAACCTACCGGGAGGTGGTGAACCGCGCACTGATCGTAGAGAGCGGCGCGGCGGTTGTCCAGGAGCGGCGCGAGGGCATGGACAAGGGTAAGGGCAAGAGGCCCGCGGCTGGGGGTGCGAGCCAGACGCACTATAGGAGGCCGCCGAAGCACCCTAGGAGCCTACAATGCAATCGAGGCGCACCGACCCAGCGAGGAGGACCAGACCGACGCCGGCCTCCCCAGTGTGTGATCTGCGGTGGTCCTCACCACCCGCCGCAGTGTCCGCAACGGGCAGGAAGGTGCTTCCAGTGTGGCCAGGAGGGCCATATCCGGACCGAGTGCCCGAGAGGGTCGTCACCGACACCGTCATCTGCATCGGCACCGGCTCTATCAGCCGCTAGCCAGGGGACTCCAGCGACGCAATACCGGGGCGCGACCGTCCGGCGCCGAGCGAGTCACGACGGGCGCCGAGTGGGCGCATGTACACCGCACGAGGCAGGCGGCGGTGAGAATGTGGTGCGGTATCATTTTACTTGATGGCATTAGAGTACGTGTATTATTTGATACCGGTGCATCACATTCATTCATAGATCGATCGTTTACATTTCTTGCACGGCATCCGTTTAGTTCCTTTCTTTACGCATCGGGACATTGTTGTGCAGGCCATGTGTGGACGTGCGTGAGTTTTGTCCCGATTGTCCTATCCGGGTAGGAGAGTGGATCATGCCCGTGGATTTGCGAGTTGTGCGCAAGGGGGAATTCGATGTGGTTACGGTCATGGATTGGTTCACTGGTATTACGCCACCATCGATTGTAAGAATCGAACGATTACCTTTAGGTGCGTTTGGTCGGAGAACTAAATTTTGGAGAACAACTTTTGTTGTTCTCGAGAACGAGGATATTCCGGTACAAGATAGAACAATGGTAAATTTGTGTTTGGATGCATTCGAGGATATTCTAGAAGATATCTTTAATAGTGTTTGGATAAAAAGTCTAGAACAATGTCTAAATATATTTTTAAAAATAAAATAATTAATTTCTATTAGTATATTTTATATAAAATTATTTCATATAGTAATTTATAATACAATATTTTATGTAATAATCTAATTTAAAATAGTATATTTTATTTTATTATATATAATAATTTATTTTATATAATTTATTCATAATATATTAATAAATAAAGTATAATACTAACAATATCCTTATAATTTTAATTAATAATTAGTATAAATTTTAATACAAATTTAAAAATATATATATAATATATGAAAAAATGATTTTATGTATATAATACTTAATATAAAATAAAATAATTAAATATTAATATATAAATGATAAAACTTAATAAAATAAAATATATATAAAATTTAATTAATTTATAATTTATATTATATAATAAAATTTAAGTATAAATATATTATCATAAAAATAATATTTATATTAATATATTCATTTATTAAATTTGAGCAATCATTTAATTTATCTGAAATTAATTAAAATAAAATATAAAAACTTAAAAGCGCATAATAGAAAAAAAAAAAAAAAAGAGACAAAATACCTTATTCCACCTTTAGGGAGAACAAGCTTAACGAGTTGTTCTCGGAACGACCCGTTAAGCCGGGAACAACTAGGTTGTTCCAAAATGAATTGCGTTTGGGGGGATAAAGAGGAATATCCCCTGCTGTCCCAGAATATACCTCCAACCAAACGCAGCCTTAGAGAACCAGGACAGGTTGAGGTGGTATACAAGGGATGCCAGGGATCGCTTTTTGCGATGACGATCAGCTCGTCTCGAGCTAGGCAGCTGATCAGCAAAGGATGCGTAGCCTATTTGGCTAGTATCGTGTTGAGGGGTGGGGAGGACACTCCTAGGATTGAGGACATCCCAGTGGTACGGGAGTTTCAGGATGTGTTTCCGGCAGAGCTACCAGGCATGCCACCTGATAAGGAGATCGAGTTTGTGTTAGATCTCGTCCCTGGGACTACCCCAGTCTCGAAGGCGCCCTATAGGATGGCACCGGCAGAATTGAAAGAGCTGAGAGCACAGTTACAAGACTTATTGGACAAGGGCTTCATTCGACCGAGTGTGTCACCTTGGGGAGCACCGGTCCTGTTTGTGAAGAAGAAGAACGGATCACTTCGCCTTTGCGTGGATTATCGTGAACTTAACAAAGTCACGATCAAGAATAAGTATCCGTTGCCGAGGATTGATGATCTTTTCGATCAGTTGCAAGGATCGAGTGTATATTCCAAGATCGACTTGCAGTCAGGATACCACCAGTTGAAGATCAAACCTGAGGATGTATCGAAGACGGCTTTTAGAACACGGTATGGACATTATGAGTTTACTGTGATGCCGTTCGGGCTTACTAATGCCCCGGCAGCTTTTATGGATCTAATGAACTGTGTTCCAAGCCTTATCTAGACAGGTTCGTCGTGGTGTTCATCGACGACATCTTAGTTTATTCCCGAAGCGATGCGGATCACGAGGAACACTTGAGAGTGGTACTTCAAGTGCTTCGGGAAAAGAAGTTATTTGCCCAGTTGAAGAAGTGTGAATTTTGGCTTCGAGAGGTAACATTCCTCGGACATGTGATCTCGGGATCATGCATTGCGGTGAATCCTAAGAAGATAGAAACCATCAAGGATTGGCCAAGACCGACGAGCGTTATCGAGATTCGGAGTTTTCTTGGTTTGGCCTGCTATTACCAGAGATTTGTTGAGGGTTTTGCGAAGTTATCTACTCCCCTCACAAGGCACACGCATAAGGGAGCCAAGTTCATTTGGAATGATGCGTGTGAGAAGAGCTTCCAAGAGTTGAAGCAGAGATTGACGACCGCCCCAATCCTCACATTGCCTGTTGCTGGAGTAGGGTATGTGGTTTATAGCGACGCATCTTTTAATGGATTGGGCTGTGTGTTGATGCAGGATGACAGGGTGATCGCGTATGCTTCTCGCCAATTAAAGAAGTATGAAAGGAACTACCCTACTCATTATTTGGAGTTGGCGGCCGTAATTTTTGCTTTGAAGCTATGGCGCCATTATCTATATGGCGAGCGGTGTGAAGTGTACACGGATCACAAGAGCCTTAAGTATTTATTCACACAGAAGGAGTTGAACTTGAGGCAGCGCAGTTGGTTGGAGCTGCTCAAGGATTATGATTTGACTATTCTTTACCACCCGGGCAAGGCTAATGTGGTGGCGGATGCTCTAAGTCGAAAATCTTCAGAAAACTTAGCGATGCATGTTGTTGCCCAACCGCAATTGATAGAGCAGATGAAGCGGTTGGAGATGGAGGTGGTGACTCCTGATACGCCTTTGAGACTGATGACCTTGGTAGTGCAACCTACACTTATGGATAGAATTAAAGAAAAACAAACTCTTGACTTAGAGTTGCAAAAGATTTGGAATAAAATGGTTGATGGTTGCACCGGCGATTCCTTATGGATGACCAAGGATTGATCAGCCTTCGTGGACAGCTATGTGTGCCAGCTGATTCGGGACTTAGAGAAGATATCCTTCAGGAAGCACACAGAGCACCTTATGCTATTCATCCAGGAGGCACCAAGATGTACAAGGACTTGAAGTTGCTCTATTGGTAGCTTGGGATGAAGAAAGATGTTGGCGAGTTCGTTGCCAGATGTCTAACTTGCCAACAGGTGAAAGCTGAGCATCGAGTTCCAGCGAAAAAACTCCAGAGTTTTCCTATTCCCGTGTGGAAGTGGGAGAAAATCACCATGGACATCGTGACAGGATTGCCTCGCTCTCGGCCGGGCATGATACTATTTGGGTGATCGTGGATAGGTTGATGAAGTCGGCGGCTCGGCGCACTTCATACCTATTCATACTACTTGGACAGGGAAGAAGCTCGCACAAGTGTACCTTGATGAGATTGTGCGACTTCACGGAGTACCCACGTCGATTGTATCGGACAGAGACACCCGCTTTGTGTCACACTTTTGGAGGAGTCTGCAGGACGCCTTGGGTACTCGAATGGACTTCAGCACTGCTTTCCACCCCCAGAGTGATGGGCAGTCAGAGCGGACCATTCAGACTTTAGAGGACATGCTCCGGGCATGTGTGATCGACTTCCAGGGAGGATGGTCGTAGCATCTACCGATGGCTGAGTTTGCTTATAACAACAGTTATCAAGCAAGCATCAAGATGGCACCGTTCGAGGCACTGTATGGACGGAAATGTAGATCGCCCCTTCATTGGAGTGAAGTTGGTGAAAGATTGGCTTTAGGCCCTGATGTGCTCCAGAAAGCTGAGGACAAGGTTCGAATTGCTCGGGAGCGGTTGTTGACAGCCCAGAGCAGGCAAAAGAGTTACGCTGATAAGCGTCGACGAGGCTTGGAGTTCCAGATTGGAGATCATGTCTTCTTGAAAGTCTCGCCGTCTAAAGAAATTCGAAGGTTTGGAATTCGGGGCAAGTTGAGCCCCCGGTTTATTGGACCGTATGAGATTTTGGAGTGTATAGGTCCGGTAGCGTATAGACTTGCTCTACCGCCGAACCTATCGGGCATGCACAACGTATTCTATGTATCGGTCCTTCGGAAGTACACCCATGATCCAGCTCACGTTTTGGATGCTGTGCCCATTGAGCTGAGGGAGGATTTGAGCTTCAAGGAGTAACCAGTGAAGATATTAGCTCGCGAGGTGAAGATGTTGCGGATTAGAACATTCCGTATATAAAGGTCCTTTGGAGCAACCACGAGGAGCGAGAGGCTACGTGGGAACTGGAGAGCGCCTTGCAGGAGCGCTACCCCCATCTCTTTCAGATGGAGTCTTGAGGTATGAGTTCGCTTTTGAGTTTCGCGGACGAAACACCTTTTTAGGAGGGGTAAATGTGATGCACTGAACTTTCGCAAATAGCAAGATTCGAGTGTTTGAGTTGGGTTTCGAACTTTTCCACACTTGGTGGAGGGTCGTTGACGATGTTCCGACTCGCAATTCGAAATTTCTGGAGTTTTGGCTTTGGTCCTGAGAGGTTTACTCTCGGAGACCGATCCCCGAAATGAGAGACCGGTCTCCCCAGACAATGGCTGCGGCAGTGGTGTGGCGACCGGTCTTGAACCATGAAGACCGGTCCCCGTACGCGCAGTCTGCGGTGGAAGCCTTGGAAACCGGTCTTGGCTATCGGAGACTGGTTCCCGTACGCGAGGTTTGCGGGAGGGCCACTCGAGACCGGTCTTGGCTAGCAGAGACCGGTCTCCGAGCCCGAAAACTGCCCAGACCTGGCAGTGCACTGTTTGCGAAGTTGAGTGACTTTTGGGGATTTTGTTACAATAGATGACCTATAGGTCTCTTCCCCTCTCTCTACCTCAGTTATCACCCTCAAACTCTCTCTTGCACTTAGAAAGAGAAGGAGAAGGAGAAAGGGAGGAGAAGAAGGAGAAGGAGAACAAGCTTTTAGAGGCTTTGATCATCTTCCTCTCCCACACTCTTCACCATTGGAGGCTTGGAGCTTGCTTTTGGACCTTGGTAGAGGACCAACCTTCAACCCTAGAGCATTTTGACCTTGGTTTTGGAGCCTTGAGGAGGTAAGCATCACATTTCCTCCTCTACATTCGAGTTTTGGGCCTTTTTGTGAGATGAAACCCTAGAATGGGATTTTAGGGTTAGATTTGGGGATTTTCGAACCTAATTGATCGGTTTAGAACCTTCCTCTAGGTTGCTTTGGAAGGTATCTAGCTTCCTTTTGGATTTTCTAAGGAAATTTCTACACATTAGGTGAGTTTTCCTTACCTTTTGTTGAGTTTCTTAAAGATTGAACTCATGGTTCATCTTTTGAGGTTGTAACTCCTATGGTTTGCTTCTTAGGGCACTAGGAGCTAGAATATAAGCTTCGTTAGAGGATCGGAAGATCGAGCGAAGCATTCGATGAGTTTGGCTTCATGAGCATAGGAGGAAAACTTCTCCTATATGGTTATTGGTTTCGTTTTGGCATTTTGCATGCATTTCCATGCTAGATAGGATTTATGTGAATTTTCGAATACTTAAAATGCATGCCTTATGTATCATAAAAAATTACCTCTATGTAGTAGAGCACTATGTGTATTATGCATGCATGTTTAAAGTATTCTCTTTATCCAAGTTGGACAACATGTTGCATGTTGAAAATGATTAGAATTATGTATTCTTGAACCTTGGAATCATGTTTGGACTTAGAAAGCTTAAGTGTCATCAAGGATTTAAGTGACACGGGACGGGGTCGTGCCGGAAACCTGTCAGCACGGTACGGCACGATGCGTGCCGAGTCGTGCCGATGCGTGCCAGTCAAAAAAATTCTTGTGTGCCGACACATAATAGCATGAAATATTTATTTTCTTTATCAACAAAATATTCTGACTATTAATTATCTCTTTTTATCACATCATTTGAACTTTATTGAGAAAATTACTTACTAATTTAAAAAATAGAGTTTTGAGCTGTGCCATCGGCACAGAGTCTATATCGTGCCGGTATCTTGTTGGCACGGTACGGCACGGTGGATACGGCCCGTGCCAACGAGCACTTAAAACCTTGAGTGTCATTAAGCGGCACTTAACTTAGAAAACTATGAAAACTGCAATATAGAGACATTGACATAGGCCATTGGACATCTACTATATTCCATGTTAGAGACATGATGACATAGAGATAGGCCTTAGACACAGTAGCTTTACTTTTCATGTTTTAGACATGACGATTTGAGACTTGTGACGGATCTTGTGACTACATCCTATTGTGCTCATTCGCACATGCTTGTGAGGGTCGCTCCCTACAAGCCGGCACTCCGGAGTTGGCCAACGCGATACTTATTCGCCGTGCGAGATTGGGCGCCGAAGTGGATTGCCGTGTGCAAGGATTTAAGTGCCGTGGCACGGGGTCGTGCCGGAAACTTGCCAGCACGGTACGGCACGGTGCGTGCCGAGCCGTGCCGATGCGTGCCGGTCAAAAAATTTCTTGTGTGCCGACACATAATAGCATGAAATATTGATTTTCTTTAGCAACAAAATATTCTAACTATTTATTATGCCTTTTTATCACATATTGTGAACTTTATTAAGGAAATTACTTACTAATTTAAAGAATAGAGGGTTTTAAGCTGTACCATCGGCACGGGATCTGTATCGTGCCGACATCTTGCTGGCACGGTACGGCATGGTAGATACGGCCCGTGCCGACGGGGACTTAAAACCTTGGCCGTGTGATAGGCTCATTCCTAGGGTGGGGATGTTGACTACCACGGGGCCATTAGGCTCGACACCGGCTAGACAGCCTTCGGGTGAGTCTTCAGACCAGACAGCCTTCGGGCGGGTCTTATCAGATTTAAACTTAAATGGTTTAAGCGACATTAGGCATTGACTAGAATAGTAAAACTTGACACCTTACTATTGCATTATGGACATTGGACTCGTTGGTCATATTTCCTATTCATGCTTAGAATAACTTTATTACTTATGCTTATTTATGCTAAGTAGAGATATCTTGTTTTAGTAGCTTACATGTTATTTACATGTCGTTTACATATCACATTTACTTATCCTCTTACTTGTTTCATTTTGAGCCTAGTGGCGCATGCAACTGAAGTCAGTAATTGCCCACTGGGAACTATTATTTAATAGTTCTCACGCAATCTGTTTCTTAGGTGTTTCAGAGCTTTCGGCACTGGCGGAGGCAAGGGATCGCGGCAAGGGGGTCGCCTAGCTAGATAGCTTCATTTCTATCGCTTTTTGGATGGTTTTTCTCTCTTTATTTGTTTTTGGTGAGAAAGAGGAATTTTTGTACCCATGTATAGAGACCACCATGTACTCATTTATAGCTTTCGTTTTGGGACATCTTATTGTACTTGCCTTATACTCTTTTAGTGGATTTTAGTACTTTGCTTCCTATTCTAGAAATCTAGTTGTTATATTGCTCTGATACTTCTAGATGCTTCTACTCTTGTTGGTTATTTATCGTTTTTAGTAGACACCTTGTATGTTTTAGATGTACGGCGGGTGCAGGCACGCGCGGCGGTCACTGGTCACTGGTCCCACCTATAATCCAATTCTAAACTCTGCATTGATTTGTGCATCATCAAATTATAACCATGGATTTCCTGATATTCTATTAACAGCTACTTTTCTTTAGGAAGTTGCTTTTTTGACACCATATAACTATTAATCAACTTCTAGCTCTGCAAAAGAAAAGATTAAGCGAAAGAAGCTGAAAGAAGCAGGAGGTTCTCATATCTTTTTATTCAGAAAATGCAAAAAATCACCCAGATGCAGTATAACAGAGCTAATATGACTACAGTTTCCTTGATAAAATTCTCATAGTTCGCTACATTTAGTTGAAATGCTGCATTGGAATGGTCTTCCATTAACCCATCAATGCTCATGAAGATGATAAAAAAAATGACCAATATACAGTTGTCAACAAACATAAACTTATGTCAATTGCAAAATAATCAGCACTAAAAACAAGAAGAATATTCATCAAAATTCCTCAAAATGTAACAACGCAATTTAGCTTACGTGGTTACCAGAGAAATAACTAGCTCGTCTATTTTCGGCTGAAAGTTACCCACCAAAATTCCTCAAAATGGTATGACCCTTAAAAAAAGAAGTTTAAATCTATTCAATGATTAAAAAGGTGCCTCAAGCACGCGCTTGAACGCCTAGGCACCAAGCTCACAAGCATATGCCTAGAGACTGAGGTGAGGCTCCCTCTTCCAGGTGTACGCCTGGAGCTAGTCATGACTAAGCCCAAGCACTAGGTAGCAAGACGCGCATAAAACATGCCTTCGCAGAGGTTTATATCTTTTTGAAAATTTGAGATTATTTTTAGAGTGAATTTCTCAAAAATTTTATATTCTTTTTTCACTAATTTTGTGATAGTTTTTCTTATTGACAAAATATATATGAACAATGCAAATATTCCCTTGTTTGAGCCCTCGAATTTTCGTTTAATGGGTTATTTTCTTCTCTTACATATGTTATTTAGTTCCTTTTTATTTTTTTGATCATCCCTTTATTCAATGTGCTTATTTATGAAGTGCTTATTGTGATAATTTGATTTTAAGTTCAGTTAGTATCATTTAATCGTTGTTGTCAGGTCTTCTAAAGAGTATTATATTATCTCTAAAAATTTGAGAATGTTTACACCTCTCTCAGGCGCACACCTCTGTCTTGTGCCTTGTGCCTAGGCTTTCAAAGCCCTTTCACCTTGATATGCCTTGCGCCTTTTCAAACTCTGAAGCTATTTACTCAGCATGGTAGCAATTAGTAAAGAATAGGAGACTTGTGCTCCAAACTAGTGCAAGATAAATCTTGGTCCCAAAAGTAATGTCATTACCGCCTAACTGACTTCACCATGAGACAGAGAGAAGAATAATAAGCTTAATTTCCAACCTAAAATGATCTGTCAGTTGAAGACTGTTACAATCATCTATTTGGATTACAACTGGGATTCCTATTTTAATTTCTTCTTTATTTAGAATTGTTATTAGTTATTTACTTCAATTCATATTAGATTAGTATTCGTCCTCAGATTAGGATTTCTACATACTTATAAATAAGAGGCTAGGCCCTTCATATTTGTTTTTCGTCGATTAATTTCATCAATAAAGAGAATAGGGTTTTTACCTTGCCAGTTCTCTTATCCAATAAAGAAAAGATTCTACAAATTTCGTATCAAAGCCTTCTTGGAGTCCGAAGCCAAAGATTTTGTCTTCTTCCTTGCGTTCATATCAGATCCGGAATTAGCATTCTTCCAACTCGTTGTCCCTCATTCTATTTTCGCACAACTTCGAAAAATTAGGGTTTCACCATCTGCCTCTATCCTTCTCTGCAAAGAGACCTGACAGCGAGCTTCTGGCCGTGAGAAGCGCAGCGCCACCCCTCAACTTTGATAGGAGCAGTTGTTTGAGAAGGATTAGTTATTAGATTTTTATTTATAATGTGTCTAATATTTGTGATTTGACGATTGGCTTAGTTATTTCTCTAAGCCGTAACATATCTACATATCTGCCTTCCCTGCAGTTCTGAAGGGTCCGGCTTCGGTAGTCTGAATCCACAAAATGCTCGTACGGATTGCATTGAGCTAGCTAGCTTATCTGGATTCAATCTAAGCTACTTATTGCACCATATTAGATTAAACTAATCAGTTTACAACTAAATAGGCTTAAATTGAGGCTGAGTCAAGCTAGACAGAGCCCAAATAAATAATTTCGATTCATGCTAATTAATTTTATTCAATTTTTTAAAAACAAAAAAAATTGCGCATGACACCAAAAAAGGATGTTGGAACATATGTAATTCCACCTTGTGATGCTAAATCAGCCGCGGGTGAAGCAACGTCGGATTATGCATGCGGGAGGAAATAAGAAAGCAAATTCAAGCTGTAGAACAATTGCAAAATCAGCAATTTTAGGCCATGGAACAATGTCGAAGTCGGCAAATTCAAGCCTTATAGAGTATAGACCACAATTGCGCAAATAATGCAAGAGTTCAAAGCCTTGAGCACTGGCTTCCTACAAAATACAATGCCTTGACATCAACACCAGAAATACAACAACAAGCAAATCCGCATGAGTCCTAGATAAGCCAATGTTGGATCCGGAATTCGGCTCAGACACGATCTACCTACCCCACAAATTATTCCACGAGATATAGAAAACCAAGCCCTTTCCCGCGATCATCAACGAGCGCTTAATCGACATCAATATAGAGATGACGACGGCGACCTTCAACAAGCACTTAATGGACATCAATTATGAAGATGACAAAGAGCCTAAAGGCTTCGTCAGAAGGCTACAAGGTTGTCAACAACGGGAGTTAGGAGGCCGAGGAGGCATCAAAGCCCGAATCACTTGGCTCGATTTTCTAAAATTTAACAGTGAAGATCAAATCAGTTGGTTATTCAAAGCAGAGAAGTTCTTCGACTATCATGGCCCGACCGGCCCGACCGATGATGGTCAAGTTTGGTTAGCAGCAACCCACTTGGAAAGTGATGCAGTTTGCTGGTACAAGTGATATAATGATCAATTAAACGCAACTCCGTCTTGGGGCCAATTTTCGCAGTCCTCACTAAGCTATTTGGTCCCTCCAGGTACGAGAATTTTAATATAGTAATGCACAATATTAAACAAAAAGGTTCAGTGCAGAATTATCAAGCAAAATTCGAACAATTGGGTAATATGATGAGAAATTGGCCCCAAAGTGCCTTCATTGGAGCCTTTATGGTAGTTTACATGAAGATATTAAAATTCAGGTGTAAGAAAATGGCCAGATACTTTATTAGACGCATTTGATGAGGCACGGATAGTAAAGGAGCGGTTTGCACAACAACGACCTTATAGGTTTGAGTTGTCTTCCCGCTTAAGTAACCGACCCTCTTCCTCTTTTCGATGCACATCCGAGCTACAGAATGAACACAAATTGTCACTATCTAAACTTAAGAAGCAAAATATGCAGATACACAAATTAACATCAGAACAAATGCAAGAGCCTCGAAGAAAAGGCCTATGCTATAATTGTGATGAGCTGTGGACTTCAGGCCACAAGTGCAAGATAGTACACCCTTATGTCATAAATCTGGCCAATGACGATGATTGCTAGGAGAATGACTCAAGCAACGAAGAACTAGTCATACAGTAGGGGTCAACATTAGAAGATGAGTCCAACTCAGCACTTTCACTCCATGCGCGCTCAGCTATCACCTTTCCCTAGGCTATGATGATGCAAGTATTAAAAATCGGTCAATCTCTGTCTTAGTCGGCACTGCCTCCGCGCACAATTTTATTAACTCCAGTATCCTCAAGCACTAGAAACTAAAAACCAAACCAGATACTTCTTTTGATGTAATGGTGGGAAGCAACGAAAAATTGAAATGTGAATCTAAATGCTCAAGAGTTAACCTTCAACTCCAAGGCCAAAAGTTCAATGTCGACTTATTCATAATTGCTCTTAAGGCGCCGATGGTGGCTTGGGATTAGTATGGCTTCAACTTCATGGTAACATGTCGCGAGAATTCAAGAGTATGTAGAACGGCTTCAAGTACAATGGCTGCTAAGTGGAGTCGAAAAATCAAAAACCAAAGCAAATTGAAGGTACATATTTAAGAGAATTTTTTACACTTTTTTCTTCAATGCTGCTTTCTTGCTTTTGCAGGCAGATGAGCTAGGCCTAAGGAGGCCGCAAGCAAAGGACTTTACATCAGCTTAACACCCAGACTTGAGCCAATACTTGAGCCTCAACCTACGGCAGAAAATAAGGCTGCTGAAATGCAAGAACTTCTACAAGAATTTGTGAATGTCCTTTTTAAACCAAAGGGACTTCCTCCACCCCGAACGCATGACTGCTGCATTCCAACTGTGTCAAGTGCATCTCTAGCAAATGTTAGGCCTGATGGCTACCCACGTATTCAAAAGATGGAGATTGAGAAGCAAGTGATAGAGATGCTCACTCCCGGTACCATTCGACAGAGCCATAGTCCATATGTGGCACCAATGCTTCTAGTGAAGGAGGATGTTTCACAGCGATTTTGCGTTGAACGAGATTACAATTACAGACAAATATCTGATTCTAGTTATCTATGGGCTTCTAAACAAGTTAAATGGAGCATGCTAATTCTCCAAGATTGAACTCCATGTGAGCTATCGCCAAATAAGAATGCACCCAAATGATGTGCGTAAGGCGGCCTTCAGGACTAATGATGGGCACTATGAGGTTTTAGTTATGGCTTTCATCTTGCCTAATGCTCCATCGACATTTCAAGGCCTCATGAATGATGTCTTCCATCCCAATTTGCAAAAATCATCTAAATCCTCTTTGATGATATACTCGTTTATAGCCAATCACGACAGAATGAAGGCGAAGGCTCCAGTAACATGGAACTAGCGGCCACGAGATGAAGCTACGTGGGAAGATGAAGAAGAAATGATAGTACCCTAACCCACATCTTGAGGTCAAGGCGCGTCTTAAGGGGAAGGAAATTGTTGCAATCATCTATTCGTATTAGAACTAGGGTGCCCTTTTTAGTTTCTTCTTTATTTAGGATATTAATAGTAATTTACTTAAATTCATATTACATAATAATTCCTTTTTTTAATTTCTTTGTTATTTAGATGATTGATTTTGGCTCAATAGAGCATTTGGCAACCTCGTTTCCAAAATATGATTCTGATTTTTAGAATCAAAATTTTGATTTTGTGCCCAAAATCAGAAGCAACAAAAACCTGCTTCCAGAAATCTTATTCTATTTTGGACTCAAATTAAAATTTTATTTTTATTTGAAATTTAAAATTCAAATTTTAATTTTTACTTTCAAATTTTAATTTTATATTTAAATTTTCAAATTTAAAATTTAAATTCAGATATTAAATTTCGAATTTTAAATTTCAAATATCAAATTTTAAATTTCAAAATTCAAAACTTTAAATTTTGAATTTAAAATTTAAGGTAATTTAAATTTTCAAATTTTAGAATTTAAAATTTAAAATTATAAGTGCCAATTTTCAAATTACAAATTTCAAATTTTTAAAATTCAAATTTTAAATTTTAAATTTTTATATTTTAATATCAAATTTTAAATTTAACAGTTTAAGTTTTAAATTTTAATTATTCAAATTTTAAATTTCAAATTTATATTTTTAAATTTGAAATTGAAAATTTCAATTTAGATTTAAAAATTCAAAGTTTAAATTTTCAATTTCCAAATTTCAAATTTATATTTTAATTAAAATATCAAATTTTAAATTTTTGTGCATATTTACAATTTAAAATTTAAAATTTAATTCAAATTTTAAACTATTTTAAAATAAAATTCTGTAAAAAAAAATTATTATTTGCAAATATTAAAAAATTTTGCCAAACACCTTTAGAAAATCACTTCAAAAAAATTACTTTCAATCTAAACTCAACCAAACTGTAACAACCCACTTCCTCGTAAAACGTGCCAAGTTCTGTCAAAATGAGTGGAACGCGGAGTGAGACAAGTGCCACAAGGTTCTAAGAGTTTTAGAACTTGTGTGAAGTGAAAACGGGACCCGAGGAGCAAGCGCAAATCGGAAAAATTTGATTTGGAGCTTGTAGTCCGGACCCCACAGGTGGAGTCCGGATGCCACAAGCCTAGCAGCCGCATCAGCCAAAAAAATTGGCTAAGTCCTGAAAATCCTGCTCTCGGGATCCGGATCAGGAGGCCAGGACCGGTCCACCCATGCGAAATCAGCCAAAAAAATTGGCTAAGTCCTGAAAATCCTGCTCTCGGGATCCGGATCAGGAGGCCAGGACCGGTCCACCCCTGCGAAATCAGCAGAAAAAATGGCTAAGTCCCAGAACCCCGACTTTCGGGATCCGAATCCCATGGCCGGTCCGACCACGAACACGAAAGCGCCGATTCGAGCAGTTTGTAATTTTCGTGAATGGAGGGGCTTTTTGGCAATTGTCACAACACAATATATACCCAATGGCTTACCTCTTCACAGCCATTCACTCCCTCACCACTCTCTTTCATTTCCTCTCTTTCTCTCTCTAGAAAACCTCTCCTAGAGCTTGGAGAAGTTGGAGAAGGAGCTTGGAGGAGGTGATCTTGGAGGATTTGGAGCTTGGGGAAGACCTAGAAGCTCTCCTACAAGGTGGAGCTTGGGCCAAGGTGAGGTTTCATGGTAAACCTAGACTAGGGTTTGGGTTTTAAGCAAGGAACTTAGAGTTTTGAGTCTTCTCTTTGGTGTAGAAGCCTAGTAGAGGCTTGAGCTCCATGAAAACCCATGAAAGCTCAAGGTCCTCTCATGGTGGATTCTTAGGGTTTCAAGTAGAGGCCCTAATGATGATTTAAATTGTTCTAGATGAACTCTAAGGGTAACAACAAGCTCTCTTTTGCTTGTTTAAGAGATCAAAACCTAGGGTTTTGCATAGGGCTTGGATAGAGCACCAAATTTGGAGCTTTTTGCCATAAAGGTTCTAGGGTCAAATTGACCTTGTAGAAACCTAATTGGGGGTATCCCCGACGCGTGGGACAACTCCGTTTAATTAAACGAAAAGCCTATCTATGAGTTGCTATGTAAGTTAGCCTGATGTGAAATCTGTTAACTGCGCAGATTGTAAAATAGGCCTCGGTTAGCTACGAAACTCGACGGGCAAACCATCCATAATTTTAGAAGGTGGGTGGTGCATTCCAAGGACACCGAAATTCTTTCTAAGTCTATGTGTCACTTTTGAGCATTCTATATATGTTGAGCATAATGCATGATAGGGTAAATTATGAGTTATATTGCAATTTGTGAGTTCAAATGCATGAGATGTAATTGTATGAGATTATATGACAAAGAACAAGAACCCTATATATATGCATGCTAAAGAACAAGTAGTGTAATTGACAAGTGAATGTGACATTGGACATGTATTAGAGAATGTGACAAAGATGAGTCTAGAATACTTAGACAACATGCGTGACATCAAAGAGCAAGAACAAGAACTTGTAGTGTATATAACACTAGTAGAGTCATGAGATTAACATTTGACAATAACCTTAGAGTTAAGGGTCATATGAACATGAGTTCTCCTTGAAGGCAAGGAACAGATTGAGATTTAGAATCCTTAAAGTTAAGGATTGATCGTACTCACCATATAGTCCTTGCTCGAGGGCGGTAGCTCACCCCTTCGAGCGGTGCGCTCGGAGTAGGTCACCACCGGAATGAGTTTTCCGAGAGGAATGAGTTTTCCCGAGGACGGTCCCAACGGGTCGATTGAGCCTCCCCGGTATACTATGGGATTTTGAGTTTGGTTGAGTCTTGTTGAGGGCAAAACCCACGGGTTAGCCAAGAGATTGGGTATTGAACTTATGATCTTGCATGTTTTACAGTTTGAGCATATTATCTTTACTTTCAAGCGTATTAGTTGCATTTGATAGTTTGGTTCTTATCTTACCTTTCTTTCTATTACGCTTGAGTTAGACCTAGTGGGAAAGTCGGCGTGGTTGGTTGCCGAACCTTTGGGAACTTTGTTGTAGTTCTCACCCCACTATTTCCACGGGCCGGGACCAAGTGAGCCGGCCGACGATCGCGAGGGAAGGGCATCGCGCCCTAGGTAGAGACGAGTACTTTACTTTTGTTATAGTTGCATTACCCTTTTGTATCGTCTTTTGTATTTGATGATGGTAGATGCTAATATCAAATGTATTTAAGCTTTATCTTTGAAGACTATGAGATGTAAAAAGAAATGATGCAAAGAATGTAAAGAATGGTAGTCTTTTAAAGAATGCAAAGTTGTAAGAATTATGCATGTATGTGATTGCAATTAATCATGTTACTTGTATGTATTAATAGTACTTTCACTATTGGCTGTTGCTTGTCTTCGTGCAAGCCTTTGCGTATGCTTCCGCAAGTGCAAAATTTTATACTCTATCTGTACATGTTGAGCCTTGGGCGGATAGAGGAGACTCTGTCCGTTCGGCGTCTGTTTGACGCTCTCGAACCGGCCAAAAGGATCGGGCTTGGGGCGTGACACAAACGCTCTATAGCTTTTGACCAAAATCAATTCTCCTAACCAAAATCAATTCTATAAAAATCGCTTTTCCAAAATCTAGGGCAATCGAGCCCTTAAACTTAAAGTAAATCAAAATACCATAACTTCAGATAAGAGCTTTCATAATAGAATGAAGAAATTCCATCCACCCATATAAGATCTGTTTCCATATGGATTATTTGAATCTCTCATAACACAAAATAAAAGAAGCATAGCAAGAGTAGCGTTTTTCTCGACATAGGTAATACATGGTTAATGAATTATACCGAGACTATTCTTGAATCTGGAGAATAATTCACCAGCACTTCAACTTTGGAAGACAACTTCTAAGCACATTTTTCTACAATGCATATTCAAATGTTTAAAACCACTTTTTAATCATATTAACTATGTGACTTCTTTGTAATTCCCTTAGATAATCCTCCTCCATTTAATGACATAAAATTACTTGTGTTTTATAATAATTGTATATCCTATATTATGAATGTATTTTTCAATTAAGTATAAACAAGCAAAACATTGAAAGGTAACAAATAATATCATATTTCACTAGCATAACAAGTTGAGACCATAAAAATTCAGAAAATGTAATAACCAGCAACACTATATGTGCACACGACACATCTTTTAATAGAATCTATTATAACACCACATTTTATATTTAGGACCTGAACGAAATGGACCAATAAGAATGCAAGATACTTACAGAAACATGTTGCAAGTTTTGCCGGTTTATGACCATGACCTTCCTTAATAATTTGTTTTTTGACTTTCTCATGAAGGATTTCCACCTCTGAGTCAACTTTCGGGGGCCCTTGGTCATCTTGAGGAGGTTCATTACAAACAAATGTAGCGTTCTCCATGACAATATCATTATCACCATCTAGGCATACAAGCAAAATTCAAGATTTAAAAATCCAGAAATTGCATGAATAAAAACAAGTGGGCTAGAATAAGTATAATTAAAAATAAACTTAATAGCAAACAATTTCCAACTATTTTAACTGTCATTGGGTCACTTTCTTTCATGAAACTACAAATAGTCAAGATTAAAGAGAGGTACCCTTATCTTCTGTTTAAGGCTATCCACATATCTAGTAAGATCACAATTCAGGTTGGAGAGATGATGCAACTGAACTAAATGGACTTGACAAGACCACACCACTAGTATCATGGGAAAGATAGTCATTAACTAATTAATTAACATTTAGCAGCTTTCTTCAAATGGAATTAATATGGTTAAGAATGAACAAACCTTTGTCATCCATAAAGACTATCCAAATCTCTGAAGGCATAGCTGTATGAATCTAAATTGCATTTGGAAAAGCAAAAGCAAATTATTCATAATTTACCCTACATTAATATAGTGACAACAGACAATCCACTCAATTTCTTCTATGTGTTTGAATTTTAGCACCAACTTTAACAGTTAGAGCATCTATAGTAGAAGAAATATTTGTTGGGCCTTTTATTTTTCAACACGTAACAATTGTCTGGTGACTCTCCGTATTATATGATGAGATTTGGGCAGTTTCTAACATGCGCCCAGCTAAGAAAGTACTGAGGCCTAAGCTCCAAAAGCGAACAATTTCAATAGTTAACCAAACTTGATTCGGTGATAAAACTAACTTGCTTGACTTTGGAGATAAAGGCAAAGTGCAACGATATTCCTGAAAAGATGGTGACTACGTTCAACATAGTTTTTAGATGGTCGACATAGATTTAAAATCTTATTGCACAACAGAGGAATATCCTACTTTCAAACTATTTGTAAAAATTCTTAAAAAGTATCTATAATGGAGAACAGGTTCTCCACGGGATCTAAATTCAGATCCTTATCTAATCCTTATTGTAGAGAGCCAATTCTTTCCAAATTGGAATTTTAGAAATATAAATAAAGCATTTGTCTCTTAAAGAGATAAAATACCCAAATATTAGAATTTCGAGTGGATCAAGAATTATCTTCAGCCTATAAATAGAGCCTTCGGCATCTTACAGTATTAAGATTCCTTGATAGAGAAAATTCAAGTTGCTTTGGTGAGATAAGACATTTTCGCCCAAGTATGTTTCCTCCTCTCTTATTTACTGCCATAGGTAGCCCCTTTCCCCCGTTTCCCCCTTACGGCCATACAAGATGAAATCTTTTCTCCTCTACGATTCTTTTTCTTTTCTTCTCTCTATTCTTATATTGCTATTACAAGCTAGCCTATTACCACTTGCAAATCTGAGCAACCCTTCGCTCAACACGAAACTGCCGCAGAAGACCTGCCAGAGTCAAATATAGCTGATGATTTGCAGCCTTCTGCTCAATCCTCGTAAGCTGCTGAAACTGCTGCAGCTACTGTCTTTGGTTGCAGAAGGTTGTGCAGAAGAAATAAAATGAAGTCCTAAATCTCTGCAAAAAACTCCCATAAGCTAAAAAATTGCAGAACATCCCTGTTTATTTAAAAAACTTGTTCTAATGCTTCATCCGCAAATTAGAATTAGATTCAATCCATAAATTTTCGTAGAGAAAGATATTAGGTCCACTACTTCTAGTTTAGAATATGTAACTGGGATCTTGCTATGACATAAAGGATTCATATCCTAATTCAATAGGACCCTTAATTGGCGCTACATCAATATTGACTAAACAGTTCTATTTTAATAATATCTTTAATACCTTTCCATGCCCTTTCCATTGTGTTATAACCTTTCAATTTAGGCACAAAGAGGTAAAGACATGTTAAAAGGTAGATCTATACACAATGAGTTATAAGTAACAGCTATTAGCATTTAGCCATGATAAAAGATCAACTCGAACTAAAAAGTCAATTAGTTTCTCTCTACTCCATACGAGGGACAAGCCATTGTTATTATTGTTTTCCTACTTCAAGTCCGACACTCAAACTCTCTTTCTACAAGTAAAGATTATCTTCTAGCCAGCAAGTAAACAAGTTAGAAGATAAAATATACTAGTAGTAGTGATAAATCAATAATATCATATGGTTTTAGTCCAACATAACCAATTAACCAACTTTTTTTAGTTACAAATAATCCACTCCAATTTGTTATACATGTGGACAAAAAGGTGCGATGTGACATCCCATAGTCCCACATCGGATAATGCGGGAGAGCCTGTTGGGTTTATAAGTAGCGGACACACTAAACATAGTAACCGGGATTAAGCATTTTGGGCCGGTGGTTGGGCCCAACGAGCTATTGTAGCTAGCGGGTCGGGTCGTTACATTTGGTATCAAAGCCTGATAACCAGCCGGAAGTGTGAGATAGATCTCACATCGCCTGGTGAATCTGGGACTATATATATAATTGGGTCGGGCTGACGAGGACGTCAAGACCTAAACGAGGGGAGTATGTGACATCCCATAGTCCCACATCGGATAATGTGGGAGAGTCTGTTGGGTTTATAAGTAGCGGACACACTAGACATAATAACTGGACTTAAGTATTTTGGGCCGGTGGTTGGGCCCAGCGAGTTATTGTTTCTAGCGGGTCGGGTCATTACATGCGACATGCATAAAGTCAGACACAGATATGTTGATGCAGAAAAGGGTTGTGCCATAAAAAATGCAAGGTAGGTACAAGTAGGCCAAGTCTCATGGTTTCACTAGACAACTGATACCATTTGTTCCTCCACTCCACCCAAGCTGAGAGAACTATGGCATTTTATTCTGCCAAAAAATCATGCTTTAAAAAGGTGTTTTCACAAGTATTCATATACACTAAGCAATCTTCCAGCAAAAAATAGCAATAGAAAATACATACTAATGCTCATCTAAAGATGAAAAAGTTAATTATTAAAGGAAAAAAGATAAGACTGATGGCCGAAAATAAAGCTTTATGTGTGTATTATTCACCACCATTCTTTCTTGACTTCTATAGTATCATTTCCTTTTCCCTTTCATTGATAGCAAACACTTCATTCTTCTCAATAACCATGAATGGAAGCTCAATACTTTTGTCATATTCTTAGAATGAACTTTATATCATTTTTCACTATTTTAGTATTATCAAATCTAAAAAACACAATAGAAAAACCAATGTCCTAAAAGAACCAATAAATCCACAGAAAAATTGGTCCATTGATTGAAAGAAAAGAAAAGTACACCAAAATGTCAAAGCCAAAAGGTATTTTGATGATCTTAAATGTAGTACACAAATTGTTAAAATCCAAAACAAGATAAAGAAAACAACTTGCAGACAAGGAAAGATTCTAGTTATTTCTAATTAGAAAAATTATGACATTAAATTATCAATAAATTCGTTCAAAATCTGAAAAACTAGCCGTTGGAAAGCTTTATCAATAAATTCGTTCAAAATGATAGCATATTTATAAGAACTTGTTAGTAATACGTCATTGTTTCAGATACATATAAGATAAAATAAGATGAGAACTAGGTATAAACCTCATAGGTCAGTTGGTGGCAGAATTATCTACCTTCTAGTAGTAGTTTAGGTTTACAAAACATGAACAAAACTCTAGAGGTCCTCTAAATTAAAATCTTATATGAAGGAGAAATATTAGAGAGCTTTGGATGTAGAAACTATCTTCAAACCTAGTCAAGATGAATAACCATAACCCAACATGACAGAAATGTTCTATTGCAGCAATATTTTCTACTAAATTATACTAATCACATATGACAACAATCCGAATTAAAAACTTAGAGCAGTTCTTAGATCCAAATCAAAAACTTGCTGATCCGAAGATTTCACAGATCCAAATTAAAGTTTGGTTTCTTAGCTTTCTAAAATGGAAGCTATTGGAAAGAAAAAAAAAAAGAAAAAAAAGGAAAAAAAAAAATCTGATGATTCCTTCCAAATGGAATCTATTGGAAAAAAAAAATCGACGACTCCTACCTGTTGGAGGAGGAAAGTGGGGTGGCGCCTCTCTGGCCATCGCAAGGCGAGGGGCGATGGGGGACGGGTCGTGAGGGTACGGCGTCAGTTAGAGAAGATCGAGGCAAGAACTCAATGGCAGCCGAGGATAGTGCGGTAGCGACGGCCGCCGAGGTGACTGCGGCGGCGGCGGCGGCGGCGGCGTCCGACGTCGCCGCGGAGGTGAGTGTGGCGGCAGCGGCGGCCGAGGTGAGTGCGTCGGCGACGGATGGAGGATACTCTAGATGGGAGGTGTGGAGAGGGGAAGGTGGGCAAACGGAGGGAGATCAGTAGACACGAGAGTAAGGACGTCGGGCAAGTGAGTCCGGAAAGCAGCCAAAGAAAAGAAGGGATAATTGCCTATATACCCCTCATGCGTCTGAAAATATCCGATCTATCCTCTTTTTTTTTTAATCTAAAATCTCTCATCGTTAAATTATTGCAAAATACATGAGTTATCTCCTGTTAAGTTAATCTGGATTAAACGTGAGTTAAATATCTACCACAGTTAAAAAAAATTAAAATACCAAATTTGCCCTTAACTTAAGGGCAAATAAGAAAGGTTGGTGACGGTAGAGGGGTATATTGGAAAAGATCAAAAGTCGAAATACTTTTTGTGCCCTTGACTTTAAGGGCAAATAAGAAAGACAGTGATGATAGAAGGGTATATTTGAAAAGGGCAAAATAGTAATTTTACAGAGATAACAGAATTACTTAACAGATTTTAACTCTAAGGGTATATTAGAAATAGATTGGAACGTAGGAGGGGTATTTTCAATATTAGCCTTCTAAGAGGGGTAAATCAAAAAATCGGGAACTTTTCAGGGGTATATAAGCAATTGCCCCAAAAAAGAAAAAGTCTACCTAGACACCCTTTTAGGGGTGTACATCCTACAACTAAATAATCCAAGGGCCTTTTTTGCAAATAGCCCCCCTGAGTTTTTATATTTTTAAAAATAGCCCTATCATAAAATTAATTGCAAGAATGGCCCTACTCCCCCCATGCAGCGCATCGGCGCCACGCGCGGGTTGAACATGGTGAACCATTCACCATGTTTAGCACGGTGAATGGTTCACCGTGTCCAATATAACTAAGTTTCAGGGAGGGTATTTGTATTGGACACGGTGAATGGTTCACCGTGTCCAATACAACTAATTTTCAGGGACTTGGTATTTTTTTTTCGGGTGTGGTAGTTGTATTGGACACGGTGAACCATTCACCGTGTCTAAACACGGTGAATGGTTCACCGTGTTCAACTTAAACACCTGGCCCCAGCCCGACCCGCGTGGCGCTGGCGTGGCATGGGCAGGGCCATTTTTGCAATTTATTTTACAGTAGGACTATTTTGCAAAATATAAAAAGTCAGGGAGCTATTTGCAAAAAAATCCCATAATCCAATGACTGATATTTGGGCACTAGCACAGTAATAACTAAGTTCACTCTCTTTTTTATTTTTTTTTTTAAACTAAACTCTACTACTACACTTCTTTCTCTCTCTCGCACACCTCCTTCTCCTTCTCGCTATCTCTGTTTCTCGTTCTCTCTCACTCCCTCGCCTCTCTTTTGCTCTCACGCTCTCCTCTCTCTCTCGCGCTCACAGGGCACTCCATCGGGTAGAAGTTCGGCAGCGCTCGTTCCACACATTGTCTTCCTCAGTAGAAGCTCCTCTCCCAAGCTGTCTCGAAGGTGTCTCCCGGCCTCTCCTCTCTCCATTGGTAGGAGGTCGTCTCTCAACTGCTCCCCTATCCATTCCAGTACCTGTCACGCATTTCTTCACTCGTAGGCGTCCGAAATTGGGAACGATTTCAGAACTAATTAGACCACAACCAAAACAGAGGACTCAACTCAAACAGAAAATTTGTTGAAGTTCTATTGTAGTAACCCTGGAGGATAGCAGTTGAGGCTTGTTGACAGCTCTGGTGAGTGTCGGGACAAGTCCGGATCGCATTGGCGCGAAAATGGACGCCAAACGGACTCTGTGGGAACACGAGCGCAGCTAGTATCATGAAAATCCGCGAAATAACCGATTTTCTGCCACTTGTACCGGTACAAATTTTGGAATGTACCGGTACAAGCTTGATTGCTATACCGGTACAACCATCAGGAATGTACCGGTACAGTTCTGCGCAGAACTGCTCTCGAGTTGCCCATTTGTACCGGTACAAATCCCCGTGTACAGGTACACTTGGGTAGGTAAGGAATTTTTTGATAATTTTTCTACCTCGTTTGTGTCACCCCTTTCTCCCTCTGCCTATATACTGAGGAGAGGAGCTGAGAGAGAGAGGTTACTGGTTTCTTCTCCTCTTTCTCTCTCTAGACCCGATCGTGAGCAAGGAGGAGCTCGGGTGGAGTTCGGGTGTCGTCGACGTCGCGCCGCGGTGCCGTTCAAGCGTGTCTTCATCGTCGTAGCACTGCAAGGAGGCCGGGCGAGCGTGGGTCTTCGCCGTTCTTGACGTCGCGCCGGTTCGTGAATAGCTGTCGAGGGGGGTATCTAGCAAATTCCTCCAGCTATTGCATATTCTTACTACATCAAGCTCAAGAGTGCTGTTTCTGCAGAATTTCAGCATCAACCGTCGACGTTTCAGCTTGTGTGCGACGTAGGAGTGTCGGATTGTGGCGAAACTTAGTTTGTTGGATTCTAGACTTCTAGAGGAATCCACGAAGCCTAATTTTGCAGCATTTGGAGAAGGTTAGTATGGTCGAAGTGATGTTTTTTTGGACTGTTGTTGCATTGAAACTGAATTCGAGTTTTTGATTGTTCTTCAATGCAATTCTCAGGGAGAGCAGGATTTTGAACCTGAGACACATACTTCATCATTATTCTCTAGATTTGGGACTTGCCTCACCTCAATTAGAGACCTTTAGGTGAGTTTCGACATTTCAATTGAAATAATTAAGCTTAAGTGCTGAAATTATGTGAATTGATGGTTTGTTGGGGGTTTTGATGTTCAGATTTGCAAGAAAGTTTATTGCTGGTCTAGTGGTGATTCCAGCAGGGATTCTCTGTGGTTCGGGACCCCTCTTGCTGCCAGGAATTATCAAGCGAGGTGGGTTATTCATCGGTGTTACTCCTAAGTGCATGTGTTAGTCGACGTGTATATTTCAGTTTTTGGATATCATGTTGTAGCTCAAATTCATTGATTATAGCGTGTAGAATTGGGAGCATGATTATTAAGTAGATAAATATACATGTCGGACTTGAAACTAGATGTCACGCCCCGGGGTCCCTTTGGTAAATAAATACAGCGAAAATTTTTTTTTTTAAAGCCTGACCCCCAGAGGTGAACCAGATCCGCCACAAATACAGGGAGGCCACTGTACACACGGACAGAGTCTCCCCTGTATTTGCACGGCGTCGCACATGTACAGAGTGTTTACAATTCATCCAGGAACTCAACCACAACAGTATGATTATCAAGTAGACGGAATATTCAAGATCATACAACCATTCACCACATTCACACTTAACTTATTTATAAACCTTGAGAAAACCCTTTTTAAAACCGTTTCCCACACGGAAACGCTTTCTTTTGAAAACACTACCACGAGGGGTAGAAATCCTTTCCATTAAACTCTTTCCTTTGAAATGCTACCACGAAGGGTAGGAGACAGTTTATTTCACAAAACATAGTTCTTTCATAAATTTACAAAAACCATCAAGTGTCTCAATCCACCACTGAAAGCAACTAAAGGGAAACTAGAACAGAAGCTAGAACTGAACCATAAAGTACTCTAAGTAGTAAAATAAGCAAGGTAAAGAAATAACCGATACGGGTAGGAGCTACATGCGAACTAGACTCGCTCCTCACCTGCTGTCCCACTAGGACCCGCTATGTCACCTGAAAGAAGAAGGCGGGGGGTGAGAACATGTAAACATGTCTCCCCTCCCAGTGGGTACCCACTAGCCACGGAGTAAAGCGAAAGAAAGTCTGATAAGTAGATACAGTAGCTAAAGTAAGCGGGAGAGAGATATATGTAATGTAAACAAACTGCTACTGTTTGTATGCATCGAAAAGCTGAGAAAGTAGATACCCAATCCATCGCCGCCAATGTTGGTCCGCAGACCTCAGGCAATGCCCTCTGTCTCAAAGCCCGCATTCTACCCAATCCCACATGGGCTCACGGGTTGGCACATCCAACCACTTTTTCGGAAAAGAACACCTTGGTACGGTGGATCAGACCGCCTGTGTTCGTGAACTGCGCTCGAGTCCTGGGCAATCGATGCTGTTATGCTCAAAAACCATACGTCAGCTAGTAGCTGACAATCCCGTCCCTAAAGGGACATCGACCCCTTTGGGTTATTTGGTAAACTCGCCGATCACGTAGGTCACAGAAGCACTGAAACAAGCCGACCGAACAGTCAAACAAGCGGCCGAATAGGTCAACAGAAAGCGAAACAAAGCGGCCGAGCAGTCCTTTGAAAGCTTGTAAACTCAAACCACTCTACTCCTATCAAGTATACTAAGCATGCATATGACTGAGTAGAGAACAGAAATGAAAGTAAGGTACGAGTAAGAAAATAAGGAAGAACAAAGTAAAGGTGAAGAAGTGTCACCAAGCGTGTACCACTGTACGGATGTCAAACCGGATACCCACCTGAGTAACGAAAGGTGTGGTCTGCCGACTGCTGGGAAGAAACAACTGAACCTACGAGGGTTCACCGGGTTAGAAACTAACCCACTGTAACTAGAATCGTAACTTACAACTCTCACGACGTAACTGTCTCGAAGCGATTGCTACAAAACGTCCGTTTCGATCCGGGTTCCCGAAAGCGTCAACTTTGACACCGGAACTCACCGTCGCTCACCCGTCGTCTCCGGACTATCGAAACGACACGGTGGCCAGCCAACAAGGCTTGTCGACAAAGGAAATAACCTCAGAGAAGCGTCGGAAGAAATCCGAACCAAAGTCGCGTTCCGTCGTCGAATTTCGTAAACGAACGCTCGGAATCATACTTATTGTTTTCCGAAAAGCTCGGGACCTTGGACAGTTAGTCCAGAGGTTACCCGCAGCACATACACACTGCCCAAGATAGCCCAGGAGGCTACAATTGCATAAAAGTCCCTGAAGGTTCCTAAATCGCATTATTTCATGTGATTATAGGGTTTTTATGGACCGTGCACGCAAATCGGTGCATCGCAGATTTCGAAATCGTACTCGCTGCAAGTCTTCGACATGCTGAAGACCGTGCTCGCCTTTCGGAACACTATCGGGCATCGTAGTGCGCGCACAGGCGACATCAATTTCAGTAAACAGCGCGCACAGCGTGTAAAGTACGTTCGTCCCGCTAAACGAGGCATCGAGACTCAGAATGGAGGTGAGCATCACGTTCAGCACGAAATTCCGATGATCGTGCTCACCTCACATGGTCAAAAAGACCCACTGTAGCCTCGGGAACTGTGCACAAACCCTAGACTAGCATGCTGTTTACAAAATACACAGCTTACCTGACCAGGGAGCTAGGGTTGGCCGCCGGCGTCACAGCGGCGGTTGGTCCGGCCGGGGACGGGGGCGCCGGGTCGGAGATGGCCGGGAAGGTCTGGCTTTGCGGCGGGAGGCGGCCGGTGGCGCGGCGGAGGAGATCCACTCCTCCTTCCTCCTCTCGGGTTAGGAGGCGCCGGCGCACGACGCGCGGCCGAGGACGCCCAGGGCAGCGGTCCGGCGACGGAGGCGAGGAAAGCGGCGGCCGCGCGGAAGTCGGGGAAGATCCGGCTCGGCCGGGGTGGCCAAAGCGACCTCGGGAGCAAGGCGGCTCCGACGGCGCCGGCGGTCGGTGATGGCGCCGCCGACCGCCGGCGGTTGGTCTCGGCCCGGGGATGCGGTGCTCGGCTCAGAGACCAACCCCGCACTCTCGCTCTCGGCCAAGGTGGCTAGGTGGCCGAGGGGGGAGGAGGAAGAGGTGGCTGAGGGCTCGGGGTGGCTCTCCGGCGGCCGGGGGAGGTTGCCGGAGGTCGGGGGTGCGCGCTCGGGATGGCAGAGGAGAGGTAGGTGGCGGCTGAGGGCTTGAGAGGTGAAGGGATGGGCTAGGGTTAGGTTTTAGTGTACATGAACCCTAGATCCACTTATAACACATAGGGCTCATTTGCACTTTAGCCCACCACAAGCCACAATTCGTATTTTAGCCCTCGCCGCATGACAATTATGCGCATAGGACCCTCTGTGTTCAACCCTTCGCATTTCGGCGCATAAAATATCGCGACTCTTCGCGTTCCGCCGTTATGCGATCTTAACCCCTTCGCATTCTTTTCGCGATTCCCGGAGATCCGTCCGTCAGATTCACGATCGGATCACGCCAGCGCGTTCAGCGCGTCGAGAACATCGAATCTAGCCTTTTACTTCGTTTGATTTGGCCTCGGATTCGTGAAGTATCACATCTCCTCTTTTTCTCCGTAAACCTCCAATTCTTTAACTATTTAGGTCAAATCGTTCAAAATCCTTTTTCTCGATAACCGTGCATCAGAATTCGATTCCGTTAGTGCCAACGGTTCCAGTATAGTCAAGCCGTTCGAAACGAGCTATTGGAAGCCTAGGTTTGGAATTCGGTACGCACTTGAACCCAACTTCTATTTCCGGTTCATCCGGAAAACTGAAGTTACTATTCACTTAAGTCAATCTTCCGGGTCGCGTAACTTTTTCGTTTTACCTCGGTTTCACCTGAAATTTGACGTGTACTTTTATAATACATTTACGCACAATAACAGCCAAAAACGAAAGTCAAATTTCATTCAGGTAAAAAGCCGGTTTATTACACTAGACTTAGGAGAAAACCGCGATTTTATCGACATATGCATTTTCTACCTGATTTAGCTCTAGGAACAGTGATTTGGTTATATTATCGCAGTATCAGCGCGATGGATACTCGAGGTAGTTTAGAATGCATTTACGTTCACGCTGAGATGCCGAGCTTATTTTTACAGTAGATTCCAGTCTGTTTTGGGTTGTCGGGGGCCGTCGGGGTAGACGGTGGACCCAAATTTTTGTTTTAGTTTCAGATTGTGTCGAGGGCACGTGCACTTTGGTTCTTAGCCCAGCTAGACCCTATTTACTTGACTATAGCCTGTGAGAGCCTGTTTACGCTCGACAGAAACACGCTTGCATACTCGGTTGGGTAGCTCCCCCGAGTGCCACTCCGGAGTTAGGCTTTGTGCGTTCGCGTTGGTGTCATTTCGTCCTATTTGGACTTGCTCTCCACGGACTGCTTAGTGGTGGAGATAGCTTAGCTTGGGCAGGCGGGACGGGTGTGTTCACAGTCCCTAGTGAGATTGGGTCTGGTTTTACTGTTTCCACAGGTTGTTAGTGTTAAAGCATGATAGTGTAGTGGCATCTAGCTGTAGATGTATTCCAGTTTTTCCTACTATCTTGCTTATCCATGTAGACTTAGTGGGTGGACCGATGATGTTGAGGGCGGCACCCACTGAGGACTGCTTGTTTTCACAGTAGTTCTCACGCCCTTTTGTTACTGTTGTTGTTGCAGAGCCTTCTGTTCCGGCTCCTGCTCCTTCCGAGACTGATCGAGGCAAGGGTGTTGCGAGTTAGAGCCCTACCCGACGAGTTGTCGAGATAGAGGATCACCTGCTACAGGTAGCGGTTCTTTTGTTTTGGAGTTCTTGTACATACAGACGTTGTAACTCGCTAGAGCGAGTACTTTTGTATCTGGATATTTTTGTATGTATATGGAATTTATTTATGTTCTACCTGTTTAGTTTCATTACAGCTCTATACTACTGGTTGTAGTATTGTACGTTTTACAGACACAGCTACGCTTCTTATACAGGAAAATTCCTTTGTATACGGCGGATTTGTCAGCGTGCCCTGGGAATGCGGAATTCGGGGCGTAACATCTATAATCTTTTATTTTCAATTTTAAATTTAATATAAAAGGTCACCACAAAAAATCATGTATTTCCCGGCAGGATTTTAGAGGCGGTTGTATCAACCGTCTCTACAAAATTGGTCATTGTAATGTAGAGATACTATTAGGGGCGGTTTTTAAAACCGCCTCTAAAATGTTTTTTTTTTTTCGTTTTCCCTCCAAAGCCCCCCTAAAAAATACCCTCGCCCCTCTAATATGTTTTTTTTTTTTTTTTTCCTCCACAACCCCCCTCCAACTTGTTAGAGTCAACGAGCCAAGATACGTGTTAGTTGTTTCAAACATTCACTTGACATGCATTTTACATCTCATTTCGCTTACATTTGATTAACTCCCAAATGCAATTAAGTTATTACAAGTTTTAGTACATCTTGTTCTTTCCATTTTCCTCTACCCCTAGGCTATGCCGACTCAGGGTACCTCTATCTCAGGAGTCTACGGTAGGGCTCTATCTATGGAGCTACGCCCTTGCCTCGCGCCGCCGCGCCGCTTACGTGCGAACCTGTAACACCCCCAAAACAACGTGGGGTGAAAACCAACTCCATGGTTTCCAGTGGGTACGGCCACCCAAGGAAAAAGCTCAACCAACAAGCTCAAAGGAGGCTAATACAGTTAGTCCACTAAACAGATAGATATCTATACTACTTATAAAAGCGTGAGTTTTAAATTTTTTCCCCTTTCCAAATATGTCTCTATCTTTTTTATTAATATTTTTATATCCAGTAATTTTCAACCAATCATTTCAAATAATTATTCAAATAATAATTTATTTTTTATTATAGATCTTAAGATTTTGCCATTAGATCTCATCCAACGAGTAAAAATAAAAGTATCTGTCATTTTTGTTGACAAAAATACCCTTAATACCCGTTATCTTCTATTTACGCATTTCTCAAATATTTCCTTCTTATCCGTTAATCACGTAATGTCCCACTAGGACCCGCTATGTCACCTGAAAGAAGAAGGCGGGGGGTGAGAACATGTAAACATGTCTCCCCTCCCAGTGGGTACCCACTAGTCACGGAGTAAAGCGAAAGAAAGTCTGATAAGTAGATACAGTAGCTAAAGTAAGCGGGAGAGAGATATATGTAATGTAAACAAGCGCTCTGTATGTATGCATCGAAAAGCTGAGAAAGTAGATACCCAGTCCATCGCCGCCAATGTTGGTCCGCAGACCTCAGGCAATGCCCTCTGTCTCAAAGCCCGCATTCTACCCAATCCCACATGGGCTCACGGGTTGGCACATCCAACCACTTTTCCAGAAAAGAACACCTTGGTACGGTGGATCAGACCGCCTGTGTTCGTGAACTGCGCTCGAGTCCTGGGCAATCGATGCTGTTATGCTCAAAAACCATACGTCAGCTAGTAGCTGACAATCCCGTCCCTAAAGGGACATCGACCCCTTTGGGTCATTTGGTAAACTCGCCGACCACGTAGGTCACAGAAGCCTTTGAAACAAGCCGGCCAAGGCAGTCAAAGCGAAACAAAGCGTAGAATAGGTCACTAAGAAAGCGAAACAAAGCGGAACAGTCCAGAGAAACTGTAAACTCAAACCACTCTACTCCTATCAAGTATACTAAGCATGCATATGACTGAGTAGAGAACAGAAATAAAAGTAAGGTACGAGTAAGAAAATAAGGTAGAACAAAGTAAAGGTGAAGAAATGTCACCAAGTGTGTACCACTGTACGGATGTCAAACCGGATACCCACCTGAGTAACGAAAGGTGTGGTCTGCCGACTGCTGGGAAGAAACAACTGAACCTACGAGGGTTCACCGGGTTAGAAACTAACCCACTGTAACTAGAATCGTAACTTACAACTCTCACGACGTAACTGTCTCGAAGCGATTGCTACAAAACGTCCGTTTCGATCCAGGTTCCCGAAAGCGTCAACTTTGACACCGGAACTCACCGTCGCTCACCCGTCCTCTCCGGACTATCGAAACGACACGGTGGCCAGCCAACAAGGCTTGTCGACAAAGGAAATAACCTCAGAGAAGCGTCGGAAGAAATCCGAACCAAAGTCGCGTTCCGTCGTCGAATTTCGCCGACGAACGCTCCGGAATCATACTTATTGTTTTCCGAAAGGCTCGGGACCTTGGACAGTTAGTCCAGAGGTTACCCGCAGCACATACACACTGCCCAAGATAGCCCAGGAGGTTACAATTGCATAAAAGTCCCTGAAGGTTCCTAAATCGCATTATTTCATGTGATTATAGGGTTTTTATGGACCGTGCCACGCAAATCGGTGCATCGCAGATTCCGAAATCGTACTCGCTGTAAGTCTTCGACATGCTGAAGACCGTGCTCGCCTTTCGAACATCGTCGGCATCGTAGTGCGCGCACAAGCGACATCAATTTCAGTAAACAGCGCGCACAGCTCGTAAAGTACGTTCGTCCCGCTAAACGAGGCATCGAGACTCAGAACGGAGGTGAGCATCGCGTTCAAAGACGAAATTCGATGATCGTGCTCACCTCACATGGTCAAAAAGACCCACCGTAGCCTCGGAATCGTGCACAAACCCTAGAACTAGGTGCTGTTTAGAAAATCAAGCCGTTACCTTAACCGAGAGCTAGGGTTGGCCGCCGCGGGCGTGGCGGCGGTCGGTCCGGCCGGGACGGAGCGCCGGGTTTGGAGATGACCGGGAAGGTCCCGGCTCGCGGCGGAGGCGGCCGGTGGCGCGGAGGAGATCCACTCCTCCTTCCTCCTCTGTTAGGAGGCGCCGGCGCACGACGGCGGCCGGACGCCGGACTGCTACGGTCCCAAGCAACGTTCATTAGTTTTCTATTCACGCGTTCTCAAGTATTTTTTTTTCAAACGTAATACCTGCCAATCACATAGAATTCAAAATTAAACTTTAAATTTATAATACCCGCCAAAATTTAATACCTGCAAATTTGATAATTTGAATTTTAATTCATAATAGTAAATTTTTTCTTACGTAACATAGTTAATTTAATTTTGACAAATATTAAAATTTGGCGCTATAGAAACGTTAAATATAGGTAAAAATATTTAATACCCCAAATCAAAACTAAATCGTTAATTAGATATAATTTTAAATATTTTTAACAAAATATTTAATATTTAAGTAATTCGTCATAAAAGCGTAGAATATTTCTAAAAAAAATTAGGGGCAATTACTTATATACCCTTGAAAAGTTTTCGAGTTTTCGATTTACCCCTCTTAGAAGACTAATATTGAAAATGCCCCTCCTATATACGTTCCAACCTATTTCTAATATAACCTTAGAGTTAAAATCTGTTAAGTAACTCTATTATCTATGTAAAATTACTATTTTGCCCTTTTCAAATATACTCTTCTATCATTGCTGTCTTTCTTATTTGCCCTTAAAGTCAGGGGCACAAAAAGCATTTCGACTTTTGGTCTTTTCCAATATACCCCTCTACCGTCACCAACCTTTCTTATTTGCCCTTAAGTTAAGGGCAAAATTGGTATTTTAATTTTTTTTAACTGTGCTAGATATTTAACTCACGTTTAACCCAGATTAACTTAACAGGAGATAACTGTGGGGGTATTTTGCAATAACGGTGGAACGTATGAGGGGCATTTTAGAAAGAAAAAAAATATAATGGTAGATCGGATATTTCAAGACGCATGAGGGGTATATAGGCAATTATCCCAAAAAATTAATACTCGCACAATTAAAACTAAATCGTTACTAGAAGATAACCATTTTGTGGAGAAAATTTTCGCCACAAAAAGTACTTAAATTCTATACTACTTATAAAAGTGTAACATACCGAAACTCGGGAAAAAGAAACGGAACTTTAACCAAATTGGCTAAAGTGCGCGAACGAATAATTGGACAAGTTCCAATTACCATTCCAAATGTCTTGGATGGGTTAAAAGAAGGTTTAAAAGAGTTATGAAGGTTTTGGCGTTACTCGGCGCGAACTAAAGTCGAAACGACGCGAAAAACCAAGTTTGGGCAGTTTATACCGGTACAAGAACAATTTTGTACCGGTATAGCAACTTTTACCGAGAGAAAGGACCTCTCGGGTTTGAGGTCTTTTGGGCTTGTACCGGTACAGACCCGATTTTGTACCGGTACAAGTGCTACGAAACCGAGAGACAGCTCTCGGGTTTGCCTCTGGAGCAGTTTATACCGGTACAAAATGGGCCTTGTACCGGTACAAACAGGTCTGGCAGTAGCTTTTGGACTGCTTCGCAAATAAAAGAAATTGAGGGCCTAAGTGCAATTGTTACAACACAATACACTCCCAAACACCCCTCTCTTCACAACCACTTCATCAAACACACTCTCCCTCTCATTTCTCCCTTTCTCTCTCTAGAAACCTAACCCTAGAGCTTGGAGGAGAAGAAGGAGAAGCTTGGAGAAGGTGGATTTGGTGGCTTTGGTGGTTCTAGAAGCTCTCCTACAAGGTGGACCTTGGGTTAGCTTTGGGCAAAGGTGAGTTCATGCAAACCTAAACCTAGGGTTTGGGATTTCTCTTTAGATTTTCGGATTTAGGAGTCTCTACAAGTGTAGAAACATCCTAATGCACATAGAACGCATGAAAACCCTAGTTTCTTCATGTGCTCTCATGGTGGAACCTTAGGACATCAATGCATGCCCTAGAAAAGAGTTTAAATGGTCTTAGATGAGTTCCTAGAAGATCCACAAGCTCTCTTTTGCTTGTTTAAGAGATCAAAACCTAGGGTTTCACATAGGGCTTGGTAGAGCACCCAAATTTGGGGCTTTTGACCATAGAGGTTCTAGGGTCAAATTGACCTTGTAGAAACCTAATTGGGGGTATCCCCGACGCGTGGGACAACTCCGTTTATTTAAACGAAAAGCTGATATATGAGCTACCATGTAAACTAGCCTGATTAAGGCTCTGTTTAACGCGCAGGTGATAGACTAGGGTTCGGTTGGGCTCGAAACTGGTCGGACAACCCATCCATAATTTTAGAAGGTGGGTGGTGCATTCTAAGGACACCGAAATTCTCTTTATGTCTAAGTGTCACTATTGAGCATTCTTTTATATGTTGAGCATGATGCATAGTAGGGTAAATATGAGTTATATTGCAATTTGTGAGTTCAAATGCATGAGAAATATTTGTACAATATTGTGTTGGTAAAGAACAAGAACCCTATGTATGCATGCTAAAGAATAAGAACTTAGTGTACTTAAAGAGCTATTATGACATTGGACATGTATATAGATAACATGTGTGGTATTGACAAGTCTAGAATATTTAGACAACATGTGTGGCATCAAAGAACGAGAACAAGAACAAGTAGTGTACATAACACTAGAAGAGTCTTGAGATTGACATTGTGACAACAACCTTAGAGTTAAGGGTCATATGAACATAGTTCTCCTTGAAGTCAAGGAATGGATTGAATTGGAATCCTTAGAGTTAAGGATTGATCGTACTCACCATATAGTCCTTGCTCGAGGCGCGGTAGCTCCCCCTCGGGCGATGTGCTCCGGAGTTGTCATCGCTGGGTTGTAGTGTTTTCCCAGAGGACGATCCCGTCGGGTTGTAGTGTTTCCTCGACAATAGGGATTTGGGTTGGTTGAGTCTTGTTGAGGGTAAAACCTACGGGTTACCCAAGAGATTGAGTATTGAACTATGATGATCTTTCAATCATCATGAGTTATTATTTGAACATCTTATTGTTTACTTTCAAGCGTATTAGTTGCATTTGTTAGTTGGTTATTATCTTACCTTTCTTTCTATTACGCTTGAATTAGACCTAGTGGGAAAGTCGGCGTGGTTGGTTGCCGAACCCACTGGAAACTTTGTTGTAGTTCTTAGCCCACTATTTCCACAGTGCCGGGACCGAGCGAGCCGGCTGAGGACCGCGGTAAGGGCATCGCGCCCTAGATAGAGACCGCCCGAGTGTTTATTTTGGTAGTTGCATTTTCCTTCATATATATCATCTTTTGTATTTGATGATCCTAGTTGTTTAACTTTAATGTAATCAACTTTCATTTTGAGGTAAAGTGATGTAAGAAAGAAATGATGCAATGAATGTAAAGACTTAAAGATATTTACATGTAAGTGATTGAAATTAATCATGTTACTTGTATGTTTACATTAGTACTTTCATTTTGGCTATGTTGCTTACCCTCGTGTAAGCCTTTTGTGTTTACTTCCGCATGTGTGAAATTTATACTCTATCTGTACTTGTTGGGCCTTGGGCGGGCAGGGGAAGCTTTGTCCGTTCGGCGTCTGTTGACGCGCTCGAACCGGCCAAATGGATCGGTCTCGGGGCGTGACAAAAAGCGTGAGTTTTAAATTTTTTTTTACTTTCCAAAAATATCTCTATCTTTTTTACTAATATTTTTATGTTCAAGTAATTTTCAACCAATCATTTCAAATAATTATTCAAATAATAATTTATTTTTTAATATAAATTTTAAGATTTTACCATTAGATCTCATCCAACGAGTAAAAATAAAAGTATCTCTTTTTGTTGACAAAAATACCTTTAATATCCGTTATCTCCTATGCATTTCTCAAATATTATCTTCTTATTCGCCAATCACGTAATACGTAAAATTAAATTTATCTCCTATCTAACGTAATATCCGCCAATCACGTAATACATAACATTAAATTTATTTTCTATCCACGTGTTTTCTCAAATATTTTTTTTCTCAAACGTAATATCTATCAATCATGTAATATTCAAATTTTAAATTTAAATTTATAATGCCCTCCAAAATTTAATACTCGCGAATTTGATAATTTAAATTTTAATTCATGATAGTAATTTTTTTCTTACATAAGATAGTAGATTTAATTTTGACGAGTATTAAAATTTGGTGTGCCATAAGAGCGTTGAATATTGCTAAAAATATTTTAAGACCCCAAATTAAAACTAAATCATTAATTTCCTATCGACATTTATAAAATAACATCCTTTTAGAAAGGTATGGAAGAAATTAACACATTAATAATCATTGTTCAAAATAGTGATCTATGTGACCACATCTGTGGCTTGGACCATCAATTGTACTGCAGGCAGTATGTGGTTTGTCACGCCCCGAGCCCGATCCTTTTGGCCGGTTCGAGAGCGTCAAACAGACGCCGAACGGACAGAGCCTCCCCTGTCCGCCCAAGGCTCAACAAGTACAGATAGGGTATAAAATGTCACACAAGCGGAAGCATACATAAAAGGCTTGCACGAAGACAAGCAACAGCCAAACTGAAAGTACTACTAAAACATACAAGTAATATGATTAATTTCAATCACATACATGCATAATTCTTTACAACTTTGAAATCTTTAAAGTCTTTACATACTAGGCATCATCTCTTTCTTACATCACATTTTTCTCAAAATGAAAGTTGATTGCATTAAAGTTAAACAACTATGATCATCAAATACAAAAGATGATATATATAAAGGGAAATGTAACTACCAAATTAAATACTCGGGCGGTCTCTATCTAGGGCGCGATGCCCTTACCGCGATCCTCGGCCGGCTCGCTCGGTCCCGGCTCTGTGGAAATAGTGGGGTGAGAACTACAACAAAGTTCCCAGTGGGTTCGGCAACCAACCACGCCGACTTTCCCACTAGGTCTAATTCAAGCGTAATAGAAAGAAAGGTAAGATAATAACCAACTAACAAATGCAACTAATACGCTTGAAAGTAAACGATAATATGCTCAAAATAACACATGCAAGATCGTAAGTCCAATACCCAATCTCTTGGCTAACCCGTGGGTTCGCCCTCAACAAGACTCAACCAAACTCAAATCCCTATTGTCGGGAAGGATACACCACTAGGACCCAACGGGACCGTCCTCTAGGGAGGATATACCACTAAGACCCAGTGATGACAACTCCGGAGCACATCGCCCGAGGCGGAGCTACCGCGCCTCGAGCAAGGACTAACATGGTGAGTACGATCAATCCTTAACTTTATGGATTTCAACTCACAATCCATTCCTTGACTTTAAGGAGACTTATGTTCATATGACCCTTAACTCTAAGGTGGAATGTCATAATGTCAATCTCTCAATTATACTAATGTCAAGTAATCTATTTGTTTATGTTCTTGTTCTTTGATGCCACACTTGTTGTCTAAACATTCTAGACTCATCAATGACACACTTGTTCTCTAATCACATGTCCAATGTCATATTGTTGTCTAAGTACACTAGGTTCTCGTTCTTTAGCATGCATACATAGGGTTCTTTGTTCTTTGTCATTACAATACCATACAATCATTCTCATATATTTTGAACTCACAAAATACAATAATAGCTCATAAGTAACCCTACTATACATTATGCTCAATTTAAAGTATGCTCAAATATGACACTTAGACATAAAGAGAAGTTCGAGGTCCATGGAATACACCACCCACCTCTAAATATTCAAGATGGGTTGCCCGACAAGTTTCGTGCCCAACCGAACTCTAATCTATCACCTGCGCATTAAACAGAGCCTTAATCAGGCTAGTTTACATAGTAGCACATATGTAGGCTTTTCGTTTAAATAAACGGAGTTGTCCCACACGTCGGGGATACTCCCAATTAGGTTTCTATAAGGTCAATTTGACCATAGAACCTCTAAAGTCAAAAGCCCCAAATTTGGGTGCTCTATCAAGACCCTACATGGAACCCTAGGTTTTGATCTCTTAAACAAGCAAAAGAAAGTTTGTTGATCCTCTAGGAACTCATTTAAGACCTTCCACACTCTTTTCTAGGGCATGCATTGATACCCTAGTGATCCACCAAGAGAGCACATGAAGAAATTAGGATTTTTCATGTGTTCTATGTGCATAGGATGTTTCTACACTTGTAGAAACTCCTAAACTCGAAAATCTAAGGAGAAATCCCAAACCCTAGGTCTACATTTGCATAAACTCACCTTTGCCCAAAGCTATCCCAAGGTCCACCCTATAGAAGAGCTCTTTGCACCTTCAAGGCCACCAAATCACCTTCCCCAAGCTCCTTCTCCTTCTTCTCCAAGTTCTAGGAGATGCTTTCTAGAGAGAGAAAGTGGGAAATGAGGTAGAGAGGGAGGTTGGCTGTGTAATGAGGGTGAGAGGGGTGTTTGGGAGTGTATAGTATTGCTACAATTGCAACTTAAGCCCTAATTTCTTTTATTTGCGAAGTAGTCCAAAAGCTACTGCCAGACTTGTTTGTACCGGTACAAGACCCGATTTGTACCGGTATAAACTGGTGCAGAGGGCAAACCCGAGAGCTACCCTTGGCCTTTCGCAGGATTTATACCGGTACAAAATCGGATTTGTACCGGTACAGACCCCATAATTTTCTCAAACTCGAGAGCTCTCATCCTCTCGGTAAAGGTGGCTATACCGGTACAAAATCGTGCTTGTACCGGTATAAAACCGCCCAGACTTGGTTTTTCGCGTCGTTTCGACTCTAGTTCGCGCCGAATAACGCCAAAACCTTCGTAACTCTTCTAAACCCTCTTTTATCCCTTCCAAGATGTTTGGAAAGGTAATTAGAACTTGTCCAATTATTCTGTTCGCGTACTTTAGCCAATTTGGTTAAAGTTCGATTTCATTTTACCGAGTTTCGGTATGTTACATGGTTCGACCGCATATAAGACTTATATGCGGCCACATTCAATCTCTAAGTTCATTCCTCGCTAGAACATGAATTGAGGTTCAACCATCTTGCATATATTCCAACTACCCTACCATGCATGAATTTACTATACACATATAATGCTCAAAAATGTGAAATAGACATAGAAGGGAATTCGATGATTCCGAAATGCACCCCCCACCTCTAAAAATTATGGTGGAGTTGTGGTTCGAATTTCACGGCTCTCCAATCCCTAGCTTGCGACCTCCGCAATTAACAGAGCCTAAATCAGGCCGATTTACATAGTAGCCCCTACATCGGCTTTTCGTTTAAACGAACGGAGTTGTCCCACGAGTCGGGAGTACCCCCAATTAGGTTTTCACAAGGTCAATTTACCTTGGGAACACCCTAGGGCAAAAGCCCCAATTTCCAAACCCTAACAATGCCATTTTGGCATTCCCATGGGATTGATCTCACACACAAGCAAAAGAAAGCTTGTGAACCCCTGAGAAGCTCTCTAGTACCCTTCTTAAGCCTCTAGAACCATCTATAAGGCATCTACTACAAACCCTACTAAGCCACCATGAGAGCACATGAGCTCCCATGGAGGTTTCATAGTGTTCTTGCTCTATAGCAAGCTCCTAACACTAGCAAAAAGCTAGAAACCTCAAAAACTTAGGAGAAAACTCAAACCCTAAGGTTAAATTTGCAAAAACCTACCTCTTGTAGCAAGCTCAACCAAAGCTTTGTTGTAGGAAAGCTCCAAGACCTCCAAGAAGCCTTCCAAAAGCTCCAAAGCCTTCTCCTCCTTCTTCTTCTCCAAGCTCTCCTTGATCTCCTAGGGTTTCTCTAGAGAGAGAAAGGGAGAAAAGAGAGAGAGAGTGAAGTGTGTGCTGTGAATAGAGGAGGCCACACCTATATCATGTTGTAACATTTACAACTAGGCCCTCCAAATCCATCTATTTAACCGCCGTACTCGGGGAGATTTCGTGTCCAATGTCCGGTCTCGGATGATTGTCCGGTCCCAGTGAGCCCTCCTTTCGGGACTTAGCCAATTTTCTGCATATTGCGCAGCCAATGTCCGGTCTTGACCGCTGTGTTCGGTCTTGGATTGTCCAGTCTCAGACCATTGTCCGGATCCCGTACGCTAATCCTCCAAGACTTAGCCGATGTTCAGATTTTTCGCAGGCTAAGACCGGTCCTGACCCCATTGTCCGGTCTTGGGTTGTCCGGTCTCGGGCCAATGTCCGGATCCTGAGAGGAATTTCCTCACCACGCAGCTGGGGCACCCAGTGGCATCCGGACATCCCCTGGATGTCCGGTCTTAGCTGCTCCAAGTCTGGGAATTTCTCCAGACTTGCAGTTTAGCTTTTCCAAGACCCCGCTTCGCTACGCACGAGTTCCGAAGCACTTAGAACCCACATAAACTTACTACACTCCGGGTCCAGCTCATTTCGACGGAACTCGGCACGCTTTACGGGAAAGCCATATGCTACATTCAATGATAGTGTTATTCTTTCATTTATCCAATTCTTGGCGAATTCCTTGGGTTCGCCTACGACTCACACTACCATCCTGTAGGGTAAGGAGACTCAACTCGCTCTTTAACCTGGGACTGTCTGCGGGACATCAACTCTGCCGCTCTCGTACCATACTCCGGAGTGTACGACAGCTTAGGTGGCTCTACCACCCTAAGTAACAGACCGTGAGCTTGATCCATCCTCTCAACTCGAGGACACCCTACAAACTAAGGCCAATAATTCGATCTCTCGGTAATCCACCTATCCCAATGTCCATGTGTAAGTGTTTAACTACACTATGTTCTTTATTCAACGAGTCATCACTAGAGAATCCATCTATCCCTAAGTTTCACATGCCACTAGTGTTATTGTACACTACATATATGCCACTCGCTTTGTTCATTTACCAATCATATGCCACTCGTTATGTCACTAGATAACCATCGAGTTCATCTCTTTTCTTTGGCACTATAGGATTCAATGTCAAGACCCAATCCTTATCTATCCACTATATCAAGTATTCAGCTCACATTATGATACAAATTAGAAAGCATAAGGAAATGAAAACAATGCAATCCTACAATGTAACATGCAAGATATGCAAATTCATGGTATTCTAAGATATAGTAAGGAACTCGGTTGCTTCTGGGTGACACCCCCCACCTTTCGAAGAAGTTTGACGATGTAGGGGTCCTAGGAATGTTACTCGACACTTGTTTTGATGATATCTCGGCTTCCTAGGTCGAAATGAAGCCCGATCGGCCTTACTTTGCCGATAGCTCTCCGACGACGGATCGAAGAATCGTAAATCCGACTTCGCCAACGCGTTTAGACACCTATCAATTAGATTTAGATGCTATCAATTGAGATCAAACCTCACTAATAAGCAAAGCCCTAATTTGGAGCCCAAGGTTTGCATTCATGCAAAACCACTACTTCAAAATCCTAGATTCTAGCATCAATCGACTTGTAAGCATGCTAGGGTTCCAATCAACCCCATTCTAGAGCTAAAAATCTAAAATCCTAGGTTCTACCATTAAAGGGTTGGAAAGCTTACCTCTAAGCTTGCTGGAGAGGAAGAGGGAGATAATCAAAGCCTTCTCTAGCTTCTTCTCATTCTTCTTCTTCTTCTTCTTGTCCTCTTCTTCTTCTCCTTCTTCTTTTCTAGAGAGAGAGAGGGGGAGGAAGAGAAATGAGAGTGTTGGGAGGGAAATGAGAGGGAGAAGGAGTGATCTTCCTTTTATACCCCTCAACTTATGGCATTATTGCATAAAAGCCCCTCCACTTTGCCTCTATCAAACTGCTCTGCCTGGGCAGTTTTCGCGCACGGGGACCGGTCCCTCTACTGGAGGACCGGTCCCCGAGAGCATCCGATGCGAGTAGAAGGCTCTCTGCCAGCTTCTACACGTACGGGGACCGGTCTCTCCTGCTAGGGACCGATTCCCGAGAGCAATGCTCTCGTAGGACACTTACGGGAACCGGTCCCTAACTAGGAGGCCGGTCCCCAAGGGACACCACTTCGCTTACGGGGACCGGTCTCTCCCGCCAGGGACCGGTCCCCAAGAGCAATACTTGTGCGCGCAAGATTTCTGCTGCACACAACACCTACGGGAACCGGTCCCCCGCGCCAGGGCCGGTCCCCGAGAGCAGCACTTGTGCGCAAGGAGCTTTCTTTGCGCATCATGCCTACAGGAACCGGTCTCTCATACCAGGGACCGGTCCCTGAGAGCAGAATCTGCCAAGCGCAGATTTTTGCACATCTTGCTCTCGCGTCCGTTGTAATGCACTTTTGGTGCTTTTGACTCCTTCGACTTTTTCGAAGCATACCCACTCGATAATTAGTCAATTCTGGACGAAGTCCAACTCTCGGATTTCGAGAATTCACTTCCTTACACCAAGTTCTCCCACTCAACTGAATGTGTTAAGGATTTTGTGTTGGCAAGTTTCGTGAATTTAGTTGGAGTCTTGAAGGACCGGAGCGGATTAAAGATCGACGAAGAAACCAAGACTTCAAAAAAAGAAACAATGTGAATCACGATGCCCCGGTTAATTCATGTTATGGTGATTCATACTTATTTATAGGCATTAGAATCATAAAATCATTGAATAACGGATTAGAAATTGTATCGGAACTTTGTAGTTTTCGAAAAGTGAAAAATCAGCAAAAATACAAAGTTATACCGGTATAAAATTGGTTCTGTACCGGTACAAGAAAAGTTGCTATACCGGTATAGCCATCAATCTGTTACCGGTAATAGCCCTTCGCAGAAAAATCTCCCGTCATTACATTACCGGTAATACCCTAAGTTTTGTACCGGTACAAGGTGTAAAAAATCTGATTTTTCTCTAATCCGAACCTAATTGATTCTAAAGTCTATAAATAGGTTCTTATGGTTCTCTAACTCCGTGTGCTTCATTAATATACATGTTTGAGAAACCCTAGAGGCTAGGATTCTATCTAAAACCTATTTTCTACATCATAGCCTCTTTTAGGTCAAATCGAGATATAGTAATTTCTTCTCTATATGTCGATTTGATCTACGTTTCGCTTGGAGTTTTCTTCATCGGTTTTCTACGATACTCCTAAGCGAAGGATCACCATACTCATGATATTGTTCATGGTCGGCGTCGTGGATTCGACGTGATAGAGACTTCGTGGATTCGAAGTGGTGAAGGCTTCGTGGACTCGAAGTTGTTGCGTTTCGTGGATTCGGAACGTGGGCGTGGCGTTCGTGGACTCGGACGTGAGGGCGTGGACAACCCGAAGGAGGATTGCGCGGAGATCCATAAGAGAGTTAGAGAGGTCGAGTCCGTGGAGTTCGGTATCACCTTGTAATTTTTTCTCTTATTGATTGTTTATTCGCGTGTTGGTCCCGTGAATTTTTTACTCCGAGTTTGGAGTTTTCCCACGTAAATCTCGGTGTGCTTTTTATTTTCCGCATTTATTTTTTAAAGCATCGAGAATTTGTGGTTTTTGGCCGATACACCTATTCACCCCCCTCTAGGTGTTGTTTAATACAATCTAGATAGATCCTTGGTGTCACGCCCCGCTACCCGCCTATTTGGTCGGGTTCGGGCCACGTCAACAGACGCCGAACGGACAGGGCCTCCCCTGCCCGCCCAAGGCTCTAACCACAAGTATAATTTAACAAATCAAAGAGAATTGCAATTATACAAGGCTTACACGAAGGCAAGCAACAACACAGCGGAAAAGTAAGCTCTAAGCTAGAATATAAACCATACATGAACTTGATTACATTTTGAACCAAATACAAGTAAACTAGTCTATTACATTCTTTTAGCATTCAATACATCATTTCATTTACACTTGTCATCTCCCAAAAATTACTTGAATGTTTACAACTTGACATCTATAGTTCAACAAAATAAAGTTGATACAAGTATAACAAAAAGGAATGACTAATGCAATACTCCGGTGGCCACTAGGTATGGCGCTAACCCCTTGCCCCGGTCCTCCGCCGCCGCACTCGTGCTAGGACCTATGGGGTTAGTGGTGTGAGAACTACAACGAAGTTCCCAGTGGGCTCGGCAACCGACCCCGCCGACTTACCCACTAGGTCTATCCAGGCATAAGTATTTCAACGGAAATGAAATAGTAACCAAACTATATATGCTAATACTATGCCTGCAAGAAAGAGTCAGATAGATAGATAATCGAATTTAAATATATTTGCATGCATGCTCTCTACCATGCTTTACTTTACTTTACTTGGCTCATTACCCAATCTTGCTGGTTAACATAGTTAACCCCAACAAACTCAAGACCCAAAATCCCTCTCTGAACGGGGAGGCTCTAAGCCTACAAGACCCGAGGGACCGTCCGTCGGGGCCACGATCCCCTAGGTGACTGTTCCGGAACTCACCGCTTGAGGAGGAGCGACCTCCCTCAAGCCAAGACTTGTCAAGAGTATCGATCTAATCCTCACATTGAGGATTCATAGCCACTAGTTACCATGCCATTGTCAATGATAGGTTTTCTACCTAATCATGTATATCCATTTGCCATAATGTCACTAAGTTAAACTATGTTTAACTAAGGTCATATCAATGCCAATCTCATCCCTATGTCAAGTTCGCCTTTGTTGACTAAGTTCCAGGTCCTTTGTCACATTCATACAAGTAGGGTCCCTATTCACATGCCTCTATGGTTCCATCTCATTTACTAAGTTCCATAACATATATAACGAAGTAAAGAAGTTCAACCAATGCATAAATAACCTCTACCCTACCATGCATGAATTTCTATACATATAATATCCTCAACAAAGAAAAATAGACATAGAAGGAAATTCGATGATTCCGGCATGCACCCCCCACCTTAGAATAATTTTGTGATGATGCCCAATAAGTTTCACGACCAACCGAGGTCTAGGTAAAAACCTGCAGTTTAAAAGTGAACCTAATCAGGTCATTTTACATAGTAACCCCTATATCGGATTTTCGTTTAATAAAATGGAGTTGTCCCACGGTCGGAAATACCCCCAATTAGGTTTCTACAAGGTCAATTTGACCCAAGAACCCCTATGTTTAAAAGCCCCAATTTTGGGTACTCCAACAATGCCCTATATCAAACCTAGGGTTTTGATCTCATTCACAAGCAAAAGATAGCTTTAGATCAACCTAAAAGCTCTCTAGAACCATCCTTGACCAATTAGAATCCTCTATTTCGGGTTTACTACAAACCCTAAGAAATCACCATTAGAGCACATGATCTCAAATAGGGTTTCGTGGTGCTCATTGCCATACAAGTCCTCTAGTACTAGCAACAAGCTAGAAAACTCCAAAACTTAGGAGAAAACCTAAACCCTAGAGTTAAACTTGTAGAAACTCACCTCTTGTACCAAGCTCTACCAAGATCCTTCCTTGTTGGAGAGCTCCAAGCCCACCAAGAGCTCCAAACCCACCATCTTCCAACTTCCTCTCCTTCTTCTTCTTGCCCTAGAGCCTCTCTAGAGAGAGAAAGTGAGAGAAAAGAGAGTGAGTGTGTGTGCTGTGAAAAGGATGAAGGGCCAAGCCTATAGAGTGTTGTAACAATTGCTCATAAGCCCTCCAACACTTTTTATTTCGCACAGCCCAAACTGTTGTCAGACCATCCCATACCGGTATGGGGGAGATCTGTACCGGTATGGGGTGCTACAGTGGCAAAAACCCGAGAGCAGCTTCCCTCGGTTTCGCAGCATCCGTACCGGTATGGGGGTGACCTGTATCGGAATGGGCCAAAAAAACTATCAAACCCGAGAGCTCTCCTCCTCTCGGGTGTGATGGCTATACCGGTACAGACACCAGGGCTGTACCAGTATGGGTCATAAGAACTGTCAAACCCGAGAGCTCTCCTCCTCTCGGGTCTGATGGCTATACCGCATGACACCGTGGTCATCAAGACGTGGGTCATAAGAATCGTCCAAACCCGAGAGCTCTCCTCCTCTGTCTCGATGATATCGGTACGCATACACCGTGTCAGACTTATGGGTCGTAAAATCGTCGAACCCGAGAGCTCTCCTCCTCTCGGGTCTGATGGCTACACCGTGGCTGTACCGGTATGGGTGCTCCAGACTTGTGTTTTTCGCGCTGTTTCGACTCTACTTCGCGCCGAACAACGCCAAAACCTTTTTAACTCTTTTAGATCCTCTTATAACCTTTCCAAGAGATTTGGAATGGCAATTGGAACATGTCCAACTATTTTATTCTCGCACTTTAGTCAATTTTGCAAAAGTCTGATCTTACTACCGAATTTTCGATACGCTACACTTGGGGCTTCCCCGTAACTCACAATTGGTATCAGAGCGGGATCTAGATATATTGTTATCTAATGGCCGAAGGCGGTAACATCAATCGACCACCGCTCTTCGACGGCACGAATTATGCCTATTAGAAAGTTCGCATGAGAGCTTTTCTAATTGCGATCGATGAGCGGGTATGGCAAGCGGTAGAAATCGGATGGAAACATCCTACCGAAGTGGTCGATGATGCTACCGTCCCGAAACCACGGACCAAGTGGACGAAAGATGAAAACGAGAGATCTTCGTTTAACGGCAAGGGCATAAACGCTTTATTCAATATCTTGTCGCAAACCGAATTTACTCGTGTTTCGGCTTGTAGTATCGCGAAGGAAATATGGGATACTCTACAAGTTACGCATGAAGGAACTAGCTTAGTAAAGGTCCAAAAATTACAAATGCTTACAAGCAAATTTGATTCGATTTCTATGGACGAAAACGAGACCTTTACCGAGTATTATACGCGTCTACAAGACGTCGTGAACACATGCGCTAACTTGGGAGAGAAATCCCCGGAGTCAAAAGTTGTTAGAAAAATTCTTCGAACCCTTCCGGAACGTTTTCGAGCAAAGGTTGCCGCGATCGAAACGGTTAAGCATCCGGACGAGATGAAAGTCGAAGAATTAGTAGGCGCGTTACAAACGTATGAGATGACTTTTCCTACTAATCAATCTTCTTCCAAGTCTTTTTCTAAAAGCACAGGGATTGCACTCAAATCAACAAAGGAAGAAGACGACGACACGGATTCCGACGGAAATATTACGCTTGCGGATTTTGAACATCAATTGGCGCTCCTCACGAAGAAATTCCGACGGAACTTCCGAAAGAACAATACTTCATCTTCGAAGCGAAAATTCTTTTCTAAACCTTCTTCTAATTCTAAATTGAAAGATAAAAAACTTGCAAAGTCTTCGAATGAAAAAGATGAATTTGAAGGGGAAATCCAATGCTTCAAGTGTAGAGGCTACGGCCATATCGCAACGGATTGCCCTTCAAAGAAGACGTATAAACAAAAAGCATTGCAAGCAAAGACTTGGGATGATTCAACTTCGAGTGATTCATCGCCAAGTGATGATGAAAAGGATAATATGGCTCTAATTACTAATTCCTCTTTGACGAATGTTGCTTGTTTATCTTCAATTGTTTCTAATTCTACTGTTTCTCTTTCTTCGCATGAATCTTCGAACGAGAATGGCGAAAGCGAGGAGGAGGCAAACGACGAGGATATTGCGGATGCATACAATCAACTTCTTGTTGAATCGCGAAAAATGGCTAAATTCAATAAGAAGTTGGAAAGTCGTTTGTTGGGGATTGAAGAAGATAACAACAATATGAGGATAATGAATGAAGCTCTTGAGGAGGAACGGGAATCAACTTTGAATATCAATTCGGTCCTCCAAAAGAAGCTAGAAGAAGCGGATTTAACGATCAAATCTTATTTGGATAAGATTGGATTTTTGGAGCAACAATTTAAGGAAACCTACACATCCAATCAAGTGTTAACCAAGCAAGTTCATCAACTCAAATCGGATCTTCAACAATTTTCCTCGGCTTCGAAAAAGTTGGATAACATGCTTGGGTTAGGTCAAACGAACAAGTTGGGCCTTGGATACGAAAGGACATATGTTGAGAAGGCTTCTACATCAACTTCGAAAGTCTCAACTACATTTAAAGAGAAGGTGTGTCACCGTTGCGGCGTCAAGGGACACATCAAAAAGAGTTGCCCGAACAAGACAACGGATAATCGATCGGCAACTAAATTGGTATTCACTACTCGACTTCCCCCATGGAATCAAAGGAAAAATCGAATTAGTCGAGTATCGCAACCAAACCAGAAGTCTAAGCCTCAACGTCAATATCAACCGAAGAACCAAGCATCGAAACAATCATCGGTTGAACAAAGGTTGAAAGAAGTCAAGCCTCACGTCGACGAGTCAAAGCAACGAAAAATTCGGCAAGTTTGGATCCGGAAAGGTGATATCTTTCCTCGCTCCTCGTCTTAATTTATTTTCAGTTATATAATGCTTTGATTGGTGCATATTTTATATTTTCATGCATTGCATTATATATTTAGAACGTTTTTCGGTACTTTAAACTCGTTTGTTTGAAAATCGTTTTTAAGGAAAGGTTTTCGGGGAGTTATTTTTGAATGAAAGTTTTTGAGAAAAGAGAGAGTTGAGAATTTTAAATTGGAGAGATTAAAGGTTTTTCAAAGAGAATTAACGGGTATTTTAAAGTTAATTCAAATTGAATTAGATTCATATTAATTATCGTTTTTACTCCACTTGTTATCATTTTGACGATAATTTAATATGTGATTTCTTTACACATAATTTCATCAAAATTTTGAAACTATTTTTAATCTCTTGATTTTTAAATTCATCTTGGTTGTGAATGATGAATATAATTGATGAATATTTTCTTAATTGACTAAAATTCGTCAAAATCTTTTTCAATTGTGAGATTGTCTAATTGAGAGGGAGTTTGATATATATTTTTTTTTTAAAAAAAGGAAGAAACTCCTATGTAAAAAGATGTGGAAAGAGTTACATCCGAAAGGAGTGTGAAAGAGCTACCACCCCGGTCATCCGGTACGTGTGTGAAGCTACCACATAAGAAATTTATTGATTAACCGAAAAGGTTGAAAAATGAATATTTTAGAAATTTTAGGTGATATAAGGTGTTAGCTTGAAAAAAAAGATGCTCAAAGAGCCACTCCCCGGTATTCTTAGTTAAATCTCTATTTTGAACAAATTGCGACAAATTGGTGTCAAATTTGACGAATTTTCAAAAAATTATTTTTCATCAACTTGCATCGTGATGTTTTCAAAAATGTTAGGTTTTCTTTAATATCAAATTTTTGATGATTTGATGTGTTCTGAAATCAAATAATATATTATTTTCATTATAATAATTTTTGAAGTAAAATCAGTAATTTTTATGAAATTAATTTATTTTTGGAGAATTTTTCGGAGAAAAAGGGTATTTTTTTCGAAATACTGTGTATCTGTACCGGTATAGATTCATCCCATACCGGTACAGAACACTGTAGCCACGCGATATAATACCGATAAAGATTCACTTTTCTCTCTCTACACTCATTCAAACCGTGTTTTTTCTCTCTCTAAAAATCTCCAGAGCACTTCTCTTGCAGATCTATTCGATTTCCCTCAAGATTAACAGGTATTATGCTCGGATTTAAAGATCGAACCCGATTTTTGCATATTTTTGAATATTCCGGAACAAGAGTTCGATCTTTGTTATTACTCGTTTTTTATGCGATTTTTTGTTGTAATTCACTATCTGAACTTATTATCTTCCATTTAGAACACTTAGAACTAGTTTAAATTCAATATTTTTCGCAGATCTATGTTCCAGGTTTCTATATTAATGGAATTTCGGGAAAATTGTTTGATCTCTATTTTTGTTCCTTTTTTATGCGATTTTTTGCTGAAAATCGGTTATTGGACATAAGATCTTGCATCTAAAACACTTAGAACATATTAAAATCCGTTATTTTTTACAGATTTACGTTCTAGGGTTCAATATTGGTGGAATTTCGGGATTTTTGAAAATGTTCCAAATCTGATGAAATTTTCTGCATTATTCAAGCTTGTTATTGCATTATTACTTATTCTGGAATTACTTGTGAATTTTTCACAATTTTTAGAGAATTTTTTCAAAAATGTGTTCATGTGAGGTTTTTCACGTGTAGGAAAATGGCTTTTTCACTGGTTCTTATACTTCTGGTGCTCATGGCTGCTGGAGGTCGTCGAGGACGTAGTAGAGGGAGTAGAGAGACTTCCAAACGGACTCGCCAAGCTGAGGAGTCGGAGGGATCGGACCCCGATTATCAGGACGAGGAGGCTGAAGAAGAAGAGGAAGAAGCTAAAGAGCCTGTTTCCCGTCCCGACAAGGGAAAAGGCATTGCTGGTGAGTCATCGCGAGAAGGTGGTGCTATCAGGGAGCGACGAGCCAAGAGGATTGCCAAGGTTCCTCCTGAGAGAGCTCGCATTTATTCTGCTCGATCGTGCATAGCTGAGCGACATGTCATCTTCCGGGACCATACTGAGCAGGTTCCCGAGTTTGGACGTCTTCTTTTGAGAGCCCCTATAGAGCCTGTTGGTAATGTAGGAGCTCGTACACCGTTCTGCGTGGAGCTCATTCGGGAGTTCTATATGAGAAGAGTCGTACTTGCTGAGGATGAAGAGACAGAGACCTATGTTTTTGAGACCTCAGTGCGTGGAAAGAGGATGACTGTCACTCCGCATGATATTGGAGACCTCTTGGGCATGGTTGTTGATGTATCAGGACTCCACTACACTGCCGGGCCGTTACAGTCTTCTACCGACTGGGATACAGTGATTGAAGCAACTTGCAAGCCAGGAGTTCGCACCGATCACTCAGTTGTTGAGTCGAAGGATTTACGCCCGGAGTATCACTTGCTGTCGTTGATCATGTGCTACAATGTTCAGCCTACGATTGGAACCAAGAGGATCCCGTGGGATCGACTTGTGTTGCTATATCTTCTTGGTCATCCTAAGCAGGCTCATGGATTGAACATGAACATTCCATTTCTTATCTGGCAAAGGATGGTCCACGTCATTCAGACTACATTACGATGCGAGTTACTACCGTTTCCGTTGATGATCATGCGCATTCTTCAAGCGAATGGAGTGGATACTACGTGTCAGAAGTACGATTATGGACTTGGGCCAATTGATGCAGTCACTTGGGCGAAATCTGTGAGCACATTGAAGACTTTTCAATGTACCAAGGACCTCCACCGCATGCCGCATCTAGCACAACCGCACCTTCTCCGCCTCCACCTGCACCGTCACGACGGCCAGAGCGTCTAGAGCGTGCTGGATCATCGAGCTCAGGGGGAGCAGCCACTTTGGACTCTCTTCATCATGATGTCACTATTCTCCATCATGAGGTCGGTTCATTGAAGAAAGGCTTCAAACGCCTTGAGAAGGGAATCAAGCGGATTTTGGAGAAGATGGGGTGCAGACACGACGACATCTTCCCCAGTCTACTGCTTATCAGCGATCGACCTCTCGACAGCCCTTCCTTCATCCACCGACGGATGCTCCAGTTGCTGGCGGTTCTGGCTCTCCTGCTGGAGGAGACGATGATGACGACGAGGCGACTGAGTGATTTCTACCTCGTCCTTTACTGCTTATCTTAGGATTATGTCTAGTTTCTTTATGCTTATTGCTTGATGTTTTTCTCTTTACTTTGTTTTCTTATGCATCTAGGTCTGTAACTATGATTTGACTACTCTCGGTTTAGTTGTTTTTCTCTCTGTTTCTGTTTCTTTTTGGCAATTTTTGACAAAAAAGGGGAGAATGTAGTACAGGTACAGAGGGAGAAGTTTTTTTTGGTGCATATACAAAGGGGGAGATGCATATACAAAGGGGGAGACATGATGAGATCAAAGAGGTAGAAGGAGAGAACAAAGAAAGTTGGAGTAAATAACAAAAAGAACAAAGGAGAAGTAAAAGTATTCTTGCATATTATACATACTTTGTTTTTGAAATCATTGTTTTTTTCAGGAAATCAAGACTTCAAGACTCCTAGTTGCGTCTAAGTCATAGAGTCTGTTTTAGGAGTTGTTGATGTATTTTTGAGTTTCAAATTGTATTTGGATTACACGCGAGAAGTTTGATGTTTTGGTGATGACATTGAACTTCGTTTTTCTTTTATGATGTAATTTTAGTGAGCTTTTATGTTTTGTCACGAAATTGCCAAAGGGGTCTACAGAAATTCCACCCGCGGAAATAACATGCCCTAGAAATGCGACTTCTCGGAGCCAAAAGTCACACTTCTTAAACTTAGCATATAGCTTCTCCTCCCGAAGGACTTGAAGCACGACTCTCAGATGCTCTGTATGTTCCTCGTCACTGCGAGAATAGATCAGTATGTCGTCTATGAAGACCACGACAAATCGATCCAAGAACTCTCTGAAGACACGGTTCATCAAATCCATGAATACTGCCAGGGCATTCGTGAGTCCAAATGGCATGACCGTGAATTCGTAGTGCCCATACCGCGTACGAAACGCAGTTTTCTGCACATCCTCCGGCTTGATCTTCAACTGGTGATAGCCGGATTGCAGGTCTATCTTCGAGTACACACACGACCCCTGCAACTGATCAAACAAGTCATCGATATGGGGAAGTGGGTACTTATTCTTGATCGTGACCTTGTTCAACTCTCTATAATCCATACAGAGTCGAAACGATCCATCTTTCTTCCGCACAAACAACACCGGGGCTCCCCACGGTGATACGCTTGGCCGGATAAATTGCTTGTCGAGAAGGTCTTATAGTTGACTCCTCAACTCCTTTAGTTCTGCCGGTGCCATTCTGTATGGAGCCTTTGAGATTGGCGCGGTACCGGGAATCAAGTCTATAACGAACTCGATCTCCCGATCCGGCGGTATTTCCGGCAACTCTACGGGAAACACATCTGGGAATTCCCGAACTACAGCTAGCTCCTCCAAGGTCGGAGTTACTCGGTCCACTTCTACAACGGTCGCCAAGTAGGCTGCGCAACCGCTGTTGACCAATTTCCTTGCTTTCGCCGCCGACACCGTCGCGACAAAGCACGAGCTCTGACATCCTTGATATGTGAACTCCGTTTGCCCTGGCTCATGGAATGTAATCACTTTGCTGTTACAGTCGATTGTTGCGTGATATTTCGTGAGCCAGTCTATGCCCAATATGACATCGTACTCTATAAGATTCATGAGCCCCAAAATCCTAATGGGCATTATCCAGTCACCCACTTGTACTGGACATGATGGACACTCCCTGTTGATGTCAAACGTCGACTCAGGGCCCTTAACTTGCCACCTATCACTCGCCTCTATGGGTATGTCATGCATGCGTGCGAATGATCTACTGATAAATGAATGAGTGGCTCCAGTGTCAAATATGGCCCTAGAGCGAATTCCATTAATCAAAACCATACCTGCCACAAGGCGATGCTCTTCCGCCTCAGCAGGCTCCTCGGCTTGTACCTGAGCGGCAAATACCCGGCCGCTCGGAGCTGATCGTGTCACCTCAGGTTGACGTGGCGTCATCGCATGTCCCGCCGACGCGGCTGCCGGTGGAACTCCATAATTTGCCGGTGCCGATGCGACCGATGGGGCAGGCGAAGCTCCTCCTCCCGGGCAATCGCGTACAAAATGCCCCGGTTGCCCGCATTGGTAGCACCTGCCCCTACTCTTCTCGCAACGCGACACCGGGTGGTCACCTCCACAAATGACGCACCGTCGTGCTCCACGGCCCTTGGATTGAGTCTGCGGATACTTCGGGGGCTTCTTGGAGCTCGATTGTTCCCCCGAGCCGCCGCCCTGGCGCTTCTTGCCCTTGTCCTTAGACTCGGCCAATGACTCGCGCTTCTCCCGAACGTGCGCGTCACCGTGCTCCGCCCAAAGCGCGCGGTCGAAGACTTCCGCGAAGGTCGTGAGCTTCAATATCTGCACGGCCTTATAAATCCCCGGCCGAAGTCCTCGCAAGAACCAATCGGCCCGGTCCCGCCATCTTTCACTACATCCGGTCGCAACCCAATGATATGGGAGAATTCTTGTTCATAATCCGCTACAGAGCGGTCCCCCTGCTCCAGCTTACGGAATTTCTCCTGGAGCTTTCGCTTCACTGTGTCGGGGAAGTGTTCGGCGAATAACGCCCTCTTGAACTCCTCCCAATCAATCGACGGAAGGTCGGAAGGTCGATCTCTCTTTACCCTCCTCCCCCAGACCTTCGCCGCCTTATCCATACAATGGGTGGCGAGGTACACCTTGTCCCTCTCCAAGGTGCTCAGGTCGTCGAAGTGGGTCTCCATTGAGTCAACCCACGACTCGACCACCTCGGGTTCCACCTTTCCGCCTTCGAAGATCGGCGGTTTGAGCTTGTTCAGCTTCATAAGAGCCGCCAATGCGCGCTCCTTCTCCACCTCCCCGATCGTTGCATCGGGTGTCGCCGAACCCGACGCCGCTTGAGGAACCATTTCCGGCGGTGGGCGTGTCGTCACCGGGACCGCCGGCATACCCGCACCCTCAGCCGCCTCAGGTTCACGGGCCGGGGGCACGGGTACATCACGGCCCTCAGTAGCCGCCGCCGCCGCCAACTGCTGCTCCATCATCTTCTGGAGCCGCTCGAACTGTCCAGCTAGGGCAGTCATCTGCGCCCTTAGCTGCTGCACTTCACTCGGCCCTGCCTGCTCGGGGGCCGCCGCCGGCTCCGTCACCTCGGGAGGCGGTGCTGGAGTAGTACCATTCTTGGGTCGTCCTCTAGGTGCCATAGCTCCTGAAAACGCAACACTTTGGTTAATTACTTAACCAATATCTCGTCTTAAGTTCGATACTTAACAAATAAACCTTGAAATCGGGCGGAAGCACACAAGTGTACTCGTTCCCGACTCTCGGCATCATGTTGTCGGCCGCCAACACAACCACCTCGAGACAAGAACTCGCACCACTTGAATCTGTCCCTAGCGACTACTAGAGACATATCAACCCTTCGACCCAATCGAATTAACTTCCGCCACCCGGCATAGGTTCACATTCCACTCACGCACCTATTAGCCTTAGGGTTTCCCATCCTAGGGTCTCCTCGGTCATCCTAGACTCTCTCTTACTTGCTCTTGTTGCTCTGATACCACAAGGTGTCACGCCCCCGCCCCGAAAACCGCTACCTATTTGGTCCGGTTCGGGCGCGCCGAGCGGACGCCGGACGGACAGCACCTCCCCTGCCCGCCCAAGGCTCAACAACAGATCGTGTACAAGAATTTACCCAGGAATACTAAATTCTAAACATACACAATCAACGGGGCACAAACAGTGCCAACAACTAGAGCAAGTAATCCACAAGTAATACACAAGTGAAATAAAGAGAGAATACAACTAGCTATTACATCACATATACTTTGATTTACATTTACATCCCAAAATGATTACATGTTCATTTACTCAAAATACATAGCTCTCCAAAAATATAGCATCTAGATACAATGTTACTCTAATGTAGAAAGGAAGCTACTATACTACCAGGTCCTCACTGGACGGGGGCGATGCCCTTGCCGCGGTCCTCGCCCGACGAACCTGCACCTAGCACTCGAAAAGTAGTGGGGTGAGAACTAACTTCCTTAGTTCCCAGTGGGCTCGGCCACCGACTCCACCGATCTCCCCACTAGGTCCAAGTGGGCACAAGTAACAACAACTAGATATAGATAGATATCTGAAAGCTGTAAGTGCATAATAGGAAATCTATGCTACTATGCCCATAATCTTGTGAAACGAATGCATGCATCATATAGTAAGGTTTACTAACATGCTAACAAGTTCTCACTATGTTCAATAGCCGATTGCTCAATGACATTGCTATTTATCCATTTACCCAATCTGTGGCAATACCCTTGGGTTTGCCTACGCCTCACATATAAATCCCTTTTTGGGGAGGAGGCTCACGTACTCTCCAACCCGGGATTGTCTGTGGACCTCCACGTGGTCCCGATCATGCGACACTCCGGAGTACTCGACGACACCGATGGCTATACCACCACTAATACAGACCGTGAGCTTGATCTATCCTCTCCACCTGAGGATACCCTACCGACTAGGGCCAACAGTTCTCTCGGAACTCCACTATTCCGACCAACAGTAACATGTACTTAGCTTTACTAAGATCTATGTTCACGAGCCATTTCTCTTGGGATTTCACCTATCCCTATGTCCAAAGACCTTTAGTGTCAAATACACTATGTTGATGCCACTCGTCATGTTCTTTACATTAGATGCCACTCGATCTATGTGACTAGATAACCCTTGAGTCCATCTCTTTCTTAGCACTATAGAATCCAATGTCCAGACCCAATCCTCACCTATCCATTCACCTAGCATTCCAAGTACACTAGGTTATCACTAGAAAGCATAAGGAGTAGCCTAAACATGCAATTCTACTATGCTACATGCAAGAGATGAAAATTATGCAATTCTAAGACATAGAAAGGAGTTCGAAGTATTCGAGTGTCACCCCCCACCTTTTGGGAAGCTTCACGAAGCTACGACGTCCGACTCGTAGTCTCCAAACACCGCTTTGGCTTCTTTGGGCCCAACTGCAGCTCCAAGCCCTTGTTTGGCTCGGATCACTCAAACCGTTCGTCGGATCGACGAACCGTCACTTCCCACGCGTTCGTGGACCTAACAACATGTTAGAAATGAGGTTAAAAGAGATCAAAACCTCTTATTTTGAAAAGCCCCAATTTGAGCCCTAGAAATTGCCCCTAGCAAAATCTCGCGTTAGAGCCCAAATTACTTGTGCAAATAATCTCTTAGGAAGCCTAGGGTTCCATAAAAATTATCCCTAGAGGATTTAAAACACTCTAGGAGAAGTTACCATGAAAACCCTCAATTTGGAACCCTAGGTTTGCACACTACTTAGCCCATTTGATCAAAGCCCTAGAACTTCGGGTTGATCTCTTTAAAAGCTTGCTAGGGTCCTATTTGGCCCATTTCTAAGCAACAAAACCCAAAAACCCTAAGTTCTACAAGCTAGGGTTCAAGAGAGCTCACCTCTAGGTAGCTCCAAGGACAAGGAGAAGATGGGGAAGATGATGGAGAGCTCCTTCTCTAGCTTCTTCTCCTTCTTCTCCTTCCTTTTCTCCTTCTTTCTTTTCTTCTCTTCTTTTTCTTCTTCTCTTGCTTCTAGAGAGAGAGAGGGAGAGTTGAGTGTGTGTGTGTGTGAGGGAATGAGGGTGTGAGAGAGGAAATGCCCTCTATAACCCTTCATTTGTAACAAGATGCCAAAAGCCCCCTCAACAATTCAAACTGCACCAAACTGGGCCTTTTTCGGGCTCAGGGACCGGTCTCCCTAGTCAAGGACCGGTCCCAGAGAGCCTTGCTTCACTCTGCGCAGCTAGGGACCGGTCTCCCCCTTAAGAGACCGGTCCCAGAGAGCCTGCTCTCGCGGGACAGCCTTCAGGGACCGGTCTCCCTTTTCAGGGACCGGTCCCCTCAGGGACCTTCAGCCCACTTCAAGGACTTAGCCAAAATTTTCAGTTTTTCGTCGTTTCTTCTCCGTTTTCGCTCGTTTGACGTCCGATTCGTTTCAAATCGAACCGAGACTTTCCAAACATGTTTTCGAGCACGTTTTCACCATCTTTTCATCCATGCTAATGCCGGATTTAGCTCATGACCCAACATAGCTTTTCGGTCTCTATTTTTGCACCTAAGCGCACCAAAACGCCCGAATGCTTCCGAGCCTCATCGGGAGCAACTCCGGTGCACTTTTTGCCTTCGGATCAACTTCGAACTTTTCGAAGTCCATCCACTCAACAATCAGTCGATTCTAAACGTGGTGCAACTCTCGGATTTCGAGAATTCACATCTTTACATTTGTAGTTTTCGAAAAGTGAAAAATCAGCAAAAATACAAAGTTATACCGGTATAAAATTGGTTCTGTACCGGTACAAGAAAAGTTGCTATACCGGTATAGCCATCAATCTGTTACCGGTAATGGCCCTTCGCAGAAAAATCTTCCGTCATTACATTACCGGTAATGCCCTAAGTTTTGTACCGGTACAAGGTGTAAAAAATCTGATTTTTCTCTAATCCGAATCTAATTGATTCTAAAGTCTATAAATAGGTTCTTAGGGTTCTCTAACACCGTGTGCTTCATTAATATACATGTTTGAGAAACCCTAGAGGCTAGGATTCTATCTAAAACCTATTTTCTACATCATAGCCTCTTTTAGGTCAAATCGAGACATAGTAATTTCTTCTCTATATGTCGATTTGATCTACGTTTCGCTTGGAGTTTTCTTCATCGGTTTTCTACGATACTCCTAAGCGAAGGATCACCATACTCATGATATTGTTCATGGTCGGTGTCGTGGATTCGGCGTGATAGAGACTTCGTGGATTCGAAGTGGTGAAGGCTTCGTGGACTCGAAGTTGTTTCGTTTCGTGGATTCGAAACGTGGGCGTGGCGTTCGTGGACTCGGACGTGAGGGCGTGGACAACCCGAAGGAGGATTGCGCGGAGATCCATAAGAGAGTTAGAGAGGTCGAGTCCGTGGAGTTCGGTATCACCTTGTAATTTTTTCTCTTATTGATTGTTTATTCGCGTGTTGGTCCCGTGGGTTTTTTACTCCGAGTTTGGAGTTTTCCCACGTAAATCTCGGTGTGCTTTTTATTTTCCGCATTTATTTTTTAAAGCATCGAGAATTTGTGGTTTTTGGCCGATACACCTATTCACCCCCCTCTAGGTGTTGTTTGATACAATCTAGATAGATCCTTGGGGCTTCCCCGTAACTCACAGAATGTCAATGTCATGCATTTGTTCAAATGACCTATTGATGAATGAATGCGTGGTACCTGTATCAAACATAGCCCTGGAGCGAACTCCGTTAATTAGAACCATACTTGCCACCACATTGTGTTCCTTGGCCTCGGCAGGTTCCTCGACTTGCGCGGCGAATACCCGCCCCTTAGAGCGGATCGTGCCGCCTTAGGTTGGCGTGGCACCAAAGCACGTCTAGCAAATGCAGCAGCAGGGGGAACTCCACCATAATGTCCTGGAGTCGGCGGAGCCGACGCGACAGATGGGGCGGGCGAGGCTCTCGCCGGACAGTCACGGCTTATGTGCCCCTCACGTCCGCAGTTGAAGCACTTTCCTTGGCACTGCCCATATTGCGTCGCTCAGTGAATCCCACCGCAGATGACACATCGCTGTGAGCCACGATTCCACGGCTGCGATCCCGGATACTTCGGGGGCTTCGTAGAACTTGATTGACCCCTCGAACCAATGCCTGGTCGCTTCTTTCCCTTGTCCTTCTCCGACACCTCGCGCTTCTCACGGACGTGAGCGTTGCCATGCTCCGCCCTCAATGCTCTGTTGAGCACCTCCGCATAGGTGGTAAGCTTCAATATATGCACCGCCCGGTAGATATCCGGCCGGAGTCCTCGAAAGAACCAATCTGCCCGGTTTCTATTGTCACACACTACGTCGGGGACGCAGTCGATGATATGCGAGAACTCCCGCTCATACTCCCCGACCGTGCGGTTTCCTTGCTCTAGCTTCCGGAACTGCTCCTGAAGCTTCTTCTTCTCGCTATCGGGGAAATAGGTAGTGTAAACCAAACTCCGAAACTCTTACCACGATAACAGTGGAAGGTCGGGAGACCTATCCCGCTTGATTCTTTTCTACCACACCTTCGCCGTTCGCGTTAGACATCGAGTGGCGAGGTGCACCTTGTCCCCCTCCAAGGTGTAAAGATCTTCGAACAGAGTCTCCATCGAGTCGATCCATGACTCGCCCATCCACGGTTCGACCTTTTCCCCGTCGAACATCGGCGCATCAAACTTCATGAACATCACCAGAGCCGCAATTGCACGCTCCATCTTTGCCTCCAATGCCGCACCGGCGGGATTTGTAGTCCCCGAACTGGTGGCTACCATCGCTGGCACGGTCCTCGCCGCAATCGGCACGGCCGTCGTGGCCACACCCTCCGTCACGACGGGCGTAACCGCCGAAGGCACGGGCCGCTTGGTCTCTGCCTGAGCCGACGCCTGCTGCGCCACCAACTCCTGCAGCTTTGCTATTTGATCCTCCTGGCGCTTCATCGCGCCGACCATCGTAGCAATCTACGCGCGTAACTACTGCACTTCGCTTGATCTAAACTGCTCGGGCACCTCGGGAGGTGGTGCAGGAGTGGATCGTGTCCGCGGGCGTCCTCTAGGTGCCAAAGTTCCTGAAACGCAACAATTCGGTTAATTACCTTAACCCGAAAGCCTTTACGCAATTACTAAACCAATAGCTCGATATTGTAATTAGGCGGAAGCACCCGAGTGTACTTGTCCTAAACTCTTAGCATCGTGTTGTCGGCCGCCAACACAATCACCTCGAGTCAAGAACTAATAGCACTTGAATCCGTCTCTATTCACCACTAGAGACACGCTATCACAACTTCGACCCAATCGAATTACCCTCCGCCACCGCATAGGTTCACGTCTCACTTACGCACCTAAGACCTTAAGGTTTACCATCCTAGGGTCTCCTAGGTCAATCCTAGACTTTCTCTTTACTTACTCTTAGCTTGCTCTGATACCACTTTTATATCTCTGATACCACTTTTATATCTGTCACGTCCCGAAACCGCTACCAATTTGGTCTGGTTCGGGCGCGTCGAACAGACGCCGAACGGACGGCACCTCCTCCGTCCGCCCAAGGCTCAACCACGAAATCATGTACAAAAGTTGGCCAGAAAATACTCAATACATACATGATTTAACTAAAGCGCCACTAGCGGCCAAACAAGTAAGAGCAAGACACAAGTAATATACAAGTGATATAAAGAGAGAAAGTTCTAGCTATTATAATAATCATTCAACTGTTTACATCATTTGATTATAGTTATATCTCCCAAAATGAACACATGTTCATCTTCTAAATATATGAGTAGCTCTCCGAATCCTCTCCAAAATGAAACCTCACCTAAGTACACGAGGGTACCCTAATGCAAATAGGAAAACTGCTATGTACTAGGGCGCTATGCCCTTGCCGCGATACTCGCCCGGCGCGCTCGTACTCGGCCCTGTAAATAAAATAGGGTGAGAACTATCTTCCATAGTTCCTAGAGGGTTCGGCCGCCGACTCCATCGATCTCCCCACTAGGTCCAAGTAGGCACAAGTAGATAGATAGATAGCTATGAACTGAAATAAATCTGCGTATATAACGTGCATCCTACTAACATGCTACTGTGCCTCAATCTGATGAAATGAATGCAATCAACTATAAAGTAATACATCTACTGTCATGAAACTATGTTCAAAGATAATGCTATTCATTTCCTTACTCAATTACCCGGCTTGCCGGTGGGCTTGCCCTCGACTCACACCTCAAAATCCTTCTATATTGGGGGACTCGAACCACCCAAGGGACCGTCTGCGGACAACTACGTCTGTCCAATGTGTGACCACCTCCGGAGTGCACTAACGGATGGAGCGACCACCCCTCAAAGTAAACATATTGTGTGAGTACCAAATCCAATCCTCGTCAACTAAGGATACCCTACCAACTAGGGTTATCCATTTCTCGGCGACTCAATAATCCCAATGTCCATGTTTTAGTGTTTCACCTGCACTAAGTTCACATGCAACTTGTCATCTCGAGGGAAATCCACCTATTCCCTAAGTTCTTTACCTCAAGTGTTCTTTTACACTAGGTTTAATGCCACTCGTCATCTATGTTATCCTAGATGCTACTCGATAAGTTCTTGGACCCAACCATTATGTTCACACATGTTTAGCATTATAGGTCTCCAATGTCATAACCCAATTCGTATGTCTAATACCTCAAGTATTCTATCACAACGATACACTAGGGAAAACATACTAGAAAAGAAAATGCACATAATATTATCCTATAATTCATGACAACATGTTCAATATGCAAGTCATATGCTAGTAAGACATAGAAAGGAGTTCAGTTGCTTCGGGATGGACACCCCCCCACCTTTTGGTGATGTCACGAAGCTACGAGTCTGGTTTCGTGATTTTTAGAAGTTTATCCCGCGAGCTATGGCAATCTGTGCCAAAAACGTCGTTTTGTCAACATTTTGCGTACACTCGTCGGATCGCCGAACCGAGCGCACCAAAGCGTCTAAAACACCCTCAATTAGGTTTGTATAAGTTCAATTTGGATCAAAACCCTACTTGAGCAAAATCCCTCTTTAGATGCCCTAATATGTCATTTTGCAAAATGTCTAGGTTTGATCTCTGAATCAAGCAAATGCTAGCTTGTTGAACCTTTAATAACTCATCTACAGCTCCCTCTAGATCATCTAAATCATTTCTAGGGCACAAAACATAAACCCTAGAAATTCACCATGAGAGCATTTGAGCAAACATGGTTTTCATGTGTTCCATAACCTCTAGATGGTTTCTATACATGCAAGAAGACCAAATCCATCAGTTCTAGGGTATAAAACCAAACCCTAGATTCACCCTTGCAAGAAATCTCACCTTTGCCTCAATGTTTTCCAAGCATCTTCTTGTTGGAGAACTCCCAAGCCTCCAAAAGCCTCAAATCTTCCAAGCTCCTCCTCCAAATCCACCTCTTGGAGAGTTCTCTAGAGAGAGAAAATGAGAGAAATGAGAGGGAGGAGTGTGTTTGCTGTGGGAGAGAAGAAGAGAGTGTGTTTGGGTAATAACATGTTGTGACAATTACAGCTAGACCCCCCACTTCTTCTTATTTCGCAGCAGACCAACTCTGCTGCCAGAACCAATGTGTATCGGTACAGGCTCCCACTGTCACCGGTTCCACAACTTCACAGAGCTAAACCCGAGAGCAACCTCTCTCAGTTTGCCAGGTTTGTACCGGTACAAATCTAATTTGTACCGGTACACTTTTGCACAATGGCAAACCCGAGAGCAACTCCTCTCGGTTGCCAGACTTGTACCGGTACAAATCGGGTTTGTACTGGTACACTCTTGCGTAACCAGCAAACCCGAGAGCTCCCCCTCTCGGTTGTGATGGTTGTACCGGTACAACCATCATGTTGTACCGGTACACTTGCCGAAACTACAGTTTTAGCTATTTTTCGGCTTTCTTTCGCGCCGAGAAATGCTAAAACTCTTCTAACTCCTTTAGAACCCATCTTTGACTTTTCCAACACCTTTGGAACGTCAATTGGAGTATGTCCAACTATTCATCTCACCACACTTTGGTCATTTAGCCAAAAGTGGTTTATCGCTACGAGGATTCAATATCTTACAATTAGAACAACAAGAAATGCCATCAAACCGACGCAATATTATGACAGATAGATAGTAAGTATATGGAGTATTCATCAATATGGCAGTCACCATCTAATAATTCAAAATTTTTAAATCCTAGAGTTATATGTACTGTCACGCCCCGAGTCCGCTACCAATTTGATCTAGGTTCGGCACCGCCACAGCGAACGACAAAGATCTAACCAAGAGCAGACTGACCTCTTTCGTATGTGCGCCCAAGGCTCGCCAACCAAGTCATGTACAAGAATCTCTCAGAACATAATTCAATACATACATGACAAGAACGATGCACCTAAAGGTGCCAACAAGGTAAGAGCAAGATACAAGTAATCATACAAGTAAATAAAGAGATATAAGTCTATCTATTACACTATTCAACATTCATTTACATCAAGTTTACATTTGTAACTTCAAAATGAATATACATAGTCTTCTCCCAAAATGTACCCTGGAAAGCTCTAATGCATAGGCGGCTGCTATCAATTAGGGTGCGACGCCCTTACCGCGGTCCTCACCGGCTGCCCTCGAACTCGAACCTGTAATAGAGTGGGGTGAGAACTATCTTTCATAGTTCCCAGTGGGCTCGGCCGCCGACTCCGCCGATCTCCCCACTAGGACTAAGCAGGCATAAACAGATAGATAGATAGATAGATAGATATCTTAAAGCTGTAAATGATGCATAATAAAGGAATCTCAATGCTCTACTATGCCTGTAACAACAAGAGTATAAATATAGCCATGAAATCACTAACATGCTACTATGTTTCTATCAAAGGTATATGCCACTCTATTATGCCCAATATGCACCTTGTGCCCAATTCAAATAACTCCTTTGAGTTTATTACCCAATCCTTGGCTGGCCCGTAGGCGCGCCCTCGACTCACATCTCAAACTCGTCTATGAAGGGGGACTCGAACCACCCGAGCCCACATAGGCTATCTTTTGGGACACCACATAGGCTATCCTAATCGTATAACGTGCCAAGACTCCGGAGCTCGCACTACCTGTGTGGAGTGACCACCACGAGCGCTGAACAGACTGTGTGAGTATGATCTCATCCTCCACTATGGGGGTATCCTGTCACTAGGACTATCATGCACAAGTGTTGTCTAACACTACATTTCAGTGCCATTCATCAAGTTTGTACTTGGTTCTCATGCCACTAGTGTTCTCTACACTAAGTTGTAATGCCACTCGTCAAGTTGTCTACTTGGTTTACATGCCACTCGTCTGTGAGTTACGGGGAAGCCCCAAGGATCTATCTAGATTGTATCAAACAACACCTAGAGGGGGGTGAATAGGTGTAAAGGCCAAAAACCACAAATCTCGATGCTTTAAAAAGTAAATGCGGAAAATAAAAAGCACACCGAGATTTACGTGGGAAAACTCCAAACTCGGAGTAAAAAACCCACGGGACCAACACGCGAATAAACAATCAATAAGAGAAAAAATTACAAGGTGATACCGAACTCCACGGACTCGACCTCTCTAACTCTCCTATGGATCTCCGCGCAATCCTCCTTCGGGTTGTCCACGCCCTCACGTTCGAGTCCACGAACGCCACCACTCCGAATCCACGAAGCTTCTATCACGCCGAATCCACGACGCCACTCGAATCCACGAGCCAACGATCCGAATCCACGAACCGCCTTCAATGTGCCGAATCCACGACGCTTCACGATTGTATCATGAATATGGTGATCCTTCGCTTAGGAGTATCGTAGAAAACCGAAGAAGAAGACTCCAAGCGAAGCGTAGATCAAATCGACATATAATTGAGAAATTATGATATCTCGATTTGATCTAGAATAGGCTATTTTGTAGAAAATAGGTTTTAGATGAATTCCTAGCCTCTAGGGTTTCTCAAACATGTATCTTCATGTTGTGCATCGAATTAGAGAACCCCAAGACCTTATTTATAGGTTTAGAAAACATAGAGATAGATTAGGATTCGAAAACATGTTTTTAAAACCTATTAGAAGACTTAGAGATAAATTAGGATTTGAAAATATATTCTTAAACCAATTAGAAGACTTAGAAATTGACTAGGATTGTAAAAATCTGATTTTTAAAAGATTTCACGCAACCAATGTCCGGTCTTCATAGTGATGTACGGTCTTCAATGTCCGTTCTTGAGTGGCTCGACCGGTCCACTGTGTCGTCAATTTTTTCGCAGCCTACTGAGACCGGTCATCGCCACAATGTCCGGTCTTGACTTGCGTAATGCACAGTCAAGCCTGTGGCATCCGGACAAGACTCCATTGTCCGGTCTTGGTTCTTAGAAAAACTTAGCTTTAAAAATTTATCAGTTTAAAAGTAATCCAAGTCTTCTAATGCCTCTTTACTTTGTTTAGATCACCATATTATGATTTAAAATCTTACCTTAGCATCGTGATCCAACTTCGTCGCTTTCTTCGAAGTCTAGGATTCTTCAATCTTCTTCGATCCGCTCCAATCCTTCAAGACTCCGACTCAAAACACAAGTCACGAAACTTGCCAACACAAAATCGGTAACAATCTCCCCCTTTGGCAATTTCGTGACAAAACACAAAAACTAAAAATACATCATAAAGACAAACGAAGTTCAATGTCATCACTAAAACATCAAACTTCTCGCGTGTAATCCAAATACAATTTTAAAACTAAAAATACACTAAAAACTCCTAAAACAAACTCTATGACTTAGACACAAGGAGTCTTGAAGACTTCATTGATCTGCAAAAAAAATTTTTACTTTCTCCACGAACAAAGTTAGTAGAAAGAAAAAAATATCATTAAAAATCTCTACCCCTTTGTTCATGCATCTTATCATATAAAAATCTCTACCCCTTTGATCTTCTATTCAAGTTTTTCTTTTCTTCTTTTGTCAAAAATTGCCAAAAGAGAGTGCAAAAATAGAGAGAGCACCAATAATATTTGTGCATGAACACGATATAAAGATTAAAACAAAATCCTCCAAAATCAAAAGAATTTCATAAAAATTAATGATTTTACTCCAAAAATCATTATGATGAAAATAAATTATTATTTGATTTCAAAAGACATCAAATCATCAAAATTTGATATTAAAGAAAATCTAATATTTTTAAAACATCACGACGCAAATAGATGAAAAATAATTTCTAAAAATTTAGCAAAATTGACACCAATTTGTCGCAACCCGTTCAAAATAGAGATTTAGCTAATAAACACCGGGGGTGGCTCTTTGAGCATCTTTTTCAATCTACCACCTTATAACGCCAAAAATTCTAAAATATTCACATATATTTTTCTCAACCATTTCGGTTTTTCATATAATTACCCATGTGGTAGCTTCACACACGTACCGGACGACCGGGGTGGTAGCTCTTTCCTACATGTGGTGGTAGTTTTCACACTCCTTTCGGATGTAACTCTTTCCACATCTTTATAATCATAGGAGTTTTCTCCTTTTTTTATAATATTCAAACTCCCCCTAAACTAGACAATCTCACATTTGAAAATAATTTTGACGAATTTTAGTCAATTAAGAAAATATCCATCAATTATATTCAACATTCACAACCAAGATGAATTTAAAAATCAGGAGATTAAAAATAATTTCAAAATTTTGATGAATGTATGTATAAAGAAATCACATATTAAGTTATCGTCAAAATACCAATAAGTGGAGTAAAAACGACAATTAATATGAATTTAATTTGATTTGAAATGTCTTTGAATACCGGTTAATGCACTTTGAAAAACCTTTGATCTCTCCCTCTTTGAAATCTCTCTCTCTCATTTGACATCTTTTTTTTTTTTACTTTTGAATCTCATCTCTCTCATCATGACGATTTTGAAACACATAGAATTTCAAGTACCAAAAATCCGTCTAAACATGTAATGCCATGAATAAAAGTATGAAATATGCACCAATCAAAGCATTACGAAAACAAATTAGAGAGAAAAGCATGGAAAGATATCACCTTTCCGAATCCAAACTTGTCGGATTTTCTGTTGCTTTGGCTTGTTGACGTGAGGCTTGATTTGCTTTGATTTTTGATCAACCGTTGATGGTTGCGATGGTTGAAACTTCGGTTGATATTGTCGTTGAGACTTAAAAACCCAAACCACTTGTGGCTTCGATTTAGAAATCCGGTTCGGTTGTGGTACTTGACTAACTTGATTTTTCCTTTGATTCCGTGGGGGAAGTCGAGTACTAGATAATACCAATTGAGATTTCCGAGTTGCCGATTGATTCTTCTTTGTCTTGTTCGGACAACTCCTTTTGATGTGTCCTTTGATGCCACATCTATGACACACCTTGTCTTTTAAATTTGTTGAGATTTTCGATGTCGACACTTGTACCTTCTCAACATATGTCCGTTCGTAGCCGAGACCAACCTTGTTCGTTTGACCCAAACCGAGCATGAGATCCAATTTCTTCGATCCGGAAGAAAATTGTTGAAGATCGCTTGTACCTTCTCAGAAGGAGCAGCAGCCGAGACTGAAGGTCCTACAACAACGGTAGAAGAAAAGGGGCGTGAGAACTACTGTAAAACATGTAGTCCTCAGTGGGTACCGCCCTAAACAACATCGGTCCACCCACTAAGTCAACAGGGTAAGCAAGAAAAGTAAAAGAAAGCTGGAAACACACAACAGCTAAATGCCACTATACTATCCTGCTCTAAAGCAACCCTCTGTAGAACAAGTAAAGACCGACCCAATCTTACGAGGGACTGTGATACACCCGTCCCGCATGTCGAAGAAACACTAACAACTACCCCAGGGGTAGCTAGTGGAGAGCGAGTCCAACCAGGACGTAGCGACACCAACGCAAAAGCACTAAGCCAGACTCCGGAGCGGCACTCGTGGGCGCGAACAAATCGAGTATGCAAGCGTATCTCTGTCGAGCTCAATCAGGCTCTCACATGCATAGTCAAGTAAACAGGGTCTAACCACCAATAGGTCACGTGCCCTTGGCACAATCTGTATCCAAACAGAAATCCGGGCCCACCACCGTCAACCCGCGACGGTCCCCGACAACACGAACAGTCTGAACTCTACAGTAACAAGGCTCGACATCCCCAGCACGAGCGTAGAAACAAGTTACACTATCCTGGGTATCCGTCGCACTTTCACGGCGACGATACAACACAGTACGGCTCCTAGAACTAAATCTGGTAGTGTATACATATGACGATCAAGTTGTGGTTTTCTCCTAAGTCAAGTCCAAGTCCAACATATAAGAAAATATTACTTGCTACTCATGCTCCAATTCAGATATTAAATCATACTATAATCCATGAATTGAGCTACTATTAATTAACGTTCAATGACTAAAGCATACATGTCGACTACAATGGACTTAGAAGCGAACCGAAGAAATCCCACCTCTCAAGCGACCTCTAACAGCGAATAGAGTATCCGAATCAGGGGATGATATCCAAGGCGTCCCGCTCAAGCCCGAGGTCCCACAACCGCGGAAGTAGCGTCACTTTAGAATTCCAATTTACGAAATCTGTCCGGAAAAACAGCAGCGAAGTAGAACTTAAATCCGACCAGGTTAACCTTGTCCAAATTCAGCGATTCAAGGCTCTGTGGATTCCTCTCGCAGTCTAGAATCCAGCACCCCAAGTTTCGCCACGATCCGTTACTCCCTCGTCGTTTACGAGCCAAAATATCGAAGGTCGCCGCTGGGAAAACTGCAATTCAGCACCTCAGAATCTGCTCGGCAAGCAGGAGCTCGGTAAGAATGGGGTTCGACAGGGCAAACCTTCTCCGAATTGGGCGATTAAGGATCCTCTGGATTCGTCTCGAAGTCCTTAATCCAACGACGCAAGTCTCGTCGCGATACGACGCTCCTACACCGAGAAAGAGCCAAAACGCCAACGGTCGACACTGGAATTAGCAGCAGCAGCAGTGAAGCTCGAAAATCGTAGAAGTTTAAAGTCATTGAGATGTTCTCGGCGAGCTACTCACCTCGACAACCTCCCTGGGGACAGCACCACGTCGGGGATGGCGAAGAACGGTTGTCGCACGGCCTCCTCGCAGCGTCACGACGTCGAAAACACTCTCGATCGGCTCCACGGCGCGTCATCGACGAAGCTCGCTCTCCTCTCGAGTCCCTCCACCACCTCCGGCCACAAGAGGAAGAAGAAGGAGACGCAGCAGCAGCAGCAGCAAAGGATGAAGAAGCTCCCCTCTCTCTCTCCTCTCTGCTTCAATATAGGCATGGGGTAAAGGGTGATGTGACCTAAGTGACCAAAAAGTCAAACTGGGCCATGCCTGCCACCTTGTACCTGTACAAAAGCCCCCTTGTACCGGTACAACAGGCAACCCGAGAGCCTTTCTGCGCAGGGCTATACCGATATGGCCCTGGTGGTTATACCGGTATAGCAATCAATCTTGTACCGGTACCCAGATTTGTACCGGTACAGCTCACTGAAAATCTGCTATTTTTCAGATCTTCAGGATACTCGCTGCTCCCGTGTTCCCGCGGGGCCCGTTTGGCGTCAATTTCGCGCCAACGCGACCCGGACTCGTCCCGACACTCACCAGAACTATCGACAAGTCTCGGCTGAAGTCCCAGATCACTACACTCAGTCTGGAAAATTTCGGGCTACGGGGACCGGTCTCTCCATGTGAAGACCGGTCCTCGGGAACAGTCTCCCGCAGGACAGCCCTCTGTCTGGAAATTACGCGTACGGGAACCGGTCTTCACCACAGAGACCGGTCCCTCCCTCTGAGACCGTTCCCCGAGAGCTTTCTCTCATGGGACGCGTACAGGAACCGGTCTCCATCCGGGAGACCGGACCTTCAGGGACCGGACCCTGTCCTCAAGACCGGTCCTTGAGAGCCAACTTTCACTGGCAGGGTTTTCTGCCAGCTACAACACGTACGGGAACCGGTCTCTGGTTGGAGACCGGTCCCTGAGAGCAAACTTGTGCGCAGAAGTTTTTCTGCCACAAAACCCACTTACGGGAACCGGTCTCCCTCACCAGAGACCGGTCCCCGAGAGCAGAATTTCTGCAATTTAGCATATTTCTCATTTTGCTCTCCGAGTCCCTCGCCAATGTACTCTTTGGGTTTCTAACGCCTTCGGCCTTTCCGAAGCGTACCCAATCGACAAGTAGTCGATTCCAGGTGAAGTTAAATTCTCGGATTTCGAGAATTCACTTCCTTACATGTACATAACATCAATAGCGGAGCTTATTGTCTAATATACATAGTTGTAGGTGGAGGATCAACAAAATCATCATCACTAGCATAGATAATATATATCCTAATCAGTCGGGGTTCATGCTGCACAATTCTCTTCCTTCGAAATAATAGTGTAATATACCGAATTTTAATTAAAAAGTGAATATAAATAAAAAATAGTATGGGATACTATTTTTATTGGATTTAGAGAAGTAAAGCATAAGTCGGAAATGACCTGTGCTGAAATCGGAATGAAAATAGAACATTTAGAATTTTCTGTGTGAAACCGAGCTGATAAATTAGCAGAAAATGCACAGTGTCAGAAAATTATAAAAACTGATGGATATGTCAGGATTGTTATTACGAGGCTAAATTTAAAGTTTCGTGCCATTCTGACATCCAGAAGATGAGAAATAAAATCCGAATGCTATCTGATAGTGATTACAGTTCGGTACAGCTTTCGGTGACCAAACGGGGTCGAAACTGAAGTATTTAAATTTCTTCTGTTAAGTTATGTAAAAACGAACATAACTGTCAAATTTGAGCTCAATCGGACATCCGGAAGGGCGGGCGAAAGTGTCAAAGCTTCAGCTGAAAGTTGAGATGAATAGTGTGAATAGTGTTTGGGAGTTGCTTATTAAAGAAGCAACTGCTTCTTCTCCCTCAACTTCACAGCACAACACACACACACGCACATGGTGAGGGGGGGAGAGAAACCCTTCTTTCTCTCTCTAAATATCTCTCTCATCTCTCTATATTTCTCGCCCAAACTCGCGGTGTTGGCGGAGAACGATCCTGTGAACGCGTTGGAGGTGACGGATCGAGCTCTCGTGCGCCCGTTTGTGCGGCGTGCCTTCGACCCGGCATTCACAATTGTGGTAAGTGTTTAGGGTTTGGTTTATATGCTCTAAGAATGGATTTATTGGAGCTCCTAGATGCTAATTAGAGGTTTATTGCTTAAATCAAGGATTAATTTAATGGTTTTTGCAATAGTAAACCTATAGGGTTTAGAAATGCGATTTTCGCTATTAGATGGGTTTGATCTAAATTGACCCACCGTAAACCTAATTGCTAGGTAACGAAACGCGTTGGCGAAGTCGGTTCGGCAATCCGTCGAACCGTTGTGAAGATATTAAAGAAACGGACGTTTAGGCTTCGTTTCCGCCTGGAGGGCCGAGGTGACGTCAAAAAATCGTTGAAATGGAATAGTAGGCTCGTGACAACAAACCGAAGACCTTTAATTTTCGGATCGCGAATCGGAGGTCGTTCGGTGGTCGCGCGTGAAATTGGGTCAAGCCGTGCGGCGTGCGCCGCGGGAGGCCGATTGCAAGTGACGACGAGCAATCGGAACGCTATACAAGGTGGGGGGTGCTATCCAAAACCGTTGAATTTCCTTCTATGTCTATGTTGCCTTTTCTTGAGCATATTGATATTGTTGCGTTCATGTATATAGGGTAGTATGGCTAATGATTATTGGTTGTGGTTCAATTATATGCAAGAACATATGAATTGATATAAATCCATGTGTACCATGTGAATACTGTGTGAAAGAACCCTATATGTGCGTGAATGTATGAAAGAGACTATGACAATAATAAATAAAGGTGACATTGACATTAGTGGATATGAATTATGTGGTATGCTAGATAAGGTAAAACCTTAAGAGCATTGTGAGATGCTGGATTCATAATGTTAGTAAACGTTATATGCATTGAGAAATGTTGAACTATAACATTAGTGGACAATGTGGCAAATGTGGCTCCGGACTTTGTGATATGTGATGCTAATGACATTATGATTAGTGACATTATGACAATTTATGCTAGATGAGGCAAAGACCTTAGAGCATTGTGGCAAGTGTGGCCTAGAGAGTGGCATTATGACCATTGTGGCATCAGGACCATTGAGATTCAGATATAGTGAGATGCATGATTAGGTAAGAAACCTATCATTGATATCGAGGCACAGAGACTTGATTGGCATTGAAAAGTGATCAATTAAACAAAGTTTAACCATAGTGGTATTAGTGACCAAGTTGGCACCAAGAACAAGAATGATCGAACAAAGCTTTAGTTTTGAGACATTGAGACAGTTTGGCTACCTCCTCAAAGTTGAGGATGGGATCATACTCACATGTATTGGTTCCGGCTTGAGGGCGGTAGCTCCCCCTCAAGCGGTGTACTCCGGAGTGTAGACACCACGGGGCAATACCCCGGCGAAGATCCCTCGGGTGGTTGTGCGTATGCCTCCCCCGGTAGATGGGAATTTGAATTGTGAGTTTTGGGGTGAACTAGGAGTACCCCAGGATGATTGGGTAAATGCCAAAAAGAATAAGAAAAAGAACAAGAAAAAGAACGAGAACAAGAAAAGGAACAAGAACAAGAACATGCATGCCTAATTATCATGTATTTGATTATCTATCTGTTGACTCAATTTCTTTGCAGGCATTGTATTAATATTGCATTAGTTGGTTTGATATCTATCTACCTTTCATTTACATATGCCTGAATAGACCTAGTGGGCAAGTCGGCGAGGTTGGCGGCCGAACCCACTGGGAGCTTCGTTGTAGTTCTCATCCCACTAACTATGCAGGTTCTAGCGCGAGCGGGGCGATCGTGGCTCGTGGCATGGTTATCGTGCTCTAGGTAGTGTGCTACCATTGTGTATAGAGACACCCTCTGTATGTTTCATCTATTATGTTGATAAATGAAAATGTAATAAAATCGTGTGAGAGATGAAAATGTATTAAGTTCATTTGAGAGATGAAATTGTAAAATGTAATGAATGAATGTAAAGAAATTGTATGAACTTTGTATCTGATTGGAAGTGATCAAGATACTATGTATGAATGTAATAGTTAGATTACTTTCACTTGTGTTGGTTGTTGCTTGCCTTCGTGCAAGCCATGTATATTGAAATATTATCCTGGGAAATGTTTATTTCTTTATACATGTACTCGTTGTTGTTGAGCCTTGGGCGGACAGGGGAGGCTCTGTCCGTTCGGCGTCTGTTGGCGTGCCCGAACCGACCAAATTGGCGGTCCCGGGGCGTGACAAATAGACTGTTCTTTGGAGGTGGATCAACAAAATCGTCGTCGCTGTCAATGCTATCAGAGATTGCACCTTTTGAAACCACATTCACTCGTAATTGATTTACACTTGTACGCAAGGCACCATTTCGACCCTTACTTCATAACTTGGAGTTCGATTTTCTGTACATGATTTCAAACGCGACCTACAATATTTAGGAACAATTACACAATGTTACACTATCACTCGACTCCACTAGTAGATTATAGTCCAAATCAGTAAAAACATAATAAAATAATTCACCATAATTAAAAATATTAATTTACTCAAAAATGCTACAAAATATTATAAAAATAAGTGAAGCAATGAGTTCAAATAAAGCAATGAGTTTTTTAATTAGTTCAAATAAAAAAATGCGTTCAAATTAAAGGAAAACATTACAATTTACTCACCGCCGCCTTCGTGTGGGGCGTATGCGCGGATGGGGTTGAGGATCACAGCTTTAGAACTCGAGCCAAAAATGGAGGAAGAGACCGTATCGATAGCCGCACGACACAGAGTTCGCTGAAGAATGTGCTAAGGATGAAGGAAGAGAAAAAGAGGAGGTAGAGATAGAGAAAAATAAGAGGGAGTGGGCAGAGGAAGCCTAGGAGTAAAAAGCGAAAATGGAAAAAGGTAGGGAAAAAAAAGGGGGAGTGAAGTTATCATCAATTTCTTTTTTTCCTAAATCGTATTAATGTGAGCCGTTGGATTCAAAGGTTGTAGGATGTACTTAGAACCCGATCCATCATTGTGTGAAGTGTAATTCACCAATCACATTATGTGACTGGTGAGCAAATACCCATCCAAGGATGGGTGGGTTGTAAGATGTACATTCTATGGTACACCCAAAAGGGTTGTACATCTTACAATCCCATCTATTTTTGGGTGAAGTGTAATTCACCAATCACATCATATGACTCGTGAGCAAATACCCACCCAAGGATGGGTGGATTGTAAGATGTACAACCATTAAATGTTGAATTTTATTATCAGTCCTCAAACTATAAGCAGCGTGGCATTTTGGTCCTTAGACCTTAATTTTGTTGTAATTTTTGACTTAAATTTCTAGATTCTTATAATCAATTCTCACGGTGCAATTTAGTTAATTAAATGGTGATATATTGTTAATGTGATAGTAAGATAACAATATTACGATTGATAATGTAGAAATAATTAAAACTCCACATTACTGCCATACAATTATACATATTACTCAACCGACAAAATTATACTATACGACTTAAACTAGAACTATACAGAAAATTCAAATAAGAAATTACTATAAATTAAAGTTTGAAGACATAGACCTCATGTGGCTTGTAGTTTGTGGACGAATGTGCAGTCTAGCCAAAACTATAAGGTTAACATGAGGTAGTAAATCAATCACAGTTAGGGATTGCTTTGGAAGTGAGGATTGGAATTGGACTACGATCCTGGGTGATGAGGCGACTGGTTTGCCTGGCCTAAGCCCATCTTTTTTGGAAATCAAAGAGAAGGTTAGCAGCTTTCACTTAGGACACAATTTGGACATGATAGGGTGGAGATGGGGGAGCAATGGAACATTCTCTGTCAAATCGATCTATAGAATGTTAAATGATGGAGGTATGAGAGACGGACGTGTTAACAAGATCTGGAGACTCCGCATACCACTCAAGGTCAAAGTGTTCTGTTGACTTGTTCTAAAGAAAAGAGCTCCTACAGCTGAGAACCTCGTAAAGAGAGGGTGGACTGGAGACACGACCTATATGTTGTGCAGAATACATGATGAGACAGTGGACCATTTATTCACTCAATGCATCTTCACTAAGTATCTTATTATAATGGGCCTCGAGGACATCCAGGCAGGGGAGTTGGGAGGTGATGTGAACGTAGTCTGGGATGGGTGGAGAGGGGGGAACGGTGGGCAAAACAAGAGTAAAGGACTAGCTGAATTAGCCGCATGCTGGTGGAGTATTTGGAAGGACAGGAACAACCTTATTTTTCGCGACATTCAGGTGGACCCTATTTTAGTGATGCATAGGCTCAAGCAGCAGATTACTTCTTGGAATGACCTTCTATGATCGATTGGTTTAGGAAGGACAGAATCAACTTCTTCTTCTTCTTCTTCTTTTTTTTTTTTTCCTTCACTTGCTGGTGACTCGAGGCCCTAGTTGCCTCACCCTTGTAGCCGAATTTACTCTTTCAATGAATGAAGCAGGTAACGTGCTACCTATTCTCAAAAAAAAAAATAAAGTTTTCCTTAAATACTTTACCAAAATGACCGTCCATATCTACCACCAGCCACATAAGCGAACGGCTCAGATGCTCCTATATGCTCTCTCTCATAGAAAATCTCGCTTTCTGCCGCCGCAATTCGCGAGTCTCGCAAGCCTCATCACAGTGCCATCCGTCGGCCGCCCCCCAGCCCCAAAATCCCAATCTCCGAACCCATCTCTCTTTCCTCTGCCTCGCATGTTAATATGTTATCCAAAGCTGAACCATAATAATTTTATAGTTTCCTACTAATTTTCAAATAATATTTATCCCCCTCAGGCCTCAGCCTTCCCCTCCCTCCCTTCTTTTCAAATCGATTGCTTTCCTGCGTAATACCCCGCTCAAAAACGCCACGCAATGGCCTTTCACGTCGCTTGCCCGATCACTTGGTCAGTTACCTACTACTTCCTCCTTTCTCTTCTCCTCCCCACTCCCACCGCCCCTCCCTGTGTGTGTGCGCGCGCGCGCGTTTATTTCTCTGATCGTTTCTGTTTCTGCAGTCGGCGCATCTGCGATTGTGAACTGGGCTTCCCGGGGGCCCTCCGGAGCGCGCGGGAGAGGATCGGGTTCTTAGAAGAGATCTCGTTGGTCGAGGAGTTCCTGCAGGACCCATGGATTCTCAGGAAGCCTGCCGGCCCGGCCACCGTTCAGGTCGCCGTCCCCAAGGTCGTGCCGCCGCCGCCGTCCCTTCAGGCCGACGATGGCGGCGGCGGCTGCGGCGGAAGAGGCGTCGGCAGTGATGGTGATGGTGGCGGCAGCGGCGGCGCTGGGGGTGGAGGCGGTGGAGGGGAGGAAAGCGCCTGGGCAGCATCCGTGCGGGCTCGGCGGGCCGAGCTGCAGCGGCAGGCGGCAGCAGCCTCGGTGGCCGCCGAGGATTACGTGCGGAGGTTGGAGGCTGGCGGCGCCCCCGCGGTAAGCCCTTCTCGTTCTTCTTGTTGCTTGGAGGTTGTTGGTTCAGGAGGAGGAGAAAACTGCTATCTTGAGATGATCACCAAGAGCACTTTAGCTCTTCTTGTTATCTCACCCTGTCTGTGTTCCTAGATGCTGAATTCATGCCTAATTAAGTTCATAATGAGCTTGTCAAGTTGAAGCTTCTTGATCTCTTTCCCTTCTTGGCCGCTTCCTTTTGTTTTGCGCTTCCTTTTGTTTCGCATGTCCGCTGTAGCCATCTAAAAATTCTTCTGGCGAGCTTTGTATTAGTATAAGAAAAGATTTCATACTGCTGAAGTTATCTGTAGATCTAGCAAGCATTTCGGACGCGGACTCATATAGAGACGTCTTAAAGAATTTACAGTTGTGAACAAGCATGCTGTTTTCTTGATTCTTTGACACATCATTGTTCCCTTGTGGGCAATTTCATGTCTTTCCCTGAGTGATCCCACGATTTAAGGCTTTTTCATTGTCGAATACAGACTAGAGTGCATCCATTGCCTGCGTGTTTCTATAAAAGTTTTTTGTATCTTCGGAAGACAGCTTCCAGCTTCAGAAGGAATTGTTACCCTATTTTTTTTAAATCAATTCTCTGCAATATATTTTCTAATGGTGCTACCCTGTTACTAATTATTTCTTGTTTCATTTTCTGTAATAACTCCTTCCATCCAAATGAACCAACGTTTTAGGCGTCCTCATAACTGGCACGGGCTCATGTTGTTCAGCAATCTAACTCCTTTCATCCAAATCAATGGATGTTTTAGGCGTCTTTACAACTAGCACTTACTCATGTTGATCAGCAGTCTAACTCCTTTCATCCAAATCAATTGAAATTTTAGGTGTCTTGACAACTGGCACATACTCATGTTGACCAGCAGTCAGTAATGTGCGCATCTCATGGTGCCACGTCAATATGCGGTTATGCCCTTAGTGCTGCTGATGCAGTAACTCGGTGCTTACACATTTGGCACAAGATTTTTTAATACTTTTTCTGGCAACGCTGCGGCCTAACAGTTCTTAAATGTGCTTTTATCAAAACATTTCTACTCTTTAAGTGTAATTGCTTGCTTGCTTCAAAGACTTTCATAGCAACAGTACAACATTATATTAAACAGAGGATTAAGATTTGGGTATACGGAATTCCTTGCAAATAATCTCTTTATTTGATTGTGTTCTTTATTGCAAAGCATGCATGATACCTATAGCTAAAACAAAAGTACCTATCCTTGTTTTTCACATCATCAAATTCATATTAATATTTTTAGAATGTGTGTGAATCAAGAGTTACAAATTGGGAATTTCAATTTTTGTCCAAACTGACCTTTCATTTTTTTGAATTCAGATTGTATAAATGCATAAATATTAGAGTAAGGAATTTAAAAAACATCTTTGAGTTTATTTCTGTTGGAAAATTTGTAAAGGGTGCTTTCGAACTGTTCACTATGCCAATGACATATTGAGACGGTACAGTTTGGTCAGTACAGTCGAAGTTGCCTGTGTTGACTTGCATTTAATTGTAGAAATCAAAATCTTTCTCTTGAGGGGAACAACTTCTGCGCATGTGTTTTTCTCCTACTCCAACTTGTTGATATGTAAAGATATGTTAAATCTGTTTTGGCTGTTGTTTGCCTTTACATGCCAGATATGAACAAATATTGTATGCCTGACCTCTTAAGGAAAACCATTTGATTGATTTATTTGAAACAATAAATGGTAGATTGTTAGCCCAAACAGTGTTTAAAAAAGCCCAAGGCGCATCTAGGCGCAAAGGGCTGTTGGAGCCTAGGCGCAAGGCGTAGGCGCGCGCCCAAAAGAGGTCAAGCACACACTTTCATAGAATTTTGAAATAAGTAAATAACCAAGAAGTGTCTTACTATACTTTATAATAATTATTAAGTAGAACTAAATATACTCTATAAAATCATATTATCACAATAAATATTCTATAATTACCCAAATAATCACGTTTCCAAAAGAAAAAAAATTAAGAAAAGAAAACAAGCCAAACAACATATATGATAATTTTGAAAAAGAAAAAACCATAGAAAAAGTAAAGAACAAATTACTTTTTTTTATCTCCAAATAAAGGCCAGCATAAAGGTAACTATTAATTCACAAACATATAGAAAATTTTGATGTGAAAAGCATATAATTATAAGCACAAGATCATAAAAAGTAATATGTATAAAAGTTTAAAGTTTCAAGCCAAAAATCATTAAAAAAACATCATGATCATGTAAAAGCAGTGATTAAAAAAGCGCGCCTTAATATAAAGGGAGAGGCGAGTTGAGTTGAAGAAGCAGAGAGGGATAGCCGGAACCAATTGGAGGTAATGGACAAGCGGGAGAGAGGATCAGTCCAAGCGGAGAGAGGGAGAGGGAGCGGATTCAACGAGAGGAGAGGGAGCGGACTCGGTGAAAGAGAGATGGAGCGGATAGATGTTTAGGGTTTAGAACTTTAGATTAGATTGGTTTTGGATTTATTTTACATGTTTTAAACCCATTAGACCAATAAATATAGGATCCAAACCCATTAAAGCATATATTTTTAGATCCAAATCCGGTAGGATCAAATATATATTAGGCGCGCCTTTCTTGCGCCTTGCCCTAGGCGCGCGCCTAGGCAGCCCAGGCGTGCGCCTAGGCAATGGCGCCCGCCTAGGGGCTGCCTAGGCGCGCGTAAGGCGCGCTTAAAATAGATTTGCAAGATCAAAATCTTTGCTATGACTGTATGTATAGGAAATTGACATCTGTAATCTTCATGGTTGTTTTGGTGAGCATAGGGAAAATGGTTAATGAAAATGTCCCTTTGCATTTACCTCCCACCGGAAACAATGCGCTAGTCTTCTACATCATCTTCTTCTAAATGCCACTTTTTTAATTGCAGTTGTTTAAACAAGAAGTTTGTCTACAACGGCTAAACTTCCTGTTTTACCTGCAAATGATATCTGTTGAGACATAGTGGAACTGCTGAAATATTGCTTAAATAGGATCCCCTAAAATGGAAATATCATTTATGACTAGTTAAGTACCCTTCGCTGACTAGTTAAGTACCCGCGCTTCGCGGCGGGCAGTAAAATTTGCACTAAAACACAGTAGTAAATGATAAATATATATATATATATATATATATATATATATATATATATATATATATATATATATATAGAGTAGAGCTACTATACTATTATGAGTATAGAGCCCTTACTACTCATAAGTTGTTTTCGATGTTGGGGTTTTCGAATCGGCGATCCACACCGTTAAACATGATCTAGAGTATTTGAAACTTCTAGAAAATAAATTTTGTACTTTTTCGAAATCATTATAAAGTCCATCAAGCGAGTATAAAATGAACGGTCAAAATCGAACGAAATCCTAAAAATGGTTGATCGAATCTTTCAATTTAAGATCGGAGCTATGGATCTTTCTACAGGTAGCGAATAGAATTCCCCATCTAAAATGCAACCTATTTCGATTCTTTTACCGTTAAACTAGAAAATATTCCATCTGCCATTAAAAATTGTCAATTTTGTGAGCTTTTGATCGTAGGGTAAATGATATCGAAAAATTATAAAATTTTATTTCTAGAAGTTTTAAATGCTCTAGATAACGTTTAACGGTGTGGATCGTCGATTCGGAAGCTCTATCATCAAAAACAACTTATGAGTACGAGTGCGATCCTACTCATAATAGTATAGTAGCGGACTCTATATATATATATATATATATATATATATATATATATATATATATATATATATATATATATATAAGATTTATACTAAAACACGGTAGTAAATGATAAACAATATATATATATATATATATATATATATATATATATGTCTACAGTATGTAATACTGAATATGATTAATAGTACTTCTTTAACAAAGGAAGAGAAAAGAGGTGAGAGAATACTAAGGAACATAAACAACTAATACATATATTTATAATATGTGTACAATTGTACACGTGTATCCACCTGTTGGTCAAGAATGATGCTCGCAGTAAAATCTTATTCCAATCAGTAGTAGTCCAACACAATTAATCTGCGAGTAAAGAACATTTAAATAAAATATTATTACCCAAGCAGTAATAAAAACACAGGAGAGCAAAAGAAAATAGCTTGCTATGTACCTATAGTCGATCAACAGAGCAGCAAGCTTCACAATGTTGAAAACAAATTTGCAGTCAAAAAAGAGAGTTAATAAATTTGATGAAGTTTGGTCATGAATAAAAAGAAGTAAAATTTATAAAGATGCAATAATAGGAGTAAAGGACTACCCAGCTTGTCTTGCAACTGGAGGTGAATAGCAGAGTATCCAGCAACTGGAGGTGAATAGTAGAATATAATCTTATTCCAAGTAGCAGAAGCCCAACACAGTTAATCTGCGAGTAAAGAACACTGAGTTAAAAATTGCATTGTCCAAGCAGGAATAAAAATACAGGAGAATAAAAGCAAGTAGCTTGCTATGTGCCTATAGTTGATCAGTAGAGCAGCAAGTCTGACGATGTCGGAAAAAAATCTGCAGAAAAGAGTAGAATTAATATCAGAATTAAAATGATTCACATGAGTTCCCTACTCAATTTGCCTGTCCTACTGAATCTGGAGGTGAACAGTAGAGTATCCGATATGAGTATGGCAAAATTAAATCAGCGGAAAAAAGATGAGAAAGTAAATAACTGAGAGTATAAAAAGTAGACAGAATTATTCCTGAAATGAAAGAAGAGGAAAAAATAGATGTGTATTTCATTTGGATTGTTGTTTCAGGTATCAAAGAAAGAAAGCCAAAGCGAAAATCGAAAAAACCCAAGAAAGTAGATACATATAGAAGGAAGAAAAACAACGGAATAAGAATACAACAAATTCATGCAATGCTCAGTTAAAAGGGCACGATAATTCCAGAAAACTATATATAGAACAAACAAAGAGCAACAACAATAATCATTTGCGGGATAGAAATCTATGTGAGGCTCAGCTTCATTCTTCCCCTAAAGTAAAGGGGTAAGATAAACACGGATTATTTTCACTCTTCCCCTAAAGTAAAGGAGCAAGATAAACACCGTGTGCATAGAAAATTTGAAATAATAGCCACAGGCTGCAACAAATGGCATAAGATCATTCGATGCCATGCCAAGCAAACGGATAAGATAAATCTAGATCAGTTTTATTCTTTCCGTAAAGTAAAGAGGCAAGCTGAATATTGTGTGTCTAGGAAATACGCAATAATAGGGGCAGGTTGCAACAAATACCATGAGTTCATTTGATGCCATGCCATTGCGACCAAATTCAGTAGGGAAGGCAACATACGGGGGAAAATCCAACAGCGCATATCATCATTGCCTCGCTTAAAGGTCCTCGAAAGCAACAGGGAAACATTTAAACGAAAAAAGAGAGAAAAAAAGCACCGATTGCCATGAGGCCATTCACTGCCGTGCCATTGCGGCCAAAGTTAGTAAAATTAGCAACATTCGTGCTATGAGGCCATTCGATGCCGTGCCATTGCAGCCAAAGTTAGTAAGAATAGGAACATCCGGGCGCAACCATTTCGGGAAAAATCCAATACAGAAAGAGCAAAGTAGAAAACCTCTACCAGCGAAAACAAATCACACAAAAAAAAATCGAGGAAGCCGAAGCATTTCCCTTTTTTTCAGAATTCGAAGTCCACGCAAAGCCCAACTGAAAAGAATTGCAAGGAAAGAAATCATCAGATCTGCGAAGGCGACAACGAAAAAAAAACCCAAAGAAACTGAAGGTATTTTTTTCAGAGCTCGAAATCCAAGCAAGACCCAGGTGAAAAGAATCTCAAGGCAAAGAAGCATCAAATCTGGAATTGCGAGGGCAACAGAAACCCTATGGAAAACCACCACTAGACATTGAAGCATCCGAGCACCAAGAATTTCAAACATATACACAGGTACTGTCACGCCCCGGGGTCGGCAGGACCTTCCCCAAAGCGTGCCCAGACCCGCCATATGCCAACACATATAAGGCGTCTAAATAAAAACAGCGGAATTAAAACAATAATAGGCTACAACTAAGAATATCAGAGCTACATACAGCTATCCCTATCAGCAAGTAGGATCAATAAACAGTTAGGAAGGAAAGAGAGTACTAAAACTGCTACTAGTAAAAAGTAAACACAACAGTGTAGCTCTAGGTACATAAGGGTAGTCTCTACCAAAATACAGGTACACACACTCATCCTCTCCAACTAAAACAAAGGAGAGATGAACCACCTAGCGAGACTCCCCGTCGCTAGCCGAAGCGACACCCTTGCCGCGATCCCTGGCCTCCCCCGCTGAAGGCGCTGAAACACTTCAGAAAATAGAGGGCGTGAGAACTATAAAAATATAGTTCCCAGTGGGCAATTACTGACCTGCACAGGTTGCACCACTAGGCCCAAAAGAAGAAATAGTACAGAAGTAAATAACTGTAAATAAAGCATAACGGTAAATAGAGCACAACTGTAAAGCTGAATAATTAACCCAAAGTAAATATGCTACATGCTTTATTAAACCCGAAATGCCCACTTTAAACAAGTACATTCTAATAAGCTCTCAAGTATACCATAATGGAAATGTTGTCCTATCAAGTATACTACCCATGTCCAATACTATACCACAGTATATCCGAGTATCCAACTACTAAGTCCTATCAAGTAGTGATGTCAATTTTCTATTATATGTCCTTGTTCAATTCTCTTTCTAGGATCTACACAAGTGTAGTCCGAACATGCGCCTAAGTACCGTGGTAGCCCAGCGTCCCGCAAGGAATGAGTGCATCCCAAACGGTCCGTGAGGCTTCTCACACGCACGCGCGAACGAATCGCAAAGGCTAACTCGGAGTCTTGGGAGCATGGGAGCGACCCTCGCAAGCATGTGCGAAGAGCACAAATGGCAACAAGCACTGTCCAAGTCTCAAATGTCCAAAACCTCATGTCACCCTCATGGCAAATGTCACTAGTAACCCTAAGGCCTAGTACAATAGTTCACATGACACTAGAATTTCTATGTCAAAGTTCGAATCCGAGCCTAATGCCGCTTGATGACATTAGCTCGCTAGTTCACAAACCGATGCCAAGTCTAATGTCGCTTAATTACATTAGCTTTTCTCCTATGTTATGCATAGTTCTCTGTTCTCAAACACATGTCAAACTAACTATAACAATTTAGTTCAAGTTCTCAAATAGAATGCTACCACCACTCAGCTCTCACAAGCATGCATCTCTACTATATAGAGGAAAATTGCACTATACATAACATATGTATCTTAAGCATTCTAAAATTCACAAATAATATATGAAACATGAAAACACATGATTTCCCGATTAACCGTAAGCATATAAGCTCCAATGAGAATTTCTCATTGTGCTAGGTGAGGCCAAACCCACCGTCGCTCCAAGCGTCGCTCCGAACCGCTAACGAAGCTTCGCTTCCTACTCCTAGTACCCTACAAAGTAAATCCTAGGAGTTACAACCTCTAAAGATGAACCCTGCGTTCAATCTTTAAACTTCTATACAAAGAATAAGGAAAAACTCACCTTAGTACAAGAATCCTTCTCGATCCTCAAATGGAGTGTAAATCCACTTCCAAAGCAACCTAAATCAAGGTTCTAAACCAATCAATTGGACTCTAAAAGCCCTAGGTTGCAAACCCCAAAATAAACCCTAATATGCCAAATCTAGGGTTTCGTCTATAAGGAAGCAACCAAACTCGAATCTAGGGAAGGAGATGAGTTGCTTACCTTCTAGGAGCTCCAAACAAGGCTCAAAACCCTCAAAGCTTGAAGATCTATCCTCCCTCAAGCTTCAAATCCAAGCTCCAAGCTTCACCCATGGTGGAAAATGCACCAAGAAGCAAAAAGGAGAAAAAGAGAAGATCAATCTCTTAAAAACAACCAACCAAAATCAAGAAATAGAGAGGGAAGGGTTTGAGAAGCTCCTACCTCTCTCTCTCTCTGGTCTCAGCACAAAAAGACCCTAAGGGGGCTGAGGGGTTACAAATAGAAGCAACAAAATGCTAACAAGCCCCTGCGATTTGAATTTTCGAAAAGCGCATCTTAGAGTACAAGCCAATTTTGTCTGGTACAAACCAACAGCTTGACCAAACCGAGGCTCGGTTAGCTCGATGTGCACTTCTATACGGTATAAATCTCGGTGCATGCGGTATAGCCATCAAGCTGTCTTAGGTATAGCAACAATTTTGTCGTACAAGAGCATAGAAATTCAACAGAGCAACCTAAAATCCAACTTTTTGGACTTTAGAGCTTGGAACCCATCCACTAACCTCGGTACTCGTGCCATAGGTCGGAACACAGTCAACGACCCTCCAGAAAATCTGGAAAAGCTCAGATCTCACATCCAACACTCGAACCTTGCTATTTGCAAAGTTCAGTGCGTCACAGGTACGCAACATCATAATATAAGAAGTAGGTAGAGGATCTTGCAGAGAGCCCGACCTCCTTTTCACAGGCAGCGACAAAAATAAGAGTAGTATAGATAACAGGTAAGAGTTGGAAGTTCAGAAGCAACTGGACATGGCACCTTACCTCTCAATGGTGTATATATATACATACCAGTACTAGAACAAAGCCAAGGAAGAGCGAGGAAAGGAGGAGAGCACGCCGGCGCCGAGCGGCGCATTGTCACGGCAACATTAATTGCAGAGATATGTGGTAGTTACAGGCGTACCATCTCCGGAGAAATGGGTCATTAAATGCCCCGATCTCCGGCAAGGCAGGGCGTACGACAGGGGAGGAAGCCCTAGCCGGCCGAGCGGCGGCATTAAATAGCCACATCTTTGGTGGTAGATACAGGCGTACGGGAGGGGAGGAATCCCTATCCGGCGAAGCGGCGGCATTAAATGGCCATATCTTTGGTAGATATAGGCGTACGATGGCGGGGTACGAGGGAGAGGAAGGAAGTTCCGGGGAGCCGGGAAGGGACGTTCTCGCGGCGGCTTTAAATGCGTCGGAGTACCAACCCTAGGCAAACCTAGGATTTGTTGAGAGAGGGAGAGGAATCCAGGGAAATCTGTAGAGGCGGCGCTGGAGTACCAACCCTAGGCGAACCTAGGGTTTGTTGAGAGGGGGAGAGGAATCCCGGGAAATCTGTAGAGGCGGCGAGAAAAGAAAAGGAGAGAGGGTTAGTGTCACGCCACGAGCCCGATCCTTTTGGCCGGTTCGAGCGTGTCAAACAGACGCCGTACGGACAAAGCCTCCCCTGTCCGCCCAAGGCTCAACATGTACAGATAGAGTATAAAATTTTACACATGCGGAAGCATACATAAACGGCTTGCACGAGGGCAAGCAATAGCCAATGTGAAAGTACTAAACTAGATATCATACAAGTACCATGATTTACTTTAAATCACATACATGCTTGCTACTTTGAATCATAATTCTTTACATACTTGACATCATTTCTTTTTACATCACATTTACTCCAAAATGAACCTTTAATATATTTAAAGTAGCAACTAGAATCATCAAATACAAAAGATGGTTAAAGAGGGAAATGCAACTATAACAAAAAGATAACTAGCACGGGCGGTCACTACCTAGGGTGCGATGCCCTTACCGCGATCCTCTGCCGGCTCGCTCTGTCACATCCCGCTACCGCCAATTTGGTCGGTTCGGGCCCGTACACAGACGCTGAACGGACAGCACCTCCCCTGTCCGCCCAAGGCTCAACAACCACGAGTACATGTATAAAGAAATGCCCAGGAAAAATTTCAATATACATGGCTTGCACGAGGGCAAGCAACACAAACACAAGTGAAAGTAAACTAACTAAACCATTCATACATTGTATCTTGATTACTTTAAACCAAATACAAAGCTTACATAATTATTACATTCATTCTTAAAATATATACATTGCCATCTCTCAAATGAATAATTTACATTTGCTTTCATCAACTATAAATAGATGAAATAAATAAGGTACAACTATACTCAATGGATGTCCACTATCTATGAAACGTTGTCCATACCATGATCCTCGATCACCCCGCACGAGCTAGAACCTGTATGGTTAGTGGTGTGAGAACTACTAAAAGTTTTCAGTGGGTTCGTGCCAGGCCTGTGACTCGCCGCTAGGTCTATTCAGGCATATGTAGATAAGAAAAGAGAGTAGATAGTAACCAACTATAACATGTAACTACTACAATGCCTGTACAAAGCTGAAAGAAACAGTAGATAATATCTGGAATTGATGCATGCATGCTTTTCATAATTATTACCCAATTAAACTGGTTAACCCTTTGGTTAACAATAACTCACCGACGAAATCCCAAGTATCGGGGAGACGCAAGCTACATCCCGACGGGACCGTCTACTGGGGGAGACGCTAGCTCCTAATCCAGTTAAGATGACTACTCCGGAGCTCATCGTTCAAGGAGGAGCGACCTCACTTGAACATAATACTGATGTGAGTATGATCTGATCCTCCTTTAGAGGTCCAACAACTGACAATGCCACAATTTAACTCTAACTAGCCCTTTATGCTAGTTTACAATTTCATTCTCAATGCTAACCAAATCTCTAGTCATGATGTCACCAAGTTTACTATTGTCATAGTCCACAGTAAAATTCATACATTCATAGGGTTCTATGTTCATATTCTATTGTCCACATGTTCTTTACATTGACAGAAATTCAATTGTTCAATAAATACTTGCATAACGACAATTCCCTATAATGCATGAATAAACTATAATTCACATATAGATATGCTCAACAAGATGACATAGACATAAAGAGGGATTCGAAGATTTCGGATAGCACCACCCACCTGTAGGGATGCCGAAAGGCTAAGCCCAACGTCTCGAAATATATAAGCGCCTAGCCCCGCGACTCAATGCCAAAATAGCTAGAAATATATAAGCGCCTAGCCTAGAATGAAGCGTTTCTTCACTAACGCGTCGTAGATCCGTCGGAATATCAATTTGAACTTCCGAGCACGTCAAACTTCCCTTCATAGAGGAATAAAAGGCATTAAACTTAAAGTCACATGTGCATCTTTACAAACTTTGCATTTGCCCCCAACTTGTATTTATAATGATAATAAATACATACATATAGCTTTCTATGAAATTCCCTAGGCAGTTTAGGGTTTTGGAAGCTAGACTAACTCATAACTAACCTCCATTAGGGTAGTAAACATCATCCCTAATCATTATGAGGTCATATTCCCTGCCACAATTTCATTTTAACCCAAGCCACAACTTACAAGTCAACTATACAACCTATAGTTTACGATAGGTCCATCTATAGCTTTTATAGGTTTATCTATGACCACTTCAGCCTTTAGAAGCTAATTGGTCCATCATTTAACTTCTCTACGCAGCAACAATGTCATTCTCAAGTAGATAGTAAAGTCACTTCATCTCAAACTTTATCCCCAACAACTACTCATTATACATATATATACATACATGCATATATATAGTATAGAGTTAATTTTTATATAGGGTTTAAGGCACTTATGGTCTTAGCACTTTAAAAACCTCTTGTTCAGCACTTCTTCACAGTGAGGGATGTTATTCTAACCAGGTTTAGGATTGATCCAACTCAGATTTTCATTCTAACCATTCATAGTATATATATATATGTATACATACACATACTTGTATGCTACCAGCATATACCTCTTTAAGCTTTCCATGGTTTCAAGAGCTCTAACATTAAACTCTGTAGTCCAATCCTCATTAGAACCTAAATATGCAACCTCTAAACCAGGAACAAGAATAATTTTCCATTAATTCCATCTATGGTTCCATTCCCAATCCGCAACTCACAACATCATATTCACAAAGCAAGTTTTAGGTTTCTAGGTTCGCTCTAAACCATACAAGCCTAACTTACTCCAATCTTTCTCTTAAGAAGCAAACAAATCAAATCCCATCTGAGAATAAGTTGTTTACCTCAGGTTCGAAGTATTCCAAGGCTGGGTTTCCACTTCGGTAGCTTCAACTAACCATAACTCCAAAATCTGCCACTTTCTCTGCCAAACTTCACCTAGGTTTTAGAGAGAGAAAGGGAGGGATATTTAGAGGCTAAAGAGGGCTGTGGAGTGGAGGCCAAGTCTTTAGACAAGTGCTAAATATCAGGGTTAAAGGGATAAGACTGAAAAAGTGCAGTTTAGCCCCCTAGAAATGCAAAAGTGCATTGCAGCCCGCAGTTTACAATTCAGTCCCTGCAGGTTTACAATTCAGTCCCTGCACTAAACAATAGCTGGCAGCAGCAGTTTTCAGCCCATTTTGCGCGTCTAGTTCACTCCGAGTCCACTCAAACACTTCCAAAACATACTAAACACTATGCCGAAGCTACCAATTAAGCTCGGAAGCAACCCCATTTCATTTTGGCATTATTTTGATCAATTTGATCACAATTAGCCGCGTAGCCGAAACTTCGACATATTACACATAGAGCTCGTTCTATAGGGTTCTTCATGATGTTTAGAATTTCAACACCTAGGAAATCCTTTGTTCCACTATTTTTAGGTTGAATTCAATAACCCTTTTTAAGAAAAACATAATCAGATTGCATACTTTACATTCCCAGCTGCCAACAATTACACATGCTACGTACATATAGTTCTTTTCATGATTTTCATGGCAACATAAACTCTAATAACCCAGAAACTAATTGCTGAAACCTTCCTAAGGTAAACACCATAAATGTTGACAAGGAAACAGCCCAAGCTTCATCACTAACCAACAGCCCACACCTATGTTATATACATAGCTCTCTCTAGGTCTCATGGCAGTATCAAGCTTTAGAAATCAAAAGATTCAAAGCCCAAGGTCCTCAAGGGATACTAAACACATCCTAACCAGAAATTATATCAATCTTAGCAAGAAGCTCAGCCAACCCACCTTAGGTTCCAAGCTCCATCAGGTTTCTTAATTCCAACAGGTTATTTTCTTTATTGCTCCTAAGCTTGTTCACATCAAAAACAGATATGGTAATCCAATCCTCAATACTTTAAAAGACCTCAAAACAAAGTGATATTAGGGGATTTACTTCCAATCTTGCTAAAGAACATACAAACCTCACCTCAGGTTTGTATTCCCCAAACCCTTACTTGCGTCAGCTTCTTTTCCACCAAGAACAACAACTCCAACTCCAAGCTGCCGCAAGCATCTACCCAGCTGGAGCTTCAACTCCACTTCATGCAGCTTAGAGAGAGAAAAGAAAAGAGATAAGGAGGAGGAGAAGAGAAGCTTCATGCAGCTTAGTGTGCTGGCCGTAGATAAGAGCAAACAATTGCTCTTAAATCCTCTACAAAAGTTGGAATTAATCCTTACATTTTGGTACCCCAATGCTAATACAATTTTCAGTTTAGCAGTTCAGAATCTAAACCTATCGCTGAAGCCTCCGTTTACGCTCAAATTTGACAGTCAGGCTCGATTAAAATCAATAAGGAGAAAAAATATCTTAACTTTCCAATTCGGACCATTTTTGGTCACCGAAAGCTCTACCGAACTGTAATCTCTAGCAGATAGCAGTCGGATTTTATTTTCCAGCTTTCGGGTGTCAGAATGAGACGAAAGTTTAAATCCAGCCTTCTAAAAATAATTCTGACATATTCTCCAATTTTTATAATTTTCTGACACTGTACATTTTCTGCTAAAATATCGGTCCCGTTTCTCACAGAAAATTCTAAATATTCTATTTTCGCTCCGATTAAAACACGAGTCATTCCAGACTTATGTTTTACTTCTCTAAATCCAGTAAAAATAGTATCTCACACTATTTTTATTTACACTTACTTTTATTTTAAAAATCCGGTATATTACACGCTCGGTCCCGGCTCTGTGGAAATAGTGGGGTGAGAACTACAACAAAGTTTCCAGTAGGTTCGGCAACCAACCACGCCGACTTTCTCACTATGTCTAATTCAGGCAATATAGAAGAAAGGTAAGTAAGGTAACCAACTAGCAAATGCAGCTATATGCCTGAAAGTAAACAACAGTATGCTTAATATCATGCTCATGATGGATGCTAGATCATAATTCCATAACCCAATCTTTTGGCTAACTTGTAGGCTTAGCCCTCACAAACTCAACCAACCAAATCCCTATTGTCGGGGAGGATCAACCACTACGACCCAACGGGACCGTCCTCTGGGGAGGATAAACCACTACGACCCAGTGATATCGACTCCGGAGCACATCGCCCGAGAGGGGAGCTACCACCCTCGAGCATGGACTATATGGTGAGTACGATCTACCCTTAACTTTAAGGATTACAAGTCAAATCCATTCCTTGACTTCAAGGAGACTAAGTTCATATGACCCTTAGTTCTAAGGTTACAATGTCATAATGACACTATTGTTCTCGTTCTTGTTTTTTGATGCCGCACTTGTTGTCTAAGTATTCTAGACTCGTCAATATCACTCTACAATTATGTCCAATGTCATATTAGTTCTCTAAGTACACTAGCAAGGTTTAAAGTGCCGTGGCACGGGCGTCTTGTTCTTTGTCTGGCACGATGCGGCACGGGCACGCTTGCGTCTTGACACGTGGCACGTGCGTCTTAAACAGATCACGCACGACCTCTGCACGTTTGTCACGGATTTAAATCGGTTTTTTATTCCAATAAACTCTTATAATATTATTTTGATAGATTTAAATAAATAATTATGAATATTTGCTATATATAGCTTCTTTGTACTAAATCAATTAACATATTTGTAAAGTTTTACGTATGTAAAGTATAATTATATACGATGTAGAATAGAAATTATTATAGGTTAGAATTTTTAAAATGCAAAGACATCCTTCTTTTTTTTTTTTGACCATATTACGGTCTTTTTTTTATAAAATACAAAAAAATAATTTTAAAAATAAATTTTCAAATAATTTTTTAAAATTATTTTTTTTCAAAAAATAGTAGATCTATCAATATAATTAAGAAATAAATTATATGATAAATAAATTAAATAAATTTAAGTATCAATTGATTTAATTTAGATTTTAATTTTATCGGTATTTTTAATCTTTTAGCACAAAAATAAAATTGTATATTTGATGTGGCTCAAATTTGTTTATAGAATCAAAAAGTTCGGACAAATCTTTTGTCGTATATTGATAAACAAAAAAAATTAAATTATAATTTTTTTGACTTACTTATAAGTAATTTTATATTTGTAATGTTTTTGTGAAGAGGCGTGTGGTATCTAGAATGTTTTGGATACCCCGAAAGAACAAAATAAAGAAAAAAAAAAAAACAAAAGTAAAAAAAAAGCAAAAAAAAAAAATTGCATAGTGCGGCGCGTGCTGTGTACGTGGCCTGTGCGTAGTGCCGCTGTCTCGTGCGACACGGCGCGCGTGCCGCGGCTTGCGGGGGTTCGAGACCCCTGCATGCCCGTCTGCGTAACGTGTGCAGTGTGCTTGCCCGTGCGCGTACGGCACGGGTGACGCTCGCTGCTGTACACTAGGTTCTCATTCTTTAACATGCATACATAGGGTTCTTGATTCTCAATTATCATAATTATATCTCATGCATTTGAACTCACAAATTGCAATAAAAACACATAATTAAACTTACTATGCAATATGCTCAATGTACATGTAATGCTTAAATATGACCCTTAGACATAAAGAGAAGTTCGATGTCCTTGATATGCACCACCCACCTCTAAATATTGTAGATGGGTTGCGGTTCGCGTCTCGTGGTTAACCGACACCTATCTTGCAACCTGCGCGTTAAACAGAGCCTAAATCAGGCCAAGTTTACATGGTAGCTCATAGATAGGCTTTTCGTTTAAACAAACGGAGTTGCCCCACGCGCCGGGGATACTCCCAATTAGGTTTCTACAAGGTCAATTTGACCTTGGAACCCCCATGGGCAAAAGCCCCAAAATCCATGCTCTGACAATGACATTTACGGTTTTCTCCTAGGTTGATCTTATCACTAAGCAAGATCTAGCTTAGAATCACCTAGGAAGCATTCTAATGTCATCCTTAGGCTTTTAGAACCATCCCTAGGGCATCTACTACAAACCCTAGGTGTTCACCATTAGAGCTCATGAAGCTCTCATGAGTTTCATGGAGTTCATGGCCCTAGTGGGCTTCTACATCTCCTAGCAAGCTCAAAACTTCCAAAACGAGGGATTAAAACCAAACCTTAGAGTTCTAGTTGCAAGAGAGCTCACCTTTGCCAAGTTCTACCAAGTCCTCCTTGTGGGAGAGCTTCTTGAACAACCAAAACCCTCCAAAATCTCTTCCTTGAGCTTCTTCTCCTTCTTCTCCAAGCTCTAGGAGCTAATCTCTAGCGAGAGAAAGAGGGAAATGAGAGGAGAGTGAGTGTGCTGTGAAAAGGGAGGTGTTGGAGTGTATATGGTGTTGTAACAATTGCCACTAGACCCTCCAACTTCGTGTTTTTGCAAACTGCCAGACTGGGCAGAATTCGGGCATCAAGACCGGTCTTGATCTCCAAGACCGGTTCCTGAGGGCTTCGTCAGGGACTTAGCCATTTCTGGCGGATTGCGCAGACCAAGACTGGTCTTGACCACCAAGACCGGTCTCGGGAAGACCGGTCTCCGTTTCAAGACCGTTTCCCGCAGAGGGAACTTCCAGGACTTAGCCAATTTTTCATTTTGCTCGGTTCACACGCGCGTGAGGTTCGGTCTCCACCCGTGAGGATCGGTCTCAGTTAGCTCCAAGTCTGAAACTTTTTCCAGACTTGCAGTTTCGTCTTCTCGGGTCCTGTTTTCACTTCCCATGGGTTCCAATACACTTAGAACCCATCAATACTCGCTTCACTCCGGGTTCTGCTCATTTCGACGGAACTCGGCACGCTCTACGAGGAAGTGGGTTATTACAGTTATGGTTCGCTGAGAAGGGGAGAGGGTAAGGGAGAGTCGCATCGTAGGAGACCATAGGGTCCCACAGCTTAGAGAGAAACTGAGAGAGGGTAAGAGAGAGTAGGGCCCCACATCTCAAAGAGCGCACTGTGTGCGGGAGGTCTGAAATCACGGAGAACACAGGAAAGGGATTAAGGGGGAGACCCGAAATCACGGAGAACGTAGGAAAGGGGTTAAGGGTTCACCCTTTAATGATATTGGATAGATAGCATATAATGCTTGACTCCTTACTGTTGAAAATTATACTAAAAAACCCCTTATGTTGTTGTCCACAACATATGATCATATTTGCATAAAAAAAATCTAGCTTGACAGTTTGTGAAAACTATGGATTCGTGAATGGTTGAAGTTATTGAATAATATGAGCATTAATGTGTTTGATCTGGCTTCCATTTCCAATTTTGTCTAGGCCAGTATTGCACCTTCTATGCATCTTGTGAAATTAATTTTGTTGAAAAAACAGAACTTTTGGTGCATTTCACTAGGATGGAGTTGCTTCTAGAGAGTTCTAGTGTTGGGGAATGCAAACTACATATTCACTTCTTGAGATTTGTGTGTTTTTTCATTATTTAATCTTAATGAAATAATATGACAACACAGGCTTTGGTTGTTGGGAGGAGAAGTATGAAGATATAGACTTGTTTTTGTGGGAGAAAATTTGTGGATTTAATTAGGACTAGTGAAGGCCCGCGCTTCGCGGCGGAAAATTTACATAATTTTTAAAATATTTTAAACAAATTTTTTTAATTTTTTAATTTTTTTTTAAATGTCAGGGGGAGAAGTGAAAACGCGGGTTATTACAGAGGAGTTTTTTGTAATTTAACCTTAATTAATTTAGATTTAATAGAGATAACAGTAATTATTTAAGCAAATTATTAAACAAATTAAGGTGCCATAGCTAGAGTCTATGATACTTTAGTAATCAAACTAGCTAATGAATCTTATTTGGCTCAAATTTTTGAATTTAAGATCATGCCAAGTTGGTGGTATTGGATTTTATTGGGTTTTGTGATTTAAAACTTATTTTACCACTTGAGGAGCCCAATAATTGTTAATGGACCTCTTGGGAGCCCAACTTGAATTTTTATGTGTGATGCTTAGTCCCACATTGGAAACTTAAAGGGTGTTTGTGGCTTTTATATAGTTCTTTTTTTATTTTATTCTATTTTTATTTTTCGATTTTATCTTTATCTTAATTCTAATCCTTATCCTTATCCTTATAATCTTAGGTTTATCTTGTTCTACCCGGATTTGACGAGTTGGAACAAGAATCTCGCCCTGATTATAAATATGGGGCGAGGTTGCACGAGTTAATTTACCCTATTGGAACTATCTAGAAACCAAATTTCATAATTTTTTGACTTCGTTTGTCTAGTGAACGAGTATCCTCAAAATGAACGGCCGAAAAGGAAAATCTCATAAAAAACAGTGATAAAGGACTCAAATTTTAAATCGGAAGTATTGATCTTGTTATTGATGTTTAGAAGAATTTTCTATTAAACTTTCATATAATTTGGATTTGAAACGGTTAAATTTGATGGAATTATCAATTAATTTGGTAAAACCACGGAATTCCAAAAAATTAAAAATTGAGCGTTTCAATAAAAATAATAATAATAATTTAAGGGGCAATTTTAGAAATGGCTAAATTATAGAAAACCCCCTGTAATAACTCGCTTTTTCACTTTCCCCTCCTAACATTTAAAAACCTACACTTTGCCCCTTGTAAAATGAAAAATATGCACTTCACCTCCTACCGTTAGGGTTCCGTTAGAAAATATTTTTTTTTTGCCGAAAATACCCTCCGCCATTTCTACGTTGCTTCGCCTCGCCGCCGGCTCGCCGCCTCGCCGCCGCCTCACCTCCTCTTTGCCGCCTCGCCGTCCTCCACTGCCTCGCCCTCCCCCACATCCCCTTCGCCCTCGCCGCCCCTCGATTTCGGTGACAGCAGGGAGGAACTCGATGTGGGTGTTGATGGAGAGGTAGGTAAGGTAACGAGGGCGAAAGCGAGGCAGCGGAGGAGGGCGAAGGGGATGTGGGGGAGGGCGAGGCAGTGGAGTTAGATGTTCGAGGTTCCACTTTTATTATATGTATAGATTATCTTCCTTTGACTAATATGTGCCAGATTATTATTTATCAACGACATGCTCAAATACCTTTGATATTTCACCATAATCTAGATCAACTTTAGTGGGCTAAAACATGCTGTTCACCTGATTTATTTGTAAAATATGAGTGTTGAAAACTTGTACGCCAACTAAGGGGGCTTTTGACTTGATGTAATTGTAGTTCAGTTGAAAATTAAGTTTCGTGAGAGTAAGAATACTACTCTTGCAATCAACTAGCATAATGCTGGAAAGAATTACTGTCCATTCGCATGCTAGATTTAGGTATTTTTACAAAAGATGACTTTGGGTTATTTCAAAGGTGTTTTTAGAATTTTAGCCCATGTCGACCTACCGAATATTCTTTGTGTCTTCATGATGGATGGCAAGTTTAATGAGTAGAACTAAACTTGACTTACGGCTGGATTGAATTTCATCAATCCAAATGGCCCCTGAGAGTTTTCTCCTTCTTTGCTATTGAATGGTGTCTTAAGCATATAATATCTTCTAGATTTCATTCATTAGTTTTGAGCTCGTGTTTACTTTTCTGGCTAACAGGAGATATATCATAGTCAATTTAGTAGTATTTCGTCAACTTACAGACCTTACAATTGAAAACCTTCTATCAAAAATCATATTGGATGATTGAAAAGATATGATAGTTTGAAATTCTTCATCTTGGAAAAGTTTTCAAGTTAAACAAATTACTTTTGTATTTACTTAACACTTTCATAATATGGATGTAGTCTCTTTTAAAAGGGACTGAAGTTGCTTTTGATATCAGGAAGTCTCAGGAGAAGAACTTAATAATCTTGGCACAGAAGATCAAGCTTTTTCCACAGTCAAAGTTATCTGTCGTATATGTTTCTCTGGTGAAAATGAGGGCAGCAATAGAGCTTTGAAAATGCTGCCATGCAGACTTTGCAGCAAGAAGTACCATAGGAGCTGCTTGAAAGTTTGGGCTGAATACAGAGGTTATTCCAATTCATGATTTATTTCAAAGAATATATGTGAATCCTTCTACCTTAAGGTGCTGTATTTGCAGATTTATTTCATTGGAGTTCATGGTCGTGCCCCTCTTGCCGTATTTGTGAGGTTGGTTTTCTGCTACCTTCTTGTGATCATGTCTTTTTACAAATTTAAAAAAGGTACTTGCTTGTGCTTTAATGAATTTGCATAAGAATGAGTTGGCTACTCCTATTGAGATATAAGCCCAAATGGCTGAAATATTCTTATTTTCTATGCTGAAGCATTTTGAGTTCTTTTTTCCTAGATGCTATACTAGTGCTTATAAGTGGCGTGGTCCTTGAGAATTGCCTTACTTGTAGAGACTTATTTGAATAATGAGTTTTGTCTTGGTAAGTTCTCTTTGTCAAATTTATGTCAAGGTAGATGACTAGATGTCTATTTGTACTCGTTCTTGAGCGTTAGAACCTTTGGAACAATAAAGAGGTTGCTTTATGCCAGGGCCCCAGTGGAAGCCTACCCGCCGTGTGCACAAGGTACCCGCCGTGTGCACAAGGTGCCCTCGTTGTACACAAGGCGTCTACAACAACAATGCGGAGAAAGGAATATACACATCCTTAATTAGGTAATCAGAGCATAATATCTTAACAACAAGAATTAAGACAATATAACTACTACCAATAATCATCAATCACAAGATATACTAGAAGTTATACATAAAAGGGTACATCTCATGAACACAAGGTGGTCTCTATACAAAAATACGCCTTTCACTTCTAAAAGACTAAAACCCAAATGAAAGGTGTCTTGGTCCACCTATAGCAACACCGGGTGGCTTTAGCTACTCGCTAATCGCTTGCCACGATCTCTAACCTTACCCGCTGTGGAAGGCTCTGAAATAAAAGAAAACAACCAATAGGGGTGAGAACTATTAATTCCTAGTGGGTAAGCCGCTGAGAGTAGTGAAATACACCACTAGGTCAACAGAGGCAAATATAGTAAATAACTAAATGAGAATCACTATAATTGTTGAAATTGAAATGCTCTAATACTATCATGCTTCTATACAACAATGCCATAATGCCAACTAACATGAAGGTAGTTCTACTACTATCATATATACAAGTATGCAAGAGTTCACATTTATGTCCATCTTCATGAATGCATCAAATTGTGATGTATAATGTCATATTTAGTTAACTTATATCCAATCATTAGGGACTTACATGAGAAAACGTCCCCGGCTTGTGCCAAGCCTAATGGCCCCGTGGTAGTCAATATCCTTCTTCTAGGAATAAGCCTCTCCCACGGCATCCCATTTCGGTGTCTAATCCCTTACGGGCGAGCATGTTGTCGCAACGGCTTGTGCCGTCGTCGGCTTGTAGGGAGCGATCCTCACAAAAGAATGTGCAAATGAGCACAAGGATAAGCAAGCGTGGTCAAATATGTATAGAACCTTATTCATCATGTCTAAAATATGGAATTCCAACTAATGACCTAGCGGTCGAATACATTGCCATAATGTCATACCTTGTCATTCTGCTTGGTTTAAGCACAATACACTTCGGCTGCGTTTGGTTCGGGTATAAGTAAGAACTATTTATTCCAGGGATACGTACAAGTTCAGATATAAGCAGGAATTAGATCAATTTTGCATTTAGATGAAAATTGGGTTGTTCCTAGGAATAAGGTAAATAGGGTTTGGATGGTTAGATTGGAACAAGAGGAATAAGAGTTATAATTTGAATTAAAATTATATTATCTAATTAATTAACATCAAAATATTACTTATAAATAATAAATAAATTATTTATAAGGGAGATTATCGGATCACCCGAAAGGTGATCGGAACTTTCAAACTATGTGCAGTTAACATAATTACAACCTTACCTAGGTAGTGGAGCTAGGGTTGGTCGCTGGCGGCTAGGCGGCGGGAGATCTGGCCGGGGAAGCGTGCGGCCGGTAGGTGGGGTTCGGGGCACTCGCTGGTCGGCGGCCGGTGGTGCGGCGGAGGAGATCAAGCCCGCCCACTAGCTCTCGGGTTCAAGGGCAACGACGGCAATGCGGCGGCCGAGAGGAACTCGGGCGACAGAGGAACTCGGGCGACGGCGATCCGTCGCAGAGGCCGAGGAAGGTGATGCGCCCGCCGTGGGCGGCGGCGATGTGCGGTGGTCGAGGTGGCTCGACCTCGGCCTACACCAATCCCGGGCGGCCGTAGGGAGTCCGAGTGGCGGCGGCGGCGGCGCGTGGGGACGGCAGGGATGCGCGCGGGAGGTCGCTGGAGGCCGGAGGGGGTCGAGGCGGCCCATGTAGGGTTGCCCCAACAAGTGGTTCACGAGTTGGAGTCAACTTGGCCTGGGCTGACCTAGGATGGCCGCAGCTTGCATCGGCGGCTCCGGAGGCGCACGGTGACGACGGGGGTTGGCGGGGGCGATGCCGAAGGGTTCAAGGAGGACGATGCTATCGATCTCGAGCGACGGCGGCGCGAGAAGAAGATGATCTCTTAACCTCGGCCAGACTTGCTCCAGTTTGGCCGTGGCTTGCTGAGGCGGTGGCAGCGTCGCTTGGGCGTGGCCGGAACCGGCGGGAGATGGCGCCGAAGATGGGTCTCGGCTAAGGGGTGACAGATCCAAGGGTTTTGAGGCTTCTCGGAGTTCCACGGTCGAGAATGAGGCAGTGTGGAGGGAAATGACAATGAGGAGAGGTCGAGGAAGGTTTTCCGGCAGCCGGAGCAGCTTGCTGGCAGTCGGGGCACGCGCACGGGGTGGGCAGGGAGGAGCTGAGGCGGCTAGGAGGCTATGGTTAGCTGGGGATGGTTTAGGGTTAGGGTTTCCTTTGAGAAACCCTAGCACCTATATATATACATAGGTGCAGCTTTGCCGAAAAGCCCTCATAAGCTGCAAATTTACCAAAAAGTCCCTGCCAGCGTGCGTATCTTGCATATACGTACCTCGCCGTTCGAAATTACGCGAAACGATGCATAAAATATTGGACCTTTCGTGAAATTTCCTTTTTGCCAATTTGACCTCTCAACGAACGTTTTGCGAATCCAGAAGATCCGTCCGTCGGATTTCCGATCGGATCACGCCAGCGCGTTTGGCACGGCCGGGGCATTGAATCTAGCATTTCGTTTCATCCGATTTGGACACCGATTAGCGACGAAACCAACCCTTTGAATCCAATCAAACCCCCTTTTCTCGAAAATCGTGCATCAGAACCCAAATCCGTCAGTGCCATTGGGTCTAGGACAGTCGAACCGTCGAAAACGAGCTATTGGAGTCCTATGTTCGGAGTCCAATACGCACTAGAAGCCTTCTCCATTCATTGGCTTCTCCGAAAAACCGGAGTTACTATTCAATTTAAGTGATTGTTACCGGTCTTGTAACTTCTCCGTCCTAACTTGTTTTCTCCTTAAATTTGACGAGTGCTTAAGTAATTACATTACACACAAAAACATCGTCAACAAAGGGTTTAATTATATTATCAAAATCTCGGATATTACAAAAGACTTGTTTAAACTTCAAATCAAAGCAATGGAGCTTCAAATCCAACCTAAAAAAGTGTTCTACACTCATCAATTTCACCTCAAAAGCTCACATTTGGAAAACCTCAAAATAAATCCTAGTTTTTACAAAACTAGATTTTCTTCAAAAATCTCCACAAATCTCACAAAAAGAGGATGGAGAAAGGCTACTAACCTTGATCAAGCTTCAATCCCACCGTTGGAAGGCTAAGGTGAAGTCTAAAGCTTCGAAAACACTTCTCCTCGAGTCCAAGCTTCTCCCCCAAGCTCTAGGTGCAAGCTTCCATGGAGAAGATGAAGAGAAGAGGAAGAAAATCTAAGGATTATATGAAATTGGAGGAAGAAATCCAAAGAAAGAGGAGGGAACTCACCTCTTCCTCCTTTCTCTTGCTACAGCCACAAAGGACCAAAACAGAGGGGTGAATGGATATTTTACTTGTAACAATATCCCCAGAGGCCCCCAAAACTTAGAAATTATAACATGAAAGAAACCGTTTCTGTACTATAACAGTTTCTGTACTATTGAGTACCGGTACGCGAATTGGAGCATTGGTGCACAACTTAACCTTTTCGGTACCCAAACTCAGTCCCGCAAAACCCAAACACTGGATTTCTCAGACTTCTACTGAGTTTCGGTACCCACGCGTATCAGTATCGGTACAAGTCTTATCAGTACTGGTACCTAGCCGAGTTCCGCAAAACCTGAGAGCAGTCCAAACCAATATGCAATAGGGTTTAGGTACCCAAACTCGGTACCGGAACGCAATTGCCAAAATTGCAACTTTTGCAGATTTTGGCCTTCGGAGTATGTTTTCGCGCTACTTAAGCTCCAAAGACGCTCCCAAGCTCTCCAAATTCAGTCAAAATTCTCAGAATTGTATAGAATACTATTTCTCTCACTAGAACCTCGTAATTTGCTGAAGTTCAGTGTGCTACATGCTATATATTTAGATGCGTGTAGTGTGATTTGAATCGTCAGCCTTTTTGCATGTGGGGTTATGGTTATTACAGTAGGGCATAAATATGTGGTTTCTTTCGGGCCTCGCGGAAAGATGATCAAAATCAAACTTGCATTGAGTAGCCCAAAAACTACAAAAATGGAACTGGCTAGAGGGCAACTAGCCTAAAATGAACTGAATAATTCTATATAGTTTTGTTTTGTCTTGGCACCTCTACTACTAGGACAACCATAAGTTCATTTCTTTAGAAGTGCAAACAAATAGAATCTCGTGTCATAGTGGTATAGACTCTGTACTCTTTAGAAGTAGTTGTAGGTTGGAAACATGCTACAAAGTTTCAGGTACTATTTCACCCTGAACATTGTTTTACAGGTTAAAAATTTAAAGATGCATGTAATTTGCTTTTGCTAAATCCTGGTCTATTTATCAAAACAAAAATTTTGTAAAATCAATTAGTTTTGGCTAACAAGACAGGAGGATGAGTCAGATATTCAAAATTTCGAGCAAAGCTATTAAACCAGTGTTTGGTTTTTCATTCTTTGGTTTATAATGCCCTAGATACTTAGGCTTTCCTTGTTTTAGGGATCTTTCTTTTGTTTCCTTTGCACCTCTTGATTAAAGCTGTCCAAAATATCCGATATACCATACCCAATCCGGACCCTACCCGGACCCGATAAAAAATGGACAGTATACAGATAAAAAAAATTATCCATTAAAATTTTGGGTATGGGTTCAGATACAGTATACCCATACGACTAGGATCTGACTCGAACTCGACCTCGACCTTTTAATGGGTAGGGTCCATAAGAGTTTCCAAATTTGAACCCGGAACTAGACTCGGACTTGGACCTGGTGAAATACCTGATAGTACATAAAAAAATTTGAAGTTGAGGGATTAATTTTTGCACTTATATATGAAGGGTCTTCGTTTATTTTCATCCTAGTGAAAACCTTAGTCGCGCTGTTTACTTATTTTTTAATTTTATTTTACCTCTGTTTTTAAATTCTAGCTGTTTACTGTTTGAATCTTTTTTTTGAGCGAATTTTATTGGACTTGATGCAACTAATTAGAACGTGAGTTTTTTATAGTGAGAGGTTTATAGTTTGTCCATGTCACGCCCCGCGACCGCCAATTTGGTCGGCACGGGCCCGTCAAACGACGCCGAGACAAGACCTTGCCCACAGCTCTCAACAAGTCATGTACAAGAATATTCACAGAAATTAAAACTTTTAATACATGACTAACGAAGCACGAAAAGTGCTAACCATACAAGAGCAAGAGATACAAGTATATAAAGAGAGAAATACTTAATTATTGAACTTTTTACAACATCTGTCATTTACATCAAGTTTACCTTTTCAACTTGCAAAATTAACATATACAATCACTCAACAGCCTCACCCCTATACATAATCTACACTCGACGACTCGGGTGTCTCTAATGCAAAAGGTGGTTGCTACCTCGGTCTAGGGCGCTATGCCCTTGCCACGATCCTCGCCCGGGGCGCTCGCGCTAGGCCTTGTAACAGTGGTGGGGTGAGAACTACGAGTAGTTCCCAGTGGGTTCGGCCGCTGACTCCATCGTTCTCCCCACTAGGTCCATACGGGCATAAGCAAACATACAGATAGATAGATATTGAAAACAGTAAATCATGCTGTTCAATATTTTCTACTATGCCCAATCAATAAAAGTATGCATGCTCAGTATAGTATAAAAGAAACTATCATGCTACTATGTCCAATAAGAACCATTTCCTTACCTTGCTCAATCTCTTGGCTTACCCTCAAGGTTCGCCCACGACTCACATTATCTCAAGGGTAAGGAGACTCAACTCGCTCTCAAACTCGAAATCGTCTGCGGGACATCAACTCTGCCCCAGGACAACAACTCTGTCCCGTGTGCTGAGCTCCGGAGTGCACGCTTGTGAGGAGCGACCACCACAAGCTCAAACAGACTGTGAGTATGATCCAATCCTCTCACCTTGAGGATACCCTATGAACTACGTCACAACTCTCAAGAACTATCACCTCTAGTTCATATGCCATAGAGTTCACCTATACTCTAGTTCATCATGTTCTTGTTCAACGTTCTCATTTACTAGATGCCAGTCGATCTAGGTTGTCATTCATCTAGATGCCACTCGATCTATATAATTATTTGTTCTTGTCATTCTTTACTCTAGGGTTTCTATATCATCATTCACCTTTATTCATGCACTCTACCCTAGTGTCAAGCTCACCTCGTTACACTAGCTAGAATTACATGCAAATAAAGGAATATCTTTACCCTATCATGCTTTCGACAATATGCAATAGATTGACAATATATATACATATACACATATAGACATAGTGAGCAGCCCGGCTGCTTCGGGATGGTCACCACCCACCTTCTAATGTCGTCTCGGCTCTATCGACGCGTTTCGTCAACTATTCGACGCCCACGCCGCATTTTGCGACAATCTGGGTCGAAATGGGCTCTCGGCTCGATTTCTCCGCACTCGCTCGACGGATCAGCAAACTGACTTCGCCGATGCACTCGTGAGCCTAAAACCATCGCATAAGTAGGGTTAAACGAGATCAAACCCTAACTTTTCGTAAAAACTCACTCGGAGCCCTAGCTCGCGAATACGGCGAAAACAACCGTAACGAACTCTAGATTCATGTCTCTAGCAACTAGCTAGTATTCTAGAGTTCACTCAAAATCCACTTCTAAGGCTAACTCTCAAAACCGTAGAAAATCTAGCTTTAGAAAATTCAAAGCTTACCTCAAGGAGATCCTCCACTTGATGAAGAAGATGACTAGGGAGAGAAATCTCACTCCACCAAGCTTCTTCTCCAACTTCTCCTTTTTTTTCTCCTTTTCCTTCTATCACCTTAGAGAGAGAGAGAGAGAGAGAGAGAGAGAGAGAGAGCTTTTCTCTTACTTAGGTTAGAAGAAATGAGGAAAAGAGGGTGAGCCTCAGCTCCTATAAGCCCACTTGTGCTTATTTTACATATTTGCCCTTCAACTTGTCCTCCAATGCACAGCCCATACTTGGGCATTTTCGGGCACGGGGACTGGTCTCCTCATGCAGAGATCGGTCCCCGAGAGTGTCCTGTGCACAGAAAATGGCTTCAGCCCCTTCTCCAAGTCACGGGAATCGGTCTCTACCAAGAGAGACTGGTCCCCGAGAGTACACTCTCGCAGGACTGCCGTCAGCACAATTTCGCATAGCTACGGGAACCGGTCTCTTCTTCTGGAGACCGGTCCCCGAGAGCGAAATCCCACAATCTGGCTTTTTACCATCTTTACCCAGCTACGGGAACCGGTCTTTCATACCCATGACCGGTCCCCGAGAGCGAATCCATACTTAGTTATTTTTCGCTAGATTTTCAAGGTACGGGAACCGGTCTTCATTTTGAGAGACCGGTCCCCGAGAGCGAAAACTCTAAAACTTAATTTTCTCACAGATTTCTGAGCTACGGGAATCGGTCCTCACATGGGGAGACTGGTTCCCAAGAGCAAAATCTGCACTTGTAGAATTTCTCATTCTGTTCGCTCTCGGAGGCCCACGTCGATGCACTTTTGACTTATTTAATATCTTTGGCCTCGCTAAAGCATTCCAAACTTGACTCTGACCAATTTGGATCATAGTCCAGTTTCCCGTTTCGCAGTTTCGAGTCCTTACAGTCCATAAGCTGTTTAATAAAGTTTATAAAAAATATAGGGAAAACTTCAAAAACCCCCCTTGTGGTTTCAATTTTTTTCACTTTAGTACCCTGTGGTTTAAAATGTATCAATTTAGTATCCTGTGGTTTCTCACTTTATCACTTTAGTACCCTGTGGTTTAAAGTGTATCAAATTAGTACCCTGTGGTTTTGCACTTTATCACTTTAGTACCCTGTGGTTTTAATTTTGTTTCAAGTTAGTACCCTGTGGTTTTTTAAACTACAGGGTACTAAAGTGGTAAAGTATGAAACCACAGGGTACTAAAGTGATAAAGTTCAAAACCACAGGGTACTAACTTGATACACTTTAAACCACAGGGTACTAAAGTGATAAAGTGAGAAACCATAGGGTACTAACTTGATACACTTTAAACCACATGGTATTAAAATGAAAACGTGTGAAACCACAGGGTTTTTTTTTGAAGTTTTCCCAAAAATATATGCATACGCATATCCGTATCCGATCTAGACCTGACCCGTACCTGACTCATACCCGGCCTTACGGGTAGAAACTATCCAGATCCGTTCAAATAGACCCGATGGGTATATTATTAACTTAAGTACCCATATCTAGACCGGATTCGAAGTTAAATAGGTAGGGTATATATATATTTTTTCTATCCATTTCTTTTTAGGGTACGGATATAGTATATCAACTATCCAGACCCGACCTGGTCCACAGACACCTTTACTCTTGATCTGCTTGCTATAATTCAACACTTCATAAACTTGAGTTGCTTGTTATAAATTGCACCAAGTTGGTAATTTATAACCATGCTTGTAAGTTGCGCTCAATCTAAAACATGCTATCGAGAATGAGATACGATTCAATCATCTAATGTGAGATATGAAGTATTGGCAACTTTTATAGGTGCTTGTTTGGATAGTTGGAAGCAAGTTTTGTTGTCGTCTTAGGCTTTATTATTTAGCAAGTTGTGTCAAATTTTTCCTGATGATTGCTTCCTTAAATCAGCAATTACATGTATAAACTGAGATAAGATTTGGATGAATTTCAGAATTAACTAGTTTCAAGAAAGAATAGAGAGTGAAGATATGAAGCTTGAGGTGGTAGTATAGTGGTCATCTGCATTTTCATGTATTTGAGAACCTCTAGTATAACAATCATAAAACAAGGAGTAATTGCTTAAGATATTATTCTAGAGCCCACTGTTGGTGTAAAATTGATAAGTGCAGCAATTGACTAACTTGTGGTGGCTGACTGTTAGGGCAACATTTCTTCTTTTTGATGGTAGATCCTTTTCAACTAACCAGTTGCGGTGCATTTCTCTAGGTCTGTCGAAGAACTGGTGATCCAACCAAATTTAAGTTCTGTAAAAGGTGTGATGCCGCTTACCACTGCTATTGCCAACAGCCTCCACACAAGGTGTGTTTAGGTGCTGTTGCTCTCTCAACAATATTTCTCGTATCGTATTTGTATGATGTTTGTGGAATAATTTGCAGAATGTCAGTCATGGGCCTTATCTATGCCCAAAGCATACAAGATGTCATAGCTGTGGTTCTACTGTTCCTGGAAGCGGTCTCAGCACAAGGTATTGGTATCATGTTTAATAATATCTTTCCTCCTGCAAATGTATGTTGTTGCATTAATTTACCTATATATGCCCGCAAAATCTTAATTTCCATATAAGCCCTTCAGCTGCTTCCTTTATTATGATATTCTTTGCACTTCGAGACTTATTCTTCTTAAAAGAACCTTTTTGAATGCAAAACCAACTTTTGCCTATGAATTGTCATAGATGAAAATTCAGGTTTTACAAGAGAATGCCTTTAAATAGATGATTATGTAGGGACATATATAAGAGACTCTACAAATGCTATAAATATTGTGTATTCACCAAGATAATATAAGTGACTCTACAACTTCTCTTGAATTTGATAAATGCCTTTGATAATATTGCAGGTGGTTTTTGAGTTATACATGCTGTGATGCTTGTGGGAGACTATTTGTCAAAGGAAAATATTGTCCTGTTTGCTTGAAGGTATCTGCTATTTTGACTTCGAAGATTCAAATAGAATGTTTAATGAATAACTTTTAACTAGAATAGGTCCAACTATTGAGGGTAGTTGTGAATATTCTCACCTTTGATGTTCAAGTAGTTTATGCATAGGTTTGATGTCAAACTAGTTTATGTGTAGGTTTGACAAATGTATTATTGTATCATCATCCTGCGTTTATCACCAGTGAATTGAGAGCCTTGAAATGGAGAGGCTGATGCAATCCAAAAAGCACTTTAAATTGCTTAAAAATAAAATAAAAGATAGAGGAGAGAGTTAGCAAGCTTGGCCATTCCAGGTGTAGAGAGAGAAGGGGAGAAGAAGAATGCTGGCCAATCCTGACCAAAGAGAAAGAGAGAAGATAATTAGGAAAACCCTAATTTCTAGGAATTTCATTCAGTCATATAATTGCACTAGCTACAATGGAGCTTATTTATAGTAGATCTAAGTTTAAACAAATTACTTAAGGCAAGAAATTGTACCGAAGCTTGCAATGACCTTATTTGAACTATATAACAAATCAAAACAATCTAAAGAAATCCCTTAAATGAAGAGATTCTCTCTGATGCTGGACGGTTTAAGGATCTCGAGAATTACTTAAAATTCGGATTGAACGATTCTTAGAAATCAAACTAAAAGAAATAAATGACAAATTTGGAATTTGTAGATTTAAGTAAGAGATTGATTAGGAAAGATCACACCATGGGGTTTCTGCGGGATCGGATCCATTGCACGCACGCGGACGAGTTAGTTTTAATTCCTTTCGATCGTCGGATCTTAGCCGCTTCGCTAGAATTTCTAAAATAGTGGAAAAGAAATTAAGGTTAGGGTTTTCAAAATGATAGGACAATGATAATAGAAATTAGGGTTAGGAATAGTCACAAAGAAAGAGAAATCAATCGATTCGATGATGGTTTGCTTCCACGAAGTAGACTTGTCGCAATCTCGATTGGATGGTTGTCACGGCCATGTCGTATCGTTCGGATTGTTGTTGTTGTTTTTTTCTTTTTTCTTTTGATCAAGTCTGCCTCGGTTCCACCCGTACGGATGGAAGGAGGGAAGGATGAGGTGACGAATGAGAGGGGAAATCCCACATACGGTTTGTGGAGGGATCCCGCGAGTGGGTCCCGCGTGGATAAGTCGATCTCAATGGCCCTCTTTAATTGGAATCGATCCAACGGCTAAAATAAAATAAAAATAGAAAAGGGAAGAGAAGGAAAATGAAAAGAGATTATTCACGGGACTTGCTCCCGAGCCGGACTCACTTCGGTTGAGGCTTTCGCGAAGGCAAAGAAAATTCACGAGGAATTCAAATAACTCAATTTTCATTCATCGAAAGCATAACATTACAATAGAGACTCGGTCCTTATTTATAGAGAGTATAGATTAAAGTGACTAGGAATACAACTAGGAGTCCTAAAAGGAAATTAAATAAATTCTCATAGTAGAATTCAAAATACAATTCTAAAAGAGAAATAGACTTCTAATCTAAAGCTTCCAAATAAACTGAAAAATCCTAATCCAATAAAACCTTAAAAAATCCTAATCCCATAAAAATTCAAATCCAATAAAACTACCATGATTAACCCACAGAACCTTAATCAGACTCTGATTCAATTCATGATCTGAATCAGACTAAGGTTCAAGTTATGTTTCTAGTAACGGTCCATTGTCCAACCAAATATTTTGAATACGGTTTCAAGTTTTCAACGACAAGTATAAGTTCGAAAAGGACCCGATTCTCCATCACTCTCTTTTTCTTAGCTAGCCACTATTTGAAATTCAAAAACTAAACCCACGAAATATAGGATTTACAATTTCCTTAAATAACAAAAGAAAATATATTATACTTTATATTTTTAATTTATGGTTTCCATTAATCGCTTCCACTATGATCATCACATCCTAGAGATGTATACAGTTGCTGGGTTCATCAAGATGCCACACCTTCAAGAATTGATGGTAAACTCCAACATTTGAATTGTGTAGGAATTGTTGCAGTCACACCACTAGGTCCTTAAGAAAACCCTCACCCCCAGTGCTACCTGAAAAGAGAGGGAGAGAAACCAATCTGAAGTTTCCCAATGGGTACCGCAAGTTGACGAAGGCAAGCTGTACTTACCGGCAAATGGGAGAAATATATTCAACTATAATGAACAGGTAAATAGGTACAATAGCAATGATAATCGAAATAGAATAACGACTTGGAATAGATCATGAATAACTACTACTGTAAGGTAAAATAGAAACCAAGATACAACTATAATCAATAGGTATACTCGTATAGTAGCAATAATAATTGGGAAGGAACTACAACTACCAATTAGTGCATATATAATCGCTACTGTAATAAACATCAAAGTTTAAAAATGCGTCAAATGAACGAATAGTACAAATAACCCAATCAAGTGCCATATTGGTCTAAGGACCTCATGCAAAACCAAATCGTGCTCGCCTGCCTGGCATATAACCCTAACAAGGACCATGTAGGGCTCATGGGTCAAAAGTACAACCACTTCTCCAGAAAAGAACATCTTCTTGTAGTGGATCAGACCACTAGTGTACGTGAAATGCTCACGAGCAATGGCAATTGATGCAATATGCTCAATGGCCAATATCGGCAAATAGCCAAAAGAATAATCCACAACAATGTCTGATTAATCAGGTATACTATTTACGAAAGAATGTCAACATGTCAATGACCTATCAGGTCTATATAACCCAATCATTATATATGAGACGTCACCAATCATAAAGTCATCAAATCATGCTATAACAAATAATCACAGTAAATGCTACTCTACCACTAGATCAATTATATGATACTATAAGGTGAAAAACTATAAAGTAGTCAAACAAGAAGCATGTAGTGTGCAAAAGCTCGATAGGTAAACATAGATATACACTACGCCATCAATGGGGAGATGAAAGGAAAGAAGTCACCAAGCATGCATCGCTCAAATCGACTTCAGATCGAAGTACCGTCCTGAAATTTGATGAAATACCTAGCTCCAACAAGTCCCCTTGATCGTCGATTTCGAGATTTGAAACTCGACCCAATGCACCAGCCGAGAGGTTTCGATGGTTCGGACACTATGCTCGCTATCCTGAGCACCAACGCTAGTCAAAGATGGAGCTTGGGCCAACTTTATTATCGGAACGGATATCCACAAGGGTGCGACACTCAATATCCAATCACTGTAGCCATATGTTTCAAATTTAAGGGAAGCATGGATATTGAGAAGGTTGGAGGGTTATCTTGCTTATCTACCGGAAGGTAATTGGTTGTCAGAGGTTATCGGAACAACGAACTCGGCCCCAGGCTCACCTTTAGCCGTAATAGCAAGGAGTTAGAGGGTTATCCTGCTTATCTATCGGAGGATAATTGGTGGTCGGAGGTTATCGGAACAACGAGCTCGGCCCCAGGCTCACCTTCAGCCGTAATAGCAAGGAGTTAGCAAGACTCAAGCATCTCCCAGTGCTACTAAGGGTGGTCGACGTCTGGAAGCGGGTAGTCCGACGAAGGGAGGCCCTCGAGGTGGCAGTAGAAGGTGGAGAAGCGACGGTGTTGTTGCAGCAAGTTGGGCCGAGTCAACAAATTCCGGTTTGATGGCGGCTTAGCAAGTCTAAGGGGAGGTTAGGGTTGATGAGGTGGCACCGTGGGTGGTCGTCGGGGTTCGTGGATGCTGACAGCGACGGCACAGCGACCGTCGCCTGACTATGAGAGGGGGAGTCCCAAGAGATTAAGTTGCGAGAGACTTGGAGGTTGAGAGAGAGAGACGGCTCGGTTGCCGTCTATCAGGGAGGTTGCAGGCGGCGGGAGGGGATGCAGCGGCGGCTGTAGGGAAGAAGGGAAAAGGGAGTTAAGAGAATAGGGTTAGGGTTTTGGGAAAAACCCAAACATATACCTATATATACACATATATGGCAAAATTGCTGCATTGTCTCTCAAACCACACTATTTTGCGCAGTAGTACCTCTCCAAGCAATTTCTTGCGGTTTGGTCCATGAAATATCACTTTTTTACACAGACCCCTCGCTCTATTTTTTTCTTCTAACTATAGATTTGTGCCATTTTGCACAGAAGACTCGGAATTCTGCAAAATTGCATCGGCTCATTCCACTCGCAGCCTGTTTTCGTTTCGGTCCCTTCGCTCGCCAAAAATCCATAGTTTTTCATATGAAATGATAATCTCTTTATGAAGTGCCTCATTTTCACAAATTGCAAAATTTGCAATTTGGTCTTTCAAACTTAGAGATTCGTACCAAAAACTCATCGATGTGTGTATTTCGCAAGGTGATACCTTTCCCTGAATTTTCACACGATTCGGCACATAAACTGTCGTGCCTTTTGTTGAAAAATCTGCTTTTCCAAATTTAGCCATTTTTTGATTTTTGCTTAATACAACGCTTTAGCTTCGCACAATCCGAAATGGACTTCACGACTTCTAGCACTGTTAGTCCATTAAAGTGGTAATTTCATTTCGTCAGAAATAGTTCCAATTAGGAAAATTACTCCATCCCCTTTGCTCCACCGAATAGAAATTTACGAATTCAACTAATAGTTGAATTTTAAGATTTCAAATATTAATTTACATAATTTGAATTTATGGTTCCCTATAGTTGCCCATTGAATTGGTCACTACAAGAGGGTTGTCACGCCCTGGATTACTCGTTTCCCCGGGCACACTAATAGACTTGCCGTATATATAGGAATTTTTCTTGTATACGAAGCGAAACAGTAATAATGCCCGTACCGAGTCCATGAATGCGGTAGGGGCATTTGTCAATCCAAAAAGCATCACCGTAAACTCATAATGCCTGTACCGAGTCCGAAAAGCCGTCTTGGAATGTCCTTGGCTCTCACCCTCAACTGGTGGTACCCTGACTGGAGGTCAATCTTCAAGAAGACACAAGATCCTTGCAGCTGATCAAATATATCATCGATACGCGGCAAATGATACTTTTTTCTTGATGGTCACTTTATTCAGCTCCCGATAATCCATACACAACCTAAGTGAATCATTATTCTTCTTCATGAATAACACCGGCGCTCCCCAAGGCGATACACTGGGTCTCACGAACCCTTTATCCATCAGGTCCTGAAGTTGCGCCTCTAGCTCTCTCAGCTCTGCTGGTGCCATCCGGTAAGGTGCCTTCGAAATTGGTGCTGTTCCAAGAACTAAATCAATCACAAACTCAACTTCCCTCTCCGGCGGTGTCGTCGTCAACTCCGGGGGAAACACGTCCGGAAACTCGCGAACTATAGGGATTTCCTCGAGTCTTGGCGCCGCTGTAGGAACCTTTACAACTGTCGTCAGAAAAGCAACATATCCTCTACTCATCAGCTGTCGAGCCCTCGCCGACGAAATCCAAATGGCGAACAATATACTCCTGCAGCCCCTAAAAGTGAACTCCTGGCCTGGCTTGCGGAACGTCACTGTCCTCACTCCGCAGTCAATAGTAGCATAATACCGCACCGACCAATCCATGTTGAGCACAACGTCAAAGTCCTGCAACTGCCCTAGGACCAACATGTCGGCAGGCATGATCCACGAGTCCAACTGCATCGGACACGACCAACAGCACTCGACTACCTATAAAACGTGGTCGGGGATCTGCACCTCTCGTGCATGCAACAAAGGCCCTATCTCTAGACCATGCAACGATACAAATGCTCGGCTAACAAAAAATTGGGGTGCACCGGTATCAAAAAGAGTACGAGCTCTAATGCCAGAAATCAAAATGATACCTGCCACCACTCGATCGGCTGCTATAGAGTCCTCCACCTGGGCTGCATAAATCCTGCCACTCGAAGCCTGCTGTCGTCGCTCACCTTGTCGCGGCATGGACGTCGTCTTCCTGACGGTAACTCGGTGTCGCTCCAAAAGACTGTTGCGGCGCTGGCTGCGTTGATGCTGTCGAGGGTGCTGGTGATGCTGCTCAGGGGCAAGCTGACCTCATATGTCTAGACTGTCCACATCCATAGCACCGGCCTTCTCTCTGCTCGCATTGTCGGGGCCAGTGGGGTCCCCCACAGATCACACACTGCGGAGTCCTCGGAGACTGTCCCTGTCGACGGGATCCTCTAGAACGCTGGTGTCTCGAAAACCCACGACCCTGAGAACGTGATTGTGGAGGCCTCGGCGGACGCCTACTGCTCGACTGTCCTCCGTCATCTGGAAATGGGCGTTTCCTGTCCTGGCTCTGCCCTCGCACTTGGGTCCGCTCCTGAATCGACACCTCACTTCTCTCCACTCATAAAGCCCGCTCTATAGACGCATCCTGGGTCCTCGACCTCTGCGCCTGTACAAACCTGAAGATCTCGTGTCTCAAGCCCTGTTCAAACAAATATACCCTGTGCGCCTCGTTGAGAGCCACAAACGGAACACATTTCAGGAGTCGAGTAAGTTTCCGGATGTACTCTTGAACTCTGCGCTCCTCCCGTCGGATCCTCTTCAGACTTCAGGTCTTCCTCGAGCTTCTGTTTCACGCTGTTGGGAAAATACATCCCATGCAGCATTCCACAAAACTCATCCCACTTCAGCTGCAACGCCACCAGCCCCTGGTTTTGCCTCACCCTTTTCCACCAAGCGTGTGCATCGCCTGCCAAGCAATGAACTCCCAAGTGTACCTGCTCCCTCTCATGAATGAACAGATCCTCGAATAGCTTCTCCATTGCACTGACCCAACCCTCAACAACCAGGGCTCAATGCAACTGCCATCATAAATCGGCGGATCAAAACGGCGGAAATGAGCCAGCCTCTGTCATCCGCTCCTGCTCGGCCTCAGTTATTTGTGACACCTCTCCGGAAGATGTAACGGGTGTCGTGGGGCCTGTCGCTGGTGGGGGTACAGCTGCGGCTGGTGCGGCCACTGGAATAGTCGGGGGTGAAGCTGAGTACTCTGGTGCTCTCGGAGTCTCGGTGCTGTACTCAACTTCTCACACATCCTTTGTAACAACGCCCCCTGCTGCCGTGTCACCTCAGTCAGGGCAGCCAACTGCTCCCTCACGTCAGGAGGTGTGCTCGTCTCTGGTCGTACACTCAGCTCTGCCTGCTCAGGCCTCTCTGGTGGTGCGGCACGATCCCGCGTCGACGGTTGACCTCGTAGCTGCATGCAAGCAAAACGAGGGTTAGATACAAAATACACACACACTTGACCCAATCAAGTGAAAGTCTAGAAGGCGGGCCGTTTCTCCTCAAAATTTTGTCATCTGCAGCCAACATAATTTTTCTAGGTCGAAACAGGCACTCCTTCAATCACTCACTCCGCTCTAGCAGAAGTTAGAACATTCAATCATTGACTTTCGCGATAAATCACGCTTCTCGCGTCTTGCCTTCCTAAGGTTTGCCAGAAGGCCCAAACTTAGGATTCCTAGGTCCCAACGACCTAATGCTCGCTCTGATACCAACTTAATCTGTCACGCCCCGAATTACTCGTTTCCCTGGGCACACTAACAGACCTGCGTATACATAGGAATTTTTTTTGTATATGAAGCGAAACAGTAATAGTACCTGTAATCATACAACACTACCAACTTTAGTATAGAGCTGCTAGGAAAATAAATCATATATAGAACAACGGTTCAATACATACATAACATCCTGGTACAAAATCGCTCGCTCTAGCGAGGTACAATATCAGTATGTATGGAACCAAAAACTACAACTACCTGTAGCTGGTACTCCTCTAGCTCTGGCTTGTCTGGAAGGGCTCTAACTTGCGACGCCCTTGCCACGATCCGAATCAGCAACAGTAGCAGCCGAAGGCAATTGCTCTGCAAAAACAGAGGTAACAACTGGGCGTGAGAACTACTGCAAAGGAAGTAGTCCTCAGTGGGTATCTCCCTCAAACTCATCGGTTCACCCACCAAGTCTACAGAAGTAAGCAGGGATAGTAAGGAAAGCTGGAATAAATCTACAGCTAAATGCCCCTATACTATCAGGTTCCAACACTAACAATCGGTAGAAAAGTAAATCCTGACCCAATCTCATTTGGGACTGTACACATACCCGTCCCTGGGACTGCGAGCACACCCGTCTTGCCTGCCGAAGCTAAAGCTACCTCTACACTAAGCAGTCCGTGGAGAGCAAGTCCAACCAGGACACTACGACACCAACGCAAATGCACAAAGCCCGACTCTGGAGTGGTACTCGTGGGCGCTACCCAACCGAGTATGCAAGCGTATCTCTGCCGAGCTCAATAAGGCTCTCACAGGCTAAAGTCAAGTAAATAGGGTCTAACAGGTCTAACAACCTAACTCACGTGCCCTTGGGACAATCTAATGCCAAAACAGCAATCTGGGTCCACCGTCAACCTCGACGGCACCCGACAGTCTGAAACAGCCTAGACTCTGCTGTAAAAATAAGTTCGGCATCCCAGCACAAGCGTAAATGGATTCTAAACTACCCCGAGTATCCACCGCTATGAAATTGTGGCGATACAAACGAACGACGGCTCCTAGAGCTAAATCAAGTAGTTTAAGCATACGAAGGTTAAAATCGCTGGTTTCTCCTAAGTCAAAGTCCAAGTCCAATATGTATAATTTAATAACTCATTTCAGCATGCTTTAAAAATTCAGATTAGCAGCCAAGATGCTAATCGATGGATTCAAGCTAACCACATAGTAGACAAAAGCTGAAAATCATACACGTCGACTAAACATGCACTTAGGAGTAATACCGATGATTAACCCACCTCTAATGCAATTCTCTGGCAACAAGAAGGTTTCGAATCTGTTGTGAGCTTCAGCCGAAAATCACACCCAACCAGCAACAACCCTCTTTAAAGACCTGAACATCAAAATCACCAAAATTCCTCAATACTCCCAAAATTCAGCACTTAAGCTTCCAATTCACTCAACTCCAATGTCAAAACTCACCTAATAATCTCCAATTCAGGTGAGGAGAGTCCCAAAACCAGTGGAGTATACTGGAGTATCAATCTCAGGTCCAAAAAATCCACTGCTTCCAAAGGTTGCATCAAGAAAGTTCAAAAAAAAATCCTAAATCAGGTCCAAACAACCAGCAGCAAAGAGAAACACGAAATTGACCAGGCTAAAAACAAATTCTGCCAAATTGGGCTCCACGGATTCCTCTTGAAGTCTAGAATCCAACAAACCAAGTTTCATTGCAATCCGACCTTCCTACGTTGCACACGAGCCGAAACGCAGAAGGTCGCTGCTGAAAATCTGCAGAATCAGCACTCCTCAAGCTGAAATTGGAGCAAATTTGGAGAAATTGGGAGGACTTAGATGCAAATTGGGCTTCTTTGTGAAGAACATGTGAAAAGAGCTCAAAGGGGACACACACAAGCTATTTATAGGGTGGTGAGATGATAGAATAGGCCCCAAGAACAAACCTGTCCAATCTGCTGCCTCTGCAGAAACGGGCAGTTTCGGGCGTCCGAAACTATGTTCTGGGTGTTCGAAACCTCCAGGCTGCACAAATTCTCCTCCTCGGTTCCTCCGCCTGCGGTCTGCTGCGCCTTAAACCGGTTCCGGCGGACCTCACCTACCACCCACACGTGTCAGCCCAAACGATATTCACGAGGTGAAATTTTCGGACCCACTACTGGACGCCCGAAACGTGGATCCGAATTGGCTTCTAGTTCTGTTCAGTTCTGCACTCAACTTCTGGGCGACCCAAAACCAGTTCTGGGCGCCCGAATCTGGTAAAACTCCAGTTTTGCTTATTTGAGTGCGCCGAGTACATTTCTGCATCCATTTCGTGCAGAATTGACTCCGACTCAGTTCGACACTCTCCTGGTGTGTCGTCTAGTCACTAACACTGAAGCCAATCCTCTCCAAACTTCAGGAACACAAGAAGGGTTGTGTGTTGTTTCTAGAGAATTGATTCATCGTGTTGCGCCTCTTGGACAAGCATTTTGAATCTTGGCATCAAGATATGGTGATGTAGATTGGAGATCATATTAGGAAGAGTAAGAAAGACAACATAAAGTTATAGGTGGAAGACCAAAGGTTAAGTTTGATAGGAAAAAATATAATATACTCTCACGCTTAAGCTCCGATACCAATTGATGCAATCCAAAGTTCAAAAAGTGCTTTAAATTGTTTACAAATAGAGTAGAAGATAAAGGAGAGAATTATGCAGCTTGGTCAATCCATACCTAGAGAGAGAAGGGGGAGATGAAGCATATTGGCTAGTCCAAGATAAAGAGAGGGAGAGAAGACAACGAAAAGCCCCAATTTCCAAAAATTTTACATTCTTAAGTCATAACTTAACTACATTAACTACAATATAGCCTATTTATAATAAATCTCAATAGAAACAAATTCCTTAAAGTAAGGAATTCTACCTAACCCTTCAGCAACCATCAATGAAATTTAAAACAAATCTAAACAATCTAAACAAATCCCTTAAGCTCTGTTTGGTTCGGGGTTAAGTAAGAACTAGTTATTCCAGGGATAGGCATAAGATGAGGGTTAAGGTGGGGTTAGAGTAATTTTGTATTTGGTTGACAATTAAGTTTAGTCCGGGTATAAGCAAAATAGTGTTTGGCTAAAGTAAGTGAAATAAGAAGGGTAGTGGGTTGTTATAAAGATAAAAAGGTCAAAATACCCCTCATATGTAAGTAAGAGCTTCTAATTTTTTCATTTAAATTTAGATGATTGCCATTTTTTTTGGAGGGTCAAATTAAATTAATTTTAGCGTAATTTGTTACCAATATAATTTTTCACTATTCTTTTGTGACCTTGAAATTACCAAAATTTTACGAAAATCTATTTAAAATTTTCTTGAGTTCAAATTACAAATACTTTATCCCATTTTTTGAAAAAAATCATTTGCTACATATGAAAACAATTTTAAATTACAAATACTTTACCCAATTTTTTTACAAAATGATTAGCTACATATGAAAACAATTTTGAGGTAATTATAGTTCTGGCAAGATGAATAAGGCTAACATGAAAATGCAAAGAATCAAGTAGCAATTAGCTTGAAAATAATAGTAGAATACAAAATACAAATTTCTTTCACTGCAAAATTAAATTAATTCAACGCTCACATAATACAAGACAAAAAAAACTATTACAAATTTGTAGGCAAAATAACTAAGTACACCAATATTTATGTACAAAAAAAATATCTTCAAATGAATGAACAGTTACAAAGATAACATACATTGAATCAAACAAACTTACATATACAACCAAAACAGTTTGCAAGATAAGAACTATATAGAAGATTTAGATAACATCTACATCTACCCAAGGATTTAAGTGCCGTGGCACGGAATCGTGTCGGAAACTTGCCGGCACGGTACGACATGGTGCGTGCCGAGCCGTGCCGATGCATGCCGGTCAAAAAAAATTCTTGTGTGCCGACACATAATAACATGAAATATTTATTTTCTTTAGCAACTAAATATTCTAACTATTTATTATGTCTTTTTATCACGTATTTTGAACTTTATTAAGGAAATTACTTACTAATTTAAAGAATAGAGGATTTTGAGCTGTGCCATCGGCACGGGATCTGTATCGTGCCGACATCTTGCTGGCACGGTACGGCACGGTAGATATGGCCCGTGTGGACGGGCACTTAAAACCTTGCATCTACCGACATGATCTACCAACATTATGCTCATCAAATTATGCAAACAAGAAAACTACATCACATCTTCGAACATTACATGTTCCAAAATTACAAAGAAACAAGTTAGCAAGCATTACAAACCACATGCATCTCACACATGATCATCTTAGTTCAGTCCAAATCTAATACAAGCACTGCACTTAGTTCTACCAAATAGCAATACAATTCAAGTTTATAGCAAACTATGTTCTAGTATTCCACAATTGGTTTGTAATATTAGCACGGAGATCCTCACCACGTTGGGACTCATCATTTCCTCCCTAAAAAATTGATTCTTCATCTTCTGCATCCTGTTCATTTGGCTCATCGAAAAATAGACTATCATTGGCCTGGTGGCGACGAATAAAGTTTTGTATTATACAACATGCCATAGCAATCAAGCATTGCACTTTATATGAAAACAGTGTTGCTTCATTGAGAATTTTGAAACGTTTCTTCAAAATGCCAAATGTCTTCTCGAGTCTCGACAACATTTCTTAATGAGCATGTCGCTGATTATAAGAGATCTCGTGTGTTAGCATCAAATTCACTAATGATAACTCTCTTCTCTATAGGGCACAATAAATCTATTTGTATTTGTGTATCCCAAGTATACTAAGTAATACTTACCTGTGATTAAGATAATTACCAGTTGTTAAGTAGCTCAATATTATCAGTAAAACTATAATCATATATTATTATAAGAGGAAAACAATTAGCATGGCTACCTTCGGGAACAACGAAACCTCCATTTTCGCACGACCATCGAAGTACCCTCATATCGGTAGCAGATCCTTCCCAATCTATGCATACAAATACAAAATTATGATCAAATAACACAACCACCATCATATTTTGTGATGTAAACCCGTTCCGACAGCGAAATCGTACTTGATTGCTCCTTCGGATCACCACTGGAATATGCGTTCCATTGATTGCACTAGTAGTATTCTACAATTGATAAGAAAACATGAAATACATTAGTAGTAATAAATCATTTATAATCCAATGTATTATATATATAAGCGTACATGCTTTCTTTGAAAGGATGAAAATTTGGATTATCCCTAATCCTTGGATGCACGACAGCATTACTTGACGACAACATTATGTACTCATCTTTCAGCCCCACAACGCCACGTACAATGTTGTTAAAATCCCTACTAATTGTTTCAACTGAATGTTGGAATGTTTTCACAAAAATCCGATTTTGCCATGCCATAGCCTACCCCAAATAGAAATATGGCTAACTGTTTGTCAGCATTCGTATTTCTTGTGCTACTTATCAACCCTCCCGACTAACTCATCGCGGAGTGCAATAACTGTAGTAGCGCTCATATGAAAGTGATAGTAGCATCGTTCATGATGACCATGCAAAATATCACACAAGGATTTAAGTGCCGTGGTACGGGATTGTGCCGGAAACTTGCCGGCACGGTACGGCACGGTGCGTGCCGAGCCGGTCAAAAAATTTATTGTGTGCCAACACATAATAGCACGAAATATTTATTTTCTTTAGAAACAAAATATTATAACTATTTATTATGTCTTTTTATCATATTTTTTGAACTTTATTGAGGAAATTACTTACTAATTTAAAGAATAGAGGGCTTTGAGTTGTGCCATCGACACGAGGTCTGTATCGTGCCGGTATCTTATTGGCACGGTACGTCACGGTAGATACGGCCCGTGCCGACGGGCACTTAAAACCTTGAGATTATCACACAACATTTGATGTCCAGGAAAGGGCCGAGTTCGACATCTTTGTCTGGAGTCGTATTTGCAAATGTCTGATTTTCTTGCTCAAGTTACATTAAATGCTCCTAAGATTCATCATTTTCATCTAATAGTGCCATAACGTTGGCTATGATTGCGACGGAAATACTGATTGATATACTGAGTTGTCCATCACGGTCTTTCAGAATTCAACAGTCATTAAGGACAAATACTTGAGTGCACATCAATACATTGCCAAAAGTACTTGAGTACACACAAACAAATAGCTATAGTAATACTTAATCTATAGGGCACAAACATAGACCATCAGTTTGACAAACAACATAAAAGCAGTCATACATGTTGAAAGAAGGGCTAAAGAGCATGCCCTCTTGAGTTGTATTAACGAATATATATAGTACAAGAGATTGTCTTACTATAGTAACAATTAGTACAAGAGATTGTCTTACTATAGTAACAATTAGTACAAGAGATTGTCTTACTATAGTAAGAGTATAACTAGGATTATATACTCTATAATCCTACTCTATAGAAGGCAATGATACTACTCTATATAAGGCAATAATATACAGTATTCTAATAACGATAAAATATATCGTAACATCCCCCTGCAAGCTAAGCATCTGATGGTCGGATGCGAAGATTGAGCTGCAATATCGAAAACCGAGAGGTTGACAGGGGCTTGGTGAAAATGTCGGCAAGTTGCTTGTCAGAAGGGATATGAATTAAGACCAAATCACCAGACTGAACTTTTTCCCGCAAAAATTGATGATCAAGCTCAATGTGCTTCGTGCTAGCATGGAGAACAGGATTGGCCGCAAAGTAGGTGGTGCTGAGATTATCAGCAATAAATACTGATAGAGCGCCATAAGAAAACACGAAGGTCACGAAAGAGACGACGAATCCAGACTGTCTCAGCAAGTGTGTAGGCTACAGCACGATACTCTACCTCTGAACTAGAATGAGAAATAGTGGATTGTTTCTTAGCGGACCAGGAGATAAAATTTGGCCCAAGAAAAATGCAATATCCAGAAGTTGCGACGTGTATCCGGGCAACCAGCCCAATCAGCATCAGCGAAGGCCACAAGAGAAGGATTGTCGCAGCGAGAGATAGGAAGGCCATAAGTCAGCGTCCCCCGAATATAACGCAGAATACGTTTGACCGCTTGCATGTGTGGTTCACGAGGTGCAATGAGATACTGGCCAACATAGTTGACGGCATATGAAACGTCCGGTTTGGTGAAAGTGAGATACTGGAGAGCACCAACGATTTGACGATAAGTGTATGGATCCTCAAGAAGATGCCCATCATGGGAAGAGAGACGAGATGTTGGGGAAAGAGGAGTAGAAACGGGCTTACTGTCAAGAAAATCATGTCGCTGAAGCAATTGATGCGCATATTTTTGTTGAGATCAAGGTTTAAAGTGCCGTGGCACGGGGGCGTGCCGTTGTCTGCCTGGCACGGTACGGCACCGGCACGCTTCCGTGCCGACACATGATACGCTTGCGTGCCGATGGATACTCATGACCTCCTGCTGGCACGCTTTGGCATGGACTTATTTTAATTCTTTGGGTTCTAATAATCTCTTACAATGTTATTTTTAAAAATTTAATCAAATAATTATGAATATTTGCTATATATAGCTTACTATACTCATCAATTAACATATTTATAAATTTTTCTGTATGTAAAGTATAATTATATCTGATGTAGAATAGAAATTATTATAGGTTAGAATTTTTAAAATGCAAAGACATCTTTTTTATTTTTTTTTTGACCATATTTCAGTCTTTCTTTTATAAAATACAAAAAAATAATTTTAAAAATAATTTGAAAAATTATTTTTAAAATTATTTTTTTCAAAAACAGTAGATCTATCAATATAATTAAGCAATAAATTATATGACAAATAAATTAAATAAATTTAAGTATCAATTGATTTAATTTAGATTTTAATTTTATCAGTATTTTCAATTTTTAGCACAAAAATAAATTTTTTATTTGATTGGGCTCGAATTTGTTTATAGAAGTAAAAAGTTCGGACAAATCTTTTGTCCGTATATTGATAAACAAAAAAAATTAAATTATAATTTTTTTGACTTACCTTATAAGTAATTTTAGATTTGTAATGTCTTTGTGAAGGGGCGTGTGGTATCTAGAATGTTTTGGATACCCCAAATAACAAAACAAAAGGAAAAAAAAACAAAAAGTAAAAAAAAAAGCAAAAAAAAAAAATTGCATAGTGCCGTTACGGCACTGGGCCGTGGCACGCTGCGCCGTGCCGCTCTATCTTGTGCCGCACGGCGCTCCGTGCCGCGGCACGCAGGTGGGGTTTGAGAACCCCCTCTGTACTGTGCCACCATTACATGCCGCCCCGTGTCGTACGGCATGGGCGGCACTTTAAACCTTGGTTGAGATAGATGAAGACCAGAGGGGGAGTGATGAACCTCAATACCCAAAAAATAATGCAGCGGCCCGAGATCCTTCATGGCAAATTCATGTTGTAAAGTGACGATAAGAGCATCGAGAAGAAATGAGTAACTGCCGGTAACAATAATATCATCAACATATAAGAGGAGAACAGGAGTGCCAGAGGAAGAATGACAAACAAACATCGAGGTGCCAACAAAACCAATCTCAGAAAGAAAGTGAAGCGCTGAAACCAAGCCCCAGGATCTTGTTTGAGACCATATATCGCTTTGCGTAGACGGCAAACGTGACTAGGAAGCGAAGGATGCACAAAGTTAGGTGGTTGTTTCATATAAACCTCCTTAGAGAGAGTGCCATGAAGAAAGGCATTCTTCACATCAAGTTGTCGGAGAGACCATCCAGAGGAGAGAGCGACCAAAAGAACAGTACGAATAGTAGTCGGCTTGACAATCGGAGAAAAAGTCTCATCAAAATCAATGCCTTGTTGTTTGTAACCCTGAGCCACTAGTCGAGCTTTGAGACGCTCAAGAGAGCCATCCGCCTTCTGTTTGACTTTAAAGACCCATTTACAGCCAATAAGATTGACAGAAGGAGGAGCAGGAACAAGCTCCCAAGTATCATTGGTGAGTAATGCATCAAATTCTTCATCCATGGTAGCATGTCAACCTGCATCCTGAAAAGCTTCATGAAAAGTGGTAGGCTCAGTAGGAATAGTATGTGTAGAAGCTAGGAAGGAGGTAGACTCGGTAAAATTCTTAGCCATAGACCGAGTAAGCATAGAGTGTAAGATTGTTGAGGATAATTGGGTTGAGACTGTGGGTAGATTCCAGGAGATCCATGACCAGAGTAGTGTCTACCACGTTGTCCTCGGCCTCCACGATATCTACCTCCACGGCCTCCACGATTACCACGTCCACGATTGGCATAAAGAGCTTCACCGTCAATAGTGGGAATAGCAGAGGACGTGGTCACACTAGTACGACGCTGGACTTCTGTTACTTCTTGGACGAAGTTGTTCAAAAGTTGGCTTATTTCTGTGTGTGTTTACAGCACTAACAAAACTGCAATATTCCTCTGGTAGCCCTAGAAGAACAGTCATGACCAAATTATGGTCTGACTCGATTTCACCAATCGCCTGAAGAGCATTACCAATCGTCTTGATCTTTTGCATGTAATCACTCATGCTCATTGAGCCTTTCTTGATGCTCCGCAATTCAGACTTTAGAGAAAAATGCGTGGAAGCAGTCTTATCAAGAAAATATGCCTCAATAATTCTCCAAGCATCATATGCAGTTTTAGGTGAGCTAGAAACAACCATATGTAATATGCTAAGAGATAAAGTGGCATTAATCCATGAAAGTATAGTAGTATCGTCTTTTTTCTAACTCACATATTTAGGATTTATAACCTCCTTATTAGCAGTATCGATAGTCTGAGAAGGCACAACACTAGTTCCGTCCACATGTTTTGTAACACCAAAACTTTCTAGAACATTAAGAAAAACTTGTTTCCACACAAGATATGTGGAATCGGTGAGTTCTAGTGGTATGAGAGTTTTGATATTAACAATTGGCAAATTTGAGGTAGAAGAAGACATGTTTACTACCTTAAGGTAAGGATCCACCACTAGATAAGAAAGAAAGAAAAATCGGAATGTAGCGGATGAGAATAAAAAAAAACCTGAATTCGACCACACGAGAGGAACCACTTATCACCAAATAAGATCGACCGCACCAAGGAAAGAACCGAGCGATATGAGCAACCAATAATAGGATAGTCCGAGCGGCACCAGAGGAGCAAAGAGGAATCACAGAAAGTCTGAAAATACTGTAGTAGTAGCATGTAGCGCAGGTACTGTAGCAGAGACACTGTAGAGCCGGTACTGTAGCAGAATTGTAGTGATAGAAAACCAAAAAAAAAAAGACACCTATAGAAAAAGGTGAGATTTATGGTGGATGGTGGGTATGGAACGATATCCCCACATTAGGATTCTCGCTCTGATACCATGAAAGAATGGCTAAAGAGCATGCCCTCTTGAGTTGTATTAACGAATATATATAGTACAAGAGATTGTCTTACTATAGTAACAATGACTACTATAGTAAGAGTATAACTAGGATTACATACTATATAATCTTACTTTATAGAAGGCAATGATACTACTCTATATAAGGCTATAATATACAGTATCCTAATAACGATAAAATATATCGTAACACATGTAATGACAACTATAGGGAAAAGATAACTCAAAGTAATACACGTCGACCAGGAATACTACATTGGTATATTACATATCACACCAACATTTATAGTTCGAAGTAAGAAACATCAACCAGCATTACAACATTGTTCGAAACATCAAGCATGTGTGCAAAGATAATACTAGTGAAAACATAACCGCAAGCAACAAACAACATAAACCCTAAACCCAAGCAATACAGCTCAGGAACTGACAAACATCGACTGCTATTACGTTGTTGGTCTACAACCTTGGAAAGATCTGCTTATATAACAAATTTTGTTGTGTAAGTTGATGCTCAACCCACATTAATGCTAACTCGTCATTCATAGTCATGAAAAGGTGGTGATTCTTATTTTCCTTCAAATCATCACCGGTTGCCAAGATTTGTTCACTACTTAACCCCGGCATCCCGTAAACTCTTTGCATGCATGCCTTAATCGATAGTATATTAAGGCGAGCGCTCATCTTGGTATGACATAGTTGCTGCAAAAGTTCAAGTTTTTGCTTTCCAAGTTTGACTATGTCGGCCATCGCTGAACCCTTGAGATCACTTTTCTTCTTCCATCCACAAGACGTAGATGCATGCTTGCATTGAGTATTGGTGGATTGTGGAGATCGAGCTCTTTTGCAAGCAGAGCTATTGCCTGAACCACTAGCAGTATTTACGCCGGTTGTGCGCATAACGGGAGGGCTTGGAGAGCATAAGGTATTAGTGCCTTCATCATTTGCATTTACGGCACACCCTGACGACCCTGCTTCAAATGGACTGGGTGAGAGATTACATGCTGACATTCTAATGCCAGCAACAATGTTGTCCTCACCAAGGGATGATGCAAATGAGCTTTCAATCGTACCAGGAGTCGCCAAACCAGTGGTAAATCCATATTTTCCTGTAGCAGTAGTCTTTTCAGTAAGGAGCTCAATGCCCTGGTAGGCGGGAAAGGGTTTATCCCTTCACCTGGCGTATGTCGGATTCTCGTGAACAAAGGATATTAACAATTTAATACTATCATAAGAATTAGGCGCCTAAACAAATTAACGCAAAGTATTTAAACTTTACCGTTATTACAGCATCCCAGATACTTGGGTTATTTGGTGTGGGAATGTTGCGTTCATAATCTCATCCCCATCCGCTCTTATTGGCAAGACAATGGTAAAGCATAAAAGTTTTCTTTAAAACTTTCAGTCGATTCTTCATTTGTTTCTTAGTGAGGTTAAGATTGTTCATACTGTTGAAATCAATTACCATCCTAGTCCAAGCTACGGGAGTGAACGTCCCATTTACATAATCATCAAACTTATGTTCATTAGTGCCTAACAAAATTTGCATCCAAAGTGTTGCTCCAATTTGGACTTCTTGTCCTTGTTTCGTTTCGAATACTGACTCTAGCATCATTTTGTTGTATTTCATTAGGTGAGTTCTCCGGCAACCCCTCTTGCTTTTGAAAGGACTTAAATTTTTTTTTTGAAGGGACGCATCTGTAGTTAAATAATTAGCGAGTGCATGAAAGGTGCATGAGATTGAGTTAAATACACAATAGCATTTACATGCAATTGCAATAGCCAGGTAAAGTCAATGCGAAATAGAGCTAATGCAATAGCATGGCCTACACAATTAAGTGTATATGGAATTTACATGCAATAGTATTTACATAGCATTTACATGCAATAGCATGGCCTACACAATAGCATGGCATTTTACATGCAATAGCAATGCGAAATGAGGTAATGCAAAATATTTTTCTACTAGCAAGTATAGTGCAGAAAGGCTAAATAGAAGCATGCACGAAATAGATATTTCATTAAATAGCTGTCTCCTATGTAGAAATCAATGTTTTACCACATATGGCTCAAGTGATTTGTTCCCACAAATGGCTCAAGTGGTTTCTAACTAACATGGGGTTGCACAGATTTAGTAATCTGTGCCATCCATCTAATGGAAATTGGAAAATGTCATCATTGTCGAACCACGATTTTTCAACCGTTATTTCTTTCCCTTAGTTTTGTACATATCTTGATCATGACATCCGAGAGCAACACGTTAGTAGGCAATTTCATAGAAAATTTTACACTTGCCACCTTGCAATTAAAGTGCCTAACATAACACGAAATTAATCATAAACATGATACTGGTATTCAACACGAAACCGAATAATCTCAAGTATGATAAGTAAGACCAATATTCATCAGCTTCATTATCGCCACCAACGTGCAAAGATATTCTTTTGTTTCAGCAGCATTGGATAAATAGAGAAGGTAGGTAAAATTATATCAAACCTGATTATAGCAAAAAGACCAAGCTCAGAGGTGGCCACAGCCAAGCACGGAGATCCTCCCTTTTTGGCGACGGTGGAGGTAGCATGCAGCGGATGAGTGGCCGGACTGCGACAACATATCAAGAAGCACAGGGCAACCTCGGCCGACGAAGCACATTGCAACTAACAGCAAAAGGATCGAGATGAACTGCGACAAAATATCAAGAAGCACAGGGCAGCCTCGGGCAACTGCGGCCAATGAAGCACAGGGCAACTAACCAGCAAAAGGACCAAGATGAACGCCGATGCGTGGCCGCACAAAGCCTCCCTAGCGATCACGGAGAAGGCATGAAGAAAAATAGGCGAGACCAAGAGAAACCTCCAAAATAGGGTTCGGTCGAAGTAAAGAGCGGGAACAAGTTGTGGGGGTGAAGGCTCTTACCACAGTGGGCTAAATCTTAGCCGAAGACCGAAAAGGGTGGCAGCACGAATCCTCCCCGACGGCGGTGGAAATAGAGGAAAAACCCTAAATCGAGACCAAGAGGAAACCCCCAAATCAAGGTTTTAAGTGCCCGTCGGCACGGCCCGTATCTACCGTGCCGTACCGTGCCAACAAGTTACCGGCACGATACAGACCCCGTACCGATGGCACAATTCAAAACCCTCTATTCTTTAAATTACTGAGTAATTTCCAAAATAAAGTTCAAAAGATGTGATAAAAAGACATAATAAATACTTAGAATATTTTGTTGCTAAAAAAAATAAATATTTCACAATATTATGTGTCGGCACACAAGAATTTTTTTGACCGGCACGCATCGGTACGGCTCGGCACGCACCGTGCCGTACCGTGCCGGCAAGTTTCCGGCACGACCCCGTGCCACGGCACTTAAATCCTTGCCCCAAATCACAGGAGAAAACCTCGCAGGTGAAGGCTGGCACAGATCTACCCAGATCTGCTAGATTCGAATGCTGTGGGTTCAGCCGAAGCGAGGAGGACGAAGAAAATAGTCGGGTGAAGCCCTTACGACCAGCGACGACGAGAAGGGTGGTTGAGGTTTTCTGGGGAAGAAGAAGAGATGCAGGGGTAGTGAACAGTAGCTAGGCAGGATTTTTTGGATGGGCTAAGTCTTATTCCGGGGGGAGGGGGTGCGTGGGGTTTGTTAATCCCACCCCTATCGGGTTATCCTGAGATAACCCGATAGTGGTGGGGTTAACAAACCCTACCCCTAAAATTTAGTTTGGGATTAAACAGGGGGGATAAGGGGTTATCCCCCCTCTTAACCCTGAACCAAACATATTAAATGGCGAGATTATCTCTCTTAGCTAACAATTATTCAAAATTCAAAAACTAATCCCTCGACGTATGGAATTTTACAATTTCGTAAAGTAACAAAATAAAATATATTTTGTTTTTTTTTAATTTATGGAGCACATTAGAGACATATTAGGGAAGTTCTACTTGTTTAAGCAAACAGACTTATTAGGGAAGTTCTACTTGTTTAAGCAAGCAGACTTATTATGTCTAATAATTGAATATTACCGGAAGATTCACAAATCATAATAGTACTATACTACCATACAACAAGCTCAGTCAAGAAAGGTAGAAGGATGAAATGCATAGTTTTTGAGGCCAATATGCTTGTTGCAACTTAGACATACAGGTAACAACCTTTTGACTTACTCTAAAGTCTAAACTTTCATTGTGGAGACACATAGAACTTTACAATTTCTCTTATGCGTTCTTTCTGATTTAGTCATTTAACTGATTTAGTTTCTTCATCATCTTGTAAATACTGGGTTGGCCACCATCTTTAGTGGACGTATCTAAACTTTGTGATTTCGATTGATCTTAATTGCAGGTCTATAGAGATTCTGAAATGACACCCATGGTCTGCTGTGACACTTGCCAACAATGGGTGCATTGCATGTGTGATGGCATCAGGTCTACATGAATTTCATTATTTATTGGGTTGAAATTAGCTTTTTTGTTTGGTTTTCTTTTTGTTTCTTTAGGAGCAAATATATAACCATGTGAAATTCTTGATAATTTCAACAAATTAGCATTTTTTTTCTCATAGTCACTGTTAATGTGTAACAACTGTTTGTCTCTAAAGTTTAAGCTATTAGAGAACAATGTTTTATATTTTATCTTTAACACTTTTACTCACGTGTAGGCTCGAGATTTTTTGATAAGCTTAAAACATGGACATAAATTTAATCGGTGGAAATTAATGAGACTAGTAGAACTTACAGTGAATGTATAATTTATGTGAAATTCCAAATGATATTTTACTTTATCCTTTAAGAAATTTTTTTGAGATGTCCGCGTGCTTGTACGTCTCTATACAAACACAGATCTCTCAACGCCCCCTTCCTCCAACCCCCAAAATACATGTATCAAGTTAGCTGCACTTCTAAATTAACTCTACAGATCACATTGTTTTGAATGTTAAAATTGTCCCGATAAGCTAGACTAAGGCCAAGGCACCAAGACCGAAATTCTGAGCCTGTGTTCTTTTTTCGGTTGAGTTGTTGATTTATTAAAAAATTTATCCAGTCTATAATGCTTGACTATATTCCAAATGGCTTTGAACATTATATTATTCTGATAGGAAGAGGTCTATCCTTTCATTACTACAAGATTACAATAATTGGTTGTGTTATGCATTTTGGTTCAGGTTGGCTGCTATACTATTCAAAATATTGTTTAGGTTGTTTGAGGGCCCATGAGAATTGAACAATGTATTTACCAAGCAACCCACCTTAAGTTAGACTGATTTCTTTGACAAACAAGTTACATGACAGTCTTTATATTTCATGTCTCTTTTGTTACTATACTCATCGGATGTGCTGAGTTTTAATTATGCACTGTAGCTGTTTTCTACAATATCCTTTTTCTAAACAACTTCATTATCTTTGTCTTCCTATGACATGCCTTGCAGCGATGACAATTACCGGCATCCGATATATTTATGTCTCTTTTGTTACTATGCTTATCGAATATGTCAAGCTCTAATTCTGCATTCATTGTGGCTGTTCTCTACAATATCCTTTTCCACGAAACTTTGTTATCTTCATCTTCCAATGACATGCCTTGCAGTGATGAAAAATATCGGCAGTTCGAAGCAGATAGACATTTGAAATACAAATGTCCAGTATGTCGGGGTGACTGTTACAAGGTGTTGTCTTTTGTTCTAAATTTGTGGCCAATTATTTGCGGCCTATTTCTGATATTACTAAATGAACTACTGTGGCCAGGTTAAGGACATTGACGATGCTGTTCAGGAGCTTTGGAGGAGGAGAGACAGAGCTGACCGTGCCTTAATTGGTAGCTTGAGGGCTGCAGCTGGATTGCCCATGCAGGAAGAAATATTTTCCATTTGCCCCTACTCAGATGATGAAGAAAGTGGCCCACTTATTGTGAAGAATGAGAAAGAAAAGTCGCTTAAGTTTTCTGTCAAAGGTTTTATTGATAATCTATCTAAGAAATGCAAAGAGGATGGTTCACCTCTCTCCAAGAAATCAAGTAAGAACATTATAAAGAAGGTTTCTGAGGTTCAATCTGTCAATAAAGTTAAAGAAACATATCAAAGTATAGAAAAACTGGATGTGGTGAGGTCATTAGACAGAGGCTTTGGAGATCAAAACTTCAATGATGCGCCGTTCAGAAGTCACAGACAAGAGCCTCTTTCATCTTCTATGGGTGATGATGGAGGGAAATCCATTGGTGATCAACCACAAAGTATTAATAATCATGGGTTCAAGGAAGTTATAGATAAGAAGTCCGCAAAGGTGCTAAAGGGTAGCAAAGTAAGTGCTGGTAAAAATTCAAGCAAGTGTGAGACAACGAAGGGAACAAAGCTAGTCATACATATAGGTACCAAAAGCAAAAATACATCAAGCTCCCCAAAATCTGAGAATTCAAGCTGTCACAGAGACTTGGAATCTACTTCTTTTGATGGTATGTATGTTATCATGTAGAGGCATTTTTCATAGACCTTTTTCCTAATAATTTCTGTATATAGTTGGTAGATGTTCTGTTGGATTAGAAGTATCCACACCTAATAGTCTTATATGAGTCTGTAGATTAAGCAATTAGTGACGACTTATAATGATGGAAGGGAACAGCGATATGAACTTTTTATGCCAAATATTGTACTAACAGATGTTGGAAGGTAGAAGCAATGCGGTACAAGCCCTAGGCGGATTGTGCCGAGTAATGGTTCAAGAAAGTAATGAAAAATTATCTTTATTTTATACTTGATCATTTTGTACTATTTCCTTTGGATCGCAAGAATTCTATAAGATCTTTCTTGCTTCTTGTACTTTGAAATATTATAGCTGAGTCTCATGGAATTGCACATCTAATCATGCAAATCAGCAAATACTTCTTAAAGCCTGAATTATCGCATATCTAGATGTCCCATGAAACTTTGAGCTTTCTGGTGGAACCTATTAAATTTCAAATGGACCAGAATGCCTATCTATTTACAAAACCAAGCAATGCTGAAACTGAACTAGTCTCCATACCTGTAATGGTTTTGATTGGAAACTATCTGTCCTAATCAGGTTTTGGATTTTAGTAGTGAAAACTAAGATTTTGTGAGATGCAGGGCCACTATACCTTTCCAGTTATCAATGTAATATTTTGCATACTGTAACAATCTTGCCCCTTGGAGTAACATTTCGGATGATCTATTTGTTATTCTAGAAGTTTAAATTTGCTTGTTCAATTAGGTTTTCCTCGGGGAAAAGCCTTTTGATGGAGCATTTGAATAAATAATCCGCACAATTTTCTCCTGTGAGCTTGTTTGGCCTGGCTTGTGCCAATCTGGGAATCAATGTCCACCTAGTTTCAAGGTGTTCTGTAGGATTTACTAAATATATTGTAGCGTCCAGTGTTCTGTGGGATTCACAAAGTATATTGCAGTGTCCATTGTGATTCCGCTCTGCTATTAATAAGCAGCACGCCTGGTGCTTCTCTTCTACGCTCTGTGGCGGGTTAGAAGTTGTGTCTGCTCATTTTCTTTCCATCTAGGCTGAGCAGGCCCATAATTAGAGTCTTTCAAGCCATTCCCTTTATAATTCAAGTAGTCACTAAATAAACATTTTCTTAATGATGGAATAGCAAGATTCCTTGTTGTTTATGCTATAGGCCCATCAAGATTACTGGAATTTAGATTTGTAATGGATAAGCAGAAGATTAGGTGCCCTGTAAATCATTGATTTCAGTATTTGGGTATATGATTTGCTGTCTGTGAATAGCACAGTTCTCCATTGAAACTATCAAATCATTCTCACCGAGGGAAGTTAATAATTTTTATATGTTTTAGTTTTACGATTATAAATGGAGTTTCATTTTGAGTCAAACACATCTAAATAGATGTCCCAGCACCAGCACAGCTCTGATTATTCTCCTTTTAAAATTAGGAACATTCATTTCTGTATCATTTGGTAGATACAGTGTCACGCCCCGAGACCGTTACCAATTTGGTCCGGTTCTGGCACGCCGAACAGGCGCCGGACGGACAATACCTCCCCTGTCCGCCCAAGTCTCAACAACCAAGTCATGTACATAGAATTGCCGAGGAAATAATTCAATTACATACGTGACGAGAAACGAAGCACCAAAAGTGCTAACAAGTAAGAGCAAGATACAAGTATGTCATACAAGTAAATAAAGAAAGATAAGTCTATCTATTATATCCATTCAACCATTCATTTACATCAAGTTTACATTTTTGTAACTTCCAAAATGAATGTATACATATCGATCATCCAAAATACATTTACTCCCAAGGTATACGCAGGTGCTCTAATGCATCGGGAAACTGCTACAACTAGAGTGCGATGCCCTTACCACGGTCCTCGCCGGAAGTTCTCGTACTCGAACCTGTAATAAAGTGGGGTGAGAACTATCTTCCATAGTTCCCAGTGGGCTCGGCCGCCGACTCCGCCGATCTCTCCGCTAGGTCTAAGGTACGAGTAGATATATAGATAGATATCCAAAACGGTAAATGATGTATATTGAAAGAATTGTAAAGTTCTACTATGCCTGAAAAACAAGAGTAAGTAATATAGCCATGTAATCACTAACATGTTACCATAACTCTATCAAGTATGAATGCAACTCTACTATGCTCAATATGCACATAGTGTCCAATTCACATAATTCTCTTGAGTTTGTTACCCAATCCTCTTGCTGGCCCGTAGGCGCGCCCTCCACTCACATCTCAAATCCAGGCGCGCCCTCGACTCACATCTCAAATTCGTCTTTAATGGGGGACTCGAACCACCCGAGGGACTGTCTGCGGGACCCCACATAGGCTATCACTTAGGCTATCCCAATATTCCACGTGCTAACTCCGGAGCGCACTTGTAACGCCCCAACTTCCCAGGGGGTCACCCATCCTAGGACTACTCCCGTCCTAGCACGCTTAACTCTCTTAACCTCTTGGGTCTTGCCACCACCCAAAATGCTTAAGCCGGGTTAAGAGTTTAGCCCTATTATATCTCATATATAGGACTATCTGGAGTCTCACAGCACTACCTGTGCGGAGCGACCGCCACAAGCGCTGAACAGACAATGTGTGTATGATCTAATCCTCGTCCATTGAGAATACCCTGCCACTAGGGTCAACACTGTCACACCGATCTCATGCAAGTGTGTCAAATAGGGAGACTCATCTATCTCCTAGGTCATTATGTCACTAGTGTTCTTTTACACTAAGTTCTAATGCCACTCGTCAAGTTGTTTACTTGGTTTACATGCCACTCGTTATAATGCAATGTCCCGACTATATTAGTCAAATGCCATCATATATATATATACATCCATGCAAGATCAAGTTATCATTTAACTTATCTCTATAGGGTTCTATGTCACAAAGCTCATTTTCATGCACCCTAAGTTCACATGCCAAGCCTACTATGCCGCATTAACAGGGAGCATGCAATAATAGTAGAAATAGCTACTAGATACCCTATCATGCATAATACAACATGCAATATGGCCAACATTATGATACTTAGACATAGGGAGCAGTTCAACTCCTTCGGGATGGCACCCCCCCACCTTTAGGCTACGTCACGAAGCTACGACGTCGATTTCGTGATTTTAGAACGCCGCTTCTATTGCTCGGGTCAGCACGAAGCTCCAAGTCTTCGTTTAAACTTTATCTCCGCAACCGCTCGACGAATCGACGAACCGTCGCTTCCTACGCGTTTAGACATCTAACAATTAGGTTGACATGTGATCAAGTTAGATCAAAACCCATTGCTTTCAAAAACCCTAACTTGGAGCCCTAGGTTTACCCAATGCAAGAATCCGTCAATAGAGCTCCAGATTCTTGTATAAACCATCTATTAGAGAAGCTAGGGTTCCAATAAAACCATTTCTAGAAGATAAAAACCCATCTAGAAAGATCTACCATGAAAGGTCTCAAAGCTTACCTCATGGAGCTTGCCCTAATGGTGGAGAGGAAGAAGAAGATAATGCTATTCCTTCTCCTTGCTTGCTCCTCCACCAAGATCTCGTCTCATTCTTCTCTTAATTCTTCTTTCTAGAGAGGGAGAGAAAATGTGTTAGGGTTGGGAGAAAAATGAGAAGAAGAGAGCTCATTCCCCTCTATACCCTCAACTTATGCTACAATTGCATAAAAACCCCTCTACTTTGCCTCTCTTGCCTTGCCTAGACTGGGCAGTTTTTGGGTGCGGGGACCGGTCCCTCCAAGGGAGAACCGGCCCCCGAGAGCAATCTCTCGTAGGACAGCCCTCTGGCCGCTTTGCTACGTGTACGGGAACCGGTCCTCGCCTGAGGGACCGGACCTTCAGGGACCGGTCCCTGCCCGAGGGACCGGACCTCGAGAGCAACTCTTGCGGGTAGAGCTTTTCTGCCAATTTCTACGCGTACGGGGCCCGGTCTGTCCCGCCAGGGACCGGTCCCCGAGAGCAAACTCTGTGTGCAGAGTTTTCTGCCGCACACATTGCTTACGGGAACCGGTCCCTCCCACTACGGACCAATCCTCTAGAGCACAAATCTGCAACTTAGCAAATTTTCACTTCTTGCTCTCCGAGGTCCTTGCCAATGCACTTTTTGGGTTTTCAATGCCTTCGGTCTTTCCGAAGCGTACCCAATCGACAATTAGTCGATTCTAAATGAAGTCTAACTCTCGGATTTCGAGAATTCACTACCTTACATACAGATTAAGATCTTTAAACTAGTGGTTTGTATATTATCAAATAAATCCTCATTCCTGATGATGTACATCTCTAGTCCACTTTTTTCAATTCTTCTATTTATTTTTCTTATTCCGTGTCCCCTTTCTCTTTGTCCAATCTCTAGTTGGAATACAATTTTCCCAGCAATTTTCTGTTGAACATAGGAGTAGGAGTAAGCTACATAATTCACTTGATTTCAGCCTACCATCCTTGATATCAACCTCAACATGAAAGAGACTACATAATGATTTTCTGTTCTTGGACATGCCCTATGAATTCTCCAACACATCTTACTAATGTTTGTGAGTGCTTGGTCATCTTAACTATCAACAACATTTATCATCTCTAGTGACACAATCTTTGTCTCAAAGTGTGACGCCCCAACTTCCCAGGAGGTCACCCATCCTAGAACTACTCCCGTCCTAGCACGCTTAACTCTCTTAACCTCTTGGGCCTTGCCACCACCCAAAATGCTTAAGCCGGGTTAAGAGTTTAGCCCTATTATATCTCATATATAGGACTATCTGGGGTCTCACAATCTCCCCTCCTTTAAGCCCTGACGTCCTCGTCAGGCTCAGACTCACAAGTACCAGGCGCTGTGAGACTCGTCTCGCTAGCCCGTCATCCAGACCCTGGCTCAGCCGAGACTTATCTCACACTTCCGGCTGGTAATTGGCTCTGATACCATCTGTGACGCCCCAACTTCCCAGGAGGTCACCCATCCTAGAACTACTCCCGTCCCAGCACGCTTAACTCTCTTAACCTCTTGGGCCATGCCACCACCCAAAATGCTTAAGCCGGGTTAAGAGTTTAGCCCTATTATATCTCATATATAGGACTATCTGGGTCTCACACAAAGGGTTTTGAAACAGCTTATCTTGTTTCAAAATCAATTCGGTTAGTGAAACCAAAGGAACTTTGATTCTTATTTTCCTTTTCTGTTTTCTATAGCTGAGGCCTATTTGGCCTTGCTCTGGGGTGTAGTATTGTTTCATACAGTGCTATGTGAGAAGTGCTATTATGAGAAGCACCATATTGACTTCCCTGGCTGCAACTTCTCTTTGTAGCACAATCAGAAGCTCCAAAGTGGAGATTTGTTTTTGGGTCTCAAATTCACATTTCTACTCCTTGCTACTTTAGAAGCTCTAGAAATTTCTGAATTGCCAACCACGATGTTAGAATTAACTACAACTCTGAGTGGAAGTAGAAACAAAGCCAAAATAAAACAGTATAAAATGCTCTTGCATATCGTTTTACTTGCTTTCTATTATTTCATTTTTTTTTCTCAAAATGCGGTAAAAGAATTGTGTACAATATGCTGTTTTCAATGACCATCTTCTTATCTTGGTTGTAACCACTGAATGATGAAGAGAGACGATAAAAAATGAAAGGTTATATTTGATGCTTATCCTTCTATGGTTACAACTTGTGGTTGCAGTAGTTATAATACTTTATGGAAATGCCTATCTTCTGAAATAGATCTATTTTGCTCCTCCAAATACTTAATTCTTTGGTACATTTCTCCCTTATTATTAGTGGTGTGGTCCCAATGCTTTCTAGTATAGGAGAAATATGACAATTTGACAAAATCTGACGAACTTGAAATTCCACTAAACTAAGTAGTTCGATATATGCAGATAAAGAAGATGTTACAAAAAAGACTAGCAAAATATTAGAGAACCAGGAGAAAATTGCAGATGTTGCTAGGTCTAAACATCCTATCTCGTTTAGAAGTCATCTAAGAAGAGAGACTAGCACAAGAGCAGACTCTACCATGCAAAACAGGGGTGAAACCACATTAAGAAGTGGTGAAGGTTTGCCTATAAATCAATCGATGGGTACAGCAAGCACTGTAAAGAGGGAAATCAATGAAGCTGCTGATTCTTCATCAGGTTTCAAACCATCCAAGGATACCAGGCCATTGTTGAAGCTGAAGTTCAAGAATCCATATATTGAACAGCAAAGTTCTTGGGCTTCAGGAGTAGTTGAAGAGAAGAATCCTATTAAGGGGCCAAGATCAAAAAGAAAGAGGCCATTTATAGAAAAAGTTAGCACACCAGTGGATGAGAACTGTGAACAACTGAATTCAGATGAATCCATCAATGAGGACATTGATGCTCTGTGGATATTGAAGAAGCTTGGCAGAGATGCTATAGGAAAGAGAATTGAAGTCCACAAAGTCTCAGGCAACTCTTGGTGAGTTTTCGTCTCATTTATTGTTTTTTTTAACCATGATTTGTAACTTGGAAAGCATGTTATCATTGTTGTAATTTCCGGTAACTAGGCTACTTATCTAGCCTTTCTTGAAAGCTGAATCCTATTTTGCTACATGTTTATATATAATGTTTTTCTTTCGACATCTATCACCAAGAGCTGACATGTGTTTGCCACTTATAGGCTTGTAGCCATCTGCATCACTCTTCATTTAGTCCTTCCATCTAACCCACCTCCTTTGATTATTTACCCTGCAAATTATGTGGGATTGTGTAAATACTCCTGCAAAGTTAGTATTTGCAAGCGTTTCCTTAAAAACCTTGTTTTGTATGCCAGGTGTTTGTAGAGATACCCACAAGGGCATGCACTTAAATAAGGTTTTCAAGGGAACACAAGAAAAATCAAATTAACTAGAGTATTTATGTGATTTTGCACCTTTTCGGGGGTATGTATGTAGAAAACCATAATAATTATGCTTAAGCTAATCATTTCGGTAGTAAATTATTAATATTTTTGCATTTCAGAACTTTTGCTGTAGAAATCCTTTGCAGAAAATTATAGCAAGAAAACTAGATAAGCATGCATTTTCATCTGTTTAACTATATATTTGTTAGCAATTGGGCGTGAAATAGATTGAACATAGTTTCTAGTCAGAATACTCTCATTTGTATCCATATTTTACATGTGGATATAAATCCAGTTATGGATATTAAATGGATGCTGAATTTTGTAACCATATTCGATCAAAATTAATAGGATTGAAACTGAATTTAGATGGAATATGGATTCAAGCTATACACACGCGCACATACACACACCCACAAAGAGAGAGAGAGAGAGAGAGAGAGAGAGAGAGAGAGAGAGTTGGGCTAGAATATTATCGGTAGCAAATGGGCTCCATTGCTAACGATTTGTTTTCAATGATAGAGCTTCCAAATTGACGATTGACACTGTTGAACTTGATTTAGATCATTTGAAGTGTTTAGAAACCAAATTTCATACTTTTCCGATATTGTTTTATTGTACATCAAGTGAATGCAAAATGAACGGTTGGAAATAAATATCCTTCAAAAGTCATGATATAAAAGTTGTATTCAAGATCCAAGGTGTAGATCTTGTTTTATATTTTGAAGTAAGGATTGAAGTGTTGTGGCACGGAGGCGTGCCGGTAGGTAGCTGGCACGGTAAGGCACGAGCATGGTTCTGTGCCGAGTGCCGACACATGGCGAGTGCACGTGGCCTCCTAATGGCATGCATTTGCACAGCCCAATTTTTAATGTTTTTTTTGTTCCAATAAGGTCTTATGATGTTATTTTAGAAGTTTAGAGTAATAATTATCTCATATTAGATTTACCAATTTGCTAATCAAAAATTAAATAATGAGCTTTAATTTTACATGTAGTTGATAAAATTACATGATATATTCTTGGTTGAGTGTATGTTAAATTATTTAAATATAGCTAAATGAGTTAAAATGTAGTGTAGATTAGTGTATATGATCAGATCAGGGAAGTCTAAATTAGATTTTATGTATAGTAGATTAGAGTTATTTGGATAATCTAGAAAGAACAAAAGCAAAGCCAACCAGTAAATAAAAAATATTTATTATTAAAATAATTTAATTTAATCTAGCCAATTCTATATTATATTACCTTAGGTTAGGTAATTCTAGATTAGATTAAATTATTATATGAGATATCGGATTAGGTTAATATAGTACAAATTTAGTAATTCTATATCAGATTAAGTTAGACATTATATTAGATTATAGTAAGTAATCTAGATTAGGCAAGTTTAGGAAATATAAAATCACCTAAATCATAATATTTATATTTAAACTAGTTTAATGTAATCTAGGCTTCTGAATTAGATTAAACTAGATTAGGCTACATGATTCTAGATTAGAAAAGATTAGATTAGATTAGATATCGGAACTGATGCTTTAAATATACAGTATATTAGATTAGATTCTAAGTCCATAATTAGATTAAATTACCTAGTTTAGATAAGTTATTTTAAATTTGATCAGATTTTAGATTAGCTTAATATATTAAAATAGATTTTATCTGTAAATCAAATGATAAGGGTAAGGAAGTTAGAGTATACAGAAGCAAAAAGAACCCAAAAAACAAAAGAGAGAGAGAGAAACTCACGTACTACAAAAAACAGGAAAAAATAATAACAAATATTAAGATGTAGTGGGCACGCGCGGTACGTATCGCGGCACCCGCGTGCTCAATTGAAAGTCTTGCGGGGTACTGCGATATGCATTGCGGTATTCTACTCCTTGCGGTAAAGTGGTTGTACAATGCCCTTTATTTAGGGGCACGGTACGATACTGCACGGGCCGATACTTTAATCCTTGGTATGAAGAATTTTCTAAAAAAAATTCAATTGATTTCTATTCTTTTATGCCGTTGTTGGGTCAATCCGGCGCGAACAATTTGTACGCCGGGTCTATACCAGCATAGCGGTTGCAGCGGTGCACCAGCAACACATTGGGAACACAAGAGGAAACACGAACCGCACCAAGATCAAGGAAGTTATGGCAACTGCAGGCAGTTGCAAGCGGTTTCCGATCGGCTGAAGGTGGTCCGAGAATTTAGGAGATAATGGCCGATCATGCGAGGACTATAACTGACTCAGGGCCAACTCTATAAATAGGCACATAATACCCTAAAAACGGGTCTTTTCCCCTGCGAACAAAAGACCACCCTTATTTTATCGCATCTTTCTTTCTTGCATTTACTGATTTTCTAGGAGTAGCCTGTAACTTAGATCTTTGGAGTCTGTCTGCCCTTTGGGCATCACTCCTGGAGTTTGTCTGCCTCCGGGCATCACTCCGTTGTAGACTATAATTCGCCTTCCTGTACTTCCCCCAGTTTATTTTAATAGAAAGTCATTTTCGGCTGCTTCAGGCCGACCAGTCTCAATGTAGTTTTAGCCATTCGGCTCTTCTCCAGGCTTAATTCTCGACTTCCCCTGTTCATTCGGCTCATTCGGCTGAATCGAAGAGTAGAATAGAGCATTCGAACTTGGCTGGCTCGATCCCTCGTCAGCCGAATCGCTTGATCAGACGAAGGGCGCACACTTCGAGGGTCACTATCCGTATCCGTTCCTCATCCTGACGCGCATCCCGAGGAAGATCTTTGACCGGGTCAAGGGTCGGGACGAATGGGTACCAACAATTTTTTGGCACGCCCGGTGGGACACCTTTTGAGGTAAACATTCAATTTATACAATCTATGGCTGACGAGTGGTTTTACCTGTCGAAGGTGAAACCAGTGATCAGTCTGGCCAACAAGAACCGAGTCTAACCCAAGCACTGGGACAAATGACTCGGGTCTTGCAGGCATTAGACCAAAATAGCCATGCAAGCACTGCGCCTATAGTGACACCGGTGTTACAAACTCGAGTAACACCAGTCGGTGGATTGCCTCAATACCAGGGCGCACCATTTCAGGGAGTGTACAGACTGGCAGCTGCCAATGCCGGTCAACAACTGAAAATAGGGTGGGGATTACCACCTCCCCCGCCAGTGGCAGTATACCAGCCCCAAAATATAGAGACTGGGGGGCAAGCTCCTAATGTACAAGGAGTTAACCCCGTGGTACCAAATATCGGTCTACCACAGAGACCGAATGAGATTCATGCGCAAGCTCAAACTCCCGTGCAGGGAGTTAATAACGAAATCTATGCGCAAATTGAAGAAGCCATCCGAAATACATTTGGAGTAGGCGCGAGGCCGGCAATGCGGCCTGTATTTAGATCTCCATACCCTGCGACTATAAACGCAGAGCATCCTTATCCGGCTAATTGGAAAATGCCGAAATTTGACAAATTTTCTGGCGACGAGACCGAAAACACGGTCAAGCATGTCGCAAGGTTTACAGCTCAATGCCGTGAAGCCGCGGCGGATCCATTTTTAAAATTGAGGTTATTTAATACCTCGTTAACCAAGACAGCTTTCACTTGGTATACAAGTTTACCTGCTAATTCTGTCCGGGACTGGGACGAGTTAGTGGGTAAATTCCATGAACAATTTTATAGAACAGAGCCAAAACTATCGGTTGTGGACTTGGCTCAGTTCATACAAAGGACGGGAGAATCGGTTGATGAATATTTGAACCGATTCAACACGGTTCGAAGCCGTTGTTTCGTGAGAATGTCGGAGTCGGAGTTTGCCAAAATGGCATTCAACGGCATGCATTTTAAAATTAAAGATCATTTTGAGGATAAATTCTTTCCAAATCTTTTCGATTTGGGAGTTCGGGTTGCTCAATATGAGCAATTCCGAAGAGGAAACAGTGAGGATTGGCCTAGATGGAGCCGAAATAAAGACTGGAATAAGGGGAAGGAGAAAAATATTTCCTTCTTTGAAGAGTCATCGGCTCATGAAGAGCCGAATTCGTCTGAGGCAGAAGATTCGGCTGATGAAGCCGAAGTCTGTGCTGCCGAGATGGTAAGGAATAATCAGCCGTATAAGTGTGCTTTACTAAAGCCCGCCAAGTCAAGCTAGGCTAAGGCACATGTGTCTGCATTTAACTATTCGTTCGATATATCAAAGACCGATCTGATTTTCGATCGGTTGCTAAGAGATGGACGAATTAAGTTACGGGAGGGTCAAACTGTACCCCCCGTAGAGGAGTTAAAGCGCAGAAGATACTGCAAATGGCACCAGTCCTGGAGCCATAAGACAAGTGAATGCATTGCCTTCAAAAGGCAGGTTCAAAAAGAGATTAATGAAGGTCGGTTCATTTTTGCCGACCAAGAAAATAAAAATGTAAAAATTGATAAAAATTCTTTTCCACCACAGGTCAACGTGGTGAACATGAGGGGGAAAGGAAAAGCCACCGCCAAGAGGCGGATTCAAGAAGAAATAGAGGAGGGTCGGCTCATTTTGGCCGACCAACAAGATGAAAATAAAGGAGCTAATAAAAATATGCTTTCTTTACTGGACAAAGCGATGGACGCTAGAGGAAAGGCGATTGCGGCTAGAACGGCCTCGGACTACATCGCCCATGCAAAGAGAAATCTTCGGTTTTGCATAAGGTCAAGGCCGAAATGACAAAAAAGGATTGGGAAGCCATAATTAATGACAAAAAAAAAAAGCAACGAGTGGAATGAGTTAATGGCATTCCCTGAAGAGTGGGGGCATATCCCAGAAGAAGATGAACCAGAAGAGGACGGCTCTGACGAAGCCTCCAACGAGACCGAACCGGAGGTCGATTCGGTTCAACGCAAGCAGGAAATATTGATGCAGAAAATCCTGCATGACTATTATAACAACAACAGACGTGACGAGCGTCAAAGCCGATGGAATTATCAAGAGAGACCATTCAGCTCCAAGCAAAGATTTCCGGGGTACCGGCCGCACTGGCAACACCAAGCCAGGCCGAGACTAAAACCGGAGTTCGAAGGAATGACTGAAGGAGACATCGAGTTCCTAGGAAGGAGATTAGTGAATGAGCTCGGCATTCAGCCTTGGACGAGACCATGGGAGAGGAGAGAGATCTTAAAAAATCATTTGAGAACGGTAAAGGTGCCGGCAAATGTGCCAATCGACAAGTGGCACGAAGTCGAAGTAAAACCATCGGCTAGATGGCAAGGGCCGATGTTAACAAAAATCCAAAAGCGTCGGCAGCAGAGGATGCAAGTCGAGGCAAGACAACACTATGAAGAAACGAAAGGGATAAGGCTAAATGTATGGAGGGGCCCTAATGAGCAGTCACATCCCATTCGCCCAATGCAAAATGACCATGAGGCAGGCGGTTCTTCGCCTGTCCCTTGGTTAAAATCAAAGATAGAATGGCAAACCGAGGCCGAGCTAGAAGAAAAAATGACTAGAAGGGAGCTAGAAGACAAAATAGCTTCCCTAGAAACAATCATCAAGAGAGAACGATGGCCCCTCAAGGAGAGGGAGGCCCGAATGGAGAGCGACTTTTCAGCCGAGATGGCCAAAGAGTCAGAGGAGAAGAAACAAAGAATAAAGGGTAAATCGGCTGATGAATCGCCAGCCGAGGTGAATATGGTGTATGCCCTGCCTCAATCTTTTAAGGCAGAGCTCGTTGAATATGAAGAGTTCAGAGAGGAATAAGAAATCGGGCTTAAAGTGGCCCAATTACAGCTAGAAGATGTTCAACCGGCCGATGCGATGGTGTTCGAGAAACCATCGGCCATGCAGACAAGATTCATAAGGCCTCTGTTCATTAGGGCCTTAATCGAAGGTTGGTCAGTAGGCCGAGTAATGGTAGATGGTGGAGCCATGGTCAATGTGATGCCCACTTCCTTTTTCAAAAAGTTGGGCAAGGATGAAGACGAGTTGAAGCCCACCGATTCAATCATGACCGACTTCACTGGCAGCGGTCAACATGCCCGAGGAGTGCTCACCACCGAGATCACGGTGGGCTCTAAAACTTTAAGAACTGCATTTTTTCTGGTGGATGCAGAGAGCCACTACAACCTTCTGCTCGGACGTGACTGGATACACGCGAATGAGTGTGTGCCTTCTACACTCCACGGAAAGCTGTTCCAGTGGGTTGGAGATAAAGTGGAAGAGATTCGGGCCGAAGGGCGGCCCCAGATGATAGATGTCAATTTGGAGGAGATCGGCCACACCAATTGGGCCGATGCAGATCCAGATCAAATTTCTTTTGTAAGAATTACCGAGGAGGCTGTCCAGTTGATCCTCTCTAAGGACATAGGAGCCATGGTGGCAGTCGAAGAGCCACCAAGGTAGTTGAAATGGAGCATCAGGAATCAATAGTAAAGGCTTTTCAAGAGTCTCAACGAGACGAGCCGATCGACAGGATCGGCTGCAAGAAGGAATCGGCTTCCGTGGCCGATGAAATAATATTCGACAACTCGGCTAACCCAGCCGAAGATGATATGATAGACTCGGTTCTGCAAGCCGAGGATAAGAATCAAATGAAATCGGCCGTCGAGACCGATAAGTCACATGAATTGAAAAGGCGAACAAGTGAATTAAATCTAGAAGAATCGCCTATTAAAGTCGGTGAGAAAAAGTTGGAGACCTAGGACCCGCTGATTGAAGTAAATTTGGGATCCGACGAAGATAGGAGACCGACGTATATAAGCGCAAAGCTTTCGGCTCGACACCAGGAGGAGCTGAAAGAACTATTGAAGGAGTACAAGGACTATTTCGCCTGGAGTTATGAAGAAATGCCAGGCTTAAGCCGAGAAATTGTAGAGCATAGGCTGCCCATTAAAAAAGGGTTCAAGCATTTTAAGCAACCGGCTCGTAGGTTTGAGCCGAGTATTGTACTCCAAATTAAAAATGAAATAGAAAATCTTTTGAAGGCCGGCTTTATTAGAACGGCTCGTTATGTCGATTGGGTTTCTAATACATTTCCAGTACGCAAAAAGAATGGCAAACTTAGAGTTTGTATCGATTTTAGGAACTTGAACTTAGCTACACCCAAAGACGAATACCCAATGCCTATAGCCGATATGTTAGTAGATTCGGCTGCCGGTAATGAAATCCTGTTCTTTATGGACGGACATACTGGCTATAATCAAATTTATATTGCTGAGTAAGATGTGGCTAAAACGGCTTTTAGATGCCCGGGTTCGATTGGAACTTTTGAATGGGTAGTTATGCCGTTCGGCTTAAAGAATGCCGGAGCTACTTATCAGAGGGCGATGAATTTTATTTTTCATGATTTAATCGGCAAGATGTTGGAAGTGTATATCGACGATATAGTTGTGAAATCCAAGTCACAATCCGAACATTGGATTGATTTAAAGCTCACCTTTGAAAGAATGAGAAAGTACAGTTTAAAAATGAACCCTTTGAAATGTGCCTTTGGAGTCTCAGCGGGAAATTTCTTGGGATTCTTAGTGCATAAAAAAGGAATTGAAATCGATAAAAAATAAGACGAAAGCAATACTGGAATTACCGCCACCAAAAAACAAAAAAGAGTTACAAAGCTTGTTGGGGAAAATCAATTATTTTCGGTGGTTCATATCTAATTTGGCCGGAAGAATAGGGGCTTTTACCCCACTACTTCGGCGGAAAGATAAGGAAGACTTCGTTTGGGCAGAGGAGCAACAAGGGACGTTTGAAAATATAAAAAGATATTTATCAAACCCTCCGGTATTGGTGCCTCCAAAGCCAAGTCAGCCAATGAAATTATACATATCGGCTGCAGAAGATAATCTGGGGTGTTTATTGGCCCAAGAAAATGAAGAAAAAGAAGAACAAGCCATTTACTATTTAAGCTGACGTGTCACGCCCCGGGACCGGCAGAGGCCTTCCCGGTAGTGCGCCTAGACCCGCTGTATGTCAACACATACAAGGCGTCTACCAAAAACAGCGGAATTAAAACAACAGATAGGCTACAACTAAAGATATCAGAGCAATAAGAAGCTAAGTTCTATCAAAAAGCGGAAACATAAAATGAGATAACAACTATAGTAAACCCAAGGTAAATACATCATCAGTCTCGAATAACCAAAATAAGGTGGTCTCTCTATATATAGGTAACTCTCACAATCTCTCCAAAAAATAAAAACAAGAGAGGTGGACCACCTATCCAAAAGGTCCCTCGCCTGAACGTCGCTAGCCCAAGGCAATCCCCTTTCCTTGGTCCCTGGCCTCCCTCGGCGCGGAAGGCTCTGAAAGACCAGAAAACAGAGGGCGTGAGAACTATAATTTATAGTTCTCAGTGGGCAATTACTGCCTTGAACCAATTACACCACTAGGCCCAAAAGAGATAAGCATAATAAGATGCGATAAGTAACTGCTGAAATGAAAGTATAAATAAAATGCTATGCTACTATGTCACAAGTACTCATGGTGAATATAAATGCTATCATGATCCAATATGTCAACATATATAAAGAATTTGCTCTACTATACTAGGCAACCAAATATACTATGATGCAATATGTATCTATCAAGCATACTACAAGTCCCAAAACTATGCTATAAGCATATCCAAGTAACCCAACTACTAACCTATCTAGTAGTGATTGTCATTTACTAATAAATGTCATTGTTCAATTTCATTCTAGGATCTACACGAGTGTAATCCGGCTTGTGCCACCTAAGTGCCGTGGTAGCCCCAGCATCCCCCGTAAGGAATGAGTCTATCCCACTCGGCCCCGTAGGTTTCTTAATACCGCACGCGCGAACAAGTCGTAAGGCTAACTCCGGAGGGCCCGCTTGTAGGGAGCGACCCTCACAAGCATGTGCGAATGAGCACAAATGGCAAGCAAGCATGGTCAATGTCTCGAGTATCCAATCGTCATGTCTCTAAGACTCTAACATAGTAATAATCACTAAGAACCCCGAAGGTCAAGTGCAATATACATTTCATTGTCCAAGTCCAATTCCAACACTAATACCGATTCATGACATTAGGTTTGCTAATCCACACGTAATGCAAGCCTAATGCTGCTTTATGACATTAGCTTACTATTTCACATATCAATGCCAAGCCCAATGCCGCTTTATGACATTGGCTTTTCTCCTATGTCATATATGGTTTCTATGTCCAAGTTTGCGTAACACAAATCATTTTCTCAATGTATAACATGATCTCAAGTCAACTATAGAATGCCACATACATGCATGCTCCAAACATGAACCATACTCTACTACATAGAGGTCTAATTTTGCATCATACATAAGGCATGCATCTTAAGCATTCTAAAATTCACAAGTAATGTATCTAGCATGAAAGTAAATGATTTTCCATTTATCTAAGCTTAATTCAACTCCAATGAGATTTTCTCATTGATTTTGGTGAGGTCAAACCCACCGATGCTCCACGCAAAGCTCCGAAACCCTAACGAAGCTTCGATCCTCACTCCTAGCGCCCTAAAAAGCAAGCTATAGGAGTTACAATGTCAACCGATGAACCACGAGTTCAATCTTTAAGCATTTAGACAAGAGGGTAAGGAAAACTCACCTAAAGTGTAGAAATCCTCTTAGAGATCCCAAATGAAAGCTAGAATCCTCTCAAACCAACCTAAAGGAAGGTTCTAAACCAATCTATAGAGCTCTCAAAGCCTCTAATCAAAAAGCCCCAAATAAACCCTAGATTTTCCAAAACTAGGGTTTCATCTCATAGAAACCATCAAAATCCAAATCTAGAGGGAATGATGTGTTGCTTACCTCCAAGGAACCCCAAGACAGGGATCAAAACCCTCTAGAAGTGATGATCTTCCTCCAAGCAAGCTCCAACTCCAAGCTCTAAGCTCCAATGGTGAGAAAGAGGGAGAGAAAGGTGCTCTAAGTCCACCAAGTAAGCTCTCCTCCTACTCCTCCTTCCTTCTCCTTCTTCTTCTCCTTTTCCTTTTCTTTCTAAGTGCAAGAGAGAGTGTGAGAGAGAGAAATGAGGGACAGAGGGAAAGGAAGAGGCATATAGGCCCTCTCATGCAACAATATCCAGAAGAGCCCTGAGGGCAAGGATTTAAGTGCTGTGGCACGGGGTCGTGCTGGAAACTTGGTGGCACGGTACGGCACGGTGCGTGCCAAGCCGTGCCGATGCGTGCCGGTGAAAAAAATTCTTGTGTGCCGACACATAATAGCATGAAATATTTATTTTCTTTAGCAACAAAATATTCTAACTATTTATTATGTCTTTTTATCACATAATTTGAACTTTATTAAGAAAATTACTTACTAATTTAAAGAATAGAGGGTTTTGAGCTGTGCCATCGTCACGGGGTCTGTATCGTGCCGGCACGGTACGGCACGGTGGATACGGCCCGTGCCGACCGGCACTTAAAACCTTGCCTGAGGGATACAGTTGTCAATTCGCGTTTGAATTAGACTTCGGTCGTTCTAACAATCAAGCCGAATACGAGGCCCTGATAATTGGCCTTGAAATCTTGCAAAAGTTGAAAGCGAGGTCAATTAAAGTTATCGGTGATTCACAGCTAGTGATCAAACAAGTTAACGGGGAATATCGATGTGAAAATCCGAATTTGCAAAATTATTTAAGGAAGACAGTAGAATTACTGTGCAATTTCGGAGAAGCTGAATTCGAACATCTGGGCAGACAGAAAAATGAAAAGGCAAATGAATTAGCCCAGTCGGCTTCAGGATATAAAGAGCCGAAGTCAGAATTAATAGTAATACAAAGAAGGTTGTTGCCTTCGGTTCATGTACGAGAACCGATTATAGTTCCTGTGGAGGTAAAAGAGGATTGCAGAAAATCCTTAATCGAATATTTGGAAGATCCTAAACATTCGAAGGAGAGCTCTTGGCTATTGTTTGTTAGACAAACAACTATACAAAAGAACAGTCGAAGAGATTCTATTGAAGTGCTTAGGACCTGAAGAAGCTCTATTGGCAATGGGAGAGACACATGAAGGAATATGTGGAACCCATTTAGCAGGAAAATGGCTAAGATGGACAATTCGGCACTTAGGATATTGTTGGCCGACTATGCATCAGGATTGCATAGAATATGCCATGGGTTGCCAGGATTGTCAATTTCATGGTTCGATATAGAGAGTTCCTGCCTCCGAAATGTATGTGATAATTAAACCATGGCCTTTTCGAGGTTGGGCCATGGATTTAATTGGAGAAATCCACCGAACTCTTCGTCTAGTCATAAATTCTTAATAAGTGGCCATCAATTATTTCACTAAGTAGGTAGAAGCAAAACCTACTCGGTTGGTCACTCAAAAAGAAATCATTGATTTTGTTGAAGATTACATAATCCATCGCTTTGGGATACCCGAGACAATTACAACCGATCAAGGGACAATGTTCACGGGAGGACAGTTCGTTCGGTTCATCGAGTCACGGAAGATAAGATTACTTCATTCGTCTCCTTATTATGCTCAAGCGAATGGACAAGTGGAAGCAGCAAATAAAATAATAATTAATCTCATGAAACGGCATGTTGGAAAGTATCCAAGGAAGTGGAATGAAAAACTTTCCGAAGTATTATGGGCATGCCGAACTTCAGTAAAAACGGCAACAGGAATGATGCCGTTCCAATTAGTGTACGATCATGAGGCCGTAGTTCCAGCCGAGATAACAGTTCCTTCTTTGAGAATAGAGAGGCAAAAAAAACTGTCGGCTAATGAATACAGTGAGTTAATGAAAGAAAAAGATGGAAGAAATACGAGATACTCGGTTGATGGCTTTGGATAATATGCAAGTATATCAGAGCCGAGTATGTAATGCATATAACAAAAGAGTTCGATATAAGTCGTTTGCAGTCGGTGACTTAGTCCTTCGACTGGTTTTTCCAATCGGTCCAAAAGATCGAACATATGGGAAATGGTTTCCAAATTGGGAAGGACATTTCAAGTCAGTCGAATTGTAAAAGGCAATGCATATTATATCAAAAAATCAATGGATCAGAAAATGAAAAACCAATCAATGGGAAATATTTGAAAAAATATTATCCATCCATGTGGGAAAATAATCAAAGTCAAGATTAAAGTATTACAAGCCGAATCAAGATAATAAGTCCCTTAGTTGGTCCCATTCGGCTATCAAGTTGACTTGAGCAGTTTTAGCCATTTTTCTCCTACGCTTCATCGATGGATGTACTTTATAGAGTTGAGAAAGTTTCTCTGAAGTTTTATTCCTTCATCTGTTTTCAGCTCTAATTGGTTCTTCAAAAATAGCCGCCGTTCAGAGGCATGGGCTAAGGCTGATTTTGTGGCAGACAATTTTTCTTCAAGAACCAAGATTTGTTGTTGCAAATCCCTTTCTTGATTTGCTAGAAGTTGGTCTTCTCGACTCATATCAACCGCAGGAGTTGACACCTCAGGTATAACCTTCTTAAGGTGCTCAACTTGATGAAAATGCTGGTCTAAGGTAGAGAACTCGGCGTTCAAAGATTGTTGCCGATATAAGAAAGAAGAAATTTGGGAAGACAATTTCTATGAAACATTTACAAGAAGAAGGGAGATCTGGCTTGTCGGCTAAATCAAATAAAAGGGCATATAGCCCATCAAATCGCTCTTGATTCAGAGCCAATGTGGGGAGACCTTGACCATATAATCGAAGACATTCATCGAACTTACATTGAGTGTCTGTAGATGTCATTGTAGTAGAATCATCTCCCTCAGTAGAACTGGGACTAGAAGCTAATAAAGTGGTGAGAGTAGTGAATATAGGATGTTCAGGAACGAACGCCACAGCTTCCGATGGCGGAATCTCAGTAGTCGGGGGAGATACGGGGCTGCCATCTCCTTTAGTAATCTTTTCGAGAGGAGTGGTGGACTTTTCGGTGGCAACTCGAGGAGAAGATATCGTTGTCGGTGCGGCCATTCCTTTACTCTTCTTCTGAATGGCCGGTTTCTTTTCCGAGGTTAGCTTTTTCCTGAGACGAGCCTCTCGACGTAGTTCCCTTTCAGTCTTCAGAGCTGGCGGATCAGGTTCAGGGGACGACTGTCAAGAGAATTATGAATCAAGTTAAAAGAGAATAGGATTCAAATATAGTTAAGCAAAGGGGTTTACCCCAAGTGTGATTGGATCAGGAAAGATTGGAGTTGTAGAAATATCAACCGAAGGGGGTTCTTTGGTGGTGTGTCCTGAAGTATCAGCTGAGGAAGTTGCTTTTGCCAAAGAAATTTCTTCGCATTTTACAGTCGGTATCGGCTCAGACGGTAGTTTCCTCGCCATTGACTTATGCTTTTTCGGAGCTGACTGAGAAACAAGTAGAGTAGCTTTGGATGTTCTTCTCTTCAGGGTCAGAACAGGATCAGATAAAGCAGGAGTTCCACTCGGAATGACTATAGTAAGAATAAAGGTTAGCATAGACAATTGTCAATCAGAAACAATTAGCAAAAAGTGACTTACCTACAGGATGAATGGTTCTGCAATATGCTCGGAGCAGAGATGAATCAAAAACTCGATCAGTGAAGCGCTCCCAAGCAATGGCATAAATATCTAGAGCCACTCCCGTGTAAGTAGGTCTAAAACTAACCAATTTGAAGAACTGACGGAGACGGTTCCCTATAGCTGAATGCTATCGATAGCAAACCGGCACTTTTGCCACCCATTTGTTTTCGATGATGGAGCCTCCAAATTGATGATCGGCACCGTTGAATATGATCTATACCATTTGAAGTATTTAGAAATCAAATTTCATACATTTTTAATATTGTTTTCTTATCCATCGAGTGGACATAAAAATAAACGGCTGAAAATGAATATTCTTAAAAAAATGATTATAGAGGTCTTGTAATCAAGATCAAGAGTATAGATCTTGTTTTAAATAGTTTAAAGAATTTTCTAGCAAAAATTCAATTGATTTGGATATCTTTACATCGTTAAACGAGAAAACGCCTCATATCGACCATTAAAATTACAAATTTTGAAACCCTTTGATCATTAGGCAAATGATATCGAAAAGAATTGAAATTTAATTTCTAAATACTTCAAGTGGTATAGATCATGTTCAACGATACGAAATCTGATCGTCGATTTGGAGGCATCATGGAAAACAAATGGGTGGCAAAAGTCTTGGGTTTGCTATCGATAGCATTCTAGCTCAACTCTATATATATATATATATATAGTAGGTCTTGTGTGCTATTAGGAGCATGGAGGCCTCACGCTCTAAGCGATTTTGATGATGGATCTTTCGAATCGATGATCGGCTCAGATTAGATTTGATCTAGCATATTTGAAGTATCTAGAAAATAAATTTTGTGAGTTTTCGATATCATTTACCTAACGATCGAAAGGGTTCAAAATCAACGGCTAAAAATAAAAATCTTACAAAAATTGGTGATATAGTATTAAAATTTTCGATCAAACATATTTATCTTGCTGTAAATAGTATAAAAAATTTTCTATCAAAATTTTATCTGATTTGAATACTTCTACATCGTTAAACTTGCAAACGGTATACATCAACCATTAAAAATTATTGATTTTGAACCCTTTTGATAGCTAGAAAATGATACCGAAAAATTACAAAAATTATTTTCTAGATAGTTCAAATACGCTAGATTAAGTCTAACGGAATGATCGTCGATTCGGAAGCTCATCGTCGAAAACGGCTTAGTGCTCCTAATAGCACACAAGACCTACTCTCTCTCTCTATATATATATATATATATATATAGATATATATATATATATATATATATATATATATATAGAGAGAGAGAGAGAAAATATACTTTTATGAGTACGATCGCCCTCGTACTCATAAGTCGTTTTCGATGATAGAGCTGCTGAATCGACGATTCATACCGTTAAACGTTATCCAGAGCATTTAAAACTTCTAGAAATCAAAATTTATAATTTTTCAACATCATTTACATTATGATCAAAAGGTCACAAAATTGACGATTTTTAACGGCGGGTATGGGATGTTTGCTAGTTTAACGGTGTAAAAAAATTGGAATCGGTTGAATTTTTGATAAAAAATTCTATTCACTATCTAAATAAAGATCAATAACTCCGATCTTAAATTAAAGGGTCCGATTATACATTTTTAGGATATCGTTTGATTTTGACCGTTCATTTTATGCCGGAGCGATGGACTTCATAATGGTTTCGAAAAATTACGAAATTTATTTTCTAAATGTTTCAAATACTCTAGATCATATTTAACGGTGTAGATCGTCAATTCGAAAGCTCCAACATTGAAAATAACATATAAGTACGAATGGCTCTATACTTATAAGAGTATAGTAGCCGTACTCTAATATATATATATATATATATATATATATATATATATATATATATATATATATAGTTGAGCTAGAATGCTATCGATAGTAAAATCCCTCAGTTGCCGCCATTTGTTTTCGATGATAGAGCCTCCAAATCAACTATCGGCGTTGAACATGATCTATACCACTTAAAATATTTAGAAACCAAATTTTAAATCTTTTCGGTATCATTAGCCTAATGATCAAAGGGTTTCAATATTTATAATTTTAATAGTAGATACGAGGCGTTTTCTCGTTTAACGGTGTAAAACTATCCAAATCAATTGAATTTTCATTAGAAAATTCTTTAAACTATTTAGAACAAGATCTATACTCTCGATCTTGATTATAAAATTTCTATCATCACTTTTTAGAGGATATTCATTTGTACCGTTCATTTTTACGCTCTTGATGGACAAGAGAACAATATCGAAAAAGCATGAAATATGATTTCCGGGTATTTCAAGTGGTGTAGATCATTTTCAACGGTCGATCGTTGATTTGGAGGCTCCGTCATCGAAAACAAATGGGTGGCAACGGAGGGTTTTTGCTATCGATAGCATTCTTGCTCAACTCTCTCTCTCTCTCTCTCTCTCTATATATATATATATATATATATATATAGTTGATCTAGTATATTTTCAAAAGCACCAATGAGTTGGTGCTTTTGAGTTTTTAACCATTGGATGAATAGATGTGGGGTTGAGATGATGGTGGTAGGCGGAATAGTGTTTGATCCAAAGGGTATTAGTAATTGGGATGTAGATCCAAGGGATAAAAACTTAGAAGCACCAAGAGCTTGGTTTTTCTAAAAGTATTCTAGCTCTACTCATATATATATATATATATATATATATATATATAGTAAGTTCCGTACTTTCGAAAGTACGGAGGCTTAAATACTTATAAGTTGATTTCGATGACAGGACATTCGATTTGAGGATCGGCTCCGTTAGGAATAATCTACGTTATTGGAACTTTATAGAAATCAAATTTCATAATTTTTTGACATCATTTACCAAGCGATTACAAGGTCTCAAAAATGACTATTTTAACGGCCGATGTGGCACGTTTTTAAGTTCAAAGGTGTAGAAGTATCCAAATTATATGAAAATTTAATAGAAAATTCTACTTCACATCAAGAGTAAGAACAATACTTCCGATTTGAAATTTGAGCCCTTTATCACCGTTTTTTATGTGATTTTTATTTTTAGCCATTCATTTTGAGACTACTCGTTCACTAGGCAAACGAAGCCAAAAAATTATGAAAATTGGTTTCTAGATAATTCCAATACCATAGATCATATCTAACGGAACTGATCGTTAAATCGGATGTCCTATCATCGAAAACAACTTAGAAGCACGAAGGCCTCCGTACTTTCGAAAGCATAGGAGCCTAGCTCTATATATATATATGGGGCAATTGCTTATATACCCTTGAAAAATTTCCGATTTTTCGATTTACCCTCTTAGAAGGCTAATATTGAAAATACCCTTCTACGTTCCAACCTATTTCTAATATATCCTTAGAGTTAAAATCATTAAGTAACTCGTTATCTCTGTAAAATTACTATTTTGCCTTTTTCAAATATACCACTTCTACCATCTTGTCTTTCTTATTTGCCCTTAAAGTCAGAGGTACAAAAAGTATTATGACTTTTGATCTTTTCCAATATATCCCTCTATCATCACCAATATTTCTTATTTGCCCTTAAGTTAAGGGCAAAATTGACATTTTAATTTTTTTAAGCGTAGTAGATATTTAACTCACGTTTAACCCGATTAACTTAACGGAGATAAGCTGCGGGGTATTTTGCAATAACGGTGGAACGTATGAAGGGTATTTTAGAAAGAAAAAAATAGGGATAGATCGGATATTTTCGGACGCATGAGGGGTATATAGTCAATTATCCCTATATATATATATATATATATATATATATATATATGTATATATATATATATATATGTATATATATATATATGCATACATACATACATACATACATACATACGTACATATATACATACATATATACATACGTACATATATATATACATATACGGTTAGGATGATAGTGGTCCTTTAGGATTGAGTGATCCCCTAGGGTTGAGTGGTCCCATTAAGTAATAATATTAATCCAATGGTTAAAAATGATCAAGAAGGTTGATCTATGGGCTAAAAATTCAAGCACCAACTATCTTAAGTTTCCAATAACATAGTAGCTCTACTCTCTCTCTCTCTCTATATATATATATATATATATATATATATATATATATATATATATATATATATATATAATTAGGCTAGAATACTATCAGTAACTACCTAGTTGTTTTCAATGATGCGACATTCGAATTGATGATCGGCTCTGTTAGACATGAACTACGCTATTGAAAGTATTTAGAAACAAAATTTTATATTTTTTTCGATATCATTTGATTAGTGATCAAAAGGTCTCAAAATTTGATAATTTTAATGGCCGATTTGACGCGCTTGTGAGTTTAACAGTGTAAAACAATCCAAATCTGTTGAAATTTGATCGAAACTTTTCTTCACTATTTAGAGTAAAACCAGTACCTCTAATATGAAATTCGAGTCTTTTATCATTACTTTTTTTTAGATTTTTATTTGTAGCCATTAATTTTTAGACTACTTTTTTGACAGATAAATGATGTCGAAAAATCGTAAAATGTGGTTTCTATATACTTCTAATAGTGTACACATCAAAGCTAACAAAGTCGATCGTCGATTTGGAAAATTTTGCATTATCAAAATAGCTTGGTAGCACAGAGGCCTCCATGCTACAAATAGTATATTAGTTAAATTATATATATTTATACTCATATATATATAGAACGAGAGAGAGCGTAGGGCTGCTGTGCTATTAGGAGCACAACAACCTTGTGCTCCTAACTTTTTAGCCATCCATCAAATTTGATGGATGGTTAGAAACCTTTTTCCTTCTTTTCATCACCTCTCTCAATTTTTCCTTTCTCTCAATTTCTCATCATTTTCTCCTCTCCCACATCCTTCGCACCAAGGTTTTAAGTGCCCATTGGCACGGGCTGTATCCACCGTGCCGTACCGTGCCAACAAGTCAAAACCCTCTATTCTTTAAATTAGTAAGTAATTTCCTCAATAAAGTTCAAAAGATGTGATAAAAAGACATAAAAAATAGTTGGAATATTTTGTTGCTAAAGAAAATAAATATTTCATGCTATTATGTGTCGACGCACAAGAATTTTTTTGGCCAAGCACGCAGGCACGGCTCGACACGCACCGTGTGGGCAAGTTTAAAGCACGACCCGTGCCACGGCACTTAAATCCTTGCTTCCCACCACTATTATGTCCATCTCAACTCCACCTCAATATATATGCAAAGTGCTCTATACTCATAAGAGTATAGTAGCCCTACTCTCTCTCTCTCTCTTCTCCCTATATATATATATAGAGAGAAGAGAGAGAGAGAGAGAGACATATATATATATATATATAGAGTAGGGCTACTATACTATTATGAGTAGTGGCCCTTCGTACTCATAAGTTGTTTTCGATGATGGAGCTTAGAATCGACGATCCACTCAGATTAAACATGATCTAGGGTATTTGAAACTTCTAGAAAATAAATTTCGTAATTTTTCGAAATCATAATAGAGTCCATCAAGCGAGCATAAAATAAACGGTCAAAATCGAACGATGTCTTAAAAATGGATGATCGGATCCTTCAATTTAAGATCGGAATTATTGATCTTTATCTAGGTAATGAATAGAATTTTTTATCAAAAATTCAACCCATTTGGATTCTTTTGCAGTTAAACTAGCAAGTATTCCATACCGTAGTTAAAAATTGTCAAATTTGTGAGCTTTTGATCTTAAGGTAAATGATGTCGAAAAATTATGAAATTTGATTTCTAGAAGTTTTAAATGCTCTAGATAACGTTTAACGGTGTGGATCGTCGATTCGAAAGCTCTATCATCGAAAACAACTTATGAGTACGAGGGCGATCGTACTTATAATAGTATAGTAGCCGGACTATATATATATATATATATATATATATATATATATATGAGAGAGAGAGAGAGAGAGAGAGAGAGAGAGAGAGCATCTTCTATACTTTCAAATGTTCGGAGGCCTTCGTGCTTGTAAGTTGTGTTTGATGATGGAGCATCCAATTCGGTGATCGGCTCATTTACCATGTGATCAAAGAGTCAAAATTGATTATTTTAACGGCCGATGTGGCACGTTTTAAAGTTCAACGGTATAAAAGAATCCAAATTATATAAACTTTTAATAAAAAATTCTACCTAATATCAAGAGTAAGAACACTACTTCCGATTTGATATTTGAGTATTTTATTACTATTTTCCGTGAGATTTTTTTTTTTTTTGAGTCTACCCGTTCACTAGGCAAATAAAGTCAAAAAATTATGAAATTTGGTTTCTAAATAGTTCTAATAGCGTAGATCATGTCTAATGGAGCCGATTGCCAAATCGAATGCTCCATTATCAAAAACAACTTACAAGCACGGAGGCCTCCGTACTTTCGAAAGCATAGGAGCCAAGCTCTCTCTATATATATGTATATAAAGGTTTCAAGTGCCGCCCTGTATTGTACGGTATGGGGCGGCACGTACCATGCCCCAATACGGGGCACAATAAGGGGGGGGTCTCGCAAGACCCCCCTCTCCCCAAAATGCCGCAATACCTACTTGATGCACAACAAAACAATATTGATGTGAAATTTGATTTCAAGATACTTCTGATTAGGTTTAACGGTGCCGACATCAATTTGGAGGTTCCATCATCAAAAATAAATCGGTAGCAGTGGAGCCCGTTTGCTACCAATAGTATTCTCGCCGAACTCTCTCTCTCTATTTATACACACACATACACATGCATACACACATATATATATATACATGAATATTTTTCATTTTGGACTTGGTTCCAGATTCGAAAAATTTATATGCTTGATACTTGAAGCCATGTTCGAACTTTGTGGAGAAATCTATATCTGTATCCAAATCCAAAAAACTAAGCAAGTTGCTAACCTAATAAGAAGTCCAATCTTTGTTAGATAGGCTATTTGCCGTCCTTATCTAACTCCAAGATTTTACAGATCTGGAATTGGTCGGGTATTGTTAGATCCAATTTCACATCCTAATTGGCAATACAAAAAATTCGTATGACTCTTATTTTGTTCCAATGTCTTTCCTTCAAGTAACATCTACACTTTTAGAAACTTAATCAATTGACACTTGTTGAGATGTACTAGGTCGCTAGTTAATTGTTTGTTTTGATGTAGGCACAAGGGGGTGGTTTCGGATATCACAGAAGGCACTACATCTTTATCCGTGCTTTTTGATGATGGAAGACCTGAGATTGTAGAGCTCACAAAACAGAGGGTTCGGTTCATTTCTCAGAAACGGAAAGGCACGAAAGCATGAGAAATTTCGTACTTTTTGTTGTTGATATTGTCCACTCTGTGTACAACAAGGAATGTGGCACTCCAAACGAGGAGGGAGTGATCTTATTTTCTAGAATGGCGTTGTGATAGAGGGCTGGAGAGGATTTACCAACAAAGTTAGCATTTTTAACCATGATGTGCATTGAAGGAACAGAATTTGTGAGAGAGATTATCATGGTCGCTGCATCTTTATGTGGATATGCTGGCAAGTTTTGAAGCAACAAAGCGGCATATCAGTCAAGTCGAGAAGGGTAGTCTACTTATTTGTATGAGATGGCGAGATTTTAGGACCTTCCATTTGTAAATGAAGCAAATCTTAAGTTCAATGGTGTTGTCAGAGCCATTCTTATTATACTGGTCATTACTGCAATTTGCTATTACATTTTATAATGTCAAATATGATGTCGGCTTTTGCATTTTTTTCGAGTTGACTGTTAGCTGGACGGCATCAGCTGGTTCTTTCTTTCTTTCTTTCTTTCTTTTCCTCCTCCAGAAGTAGTCCGATTCATTCATTGGCTGATTCTTTTGATCTTTTGCAGTTGAATGGAGGTTTGTCTTTTATTTCTCTGCAACTGCAGAACTGAAATGTTGCTTGTACGTCTTTGCTTATTTTTTAAATCAGTGTATGCAGTGGGAACGATTATTCTACTGTTACAATGCATTATGGCCATAGCAAATCTATTTTCCTTATGTGAGGAGGAAGAATTTTGCACCGTGTATTGGTATATTCTGAAGCAATGCGATGCTCCTAGCTGAATTTTAGAATAATTTGACAGTCTATTGGCTCTTGAGTGGGCAGACTTTGCCCTCATTACTAGCAATCCCCCCTCTACAATTACTGGCGTCTTCGAAGCAGACTTTGTGAATTTCAGCTTGGCTCTAGTTCTACATTGCAACACTCAGGTGTTTTTACTTTCGAGACTATTCATTTACATTTTAAAATTTCCTCACTTAAAAACTTTGCATACTGTGTCAATTCTTGTATTCCGCCGACAAAGGAATAACTGGGATTTGATTAACGAGCGCTGTGAAACGTACGTCTCCCACAATGTTCTGGCCATGTTACGGATGTGTGTGGAATCTGTTGATAAATCTATTGAATACATTAGCGTCCGCATGTGACAATCAAAAGCTTCTTCTGAATCACGAGCGCTAGCACACCCTTTACCCAAGAAGTAGAGCTACTATGCTATTAGGAAGCGCATTGCCCATTCTTATTAAGTTAAATTTTTAACCATCCATCAAATGACAGTCTCTATTGTCAATGTCACGTTTGTTTACTATTATCATAGTTTCGGTCTCACATTCATACAAGTATAGGGTTCCAACATACATATCCATCATGGTTCATATCAAGCACTATGTTCATCTACGTTAGAAGCATAATATTGAAATCTAATCAACATTCACATGTGAACTACCCTATCATGCATGAAGGACTATTGACATATGCTCAATAAAAATGTGAAAAAGACATAGAAGGGAATCCAACGATTCCGGAACACACCCCCCACCTCGAATAGTAGTAGAGGAGGCGTGGTTCGATTTTGGTGATTTTTGGACTCTATTCCGCATCTTTGCGGCAATCTTAGCCCAAAGCAATCCCAAGGTCCACCTTGTAGGAGAGCTTCTACACCTTCTAGACCTCCACAATCTCCTTCAATGCCTTCTTCTCCTTCTTCTCCTTGCTCTAGGGTATGGTCTTATAGCTCGTCGACTAGAACAAGTGAGGATGCATCTTCCTCATTGTCTCCTCAAGCTCCCACGTGGCTTCACGCCCTGCATGATTGCTCCGGATCTTGACGTAAGGAATTGTGTGATTCCTTAATTTCTTCTCCTCTCTATCAAGAATGCAAATCGGGTACTCTTTATAGGTCATATCCTCGCTCAATTCCATCGGTTCATACTCTAGTACATGCATGGAATTGCGGATATACTTGTGGAGATTTGATATGTGGAACACGTTGTGCACTCCCGCAACCCTCGGTTGTAATGCAAGCTTGTAAGCTACCGCACCAACCCGCTCTAAAATCTCGAATGGTCCGACATATCGGGGACTTAGCTTCCCACGAATACCAAACCTCTTCACACCGCGCATCGGCGATACCTTCAAAAATACGCGGTCTCCAACTGCGAACTCTAAATCCCTTCTCCGCTTATCGGCATAACTCTTTTGCCGAGATTGCGTCGTCGCTAACCGCTGTCGGGCAAGGCGGACTTTCTCCTCCACCTCCCGCATCAAATCGGGGCTAAAGGCAACTCTCTCGCCCATATCGCTCCAATGTATAGGAGAGCGACGCTTCTTTCCATAAAGGGCCTCGAATGGTGCCATCGCGATGCTTTGTTGATATCTATTATTATACGCGAATTCCGCCATCGGTAGATAATCGTGCCATTCGCCCTTGTAGCCAAGTACACGCGCCCGAAGCATATCCTCAAGTATTTAAATAGTCCTCTCCGATTGACGGTCATTTTGAGGATGGAATGCGAGTGCTAAAGTCGAGCCGTGTGCCCAATGCATCTTGCAAGCTCTTCCAAAGCGAGATGTGAACCTAGGGTCTCGATCCGATACGATAGACACCAGAACCCCGTGAAGTCTCATAACCTCATCGAGATACACTTGAGCTAGTTTGTCTCATGACCAAGTAGTGTGGATCGGCAAAAAGTGTGTCGATTTTGTCAACCGGCCCACAACTACCCAAATCGCATCATGTCCGCCTTGAGATCTAGGCAAACTGGTCATGAAGTCCATGGCGATGTCTTCCCGCTTCCACACGGGTATTGTGACGGACTTTGCAACTTTCCGTCGAAATCGACGTTCCGCCTTTTCTTGTTGTCACGTGAGAGATTGTGCCACGAACTCTCCGATGTTCTTTTTCATGCCCGGCCACCAATAATGTTGTAACCCCCCGTATTTTTAACTTCTGTTTTGAATCCTATTGCTTTTAAGTTTGGACCTTTCGTAATTTTCAATCATTGGGGGACTCGGTGGCATTTTGTTAACTTAATTAATTTTTCCCTATCCCTCATCCGATCAATCCTTTTTCCCCCTCTCGTACGGCTTTCTCTCTCTCTCTTTTCCTCGCGTCGTACGTCTCCATTTTCTCCATACGTGCGCGCACGCCATCATCCGATCCCTAGTCGTCGCCATCATTCGTATGCCTCCGCCGCAATCTTCATCGATCGACTTTTTTTATTCGCCGTCGACGACATTACATCGTCGTCGTTTCTATCTTTAAGAAGGTTTATTCCTTTCATTTTCGTTTCTACTCCCATTCTTGAAAGCATCTAAATTTTTTATCGATAATTATGTGATTGTTTTTAGATATTCTTCTTTGATGATTATATCTAAGATCGTTCAAATCTGATTTCTTTATACCTAAATATAAATTAATCCTTGAAACTCATCATCCCTTTGTGTTCTATCCCGACCTATTTGCATACCTTTGTAATCGATTTGTCACCGATATGAGCCTATCCCGTTTAAACCTTGGGTAAATTGTCCGCTAAATATAATAATCTTTTTTTTGCTCGCTTATTTTAGTCGACTTACGAGAGATTCGAATGTCGCTATTTTAGGTTCCGACGATTGATTTTTTGCGCAGTTTCGGCTGGATAATTCCTTATCTTTGAGGCTGCGTTAAGGTAAGCGGCCAGGACACTGTTAGTTTTTAAGTAAGATAATTTAGGAAAATATTTCGATTGCATGAAAATCTTATTTTGTAGATTTTAAAATTAAGGGTTAAGCATATTATTAAATATTTCTGTAAATTGAGTTTCAGCTGTATTTGACAAGTTCTTTTAGCAAACTAAATCTTTGAAATATAATAATACATTACGTAAATTAGTATTTGGATAATTTTGAATTATGATGTCTCTTGGTATTACATTATGCTAAGTTGGCCATGTCGACATGTACTTTGTTATAGAAGCAAGCTTCGTCTTTGTATTGCGCCTTCGGGTGCTGCGCCTATTCGCGCCTTTGCTTTGTTTGCAACTTCGGTGCCTCTGCTTTTGTACACGCACCTTCTGCCTCGCTTTGTTTGCGCCTTCGAGTGCCTCACTTTGTTTACTCCTTCGAGTGTCTTTGGATCTCTCAAACGGATCATATACCATAATTAGATGCCGGAGACTTAATATTATTTCGTTATATGTTGAAAGAGAAATGCTTTGTAAATTTATAGTTTCAATTCAATCAAATTTAATTTTGATAATTTTTATTTTCGAAACTTTGCAAATTAAAACCAGTCGCTTAAATAAATTGTTTATTTAATTATTTGTATGCTTAATCCGACTAATGTGGTGTATGGTTGCTTACCCAGGTACCGAGATTGATTCGCAGGGCGGGGCTGGGATCGAGTGAATGTTAGATGTAGTTAGTGTTCGATTTTAGTTTCCTTTGTTTTAGATCTAGTATTGTTAGATGTGAATTTTGGATTTCATAAACGATCATTTGTTTATTTGTTTTTGTTTCGTTATTTCTTCGTACCCACTTTTGTTACTTATGGTATTTGGTGGATCGAATCTCTCTTGTGATTCGTAATAAGCTTTAGTTTTATAGATATTGGAATTCAGTTTGATTTTAGTTGATATCCTATTTGCTAGTTTCTGTCTGATTCTGTAACCTTGCATATTTGCTAGTTTAGCAAGTATGCTATGTTCGTTACGTCCCGGGTGCGGGGCGTGACAAATGTAACTTCAAGTCTTGATACATTTTAGTGCCGCCCTGGTGAATGTTATAGGGAGATGTCACGCCCCGAGGCCGGCAGGGCCTTCCCCAAAGCGTGTCCAGACCCGCCATATGTCAACACATACAAGGCGTCTAACTAAAAACAGCGGAATTAAAACATTAACAGGTTATAACTAAAATATCAGAGCCACAAGCAACTAGAACTAACAACAAGTAGAGAATAGGAAAGTAACTACACCAAGTATAAACAACAACATAAGTAGTACAAGGCTAACATAACAATCTCAAAATACACAAAAGTGGTGGTCTCTACATAAGATAAACTCTCAAAGCCTCTCCAAAAGAAAATGAAGAGTAGCAGACCACCTATCCCAAAGGATCTCTCGTCACAGCCTACCCCGAGGCAACACCCTTGCCGCGGTCCCGGGCCGCCCCCGATGCGGAAGGCACTGAAAAGTAAACAAAACAGAGGGCATGAGAAATATAATTTATAGTTCCCAGTGGGCAATTACAGACCTGAACCATTGCACCACTAGGCCCAAAAGAAAGAGCGAGTAAGGTAAGCGATAAATAATCAGCTGTACTAAAGGCATGAAAGTAATACTATCAACTATTATACTATAAGCATGATAAAAGTGCTATCATATCCAATAAACCAACATTTATATAGAGAATAAGTTCTTCTATAATGATAAGTTCTTCTATAATGAGCAAGTATACTAAGATGTAAATGAAAATCTATTAAGTATACTACAAGTCCAAGTGATCCAACTACTAATTTTATCAAGTAGCGATTATCATTTACTATTGAAGGTAATGTTCAATCTCAATTTAGGATTTACACAAGTGTAAACCCGCTCGCCCCTAAGTGTCGTGGTAGCCCCAACATCCCCGTAGGAATGAGTCTAATCAATTTGGCCCCATAGGTTTCTCAATACCGCACGCGCGAACGAATCGCAAAGGCCAACTCCGGAGTGCCGGCTTGTAGGGAGCGACCCTCACAAGCATGTGCGAAAGAGCACAAATGGCAACAAGCATAGTCATGTCTCAAGTCCAAACCTCATGTCTCTCACATGGCAAATGTCACTAGCAACCCTAAGATTTAGTATAATATCTCTCATGACACTAGAATTTCTATGTCAAAGTTTACTTATGAGCCTAATGACGCTTGATGATATTAGCTCACTATTCTACAAGTAGATGCCAAGCCTAATGCCGCTTTATGACATTAGTTTTTCTCCTATGTCATGCATAGTTCTAAGTCCAATAATACCATATTACATGCCATTTCCATGAATTCCAACAAGTTCTCAAACCACTAAGTGCATGTCACACTATGCCTAAGTCCACAAGGCTATACTCTACTATATAGAGGCAAAAAACACATTACACATAAGGCATAGGTTTTAATCGTTCAAAAATTCACAAATAAGTCATATATCATGAAAATGCAAGATTTTCTATTTTATAACAATCAAATAACCACAATGAGAATTTTCTCATTGACATTGGTGAGGTCAAACCCACCGTCGCTCCAAGCGTCGCTCAGAACCGCTAACGAAGCTTCGATTCCTACTCCTAGTACCCTACAAAGTAAATCCTAGGAGTTACAACCTCTAAAGTTGAACCATGAGTTCAATCTTTAAGCTTCTATACAAAGAGTAAGGGAAACTCACCTCAAGTGTAACAACCCTACTCCAAGCTTCAAATGGAAGCTTGATCCACTCCAAGGCAACCTAAACAAAGGTTCTAAACCCATCAATTAGGTTCAAAAAGCCTTAGATCAAAAACCCCCAAAATAAACCCTAATCTACCAAAATTAGGGTTTCATCTAGTAGAAAGCTTCAAAACTTAAATCCATAGGAAAAGAGTTGTTGCTTACCTTCTAAGAGCTCCAATTCAAGGTTCACAACTCTCTAGAAGTGAAGATCTTCCTCCAAATGAGCTCCAAGTTCAAACTTCAAGCCTCTACGAAGAAGACAATGGCTCTAAGAGGCAAAAGGAGAAGGAAAGAGAGATCAATCTCTTAAAAATCCACCAAAAATCCAAAAGAATGGAAATGGGAAGTGTGGAGGGGTCTCTTACCTCCCTCCCTGCAGTAGACCAGCTCAAATGAGCCCTAGGGGCGTGGGGGTGATGATATAGAAGCAACAAAATGCTACAGCAGCTCGTAACTCACCTTGTACCGACAAGTCAAGTTTGTACCGCATGCACTTACGAAATGTACCCAAACCCGAGTCTCGGATTTGCCCAGTCTGTCCATCTATACCGGTATAAACCTTGGTCTGTACCGGTATAGCCATTATGGCTGTACCGGTATAGACACAATTTTGTACCGGTACAAAGGCACAGAACTCCAACCCGAGTGTCACGCCCCCGCCCCGAAAACCGCTACCCATTTGGTCCGGTTCGGGCGCGCCGAGCGGACGCCGGACGGACGGCACCTCCCCCGTCCGCCCAAGGCTCGACAACAGATTGTGTACAAGAATTCACCCAGGAATACTAAATTCTAACATACACAATCAACAAAGGGCACAAACAGTGCCAGCAACTAGAGCAAGTAATCCACGAGTAAATACACAAGTGAAATAAAGAGAGAATACTACTAGCTATTACATTATATTTACTTGATTTACATTTGCATCCCAAAATGATTACATGTTCATTTAACCTCGAATAGGTACATAGTTCTTCCAAAACGTAAGCATCTAGATACAGGGTATTCTAATGCATAAAGGAAAGCTACTAATGTAACTACCACGATCCTCACTGATCGGGGGCGACGCCCTTGCCGCGGTCCTCCCCCGATGTACCTGCGCCAAACACTGGAAATAGAGTGGGGTGAGAACTAACTTCCTTAGTTCCCAGTGGGCGCGGCCACCGACTCCACCGATCTCCCCACTAGGTCCAAGTGGGCACAAGTAACACTACTAGATATGTAGATATATATATATATCTGAAAGCTGTAAACTGCATAATAGGAAATCTATGCTACTATGCCCATAATCTTTAAATTGTATGCATGCATCAAATAGTAAAGATTACTAACATGCTAACAAATCCTCACTATGTTCAACAATGACTGTTCAATATTAACATTAATATTTCCATTACCCAATCTGTGGCGATACCCTTGGGTTCGCCTACGCCTCACATATGAATCCCTTTTTGGGGAGGAGGCTCCACGTGCACTCCAAGCCCGGGATTGTCTGTGGACCTCCACGTGGTCCCGATCGTGCGACACTCCGGAGTACTCGACGACACCGATGGCTATACCACCACTGACACAGACCGTGAGCTTGATCTATCCTCTCCACGTGAGGATACCCTACCGACTAGGGCCAACAGTTCTCCCGGAACTCCACTATTCCGACCAACAGTAACATGTACTTAGCTTTACTAAGATCTATGTTCACGAGCTATTTCTCTTGGGATTTCACCTATCCCTATGTCCAAAGACCTCTAGTGTCAAATACACTATGTTAATGCCACTCGTCATGTTCTTTACATTAGATACCACTCGATCTATGTCACTAGATAACCCTCGAGTCCATCTCTTTCTTAGCACTATAGAATCCGATGTCCACCCAATCCTCACCTATCCATTCACCTAGCATTCCAAATACACTAGGTTGTCACTAGAAAGCATAAGGAGTAGCCTAAACATGCAATTCTACTATGCTACATGCAAGAGATGAGATTTATTTATTTCTAAGACATAGAAAGGAGTTCGAAGTATTCGAGTGTCACCCCCCACCTTTTGGGATGTCCCACGTAGCAACAACGTCACTTTCGTTGCCTCAAATCTCTACTTTGACTCCTCGGCCAATTTTCGAAGATGGAAGCCTCTGTTCGGCTCGGATCGCTCAAACCGTTCGTCGGGTCGACGAACTGTCGCTTCCCACGCGTTCGTGGACCTAACAATATGTTAGAAATGAGGTTAAAAGAGATCAAAACCTCATCATAAGAAAAGCCCTAATTTGAGCCCTAGATTTTTGCCCCGAGCGAAATCCCGCGTTAGAGCCCAAATTACTTGTGCAAATCATCTCTTAGGATGCCTAGGGTTCCATAAAAATTATCCCTAGAGGGTTTAGAACACTCTAGGAGGAGTTACCATGAAAAACCCTCAATTTGGAACCCTAGGTTTACACACTAGCTAACCCATTTGATCAAAGCCCTAAAACATGGGTTTGATCTCATTAGAATCAAGCTAGGGTCCCATTTGGCCCATTTCCAAGCATAGAAACCCAAAACCCTAAGTTCTATAGTTTAGGGTTCAAGAGAGCTCACCTCTAGATAGCTCCAAGCCAATAAGAAGGTGAGGAAGAGGATGGAGAACTCCTTCCCTAGCTTCTTCTCCTTCTTCTTCTTCCTTTTTCTCATTCTTCTTCTTCTTTCTAGAGAGAGAGAGAGAGGGAGAGTGTGTTGGTGTGTGTGTGAGAGGGAAATGAAAGAAAGAGAGGGAGAAATGCCCTCTATAACCCTCTATTGTAACAAAATGCCACTAGCCCCCTCAACTTTGCAAAATGCCCAAAATCGGCATTCTCAGCACTGGGATCCTGGATTCCGGCCCATGAGATTCGGATCCCGTAAGCAACCGGGCATTCACATGGCCGGGATCCGGATCCGGCCCATAGGATCCGGATCCCGTAAGCCAAAAATGGCATTCTCGCGCGGCCGGGATCCCGATCTCACAAACGGGATCCGATCCCGTAGGCGCATTTTTCAGACTTAGCCAAATTTTCACTTTTTCACCGTTTCGCTCGTTTTTGCTCGTTCGACCTCCGATTCATTTCAAATCGAGCCGAGACTTTCCAAACATGTTTTCGAGCACGTTTTCATCGTCTTTTCATCCACGCTAATGCCGGATTTAGCTCAAGACCCAACATAGCTTTTCGGGTTTCGTTTTCGCGCCTATGTGCACAAAACGCCCGAATGCTTCAAAACTTCACCGGGAGCAACTCCGGTGCGCTTTTGGCCTTCGGATCAACTTCGAACTTTCCGAAGTCCATCCCCTCGACAACCAGTCGATTCTAAACGTGGTGCAACTCTCGAATTTCGAGAATTCACTTCCTTACACCGAGACCCACCCAAAGTCCAGCTTGGACTTTGGTGCCAAGATCTAATCCTCAATCCCTGGACACGTACCATAGGTCGGAACACAGTCAACGACCCTCCAGAAAATCTGAAAAAGCTCAGATCTCACAACCGACACTCGAACCTTGCAATTTGCGAAAGTTCAGTGCGTCACATTCACCCCTCCTAAAAAGGAGTTTCGTCCGCAAAACTAGAAATTACAGTCGTACCTCATGACTCCATCTGAAAGAGATGGGGATAGCGCTCTCGAAGCGCACTCTCGAGCTCCCACGTGGCCTCCCGCTCCTCGTGGTTGCTCCACAGGACTTTCACATAAGAAAGCTCCTGCCCGCAGTTTCTTCACCTCACGATCTAATATCCTCACTATTTGCTCCTCGAAGCTCAAATCGTCCTTCAGCTCCAATGGTGTAGCATCCAATACATGAGCTGGATCATATATATATTTTTGGAGGACCGACACATGGAATACGTTGTGTACACCCGATAGGTTCGGCGGTAGAGCAAGTCTATACGCTACCGGGCCCACACGCTCAAGAATCTCATACGGTCCAATGAAACGGGGGCTCAACTTACCCCGAATCCCAAATCTTCGATCCTCTCGGCGAGAGACTTTCAAAAAGACATGATCTCCAATCGAAACTCCAAGTCTCGTCGCCTATCTGCATAGCTCCTCTGTCTACTCTAGGCTGTCAACAGTCGCTCTCTAGCAATGCGAACCTTGTCCTCAGCTTCCTGGAGCACATCTGGGCCTAAAGCCAAACTCTTGCCAACTTCACTCCAATGAAGTGGCGATCTATACTTACGTCCATAGAGTGCCTCAAACGGCGCCATCTTGATGCTCGCTTGATAACTATTGTTATAAGCGAACTCTGTCATCGGTAGATGCTGCGACCATCCTCCCTGAAAGTCGATCAGGCAGGCTCGAAGCATGTCCTCGAGTGTTTGTATAGTACGCTCTGACTGCTCGTCACTCTGAGGGTGGAAAGCAGTGCTGAAATCCAGTCGAGTACCTAAGGCGTCCTGTAGACTCCTCCAAAAATGTGACACGAAGCGGGTGTCTCGATCCGATACTATAGAAGTAGGCACTCCGTGTAGTCGCACGACCTCGTCAAGATATACCTCTGCGAGTCTCTCCCCAGTCCAAGTAGTATGGATAGGTATGAAATGCGCCGATTTCGTCAACCTATCCACGATTACCCAAATAGCATCATGCCCGGCTTGAGAGCGGGGCAATCCTGTCACAAAGTCCATGGTGATCTTCTCCCACTTCCACACGAGAATCGGTAGGCTCGCACCCCCGCGGAACTCGGTGCTCGCCTTTCATTTGTTGGCAAGTTAAACATCTAGCAACAAACTCGCCAACGTCCTTTTTCATTCCGGGCCACCAATAAAGCAACTTTAAGTCCTTATACATCTTGGTGCCCCCCGGATGTATAGCATACGGTGCACGGTGTGCTTCTAGAAGAATCTCCTCTTTAAGTGTCGTTCCGCCGGTACACAAACCCGTCCACGGAACCGCATCAAACCACCACCGTCAACAGTAAAATCCCCGGTGCAACCATCAATCATTTTCGCTCGAACTTTTTGCAACTCCACATCGTGAGCTTGCTTTTTCTTGATTCTTTCCAATAAGGTAGGTTGCACCACTAGTGTCATCAACCTTATAGGTGTATCAGGAGCCACCACCTCCAACTCTAACCGCTTCAACTGCTCGATCAACGGCGGTTGAGTAACTATCATCATCGCTAAGTTTTCTGTCGATTTCCTACTTAGCGCATCCGTCACCACGTTAGCCTTACCCGGGTGGTAAAGTATCGTTAAATCATAATCCTTGAGCAGCTCCAACCATCTACGCTGTCTCAAGTTCAACTCCTTCTGAGTAAACAGGTACTTTAAGCTCTTATGATCCGTGTATACTTCACACCGCTCGCCATAAAGATAGTGGCGCCATAGTTTCAAAGCAAAGACCACGGCTGCCAACTCCAAATCATGAGTAGGGTAATTCCTTTCATACTCTTTCAACTGGCGAGAAGCATACGCGATCACCTTTCCATCCTGCATCAAAACGCAACCCAATCCATTAAAGGAAGCATCGCTATATATTACATACCCTGCTCCAGCAACTGGCAAGGTTAGGATTGGTGCGGTAGTCAATCGCAGCTTCAACTCTTGAAAGCTTCTCTCGCACGCATCATTCCAAATGAACTTAGTGCCTTTATGCGTGAGTCTCGTGAGGGGAGTAGATAACTTAGCAAATCCCTCAACAAACCTCCGGTAGTAGCCTGCCAAACCGATAAAACTTCGAATCTCGGTAACACTCATCGGTCTTGGCCAATCCTTGATGGCTTCAATCTTTTTACGATCCACTGCTATACCTGATCTTGAAATCACATGGCCCAAAAACGCCACCTCTCTAAGCCAAAACTCATATTTCTTCAACTTGGCAAAGAGTTTCTTTTCCCGAAACACTTGTAGTACTACCCTCAAGTGTTCCTCGTGATCAACATCACTTCGGAATAAATCCAAAATGTCGTCGACAAACACTACGACGAATTTATCCAAGTATGGCTTAAAGACACGGTTCATCAGATCCAAAAAAGCTGCCGGGGCATTAGTAAGCCCAAACGGCATCACCATGAACTCATAGTGTCCATATCGTGTCCTGAAAGCCGTCTTCGACACATCCCCAGGCTTGATCTTCAGCTGATGATATCCCGACTGCAAGTCGATCTTGGAATACACGCTCGATCCCTGAAGCTGGCCAAACAGATCATCTATCCTCGGCAACGGATACTTATTCTTGATCGTGACTTTATTGAGTTCACGATAATCCATACATAGGCGAAGTGATCCGTCTTCTTCTTCACAAAAGAACCGGTGCTCCCCAAGGAGACACACTTGGCCGCACAAAACCTTTATCTAGAAGGTCCCAGTAATCGTGCCCTCGCCTCTTTCAACTCGCCGTGCCATCCTATAGTGTGCCTTTGAGATTGAGTAGTCCGGGCGAGATCTACCACAAACACAATCTCCCTATCAGGTGGCATATCTGGTAACTCAGCTAGAAACACATCCATAAGCTCCCTCACCACAGGAATATCCTCGATCCTAGGAGTGTCCACAACATCCCGTAGTGCGATACTAGCCAAATAGGCTATGCACCCAAGACTAATCAACCGCCTAGCTCGAGAGCTAATAGTCATCGCAAATAGCGAACTCTGGCATCCACGAAACACGACCTCCTTATGTCCTGGCTCTCTAAAAGTCACCGTACGATTTACACAATCGATCGTAGCAAAGTACTTGGTCAACCAATCCATGCCCAACACTATATCAAACTCCCCGAGCTTGCGCACCACAAAAAGGTCCGCGGGCATGATCCAATCTCCAATCTGAACCGGGCAACTAGCACAACACTCCCGAACGTCTATAGAGTGACCGGGGATAACCACTCGTCCCGAATGTAACAAAGGTGTCATAGGAATGCCATGCAACTCGGCAAACAGCCGATCAATAAACGAACAAGATGCACCGGTATCAAATAAAGCACGAACATGAATGCTAGAAATCAAAATGATACCTGCAACGACATCCTCAGCTGCTGCCGCTGCCTTAGTCTGGGCGGCATACAAACGCCCACTCGGGCCCTGTCGTGACCCCTCGCTCTGCCTCTGCGCAGAAGATCTCCCGGCCTGATAGGAAGCGGTAGGCATCCCCGGGCAAGGACTCGGTAAAGTCAGCCGAAGCCGACGACGGTGTAGGGCGCATCCCCTCGGCAACTGATCGAAAGTGGCCCTCCTGGCCACAAGAGAAGCATCGGGCCCGACCTTGCGGGCACTATCGGGGTAGTGGGGGTCGCCACAAATCACGCAGCGCGGTGCCGTTGATCCGATCCTCGCGCCGCGGTGGGTACCTCGTCCCCGAGATCGGCTCCTGGGGTACTTCGGCGGCTTCCTTGAGTGCGTTTGACTCGCACCCTCGCCGGTGGGCCTCTTGCCCTTGCCCCGATCCAAGCCTTCCTGCCGCTCTTTGACAACCATTGCGCCCCGCTCCACAATGAGAACGCGATTCACCACCTCACGGAAGGTTAGCGTGTTAGCGTGATCGCACAAGCCTATAGATAGAAGGCCTCAGTCCACTCTCAAAAATGCGGGCCTTGTCCTCGTCGTCCCACACGACGAAAGACACGCAGTGAAGTAGTCTGGTGAACTCCCGCTCGTACTCTGCCACAGTCCTCTCCCCCTGGCGCAAGCTGCGCAAGTCAGTCTCCATCTGTCGTCGAACACTATCGGGGAAATAGTGCTCGAGTAGAAGTTCCTTGAACCTCTTGTGACACCCCAATAGTCCCACATCAGATGGGAAAGGGATTGTCATTGGGTTTATAAGAGACTTAGACACTAGTAATAATAACTGGGGGCTTAAGCATTTTGGGCCGGTGGTTGGGCCCAACGAGTTATTATTGCTAGTGGACTGGATCGTTACATTTGGTATCAGAGCCGGTTCACCAGCTAGACATGTGTGGCGAGTCTCGCCGAGCTCGTCTGGATGACGGGCTAGCGAGACAAGTCTCACATAGCCTGGTGATCATGGGCTGTGTGTGTGATTGGACTGACGAGGACGTCGGGACCTTAAAGGGGGGAGTCTGTGACACCCCAATAGTCCCACATCAGATGGGAAAGGGATTGTCATTGGGTTTATAAGAGACTTAGACACTAGTAATAATAACTGGGCTTAAGCATTTTGGGCCGGTGGTTGGGCCCAACGAGTTATTATTCCTAGTGGGCTGGATCGTTACACCTCTTCCAAGTAAATGCTGACAAGTCGGTACTCGGGTTCTCCTGGATGTCCGTACACCACCGATAGGCCTCACCGTCCAAGTGATGTGTGGCGAGCCAAACTCTGTCTCTCTCCTCCACAAAAGTGTCCTGAAACAGCTTTTCCATATGCATAAGTCATTTCTCCACCGCCCAGTGGTCCACGTTCTCGCCATCGAAGACCCGTGGATTGCACCTCCTGAACTCATTGAGGCGGCTCATCAGTCTATCTCTCTCGGGCCCCTCAACCATAGTCGGGAACACTGCTCCTCTTGGGGGTAACTGTGCTGGTAGTACCGTCGCCACCTTCTCCTGCCGTGCCACAGACGGCGCAGAATGCGAAGATTCGGGCGCTGGAGTCGGCGCCTTCTGCTACCACCTCGGCCGGGGTAGGTGGTACAGACTGGGCCTCCCCGGGCACCGCCGCTACAAAAGAAGGTCCTCCAAGCTCTTCATCCGCTCCTCCCGTCGCGCGCGCCGCTCCGCTCGCTAGGCCGCCGTCGTCTGCTGGGCCACAATGTCCGTGAGGGCCGCCACCTGGTCCCTCAACTCGTGGACCTCGCTAGACCCGGAAGTAGCGGAGGTCTCAACCTCCTCAAGGTAAATTTTCGAAATCATAATAAAGTCGATCAAGCGAGCATAAAATGAACGGTCAAAATTGAACGACGTCCCAGAAAAGGATGATCGGATCCTTCAATTCAAGATCGGATTTATTGGTCTTTATCTATGTACTAAATAAAATTTTCTATCAAAAATTCAATAAATTTCGATTCTCTTACACCGTTAAACTAGCAAGTATCCCATACCGGCCATTAAAAATTGTCAAATTTGTGACCTCTTGATCGTAAGGTAAATGATGTCGAAAAATTATAAAATTTTATTTCTAGAAGTTTAAATTGCTATAAATAACGTTTAACGGTGTGGATCGTCGATTCTAAGCTCTATCATCAAAAATAACTTATGAATACGAGGCGATCTACTCATAATAGTATAGTAGTTTAATCTCTCTCTCTCTCTCTCTCTCTCTCTCTCTCTATATATATATATATATATATATATATATATATATATATATATATATATATATATATATAATATATATAGGGGCAATTGCTTATATACCCCTGAAAAGTTTCCGATTTTTCGATTTACTCCTTTTAGAAGGCTAATATTGAAAATACCCCTCCTACGTTCCAACATATTTCTAATATACCCTTAGAGTTATTTTCAAATATACCCTTATAAATAACGTTAACGTGGATCGCTTATCTAAGCTCTATCATCAAAAATAACTTAAATACGTAGGCGATCTACTCATAAAGTATAGACTTTTGGTCTCTCTCTCTCTCTCTCTCTCTCTCTCTCTCTCTCTCTCTCTCTCTCTCTCTCTCTGCTACGGCAAAATTGGTATTTTAATTTTTTTTTAATCGTGGTAGATATTTAACTCACGTTTAATCCGCATTAACTTAACAGAGATAAATGCGGGGTATTTAGCAATAACTATGGGAACGTATTTAGGGGCATTTTAGAAAGAAAAAAATAGGGTAGATCGAATATTTTCGACGCATTTACGAGGTATATAAGCAATTATCCCATATATATATATATATATAATTGAGCTCCTATGCTTTTAAAAGTACCAAGTCATTGGTGCTTGTAAGTTTTAGCCCTTGGATTAATAGATGTACGGTTAGGATGATGTGGGCCCCTTTGGTTAAGTGGGTGGTTGATTGAATATTATAATCTAACGGGTGAAAATGACCAAAGATGTAGATCTAATGGTAAAAAATTCACAAGCACCAAGTGCTTTGTGCTTTTACAAGCACATATATATATATATATATATATATATATATAGTCCATTATATATCTATCAATAGCACGAAGCGCTCTGCTTTCCACCGTTAGATCCACCCCATTGATTATTTTTACCTGTTAGATTATACTATTCAACCAACCACTCACTTAACCCTAGGGGGCCCACATCATCCTAACCGCATATCTCTCAATCCAATGGCTAAAAACTTGGTAGCACCAATGACTTGGTGCTATTAATAGCATAGTAGCCTAGTTCTATATATATATATATATATATATATATATATTGGGAGCAAGGCTCTTGTGCTATTAGGAGCACAATGACTTGTGCTCCTAAGTTCTTAACCGCCCATCAAATTTGATGGGTGATTAGGGTGAAAGGGAGAGGGTATTGGAGAGAAATTAAAATTTTCAATTTATCTTCTCTTTGAATTTCTTATGAATTGTTCTTCTCCCATTTACCTTAACCACCCATCAAATTTGATGGTCGGTTAAGAATTTAGGAGCACAAGCGCAACCGTGCTCCTAATAGCATAGTAGCCCTACTCCTCATAATAGTATAGCACATAACCTATATATATATATATATATATATATATATATATATATATATATATATATATATATATATATATATATATATATATATATATATACATATATACACATGCAGAGTTTCACTCACTATAGGGCCTGACGAGTGAGCTTGGACCGATTGATCCCACTCATGAAGAGACTCTAGAGTATTTAAAACTTCTAGAAAATAAATTTCGTAATTTTTCGAAATCATTTACCTTATGATCAAAAGCTCACAAAATTGACAATTTTTAACTGATATGGGATACTTGGTAGTTTAACGGTGTAAAAGAATTGAAATAGGTTGAATTTTTGATAGAAAATTCTATTCACTACCTAGATAAAGATCAATAACTCCGATCTTAAATTGAAGGATCCGATCATCTATTTTTAGGACATCGTTCGATTTCGGCCGTTCATTTTATGCCCATTTGATGGACTTTATTATGATTTTGAAAAATTACGAAATTTATTTTCTAGAAGTTTTAAATACTCTAGATCATATTTAACGGAGTGGATCGTCGATTCGGAAGCTCTATCATCGAAAACAACTTATGAGTAGTAAGGCTCTACTACTCATAATAGTATAGTAGCCCTACTCTATATATATATATATAGCCCTACTATACTTTTATGAGTATAGAGGTCGTTGTACTCATAAGTTTTTAGCCGTTTGATTCACCCTTTAATCATTTTTACCCGTTAGATTATACTATTCTACCAACCACTCACTCAATCCTAGGAGGTCCACTATCAACCTAACCGTAATCACTCTCATCCTAACCACACATTTTTTCATTTGAACTAGGCGAAAAGTTATGAGTACAAAGGCTCTATACTCATACGAGTATAGTAGCCAAATATATATATATATATATATATATATATATATATATATATATATATATATATATATATATATATATATATATATATATATATATATATATATAAAATTGAGCTTCTAAGCTTTTAAAAGTACTAAGTCATTGGTGCTTGTAAGTTTTTAACCCTTAGATTAATAGATGCGCGGTTAGGATAATGTGGGCCCCCTTGGGTTGAGTGGGTGGTTGGTTGAATAGTATAATCTAACGGATGAAAATAATACAAGGTATAGATCTAATGGTAAAAAAATCACAAGACAAAGGGCTTGGTGCTTTTACAAGCACCATAAGGACTCTATATATATATAGATATATCTCTTCTCTCTTTTGCATCCTCTTGATTGCATCCTCTTGATTGAAGATATATATATATATATATATATATATATATCTTCTCTCTTTTGCATCCTCTTGATTGAAATAATTTTAATTTTAATAATTTTTTATTGTGTGTAGTTAAAATGACTAATTGTTCCATGCCACTAATAAGTATCAATTAGGATGAATATTGGTAATGGAGGGGGATGGTCCATAATATAGTGGTTGAGAGAAATTGGTTGCAATTCGTTTCCATGCTATATTTAAATGATTTTGAGACAAGCTAGAATATATAAATTAGTAAATAGCACCAAAGAAGAATTTTGTCTCAAATTTATAATTCGATGCCCTATGATTTCAAATGAATAAATAGCTCGCAAATATATTAAGAAAGACTTGCATTTGTCAAAAAATTATCAATCACATAGCTATTACACGAGAATGCTTCATAATGATTTCAATATAAATTTTTTCGACTATTTAATGGGTGCTCACGATATTGGTAGCAACAGTGGCATGAAGACGACAAGGTTAGTAAAGTGTAAAATATTTGGTAAATTCATGTTTTGTTAAATTATTAATTATTTTGCTAATAAGAAATAAAACCTAATATGTAATGATTTCTCACAAGTTATGAACTAGAACTTGGCTCAATTTAATAGGATTTAGACTTAAATTCCTTCTTTACAACATTGACTCGAACATTTTATTTGGTGCCTCATTCTTCCTAGACTTAAATTTCATGATTTTCTAATGATTTTGACCTTGCATAAAGCCCTCTTAAGTTTGACAATTCTAATAGGTGGGCTGCAAGGCATTTATTAGGCTAGGTCAACCCTCGGGTTTTGCCAAACCCGAGGTGCCTTCTTTTATGAACTCTAGACTTTTTTTCTTATGCTGGAAGAAACTTCACGTGCTGCTACTTGAGCTAGGGGGAGGACCTGTAGCACTTTTTGGCCCGACTCTCATGGCCCAACTACTCAACCCACCCTGGGCCACTCTTTTTGGTCTGGTTGTGGGACCCCCCAATCAGTTGGGCAACTTGACCACACTACTGATCTCTGGTGGCCCATTATTGTAAGGCGGGGGGCGCTCTATTGGGAGCCTGTCAACTGAACGGATAGGCCTTTCCACGACAACTGTTGTGGGCAGGGTTTCGATACAGGAGGCAACGGTCGGAGGCTGTAACAGAAATCTTGGGGATTTCGAGGGCGTCCTGATGATGGAGAGGGAGGATGCAATCCCCAGTCTTGCCTATCCCAGCGACAACATCGACGAGGGTCCGTCGACTTGGTCACTTGTTGGAGCGGTGGCGGGCGTGCAGGACAGAGGGATTGGAGACAGAAGGAATGGATTATTACGTGGGTTTCGGGATGGCCTGCGAACCAGTGCACGTCTCGCGACCAAGGAGAAGACTTCCATCCTCTCCAAAGCAATCTCCAGGAAGGCGAGATTGCGGGCTGGTGGATCTGTTTTAGTGGACGAGCCTTCTTATAGGAAGATCATGTGGAAAAGCCGGCAGTGCGGAGTGACTTTCGATGGTGCCGAGGCGATTCACCTCGCCGAGTTCGTGAAAGAATGTGTTTAAGTGGGCTGTGTGGTTTGGAGAGTGGACAACTTTTGGGTCTTCTTTGGGGTGGTGCTGTCTCTTGTTTGTGATGTTTAAGGTTTTATGTTGGAATGTTAGAGGGCTTAACGACCCTTCTAAACGTTATGCTGCTAAGGATGTAATTTCGAAGGTTCGTAATGTTATTGTGTGCCTTCAAGAATCGAAAGTTAGCCAGGTCTACGGGGCCTTCCTTCGTAGCTTCGCCGGATCTTTTCTTGACAAACGAGTTTTCATCGAAGCCAACGGGGCCTCTGGGGGCATAATCACTTGTTGGAGCTACCGTATTTTCTCCTGCCAAGAAGTTATTGTTCGCCGCTACTCCATTTCTGTTCGTTTAACTATGCTTAGTAACGGTACTAAACTCTTCGTGACCAACATTTATGGACCGACCACTTGGGATGGAAAGGAGGAATTTTATTCGGAGTTGCCGCAATTGAAAGGTAGCTGTACAGAGAGGTGGCTGCTATGTGGGGATTTTAATAGCACGCGATGCCAAGAAGAGCGACGAGGGAAGATTTGGAGTTTGCGAGCAACAGAGTTATTCAACTCACTAATTATGGACTTGGAACTCCTTGACCTCCCTACGTCTAACCAAACGTTTACTTGGTTCAATATTCAACGAAGGCCATCACTTGCTAAACTGGACCGATTTCTAGTCTCGACGGAATGGGACCATGACTTCCCCCTGTCGAAGGTCATTGCTCTCCCCGTAGTGACTTCGGACCACCGCCCAATCCTTCTCTTAGTTGACGAGCCAATCCCCGAGTGAAGAAGACATTCAGATTCGAAGCCGCATGGCTACTCCATGAGGATTTTGTAGCCAAGGTGCCTGCCTGGAGGCGAGAGGGGGCGGAGAAACGCTCGGCAGTTCTGACCTTCACAGCTAAACTAAGGCACTGTAGAATAAGGATTAAAGAGTGGTGTAAAAATGAGTTTTATAGTATCAATGGCCATAAATCCAAGATATTGGATGAAATTCAGGAGCTTGATAACGAGGAGGAAAGGGATGATTTAAACTTGGAATCAATTGAGCGTAGGGAAGAACTGAAAACTACGTTACTAGGGGTGCTCAAAGATGAAGAAGAATTGTGGAGGACGAGAGCCAAACAACACTGGCTTAAACAAGAAGTTAGCAATTCTAGGTTCTTTCACGTTATAGCGAATGGCATACGGAGAACGAATAGGATTGATACGTTGGAAGAGGGCGAAACATTGTACCACTCTGAAAGGGACAAGATGCGACACTTATTCCAAATATTTAAGGAGCTTTTCACGCCGAAGACTGCTCCAAATTTAGTTGGGGACCGGAGCGACCTCTTGATTAGAGCGTATTAACACTAACTCCTATCTCGTTTAACGGGACCGTTTAGTGTCGGGGAAATTAAACAAGTTTGTTTTCCAATTGGGAAGAGATAAGGCGCCGGGGCCCAACGGCTTCTCACTGAGTTTCAATCAAACCTTTTGGGACACGATTCACGTCGATTTATTGAACCTTTTCCACGAAATGTTTGAGGGTAGGCATCCATGACCCTATTGATTATGCCTATATCTGTCTTATCCCTAAAAAGGAGGGAGCTAAACGGGCGAGTGAGTTTAGACCCATAAGTTTACTTAACAGGATCCAAAAGATCATATCAAAGGTTTTAGCCAACCGCTTCGAAACTGTTATAAGCGATCTAGTATCCCCTTCTCAATCTGCCTTTCTAAAGGGGAGAAATATCACTGATGCTTTTGTAACCGCCCGGGAGCTTCTAGCTTGGGCAAGTAGGACAGGTGCTGAGGGAGTAGGTGTAAAGGTGGACTTCGAAAAAGCTTATGACAAAATTTTTTGGCCCTTCTTTTTTCGATGTTTACACTAGTGGGGCTTCGACGAAAAATGGTGCAACTGGATCAAACTATGTGTGTGCAACGCAAAGATTGCAATCTTGATTAATGACGACGTTACCAATTGGATTAAGATGAGGAGAGGTATACGGCAGGGGGATCCACTATCCCCTTACCTTTTCTTACTTGTGGCAGAATGCCTTGCCAGCTTAACTAACCAGGCCTTGGTGAATAATCTTATGGTTGGCATTGGCCCCACAGAGGCATCCAGAACCACCCTCATCCAATTTGCCGATGATACCTTCTTCTTCTGTAAGGCCAAGAAGAGATGTCTGAGAAACTTAAAATTCATATAGAAACTATTCGAATGGGCTTCGGGGTTGAGAATCAATAGAGAAAAATCGAAAATTTATTACATTGGTCAGACTGAAGGTGGAGCAAGCTGGATCGCGCATTTACTCAGATGTAAAGTAGGTACTCTACCTACCAAGTATCTGGGTTTGCCTTTGTCAATCAGACCCCCTTCTAAGGAGGACTGGAGGGTGATTATCGGTAAAATCCAAAGCAAAATTGACGGGTGGCAAGGAAAGCTGCTCTCGAGAGGGGGCAGACTCATCCTTGTCAATGCAGTACTAACCAACCTACCTCTCTATTTTCTCTCAATCTTCATGGCTCCTAAATGGGTAATCAAGTGTATCGAGACGCTACGGAGAGATTTCTTCTGGACCAGAGGAATAGATACCCGAGGGATAAGATGCCTAGTTTCTTGGCGGTGCATATCTGGGAACAAGAAGGAGGGTGGGTGGGTATTCTCGATATCGGTACAATGAACCGGGCCCTACTTGTTAAGTGGTGGTGGAAGCTCTGTCACGTCCGAGCTCGCTTATTCGGTCGGTTTCGGGCACGTCGACAGACCACCGAACGGACAGTGTTTTTCCTGTACGTCCAAGGCGTCGCAATCAATACAATTCACGAAGGTTCCAACCAGGAACAGTATTCAACATACAATGATTGCATAAGGAAGGTATCAAACAACATAAACACATCCTATGTTATTACATTCATTCCACATACATTTTACATCACAGTTACTCATTCTCTTTTATCCAAATGCAATCTAGTTATTACAACATTATTTACAAGTTTGATACATTTGTTCTCTTATTGCTTCCTCTATCCCTAGGCTATGCCGACCCGGGGTACTGCTATCTCTGGTCTCCTGGTAGGGCGCTATCTATGGAACTACGCCCTTGCCTCGCGCCGCCTCTGCGCCACTCATGTGTGTACCTGAAAAACACCCCAAAACAACGTGGGGTGAGAACCAACTCCATGGTTTCCAGTGGGTACGGCCACCCAAGGGAAAAGCTCGACCAATAGGTCCAAGGAGGCACTGCAACATGCTAGTCCAATAATATACAACAGATATATATGCAATATTGAAATAGATGTCGTGCCTCACAAGATGCAATATGGAAATTATGCAACTATGCAGTTCACTAGTAGCTCTATTGATACTACTTTCAACTCTGCTAATCTTAGCTCATGTCATTCAATTCTAAGGTTTCTACTTACCTTAGTTCCACGGCTCAACCTCAACTAGTGTCTAAGGTCTCTACTGCCTTATATCATATCATATAACACTAGTTTATAAGGTTTCCACTACCCTATCCAAGCTATCCACCCGACTCGGTCTGAGTCAATCATTCGCGGATCACGCATTGGTCGCTCAACGACCTACCTCTGTGACTTAACCAGCTGGCGGCGAAATCGTCGCACACGCCGAACACTAGTTTAAGTCCCTTGACTTAGCCATCTGGCGGTGAACGAATCGCACCTCACCCATCAATGGCCTAAGTCAATACTGGCGGCCTGATCCACAAGTCAGCTTAACCACCGGCGGCGAAATCGTCGCACACGCCCAGCCATGGTTCAAGCCGCCGGGTGGCGAACACTGTACACACACCCAATCCCACCTTGGTATCAATCTCGGTGGCGAAATCGTTGCACACGCCCTAGCCTTGATAACGAGGTCATCTCAAGTCCTGGGATTTCGGAATCCACTTCCACAGGTCGAGGGTCCATAACCAACCCTATGCTATTGACCTAGAACATCCTAGTGGTTGCTACCGCTATGCTCAACAACCTAGGTTCAATACCACTCTAGGTTTATTAAATACATAACCTAGGTAAAGGCTAGGTTCTATGTCATCTCTACCTAGATCACAACTTCTAGGTTCACTTGTTCGTTTACTACACTAGGTTGGATGCCACTCGCCTAGGTCCACTTGACTCTAGGTTCATTCACAATCTATGTTCTTTAATACTAGGTTAGATGCTACTCGCCTAGGTCTATTTGACTCTAGGTTTACTACAACCTAAGTTCTTTAACACTAGGTTAGATGCCACTCGATCTACTCGACATCCTAGTTGTCCCATCGAGCCTTTCACTTGCATATCCTCACTATGCTAATCATGCATTTATGCAACTATCTAGCATTTACATAACATGTTTATCATGCATTCTAGGATAACCATTGTATCACACTTATTGTCTGCCACCACGAATGACGTACCTCGCACGGTGAAATTTATCTTTTGATTTTCCCGTGGGGTAGTATTCACGATTCAAATTAATATTTAAATATGTATTGTTATCAGGTATTGTGGATCCATGGCTTCCAATAAACGCAAGCGTCTATTGTTAATTATCCCTATAAAATATTAGGGTACCTTCGATTAAGAGACCTCTGAAATGCTAGAATTGAACAAAAGAAAATTTTATAATATATCGTCCAGTTACATGGCTTTAACCAAGAGCATATCCTCAGTGTACATAAATGGAGCAGAAAAAAGAAAATAAAAGTTTGATTTTGATTGCATCTTAGTTATAAGTTCCAAGATGCTCAAAATATGTGATCAAATTAATTTTGTTGGGCCCTATATATTTTGGAGCTCAACATGGTTCACCCTAAGATGAAAGATTGATTAAATTCCCTGTATATGTATTGGGATTTAATCGAATTTGATTCAAATTAAACTCTAATTATGTGTATTAGAGTTTGATTTGGTTAATTGAACTTTAAATATATATGATAAAGTCCAATAGAATTTGATTTGATATTCAATTTGAGCTCTCATCCTAAATATATGTGTTAGGATTAGCCCAAATGTTTTGAATTAGACTCTAATTTTATATTTTAGAGTCTAGTGTAATTAGGCTCTAGGCTTATGTGTTAGAGCTTAATCACATTTTCTTTGGGTTCATCATAGGGTGAAATGTTAACTGAATCCTAATTATATGTATTAGGATTAGTCAAATTTGATTTAAATTAAACTCCAAGTATATGTATTGGAATCTAACTTAATTTCATTTATTTGAACTCCAAGTAAATGTATTAGAGTCCAACAAATTTAATTTGATTAAATGGTTTGATCAATTCTAAGCATATATTTAGAATTTGATCGAGTATGGTTGTGATTTGGCTCTAGTTTTATATGCTAGAGGATCAGATGATTTGTGAAAAATGGGTTTGGGTTTAGTTTAACGACATTTCGGTCAGAATTTGGGTTTAGGTTTAGTTTAACGACGTTACGGTCGGAGTTGGATTTGGGTTTAGTTTAACGACGTTTCGGTCAAGGTTGGATTTTGGTTTAGTTTAGCGACATTTTGGTCAACTGTGGGATTTGGGTTTAGTTTAGCGACATTTCGGTTGGCTGTGGGATTTGGGTTTAGTTTAGCGACATTTCGGTCGGTTTTGGATTTGGATTTAGTTTAGCAACATTTCGATCGGTTTTGGATTTGGATTTAGTTTAACGACATTTGGTCGTAAGTGGATTTTGGTTTATAGGTTTATGGTTCGTGGACTTGGTGTATGGGTTTATGGTTCATGGTTTTGGGGTTTGGGTTTATGGTTCATGGTTTTGGGGTTTATGGTTCATGATTCATGGACTTGGTGTATGGGTTGATTTATGGTCCATGGCTTTGGTTCATGAACTTGGTTTGGTTCACGGTTCATGAGTATGGCTCATGATTCATGATTTATAAAGTATGGCTCATGAACTTGATTCATGGATTTGATTTGAGTTAGTTTAGGGTTTGATTTGAAATATGGGTTAATGGGCTTATAGGTTTATAGGTTTATGGGTTAATGGGTTAACGGGTTTATTGGGTTAATGGGTATAGGTTTATGGGTTGATGTTAATGGGTATAGGTTTATGGGTTGATGTTAATGGGTATTTGGTTTTGGATGGGTTTATGGGTTTATGGGTTTAGGTAAATGGGTATAATGGGTTTATGGGTTTTGGTAATAGGATTATAGGATTGAAGTTAATGGATTTTGGGTTATGAGTTTATGTGTATGGGCTTATTTGGGTCGGGCTTTGATATTGGATATGGGTTTATGAGTTTTATTTAAAATGGGCTTGAGATTGGGCCTTAAGTGAATGGGCTTTGGATTATAGGTTTTGGGTTAAATGAGTATTGGGTTAAATAGGTATTATGGGTTTAGGTAAATAGGTTTTGGATTTATGAATGGGTTTATTAAGTTAGTGGGCCTTGGGCTTTAAATTCATGAATGGGTTTTAAATGGGTTTGGGTATGTGGATTTGGCTAATGGGTTTGGGTATTTGGGCTTAAATCAAGTTTGACTTCCAAAAGTGAATGGGATTCTGAAATCATTTGATCAAAATTGAGGATTTAAAATTTGAAACCAAATGTTTAAAATTTCATGTAGATTTAAATCTAAATTTAGTCCCCTGATTCAAATTTAAAATGTAGAGCACTTAATTTGATTTGATTTGATTAAGTCAAAGGGTTCAACGTTGGCATAATAGAACAATATAATTGGGTTTCACTCCTTGTTCGGTCGAATGAGAAAAAGTACTGTTTCTAACGTTATACTGTTAGGGCGCAACTGAGTTGTCTAATGTTGTTCCGGTTTTGGTTCTTGTGAACGTAGACAACGATACGTTGCCAATATACACTCTCGGGGCATAATAGAACAATATAATTGGGTTTCACTCTTTGTTCGGTCGAATGAGAAAAAGTACTGTTTCTAAAGTTATACTGTTAGGGCGCAACTGAGTAGTCTAATGTTGTTCCGGTTTTGGTTTTTGTGAACATAGACAACGATACGTTCCCAATATACACTCTCGGGGCATAATTAAACAATATAATCGGGTTTCACTCTTTGTTCGGTCGAATAAGAAAAATCATTTCTAAAGTTATCTTTGTTAGGGCGCAACTGAGTAGTCTAATGTTGTTCCGGTTTTGGTTCTTGTGAACGTAGACAACGATACGTTGCCAATATACACTCTCGGGGCATAATAGAACAACATAATTGGGTTTCACTCTTTGTTCGGTCGAATGAGAAAAAAAATCTTGTTTCTAAAGTTATCTTGTTAGGCGCAAGAGTTGTCTAATGTTGTTCCGGTTTTGGTTCTTGTGAACGTAGACAACGATACGTTGCCACTATACACTCTCGGGGCATAATAGAACAATATAATTGGGTTTCACTCTTTGTTCGGTCGAATGAGAAAAAGTACTGTTTCTAAAGTTATACTGTTAGGGCGCAACTGAGTAGTCTAATGCTGTTCCGGTTTTGGTTCTTTTGAACGTAGACAACGATACGTTGCCAATATACACTCTCGGGGCATAATAGAACAATATAATTGGGTTTCACTTGTTTGTTCGGTGGAATCGAGAAAAGAAGCTGTTTCTAAATTTATACTTGTTAGGCGCAAGCGAGTAGTCTAATGTTGTTCCGATTTTGGTTCTTGTGAACGTAGACAACGATACGTTGCCAATATACACTCTCGGGGCATAATAGAACAATATAATTGGGTTTCACTCTTTGTTCGGTCGAATGAGAAAAAGTACTGTTTCTAAAGTTATCTTTGTTATGGCGCAAGCGAGTAGTCTAATCTTTGTTCGGTTTGGTTCTTTTGAACGTAGACAACGATACGTTGCCAATATACACTCTCGGGGCATAATAGAACAATATAATTGGGTTTCACTTGTTTGTTCGGTGGAATGAGAAAAAATCTTGTTTCTAAATTTATACTTGTTAGGCGCAATGAGTATTCTAATGTTGTTAGGTTTTGTTCTTGTGAACGTAGACAACGATACGTTGCCAATATACACTCTCGGGGCATAATAGAACAATATAATTGGGTTTCACTCTTTGTTCGGTCGAATGAGAAAAATCTTGTTTCTAAAGTTATCTTTGTTAGGGCGCAGGAGTAGTCTAATGTTTGTTAGGTTTTGGTTCTTGTGAACGTAGACAACGATACGTTGCCAATATACACTCTCGGGGCAAAATAGAACAATATAATTGGGTTTCACTCTTTGTTCGGTCGAATGAGAAAAAGTACTGTTTCTAAAGTTATACTGTTAGGGCGCAACTGAGTAGTCTAATGTTGTTCCGGTTTTGGTTCTTGTGAACGTACACAACGATACGTTGCCAATATACACTCTCGGGGCATAATAGAATTATATAATTGTGTTTCACTCTTTGTGCGGTCGAATGAGAAAAAGTACTGTTTCTAAAGTTATCTTTGTTAGGCGCAAGAGTAGTCTAATCTTTGTTAGGTTTTGTTTCTGTTGAAGGTAGACAACGTTAGTTTGCCAATATACACTCTCGGGGCATAATAGAACAATATAATTGGGTTTCACTCTTTGTTCGGTCGAATGAGAAAAGAAATCTTGTTTCTAAAGTTATACTGTTAGGTCGCAACTGAGTTGTCTAATGTTGTTCCGGTTTTGGTTCTTGTGAACGTAGACAACGATACGTTGCCAATATACACTCTCGGGGCATAATAGAACAATATAATTGGGTTTCACTCTTTGTTCGGTCGAATGAGAAAAAGTACTGTTTCTAAATTTATACTGTTAGGGCGCAACTGAGTAGTCTAATGTTGTTCCGATTTTTGTTCTTGTGAACGTAGACAACGAAACGTTGCCAATATACACTCTCGGGGCATAATAGAACAATATAATTGGGTTTCACTCTTTGTTCGGTCGAATGAGAAAAAGTACTGTTTCTAAAGTTATAGTGTTAGGGCGCAACTGAGTAGTCTAATGTTGTTCCGGTTTTGGTTCTTGTGAACGTAGACAACGATACGTTGCCAATATACACTCTCCGGGCATAATAGAACAATATAATTGGGTTTCACTCTTTGTTCGGTTGAATGAGAAAAAGTACTATTTCTATAGTTATACTGTTAGGGCGCAACTGAGTAGTCTAATGTTGTTTCGGTTTTGGTTCTTGTGAACGTAGACAACGATAAGTTTGCCAATATACACTCTCGGGGCATAATAGAACAATATAATTGGGTTTCACTCCTTGTTCGGTCGAATGAGAAAAAGTACTGTTTCTAACGTTATACTGTTAGGGCGCAACTGAGTTGTCTATTGTTGTTCCGGTTTTGGTTCTTGTGAACGTAGACAACGATTCGTTGCCAATATACACTCTCGGGGCATAATAGAACAATATAATTGGGTTTCACTCTTTGTTCGGTTGAATGAGAAAAAGTACTGTTTCTAAAGTTATAGTGTTAGGGCGCAACTGAGTAGTCTAATGCTGTTCCGGATTTGGTTCTTGTGAACGTAGACAACGATACGTTGCCAATATACACTCTCGGAGCATAATAGAACAATATAATTGGGTTTCACTCTTTGTTCGGTCGAATGAGAAAAATCTTGTTTTAAAGTTATAGTGTTAGGCGCAAGAGTAGTCTAATGCGTTCGGTTTGGTTCTTGTGAACGTAGACAACGATACGTTGCCAATATACACTCTCGGGGCATAATAGAACAATATAATTGGGTTTCACTCTTTGTTCGGTCGAATGAGAAAAAGTACTGTTTCTAAAGTTATACTGTTAGAGCGCAACTGAGTAGTCTAATGCTGTTCCGGTTTTGGTTCTTTTGAACGTAGACAACGATACGTTGCCAATATACACTCTCGGGGCATAATAGAACAATATAATTGGGTTTCACTCTTTGTTCGGTCGAATGACAAAAATCTTGTTTCTAACGTTATCTTTGTTAGGCGCAACTGAGTAGTCTAATGTTGTTCCGGTTTGTTCTTGTGAACGTAGACAACGATACGTTGCCAATATACACTCTCGGGGCATAATAGAACAATATAATTAGGTTTCACTCTTTGTTCGGTCGAATGAGAAAAAGTACTGTTTCAAAAGTTATCTTTGTTAGGCGCAAGCGAGTAGTCTAATGTCTTTGTTCCGGTTTTGGTTCTTGTGAACGTAGACAACGATACGTTGCCAATATACACTCTCGGGGCATAATAGAACAATATAATTGGGTTTCACTCTTTGTTCGGTCGAATGAGAAAAAGTACTGTTTCTAAAGTTATACTGTTAGGGCGCAACTGAGTAGTCTAATGTTGTTCCGGTTTTGGTTCTTGTGAACGTACACAACGATACGTTGCCAATATACACTCTCGGGGCATAATAGAATTATATAATTGTGTTTCACTCTTTGTGCGGTCGAATGAGAAAAAGTACTGTTTCTAAAGTTATCTTTGTTAGGCGCAAGCGAGTAGTCTAATCTTGTTAGGTTTGGTTCTTTTGAACGTAGACAACGATACGTTGCCAATATACACTCTCGGGGCATAATAGAACAATATAATTGGGTTTCACTCTTTGTTCGGTCGAATGACAAAAAATCTTGTTTCTAAAGTTATCTTGTTAGGGCGCAAAGTTGTCTAATGTTGTTCGGTTTCGTTCTTATGAACGTAGACAACGATACGTTGCCAATATACACTCTCGGGGCATAATAGAACAATATAATTGGATTTCCTTGTTTGTTCGGTCGAATGAGAAAAAGCACTTGTTTCTAAATTTATCTTGTTAGGCGCAACCGAGTAGTCTAATGTTGTTAGATTTTTGTTCTTGTGAACGTAGACAACGAAACGTTGCCAATATACACTCTCGGGGCATAATAGAACAATATAATTGGGTTTCACTCTTTGTTCGGTCGAATGAGAAAAAAATCATTTCTAAAGTTATAGTGTTAGGCGCAAGAGTAGTCTAATCTTTATTCGGTTGGTTCTTGTGAACGTAGACAACGATACGTTGCCAATATACACTCTCGGAGCATAATAGAACAATATAATTGGGTTTCACTCTTTGTTCGGTCGAATGAGAAAAAGTACTGTTTCTGAAGTTATAGTGTTAGGGCGCAACTGAGTAGTCTAATGCTGTTCCGGATTTGGTTCTTGTGAACGTAGACAACGATACGTTGCCAATATACACTCTCGGGGCATAATAGAACAATATAATTGGGTTTCACTCTTTGTTCGGTCGAATGAGAAAAAGTACTGTTTCTAAAGTTATACTGTTAGGGCGCAACTGAGTAGTCTAATGTTGTTCCGGTTTTGGTTCTTGTGAACGTAGACAACGATACGTTGCCTATATACACCCTCGGGGCATAATAGAGCAACATAATTCGGTTTCACTCTTTGTTCGGTCGAATGAGAAAAAGTACTGTTTCTAAAGTTATACTGTTAGGTCGCAACTGAGTTGTCTAATGTTGTTCCGGTTTTGGTTCTTGTGAACGTAGACAACGATACGTTGCCAATTTACACTCTCGGGGAATAATAGAGCAATATAATTGGGTTTCACTCTTTGTTCGGTCGAATGAGAAAAAGTACTATTTCTAAAATTATACTGTTAGGGCGCAACTGAGTAGTCTAATGTTGTTTCGGTTTTGGTTCTTGTGAACGTAGACAACGATACGTTGCCAATATACACTCTCGGGGCATAATAGAGCAATATAATTGGGTTTCACTCTTTGTTCGGTCGAATGAGAAAAAGTACTGTTTCTAACTTTATCTTTTTAGGCGCAACTGAGTTGTCTAATGTTGTTCCGGTTTTGGTTCTTGTGAACGTAGACAACGTTACGTTGCCAATATACACTCTCGGGGCATAATAGAACAATATAATTGGGTTTCACTCTTTGTTCGGTCGAATGAGAAAAAGTACTGTTTCTAAAGTTATACTGTTATAGGGCGCAACTGAGTAGTCTAATGTTGTTCCGGTTTTCGTTCTTGTGAACGTAGACAACGATACGTTGCCAATATACACTCTCGGGGCATAATTAAACAATATAATTGGGTTTCACTCTTTGTTCGGTCGAATGAGAAAAAGTACTGTTTCTAAAGTTATACTGTTACGACGCAATTGAGTAGTCTAATGTTGTTCCGGTTTTGGTTCTTGTGAACGTAGACAACGATACGTTGCCAATATACACTCTCGGGGCATAATAGCGCAATATAATTGGGTTTCACTCTTTGTTCGGTTGAATGAGAAAAAGTACTGTTTCTAAAGTTATACTGTTAGGGCGCAACTGAGTAGTCTAATGTTGTTCCGGTTTTGGTTCTTGTGGACGTAGACAACGATACGTTGCCAATATTCACTCTCGGGGCATAATAGAACATTATAATTGGGTTTCACTCTTTGTTCGGTTGAATGAGAAAAAGTACAGTTTCTATAGTTATACTGTTAGGGCGCAACTGAGTAGTCTAATGTTGTTTCGGTTTTGGTTCTTGTGAACGTAGACAACGATAAGTTTGCCAATATACACTCTCGGGGCATAATAGAACAATATAATTGGGTTTCACTCCTTGTTCGGTCGAATGAGAAAAAGTACTGTTTCTAACGTTATACTGTTAGGGCGCAACTGAGTTGTCTATTGTTGTTCCGGTTTTGGTTCTTGTGAACGTAGACAACGATACGTTGCCAATATACACTCTCGGGGCATAATAGAACAATATAATTGGGTTTCACTCTTTGTTCGGTCGAATGAGAAAAAGTACTGTTTCTAAAGTTATAGTGTTAGGGCGCAAGGAGTAGTCTAATCTTGATTCGGTTGGTTCTTGTGAACGTAGACAACGATACGTTGCCAATATACACTCTCGGGGCATAATAGAACAATATAATCAGGTTTCACTCTTTGTTCGGTCGAATGAGAAAAATCTTGTTTACGAAGTTATAGTGTTAGGCGCAAGAGTAGTCTAATCTTTGTTCGGTTGGTTCTTGTGAACGTAGACAACGATACGTTGCCAATATACACTCTCGGGGCATAATAGAACAATATAATTGGGTTTCACTCTTTGTTCGGTCGAATGAGAAAAAGTACTGTTTCTAAAGTTATACTGTTAGGGCGCAACTGAGTAGTCTAATGTTGTTCCGGTTTTGGTTCTTGTGAACGTAGACAACGATACGTTGCCTATATACACCCTCGGGGCATAATAGAGCAACATAATTCGGTTTCACTCTTTGTTCGGTCGAATGAGAAAAAGTACTGTTTCTAAAGTTATACTGTTAGGTCGCAACTGAGTTGTCTAATGTTGTTCCGGTTTTGGTTCTTGTGAACGTAGACAACGATACGTTGCCAATTTACACTCTCGGGGAATAATAGAGCAATATAATTGGGTTTCACTCTTTGTTCGGTCGAATGAGAAAAAGTACTATTTCTAAAATTATACTGTTAGGGCGCAACTGAGTAGTCTAATGTTGTTTCGGTTTTGGTTCTTGTGAACGTAGACAACGATACGTTGCCAATATACACTCTCGGGGCATAATAGAGCAATATAATTGGGTTTCACTCTTTGTTCGGTCGAATGAGAAAAAGTACTGTTTCTAAAGTTATACTGTTAGGGCGCAACTGAGTTGTCTAATGTTGTTCCGGTTTTGGTTCTTGTGAACGTAGACAACGATACGTTGCCAATATACACTCTCGGGGCATAATTAAACAATATAATTGGGTTTCACTCTTTGTTCGGTCGAATAAGAAAAAGTACTGTTTCTAAAGTTATACTGTTATAGGGCGCAACTGAGTAGTCTAATGTTGTTCCGGTTTTCGTTCTTGTGAACGTAGACAACGATACGTTGCCAATATACACTCTCGGGGCATAATTAAACAATATAATTGGGTTTCACTCTTTGTTCGGTCGAATGAGAAAAATCTTTTCTAAAGTTATACTGTTACGACGCAATTGAGTAGTCTAATGTTGTTCCGGTTTTGGTTCTTGTGAACGTAGACAACGATACGTTGCCAATATACACTCTCGGGGCATAATAGCGCAATATAATTGGGTTTCACTCTTTGTTCGGTTGAATGAGAAAAAGTACTGTTTCTAAAGTTATACTGTTAGGGCGCAACTGAGTAGTCTAATGTTGTTCCGGTTTTGGTTCTTGTGGACGTAGACAACGATACGTTGCCAATATGCACTCTCGGGGCATAATAGAACATTATAATTGGGTTTCACTCTTTGTTCGGTTGAATGAGAAAAAGTACTGTTTCTAAAGTTATACTGTTAGGGCGCAACTGAGTAGTCTAATGTTGTTTCGGTTTTGGTTCTTGTGAACGTAGACAACGATAAGTTTGCCAATATACACTCTCGGGGCATAATAGAACAATATAATTGGGTTTCACTCCTTGTTCGGTCGAATGAGAAAAAGTACTGTTTCTAACGTTATACTGTTAGGGCGCAACTGAGTTGTCTATTGTTGTTCCGGTTTTGGTTCTTGTGAACGTAGACAACGATACGTTGCCAATATACACTCTCGGGGCATAATAGAACAATATAATTGGGTTTCACTCTTTGTTCGGTCGAATGAGAAAAAGTACTGTTTCTAAAGTTATACTGTTAGGGCGCAGAGTAGTCTAATGCTGTTCCGGATTTGGTTCTTGTGAACGTAGACAACGATACGTTGCCAATATACACTCTCGGAGCATAATAGAACAATATAATTGGGTTTCACTCTTTGTTCGGTCGAATGAGAAAAAGTACTGTTTCTGAAGTTATAGTGTTAGGGCGCAACTGAGTAGTCTAATGTTGTTCCGGTTTTGGTTCTTGTGAACGTAGACAACGATACGTTGCCAATATACACTCTCGGGGCATAATAGAACAATATAATTGGGTTTCACTCTTTGTTCGGTCGAATGAGAAAAAGTACTGTTTCTAAAGTTATACTGTTAGGGCGCAACTGAGTAGTCTAATGTTGTTTCGGTTTTGGTTCTTGTGAACGTAGACAACGATACGTTGCCTATATACACCCTCGGGGCATAATAGAGCAACATAATTCGGTTTCACTCTTTGTTCGGTCGAATGAGAAAAAGTACTGTTTCTAAAGTTATACTGTTAGGGCGCAACTGAGTAGTCTAATGTTGTTCCGGTTTTGGTTCTTGTGAACGTAGACAACGATACGTTGCCAATTTACACTCTCGGGGAATAATAGAGCAATATAATTGGGTTTCACTCTTTGTTCGGTCGAATGAGAAAAAGTACTATTTCTAAAATTATACTGTTAGGGCGCAACTGAGTAGTCTAATGTTGTTTCGGTTTTGGTTCTTGTGAACGTAGACAACGATACGTTGCCAATATACACTCTCGGGGCATAATAGAGCAATATAATTGGGTTTCACTCTTTGTTCGGTCGAATGAGAAAAAGTACTATTTCTAAAGTTATACTGTTAGGGCGCAACTGAGTTGTCTAATGTTGTTCCGGTTTTGGTTCTTGTGAACGTAGACAACGTTACGTTGCCAATATACACTCTCGGGGCATAATAGAACAATATAATTGGGTTTCACTCTTTGTTCGGTCGAATGAGAAAAAGTACTTTTCTAAAGTTATACTGTTATAGGGCGCAACTGAGTAGTCTAATGTTGTTCGGGTTTTCGTTCTTGTGAACGTAGACAACGATACGTTGCCAATATACACTCTCGGGGCATAATTAAACAATATAATTGGGTTTCACTCTTTGTTCGGTCGAATGAGAAGAAGTACTGTTTCTAAAGTTATACTGTTACGACGCAATTGAGTAGTCTAATGTTGTTCCGGTTTTGGTTCTTGTGAACGTAGACAACGATACGTTGCCAATATACACTCTCGGGGCATAATAGCGCAATATAATTGGGTTTCACTCTTTGTTCGGTTGAATGAGAAAAAGTACTGTTTCTAAAGTTATACTGTTAGGGCGCAACTGAGTAGTCTAATGTTGTTCCGGTTTTGGTTCTTGTGGACGTAGACAACGATACGTTGCCAATATACACTCTCGGGGCATAATAGAACATTATAATTGGGTTTCACTCTTTGTTCGGTTGAATGAGAAAAAGTACTGTTTCTATTGTTATACTGTTAGGGCGCAACTGAGTAGTCTAATGTTGTTTCGGTTTTGGTTCTTGTGAACGTAGACAACGATAAGTTTGCCAATATACACTCTCGGGGCATAATAGAACAATATAATTGGGTTTCACTCCTTGTTCGGTCGAATGAGAAAAAGTACTGTTTCTAACGTTATACTGTTAGGGCGCAACTGAGTAGTCTAATGTTGTTCCGGTTTTGGTTCTTGTGAACGTAGACAACGATACGTTGCCAATATACACTCTCGGGGCATAATAGAACAATATAATTGGGTTTCACTCTTTGTTCGGTCGAATGAGAAAAAGTACTGTTTCTAAAGTTATACTGTTAGGGCGCAACTGAGTAGTCTAATGCTGTTCCGGTTTTGGTTTTTGTGAACATAGACAACGATACGTTCCCAATATACACTCTCGGGGCATAATTAAACAATATAATCGGGTTTCACTCTTTGTTCGGTCGAATAAGAAAAAGTACTGTTTCTAAAGTTATACTGTTAGGGCGCAATTGAGTAGTCTAATGTTGTTCCGGTTTTGGTTCTTGTGAACGTAGACAACGATACGTTGCCAATATACACTCTCGGGGCATAATAGAGCAATATAATTGGGTTTCACTCTTTGTTCGGTCGAATGAGAAAAAGTACTGTTTCTAAAGTTATACTGTTAGGGCGCAATTGAGTAGTCTAATGCTGTTCCGGTTTTGGTTCTTGTGAACGTAGACAACGATACGTTGCCAATATACACTCTCGGGGCATAATAGAACAATATAATTGGGTTTCACTCTTTGTTCGGTCGAATGACAAAAAGTACTGTTTCTAAAGTTATACTGTTAGGCCGCAACTGAGTAGTCTAATGTTGTTCCGGTTTTGGTTCTTGTGAACGTAGACAACGATACGTTGCCAATATACACTCTCGGGGCATAATAGAACAATATAATTGGGTTTCACTCTTTGTTCGGTCGAATGAGAAAAAGCACATTTCTAAATTTATCTTGTTAGGCGCATAAATGAGTAATGTTGTTCCGGTTTTGATTCTTGTGAACGTAGACAACGATACGTTGCCAATATACACTCTCGGGGCATAATAGAACAATATAATTGGGTTTCACTCTTTGTTCGGTCGAATGAGAAAAAGTACTGTTTCTAAAGTTATAGTGTTAGGGCGCAACTGAGTAGTCTAATGCTGTTCCGGATTTGGTTCTTGTGAACGTAGACAACGATACGTTGCCAATATACACTCTCGGGGCATAATAGAACAATATAATTGGGTTTCACTCTTTGTTCGGTCGAATGAGAAAAATCTTGTTTAAGTTATACTGTTAGGGCGCAACTGAGTAGTCTAATGTTGTCGCGGTTGGTTCTTGTGAACGTAGACAACGATACGTTGCCAATATACACTCTCGGGGCATAATAGAACAATATAATTGGGTTTCACTCTTTGTTCGGTCGAATGAGAAAAAGTACTGTTTCTAAAGTTATACTGTTAGGGCGCAACTGAGTAGTCTAATGTTGTTCCGGTTTTGGTTCTTGTGAACGTAGACAACGATACGTTGCCTATATACACTCTCGGGGCATAATAGAGCAACATAATTGGGTTTCACTCTTTGTTCGGTCGAATGAGAAAAAGTACTGTTTCTAAAGTTATACTGTTAGGGCGCAACTGAGTAGTCTAATGTTGTTCCGGTTTTGGTTCTTGTGAACGTAGACAACGATACGTTGCCAATTTACACTCTCGGGGAATAATAGAGCAATATAATTGGGTTTCACTCTTTGTTCGGTCGAATGAGAAAAAGTACTATTTCTAAAATTATACTGTTAGGGCGCAACTGAGTAGTCTAATGTTGTTTCGGTTTTGGTTCTTGTGAACGTAGACAACGATACGTTGCCAATATACACTCTCGGGGCATAATAGAGCAATATAATTGGGTTTCACTCTTTGTTCGGTCGAATGAGAAAAAGTACTGTTTCTAAAGTTATACTGTTAGGGCGCAACTGAGTTGTCTAATGTTGTTCCGGTTTTGGTTCTTGTGAACGTAGACAACGATACGTTGCCAATATACACTCTCGGGGCATAATAGAACAATATAATTGGGTTTCACTCTTTGTTCGGTCGAATGAGAAAAAGTACTGTTTCTAAAGTTATACTGTTATAGGGCGCAACTGAGTAGTCTAATGTTGTTCCGGTTTTGGTTCTTGTGAACGTAGACAACGATACGTTGCCAATATACACTCTCGGGGCATAATTAAACAATATAATTGGGTTTCACTCTTTGTTCGGTCGAATGAGAAAAAGTACTGTTTCTAAAGTTATACTGTTACGACGCAAGTGAGTAGTCTAATGTTGTTCCGGTTTTGGTTCTTGTGAACGTAGACAACGATACGTTGCCAATATACACTCTCGGGGCATAATAGCGCAATATAATTGGGTTTCACTCTTTGTTCGGTTGAATGAGAAAAAGTACTGTTTCTAAAGTTATACTGTTAGGGCGCAACTGAGTAGTCTAATGTTGTTCCGGTTTTGGTTCTTGTGGACGTAGACAACGATGCGTTGCCAATATGCACTCTCGGGGCATAATAGAACATTATAATTGGGTTTCACTCTTTGTTCGGTTGAATGAGAAAAAGTACTGTTTCTATAGTTATACTGTTAGGGCGCAACTGAGTAGTCTAATGTTGTTTCGGTTTTGGTTCTTGTGAACGTAGACAACGATAAGTTTGCCAATATACACTCTCGGGGCATAATAGAACAATATAATTGGGTTTCACTCTTTGTTCGGTCGAATGAGAAAAATCTTATTTCTAACGTTATCGTTAGGGGCGCAAGCGAGTTGTCTAATGTTGTTCCGGTTTTGGTTCTTGTGAACGTAGACAACGATACGTTGCCAATATACACTCTCGGGGCATAATAGAACAATATAATTGGGTTTCACTCTTTGTTCGGTCGAATGAGAAAAAATACTGTTTCTAAAGTTATACTGTTAGGGCGCAACTGAGTAGTCTAATGTTGTTCCGGTTTTGGTTCTTGTGAACATAGACAACGATACGTTGCCAATATACACTCTCGGGGCATAATTAAACAATATAATCGGGTTTCACTCTTTGTTCGGTCGAATAAGAAAAATCTTGTTTCTAAAGTTATCTTTGTTAGGCGCAAGCGAGTAGTCTAATGTTTTTTCGGTTTTGGTTCTTGTGAACGTAGACAACGATAAGTTTGCCAATATACACTCTCGGGGCATAATAGAACAATATAATTGGGTTTCACTCCTTGTTCGGTCGAATGAGAAAAAGTACTGTTTCTAACGTTATACTGTTAGGGCGCAACTGAGTTGTCTATTGTTGTTCCGGTTTTGGTTCTTGTGAACGTAGACAACGATACGTTGCCAATATACACTCTCGGGGCATAATAGAACAATATAATTGGGTTTCACTCTTTGTTCGGTCGAATGAGAAAAAGTACTGTTTCTAAAGTTATACTGTTAGGGCGCAACTGAGTAGTCTAATGTTGTTCCGGTTTTGGTTTTTGTGAACATAGACAACGATACGTTCCCAATATACACTCTCGGGGCATAATTAAACAATATAATCGGGTTTCACTCTTTGTTCGGTCGAATAAGAAAAATCATTTCTAAAGTTATACGTAGTTAGGCGCAGTGAGTAGTCTAATGTTGTTCGGTTTTGGTTCTTGTGAACGTAGACAACGATACGTTGCCTATATACACTCTCGGGGCATAATAGAGCGATATAATTGGGTTTCACTCTTTTTCCGGTCGAATGAGAAAAATCTTGTTTCTAAAGTTATCTTTGTTAGGCGCAAGAGTTGTCTAATGTTGGTCGGTTTTGGTTCTTGTGAACGTAGACAACGATACGTTGCCACTATACACTCTCGGGGCATAATAGAACAATATAATTGGGTTTCACTCTTTGTTCGGTCGAATGACAAAAAGTACTGTTTCTAAAGTTATACTGTTAGGGCGCAACTGAGTTGTCTAATGTTGTTCCGGTTTTCGTTCTTATGAACGTAGACAACGATACGTTGCCAATATACACTCTCGGGGCATAATAGAACAATATAATTGGATTTCACTGTTTGTTCGGTCGAATGAGAAAAAGCAGTTTCTAAATTTATACTGTTAGGGCGCAACTGAGTAGTCTAATGTTGTTCCGATTTTTGTTCTTGTGAACGTAGACAACGATACGTTGCCAATATACACTCTCGGGGCATAATAGAACAATATAATTGGGTTTCACTCTTTGTTCGGTCGAATGAGAAAAATTACTGTTTCTAAAGTTATACTGTTAGGGCGCAAGAGTAGTCTAATCTTTATTCGGATTTGGTTCTTGTGAACGTAGACAACGATACGTTGCCAATATACACTCTCGGAGCATAATAGAACAATATAATTGGGTTTCACTCTTTGTTCGGTCGAATGAGAAAAAGTACTGTTTCTGAAGTTATAGTGTTAGGGCGCAACTGAGTAGTCTAATGTTTTTTCGGATTTGGTTCTTGTGAACGTAGACAACGATACGTTGCCAATATACACTCTCGGGGCATAATAGAACAATATAATTGGGTTTCACTCTTTGTTCGGTCGAATGAGAAAAAGTACTGTTTCTAAAGTTATCTTTGTTAGGGCGCAACTGAGTAGTCTAATGTTGTTCCGGTTTTGGTTCTTGTGAACGTAGACAACGATACGTTGCCTATATACACCCTCGGGGCATAATAGAGCAACATAATTCGGTTTCACTCTTTGTTCGGTCGAATGAGAAAAAGTACTGTTTCTAAAGTTATACTGTTAGGTCGCATTGTCTAATGTTATTCGGTTTTGGTTCTTGTGAACGTAGACAACGATACGTTGCCAATATACACTCTCGGGGCATAATAGAACAATATAATTGGGTTTCACTCTTTGTTCGGTCGAATGAGAAAAAGTACTGTTTCTAAAGTTATACTGTTAGGGCGCAACTGAGTAGTCTAATGTTGTTCCGGTTTTCGTTCTTGTGAACGTAGACAACGATACGTTGCCAATATACACTCTCGGGGCATAATTAAACAATATAATTGGGTTTCACTCTTTGTTCGGTCGAATGAGAAAAAGTACTGTTTCTAAAGTATACTGTTACGACGCAATTGAGTAGTCTAATGTTGTTCCGGTTTTGGTTCTTGTGAACGTAGACAACGATACGTTGCCAATATACACTCTCGGGGCATAATAGCGCAATATAATTGGGTTTCACTCTTTGTTCGGTTGAATGAGAAAAAGTACTGTTTCTAAAGTTATACTGTTAGGGCGCAACTGAGTAGTCTAATGTTGTTCCGGTTTTGGTTCTTGTGGACGTAGACAACGATGCGTTGCCAATATGCACTCTCGGGGCATAATAGAACATTATAATTGGGTTTCACTCTTTGTTCGGTTGAATGAGAAAAAGTACTGTTTCTATAGTTATACTGTTAGGACGCAACTGAGTAGTCTAATGTTGTTTCGGTTTTGGTTCTTGTGAACGTAGACAACGATAAGTTTGCCAATATACACTCTCGGGGCATAATAGAACAATATAATTGGGTTTCACTCCTTGGTCGGTCGAATGAGAAAAAGTACTGTTTCTAACGTTATCTTTGTTAGGCGCAACCGAGTTGTCTAATGTTGTTCCGGTTTTGGTTCTTGTGAACGTAGACAACGATACGTTGCCAATATACACTCTCGGGGCATAATAGAACAATATAATTGGGTTTCACTCTTTGTTCGGTCGAATGAGAAAAAGTACTTTTTTAAAGTTTATCTATTATGGGGGGAACTGGAGTAGTCTAATGTTGTTCAGGTTTTGGTTTTTGTGAACATAGACAACGATACGTTCCCAATATACACTCTCGGGGCATAATTAAACAATATAATCGGGTTTCACTCTTTGTTCGGTCGAATAAGAAAAAGTACTGTTTCTAAAGTTATACTGTTAGGGCGCAACTGAGTAGTCTAATGTTGTTCCGGTTTTGGTTCTTGTGAACGTAGACAACGATAAGTTTGCCAATATACACTCTCGGGGCATAATAGAACAATATAATTGGGTTTCACTCCTTGTTCGGTCGAATGAGAAAAAGTACTGTTTCTAACGTTATCTTTGTTAGGGCGCAATGAGTTGTCTATTGTTGTTCGGTTTTGGTTCTTGTGAACGTAGACAACGATACGTTGCCAATATACACTCTCGGGCATAATAGCGCAATATAATTGGGTTTCACTCTTTGTTCGGTTGAATGAGAAAAAGTACTGTTTCTAAAGTTATACTGTTAGGGCGCAACTGAGTAGTCTAATGTTGTTCCGGTTTTGGTTTTTGTGAACATAGACAACGATACGTTCCCAATATACACTCTCGGGGCATAATTAAACAATATAATCGGGTTTCACTCTTTGTTCGGTCGAATAAGAAAAAGTACTGTTTCTAAAGTTATACTGTTAGGGCGCAACTGAGTAGTCTAATGTTGTTCCGGTTTTGGTTCTTGTGAACGTAGACAACGATACGTTGCCTATATACACTCTCGGGGCATAATAGAGCAATATAATTGGGTTTCACTCTTTGTTCGGTTGAATGAGAAAAAGTACTGTTTCTAAAGTTATACTGTTAGGGCGCAACTGAGTAGTCTAATGTTGTTCCGGTTTTGGTTCTTGTGAACGTAGACAACGATACGTTGCCACTATACACTCTCGGGGCATAATAGAACAATATAATTGGGTTTCACTCTTTGTTCGGTCGAATGAGAAAAAGTACTGTTTCTAAAGTTATCTTTGTTAGGCGCAGGAGTTGTCTAATGTTGTTCCGGTTTTCGTTCTTATGAACGTAGACAACGATACGTTGCCAATATACACTCTCGGGGCATAATAGAACAATATAATTGGATTTCTCTGTTTGTTCGGCCGAATGAGAAAAAGCAACTTGTTTCTAAATTTATCTTTGTTAGGCGCAAGCAGTTGTCTAATGTTGTTCCGATTTTTGTTCTTGTGAACGTAGACAACGAAACGTTGCCAATATACACTCTCGGGGCATAATAGAACAATATAATTGGGTTTCACTCTTTGTTCGGTCGAATGAGAAAAAGTACTGTTTCTAAAGTTATAGTGTTAGGGCGCAAGGAGTAGTCTAATCTTTGTTCGGTTGGTTCTTGTGAACGTAGACAACGATACGTTGCCAATATACACTCTCGGGGCATAATAGAACAATATAATTGGGTTTCACTCTTTGCTCGGTCGAATGAGAAAAATCATTTACGAAGTTATAGTGTTAGGCGCAAGCAGGTAGTCTAATCTTTGTTCGGTTGGTTCTTGTGAACGTAGACAACGATACGTTGCCAATATACACTCTCGGGGCATAATAGAACAATATAATTGGGTTTCACTCTTTGTTCGGTCGAATGAGAAAAAGTACTGTTTCTAAAGTTATACTGTTAGGGCGCAACTGAGTAGTCTAATGTTGTTCCGGTTTTGGTTCTTGTGAACGTAGACAACGATACGTTGCCTATATACACCCTCGGGGCATAATAGAGCAACATAATTCGGTTTCACTCTTTGTTCGGTCGAATGAGAAAAAGTACTGTTTCTAAAGTTATCCTGTTATGGCGCAACGGAGTTGACTAGTGTTGTTCGGTTTTGGTTCTTGTGAACGTAGACAACGTTACGTTGCCAATATACACTCTCGGGGCATAATAGAACAATATAATTGGGTTTCACTCTTTGTTCGGTCGAATGAGAAAAAGTACTGTTTCTAAAGTTATACTGTTATAGGGCGCAACTGAGTAGTCTAATGTTGTTCCGGTTTTCGTTCTTGTGAACGTAGACAACGATACGTTGCCAATATACACTCTCGGGGCATAATTAAACAATATAATTGGGTTTCACTCTTTGTTCGGTTGAATGAGAGGAAGTACTGTTTCTAAAGTTATACTGTTACGACGCAATTGAGTAGTCTAATGTTGTTCCGGTTTTGGTTCTTGTGAACGTAGACAACGATACGTTGCCAATATACACTCTCGGGGCATAATAGCGCAATATAATTGGGTTTCACTCTTTGTTCGGTTGAATGAGAAAAAGTACTGTTTCTAAAGTTATACTGTTAGGGCGCAACTGAGTAGTCTAATGTTGTTCCGGTTTTGGTTTTTGTGAACATAGACAACGATACGTTCCCAATATACACTCTCGGGGCATAATTAAACAATATAATCGGGTTTCACTCTTTGTTCGGTTGAATGAGAAAAAGTACTGTTTCTAAAGTTATACTGTTAGGGCGCAACTGAGTAGTCTATTGTTGTTCCGGTTTTGGTTCTTGTGAACGTAGACAACGATACGTTGCCAATATACACTCTCGGGGCATAATAGAACAATATAATTGGGTTTCACTCTTTGTTCGGTCGAATGAGAAAAAGTACTGTTTCTAAAGTTATACTGTTAGGGCGCAACTGAGTTGTCTAATGTTGGTCCGGTTTTGGTTCTTGTGAACGTAGACAACGATACGTTGCCACTATACACTCTCGGGGCATAATAGAACAATATAATTGGGTTTCACTCTTTGTTCGGTCGAATGACAAAAAGTACTGTTTCTAAAGTTATACTGTTAGGGCGCAACTGAGTTGTCTAATGTTGTTCCGGTTTTCGTTCTTATGAACGTAGACAACGATACGTTGCCAATATACACTCTCGGGGCATAATAGAACAATATAATTGGATTTAACTGTTTGTTCGGTCGAATGAGAAAAGCATTTCTAAATTTATACGTTAGGCGCAAACTGAGTAGTCTAATGTTGTTCCGATTTTTGTTCTTGTGAACGTAGACAACGAACGTTGCCAATATACACTCTCGGGCATAATAGAACAATATAATTGGGTTTCACTCTTTGTTCGGTCGAATGAGAAAAATCTTGTTTCTAAAGTTATAGTGTTAGGCGCATGAGTAGTCTAATCTTTGTTCGGATTTGGTTCTTGTGAACGTAGACAACGATACGTTGCCAATATACACTCTCGGAGCATAATAGAACAATATAATTGGGTTTCACTCTTTGCTCGGTCGAATGAGAAAAATCTTGTTTACGAAGTTATAGTGTTAGGGCGCAAGCGAGTAGTCTAATCTTTGTTCTGGTTGGTTCTTGTGAACGTAGACAACGATACGTTGCCAATATACACTCTCGGGGCATAATAGAACAATATAATTGGGTTTCACTCTTTGTTCGGTCGAATGAGAAAAAGTACTGTTTCTAAAGTTATACTGTTATGGCGCAACTGAGTTGTCTAATGTTGTTCCGGTTTTGGTTCTTGTGAACGTAGACAACGATACGTTGCCTATATACACCCTCGGGGCATAATAGAGCAACATAATTCGGTTTCACTCTTTGTTCGGTCGAATGAGAAAAAGTACTGTTTCTAAAGTTATACTGTTAGGTCGCAACTGAGTTGTCTAATGTTGTTCCGGTTTTGGTTCTTGTGAACGTAGACAACGATACGTTGCCAATATACACTCTCGGGGCATAATAGAACAATATAATTGGGTTTCACTCTTTGTTCGGTCGAATGAGAAAAAGTACTGTTTCTAAAGTTATACTGTTATAGCGCGCAACTGAGTAGTCTAATGTTGTTCCGATTTTCGTTCTTGTGAACGTAGACAACGATACGTTGCCAATATACACTCTCGGGGCATAATTAAACAATATAATTGGGTTTCACTCTTTGTTCGGTCGAATGAGAAAAAGTACTGTTTCTAAAGTTATACTGTTACGACGCAATTGAGTAGTCTAATGTTGTTCCGGTTTTGGTTCTTGTGAACGTAGACAACGATACGTTGCCAATATACACTCTCGGGGCATAATAGCGCAATATAATTGGGTTTCACTCTTTGTTCGGTCGAATGAGAAAAAGTACTGTTTCTAAAGTTATATCTTTGTTAGGCGCAAGTAGTGAGTAGTCTAATGTTGTTCGGTTTTGGTTTTTGTGAACATAGACAACGATACGTTCCCAATATACACTCTCGGGGCATAATTAAACAATATAATCGGGTTTCACTCTTTGTTCGGTCGAATAAGAAAAAGTACTGTTTCTAAAGTTATACTGTTAGGGCGCAACTGAGTAGTCTAATGTTGTTCCGGTTTTGGTTCTTGTGAACGTAGACAACGATACGTTGCCTATATACACTCTCGGGGCATAATAGAAGAACATAATTGGGTTTCACTCTTTGTTCGGTCGAATGAGAAAAAGTACTGTTTCTAAAGTTATATTGTTAGGGCGCAACTGAGTTGTCTAATGTTGTTCCGGTTTTGGTTCTTGTGAACGTAGACAACGATACGTTGCCACTATACACTCTCGGGGCATAATAGAACAATATAATTGGGTTTCACTCTTTGTTCGGTCGAATGACAAAAAGTACTGTTTCTAAAGTTATACTGTTAGGGCGCAACTGAGTTGTCTAATGTTGTTCCGGTTTTCGTTCTTATGAACGTAGACAACGATACGTTGCCAATATACACTCTCGGGGCATAATAGAACAATATAATTGGATTTCACTGTTTGTTCGGTCGAATGAGAAAAAGCACTGTTTCTAAATTTATACTGTTAGGGCGCAACTGAGTAGTCTAATGTTGTTCCGATTTTTGTTCTTGCGAACGTAGACAACGAAACGTTGCCAATATACACTCTCGGGGCATAATAGAACAATATAATTGGGTTTCACTCTTTGTTCGGTCGAATGAGAAAAATTACTGTTTCTAAAGTTATAGTGTTAGGGCGCAACTGAGTAGTCTAATGCTGTTCCGGATTTGGTTCTTGTGAACGTAGACAACGATACGTTGCCAATATACACTCTCGGAGCATAATAGAACAATATAATTGGGTTTCACTCTTTGCTCGGTCGAATGAGAAAAAAATCTTGTTTCGAAGTTATAGTGTTAGGCGCAAGAGTAGTCTAATGCTTTGTTCGGTTTTGGTTCTTGTGAACGTAGACAACGATACGTTGCCAATATACACTCTCGGGGCATAATAGAACAATATAATTGGGTTTCACTCTTTGTTCGGTCGAATGAGAAAAAGTACTATTTCTAAAGTTATACTGTTAGGGCGCAACTGAGTAGTCTAATGTTGTTCCGGTTTTGGTTCTTGTGAACGTAGACAACGATACGTTGCCTATATACACCCTCGGGGCATAATAGAGCAACATAATTTGGTTTCACTCTTTGTTCGGTCGAATGAGAAAAAGTACTGTTTCTAAAGTTATACTGTTAGGTCGCAACTGAGTTGTCTAATGTTATTCCGGTTTTGGTTCTTGTGAACGTAGACAACGTTACGTTGCCAATATACACTCTCGGGGCATAATAGAACAATATAATTGGGTTTCACTCTTTGTTCGGTCGAATGAGAAAAAGTACTGTTTCTAAAGTTATACTGTTATAGGGCGCAACTGAGTAGTCTAATGTTGTTCCGGTTTTGGTTCTTGTGAACGTAGACAACGATACGTTGCCAATATACACTCTCGGGGCATAATTAAACAATATAATTGGGTTTCACTCTTTGTTCGGTCGAATGAGAAAAAGTACTGTTTCTAAAGTTATACTGTTACGACGCAATTGAGTAGTCTAATGTTGTTCCGGTTTTGGTTCTTGTGAACGTAGACAACGATACGTTGCCAATATACACTCTCGGGGCATAATAGCGCAATATAATTGGGTTTCACTCTTTGTTCGGTTGAATGAGAAAAAGTACTGTTTCTAAAGTTATACTGTTAGGGCGCAACTGAGTAGTCTAATGTTGTTCCGGTTTTGGTTCTTGTGGACGTAGACAACGATACGTTGCCAATATGCACTCTCGGGGCATAATAGAACATTATAATTGGGTTTCACTCTTTGTTCGGTTGAATGAGAAAAAGTACTGTTTCTATAGTTATATTGTTAGGGCGCAACTGAGTAGTCTAATGTCGTTTCGGTTTTGGTTCTTGTGAACGTAGACAACGATAAGTTTGCCAATATACACTCTCGGGGCATAATAGAACAATATAATTGGGTTTCACTCCTTGTTCGGTCGATTGCGAAAAATCTTGTTTCTAACGTTATCTTTGTTAGGGCACAACCGAGTTGTCTATTGTTGTTCCGGTTTTGGTTCTTGTGAACGTAGACAACGATACGTTGCCAATATACACTCTCGGGGCATAATAGAACAATATAATTGGGTTTCACTCTTTGTTCGGTCGAATGAGAAAAAGTACTGTTTCTAAAGTTATACTGTTAGGGCGCAACTGAGTAGTCTAATGTTGTTCCGGTTTTGGTTTTTGTGAACATAGACAACGATACGTTCCCAATATACACTCTCGGGGCATAATTAAACAATATAATCGGGTTTCACTCTTTGTTCGGTCGAATAAGAAAAAGTACTGTTTCTAAAGTTATACTGTTAGGGCGCAACTGAGTAGTCTAATGTTGTTCCGGTTTTGGTTCTTGTGAACGTAGACAACGATAAGTTTGCCAATATACACTCTCGGGGCATAATAGAACAATATAATTGGGTTTCACTCCTTGTTCGGTCGAATGAGAAAAAGTACTGTTTCTAACGTTATACTGTTAGGGCGCAACTGAGTTGTCTATTGTTGTTCCGGTTTTGGTTCTTGTGAACGTAGACAACGATACGTTGCCAATATACACTCTCGGGGCATAATAGAACAATATAATTGGGTTTCACTCTTTGTTCGGTCGAATGAGAAAAATCTTGTTTCTAAAGTTATCTTTGTTAGGGCGCAAGCGAGTAGTCTAATGTTGTTCGGTTTTGGTTTTTGTGAACGTAGACAACGATACGTTGCCAATATACACTCTCGGGGCATAATTAAACAATATAATCGGGTTTCACTCTTTGTTCGGTCGAATAAGAAAAAGTACTATTTCTAAAGTTATAGTGTTAGGGCGCAACTGAGTAGTCTAATGTTGTTCCGGTTTTGGTTCTTGTGAACGTAGACAACGATACGTTGCCTATATACACTCTCGGGGCATAATAGAGCAACATAATTGGGTTTCACTCTTTGTTCGGTCGAATGAGAAAAAGTACTGTTTCTAAAGTTATACTGTTAGGGCGCAACTGAGTTGTCTAATGTTGGTCCGGTTTTGGTTCTTGTGAACGTAGACAACGATACGTTGCCACTATACACTCTCGGGGCATAATAGAACAATATAATTGGGTTTCACTCTTTGTTCGGTCGAATGACAAAAAGTACTGTTTCTAAAGTTATACTCTTAGGGCGCAACTTAGTTGTCTAATGTTGTTCCGGTTTTCGTTCTTGTGAACGTAGACAACGATACGTTGCCAATATACACTCTCGGGGCATAATAGAACAATATAATTGGATTTCACTGTTTGTTCGGTCGAATGAGAAAAAGCACTGTTTCTAAATTTATACTGTTAGGGCGCAACTGAGTAGTCTAATGTTGTTCCGATTTTTGTTCTTGTGAACGTAGACAACGAAACGTTGCCAATATACACTCTCGGGGCATAATAGAACAATATAATTGGGTTTCACTCTTTGTTCGGTCGAATGAGAAAAAGTACTGTTTCTAAAGTTATAGTGTTAGGGCGCAACTGAGTAGTCTAATGCTGTTCCGGATTTGGTTCTTGTGAACGTAGACAACGATACGTTGCCAATATACACTCTCGGAGCATAATAGAACAATATAATTGGGTTTCACTCTTTGCTCGGTCGAATGAGAAAAAGTACTGTTTCTGAAGTTATAGTGTTAGGGCGCAAGAGTAGTCTAATCTTTGTTCGGTTGGTTCTTGTGAACGTAGACAACGATACGTTGCCAATATACACTCTCGGGGCATAATAGAACAATATAATTGGGTTTCACTCTTTGTTCGGTCGAATGAGAAAAAGTACTGTTTCTAAAGTTATACTGTTAGGGCGCAACTGAGTAGTCTAATGTTGTTCCGGTTTTGGTTCTTGTGAACGTAGACAACGATACGTTGCCTATATACACCCTCGGGGCATAATAGAGCAACATAATTCGGTTTCACTCTTTGTTCGGTCGAATGAGAAAAAGTACTGTTTCTAAAGTTATACTGTTAGGGCGCAACTGAGTAGTCTAATGTTGTTCCGGTTTTGGTTCTTGTGAACGTAGACAACGATACGTTGCCAATTTACACTCTCGGGGAATTATAGAGCAATATAATTGGGTTTCACTCTTTGTTCGGTCGAATGAGAAAAAGTACTATTTCTAAAATTATACTGTTAGGGCGCAACTGAGTAGTCTAATGTTGTTTCGGTTTTGGTTCTTGTGAACGTAGACAACGATACGTTGCCAATATACACTCTCGGGGCATAATAGAGCAATATAATTGGGTTTCACTCTTTGTTCGGTCGAATGAGAAAAAGTACTGTTTCTAAAGTTATACTGTTAGGGCGCAACTGAGTAGTCTAATGTTGTTCCGGTTTTGGTTCTTGTGAACGTAGACAACGTTACGTTGCCAATATACACTCTCGGGGCATAATAGAACAAAATAATTGGGTTTCACTCTTTGTTCGGTCGAATGAGAAAAAGTACTGTTTCTAAAGTTATACTATTATAGGGCGCAACTGAGTAGTCTAATGTTGTTCCGATTTCCGTTCTTGTGAACGTAGACAACGATACGTTGCCAATATACACTCTCGGGGCATAATTAAACAATATAATTGGGTTTCACTCTTTGTTCGGTCGAATGAGAAAAAGTACTGTTTCTAAAGTTATACTGTTACGACGCAATTGAGTAGTCTAATGTTGTTCCGGTTTTGGTTCTTGTGAACGTAGACAACGATACGTTGCCAATATACACTCTCGGGGCATAATAGCGCAATATAATTGGGTTTCACTCTTTGTTCGGTTGAATGAGAAAAAGTACTGTTTCTAAAGTTATACTGTTAGGGCGCAACTGAGTAGTCTAATGTTGTTCCGGTTTTGGTTCTTGTGGACGTAGACAACGATACGTTGCCAATATGCACTCTCGGGGCATAATAGAACATTATAATTGGGTTTCACTCTTTGTTCGGTTGAATGAGAAAAAGTACTGTTTCTAAAGTTATACTGTTAGGGCGCAACTGAGTAGTCTAATGTTGTTTCGGTTTTGGTTCTTGTGAACGTAGACAACGATAAGTTTGCCAATATACACTCTCGGGGCATAATAGAACAATATAATTGGGTTTCACTCCTTGTTCGGTCGAATGAGAAAAAGTACTGTTTCTAACGTTATACTGTTAGGGCGCAAGTTGAGTTGTCTATTGTGGTTCGGGTTTTGTTCTTGTGAACGTAGACAACGATACGTTGCCAATATACACTCTCGGGGCATAATAGAACAATATAATTGGGTTTCACTCTTTGTTCGGTCGAATGAGAAAAAGTACTGTTTCTAAAGTTATACTGTTAGGGCGCAACTGAGTAGTCTAATGTTGTTCCGGTTTTGGTTTTTGTGAACATAGACAACGATACGTTCCCAATATACACTCTCGGGGCATAATTAAACAATATAATCGGGTTTCACTCTTTGTTCGGTCGAATAAGAAAAAGTAATGTTTCTAAAGTTATACTTTGTTAGGCGCACGAGTAGTCTAATGTTGTTCCGGTTTTGGTTCTTGTGAACGTAGACAACGATACGTTGCCTATATACACTCTCGGGGCATAATAGAGCAGCATAATTGGGTTTCACTCTTTGTTCGGTCGAATGAGAAAAAGTACTGTTTCTAAAGTTATACTGTTAGGGCGCAACTGAGTTGTCTAATGTTGTTCCGGTTTTGGTTCTTGTGAACGTAGACAACGATACATTGCCACTATACACTCTCGGGGCATAATAGAACAATATAATTGGGTTTCACTCTTTGTTCGGTCGAATGAGAAAAAGTACTGTTTCTAAAGTTATACTGTTAGGGCGCAACTGAGTAGTCTAATGCTGTTCCGGTTTTGGTTCTTTTTAACGTAGACAACGATACGTTGCCAATATACACTCTCGGGGCATAATAGAACAATATAATTGGGTTTCACTGTTTGTTCGGTGGAATCAGAAAAAGAAGCTTTCTAAATTTATCTTTGTTAGGGCGCAAGCGAGTAGTCTAATGTTGTTCCGGTTTTGGTTCTTGTGAACGTAGACAACGATACGTTGCCAATATACACTCTCGGGGCATAATAGAACAATATAATTGGGTTTCACTCTTTGTTCGGTCGAATGAGAAAAAGTACTGTTTCTAAAGTTATACTGTTATGGCGCAACTGAGTAGTCTAATGCTGTTCCGGTTTTGGTTCTTTTGAACGTAGACAACGATACGTTGCCAATATACACTCTCGGGGCATAATAGAACAATATAATTGGGTTTCACTCTTTGTTCGGTGGAATGAGAAAAAATCTTGTTTCTAAATTTATCTTTGTTAGGCGCAACTGAGTTGTCTAATGTTGTTCCGGTTTTGTTCTTGTGAACGTAGACAACGATACGTTGCCAATATACACTCTCGGGGCATAATAGAACAATATAATTGGGTTTCACTCTTTGTTCGGTGGAATGAGAAAAAGTATTGTTTCTAAAGTTATACTGTTAGGCGCAACCTGAGTAGTCTAATCTTTGTTCGGTTTTGGTTCTTGTGAACGTAGACAACGATACGTTGCCAATATGCACTCTCTGGGCATAATAGAACAATATAATTGGGTTTCACTCTTTTTCGGTTGAATGAGAAAAAGTACTGTTTCTAAAGTTATACTGTTAGGGCGCAACTGAGTAGTCTAATGCTGTTCCGGTTTTGGTTCTTTTGAACGTAGACAACGATACGTTGCCAATATACACTCTCGGGGCATAATAGAACAATATAATTGGGTTTCACTCTTTGTTCGGTCGAATGACAAAAATCTTGTTTCTAAAGTTATCTTTGTTATGGCGCAAGAGTAGTCTAATGTTTGTTCGGTTTTGGTTCTTTTGAACGTAGACAACGATACGTTGCCAATATACACTCTCGGGGCATAATAGAACAATATAATTGGGTTTCACTTGTTTGTTCGGTGGAATGAGAAAAATCTTGTTTCTAAATTTATCTTTGTTAGGGCGCAACTGAGTAGTCTAATGTTGTTCCGGTTTTGTTCTTGTGAACGTAGACAACGATACGTTGCCAATATACACTCTCGGGGCATAATAGAACAATATAATTGGGTTTCACTCTTTGTTCGGTCGACTGAGAAAAATCTTCTTTCTAAAGTTATCTTGTTAGGCGCAATCGAGTAGTCTAATCTTTGTTAGGTTTTGGTTCTTGTGAACGTAGACAACGATACGTTGCCAATATACACTCTCGGGGCATAATAGAACAATATAATTGGGTTTCACTCTTTTTTCGGTTGAATGAGAAAAAGTACTGTTTCTAAAGTTATACTGTTAGGGCGCAACTGAGTAGTCTAATGTTGTTCCGGTTTTGGTTCTTGTGAACGTAGACAACGATACGTTGCCTATATACACTCTCGGGGCATAATAGAGCAATATAATTGGGTTTCACTCCTTTTTCGGTCGAATGAGAAAAATCTGTTTCTCAATTTATACTGTTAGGGCGCAACTGAGTTGTCTAATGTTGTTCCGGTTTTGGTTCTTGTGAACGTAGACAACGATACGTTGCCACTATACACTCTCGGGGCATAATAGAACAATATAATTGGGTTTCACTCTTTGTTCGGTCGAATGACAAAAAATCTTGTTTCTAAAGTTATCTTTGTTAGGCGCAACCGAGTTGTCTAATGTTGTTCGGTTTTGGTTCTTATGAACGTAGACAACGATACGTTGCCAATATACACTCTCGGGGCATAATAGAACAATATAATTGGATTTCCTTTGTTTGTTCGGTCGAATGAGAAAAAGCACTTGTTTCTAAATTTATCTTTAGTTAGCGCCGAGTAGTCTAATGTTGTTCGAATTTTGTTCTTGTGAACGTAGACAACGAAACGTTGCCAATATACACTCTCGGGGCATAATAGAACAATATAATTGGGTTTCACTCTTTGTTCGGTCGAATGAGAAAAAGTACTGTTTCTAAAGTTATAGTGTTAGGGCGCAACTGAGTAGTCTAATGTTGTTCCGGTTTTGGTTCTTGTGAACGTAGACAACGATACGTTGCCAATATACACTCTCGGAGCATAATAGAACAATATAATTGGGTTTCACTCTTTGCTCGGTCGAATGAGAAAAAGTACTGTTTCTGAAGTTATAGTGTTAGGGCGCAACTGAGTAGTCTAATGTTGTTCCGGTTTTGGTTCTTGTGAACGTAGACAACGATACGTTGCCAATATACACTCTCGGGGCATAATAGAACAATATAATTGGGTTTCACTCTTTGTTCGGTCGAATGAGAAAAAGTACTGTTTCTAAAGTTATACTGTTAGGGCGCAACTGAGTAGTCTAATGTTGTTCCGGTTTTGGTTCTTGTGAACGTAGACAACGATACGTTGCCTATATACACCCTCGGGGCATAATAGAGCAACATAATTCGGTTTCACTCTTTGTTCGGTCGAATGAGAAAAAGTACTGTTTCTAAAGTTATACTGTTAGGTCGCAACTGAGTTGTCTAATGTTGTTCCGGTTTTGGTTCTTGTGAACGTAGACAACGATACGTTGCCAATTTACACTCTCGGGGAATAATAGAGCAATATAATTGGGTTTCACTCTTTGTTCGGTCGAATGAGAAAAAGTACTATTTCTAAAATTATACTGTTAGGGCGCAACTGAGTAGTCTAATGTTGTTCCGGTTTTGGTTCTTGTGAACGTAGACAACGATACGTTGCCAATATACACTCTCGGGGCATAATAGAACAATATAATTGGGTTTCACTCTTTGTTCGGTCGAATGAGAAAAAGTACTGTTTCTAAAGTTATACTGTTAGGGCGCAACTGAGTTGTCTAATGTTGTTCCGGTTTTGGTTCTTGTGAACGTAGACAACGTTACGTTGCCAATATACACTCTCGGGGCATAATAGAACAATATAATTGGGTTTCACTCTTTGTTCGGTCGAATGAGAAAAAGTACTGTTTCTAAAATTATACTGTTAGGGCGCAACTGAGTAGTCTAATGTTGTTCCGGTTTTGGTTCTTGTGAACGTAGACAACGATACGTTGCCAATATACACTCTCGGGGCATAATAGAACAATATAATTGGATTTCACTGTTTGTTCGGTCGAATGAGAAAAAACACTGTTTCTAAATTTATACTGTTATGGCGCAACTGAGTAGTCTAATGTTGTTCCGATTTTTGTTCTTGTGAACGTAGACAACGAAACGTTGCCAATATACACTCTCGGGGCATAATAGAACAATATAATTGGGTTTCACTCTTTGTTCGGTCGAATGAGAAACAGTACTGTTTCTAAAGTTATAGTGTTAGGGCGCAACTGAGTAGTCTAATGCTGTTCCGGATTTGGTTCTTGTGAACGTAGACAACGATACGTTGCCAATATACACTCTCGGAGCATAATAGAACAATATAATTGGGTTTCACTCTTTGCTCGGTCGAATGAGAAAAAGTACTGTTTCTAAAGTTATACTGTTAGGGCGCAACTGAGTTGTCTAATGTTGTTCCGGTTTTGGTTCTTGTGAACGTAGACAACGATACGTTGCCAATATACACTCTCGGGGCATAATAGAACAATATAATTGGGTTTCACTCTTTGTTCGGTCGAATGAGAAAAAGTACTGTTTCTAAAGTTATACTGTTAGGGCGCAACTGAGTAGTCTAATGTTGTTCCGGTTTTGGTTCTTGTGAACGTAGACAACGATACGTTGCCTATATACACCCTCGGGGCATAATAGAGCAACATAATTCGGTTTCACTCTTTGTTCGGTCGAATGAGAAAAAGTACTGTTTCTAAAGTTATACTGTTAGGTCGCAACTGAGTTGTCTAATGTTGTTCCGGTTTTGGTTCTTGTGAACGTAGACAACGATACGTTGCCAATTTACACTCTCGGGGCATAATAGAACAATATAATTGGGTTTCACTCTTTGTTCGGTCGAATGAGAAAAAGTACTGTTTCTAAAGTTATACTGTTAGGTCGCAACTGAGTAGTCTAATGTTGTTCCGGTTTTGGTTCTTGTGAACGTAGACAACGATACGTTGCCAATATACACTCTCGGGGCATAATAGAGCAATATAATTGGGTTTCACTCTTTGTTCGGTCGAATGAGAAAAAGTAATATTTCTAAAGTTATACTGTTAGGGCGCAACTGAGTTGTCTAATGTTGTTCCGGTTTTGGTTCTTGTGAACGTAGACAACGTTACGTTGCCAATATACACTCTCGGGGCATAATAGAACAATATAATTGGGTTTCACTCTTTGTTCGGTCGAATGAGAAAAAGTACTTTTCTAAAGTTATACTGTTATAGGGCGCAACTGAGTAGTCTAATGTTGTTCCTGCTGCTTTTCGTTCTTGTGAACGTAGACAACGATACGTTGCCAATATACACTCTCGGGGCATAATTAAACAATATAATTGGGTTTCACTCTTTGTTCGGTCGAATGAGAAAAAGTACTGTTTCTAAAGTTATACTGTTACGACGCAATTGAGTAGTCTAATGTTGTTCCGGTTTTGGTTCTTGTGAACGTAGACAACGATACGTTGCCAATATACACTCTCGGGGCATAATAGCGCAATATAATTGGGTTTCACTCTTTGTTCGGTTGAATGAGAAAAAGTACTGTTTCTAAAGTTATACTGTTAGGGCGCAACTGAGTAGTCTAATGTTGTTCCGGTTTTGGTTCTTGTGGACGTAGACAACGATACGTTGCCAATATGCACTCTCGGGGCATAATAGAACATTATAATTGGGTTTCACTCTTTGTTCGGTTGAATGAGAAAAAGTACTGTTTCTATAGTTATACTGTTAGGGCGCAACTGAGTAGTCTAATGTTGTTTCGGTTTTGGTTCTTGTGAACGTAGACAACGATAAGTTTGCCAATATACACTCTCGGGGCATAATAGAACAATATAATTGGGTTTCACTCCTTGTTCGGTCGAATGAGAAAAAGTACTGTTTCTAACGTTATACTGTTAGGGCGCAACTGAGTTGTCTAATGTTGTTCCGGTTTTGGTTCTTGTGAACGTAGACAACGATACGTTGCCAATATACACTCTCGGGGCATAATAGAACAATATAATTGGGTTTCACTCTTTGTTCGGTCGAATGAGAAAAAGTACTGTTTCTAAAGTTATACTGTTAGGGCGCAACTGAGTAGTCTAATGTTGTTCCGGTTTTGGTTTTTGTGAATATAGACAACGATACGTTCCCAATATACACTCTCGGGGCATAATTAAACAATATAATAGGGTTTCACTCTTTGTTCGGTCGAATGAGAAAAATCTTGTTTCTAAAGTTATACTGTTAGGGCGCAACTGAGTAGTCTAATGTTGTTCCGGTTTTGGTTCTTGTGAACGTAGACAACGATACGTTGCCTATATACACTCTCGGGGCATAATAGAGCAGCATAATTGGGTTTCACTCTTTGTTCGGTCGAATGAGAAAAAAATCTTGTTTCTAAAGTTATCTTGTTAGGCGCAAGAGTTGTCTAATGTTGTTCCGGTTTTGGTTCTTGTGAACGTAGACAACGATACGTTGCCACTATACACTCTCGGGGCATAATAGAACAATATAATTGGGTTTCACTCTTTGTTCGGTCGAATGAGAAAAAGTACTGTTTCTAAAGTTATACTGTTAGGGCGCAACTGAGTAGTCTAATGTTGTTCCGGTTTTGGTTCTTTTGAACGTAGACAACGATACGTTGCCAATATACACTCTCGGGGCATAATAGAACAATATAATTGGGTTTCACTGTTTGTTCGGTGGAATCAGAAAAAGAACTGTTTCTAAATTTATACTGTTAGGGCGCAACTGAGTAGTCTAATGTTGTTCCGGTTTTGGTTCTTGTGAACGTAGACAACGATACGTTGCCAATATACACTCTCGGGGCATAATAGAACAATATAATTGGGTTTCACTCTTTGTTCGGTCGAATGAGAAAAATCTTGTTTCTAAAGTTATCTTTATGGCGCAACTGAGTAGTCTAATGTTGTTCCGGTTTTGGTTCTTTTGAACGTAGACAACGATACGTTGCCAATATACACTCTCGGGGCATAATAGAACAATATAATTGGGTTTCACTGTTTGTTCGGTGGAATGAGAAAAAGTACTGTTTCTAAATTTATACTGTTAGGGCGCAACTGAGTATTCTAATGTTGTTCCGGTTTTGGTTCTTGTGAACGTAGACAACGATACGTTGCCAATATACACTCTCGGGGCATAATAGAACAATATAATTAGGTTTTACTCTTTGTTCGGTAGAATGAGAAAAAGTCCTGTTTCCAAAGTTATACTGTTACGCGCAACCGAGTAGTCTAATCTTTGTTAGGTTTTGGTTCTTGTGAACGTAGACAACGATACGTTGCCAATATGCACTCTCGGGCATAATAGAACAATATAATTGGGTTTCACTCTTTTTCGGTTGAATGAGAAAAATCTTGTTTCTAAAGTTATCTTTGTTAGGCGCAATTGAGTAGTCTAATGTTGTTCCGGTTTTGGTTCTTGTGAACGTAGACAACGATACGTTGCCAATATACACTCTCGGGGCATAATAGAACAATATAATTGGGTTTCACTCTTTGTTCGGTCGAATGAGAAAAAGTACTGTTTCTAAAGTTATACTGTTATGGCGCAACTGAGTAGTCTAATCTTCCTTAGGTTTTGGTTCTTTTGAACGTAGACAACGATACGTTGCCAATATACACTCTCGGGGCATAATAGAACAATATAATTGGGTGTCACTGTTTTTTCGGTGGAATGAGAAAAAAATCTTGTTTCTAAATTTATCTTTGTTAGGCGCAATCGAGTAGTCTAATGTTGTTCCGGTTTTTGTTCTTGTGAACGTAGACAACGATACGTTGCCAATATACACTCTCGGGGCATAATAGAACAATATAATTGGGTTTCACTCTTTGTTCGGTCGAATGAGAAAAATCTTGTTTCTAAAGTTATCTTGTTAGCGCAAGAGTAGTCTAATGTTTGTTGGTTTTGGTTCTTGTGAACGTAGACAACGATACGTTGCCAATATGCACTCTCCGGGCATAATAGAACAATATAATTGGGTTTCACTCTTTGTTCGGTTGAATGAGAAAAAGTACTGTTTCTAAAGTTATACTGTTAAGGCGCAACTGAGTAGTCTAATGTTGTTCCGGTTTTGGTTCTTGTGAACGTAGACAACGATACATTGCCTATATACACTCTCGGGGCATAATAGAGCAGCATAATTGGGTTTCACTCTTTGTTCGGTTGAATGAGAAAAAGTACTGTTTCTAAAGTTATACTGTTAGGGCGCAACTGAGTAGTCTAATGTTGTTCCGGTTTTGGTTCTTGTGAACGTAGACAACGATACGTTGCCACTATACACTCTCGGGGCATAATAGAACAATATAATTGGGTTTCACTCTTTGTTCGGTCGAATGACAAAGAAATCTTGTTTCTAAAGTTATCTTGTTAGGCGCAGCGAGTTGTCTAATGTTGTTCGGTTTCGTTCTTATGAACGTAGAACAACGATACGTTGCCAATATACACTCTCGGGGCATAATAGAACAATATAATTGGATTTCTTGTTTGTTCGGTCGAATGAGAAAAAGCTTCTTGTTTCTAAATTTATCTTGTTAGGCGCAAGCAGGTAGTCTAATGTTGTTAGATTTTTGTTCTTGTGAACGTAGACAACGACGTTGCCAATATACACTCTCGGGGCATAATAGAACAATATAATTGGGTTTCACTCTTTGTTGGTCGAATGAGAAAAATCTTGTTTCTAAAGTTATACTGTTAGGGCGCAACTGAGTAGTCTAATGTTGTTCCGGTTTTGGTTCTTGTGAACGTAGACAACGATACGTTGCCAATATACACTCTCGGAGCATAATAGAACAATATAATTGGGTTTCACTCTTTGTTCGGTCGAATGAGAAAAATCTTCATTTACGAAGTTATAGTGTTAGGGCGCAAGCGAGTAGTCTAATCTTGTTCGGTTGGTTCTTGTGAACGTAGACAACGATACGTTGCCAATATACACTCTCGGGGCATAATAGAACAATATAATTGGGTTTCACTCTTTGTTCGGTCGAATGAGAAAAAGTACTGTTTCTAAAGTTATACTGTTAGGGCGCAACTGAGTAGTCTAATGTTGTTCCGGTTTTGGTTCTTGTGAACGTAGACAACGATACGTTGCCTATATACACCCTCGGGGCATAATAGAGCAACATAATTCGGTTTCACTCTTTGTTCGGTCGAATGAGAAAAAGTACTGTTTCTAAAGTTATACTGTTAGGTCGCAACTGAGTTGTCTAATGTTGTTCCGGTTTTGGTTCTTGTGAACGTAGACAACGATACGTTGCCAATTTACACTCTCGGGGAATAATAGAGCAATATAATTGGGTTTCACTCTTTGTTCGGTCGAATGAGAAAAAGTACTATTTCTAAAATTATACTGTTAGGGCGCAACTGAGTAGTCTAATGTTGTTTCGGTTTTGGTTCTTGTGAACGTAGACAACGATACGTTGCCAATATACACTCTCGGGGCATAATAGAGCAATATAATTGGGTTTCACTCTTTGTTCGGTCGAATGAGAAAAAGTACTGTTTCTAAAGTTATACTGTTAGGGCGCAACTGAGTTGTCTAATGTTGTTCCGGTTTTGGTTCTTGTGAACGTAGACAACGTTACGTTGCCAATATACACTCTCGGGGCATAATAGAACAATATAATTGGGTTTCACTCTTTGTTCGGTCGAATGAGAAAAAGTACTGTTTCTAAAGTTATCTTTGTTATAGGCGCAAGCGAGTAGTCTAATGTTGTTCCGGTTTTGGTTCTTGTGAACGTAGACAACGATACGTTGCCAATATACACTCTCGGGGCATAATTAAACAATATAATTGGGTTTCACTCTTTGTTCGGTCGAATGAGAAAAAGTACTGTTTCTAAAGTTATACTGTTACGACGCAATTGAGTAGTCTAATGTTGTTCCGGTTTTGGTTCTTGTGAACGTAGACAACGATACGTTGCCAATATACACTCTCGGGGCATAATAGCGCAATATAATTGGGTTTCACTCTTTGTTCGGTTGAATGAGAAAAAGTACTGTTTCTAAAGTTATACTGTTAGGGCGCAACTGAGTAGTCTAATGTTGTTCCGGTTTTGGTTCTTGTGGACGTAGACAACGATACGTTGCCAATATGCACTCTCGGGGCATAATAGAACATTATAATTGGGTTTCACTCTTTGTTCGGTTGAATGAGAAAAAGTACTGTTTCTATAGTTATACTGTTAGGGCGCAACTGAGTAGTCTAATGTTGTTTCGGTTTTGGTTCTTGTGAACGTAGACAACGATAAGTTTGCCAATATACACTCTCGGGGCATAATAGAACAATATAATTGGGTTTCACTCCTTGTTCGGTCGAATGAGAAAAAGTACTGTTTCTAAAGTTATACTGTTAGGGCGCACCTGAGTGGTCTATTGTTGTTCCGGTTTTGGTTCTTGTGAACGTAGACAACGATACGTTGCCAATATACACTCTCGGGGCATAATAGAACAATATAATTGGGTTTCACTCTTTGTTCGGTCGAATGAGAAAAAGTACTGTTTCTAAAGTTATACTGTTAGGGCGCAACTGAGTAGTCTAATGTTGTTCCGGTTTTGGTTTTTGTGAACATAGACAACGATACGTTCCCAATATACACTCTCGGGGCATAATTAAACAATATAATCGGGTTTCACTCTTTGTTCGGTCGAATAAGAAAAAGTACTGTTTCTAAAGTTATACTGTTAGGGCGCAACTGAGTAGTCTAATGTTGTTCCGGTTTTGGTTCTTGTGAACGTAGACAACGATACGTTGCCAATATACACTCTCGGGGCATAATAGAGCAATATAAATGGGTTTCACTCTTTGTTCGGTTGAATGAGAAAAAGTACTGTTTCTAAAGTTATACTGTTATGGCGCAACTGAGTAGTCTAATGTTGTTCCGGTTTTGGTTCTTGTGAACGTAGACAACGATACGTTGCCACTATACACTCTCGGGGCATAATAGAACAATATAATTGGGTTTCACTCTTTGTTCGGTCGAATGAGAAAAAGTACTATTTCTAAAGTTATACTGTTAGGGCGCAACTGAGTAGTCTAATGCTGTTCCGGTTTTGGTTCTTTTGAACGTAGACAACGATACGTTGCCAATATCCACTCTCGGGGCATAATAGAACAATATAATTGGGTTTCACTCTTTGTTCGGTCGAATGAGAAAAAAAAGCTTTCTAAATTTATACTGTTAGGCGCAACTGAGTAGTCTAATGTTGTTCCGGTTTTGGTTCTTGTGAACGTAGACAACGATACGTTGCCAATATACACTCTCGGGGCATAATAGAACAATATAATTGGGTTTCACTCTTTGTTCGGTCGAATAAGAAAAATCTTGTTTCTAAAGTTATCTTGTTATGGCGCAAGAGTAGTCTAATCTTTGTTGGTTTTGGTTCTTTTGAACGTAGACAACGATACGTTGCCATTATACACTCTCGGGGCATAATAGAACAATATAATTGGGTTTCACTCTTTGTTCGGTTGAATGAGAAAAAGTACTGTTTCTAAAGTTATACTGTTAGGGCGCAACTGAGTAGTCTAATGTTGTTCCGGTTTTTGTTCTTGTGAACGTAGACAACGATACGTTGCCAATATACACTCTCGGGGCATAATAGAACAATATAATTGGGTTTCACTCTTTGTTCGGTCGAATGAGAAAAAAATCTTCATTTCTAAAGTTATCTTTGTTAGGCGCAATGAGTAGTCTAATTTTGTTCCGGTTTTGGTTCTTGTGAACGTAGACAACGATACGTTGCCAATATACACTCTCGGGGCATAATAGAACAATATAATTGGGTTTCACTCTTTGTTCGGTCGAATGAGAAAAAATACTGTTTCTAAAGTTATACTGTTAGGGCGCAACTGAGTAGTCTAATGTTGTTCCGGTTTTGGTTCTTGTGAACGTACACAACGATACGTTGCCAATATACACTCTCGGGGCATAATAGAATAATATAATTGTGTTTCACTCTTTGTGCGGTCGAATGAGAAAAAGTACTGTTTCTAAAGTTATACTGTTAGGGCGCAACTGAGTAGTCTAATGCTGTTCCGGTTTTGGTTCTTTTGAACGTAGACAACGATACGTTGCCAATATACACTCTCGGGGCATAATAGAACAATATAATTGGGTTTCACTCTTTGTTCGGTCGAATGACAAAAAGTACTGTTTCTAAAGTTATACTGTTAGGGCGCAATGAGTTGTCTAATGCTGTTCCGGGTTTTGTTCTTGTGAACGTAGACAACGATACGTTGCCAATATACACTCTCGGGGCATAATAGAACAATATAATTGGATTTCACTGTTTGTTCGGTCGAATGAGAAAAAGCACTGTTTCTAAATTTATACTGTTAGGGCGCAACTGAGTAGTCTAATGTTGTTCCGATTTTTGTTCTTGTGAACGTAGACAACGAAACGTTGCCAATATACACTCTCGGGGCATAATAGAACAATATAATTGGGTTTCACTCTTTGTTCGGTCGAATGAGAAAAATTACTGTTTCTAAAGTTATAGTGTTAGGGCGCAACTGAGTAGTCTAATGTTTCTCGGGTTGGTTCTTGTGAACGTAGACAACGATACGTTGCCAATATACACTCTCGGGGCATAATAGAACAATATAATTGGGTTTCACTCTTTGTTCGGTCGAATGAGAAAAAGTACTGTTTCTGAAGTTATAGTGTTAGGGCGCAACTGAGTAGTCTAATGCTCTTCCGGATTTGGTTCTTGTGAACGTAGACAACGATACGTTGCCAATATACACTCTCGGGGCATAATAGAACAATATAATTGGGTTTCACTCTTTGTTCGGTCGAATGAGAAAAAGTACTGTTTCTAAAATTATACTGTTAGGGCGCAACTGAGTAGTCTAATGTTGTTCCGGTTTTGGTTCTTGTGAACGTAGACAACGATACGTTGCCTATATACACCCTCGGGGCATAATAGAGCAACATAATTCGGTTTCACTCTTTGTTCGGTCGAATGAGAAAAAGTACTGTTTCTAAAGTTATACTGTTAGGTCGCAACTGAGTTGTCTAATGTTGTTCCGGTTTTGGTTCTTGTGAACGTAGACAACGATACGTTGCCAATATACACTCTCGGGGAGTAATAGAGCAATATAATTGGGTTTCACTCTTTGTTCGGTCGAATGAGAAAAAGTACTATTTCTAAAATTATACTGTTAGGGCGCAACTGAGTAGTCTAATGTTGTTTCGGTTTTGGTTCTTGTGAACGTAGACAACGATACGTTGCCAATATACACTCTCGGGGCATAATAGAGCAATATAATTGGGTTTCACTCTTTGTTCGGTCGAATGAGAAAAAGTAATAGTTCTAAAGTTATACTGTTAGGGCGCAACTGAGTTGTCTAATGTTGTTCCGGTTTTGGTTCTTGTGAACGTAGACAACGTTACGTTGCCAATATACACTCTCGGGCAATATAATTGGGTTTCACTCTTTGTTCGGTCGAATGAGAAAAAGTACTTTTCTAAAGTTATACTGTTATAGGGCGCAACTGAGTAGTCTAATGTTGTTCCGGTTTTCGTTCTTGTGAACGTAGACAACGATACGTTGCCAATATACACTCTCGGGGCATAATAGAACAAAATAATTGGGTTTCACTCTTTGTTCGGTCGAATGAGAAAAAGTACTGTTTCTAAAGTTATACTGTTAGGGCGCAACTGAGTAGTCTAATGTTGTTCCGGTTTTGGTTCTTGTAAACGTAGACAACGATACGTTGCCAATATACACTCTCGGGGCATAATAGCGCAATATAATTGGGTTTCACTCTTTGTTCGGTTGAATGAGAAAAAGTACTGTTTCTAAAGTTATACTGTTAGGGCGCAACTGAGTAGTCTAATGTTGTTCCGGTTTTGGTTCTTGTGGACGTAGACAACGATACGTTGCCAATATGCACTCTCGGGGCATAATAGAACATTATAATTGGGTTTCACTCTTTGTTCGGTTGAATGAGAAAAATCGTTTCTAAAGTTATCTTGTTAGGTGCGAGTAGTCTAATGTTGTTCCGGTTTTGGTTCTTGTGAACGTAGACAACGATACGTTGCCTATATACACTCTCGGGGCATAATAGAACAATATAATTGGGTTTCACTCCTTGTTCGGTCGAATGAGAAAAAGTACTGTTTCTAACGTTATACTGTTAGGGCGCAACTGAGTTGTCTAATGTTGTTCCGGTTTTGGTTCTTGTGAACGTAGACAACGATACGTTGCCAATATACACTCTCGGGGCATAATAGAACAATATAATTGGGTTTCACTCTTTGTTCGGTCGAATGAGAAAAGTAAATCTTGTTTCTAAAGTTATCTTTGTTAGGCGCAATCGAGTAGTCTAATGTTGTTAGGTTTTTGTGAACATAGACAACGATACGTTCCCAATATACACTCTCGGGCATAATTAAATAATATAATCGGGTTTCACTCTTTGTTCGGTCGAATAAGAAAAATCTTGTTTCTAAAGTTATCTTTGTTAGGTCGCAATCGAGTTGTCTAATGTTGTTCCGGTTTTGGTTCTTGTGAACGTAGACAACGATACGTTGCCAATTTACACTCTCGGGGAATAATAGAGCAATATAATTGGGTTTCACTCTTTGTTCGGTCGAATGAGAAAAAGTACTGTTTCTAAAGTTATACTGTTAGGGCGCAACTGAGTAGTCTAATGTTGTTTCGGTTTTGGTTCTTGTGAACGTAGACAACGATACGTTGCCAATATACACTCTCGGGGCATAATAGAGCAATATAATTGGGTTTCACTCTTTGTTCGGTCGAATGAGAAAAAGTACTGTTTCTAAAGTTATACTGTTAGGGCGCAACTGAGTTGTCTAATGTTGTTCCGGTTTTGGTTCTTGTGAACGTAGACAACGTTACGTTGCCAATATACACTCTCGGGGCATAATAGAACAATATAATTGGGTTTCACTCTTTGTTCGGTCGAATGAGAAAAAGTACTGTTTCTAAAGTTATCTCTTGTTATAGGCGCAAGCGAGTAGTCTAATGTTGTTCGGTTTCGTTCTTGTGAACGTAGACAACGATACGTTGCCAATATACACTCTCGGGGCATAATTAAACAATATAATTGGGTTTCACTCTTTGTTCGTTCGTATGAGAAAAAGTACTGTTTCTAAAGTTATACTGTTACGACGCAATTGAGTAGTCTAATGTTGTTCCGGTTTTGGTTCTTGTGAACGTAGACAACGATACGTTGCCAATATACACTCTCGGGGCATAATAGCGCAATATAATTGGGTTTCACTCTTTGTTCGGTCGAATGAGAAAAAGTAATAGTTCTAAAGTTATACTGTTAGGGCGCAACTGAGTAGTCTAATGTTGTTCCGGTTTTGGTTCTTGTGGACGTAGACAACGATACGTTGCCAATATGCACTCTCGGGGCATAATAGAACATTATAATTGGGTTTCACTCTTTGTTCGGTTGAATGAGAAAAAGTACTGTTTCTATAGTTATACTGTTAGGGCGCAACTGAGTAGTCTAATGTTGTTTCGGTTTTGGTTCTTGTGAACGTAGACAACGATAAGTTTGCCAATATACACTCTCGGGGCATAATAGAACAATATAATTGGGTTTCACTCCTTGTTCGGTCGAATGAGAAAAAGTACTGTTTCTAACGTTATACTGTTAGGGCGCAACTGAGTTGTCTATTGTTGTTCCGGTTTTGGTTCTTGTGAACGTAGACAACGATACGTTGCCAATATACACTCTCGGGGCATAATAGAACAATATAATTGGGTTTCACTCTTTGTTCGGTCGAATGAGAAAAAGTACTGTTTCTAAAGTTATACTGTTAGGGCGCAACTGAGTAGTCTAATGTTGTTCCGGTTTTGGTTTTTGTGAACATAGACAACGATACGTTCCCAATATACACTCTCGGGCATAATTAAACAATATAATCGGGTTTCACTCTTTGTTCGGTCGAATAAGAAAAAGTACTGTTTCTAAAGTTATACTGTTAGGGCGCAACTGAGTAGTCTAATGTTGTTCCGGTTTTGGTTCTTGTGAACGTAGACAACGATACGTTGCCTATATACACTCTCGGGGCATAATAGAGCAGCATAATTGGGTTTCACTCTTTGTTCGGTTGAATGAGAAAAAGTACTGTTTCTAAAGTTATACTGTTAGGGCGCAACTGAGTTGTCTAATGTTGTTCCGGTTTTGGTTCTTGTGAACGTAGACAACGATACGTTGCCACTATACACTCTCGGGGCATAATAGAACAATATAATTGGGTTTCACTCTTTGTTCGGTCGAATGAGAAAAAGTACTGTTTCTAAAGTTATACTGTTAGGGCGCAACTGAGTAGTCTAATGTTGTTCCGGTTTAGGTTTTTGTGAACATAGACAACGATACGTTCCCAATATACACTCTCGGGGCATAATTAAACAATATAATCGGGTTTCACTCTTTGTTCGGTCGAATAAGAAAAAGTACTGTTTCTAAAGTTATACTGTTAGGTCGCAACTGAGTTGTCTAATGTTGTTCCGGTTTTGGTTCTTGTGAACGTAGACAACGATACGTTGCCAATTTACACTCTCGGGGAATAATAGAGCAATATAATTGGGTTTCACTCTTTGTTCGGTCGAATGAGAAAAAGTACTATTTCTAAAATTATACTGTTAGGGCGCAACTGAGTAGTCTAATGTTGTTTCGGTTTTGGTTCTTGTGAACGTAGACAACGATACGTTGCCAATATACACTCTCGGGGCATAATAGAACAATATAATTGGGTTTCACTCTTTGTTCGGTCGAATGAGAAAAAGTACTGTTTCTAAAGTTATACTGTTAGGGCGCAACTGAGTAGTCTAATGTTGTTCCGGTTTTGGTTCTTGTGAACGTAGACAACGATACGTTGCCAATATACACTCTCGGGGCATAATAGAACAATATAATTGGGTTTCACTCTTTGTTCGGTCGAATGAGAAAAAGTACTTTTCTAAAGTTATACTGTTATAGGGCGCAACTGAGTAGTCTAATGTTGTTCCGGTTTTCGTTCTTGTGAACGTAGACAACGATACGTTGCCAATATACACTCTCGGGGCATAATTAAACAATATAATTGGGTTTCACTCTTTGTTCGGTCGAATGAGAAAAAGTACTTTTCTAAAGTTATACTGTTATAGGGCGCAACTGAGTAGTCTAATGTTGTTCCGGTTTTGGTTCTTGTGAACGTAGACAACGATACGTTGCCAATATACACTCTCGGGGCATAATAGCGCAATATAATTGGGTTTCACTCTTTGTTCGGTTGAATGAGAAAAAGTACTGTTTCTAAAGTTATACTGTTAGGGCGCAACTGAGTAGTCTAATGTTGTTCCGGTTTTGGTTCTTGTGGACGTAGACAACGATACGTTGCCAATATGCACTCTCGGGGCATAATAGAACATTATAATTGGGTTTCACTCTTTGTTCGGTTGAATGAGAAAAAGTACTGTTTCTATAGTTATACTGTTAGGGCGCAACTGAGTAGTCTAATGTTGTTTCGGTTTTGGTTCTTGTGAACGTAGACAACGACTTAGCTATTTTATATATCTTTACCATGTTTATAGTAGAGTGGTTTCATGACTATCTGTGAGATTATGACCTAGTCGGTCCGTGCATTGCATCTATTCCGTGATTTGATTGGTCGGTTGTTGTATCTCATATCTATGACCTATTCGGTCGGTTCCTTGACTTCTGTCGTCGATGACCGTTGAGGTCGGTGTACCCTGAGGGGTTGGATTGTCGGCTAGTGGCTGACGGTAGTTCTGAATTTTAGTGATACATGATGTGACATTCGTGTGACCTATTGGTCATTGAGTATATAGTTAGTTGACATTGAACAGTACTTGCATACATTCGAGAGGATGTTGAGTCATTTCATCCTAGTTGACTTGAGTAGTCAGTACTTGTATACCTTCGGTAGGATGTTGAGTTGTTCCATCCTAATTGACTTGAATAGTCAGTACTTGTATACTTTCGGTAGGATGTTGAGTTGTTCCATCCTAGTTGACTTGAGTGGTCGGTACTTGTGCTTCCATACAGTTTGCTGACCTATACAGTCGATGTGCCCTGAGGAGCAAGATTGTCGGCTGGTTGCCAACGATTGGCTTTTGAGCATATCAGCATTGATCATCCGAAACTCGTTTGCATTTCACGATCACCAGCGATTTGGCCACCACAAAAGGATATTCTTTTTCAGAAAAGTGGTTAGATGTGACAGCTCGTGAGCCTAGCGGTCGGGGCGGGTTATATGCGGCACTGTGAGCCAGTCGGGTGCCCAGGTGCCAGTCGGGGCCAGGTTATATGCAGGTAAAGTGGCAGTGGGCACACGCTTGAGGTCTGCGGACCGATATAGCAGGTTAGATTGGGTATACTTTGGACTTGTCGTCCGGTTGACGCATATGACTATAGTAGCGGTTGTTGCATACATACTTACAGTTCCTTCTTTACAGTTGTCTTGCTAATATAGTTTTGACATTCATGTATGCATTCAGTTCTTCTTTACAGTAGCGGTAGTTGTTTTTATACATCCTGTTCATATATTATCGTTGCTACTGTATTTAGTATATATGCTCATGACCTTGTTTATCTCTTCCTGATCCAGTGAGTACTCCTCGCCTTCGTCGGCTTGCGGTACCCACTGGGAGGGAGACATGTTTACATGTTCTCACATCCCCCACCATTTTTCAGGTATTGCGGGCGGTGAGGGTTGAGACGAGACGTGAGGCACGTTCGTAGCGGTCGATAGAGTTTCCGACCTCGAGTTATTGGTTTAATTACTACCCTGTTTACTTCTGTTGATATCTCTTAGACATATGGTTCGATTGGTTTTGTTTACTTGGATATTTATACACATAGTTTTATGAAGTTAATTAAAACACTTGTGATTTTCATGTAAAGGATTGGAAATAGTTTTCTACCCCTGGTAGCGTGTTTTAAAGGAAAATGTTTCGTGTGGGAAATAGTTTTAAAAAGTTTTCTCGTGGTTTTTGTAACTTAGTATTTCAAAACCAGTTATCGGGTAGGAAATATTTTAACTGATAGTTGTGGTTTTATGTTTAAATTCTAAATGTGAACCTGCGGTGAATGGTGTATGGATATATAAATATGGATGTTTGTATGTTCAGTGATAGTGGTTGTATCCTGGATATGTACTTGTACTTGTGCAACACCGTGCAAATACAGGGGAGACTACGTACGTGTGAACGGTGGACTCCCTGTATTTGTGACGGATCTGGTATACCGTGGGGGTCAGATTTAAAAAAAAAAAAAATTCCGCTGTGTTTTTAACTACGAAGGGACCCAGGGCGTGACAGTTAGGGCTCCAAATTGGGGTCTTTGTTCATGGTGGGTTCTAGGGCAAATTGGCCTGGTAGAAACCTAATTAAAGGTATAACGATCACGTTGGTGCGCTCGGTTCGGCAATCCAACTAGTGTACGCGAAGAAATTGACGAAAAGCTTTGTTTTGGTACGATTGCCGCAAAGACGCGGTGTAGGTGGCTAAAAATCACGGGAATCAGATTGTAGCATCCTAGTAACCCTACGAGGTGGGTGGTGCTAACCAAAATCCTCGAATTTCCTTTTATGTCCAAGTGTCACTTATTGAGCATGTATGTATATAGTTTCTTTATGCATGGTAGGGTGAATTGAGCCTATGTTGTTGCATGCTTTGAGTTAAGATGCATATGAGATAGTTGTGAACAAATAAAATAAGTAAAACCCTACGTATGCATGTATTGTGACAAGAATCTAGATGAGGTAAAAAGCAGTGGCAGCATGACATAAATGAAAGAGTGGCATTGATAAATGAGTCAAGAATTACTAGTGTACACGTGTGGCACTAAAGAATGTATTAAATGCTAGAGCATGAAACACTAGAGTTAGTGTGTGGCATTAAAGAATATTGAATGCTAGAGTTAAGCATTAAGTGTGGCATTGACAAGAATAACAAATGTGAGAACATTAAACATTAGAGTTAGTGTGTTGACATGATTGAGGATAAAGAATATTGAAAACATGGGATTGTTAACATAATGACATAGCAACTTTATAGTTAAGGGTCATTGTGCATTGCTTCCTTATAGTTAAGGAAATGATTGAACTTGGAATCCTTATAGTTAAGGATTGGATCATACTCGCCTATAAATCTTTGCTTGGAGGGTGGTAGCTCCACCTCCAGCGATGAGCTCCGGAGTTTGGCATCACTAGGTCGTAGTAGTATCCCCAGAGGACAGTCCCGTTGGGGCGTAGTAGTCTTCCCGATACTTGGGATTTCGAGTTGGTGAGTGGCTTTGAGGTGAAACCTGCCGGTTAGCCATGAGGATTGGGAATTGGAAATGAACCTTGCATTCATAATGAGAATTATTGTTAAGCATCTTTATTGATAGCATTGTTCAGGCATATTCGCTGCATTTGTATAGTTGGTTACTTATCTATCCGCTAATTTCTTCTAATTATGCCTGAGTTAGATCTAGTGGGAAAGTCGGCGAGGTCGGCAGCCGAACCCACTGGAAACTTTGTTGTAGTTCTCACCCCTTTTTTCCACAGAGCCGGGACCGAGTGAGCCGGCCAACGACCGCGGTAAGAGCATCACACCGTAGTTAGCGACCGCCTGAGTAGGGTTTACCTTTCGATAGTTGCATTCCCTTTTTGGTATATTGTCACGCCCCGCTACCCGCCTCTTTGGTGGGGTTCGGGCCACGTCAACAGACGCCGAATGGAGAGGGCCTCCCCTGCCCACCCAAGGCTCTAGCAACAAGTATAATGAAGCAATCAAAAGAGATTTACAATTATACAAGGCTTGCACGAGGGCAAGCAACAACGGAAGTGAAAGCTCTAAACTATAACATACAACCATACTTAATATTTGATTACATTTAAACCAAATACTAGTAAACTAAAACTATTACATTTACTTTCCATTCAATCATCATATCTTTTTACATTTAACTATTCCACCAAAATACATGATATGTTTTCAACTTATACATCTATAGATCAACAAAATAAAAATTGATACATGTATACAAAAAGAAATGACTAATGAAACTCCAGTGGCCACTAGTTATGACGCAATACCTTTGCCACGGTCCTCCGCCACCCCGCTCGCGCTCCGGCCTGTAGGGTTAGTGGTGTGAAAACTACAACGAGGTTCCTAGTGAGTTCGGCAACCGACCTCGCCGACTTACCCACTATGTCTATTTAGGCATAAGTATTTCAAAGGAAATGAAAAGTAACCAATACTAATGCTAATACTATGTCTGCAAGAAAGCTGTCAGAGAATATAAATAATCAAGTATGAATGATTATGCATGCATGCTCTTTCGATAACTTTACTTTGGCTATTACCCAATTTTACCGATTAACTAAGTTAACCCCAATAACTCATAACCCAAAATCTTTTTTTGTTCGGGGAGGCTCTAAGCACTACAAGACCCAAGGGACCGTCTTCGGGGACCGCGCTCCCCGTGGTGACTGTTCCGGAACGCATCGCTCGAGGGGAAGTTACCTCCCTTAAGCCAAGACTTATCATGAGTATGGATCCAATCCTCAACTTGAGGATTTATAGCCACTAGTCACAATGCCACTATGTCAATGATAGGTTTCTACCTTATCATATTATTGTCACTCTTGCCATAATGCCACCGGGGTTAAACTTTGTTTAACTCTCCTTTTCTCGATGCCAATCTTGTCTCTATTATCAATGTCACCATTGTTTACTATTGTCAAAGTTCAAGTCTCACATTCATACAATCTTTAGGATTCTATCATACATGTCCATTATGGTTCTATCATTCTCTATGTTCAACTACGTTAGAAGCATATAAATGAAATCTAACCAAGTTTCACATGTCAATTACCCTATCGTGCATGAATAGTTCTATATATAAATATGCTCAATAAATGGTGAAATAGACATAAAGGAAAATCCAATGATTCCGGCATGCACCCCCCACCTCGAATAGTTGTAGAAGAGTTGCGGTTTGATTCTCGTGATTTTTAGACACCTACCCCCGCGACCTGCACTCTAATTAAACAGAGCCCAAATCAGGCTATTTACTAAGCAACTCTTACATAGACTTTTCGTTTCGACGAACGGAGTTGTCCCACGCATCGGGAATACTCCGAATTAGGTTTTCAAGAGGTCAATTTGCCTCGAAAGCAGCCTAGGACAAAAGCCCCAAATTTCATGCCCTAACAATGCCATATGTGGATTTCTCCTAGATTGATCTCATCCCTAAGCAAAAAATAGCTTAGAATCAACTAGGAAGCATTCTAATACCTTCCTTAAGCCTTTCCAAGCATCCCTAGGGCATCTATTACAAATTCTAGGTGTTCACCATTAGAGCTCATGAAGCATTCATGGTTTTCATGGTGTTCATGGCTTCTAGAGGGTTTCTAACCTTGCAACAATACCAAAACTCAAGGATCTAAGGCATAAATCCAAAACCCTAGACCTATTTTACATAACAACTCACCTTGGTCCAAGAACATTCCAAGCTACACCTTGTTGGAGAGCTCAACACCTTCAAACCCTCCAAAAATCCCTTCTTTTCCTTCTTCTCCTTGCTCTTCTTACCCTAGGAGGGTTTCTAGAGAGAGAAAGAGAGAAATGAGAAAGGGAGAGGAGTGTGCTGTTTTGGCTGTGAAAGGGGAGAGTTTTGATATATTACATGTTGCTACAATGGCAACTAAACCCTCCAACTCTCTATTCTGTAACAGATCACTCCCTGCCGACAGAGCCAAAGTGTACCGGTACACAGTATTTTGTACCGGTACACTTCTGCGCAGAGGCCAAAGTCGAGAGCATTTCTCCCAGTTTCGCAGTATTTGTACCAGTACACTTCCAATTTGTACCGGTACACTTCCAACAGATCTCAAACCCGAAGACAGCTTTCTCTCGGCTGCTTGCTGTAACCGGTTACACCTCGATGGTTGTACTGGTACACTTGCTCCGGCACTGGATTTTGGCTTCGACTCAACTCCACTTCGCGCCGCTCAATGCCAAAACTATTCTAACTCTTTTAAACTCACTTTTAATCCTTTCAACACAGTTGGAAAGCTAAATGGAACATGTATAACATTTTCTCTCGACACTTTAACCAATTTGGCTAAAGTTCGATAACCGCTATCGAGGTTTCGATATTATTACTTTTGCCATAATTATATAGGTATTTTGATTTCATCTAAATTTTTTTATAATAGGTCTTTATACTATTTTTGCATTTTTTTTTTTAATATTTTCTCATTTTTATCTATATATTTTTCAAATATAATATATATATATATATATATATATATATATATATATATATATATATATATATATATATAGTAATATCCTTTTTTATTTTTACCTATATTTTTCTAAAATATTTTCAAATATTTTTTAGTAATATCATTTTTCATTTGTCCCCGTTGTCGGTAATAGCCCATCGTCATCGTCCTCCTCATTATTATCGTCGTCATTGCCGTCATCGCCGTAGACACATTGTTGCCTTCGCCACCTTCTCTCGTTGAGCATCTTTTCATCCCACCACCTAATAACGCCGAAAATACTATAATATTTAATATTTTTTAATCTCTTCGGTTATTCTATTAATCAACATGTGGTAGCTTCACGCACTTACCGGACGACCGGGGTGGTAGCTCTTTCCTACATGTGGTGATAGTTTTCACACTCCTTTCGGATGTAACTCTTTCCACATCTTTTAAACATAAGAGTTTCTCCCTTTTTCTTTAAAATAATTCAAACTCCTCCTAAATTAGACAATCTCACAATTGAAAGCAATTTTGATAAATTTTAGTCTATTAGCAAATATCCATAAATCATATTCAACACTCACAACCAAGATGAATTTATCACCAATAGATCAAAATTGATTTCAAAATTTTGATGAAAATATGTATTAAGAAATCACATATTAAATTATCGTCAAAATAATAAAAAGTGGAGTAGAATCGATAATTAATATGGATTTAACTTAATATGAATTAACTTTAAATACCGTTTGAGGCACTTTAAACTCTCCAAAACAATAATTTTCAATCATCTTCTTTCTCAAAAAAAAATTTCAACCAAATTTAACTCCTAATTATCTTTCCTCAAAACGATTTTCAAACAAATAAATTTCAAGCACCAAAAATCGTCTAATCATGTAATGCAATGAATAAAAATATGCAACATGCACCAATCAAAGCATTACATAAATATTAAAAACAAATTAAGATGAAGAACAAGAAAAGATATCACCTTTCTGAATCCAAACTTGTCGGATTTTGCGTTGTCTTGGCTTGTCGGCGTTAGGCATGGTTTGCTTCAACTTTTGATTATCCGTTGGTCTTCAAGTTGTTGTTTTCCTCTTCGAGATCCAACAAATGACGCCTCAACTTCTTATTAAGTTTCGCCATCTTCTTTGATTCAATAAGAAGTTGATTATACGCCGCTAAGTCCTAGTCGTTTGATTCCTCCTCCCTTTCGCCATTGTCGCTAGAAGACCCATGCAAGGAAAGAGAAACACTAGAATTAGAAACGATAGAAGATAAACAAACAACATTAGACGAAGGCTAAGAATAGTTAGTAAATAAAGCAAGATTTTCATTCTTTTCTTCGTCACTTGAAGATGAATCACTCGAAGTAGAATCATCCCAAGTCTTTGTTTGCAAAGCCTTTTGTTTGTATGTTTTCTTCGGAGGACAATCCGTTGTAATATGGCCGTAGCCTTTGCATTTGTAGCATTAGATTTTCCATTCAAATTCATCTTTTTTTTTAAAAGACTTTGCAAGTTTTTTATCCTTAGATTTAGAACTTGAAGATTGTTTAGAAAAAGATTTTTGCTTTGAAGATGAAGCATTGTTCAATTTGTTCGCATTCTTCTTCCGAAAATTCCGACGAAACTTCTTCGTTAGGAGTGCGAATTGATGTTCAAAATTGGCAAGCGAAACATCTCCGTCGGAATCCGAGTCCTCATCTTCCTCCTTCGTTGATTTCAAAGCAACCCCTGTACTTTTAGAAAAAGATTTGGAAGAAGATTTGTTAGTAGGAAAAGTCATCTCATAAGTTTGCAAAGCACCTACTAACTCTTCGACTTTCATTTCATCTGGATGCTTAACGCTTTCGATCGCGGCAACTTTTGCCTGAAAGCGTTCGGAAGAGTACGAAGTATTTTTCTAATAATTTTAGAGTTCGGGATCTTCTCTCCCAAATTAGCACATGTATTAATAATGTCTTGAAGTCTAGTATAATAATCGGTGAAAGATTCATGCTCCTCCATACGAATCGAATCAAATTGATTAGTCAACATCTGGAGCTTTTGAATTTTTACTAGACTTGTACCCTCATGTGTAATTTGTAGAGTATCCCAAATTTTCTTGGCGGTTTCACAGAACACGAGTAAACTCCGTTTGAGACAATGCATTAAATAAAGCGTTTATGCCCTTACCATTAAACGAAGGTGACTCATTTTCATCTTTCGTCCACTTGTTTCGTGGTTTCGACGTTTCAACATTCTCGACCTTTTCAATAGGATGTTTCCATCTAAATTCTATTGATTGCCAAACGCGCTCATCGATTGCGACTAAAAAAGCTCTCATGCGAACTTTCCAATAGGCATAATTTGTACCATCGAAGAGCGATGGTCGATTAATGTTTCCGCCTTCGGCCATTAGATAATAATTTATCTAGATCTCGCTCTGATACCAATTGTAAGTTTAGGGTGTCCAAGGATCTATCTAGATTGTATCCAACACCTAGAGCAGGGTGAATAGGTGTAACGGCCAAAAATCATAAATCTCGAAGCAATAAAACAAATGCGAAAAATAAAAAATACACCTAGATTTACGTGGGAAAACTCCAACTTGGATTAAAAAACTCACGGGACCAACACGCGAAAAAATAATTCACTAAGAGAAAAGACTACAAGGTGATTACCGACTCCACGGACTTAACCTCTCTTAACCTCTTATGAATCTCCGCGCAATCCTCCGAGTTGTCCACGCCCTTCACGTTCGAATCCACGAACGCCACCACTTCGAATCCGCGAAGCCTCGATCACGCCGAATCCACGACGCCACTCGAATCCACGAGCCAACGATCCGAATTCACGAATCGCCTTCAATCACGCCGAATCCATGACGCCTTGATAAAGAACATTATGATTATGGTGATCCTTCGCTAGGAATATCGATGAAAACCAGGAAAGAGAACTCCAAGTGAAAATGAAGATCAAATCGACATATAGATATCCATTATAATATCTCGATTTGACCTAAAAGAGGCTATCAAGTAGAAAATAGGTTTTAGATGAAATCCGAGCCAGTAGGGTTTCTCAAACATGTATTTTCACGATGCTTTGTGTTCTATTTCATGTAAGAGACCCCCAATATCTTATTTATAGACTTTAGAATCAATTGGAGTCGGATTAGAAAGTTTTCAAATTTTTACAATATGTACCGGTACACTTTTGAGTTGTAACCGGTTACACAAGGACGGAAGATAAATCCTGCGAAACGTTATAACCAGTTACAAGTTGATGGCTATACCGGAATACATCTTGTACCGGTACACTTTGATGGCTGTACCGGTACACTTTGCTATTTCCTGAAATTTCACTGTTTCGAGTTTCGCAAAGTTTCCAAACCACTTTCTAATCCAGTAAACTTTGATTTTATGATTCTAATGCCTACAACTAAGTATGAATCACAATAACATGAAGTAAATACTTACCTGGGCATCGTGATTCACGTCGTGAGTTATTTCCACTTTCCTCGAAGTCTTGGATTCTTCAATCTTCTTCAATCCGCTCCGATTCTTCAAGACTCCGACTTAATTCACGAAATTTGCCAATACAAAATCCTTAACAACAATGTCTCCACAAAACATCTGCCAGCAGCAGGGATGTCCGATTGATCGGCCAAATCAAACAAAAAAGCACACAGCCGATCAAACTGCTCTGATTTCTAGGCCAAATATGGGAGGCCATGACTGTATATTCCTAGACACTCATCAAACTTTTGTTGAGTGTCCGACGACATAGTGATAGTCGTTGAGTCATCCCTCTCATTTGAATTAGGGCTTGAAACTAACAGAGCGTGAAGACTGGAGGATAGAGGATCTTCGGGCATGGGAGATGAAATCCCATATGATGAAGTTTCAAGAGTCGAAGGTGGCACCGGTCGAACCTCTTCAAAAGGTGCACTTACCCTTTCAGTAGCTAGCACAGGAGAAGAAAGAGGTGATGCAGCCTCACTTGCAGGCATTTCTCGGCTTATCTCTTGGGAAGCCCTCTTTCTCTCTGTTTCTTACTTCTTTTTTAGGCGAGCCTCTCCAAGGAGTTGCCTATCAATCTATGTCTTCAAAGAAGAAGCAAAACAGGCCCTTTCAGGAGAAGACTATGATAATGGAGAAGGTAGGGTAAATAAATGAGCGACAATAGAGATAGAATATTGATATCCAAAGTGAGTTACCTCAATGTCAATCGGCTCAGTAGGGATAGGGGTTTGTTCTGGAATATCAGCCGAAGGAGTTTGTTCGGCTATTTATTTGGAATATTAGTGAAGGTGCCTCGTCGACTACGGTTTTACGAAATATCAGCCGAAAATGGTGATTCGGCTATCTTTTCTTCAACTCTCTTCGACTGCGGTTTCTTAGCAACCGACTTAAGTCATTTCGAAGGCGGCAGAGGAGTAAATTGTACAGTTTCCATCGGTCTTTTATCTAAAGCTGGGACCGATGAAGAAGTTTGTAGCATATGGCTTCCCCATAAAGCGTGCCGAGTTCCGTCCAAACGAGCGGGACCCGGAGTGGAGCGAGTAAGTGTGGGTTCTAAGTGCTTCGGAACCCGGGCGTAGCGAAATGGGGTCTTGGAAAAGCTAAACTGCAAGTCTGGTGGAATTCCCAGACTTGGAGCAGCCAAGACCGGACATACAAGGGATGTCCGGATGCCACAGGTGCCCCCAGCTGCGCAGAAGAGAAATTTGGCTAAGTCCTGGAATTCCACTCTACGGGATCCGGACATTGGCTCGAGACCGGACAACCCAAGACCGGACATTAGGGTCAGGACCGGTCTCAGCCTGCGTAAAACCTGAAGATCAGCTGGGTTTGGAAAACCAGCGTACGGGATCCGGACAATGGTCCGAGACCAGGACAATCAAGAACCGGACAACGCGGTCAAGGCCGGACATTGGCTGCGTAACATGCAGAAAAATGGCTAAGTCCCGAAAGGAGGGCTTACTGAGACTGGACAATCATCCGAGACCGGACAATGGACCCGAAATCGCCGATGCGCGCATTGCAAATAGATGGATTTGGAGGGCCTAGTTGTAAATGTTACAACATGATATAGGTGTGGCCTCCTCTATTCACAGCACACACTTCACCCTCACTCTCTTTTCTCTCATTTTCTCTCTCTAGAAAAGCCTTAGAGCTTGGAGAACTTGGAGAAGAAGAAGAAGGAGAAGGATTTGGAGGCTTCTTGGAGGTCTTGAAGCTCTCCTACAAGGTGTAGTTGGTTGAGCTTGCTACAAGAGGTAGGCTTTTGCAAGTAAACTCTTAGGGTTTGGGTTTTCTTTTAGGTTTTGAGGATTTCTAGCTTTTTGCTAGTGTTGGGAGCTTGCTAGAGCAAGGGTTCCATGAATCCTCCATGAAAGCTCAAGAGCTCTCATGGTGGTTGGCTAGGGTTTGGTGTAGATGCCCTAGAGATGGTTCTAGCGGCTTGAGGATGGTTCTAAAGAGCTTCCTTGGTGGTCCTAAGCTGTTATTTGCCTGTGGATGAGATCAATCTAGGAGCAATGTCAAAGTGGCATTGTTAGGGTTTGGAAATTGGGGCTTTTGCCCTAGGGTGTTTCCAAGGTAAATTGACCTTGTGAAAACCTAATTGGGGGTATTCCCGATGCGTGGGACAACTCCGTTCGTTTAAACGAAAAGCCGATATAGGAGCTACTGTGTAAACTGGCCTGATTCGGGCTCTGTTTAAACTGCAGGTCATAACCTAGGCCTCGGTTGGTCGTGAAATTCGTAGGGCAACTCCACAAAATTATTTTAAGGTGGGGGGTGCTTCCACTAACTCTGAACTTCTCTCTATGTCTTTATGTCAATTATTGAGTATTGTATGTGTATAGTAAATTCATGCAAGATAGGGTAGTTGGAGTTTATGCAAATGGTTGAACCTCAATTCATGTTCTAGAGTGTAATGAACTTGGAAGTTGGAATGGAACCATAGAGGCATGAGAACTAGAACCCTACTTGTACGAATATGGCAAAGGACTATGATCTTAGTCAACTTGGTGATATTGAACATAGAGACGAGATTGGCATTGAGATAACCATAGTTAAACATTGTTTAACCTTAGTGGCATTATGGTAAGAATGAGATTGATGATATGGTAGTAACCTATCCATGGGAACCGGTATTGAGAACGGTGGCTATGAATCCTCAATGTGAGGATTAGATCGATACTCTTGACAAGTCTTGGCTTGAGGAGGTCGCTCCCTCGAGCGGTGAGTTCCGAATAGTCACCTAGGGGATCGTGGCCCCGACGGACGATCCCTCGGGTCTTGCAGGCTTAGAGCCTCCCCGTTCAGAGAGGGATTTTGGGTCTTGAGTTTGTTGGGGTTAACTATGTTAACCGGCAAGATTGGGTAAAGAGCCAAAGAAGTATAAAGTAAAGTAGAGCAAAGGCATGCATGCATAGTCATCTTCAGATTTCAGTTAGTTATCTATCACTGACTCTTTCTTGCAGGCATAGTATTAGCATATATAGTTCGGTTACTATTTCATTTCCGTTGAAATACTTATGCCGGATTAGACCTAGTGGGAAAGTCGGTGCGATTGGAGGCCGAGCCCACTGGGAACTTCGTTGTAGTTCTCACACCACTAACCCCGCAGGTCCTAGTGCGAGTGCGGCGGCGGAGGACCGGGGCAAGGGGTTAGCGCCATAGCTAGCGGCTACCAGAGTACTTTAGTAGTCATTCCATTTTGGGTATATGTATCAACTTTCTTGTTGAACTATAGTTGTAAATTGATAGCAATCGTGTGTATTTTGGTGGAATAACAATGTAAAAAGAATATGATGTATATTGAATGAAAAAGGATTGTGATAGCTTAAGTTATTTGTATTTGATTGAAATGGGATCAAATATCTTGTATGTTGTATCATATAATATAGAGCTTTTACTTTCGTCGTGTTTGTTGCTTGCCTTCGAGAAAGTCTCGTATAATTGCAATTCCCTTGTGATTGTTTAATTATACTAGTTGCTAGAGCCTTGGGCGAGCGGGGGAGGCCACTGTCGTTCGGCGTCTGTTGACGGGGCCCGGACCAGACCAAATAGGCGGGTAGCGGGGCGTGACAAAGTTGGGATGGACTGCAAATAAAAGTGAGTAGAAGAAAAATAAGCATTGAATGTATTAAAGTAGAAAAAGCCAAAAGAGAATAAGATGTATTACAGAAGGGGGAGGCGGAGTATCAGAAGTTTTCTTCGATTTCTCTTCTGATACAGACAGAGCAGCGATGTCATCCGAAGGGCTTTTGCTTGGAAAGGGGGCTGTAAATGAAAAATAGATAAGCAGCAGTTATGGTGAACAGAAAATCAACCATAAGTAAGGGAGGTACCGAGTGGGTGAATAGTTTTGCGGTGAGCTTGCGAGGCAAATAAAGGGAATGTGCTTTTGACAAAACTATCCCAAGTAACGGTATAACGGAAACCCACTACTCCTGTATAGTTCGGCTTATAGCTTAATAATTTGAAAAATCGCCAAAGATGATTCCCCATGGCCGAAATCTGATACTTTTGGTAGGAGGACGATGAACGGCAGTATTGGCTGTGAAGAGCTTGGCCGGAGCAGGGATAGCTTGTGTAAACCCAAATTAAAATGACGCAGCCGAGAAGTAAACCGATCAAGTTTGAGCTTCGAGCGCATTTTCAAACCGATGTGCAAGTCCCGCGTAGGCAAAAAGAATACTGGCATCAAAATGTTCGCCGCACGTGAAGAAGCGAGTTCACCTTGAATGGCCTCATATCTAGATAAAAACCAAGATGGGCCGGTGACGCGATCAGCTAAGGGAGACCAATAAATGAGGAGATGAGGACTCGATTCGTAAAAAGTGTTAAAGTAAGTGGCAAAGTCAAGAGGATGGCCTGATGTTAACGGCGGAGGACAGCCGAGAGCAAGCCCATAAGAGTCAAAATGAGCAACCGAGTCTAGATCTAATGGTTCTTGGCACAATTTACGAAAATAAATTTACAGAAACATTTGCAAAAACTAAAAAATGCCACAACCCGAGATAATGATTACACCATCTCCAGAGGGTAACGACTTAATAGAATTAAAGATTTCCCTATAAATGAAGGCAAGAAAATAAGGCCCTAGAGCTAATTTATCGTCGTTAGATAAACCAACGGCGATTAGGACAAAATCTCGATTGATTTTCTGCGAACGAGTGTAGAAAAGATTGTGACATAACCAATACAGGAGGAACGCCGTATATTTCCTCCTAGTGACTGGAGCAGGAGGATTTGCCTGCAAACTTACAAAGGAACTTGGAGTAAGCCAAGTCATTGAGGTCGAAATGAGCCTCAAAATCAGACACGCCATCAAGATTATAGGCCATAAAGAGGGTAATGCCATGAGGACGCAATCCAACAATGGCGGCTACATCAAAAAGAGTCGGAGTAAGAGGTCCTCCTCTGAAAAGAAAAACGTTGGAAACAGGAGACCAAATATAGAGAGCAGATGTAACGACCCAGCCCACTAGCAGTAATAACTCGTTGGGCCCAACCACCGGCTCAAAATGCTTAAGCCCAGTTATTATTACTAGTGTCTAAGTCTCTTATAAACCCAATGACAACCCCATTCCCATCCGATGTGGGACTATTGGGGTGTCACAAACTCCCCGTTAAGGCCACTGACGTCCTCGTCGGTCCAATCACACACACACCCCACGATCACTGGGCGATGTGAGACTCGTCTCGCTAGCTCATCCGTACGCGGCTCGCCCGAGACTCGCCACACATGTCCAGCTGGTGAACCGGCTCTGATACCAAATGTAACGACCCAGCCCACTAGCAATAATAACTCGTTGGGCCCAACCACCGGCCCAAAATGCTTAAGCCCAGTTATCCTTGTAGTATGACTCGCGCTCCTCCCGGAGAAACGCGTTGCCTTGCTCTATCCATAAGGCTCGATCCAGGACTTCAGCAAAGGTCTGCAACTGAAGTATATACACAGCCTCAAAAAGATCTGGCTGAAGTCCACGCACAAAGCTATCGGCCTTAGCCTTGTCATCCCGCACCACATCCGGGACACAATGCACGAGACGAGAAAATTCTCGCTCGTATTGCCTCACCGAGCTGCCTCTGCCGCAGCCTTCCGTAACCTATCCTGGAGCTTCCTTTTCTCGCTATCGGGAAAATAAGCCGAGAACAGCATTTCCTGAAACTCTTCCCACGCCATAGGAGGAAGACTAGGCGATCGGTCTCGCAGAATCCCTTTCCACCACACTTTCGCTGACTGCTTCAAGCAATGCACAGCTAGCGGCACCTTGTCTCGCTCTAAGGTGTACATCTCCTCAAAGAGGGTTTCCATAGAGTCAATCCACATCTCCACGATCCATGGATCGACGTCCTCTCCGTCAAAGGTAGGCGGATCAAACTTCTTAAAATCCATCAAGGCCGTTAAAGCTCGCTCCCGTTTCGCTGCTACCTCTGAACCAACAACGGTCGGTTCGCCCGACCCCGGCGGAAACTCTTCCGCCGCAATACCCGGCCGTCCATGACGAGCCGCAGCCGGTGCAGCTACCAGCTGATCTAACGTCTCTTGGAGTCTTTTCATTTGCTCCTCCTGGCGCATGGCAGCCTCCTGCTGCCGCTGCACCAAATTGGCTTGTTGCCTCACCACTCCCACGAGTGAGGCCAACTGATCACGAAGCACAGAGTCTCCGCTCGCGTCGGTTTGTTCAGGAACATCACTTTTTCCCTCCCGCGCCGATCTGGACGAAGATCGCCTATGCGGTGCCATCGTCTCCTGAAACACGACAACTCGATTAGTTCTCGACCAACTTGGGTCGAACACGAGATTACTAATACCGGCTCCAAAAGCCAATTAGGCGAAAGTCACGCGAGGGCGTCCATTCTCATCCCCCGGTTTCATGTTGTGTCGACCCAACATGAACTCCTTCGGTTGAGAATAACCACACCTCAAGTCTACCTCTAATTTCCGTCTTAGAGGTTACCCAACACGACCAAATCCATAACCGCTTTCGCCACGAACCACAAGCCCTCGTCTCTCACGAGCCTTAACCTCTAAGGTTCTGCTATCCTAGGGTCTCTTAGGTTCACCTAAACCATTGTCCCATTCACTACTTTATGCTCTGATACCATCTTATCTGCCACGCCCCGAGCCCACCAATTCGGTCGGATTCGGGCGCGCCGACAGACCGCCGAACGGACAGAGTTTCCCCTGTACGTTCAAGGCGTCGCAATCAATACAATTACAAGAAAGTTCCAAACAGGAACAAATATCACAATCAGATTGCATAAGGAAGTATCATAAACATAAAATAGCTACTTACTATTACATCCATTCAACCCAGATTACAATCTTTACATTTTACATTCATATTACAGACTTCCTATTACAATCTAGTAAATTATACATTTTTATTACAACTTGCTTTCTTTTCCCCGCTATACCCCTAGCTATGCCGACTGGGGTACTTCTATCTCAGTCTCCTGGTAGGGCGCTATCTATGGAGCTACGCCCTTGCCTCGCGCTGCTGCTGCTGCGCCGCTCACGAACATACCTATACCCCCAAAAACAACACGGGGGTGAGAACTATTGTCCATAGTTCTCAGTGGGTACGGTCACCCACGAGAACAGCTCGACCAATAGGTCCAAGGAGGCACTGCAAATATGTTAGTCCAAAAACACATATAGATATATAATTTGCAACTAACATAAAAACCTGCCTCACAATATGCACTATGCAAATGATTACTTAGCTTTTAGCTTTTCTTTACTTTATTGCTATTCTTTACTTTAGCCTTTGCATTTGCTATTAGCTATCTACTTAGACTAGCTAATCTCATTCTTACTCTTTACTCTTGGCACTTATGCTACTTAGCATATACTTCTAAGGTCCACTCTACCTTAGCTCACTAAGCCACCCAACTTGGTCTTGAGTCAATCCATTGCGGATAATCACTTTCTTTGTCCTAGTCCGAGGTATTGGACGTCTCACCGGTGTCCAACGACCGCCGCCCTCTGTGTGACCTCATCGCGGCGAAATCGTCGCACATGCGGAACCCAGCTGTCACTTGACATAACCATTCTGGTGGCGATCACGGCGGACTTACCCAGCAAGGACCCAAGTCATGACTTAACCATCTGGCGGCGAACTAATCGCACCTCACCCAACAATGGTTTGAGTCACTCCTTCGCCTCCCGGTGCGCCCGTATCGTACTTACCCAGCCATGGTTTCCAGTCAATCCTGGCGGTCTGATCCTCAACCCGGCTCAACCGGTATAGAACTCAGCTCGGCTCCCTCACCCGGCGGCGAAATCGTCGCACAAACGCCACGTCGGTGGTATAGCCCTGGACGGCGAAATCGTCGCACACGCCCGACACCCACTTGGTGTCCATTTCTCGGGATTCCATGAATCCGTTCCACCTAGCTTGAGAGTTAGCTAGGCCCTCAAGAGACGACCCTCTAGGTCCATTGTCTTTACCTCCTATGTCTACTTGACACTAGGGTTCATTCATCATCACATAACCTAGGTTGACATAACTCTAGGTTCTATGTCCTTCCATCTCGACCTATGTTTAGTAACACTAGGTCCACGATCCACTATAACCAACCTATGTCCTTGACACTAGGTTTACTGTTCTTTACCTAGATCCATTTGACTCTAGGTTTACTATAACCTATGTTCTTTACACTAGGTTAGATGTCATTCTCCTAGGTCCACACGACTCTAGGTTTACTACAACTTATGTTCTTTACACTTGCATGCCACTCGATCTATATGTGTATTAGTTCATGACTCACATTCTTTACTTAGCATTCATTTACTTAGCATTCTTATACTTGGCATTCTTACTTAGCATTCATGCACTTAGCATTCTTATACTTGGCATTCTTACTTAGCATTCATGCACTTAGCATTCTTTACTTCATTATTTATCTCATGCATACTTGTTCTCTAGCATTTCTATATCATGCTCATCTTGTGTTTACCTAGCATTATTCATCATGCTATCTCATTCCTCTACTTAGCATTTTACACTAGGTTCTTTAACATGCATTTCCTATACATGGATCACATGCATCAAGTTGAAACATTTACTCTTAGACATATATAGGCGACCTAGTCGCTTCGGTAAACACAACCCACCTTGGTTTTGCTCTCCGATTGCTCGTCGACACTCGCAATCGGCCGCCAGCGGCACCCTCGACCCGGTTCGGCTCGGCTCTTGCGCGACCAACCGAACGATCTCCGAATCCCGATCTGAGACCTTGTGCCGTTGCCTCATGCCTTCAAGTTGCCCCAGTTCCGTTTTCATGAATTTTGGGCTCCTATCTTGCGTCTTTGCGGACATCCGGTATGAATATATTAAATAATTAATATCTTTGTACTCGCTCGTCGGATCACCGAACCGAGCGCGCCAACGCGTTCATTAGGCCCCCAATTAGGTTTATACGGGGTCAAATGAGATCAATCTCATCTATTTCTAAAAAACCCATTTTGGAGCCCTAGGTTTGCATTTATGCAATCCCACCGCTTTGATCTCTAGAACAAGCAAAAGAGAGCTTGTTCAACATCTAGGAACTCATCTAAGAGTACTAGAACCATCCATAGGGTGCTTAGAGCAAACCCTAGAAATCCACCATTAGTGCTCTACGAAGAAAACATGGTTTTCATGTGTTCTTCGGTTGCTACTAGGCTCCTACACTTGTGAGGAGACCAAAACACTAGATCTAGGGTTTAGAAATCCATCCCATAAAGATCTACCATGAGAGGAGGGAGAGAGAGCACAAGCTTACCTCTCCATGAAGCTCTCTTGCACAAGGGAGAGGAAGAAGAGGCCCATAGTGATCTCCACCATCATCCCCTCCATCATCTCCATCTTCTTCTTCTTCTTCTTCTTTCTTTCCTTTCCTTTCTCTCTTCTTCTTCTTCTTTCTTTCCCTTTGGTCGAACAGAGAGAGAGAGGGAGAGAGTTCTGTGAGGGAGAGAGGGAGAGAAAGGGTATTAACACCCTCTATTCACATAACCCCTGCCAAATTGCACTCTAGCCCCTCAACTTTGCCATATTTGAAAGCATTAAATCGGGCATTTTCTGTGAGGCCAGGACATTCATCAATGTCCGGACCTTGGATGTCCTGGACATTCATCAATGTCTCGACACGGCTGCGCAGGCCCTTTTGCCCATTTTCCACACGGGTCAGGACAACCACCAATGTCCTGGACATTGGATGTCCGGACATTGGGTCAATGTCCCGACCTCACAATGTCCTCCAGCCCACTCAAAGGACTTAGCCAATTTCAGCTTTTTTCGTTTCTTCTCCGTTCTAACTCACTGTTGGCCCGTTTGACCTCCGATTCGTTTCAAATCGAACCGAGACTCTCCAAACATGATTTAGATCATGTCCACATCATCACTTCACCCGCGTAAGTGCCGAATTTGGCTCACGGCCCAAGTAGCCTTTCGAGTTCCATTTCCTCTCCGTTCCAACTCACTTTTGGACTTGTGGGTCTCCGATTCACTTGAAATCGCACCGAGACTCCCCACACATGATTTGGATAATGTCCACATCATTATTTCATCCGCACAAGCGTCGGATTTAGCTCGTGGCCCAAGATAGCCTTTCGGGCTTCGTTCTCGCACCTAGTGCACCGAAAACACCCGAAAGCTTCCAAACTTCGCCGGAACCATTTTTATGGCCTTCTAAGCCAACATACCTCGTAACTTCAAGACTTTAGAAGTTCGATATGCTACACAATTGTTGAGCCATTTAAGCACGGACAGCTGGCAAGCCGAGTCCATGCAAGGGCAGCGGCCTCGGTAATACACCGGGAGCACGAGGAAAGGCGTGAACCGCGCTAGGTCGAGGGAGTTACAGTAACCGGAAGCAGTTGCAAGCGGTTCTGATCGGCTGGAGGTGGTCCGAAATGTTAGGAGATAGTGGCCGATCATGTAAAAACTATAACTGATCTAGGGGTGACCTATAAATAAGTCAATGATGTTACGGATTTTATGTTGGCATATTTCGTGAAGTTAGTTCGGAGTCTTGAAGGTTTAGAGAAGATGAGACGAAGATCGAAGACTCGCAGACTCGAAACGTAAATCCACAATGCTCGGTAAGTTCAAATACTGATGATGATGATTTATATACTTTAACAAGTGTTTAGAAGACATTAGGATTGTTGAAATTGAGTTTTAACCAATTTGGTTCTTCACTCTGCATATCTGGTTGAGAGGACCGGTCTCCACATTGAGAGGACCGGTCCCAGTAAGCACCCTCTGCGCACCTTTGCACAGAGGACCGGTCTCCACAACTGGAAGACCGGTCCCAGAGAGCTCCCTATGCGCAACTTTGCACAGAGGACCGGTCTCCACAAAGGGAGGACCGGTCCCAGGTGAAATTCACATATCGAATAAGACCGGTCCCTCGGCATGTGAGACCGGTCCCTCGGTGATTAATATTTTATTGCGTGGAAGGACCAGGTCTCGATCCGGAGGACCGGTCCCTCGATACGAAATCTTTTAAAGATTTATTTTTTCTAATCCAAATCTATCTATAAGTCTTCTAAACGTATAAGTAAGAGGGGTGTTTCTAAAAGATGATTAAGCCTAGATTATTTATGAAAAACCCTAGAAGCTTGTAGGTAGCCGTTTTCCTCATCTTCTACATCAAGCTTCTCCCAAATTGATTCTCGGTGCCCTAATTCTTAATGTTTTTCTAGAATCAATTTGAGAATTGCTTAGAGATTATTCCCATAGATCTTTAATGAGAATCTAAGCAATAAATCATCATCGATCGTATTGTTTTTGCTCGGATGGAGTGCGCTCGTGGATTCGAGTGGGCGTCGTGGATTCGGCGTGATCAAGGCTTCGTGGATTCGAAGTGGAGGCGTTTCGTGGATTCGGGACGTGGCGTTCGTGGACTCGAACGTGAGGGCGTGGACAACCCGAAGGAGGATTGCGCGGAGATTCGAAGGAGAGTTAGAGAGGTTAAGTCCGTGGAGTCGGTAATCACCTTGTAATCTTTTCTCTTTTTGAATTGTTTATTCGCGTGTTGGTCCCGTGGGTTTTTTACTCCGAGTTGGAGTTTTCCCACGTAAGTCTCGGTGTGTTTTTAATTTCCGCATTTACTTTTAACGCATCGATTATTTATGACTTTTGGCCGGTACACCTATTCACCACCCTCTAGGTGTCGGATACAATCTAGATAGATTCTTGGGGCTTCCCCATAACTCACAATTGGTATCAGAGCGGGATCTAGATATATTGATATCAAATGGCCGAAGGCGGTAACATTAATCGACCCCCGCTTTTCGACGGCACGAACTATGCCTATTGGAAAGTTCGCATGAGAGCTTTTCTAATTGCAATCGAAGAGCGGGTGTGGAAATCAATTGAGTTCGGATGGAAACCTCCAACCGAAAAGGTCGATAATGTTGAGAAGCCTAAACCACGAGACAAGTGGACGAAAGATGAAAACGAGGCATCTTCGTTTAACGGCAAGGGCATAAACGCTTTATTTAATGCCTTGTCGCAAACGGAGTTTACTCGCGTGTCGGCTTGTGAAACCGCGAAAGAGAGTTGGGATACTCTACAAGTTACGCATGAAGGAACGAGCTTAGTAAAGGTCCAAAAATTACAAATGCTTACAAGCAAATTTGATTCGATTTTCATGGATGAAAACGAGACCTTTACCGAGTACTATACACGTCTACAAGACATAGTAAATACATGCGCTAACTTGGGAGAGAAAATCCCGGAGTCAAAAGTTGTTAGAAAAATTCTTCGAACTCTTAGGAACGTTTCGGGCAAAGGTTGCCGCGATTGAAACGGTTAAGCATCAGGATGAGATGAAAGTCGAAGAATTAGTAGGCGCTTTACAAACGTATGAGATGACTTTTCCTACTAATCAATCTTCTTCCAAGTCTTTTTCTAAAAGCACGGATGGCACTCAAATCATCAAAGGAAGACGACGACACGGATTAAACGAAAATATTACGCTTGCGGATTTTGAACAACAATTGGCGCTCCTCACGAAGAAGTTTCGCCGGAATTTTCGAAAGAAGAACGATGCTTCATCTTCGAAGCGAAAATCCTTTTCTAAACCTTCTTCTAATGCTAAATTGAAAGATAAAAAACTTGTAAAGTCTTCGAATGAAAAAGATGAATTCGAAGGGGAAATCCAATGCTTCAAGTGTAGAGGCTACGGCCATATCGCAACGGATTGTCCTTCGAAGAAGACGTATAAACCGAAGGCTTTGCAAGCTAAAACGAAAACTTGGGATGACTCTTCTTCAAACGGATCATCATCAAGTGATGAAGAAAAGGATCATACGGCTTTAATCGCTAATTCTACATCTTTTCCTCCGTCTTATAATGTTGCTTGTTTATCATCTATTGTTTCTAACTCAAATCTTTCTCTCTCTTCGCATGGGTCTTCGAGCGAGAATGGCGAAAGTGAGGAGGAATCGAATGACGAGGATATAGCCGAAGCATACAACCAACTTCTTATCGAATCGAAAAAGATGGCTAAATTCAATAAGAAGTTGGAAAGTCGTTTGTTGGAGATTGAAGAAGATAACAACAATATGAGGATCATGAATGAAGCTCTTGAGGAGGAACGGGAATCAACTTTGAATATCAATTCGGTCCTCCAAAAGAAGCTAGAAGAAGCGGAATTAACAATGAAATCTTATAGGGATAAGATTGGATTTTTGGAGCAACAATTTAAGGAAACCTACACATCCAATCAAGTGTTAACCAAGCAAGTTCATCAACTCAAATCGGATCTTCAACAATTTTCCTCAGGTTCGAAAAAGTTGGATAACATGCTCGGGTTAGGTCAAACGAACAAGTTGGGCCTCGGATACGAAAGGACATATGTTGAGAAGGATCAAAAGACGACATCGAAAGTCTCAACAAATTTAAAAGCAAAGGTATGTCACCGATGCGGAGTCAAGGGACATATCAAAAAGAGTTGCCCGAACAAGACAACGAAATCTCAATCGGCACCTTCTTCTATTCGGTATCTCCCACGGAATCAAATAGGAAATCAAGTTAGTCGAGTACCTCGTGCAAACCGAATCTCAAAACCGAACCATCAAGGGAGTTCTAATTCTAAGCCTCAACGAAAATATCAACCGGAGGTTCAAGCATCGAAACGACTAACGGTTGATCCCAATACAAGGCAAATCAAACCGAACGTCGACAAGCAAAGACAACGAAAGATCCAACAAGTGTGGATTCGGAAAGGTGATATCTTTCCTTGTTATTCTTCTTAGCTTGTTTTTCGGTTATGTAATGCTTTGATAGGTGTATATTTCCTACTTTTATTCATTGCATTACATGCTTAGGCGATTTTTGGTACTTAGTGAATATCTTTGATGCTTGAGTTTCTTGTGTTTGAAAATCGTCTTTGAGGAAAGGTAAAGGGGAGTTTTTAAAATTTTTGAGAGTGGCAATGATTGAAAATCATAAATGTAGAGAGATTAAAGGTTTTTCAAAAAGCCTTAACCGGTATTTAAAGTCAATTCAAATTGGACTAAATTCATATTAATTATCGCTTTTACTCCACTTTTTACTATTTTGACGATAATTTAATATGTGATTTCTTCTTACATACATTCATCAAAATGTTGAAATTAATTTTAATCTTTTAGTAATTAATTCATCTTGGTAGTGAATGATTGAATATAATTGATGGATATTTGCTAATTGACTAAGATTCGTCAAAATTATTTTCAATTATGAGATTGTCTAATTTAGGGGAGTTTGAATATTTTTTTAAAAAAAGGAAAAACTCCTAAGTATAAAAGATGTGGAAAGAGTTACATCCGAAAGGAGTGTGAAAACTACCACCACGTGTAGGAAAGAGCTACCACCCCGGTCGTCCGGTACGTGTGTGAAGCTACCACATGAGAAAGTATATGAAAAACCGAAAAGGTTGAAAAAAAATATGTATATATGAATATTTTAATATTTTCACGATAGAAGGTGATAGTTTGAAAAAGATGGTCAAAGGGCCACTCCCGGGGCTTTATTAGTTAAATCGCTATTTTGAACGAGTTGCGACAAATTGGTGTCAATTTGTCAAATTTTTAAAAATTATTTTTCATCAATTTCCATCTTGATGACTTTAAATCATTAGATTTTTCTTAATATCAAATTTTGATGAATTGATGTCTTTTGAAATCAAATAATATTTTATTTTCATCATAGTAATTTTTGAAGTGAAATCATTAATTTTATGAAATTAATCTAATTTTGAAGGATTTTTGAGAAAACAAGGCAAATTTTTTTAATGAGGACACGAAGTGATTTTACCTTTTTAGTCTCATTATCTATGTTTTATCTTTTTTCTACTTTTAACCGTGACGTGACTACTTTCTATTTGCTAGTTTGTTTTTCTCTCTATTTGTGTTTCTTTTTGGCAATTTTTGACAAAAAGGGGGAGAAGAATTGGAAACTTGAATTGAATTTCAAGCGGGGGAGAGATTTTCATGAACACAGGGGGAGAGATTGTTATTTTCATATATTAGATTTTCATGAACAAAGGGGGAGAGATTGTTATTGTCATATATTTTCTTTACTACTGACCTTGTTTATGAACTTTGTTCGTGGAGAAAATTGTCTTTTTGCAGGTTTTTGAAATCAAAACATCAAGACTCCTTGTGTCTAAGTCATAGAGTTTGTTTAGGAGTTGCAAAATTATAATTTTGTATTTCTTTGGATCTTTCACGCGAGAAGTTCATTGTTTTGGTGATGGCAATGAATTTCATTTTTTTGTGAGTTGAGCGTTGTGAGTATTTTAATGTAATTTTGGGTTTTGTCACGAAATTGCCAAAGGGGAGATTATTCGGATTTTATGTTGGCATATTTCGTGAAGTTAGTGCGGAGTCTTGAAGGTTTAGAGAAGATGAGACGAAGATCGAAGACTCGCAGACTCGAAACGTAAATCCACAATGCTCGGTAAGTTCAAATACTGATGATGATGATTTATATACTTTAACAAGTGTTTAGAAGACATTAGGATTGTTGAAATTGAGTTTTAACCAATTTGGTTCTTCACTCGCATATTCTGGTTGAGAGGTCTCCACATTGAGAGGACCGGTCCCGAAGCACCCTCTGCGCACCTTTGCACGAGAGGACCGGTCTCCACAACTGGAAGACCTGGTCCCGAGAGAGCTCCCTATGCGCAACTTTAGACAGAGGACCGGTCTCACAAAGGGAGGACCGGTCCCGAGAGGCCGGAAATTCACATATCGCCGAATAAGACCCCCTGGCATGTGAGCCAGGTCCCTCGGTGATTAATATTTTATTGCGCAAGGAGGACGGTCTCGATGCGGAGGACCGGTCCTCGATACGAAATCGTTTTTAAAGATTTATTTTTTCTAATCCAAATCTATCTAGAAGTCTTCTAAACCTATAAATAAGATGTAGGGTGTTTCTAAAAGATGATTAAGCCTAGATTATTTATGAAAAACCCTAGAAGCTTGTAGGTAGCCGTTTTCCTCATCTTCTACATCAAGCTTCTCCCAAATTGATTCTCGGTGCCCTAATTCTTAATGTTTTTCTAGAATCAATTTGAGAATTGCTTAGAGATTATTCCCATAGATCTTTAATGAGAATCTAAGCAATAAATCATCATCGATCGTATTGTTTTTGCTCCGGACGGAGTGCGCTCGTGGATTCGAGTGGGCGTCGTGGATTCGGCGTGATCAAGGCTTCGTGGATTCGAAGTGGAGGCGTTTCGTGGATTCGGGACGTGGCGTTCGTGGACTCGAACGTGAGGGCGTGGACAACCCGAAGGAGGATTGCGCGGAGATTCGAAGGAGAGTTAGAGAGGTTAAGTCCGTGGAGTCGGTAATCACCTTGTAATCTTTTCTCTTTTTGAATTGTTTATTCGCGTGTTGGTCCCGTGGGTTTTTTACTCCGAGTTGGAGTTTTCCCACGTAAGTCTCGGTGTGTTTTTAATTTCCGCATTTACTTTTAACGCATCGATTATTTATGACTTTTGGCCGGTACACCTATTCACCACCCTCTAGGTGTCGGATACAATCTAGATAGATTCTTGGGGCTTCCCCATAACTCACAAATGATGCCCTAAAAATGGGTCTTTTCCCCTGTGAACAAAAGACCACCCTTATTTTCTCGCATTTTACAGTATTTTTTAGGAGTAGTCTAATTGTAACTCTTCCTTTTCCGCATTTACCGCTTTTCCTAGGAATAGGATTTAATTTAATCAACCGAGTCTGCATGCCTGCCCGGCACACTCACCCCTTATAGACTACTTTTAATATATATATTTTCAAGGCGTTCGGCTCCTCAGGCCGACCAACTCCTTCTTTGTTTAGTCATTCGGCTCCTCTGCCGACCTCGACTTTTATTCGTTCCGTACATCCGGCTCATTCGTCCGAACCGAAGTTAGAATAGAATTTTCGAACCCGGCTGATTTGATCATTCGTCAACTGAATCGCTTGATCAATCGAAGGGCGCAATCTTCGAGGGTCAGTACCAAAAGCCGTTTTCCATCCCTGCACGCTCCCCGAGAAAGATCTTTGATTGGGTCAAGGACCGGGGATTTCGACGGTCCCAACAATATATATATTTAAAATTTAGATTTATCAGAATTAAAATATATAAAAAAATATTTAATGTATATCTATATGGCCAATTTGCATAAAAAATTTACTAGTTTTACGCTTTTGCAAAAGTAGGCCACCTTTTTCGATTTTGCATATTTGGGTCGGATTTTCAGCAAACTGATCAAAATACCCTTATATATTTTTCTCTCTCCTTTTTTTTTCTCTCGTTCTTTTTTCCTTTCTCATCAGGCGGGCAGAGGCAAAGGTAGAGTGGCGAGGCCCGTTTGGCTTTGTCCGGCGCATCCTTACTCTCACCTGCGCACCCCCCCGCCTTCCTCGCCAAGGCCGCGCTGCTACATTTTTTTTCCCCTTCTCCGACCCTTCTCCACCACCTTTGACGATGACACCTCTCTCGCCCTTTCCCTCTCCCTCATCCTTCGCCTCCTCCGTCGCCTCCGACGATGCCGCCTCTCCGCCGACACCCAGACCGTGGAGGTCGGCCGCAGCCGCGCAGCCTCGGAGCGGAGGTCTTTAGCGGCGTCACACGGTGCTGTGGCTGGGCGAAGAGTGTGACGCATAAAAATTGTAAAAGAAAAAGAAGAAAAAAATAAAGATAAAAAATTATATAAGAAAGAAGAAGATGATGAAATTGCATTATTAAAATAAGATTACACTTTAAAATAAATTTGCACTGTTTTAATAAAAATTGCACTATTTGATATAAATATTATACTCTTTTGGAATGGATTTTACACCTTTTAGGCTAACGTTGCACTATTTAGGAGAATTTTGCACCATTTCTTTTTCTTTTTTTTTTTCTTTTTCTTTTCTCTTCTTTTTCTCCTTCTTCCACCTGCCTCCCGCCCGCCCGCCCGCCCCGAGGTCTTCTCCATCTCCGAGGTCGCGTACGATCGCACCCCACTTCGCACGTCCCGCCATATCGCCACTTTGCTCCCGCCGCGAGATCGGGAGTGCCTCTTGCGCGGGGCCGATCGCGTCGCCGCCCCATGTAGGCCTCGCCGCGGAGGTCGCCAACGACAAAGGCGGCCTCGCCGTCCACAGCGATGGTGACGAAGTACCCGCCGACGAGCTTTGGGGCCGCCAACTGCCCCGGACGTTGCTGGCGACAAGGGCGCTTCCTCGCTTTGGGGCCTTGGGTGGAGCGGGCGGGAAGCGACGGAAGAAGAAGAAGAAAAAGAAAAAGAAAAGAAAAGAAAAGAAATGAAAAGTAAATAGTGTAAAATTCTCTTAAATAGTGCAACGTTAGCCTAAAGGGTGTAAAATTCTTTCCAAAAGAGTGTAATTTCTATATCAAATAGTATAATTTTGATTAAAATATTATAAATTTGTTTTAAAATACTGTAATCTTATTTTAACAGTGTAATTTCACCTTCTTCTTCATTCTTATATAATTTTTTTTCTTCTTTCTTCTTCTATAATTTTTTTTCGCGCCACGGCCGACGACACCACTAAAGACCCCTCGCTCCGAGGCTGTGGCGTCGCAGCGACCTCCATGGCGCCGATGCCGGCAGAGAGGCGTCGTTGTCGGAGACGACGGAGGAGGCGAAAGAGAAGGGAGAGGGAAAGGGCGAGAGAGAGAGAGGCATCGTCGTCGGCGGCGGTTGAGAAGGGTCGGAGAGAGGAAAAATCGGTGCGCGACCTTGGCGGGGTCGAGGCGAGGAAGGAAGGGTACGCGAGCGAGGTAAGGATGCGCCGGACAAAACCGAAACGGGCCGCCTCCTCCTCGCCGCTCTTTAGGAAGAGAAAGTAAAAAGAACGAGAGAAAAAAAAAACAGAGAGAAAAAGGTACAAGAATATTTTGGTCAGTTTGCTAAAAATTCGGTCTGAATCTGCAAAATTGAAAAATATGGCCCACTTTTGCAAAAACGCAAAATTAGTGAATTTTTTTATGCAAATTGGCCTATCTATATCTACGCTATATATAAATTTTATAAAATAAAAAATATATGTATAATTATTGTTGGTAACAATTTAAATTTGAGTTAAATATGAGAGATGTTTTCTAATAATATATAATAAATAAATTTAAATTTTATATGGTAAATTTTTTAATAAATATAATGTATAAATTTATATTAATTTGAGATAGTTATTAAAATATTTGCTACGTCCATTTGTACATAACATATCTTAGTCATAACTTAAAAGTTCAAATATTTCTCAAGTTCATTTTTCTGGATTTTTGATTATTAAACGAATTGCACTGGTCATGTTAGATCACCTGTTTAATAAGTGGGTTAAATTTGTATTTAAATTTGCTGGTTTATTAACCTATATTGTATCTCAATTCTAAAGTTTTGACAACTTGTACAGCAATGTGCAGAGATGAATTTCGTCAATTCCACAGTTCGTTTCTCACGGAGTCCTCCCTTGCGAGTCAAGATCAAGCAGTTAACACGTCAAAGCCATACCAAATGACCAAATTAACCCTTCATCCAACCACTGAAGCCATGTGTCGGTGGCTTGCTCGGCACACATTTTTTTAAGACCAATTTTAAACCAACACGCCCGTTTCAGCCGACACCCAAATCTGCGCCCTTCTTCGGCCGATGGGCCCAAAATTAATGGTTTCTTCTCCTTCTCACAATCTCACCTCGCTGAGCATGTGCGGGCATAATAAAATACACCGTCCAACCAACCAGTAATACATCTCCAAACGTCCAATGATAGAGCACCGGTAAGAAGCAGCTTTGGGTTAAAGTGCATTCATGGATAGTCCCTGTACTATCTCGGCATTGAGATTTAAGTCCTTTTATTTATTTTGGTCCTTCATGTTCATGAAGGTTATATTTCAGTTCGAAACATGTGTAATAAATTCTAGATTTGTGCAATAAAGTAACCTTAGTTTACAATCGCTTTTCTTTTAATTAATCTAGAATAGTAACTCCGCCATTTTGAAGGATGAGATAAAATGGTCATTTCATAAATACTTAGTCTTTTAAATAAATTGTGACTATCAAAACATAAATACTACTCAGTATTCTTAATTTAATAGGGTAAAACTACCATACTTTATGAAAGTATAAAAAAATTAGTACTTTCAATTTTTTGACCTTCGGATTAGGAATTGTAAAGTTGTGATGATAGTGATTCATCAGAATTGATGGTCTCTCTAGAAAAATAATAATAATAATCTAAAGATTAGAAATAGTCAAAAGATTGATCAAAGTTTAAATAATTAGGAATGGAAGCAACATAGTCCGACCCTTCTTAATAAATTTTGACAATCAATATAATACATGGAAAACTTTCAAAAATAAACTGATTTAAATTAAAATATATGATGCACATGTGATACTTTGGTCCTTAATATTTGATTTGTTGCAATTTTTATCTAAATTTTTTAACTGTTGCAGTCAAGTTCTGCACTTTAAGTTCTGCAATTTAATTAATGTGTCACTATCGTATCACTGTATCAGCAAAAGTCTGGTGGTTAAAAATATGAAAATTATTCAATGTCATGTTATTATCATATCAACAACACATTAATGCTAGTCAATTATGAAATTGAATTACAATGATTTTAAAATTGAAGCAAAATATTAAAATTAATTTAAACTTTGATAACTGAAGTTTCACCTACCTCATTGAGGTGAGGAACCGGACTAGCAACTATACTCTAATGCTCACGCAACAAAATTATACCTTACCCAATAAAGAAATATAGAAATCTATGAAGTTGGAAACAGTGACACCTTAGCCAATTTTTGAGAGTTAGAGAAACTGATATCAACTTTGAACTTTTGTTTTATTGAATTTGTATAAAATTTGAGATACTCTTTAAATTATTCCTTTACATCGCTGGACACTGTTGGGAGGAAAAAATTGCACCGCTGCTGTCCATTTCGGACAATTCACACACCGATAACAGTGGCGTCGGTCGGACACTCCGCAATCCCTACTCCTTCGCTCACCGTGGGGACTGTCAGCAACTCTCCTTCCAGCTCATTCTCCTTTAGTATAATCCGATCCCTATTTTGTGTCAACTCTCCACCACCAACCGCTCCACTCCTTCTTCCTCTTCTTCTTCTATTTTTTTTTTTTTTCTCCTTTTTATTATTTATTTTCTTTTTATTTTTATTTTTTTACATATTTATTTGTTGTATATAATAATTAACTCGACAGCGACGAGCGAACCAAGGCACGTTCCATCACGCTGGTAGCGCGTCCCTTTCGTCCAAAGAGGACGCGCTCTTTCTCTCTCTCTGTCTCCTCTCTCTTTTTTTCTAATCGCCTCACTGCAATCGAACGCTGCATCACCTCCCTTCTCCCCCCTCTCTCTCCCTCCCTCCTGAGAGCCCCAACAGTGGGAGTGGGGATCGGAGCGATTTGGGATCTTGTGACCTTTTTCGGAGTTTTTTTTTTTTCTTTTCTTGTGGTAATTTGGCTTGGAAATTTTTCCTGAAAATGGGTTCTCTTCTGTTGAATTTTGTGTGGGTTGTGATTATTGTGCATATTTTGTTCCCCGTAGGGTGGGGATATCTAGATCTGAAGGAATGTGGCGGAGTGGTTGCCAGATCTAGCTGAGGTAGAAGCTCTTCCTACTTCGAGATCTGAGTAGTACGAAGCGCTTCTCGCGCACCGATTCCATGGAGGAAACCGGAGACCCAGGAGTGAGTAGCATTCACATCATCCTATTTTGTTCTTTCTCTTGAGTTTCTAGCCGATTGACATCTATTAGACTCTTATCTGTTTAACTTTAGATCTTTGCAAATTGTAGTTCATATGTTGTATTTATGTACTGAATTCTGTGTATGTTGCGGTCTCTTTGGGCTAAACCAATGAAGAAATCTACGAAGCATCCGAGTGGTCAGGTTTGTCAGATCTGCGGTGACGGAGTCGGTACCACCGCCGACGGAGATCTCTTCGTTGCTTGCAGCGTCTGTGGATTCCCTGTCTGCAGGCCGTGCTATGAGTATGAGCGCAAGGACGGGACGCAGGCTTGTCCGCAGTGCAAGAGCAAGTACAAGAGGCATAAAGGTGTGCGCTCGATCTTGGATGTGTAAATTCTTCCGTAAAATTTTGATTCTGAGGAGTTATTTTTTGATTTTGCATGAATTATCAGGGAGTCCGCCGATCCACGGAGAGGAGGGAGAGGATGGGGATGCCGATGACGGCGCAAGTGACTTCAACTATCCGCCTGGAAACCAGGATCAGAAGCAGAAGATTGCTGATAGGATGCTGACCTGGCGCATGAATTCCGGGCAAGGGGAAGATATCGGGCGCCCCAAGTATGATAGCGGGGAGATCCCGCGGGGTTACATCCCTTCTCTCGCTCATAGTCAGGTATATTGCGGCAATTTCACTGGAAATTGAATTAGTTTATTGGGAAAATGGATAATAACTTTGTTATTCTGTCTTGATGTCTGCAGATCTCGGGGGAACTGCCCGGAGCGTCTCCTGATCATATGATGTCTCCTGGCGGAAATATTGGTGGCAAGCGTGTGCATCCCCTTCCATATGTTAATCACTCCCGTATGCTCATCTCTTCTTGTGATCTTTAGTTCTCAATGTTGCGATCTTTTAGGTGCTTCAGTTTGCTTTTAGTTGCTTGCTCCGATATCTGTTATGATGCTTATCTATATCTTTGGCAGCAAACCCGTCAAGAGAATTCTCTGGTAGCCTTGGAAATGTTGCTTGGAAAGAAAGGGTTGATGGGTGGAAAATGAAGCAGGACAAAAACGTGATGCCAATGACTAATGGTACTAGTCTAGCCCCATCTGAGGGCAGGGGAGGTGGAGACATTGATGCATCCACCGACTATAACATGGATGATGCTTTGTTGTAAGTTCCTAATTGGCAGTTTACTGTATCTTCTTGTTATCTGTTGGCATTTCTGTCTGAGCTATTGTTAGATCTCAAACCGAGTTTCTTGACTAGATGTGTTGCATATCATATAGGTTTGCATGGACATCATTGAGACAAGTTAGTTTTACATCTGATTGTAGATTAAACTTATTTGTTCATTCATTTCTTTCATTCCATCCTGCTACTAATTATGTAACTGTGTTGACTTGTTTTTGTCATAGTAAGCTGACTGTTTATTGAAGGATATATTGTTTATATTTGTGGTGAACAGAGGAAAGTTCGAGTTGGGAATCCCGTTTGAGGATCAATAGGGAGAGCAGTAAACTGGGCCTAACACTCGCATATTATATGATATAAAAGAACACATTATAATAGTGGTTAAATAACCTATTTAATAAAATTTCGCTACAAATTATGACAGACAATGACTATATGTAAAACAATTCAAATAGGTCCTTTTCAAGCTGTGGAATAGGGAATCAGCTTTACTCAGTATCTAGATGATTACACTGGTTCTGTGTGCGATTGCCTGCGCCCAAGCACTGTGTGCCCGTGCATGTGTGTGCATGGGTTTGTGTGCATGTATACATGTGTTTGCAATGTGTGCCTGTGTGCGCATGCACACGTTCAAAATATCTAATTGAACCTGGAGAAAAGTTAGCAAAAACTAAGTTCTTTCCTTTTTAAAGTTACAGCTTAATATAAATGGTGGTTTTGCAATGTCACTGAAATATTCTGAATTCCTGCTGACTATTGCAATTTAGGAAAATATTTGAATGCAATCAGATATGACATTTGAACTTGTTTCAAAGGATTTAAGTGCCCATGGGCACGGGCTGTGTCTACCGTGCCGTATTGTGCCAATAAGGTATTGGCATGATACAGCTCCCGTGCCGATGACACAGCTTAAAACCCTCTATTTTTTAAATTAGTAATTTTTTTTCAATAAAGTTTAAAAGATTTGATAAAGATAACATAATAAGCAATTAGAATATTTTGTTGCTAAATAAATATTTCATGCTGTTATGTGTCGGCACATGTATTTTTTGTGACCAATATGTATCGACATGATCTGGCATGTACCGTATCGTACCGTGCCGGCAAGTTTTCTGTACGACTTTGTGCCACGACATTTAAATCCTTGCTTGTTACCTATACGTGTGGTTGGTTCTTGGAATGTGAGGTTGGATAATTTGATGTGCCTATTATGGGGGCCCAGACTAGAAAAGTAGACGTGGGACTGACGGAACTTGGTTTGCTAATTGAGTTCAAAATTCTGATGTCTGAATTATATGATTTTGACGAACATCTGATTCAGTTGTTTAACAAGCAGGTCAACTCCTACTTTTTTAAAAAGCTTATGATCTGCAGTATTCTCAACATAAAATCCATTAACATTTAATTAATAACGGCTTATCAGATCATTTTGTGAAGTTAATACAGGCCTTCATATTTACTGTTTTTGTTAGTTTTCTTATCTCTAATTTGTAATTTTTAATACCTGCTATGCCAGCCTTCAACTTGCTGGCTTATGATGATGCAGGACCAATAAGGAAAACCCTAATTTATCTTGCTAGAGACAGGCCCAAAATTTAAATAAAACTGAATTTTAAATTTTTTTGAAAATTTTGTATGATTTTCAGGTTGTCAAGGTTCTGTATCATATGACCAGGAGGTTCTTTTGTTTCTAGAAAAATATCATTTTTTTTTTTTGGTAAATAAAAAATGAAATTGTTAAAAATTTCTAATTGCAAAGTAAATTAAATGTAGTTCCTGTAGCCCCTAATAGCTGACCTTATTCTTCCACTTTCTTGATTATGCAATTAGGTGCCCTCAAGTGGTGACTAGATTATTGTTTTCTTTAAGCAAGTTTGAGTTGTTGGCTAGTTCTACTTTTATATCAGTAATTCAGTTCATTTGTCTATCCATTTTTGAGAGTACTAAAAACATAATTTTAGTTCTTGAACTATAGCTGGCTGTGATACGCTTTATTCATGTGAATAAAATTTGTCAGAGGATTCTTGTATCCTTCTATCTACCAGGCATTGGAATAACTGGAGCCAGTGGAAGAAAATAACCATAAATATTTGTAATTGTTAATTCTGTCATCTTTTTGTCTCAATTTTCTTAATCACACTAAAAATTTCGTACTAGCCTGGGTATTCTATATGATCCATAATTAATTGCCTCGTTTCTGCTACTAAGTTGTGCTGTTTCCTTATATGTTGAATTGCATTTCTGCGAGTCCCTCTCCAAAATTATTTTTGAAAGCTCACGAATAACTGATTTTCTGCAGGAATGATGAAACTCGTCAGCCCCTTTCTAGGAAAGTGTCCATCCCTTCTTCCAGGATAAATCCATACAGGATGGTCATTGTTCTACGGCTAGTCATCCTATCCATTTTCTTACATTATCGTATCACAAACCCTGTGCGGAATGCCTTCCCTTTGTGGTTACTATCTGTGATATGTGAGATTTGGTTTGCTATATCCTGGATACTGGACCAGTTCCCCAAGTGGTTCCCAGTTAATCGTGAAACTTATCTTGATAGACTGTCTTTGAGGTGATCTCTCTTTTAGCCACTACAATATTAAGTTTATATTTAATTCTAGATTTGATTTTTTACTGTGTTTGTATTAACAGGTATGACCGAGAAGGGGAACCATCCCAGTTGGCTGCTGTTGACATTTTTGTTAGCACTGTTGACCCAATGAAGGAGCCGCCTCTTGTCACTGCAAACACAGTGCTATCCATTCTTGCTGTTGATTATCCTGTGGACAAGGTTTCCTGCTATGTCTCTGATGATGGAGCTTCAATGTTAACATTTGAGGCATTGTCTGAGACTTCAGAATTTGCTAGAAAATGGGTGCCTTTTTGCAAGAAGTATAGCATCGAACCCGAGCTCCAGAATGGTACTTTGCTCAGAAAATTGATTACTTGAAGGATAAAGTTCATCCCTCATTCGTCAAGGATCGTCGTGCCATGAAGGTATTGTGTTATGTCTTCTAATAGATTTTAGCAAGGATTTAAGTGCCGTGGCACGGGGTCGTGCCGGAAACTTGCCGGCATGTTACGGCACGATGCGTGCCGGGCCATACTAATGCGTGCAGGTCACAAAAAATATAACATGTAATGGCATAAAATATTTATTTTTTTTAGTAACAAAATATGCCAATTATTTATTATATATTTTTATCAAATCTTTTGAATTTTATTGAGAGAATTACTTACTAATTTCAAGAATAGAGGGTTTTAAGTTGTGCCATTGGCACAGGGTGCCAATATTTTGCGGGCACGATACGGCACGGTGGATACGACCCGTGCCGATGGGCAGTTTAATCCTTGAATTGTAGTGTTTTATTAGTTGGAATGTAATACTTAACGGCTTATTTGTAAAACTCAGAGAGAATATGAAGAATTCAAAGTTCGAGTTAATGGCCTTGTTGCAAAGGCACAAAAGGTTCCTGAGGAGGGATGGATTATGCAAGATGGCACACCATGGCCAGGAAATAACACCAGAGATCATCCTGGAATGATCCAGGTTAGTGCATTGAATTTGGCACAGTTAGATTTAATTGATAGCTAAACATGCCTGGGTGGTCATACTTTGCTCTTGAGTAGTATTTCTGGGCCGGAGAATAGTTTTAATTCACAGTAGTCTCATCCATAGGAAGCTAAATTTTTTTTTTCTTTTCAGAAATTCAGTTAGGTAATCTAAATTTTGATCATGTAGGTTTTCCAACAAAACATGTAGTGTATATTTTTCTATAGATACAGGATTCACCATGTAGAAAATCTTTTATGAACAACCTAATAATTTAACGCCTATTTACTCTTAAATAAGTCCAAAATTAGCTCAAAGTAATTTCTCATCGTTTTCAGGTTTTCTTGGGACACAGTGGGGGTCTTGACACTGAAGGCAATGAGCTCCCACGGTTGGTTTATGTGTCTCGTGAGAAACGTCCTGGTTTCCAGCATCACAAGAAAGCTGGTGCTATGAATGCACTTGTAAGTTACTTAACATTGGTAATTTTAAAACTCAAAAGCATCGTGCTATCTTGCATCTGATGCTCCATATACTTCTTTCTTGCAGGTACGTGTTTCAGCTGTCCTGACAAATGGACCATATTTATTGAATCTTGATTGTGATCACTACATAAACAACAGTAAGGCTTTAAGGGAAGCTATGTGCTTTCTTATGGATCCAAACCTTGGAAAGCATGTTTGCTATGTGCAATTTCCACAGAGATTCGATGGGATTGATAGGAATGATCGATATGCCAACAGGAATACAGTGTTCTTTGATGTAAGCATGGATCTTCCTCTTTAAAACCTCTTTAAATTGCTGTGCCCGGTGCCCCGTGAACATTCATTTCTATCCAGCTCATGTATTCTTAATAGTGCTCTTAGTTTCTTTCCTCTTACAATAACTCTTCTCTGTTTTTGTTCGTTCTAGATCAATTTAAGAGGTCTTGATGGCATTCAAGGGCCTGTTTACGTCGGAACAGGATGTGTTTTCAACAGGACGGCTTTGTATGGTTATGAACCTCCTATTAAGAAACAAAAGAAAAAAGGTGGTATCCTCTCTCTCTGCTGTGGTGGCTCTAGGAAGAAGACTACAAAATCAAAGAAGAAGAGTTCGGACAAGAAGTCCTCAAGAAAGCACGTGGACAGCTCTGTACCAGTATTTAATCTGGAAGATATAGAGGAAGGAGTCGAAGGTATAACAAAATTCTGCACTTCTGTTCAACAAGCTTTATTAAGTCAATTTGCACTATCACAGTTACTTTGTTCACGCATGCTTAGTTTCTAAAATTAATTAGCATGTTTTGTTTCTCCCACTTTTAGCTCATGTATCAAGCATAGTTGGAGCTACTTGTCTAATGATGGTAAATTATGCTAATTTAGACTTCAGTTTATCGATTTCTAGAGCATTTGCTGAAGTTGTTGTTTGATGGAAATTATCATAAGAATAATTATTTGGCAATGTCCTTTGAAAGGAAGATAACTTCAGTTAGAGCACAAGTATCCTGTGTCAATAAGAATAGCTGGTGCAACAGTTCTAATGAATTATTGTATTATAGTTCTCTCTTTCTGATTATAATCATCTTTGCTTTTATGCCTTCCTTATTGGCGAGGAGTGATCATGTAGACCTTGTTATTCTAACCTCACCTTTTCTGTTTTTTTTTACTATTAGGGGCTGGATTCGATGATGAGAAGTCACTGCTCATGTCACAGATGAGCTTAGAGAAAAGGTTCGGCCAGTCAAATGTCTTTGTTGCATCGACTTTGATGGAGAATGGTGGAGTTCCTCAGTCAGCAACACCCGAGTCTCTTTTGAAAGAAGCTATCCATGTGATCAGCTGTGGCTATGAGGACAAGACCGAGTGGGGAAGTGAGGTAAGATGCAGTTCAGTCCTCTCCTATCCCCTTTTTCCCTTGCCTGATCTGCATAATAAGGCAAAGCATTTAGCTACAGGCTTTGCAGCTGGGGTCAGCATGATACTAAAATTTATACTCACTCTAGGTAGCCGTAGTAATGCTCTTAAAACAGTATGCTTGGGCCTTAGAGTACCATTTAGATATTTAGAAGTATTTACAATGAGGTCATAGATGTGCAAAGAAATGGTAGTAAGATATTACTTCGAGAACTAGTTGGAGAAGAAAGCACTTAATCAATTAATGCATTATTCATGCACATATGTAGAAAGATGACACTCAAGGAGCAACTCTGTGAAAACTTGGATGATGTGATACATGGAATTTCTAGTGAAACAAAGGTCTTTATTGTTCTATTTAAATCAAGATGTAGGGGAAATTGGAGGAATAATTAAGATATCTTACAGTGCTCCTACTAGGGTATACAGAAGAAGAAATATAATTAGGAGCTTCCTAGATTTGTTATGATGTATGATATCAACACTTCAGAAGGACTTATGAAATCACTTCTAAAGATGCTCTTAAAAAGAAATGTCAGATATGAGGAGATATCTGAGGATTGTTGCCAGGATTGTGGACTAGGGTTGTTGCCAGGATTGTGGAGTATTAATCAGATATGAGGAGATTAAGAAATTAAAGAATTATTTAAAAATTGCTAAACAATAGTTATATACTGAGCATACATGTATTGGATGCTGCAAGATAAGCGAAGAAGATGAAAGTACCAAAGGCCACCGGACTCCTTGAGATTACTATTGAGCTCTGGAAATGCTTATGGGATTAATTAAGCTCTGGAAATGCTTATGGGTATCACAACCAATTGTATTGCTAATCTGTTTTAAGAAAATTTTCTTCAGACACTTGTCCAAAAATGGTGATAAAAGTATGCTACTGCTAATCTATAAGAAAAAAAATATTATCTAAGGTGGTCAAAACTGTAGGGAAAAGTTTGGAAATGGTCTAAGATCCAATATGGTTCCATGCTGGGAAAGCATGTCTTAAAAACTACACATTTGGACCGTCAGTAATGTGTAGAGAAGGTGAAAAGAATCGCCGTGTGATTTTAGTTTTTTAGAAATAAAGTGTAGGACAGTCCCGAGTGCAGTAATTTGATGAGATTTTGGGGAAAGAAATTGCATGGATGTGATCTTAACTTGGTTAAGAATATGTATGACAGTATGAGGGACCAATCACTGGTGCAAACAGTACTCACTGTAATTGGCGGTATCAAATATAAAATGGCATGATAATTTGTTTTCTCTGAAAACATATTACTTTAGTTCTGACCAAACTATGCTTTCCTGCTCACTTCATTAACTGGTTTAATTTTTCATACTCTGTTCTATTAATATCACAATTTATATTACAGATTTTTCAGTCTTTGATTTCTGAGTTGTGGTTTTTTGCTTTATTCCTCCTCAATCTGAATGCATTTTTTTCAATTACATACCTTGATCTAACCTTAGCAAATACATGCAGATTGGCTGGATTTACGGTTCTGTAACAGAAGATATTCTTACCGGGTTTAAGATGCATGCTCGAGGCTGGCGTTCGATCTACTGCATGCCTAAGCGGCCTGCATTTAAAGGATCTGCTCCCATTAACCTCTCAGATCGTCTGAACCAAGTGCTTCGATGGGCTCTTGGATCCGTTGAGATTCTTTTTAGTAGGCATTGCCCTATATGGTATGGATATGGTGGACGGCTCAAGTTCCTTGAGAGATTTGCATACATCAACACCACCATTTACCCGCTTACTGCAGTTCCTCTCCTCGTATACTGTACACTTCCTGCGGTCTGTCTACTTACTGGAAAGTTCATTATTCCACAGGTAAGTTAAATTTTATATCTTTATACATAATATGATTGGAAACTAGTAATACTTTTTGCATGAGTTAGATTCTACAATGATGTAATTTTCTAATATACTTGATAAGTGGTAAATTACCTTTTGTTAGCTACCTTAACAAAAGGATCATATGAGGAGGGCTCCATATCCTGCCACATCTAGGGATGTCAACAGCTTGGTTTCGGGGCTGCTTTTGCAAAACCCAAAATGAGCCCAAGTAACAAAACTGAAATCCGAAACCGTACCCAAAGCCCGACTGGTTGTAAAAATTCAAAACCAAAACTACCTAGCTAAAAAGAAATTGAAAACCCTTACCCAAAACCGGAAAACCGAACCAAATTATTTAATATACTAAATATTAAATTAAATCATTAATATTATTAGCTATTAAAATAAATAAATATCTAAAAAAATTTAGAGAGAGACTAGAATACTATTGATAATAGACTAATAGAGGAATAGTGATTACCATTTACTTTTTTATCATTGGATGCATAGGGTTTACTATTCTGTGGTGGTACTATTATGGATCTGAAGGATAAAAAGTTGATAGTAAACACTATTTATTTACCAACAATATAATTCTAGTTGAACACTATACGGGTTTGGTTTCAGGTTTAAGGGTGTAAGTGTTTGTTTCGGTTTAGGTTGGGCTTGTGTACAAGGAAAACCATAACCGAAACTGAAATTGTCAGGTTTTGGATTTTTATCCCCATAATCGAAACCATGCCCATCTTGCTTCGGTTAAAACTGTTTCAACTGGGTTTGGGTTCAGGTAAAATGTTAGATAACCATATCCAGAGCTCAACTCACATGGGGGGCCAATTAAAACAATTTTAATTTGAAGGCCCAATAATACTGTGTCACATGTATTTAGCAAATGGAAATTTAATGGAGCATCTAGCCCCCTATAATCCCCTGAAATGGGGAGATAGTACCGGTTTGTTGCATCTCCTCTTTCCATATGGGCTAGGTAAATTGTATGGAAACCCTCTCTTAGTTATGAGGAAGTTTACTGTGTCACACTTATACCGCATCATCAATAACTAGCCAATCACATTTCTCTTTTTGTGAGAATAGTACAACAAAAATATTTTTCTAATTACCAAGATAGGACGATTTAACCCAAAGGGTGCAATCTAATTGGTTGGGGATGTCGCATCGCAATAATAACCGGTGCATTCTAGACTTTTTCCTCAATTATTGTGTATTTGACATAAATTCCTCAACTAAACTTTTTCTTATGAGAGATGCTGTTTACAACTAAAAGGTGGTTGTAAGATTACAACCCTTTATCCTAAGGTCCCTAGGGTTTAATCAACCCTTTTTTGGTTTTTAATAATTAGAAAATAAGAGTGATAAACCCCAAAAATTTTATCAAATTAAAACATTAAATTTAATAAACCTTTAACAACACTAATTAGAATAATTCAAATTAAAAAACTGAATAAAAAATTAGAAGTAAAAAAATGTCAGTAAGAAAAGTAAAAGTAAAGGTATTTATTTTTAACATGCCCTACTGTTGAGGGGCTCTGCATACAATTTTTCACCAAGCTAGATATGGAATAACGTTCCATGATTATCTCCTATTCTTATTTCCCAATTTTCTATTTAATAGATTATACAGTAGTTAGGTGCCCCATTAAACTTCCATTTACTAAATACACGTGGCACAATATTGTTGGCCCTTCAAATTAAAATTTGTTCGTGGCTGCTTCATGTGAGCTGGACTCCCATATCCGTTGGCATCCCTAGTCACATCCGCATGTACCTATCTTAAAATCTCATTATGAAGTAAATTTTACAAAATTTTATGTAAAAAGTAATCTTTGCGAAAGTTAGTTTGACAGTTGGATTGAAATCATTGCTTACGATGAAAAGACAAAACTTTAGTGGGGAATTTTCTAATAAAGCCTCCTCGAGGAGCCCCCAATTTGCTGCCTAGTGTTAGTTTTGCTTCTATCCAAAGGTCATAATCCTTCTAAGGTTTAAATTTGGTTTTTTAGGTTTTAGTATTAAAAAACACCGAACAAATTCATGTATGGAGGCAAAACTGACACGTTGTAGCGGATTGCAGGCTTGCCAACGAGGCATCGTTGGGGAGCACCCTACTGAGGTTTTATCCATGATGAACAGCATCCAAGCCCTCATTTAGTTATGTGGGATGAATGGGCATTCAAGCCCTCCTCAAATGAGCATTTAGGAGGAGCTCACTACAAACTTTGGTCCACACAATAACATGCAAAATTGGAATTTGCAAAGTCCAGTCTTTTGAACAACTAATTTACTTTTTTTTCCATCTGGGATGCACAGATTAGCAACATCGCGAGTATTTGGTTCATTTCTCTCTTCATTTCCATCTTCGCTACTGGCATACTGGAGATGAGGTGGAGTGGTGTTGGGATAGACGAGTGGTGGAGGAACGAGCAGTTCTGGGTCATCGGTGGCGTCTCCGCCCACCTCTTTGCTGTCTTCCAAGGTCTCCTCAAGGTGCTTGCTGGTATTGACACCAATTTCACTGTCACCTCAAAAGCCTCAGATGAGGATGGCGACTTTGCCGAGCTCTACATGTTCAAGTGGACCACCCTTCTCATTCCTCCGACTACTCTGCTCATAATTAACCTAGTTGGTGTGGTGGCTGGAATCTCATACGCCATCAACAGCGGGTACCAGTCGTGGGGTCCTCTCTTTGGGAAGCTCTTTTTTGCCTTCTGGGTGATTGTCCATCTCTACCCCTTCCTTAAGGGTTTGATGGGCCGGCAGAACCGAACTCCAACAATTGTTGTCGTCTGGTCCATCCTTCTTGCTTCAATCTTTTCCCTTCTGTGGGTTCGCATCGATCCCTTCACCACCCGTGTGACCGGGCCTGATGTCCAGCAATGTGGAATTAACTGTTGAGAAAGAGAAGAGAGAAAGAAGGTGCTAGAAATGAGAGGAGGGTGGAGATACGTGCTATATGCTTGTTAGCTATCTAATGAATGGGTGAGTTTTTATTTCTAGTGACAGAACATCTTCAGGATGCTGTTTGTACCAAAGTGTCTATAGGTGGTAAGTGTTGTTTATTGTTGTTATTGCTTGTTATTTATAAGTTACTGCATTTGTTGCAAATTGGGTAGCACTGCAAATGAATTTTTGTACTTTATCAGTGAACAATAAATATATTTGGCAATTAAGTCCAGTTATTTGCAAGTGATTAAGCAATTAATTTTACTGAATTATTCTACTATATTTGATGCTATTTCTCAGTCCAAAAAAAGGTACAGAAAATAAGGCATACCAGGGCGACAGCATCTATACCTCTATGTTAAACTCCAACAATTTGTCACATGACTTTCTTTCCTTGTGTGGAATTTAGGCTTCATCTCTCAAGTAATGTTGCTTTGAACCGAACCCACTGAATTAGCCCACATCTTTTTTCTATTCTTTCTTTAAAACCGAGCCGTGTATTTTGTTATATACTCTGTGTTGAATCTGATTCCTCACTAAACCGGCCCACCTCTTCTTCCTATTCTTTCCTGGGACTGCATCTTCTTCCTATTCTTTCTTTGAATCGAACTGGCCTACTTTGTAATATACCGTGTGTTTAATTCAGTTCTTTACTGAATCGGCCTATTTCTTCTTCCTATTCTTTTTTGAACTGAATTGGTCTATTCTTTCTTAGAACCGCTTCTTCTTTCTATTCTTTCTTTGAACAGAATCGGCTTATTTTTGTTATATAATGTTTAGGGATGCAAATTAGATAGATCAAGAGGCGGGAGCCCTGCCATGCCATGCCTCCCATCTCGACTACCAAAATCCTGCCTAGCCTCCCGCTCCGAATCTGCGATGGGTTAAAAAATATATTCCATAATTCTACCTCCCACCGATGCTCCGAATCGTCCGGCCAACTATTACTCTTTTTCAAATTATAATATTATTAATATTTTATAGAATATAAATTAATAATTTTTTAATACTAGTGAATAATATTACCAAGTTGTATATATAATTAACAACAATTATAAAAATAGAAAATATCAATCACAATTCAAAATAAAATTCAAAAGTTTTAAATACATAAGAAATGAGAGCATCAACTTATTCTTATTTTGAACTTTTTAGTAAATAATATATTTTTTAGGGGCATTTCCTTAAAATATGAATGATTTTTGGGGGGGATTCGGGGTGGGTTCTGGGGATCCTGGAAGGACGAATTTGAAGCAGGTCAAAATTTTTCCATTTCCTACCAAATCAGTCTCGAATTACAAAAATCACCCTTTTTTTTTTGTCCCGAATCCGTTTATTTTTTTTTTCTGCTCCATTCGGGCGGATCGGGCGGGAGCTCCACCATCCTGGATTTATTTGCATCCCTATCTTTGTTGAATCTGATTTTTCAGTGAATTGGCCTACCTCTTCTTTCTATTCTTTGTTTGAATCGAACTAATCTACTTTGTTATATACTCTGTTTGAATTTGCTTTTTCTCTCTTTATTTGAACCGAATCGGCTTAATTGTTGCCCTTTTCCTTTCTTTCTTATTTGAACCTAACCGGCCCATTTGAACTTAGGTCCTTTTCTAAACTGTTTTTTGGCCAAGTTTCTCTTTATCTTTTTTAGTTGTGGGAGACAAAGGGCTACATAACTGTTGTATATAAAGGCTTCAAAACTATTAGGAAAATCCAAAGGACGTAACTGTTGCATATAAAGGCTTTAAAACTACCAACGAAAATCCAAAGAAAATCGGGCAACTCTTGGGATTCAATAAGTAATTATAAGGGTTATTTTTTTTTTGCGTTAGTGGGCTTAGGGGTTGAGTAATTATGGTTGATTAGTGGCCATATTCAATGTATCCTAGAGTCTATAAATAGATGAGTCTGTTAAGGCCAAGGAAGAGTAGAGTGAGTGCATGTAATTTTTGTTTCTAAGTAGTGGAATACGATGTACCCTCTTCCTGTTGGAAAAAAAAATACTCTTTCCAAAATCTTTAGTAAAATATATTTATAAATTATTTTGAATGAAAACAATTTTTAGCTTATGTTTTAAAAACCTTGATCAAAAACTAAAATGCTATAGAGATTAAGGGATCAGATGAAGCCTGTGAGTCAAGGCGTGCGAATGTACTGTCCTAGAAGCAAGATTGCCCCTCCACGTATGAGGCTCCGGCAATCACTCCTAGCGGTACAACGACCTCTGTCCATCCCGTCGGCACGTCTTCAGGGTGGCGCAATACAAACCGTAAGCACTTTCAATCCAAAGAAAAGAAAAAAGACAAAGAGTAGAATAGATGCAAAAGAAGGTGATGAAGATGAGGATTTTCTCTCGGGTTAAGCTCGCAGAGGATTTTTCTCTTGGGTTAAGCTTGCAGTGAATAAATCCCTTACAATGCACCATCAGCTCACCTCTCCATAAATAGGAGAGCATCAGCAATGGTTCCAACATGAAGGGTCAAGTTAAGATCCTGGACCAGGATCTTGCCATTTCCCGAGATTGGACCGCTGGACCAAATCTAAACTATGATGGCCAGGATCTTGCCATTTCCCCATATTTGACCGTTGGACCAAATCCGGACTATGATGGCTCAAATAGCTTTCCCGAGGTAAGACCAAGACCAAATCAAGAGATATTTGGGCAAGATCTCAGTTGGACCAAATCTGGAGATGATACAGATAAGATATTTTCTGGGTTAAATAAATAATATAAAATAAAAAAAAAAGACGTGAGTGAACCGGGTTCGTGTGCGCCGCCGCCCGGCGCAACGCGGCTCGTGCTCGTGCGCGTGTTTAGTCGAGAACTCCACTCTCATATTCTCCCAAGTAATTATGTAGAGAAAGAGAGAGTATATAAAGCAAAGTATCATGTGGGACTAAACTCTACATGAAAAAAGCAAGGCGGCTGCAATGAGGCAGTAGAGAGTAAGTGGAAGGAAGTAGGCTAAAAACAAGTTTTAAATCACCATTTTAAACAAATAAAACTAACACTTCCTTCGTTGCCGTTTTTTGTGCGGGATTCAAGTCGCCGAAACGAAGGAGAAGACCGGTAGGTTATTGAAACGTCGTGAGAAGATGGAATGGTGAAAGGCGAGTGAGGAGAAAAAGATGGAGCAGCAGAAGGTGAGTGAGAAGGAGAGGGGAGGGGTAGTACAGGAACACATTTGGGAGGAGGGAAAAAAAATAATAAGGGAGCATGCTGCAGCGTTGTTTTCTATTCCTTAGTCGCCGTTTCCTTTGCTATTTTTATAGATCCTTGAACGATTGTTCATTCACTTTCATCTCCATTCTTATGTAATAACATTTGCGTTCACTTTTGTTCTGGCATCTTTTGCGATAATTTTTTTTCGACGGTAAAATATACTTTCTTGCAACTCTATTTTATTACATTACCATATCCATTTTAAAATTTTGATTTTCACTATTATTTTTTACCTCAGAAAAATTTTAAGATTTTGTTTCGATTATCTATGCAGCATATCGCACAAGTCCGTGCACTCATATATTAAGATTCTATTTTGACACCGTATAAAACGTAGTATAGTCTAAGCTAAACTATATCTATAAAAAATTTATCCTATGAGATGTTTCGGAGGCTCAAAAGAGCACCAAGTTTTTAGAACATCGTTATACTATAACTTAAAAAATGGAGTAAAATGATAACCCACTCCAACCCAACAAAAAAAAAAATTCACCATTTTGGAGATCCATCCCCCTATCCGACTCCTTGGGTCAAATTTTAAATTTTAATATTAAAATTTTAATTTTAAATTTTAAATTTGAAAATTTTTTAAATTTGTGAATTTCTAATTTTTAAACATTTAATTTTTAAATTTAAAATTTCAAAATTTGAATATAGATTTTTTATTTAAATTTCAAAATTTAAAGTTTAAATTGTACATTGTAAAATTTAAATCTTAAATATAAATTGTACATTTTAAATTTTAAATTCTAAATTTAAATTTAAAATTTAAAATTTAAAATTTCAGATTCCAGATTTCAAATTTCAAATTACAAATTTCAAATTTTAAGTGTCAAACTTCTAAGTCTAAATTTAAAAATTCAAAATTCAAAATTCAAAGTTAAAATTTAAAATTTAAAATTTAAATTTTGAAATTTAAATTTTGAAATTTTCAAATTTAATATTTCAATTGTTCAATTTTCAAATTTTAACTTTTAAAATTCAAAATTAAAATTTATAATTAGAACATCTCATTTTAAACTTCAATGGAAAATTTAAATTTAAATTTAAATTTTAAAATTTAATTTTAAGTTTCAAATTTCAAAATTGTAATAGTCTCAAATTTAAAATTTAAAATTTTATATTTGAATTGAATTTCTAATTTGAAACCTAAAATTAAATTATCTTCTAACTTTAAACTTGAATGAAAATTTTAAATTTAAATTTTCATTTTAAAATTTAATTTTATGTTTCAAATTTCAAAATTTTAAATTTTGTCTCAAATTTAAAATTTTATATTTGAATTAAATTTCAAATTTCAAACATAAAATTAAATTAAAATTTTCAAAAGTTGAAATTTAAAATTTAAAATTTAGAATTTTATTTTAAAATTTTTTGTTTTGAATTTTGAATTTTATTTATTTTTAAATTTTGAAATTTGAAATTGAAAATTTAAAATTTGAGAAATTTAATTGTTATAAATTCTGTGAACTTGTAAAATACGTATCGAAACTGTTTTAAAAAAAAAGTTTTGAATTTTTTTTAGTCATTGAAATCTGTATTTTATTTAGATTAAAAATGTAGAATAAAAATTCTATAAATTTTTTTAACTATACATCCAAACAAGTCCTTAAAAGTTGAATCTATTGGAGTTAAATTTTTTGTGACGCTGAGATTATGAAGATCGAAATTGTGAGCTCATCTTGATTTAGGGGGTGTTTGGTTTGCTGTAAAAGTATTTTGAAAATTAATTTTCAGTTGAAAAGTATTTTTCTAATGTTTGGTTCTCTCTAAAAAAATTTTTCTCCGGAAGTTTTTTTTTACGAATACGCTGAAAATTTAGGATTTTCGTTTTCCACAGCGGACAACAAAAAGCTACAGTAGAAAATGGCGGGGTTCATAGGACTTTTTGTGCGTGGTCCATGAGGTGAGCTTCACCTCATGGACCGCTTGAGTGAGAGAGAGAGAGAGGTCCAGTGGACCTCTCCCTCTCCCTCTTTGATTATATATATATATATATAGAACTAAATTTGGAATACTATTAATAGCGATAATTTGGTCTTTAGTAAGTTCTTGCTTGGATTAAAAGATGTGCGGATAGAATGATGTGGACCCCCTAGGGTTTAATGGGTGGTTGGTTGAATAGTATAATCTAACGGGAAAAATTAATCAAAGGGGTGAATCCAAGGGTAGAAAACTTACTAGCATCAAGTTCGTCGTGCTATTAATAGCATACCAGCCGGACTCTATATATATATATATATAGAGTTGAGCTAGAATACTCTCGATAGTAAACAGAGGGTTTTACTATCGAGTTGTTTTCGATGATAGAGCTTCCAAATTGACGATCGGCTCCGTTGAATATGATCTAAACCATTTAAACTACCTAGAAATCAAATTTCACGTACTTTCGATATTGTTCTTTTATCCATCTAGTGAACAAAAAAATGAATGGTTGAAAATGAGTATTCTTTAAAAAATGATGATAGGAGTCTTGTAATCAAGATCAAGAGTATAGATCTTGTTTTAAATAGTTTAAAAATTTTCTAACAAAATTTTAATTGATTTGGATATCTTTACACCGTTAAACGAGAAAACGTCTCTTATCAATCTTAGAATTACAAATTTTGAAACCCTTTGATCATTAGGCAAATGATGTCGAAAATATTTAAAATTTGATTTCTAAACACTTTAAGTGGTATAGACCATGTTCAACGGAGCCAATCGTCGATTTGGAAGTCGTATCGAAACAACTCGAGGGTCAGGAGAAGGTGAGTACACGCCAGTAACTCTTCCCGTCAAGCAGGAGAAGCATATTCTACTTTCCGAAGGCTCTCTCTCTCTCTCTCTCTCTCTCTCTCTCTCTATATATATATATATATATATATATATATATATATATATATATATATATATATATATATATATATAATACAAAATAAATTCGAGGTTCGGGTCGGGTTCGATTCGGATCGGATACAATCAAAATTCATATCCGAATATATGTCGGGATTTTTATTTTTGATATTCGATGCCACACTCTTCCAGGAGGGTCAGGGAGAAGGTGAGTACACGCCAGTAACTCTTCCCGTCAAGCAGGAGAAGCATGGGAAGGAATTCCCACCCTTTCCGAAGGCCTTTGTGGAATCTTCGAATCGGCTCCACCCTATGCGGTGGTGCCACGCGTCAGGTAATTAGAATTTCTTGCTTCCTTGAAAAAAGACAAAGGAAAAACGAAAGAGAAACCGTCGAGAAGAGTCCATTTATTATTTTTATTTCTATTTTCTCCTCGTGTTTTTTTGTGACGTGGAGAAGAGATTTGGACCTCATAAATTTGGTTGGCGAGGGTTGAAACCAAACCTTTTTCCCCTGTGTACATGATACGCAAAAGCGCTGCTCCTTCGCGCAACAATATATAATAATAATATAATATAATAGGAGGGCGAAGAAAATCAGGCAGCTTCGAGTTGTCATTTCCATCATCAGAATCCCATCATCATTTTAGTTTTTTTTTTTTTTTTGGGAGGTGGGAATCGATCGGCGGATCTTCTTGCAACCGATCTAAATTTTTGTCATTCCGCGAATCAATTCGTTATCTCCGGCCTCTTTAATTAATTATTCGGAAACAACAGTATTATTATTTGGCGGCGGGGGAGGGGGAGGGGAGGTGACGATCATGGCTGGAGCTGGAGGAGGTCGGTCGATGGCGATCGGTTCTGTCGCGGCCGCTGCGGTCGATACGTTTCCCTCCGCCCCGTGTGTCTGCGTGGACGCTCTCTGCATCTCCGGGCTGAGCTTCAGCGGCCGGGGAAAGGCGGGAAGGAGGCTGGAGATGAGCAGCTCCTCCTTCCTCGGCTCCTGGAATGAGCGTCGCCCCTCCTCCTCGGCTCGCTCCAGGAAGCCGCAAAGAAGAAGCAAGAGGAGCGGCGGCGGTCTTCTCGTCGTGGATGAGCTCGGCGGGCAGTATGAGGAGGGATTTGAAGATGTTCATGCGGTCAGTCAGTCAGTGCTTCCTCTCCTTCACTCTCGTTCTCGTCGATTTCATATTATTATTATTATTATTATTCTGATCTTCCTGAACTTCATTTGTCGGAACTCTGCCCTGCCTGGCCTTATTCTTAATTAAAATAAAATAAATTGATTCTATTCTATTACAAGTTCACAACTCAGCCGCTCACCATGCAGCCCATGTGTCGGTCGATTGGTCTTGTTCCTGTGATCGCGCACACGAGTCATCTTGTAATTGAAATCACCGGCTTGTCTTTTCACGTACGTACGTGTTCGGGTCGGTAGTTAATTTTCTCTGCAGACGATTGGCCTCGTTGATGAAATCGGAACAACCTCATGATGGATTGAAGCGAAATCATTGTTCAGTTATAGTAATCTCAATATTTTGAAGTTCAGGTGGCATGTATAAATTACAAATCAAATAAAATTTAGGTGGTTCTGGGTCTTTTTCTGCTATTAATTATTCTTTTATTTTTTAAAAAATCTCTTCTTTCTCTTTAACTGCTTCGTGTTTTATAATAGAGAACATTGATGGCTCATTATTAAGTCTTTATTAGGCTCTATTTGGATGCGGGTATATCTTATTTCGTGTATCTTTTGTATTTACTGAAGAAGCTTGTAGCACTCGGTGGATGAGCAATATGATAAAACCTTTAGATCGGAATACTATATTCGACTTTCCAGTCATTTCCTAGAATAGGTTAAATCAGCTCATAGGTGAGGTGCTATCCTACCGAAAGATAGATGTCAGGACCTTTTAAGGAGCAAAAATCAACCTTCTAGCTTCCAATCATCAAAAAAAATTTTCTCATACTGAATAAGTTATTATTGGATAACTTAAAAGTTCTCATACTGAATAAGTTATTATTGGATAACTTATTCCGACATCCAAACTAGGCCTTACATGTGATTGAGTTTTTATGTTGATTGATATATAGTTCCTTCGTCCGTATTTCTCTTGCTGTTTGCTTGCTTTCTTTCATAAATCCTTGAAGGGGGGGGGGGTGGAACAGGAAAAAAGAGAAAAAGAGAAGCGCTTGGAGATATTGGGAAGGAATGAAGTGCTAGGACTGCAGTGTGTGCAATTATGAGGCAATTATCTATATGCTTTTACAAGCTGAATGACCAAGAAATACCAATGCATAAGGAAGAATCTATATTGAGACCTTAATCTCAAAGAATTTCTATATTGAGAAAAGAATTAGCGACGGAGATCTTTTAAGCAGAGATACTATGAAAAGAGTGTTATTGTCTGTTTACAGCTAAGTTGGCTTGTGAAATACCCAAAATCTTCCGACTGCTATTACTTTGGTTGCATGCTGCATTTACTTAAAGTATTGAATTAACTGTACTAAGCTCTCGTAATCCCAATATTATTTACTATTTTCATCAGCACTGCATTTTGCGATCAAACAACTCTTATCAACCTGCTTTGAAATGACCTCGCTATCTTAAATGGCCCATAATCTACACATACTCATACGGCGATCTTAGGATTTGTCGTTTCTCTTTAGTGTTCTTTATTATCTTTCCTGTATTGAGCATGCCACATGATTTATTACTCTGTATTATTCATGATCTAAGAGGCAAGGATGGCCTTGCCAGACATGCCAACAGCATATCGCCATAATAAACCACTATGTCGATGATATAGAGATAAACCTTCCTTTGGCATCTTTTCTAAAGCAAAAGAGTCAGGAATTTATTTGGTCTCTGCATGCATTAAGTCATTTACTTTGCTGACATGATTATTAATTTTGAGAAAATTGAGTTGATTTTCACCCACTTTAACCTAGATTTAATATATCCAGGCAATTTCAAGAAAGTTTCACGTAATTAGTTAAAACAATGGGTAGATTTACTTATGCAGTTGTTAGAAGGTTGATTTTAAGAAATTTTGCTTTTGTGCACACTTTAAGCATAGTTTAATAAAGCCATCAATCATTTCAGAAAATATTTATTAAAATCAATTATTAAGAGAGATGGACAGTATAACTAAGGACACTAGAATAAATTTTACCGTACAATGAAACTTAAAATGCTCCTTATCAAGATGTTGTGGCGTAAGAGGGGCATTTCTTTACTAGAGACTTATCAAAGCGAGGTTTGGATTTTCTGTTTTTCTTTTTGCCTTCCATTAGGCCCTAGGGAGAAGTTCAGCAGTTTTAGTGGGTATCATAATTTTGGAGAATTTGATAAAAGGTTAAGGAGAACTAAATCTGAGAAAATGGGAAGAAGAACAAAATATGTAAACAAAATTTTCATACGGTACTTCAGAACATTATTATCTAATGGTGGTTGTTCATTTATATGGTTTCAATAGCTTATGGTGAAGTTAGTGCTTTATGTGATTTAATGATGAATACATCTGTATAAACTTCAAATACAAAGAAATATCAACACTTAGCACCAAAAGACTGATGGAACCTGCATTTATCAACTCCATATCACTTGATACTTTCATGGTTGCATATGTTAATCCAGCGATAATTTCTGGATTGAGATGTATGACTGTTTAGGAGGCAGTTCAGGATGGTGCAGCTATATATGATATAGAAAAACAAATGCATCGATACGAAAGAGCAAGACAATAAAGTACGTAATATTGAGGTAAAGGGAATTTTAAGCGCCTCGTAAATTTTCATATTTCCTATAGTTGCTGAAAGTTCAAACTCTCAGAAGCTTTTGCTATACATTCAGGAAAGAGTGTTCATCCAATAAAATAGTACTTTGTACTACTATATGGCTTCATATCAAATGAAGGTGCTTTCTTTCAGGAGAAAGAAGCATACTTGAGTGATTGAAGTTTTTGTTGTTTCTAAAGCCAACCAACTATTTTTGTGACCTTGGCAAAAATAGAAGTTGAAAACAAAAAAATTCTAATGAAACTCTCTTCTTGCCAAAATGATTTTATTGTATGATTAAAGCTCATTCTAGATGACTCACCAGTTTAACAAATTCTTCTACTCTGGTAGTATATTTGAGGTGATTTATCTCTGTTCAGTTGTGCTAATTTCCAATCGTCTTTCAAGTAAAAAGTTTCACTTGATTATGCAATGTTTGCTAGTTTCTATAAGTGTTTCTTTTCCAATTCAATCCTAATGAGAGATTCTTGGTTTGCAGCAACTTATCAATTACTTCACCTATAAAGCTATCAGAACCGTTCTTCACCAGCTTTATGAAATGAATCCACCAAGTTACAGCTGGCTCTACAAGTAAGTTAATCTGTATCCTGTATTTTTTGTATCTTACTATATATAAATTGTTTGAGGTAACTTACTATGTATAATCTGAAAGTGGTGTGTCCTATGCTTTTGTGCTGCAAATGTCGTTGTGGATACCAACATATCATATCTATCTATTTTTGTAGCTTTGTTGCTGCCAACAAACCAACTGATGGAAAACGTTTTCTTCAGATGCTCGGGAAGGTAATTCTCCTCGCCTTTTGCCATTACCACATTACTGTTAGTTGATTTCCTAAGGGTACATATATATTTTCACAATGCTACTTAAGCACCCCCTCAAAAATGCAGTATTTTCATTTATAATCCTTGAAAATGTAATTTGTAATGCATGTATCCTTTTCTTGATTTGGGGATTCATCGGATTCATGGGGAACTTTTTTTCGTTGTTCTGGGAGGTTATTAAGGAGGGGAAAAAAATTGTAAGTACTAAACGCAAGAGTATACATCTGAGAAGCATTTAGAAAAACTAATACTGTGCAAATGCAACTAGATGGTCTAATGCCGCTGAATGTACAAGTTTCCCATTTTTATAAATGCAATTTTGTCCATCATATGGTTCCAGGAGAGACAAGAACTGGCGGAGAGAGTGATGATAACACGCCTTCACCTATATGGTCTATGGATAAAGGTAATTTACTGAACAAAAACAACAACTTCACTGGACGTAGTCTTGATATCGCTGAGAAGAACTTACAAGTTATCTTCTTCTGTCAGAAGCTGGATCATGCAAAAATGTACCAAAAGATATCTGATGAGAATCTACAGTTGATGCGAGAACGGCTAATGGAAACAGTCATATGGCCAACTGATGACACAAACACAGAGAAAATTGGCTAGGATATGAGGAAAAGGCTCAGTTGCCAGGATCTCCTCTTCCTTATATTTCACTTGAGGCACCAAATTAGATTTAAATATTTTCTGCCTAGGGAGATTCAGTATGTACATAAATTTACTCAAAATCAAGTAAAAGAATCATTACTTTGGTGTATTTCACCATTTTGATCAATCTTTTGCTCTTTTGTGCGACATCAACTTCAAATTTAGCTAGATAATTTGTTGTACGAAATTTGCTGTCCAAATCCTTACATGATTTCTCCTGGTAGTGTTGGCAAATGGTTGAAACGGAAGCAAAAGCATGGGTGTTAAAAGCTGGAAAAATGGTTTGGATGTAGTGTTAATGTGTTTGACTTGGAGTAAGGCTAGGGTACACGTGAGAGGATTTGGCTTCAAATCTTTTTCTATTTTGTTTTTGAGGGAAAGGTTGCAACTTACCTATTTTGTTTATTTCTTTTAGAAATAAGCTTAGCTAAAAATGTAAATCAACTAGAATTTGAACTTGGGATCTCGATTACTAGCAACCAAACACAAAGCACTTGCACTTGGGATTATTTCTGAAAGGCTAAATTACAGAAAACCCTTCTGTCAATACCCGTTTTTTCACTTTTCATCTCTGTCATTTAAAAACCTACATGTTGTCATCTTGTAAAATAAAAAATGTTTATTTCACCCCCTGTCATTAGTGCTCCGTTAGGATTTCGTTTGTAAAAGATTATTATATTTTTTTTATACCAAAAATACTCTCAGTCTCCTCTCATGTTGTCTCGCCCTCCTCTGTTGTCTCGCCCTCGCTCATATCTCCATCCGCGCCCACAAACACTCTCTCGCCCTCCTCTGCCGCATCGCCTTCGCCCTCGCCCTTTCCCACTTCTCCATCCACACCCACCTTGATTTCCTCCCTATTGTCACCGAAATCGAGGGGTGATGAGGGTGTAGGAGGAAAATGGGAGAAGGTGAAGAAGAAAATGGAGACGAATTGTAGCAGATTAAGGCGCGACGAAAAATGGAAGAGGAAAGGCGGTGGATGAGCAAAAATAGAGAGGAGACGAAGATGGTGAGAGTAAAATGGTCATTTTGTTGTCACGGTTAACACCGTATCCCCTTGTGAACATATTTTTATTTTACAAGGGGGGCAAAGTGTAGGTTTTTAAATGACATAGAAAAAAAAGTAAAAAAGCGGGTATTGACGAGGAGATTTTATGTAATTTAGCATTTCTGTAATTATATGGTAATGTATTTGAATTGATGATTTATGATAAGAAATGATCAAAAACCATATGAACATAATAGAAACCAAAAATTACAAATTTTCATTTTTAACCGCGCATCAAGTAGAGACAAAAATAAATGGTCTAAGTCGACAAGCTCTATAATGTTTCATAATATCTTCCTTTGAAAATCGAAGTTAATATTATTGATATAGGAATCTAAAAATATTTTTCAGAAGATATTTAACTTATTTGAATTTAATTGTTAAATTAACATGCACTTTCATCGCCCATTAGAATTGTTAAACTTTTTTTGAGAGAAGGGTAGTATGCTACCCGCTTCATTAAGTAAGAACGTGAATTAAGCTACATGGGTGAGGCAGCAAGGCCTCAGCAAGTGATGAGACGAAAGAAAAAAAAAAGGACTACAATTGAGTCAGTCAGTCGTAAGTTTCATCCACAAGTCCGTCAACTGATTGATCCTATGTGTACGTACTGTTGGGTCGTACTGAGTCGTCCTGAAGATCACCCTATTCCGGAGGTCCCAGATGATCCACCAGGCAGCTATGAGTCCTATGAATCAACGTGGTGAGGTCGAGGAGGATCTATTTAAATGAGCCCATCTGTCCCAAACCACACGCACCTCATCTCCTGTGTCCCCGGTTGGAAGTTCTCCTGTGTGATTGCTATTAGGTATCTTGAGACTACACACTGAGAGAAAAGGTGATCGATGGTTTCCTCTTCCAGACCACACAGTATGCATTTTGTATTTCCAGTCCAACCTCGCTTTACCAAATTGTCAGTTGTGAGCAATATTTTCTTTAGGGCAAGCCAATAGAACACTTTCACTTTTAGGGGTAAACGTAAAGACCAAATCATACCCAATCGGGTGTCCCTCGTGCCTCCGTCACGCAGTGTTGAGTAGGTTGACTTCATAGTAAACCGTCCTCCAGTACTCCAACGCCACTGTACACTGTCGTGACCTTGAGTAATAGTAACATTGGATAGCCTGTCCATGAGGACTACAATCTCAGGGTTCACGCTGGGATTACCAAGATCGTTCTCACTCAGAATCGTATCCCAACACCATCCATTACTACTCAGACATTCATAGATTCTCAAATTTTTACGAGGAGAAAGGGAAAATATCTCAGGGAATGACGCCCGTAGCGTTGTTTCCCCACACCACCGGTCCTCCCAAAAGTTGATAGTCTTTTCGTTACCCAGCGCATAGGATGCTCCCCATTTGTAGATATCCTTAAGTCTAAGCACGTCCTTCCACCAAGAGGAAGATGGTCGGAGATCGTCCCTCCTTCAGTGGTCTTCTTCTACGATAGAACATGTCGTGGAGAAGATTGTTCCATTACAGCTGCGGTGCAGTCTAGAGCTGTAAGGTACCGGACTTCTAAAACTATAAAGTTACGATGTTCATTTGGTTGGAAAGCTATTTGAATGGTTCTGGTGAAGTCCGGTGAAGTTCGGAAGCATTCGGGCGTTTCGGTGTGCGTAGGCGCGAAAACGGAATCCGAAAGGCTATGTTGGGCCATGAGCTAAATCCGGCATTAGCGTGGATGAGAAGATGATGAAAACATGCTCGAAGACATGTTTGGGGAGTCTCGATTCGATTTGAGACGAATCGGAGGCCAAACGAGCGAAAACGGACCCCGATAGCCGAAAAAGCTGAAAATTTGGCTAAGTCCTAAAATGCTGAAATTCTGGACCTACGGGGACCGGTCTCCCAAGTCCAGGGACCGGTCCCTTATACAAAAAATAGCCCTTCGCGGGAGCAATGCAATAAACATAAAGTTGAGGGGCCTATTTGCACTTATGGCATTATGAGAGTGTATAGAAGTTGGTTTGGCTCATTTCTCTCTTCTCCCTCAACCGTGTGAACCCAAAGGGACCTCTCTCTCTCTCTCTCTCTCTCTCTGTAGAAGCTCTCCTTTTCTCTCTAAAGGGGTGGATTTGGAGTAGAAGAAGACAAAGGGGTAGAGCTTCACCTTCTTTATCTTCTTCCTTGGGTTAGGAGTTAGCTCTTGAGGCAAGCTCATAGAGCAACAATGGTAGATCTCTAAGGCTTTGATCTTTTTCTCTAGAATTGGTTTATTTGGAACCCTTAGATGCTAATAGGTTGCTAATTGCTTGAGTTTAGAGTTTAAGTGAGGTTTATTGCAATAGTAGCAAACCTAGGGCTCCAAATGGGGTTTTCGTAAATAGATGGATTTGATCTCATTTAGACCCTTGTAAACCTAATTGATAGGTAACGAAACACGTTGGCGAAGTCGGTTCGGCAATCTGTCGAGCCGTTGCAAAGATATTGAGGATTTAAGACGTTGACGTAAAGATGGTCGTAGCTTGCGGCGAAAGCTTCCAAAAATCATGAAAATGGAATCGGGGGCTCGTGGCTGTCACGCCCCGAGCCCGATCCTTTTGGCCGGTTCGAGGGCGTCAAACAGACGCTGAACGGACAGAATCTCCCCTATCCGCCCAATGCTCAACCATTACAGATAGAGTATAAAATTTTTACACATGCGGAAGCATACACAAACGGCTTGCACGAAGACAAGCAATAGCCAAAGTGAAAGAACTAACTTTAAACATACAAGTAGCATGATTAATTACAATCACTTACATGTAAATATCTTTACAAAGTGTCATTCTTTACATCCTTTGCATCATTCCTTTTTACATCCCAATTACCTCAAAATAAAGCTTTAATACATTTAAAGTTAACAACTATAATCATCAAGTACAAAAGATGATATAAAGGGAATACAACTGTAACAAAAGTAAAATAACTCGGACGGTCTCTACCTAGGGCGCGATGCCCTTACCGCGATCCTCGGCCGGCTCACTCGGTCCCGGCCCTGTGGAGATAGTGGAGTGAGAACTACAACGAAGTTCCCAGTTGGTTCGGCAACCAACCACGCCGACTTTCCCACTAGGTCTAACTCAGGCATAATAGAAGAAAGGTAAGATAAGTAACCAACTAGCAAATGCAGCTAATATGCCTGAAAGTAAACGATAATACGCTTAAAATAAAAGCATGCAAGATCATAAGTTCAATACCCAATCTCTTGGCTAACCCGTGGGTTTCGCCCTCAACATGACTCAACCAACTCAAATCCCTACTATTGGGGAGATACTCGCTGCGACCTGACGGGACCGTCCTCTAGGGAGATACTCGCTACACCCGGTGATGACAACTCGAGTACATCGCACGAGGGGAGCTACCGCCCTCGAGCAAGGACTATATGGTGAGTACGATCAATCCTTAACTTTAAGGATTCCAAATCTCAATCCATTCCTTGACTTCAAAGAGAACTTATGTTTATATGACCCTTAACTCTAAGATTGTTGTCATAATGTCAATCTTAAGACTCTACTAGTGTCATATACACTACTTGTTCTCATTCTTGTCAATGATGCCACACTTGTTGTCTAAGTACTCTAGACTTATCATTGCCACACTTGTTCTCTATGTTCATGTCCAATGTCAACTAACTTGTCAAGTACACTAGGTTCTCTATATTCTTGTTCTTTAGCATGCATATATAGGGTTCTTGTTTTTTATCATACTATCTCATACCATTCTACCTCATGCATTTGAACTCACAAAGGCAATAAGAATTGTATATTAAACCCTACAATGCAACATGCTCAATATATAAATATGCTCAATATATGACACTTAGACATAAAGAGAATTCCGGTGTCCTTGGAGTGCACCACCCAACTCTAAATATTGTAGATGGGTTGTGGTTCAAGTCTCGTGCTCAACCGATCCCTACTTTGCGACCTGCGTGTTAAACAGAGCCCTAAGTAGGCTAGTTTACATAGTAGCTCATAGATAATCTTTTCGTTTAAACAAACGGAGTTGTCCCACGCGTCGGGGATACTCCCAATTAGGTTTCTACAAGGTCAATTTGACCCTAGAACCTCCATGGCCAAAAGCCCCAAATTTGGTGCTCTACCAAAGCCCTATGTGGAATCCTAGGTTTTGATCTCATACACAAGCAAAAGAGAGCTTGTTACAACCCTTAGAGATGATCTAAGACCATCTAAATCAATTCTAGGGTCTATAACACAAACCCTAATATTCCACCATGAGAGCACTTGAGCTCCTATGGAGTTTCCATGGTGTTCATGGCTCTACCAAGCCTCTACTACTAGCAACTAGCTAGAGAACTCCAAAACTTAAGAGAAAACTAAATCCCTAGAGTCAAACTTGCAAAAACCTACATCTTGTAGCAAGCTCAACCCAAGCCTCCTTGTAGGAGAGCTTCAAGATCCTCCAAGAAGCCTCCAAGCCCTTCTCCTCCTTCTCCTCCAAGATCTCCCTAGAGCACTTCTAGAGAGAGAAAATGAGAGAAAGGAAAGTGAGGGATGAAGTGTGCTGTGAACAAGAGGGGATGGCCACATATCATGTTGTAACAATGCAACTAAGCCCCTCCAATTTCGAAAATTACATTCTGCCCAGTCTGGGCATTTTTCGTGCTCTGAGACCGGTCTCAGTCCTGGGGACCGGTCTCGGGTTGTCCGGTCTTGGACCAATGTCCGGATCCCGTACGCTGGAATTCCAGGACTTAGCCAATTTTCTGCCTGTTACGCAGAGGATGTCCGGTCCTGACCGCATGGTCCGGTCTTGGGATGTCCTGGTCTCGGCTCATTGTCCGGATCCCGCAGAGGAAAATCCAGGACTTAGCCAAATTTCCTCTCCGCGCGGCTGGGCTCCCGTGGCATCCGGTCTCCATACATGGGAACTGGTCTTGGCTGCTGCAAATCTGGAAATTTTTCAGATTTGCAGATTTACACTCGTGGGCCCCATTTTCACTACACATAGGTTCTAAAACGCTTAGAACCTTGTGTTACTTGACTCACTCCGCATTCCGCTCATTTTGACAGAACTCGACACGTTCTACGAGGAAGTGGTTTGTTACAGTGGCGACTAACCGTAGACCTATAATTTTTGGGGCTGCGAAGCGGCACACGGTTGGTGCGCGATTGCAAGTCCGGACCGAGTCGGATACCGAGTGCCGCGGAGGCCGATTGCAAGTGTCGACGAGCAATCGGAACGCGACAACAGGTGGGTTGTGTTTACCAAAGCGACTAGGTCGTTTGTATGTCTAAGCAAAGTAAATTCATATTGATGCATGTTAACAAAATGACATAGATGATGCATGTAGTAAAATGCTAAGTAGAAAGCATGATAAACATGTTATGTAAATGCTAGCTGCATGTATAGATGATGCATGTGTAGATGATGCATGTTAAAGACATAATGTAAAGGATAAGTGTTGAAGCATAAAAAAAAAAGAAAAAAAAAAAAAGAGAAAAGAGAAGAAGAAGAAGAAGAAGAAGAAGAAAGAGAGAAAAAAAAAATTTGAATGTGGTGTATGAGATGATCCATGCACTAGGTGCATAGAGGAAATTTGAACATGGTGCACAAGTTGATTTATGCACTAGGTGCATAGACTACAAAAAAGAAGAAGAAAGAGAATGATGCGTGGGCATGCATGACTACTACATATATTTAGTAAATTAGTCCATTCCCTTTCATGTATTTGCAAAATACTCCATCTCTAACATATAAGTGCAATATGAACAAAATGGAGGGATCAAGCTGCAAATGTCGTACCAATATCCCATTATTGGCACGATCCTCACCCATATCCCACGCACGATCTCTCTAACTTCCACGCTCCGCACAATCAACCTCCCAACTTCCCATATCCCATCTCTGCACGATAAAAAAAGAGAGAGAGAGGAATCGAAATATATCCACTAAAAATCCACTTAGAAACACACTGGTCTTTTGATCTCCAAAACTTTCCACTAAGCAAAATTCCTATTCCCTGTTCAAAAAAAAAAAGAAGAGGTAATTTTCTTTCTCCCTGAGAAAGCTCTCTCTCTCTCTCTCTCTCTCTCTCTCTCTCTCTCGTTCAGAAACAAAAAAAAGCAAGCTCTCTCTCTTTCTCTCTGTTTGGTGGAGCCGCGCCACCACCTTGATGTGCCGCGCGGACCCCCTCGACCCTCCACCGTGCACCTCCTCCGGCCCCACTCCGTCGCGAAACTCCTCGAGCCGCGCACCTCCTCCACCACGACCCTGACGACTGCCCCGGCTCGCGCCTCGTCACCCTCGTCGTCGCCGTCGCCCTCGTCGTTGCCGTCAACCATGAAGTCCCCGTCGTCGCAGATCCTCCTACGGGCGCGGCCCCCGTCGTCGAAGCCCTCGGGGCCCGCAGCCGCGGCTCCGTCGCGAAGCCTCGGCTGCAGCCCTCCGGCGTGGCTCCGCCGTCGCGAAACTTCGGCTCACATCTCCTCGCCGCGGCCCCACACCGTCCGCTCCGACGACCGCCGCAGCCACGACGAGCTCTCGCCGCAACAAGCCGCTCGCCGTTGAGGATCGCCGTCGCCCCGCCGCGACAAGCTCCTCGCCGCGACGAGTCGCTCATCATCGCCGTTGAGGATCACCTTCGCCCCGCCGTGACGAGTTCATCGATCCCTCGCCCGCGCCGCGCCTCGGCCCCCGTTCCCACTCCGCCTCCCTCGAGGATCACCGCCGAGCGGCACCCTTGCTCCGAGTCTTGAAGCCCGCCGCCGAGCAACGCCCGGCTCCGCCTCCCCAACGACCGCCGACCGCCAAGACCGTCGTCGACCCGGATCGCTCGAGCCCGGTTACCCGCATCGCGACTCCACTCGCGCCGCGCTCCGCACCGCCGTCGAGCCTTTCACCACTGTCGCCGCTCGTGTCTCCTCCTCGATCGCTCCTCGCAAAGACGAGCACGCGCGTTCCCCACCGCGCCTCGCAGCCTCGTCGCGCAGCTCCTCGCCGTACCCTTCCTCGAGCCGCGTGCGGAGCTCCTCAAGCCGCCGTGCCCTCGCGACGCGCCACCCTCCGATCCGCTGCTCCTCCGGCCGTCATCGCGAGGCTTCGATGAAGCTTTACCGTCGCAGCGTTCCTCATTCACGAGGCTTTGTAAATGGCGGCTCAACCGTCGTGGCTTCGTCGTGCCGCCGAGCTCACCGTCGCGACGCCCGCCATGTGTTCGACGAATGCCCCGATGGCGGTGCCATCGTCGCGAAGCTCAACAAAGACTCGCACCTCGATCGCGCCATCGTCCTTGACCGCGCCACCGTCGGCCGCGCGCCGTCGTACTCGGCCGTGCCGCCATCACCGCGCCGCCGTCGACCCGGTGCCCTTGCCGCAACGCCGCGCCGCCCTCGACCGCGCCTCCCTCGGCCGTGCCGCCTCGACGGCGGGACTTCACCTAGCTTAGCTTGACAGTGTGGTGCTGCACCCACCCACCGCCAGCTCGGACAGAGGAACCCCGCGTCGCCGGCCGATCCATCTTGGAGTTTGCGCCGCCATCTCCGCCACCCGCTCGCCTCCGCTCCGACGACGATCGGCATGGTGCTCCGCCACCCGCACGCCTTTCGTCCGACGACGACCGAGCGTGGTGCTCCGCCGCTGCGCGACCAAGATGTGCCCACCACATGTTCGACAGAATGCCCAATTCCGTCTGACGCTCCGCCGTCGACGAAAATGAAGCCGACGACTTCGTCTGACGCTCCGCCGTCGACGAAAATGAAGCCGACGACTTCGTCTGACGCTCCGCCGTCGACGAAAATAAAGCCGACGACTTCGTCTGACGCTCCGCCGTCGACGAAAATGAAGCCGACGACTTCGTTTGACGCTCCGCCGTTGACGAAAATGAAGCCGATGACTTCGTTTGACGCTCCGTCGTCGACGAAATTGAAACCGATTAACCTCCGTTTGATGCTCAGCCATCGACGGAATTAACGACGCGCCGGCGAAACTAATGTTATACAACCAAAAGCATCCGCCATGTGCTCGACGGAATGCCCAAATGAGCCTAACCATTCGATGGAATGCTCCGTCGTCGACAGGGGTGCTCCTTAAAGAGAGAGATTCACTCAATCAAAGAGAGAGAGGGGACTTTGCTAGGCTCAACATATAGTACATGCATGTATAACAACCAGGGAGTAAGGGTAAGAAACCATCACCGAGCGTGCACCACTGTATCGACTTCGGATCGAAGTACCACCTGTACAAATATGGTGCCTGTCTCTCGTATGTGGAAGAAGTATCAACCGGATCTACAGAGGGTCCACCGGGTTAGTGTCTAGCCCACAAATATAAAACACTAACATATAATCCCACAATTATATCTAAGGGAATCGGTTTCCCAAAATCGATTGCCGAACTCACCGGAAGTCCCGAAAATCATACCGGGACTCCACCGGGATCCACGAACCGTCCCAAAAAACACCGACTCGTACTACGAGTCACTCGCTGCCACTAAACACTTATTTTAGTGTGACTTGGCATCAAAAACACTATCTCGTCGCGAAACGATTATCATCGGATAGTCGTTCAGATTCGGGTTCCCGGAAGTGTCGATTTCGACATCGGAACCCACCGTCGCTCACTCGTCGTTTTCAAACCCTCGAAATGATGCAGATGACTAGCCAACAAGACTCAGCGACACTACGATTACTCACAAGGCACCGTCGAAAGAATTTCGAACAGAAAACGCGTTCCGTCGGCGGATTTCGCCGAAAAACACACCGGGAATCAATTTTCGATCTTCGTAGGGGCTCGGGCCTTGGACATGAGTCCAGAGGTTACCCATCGCTGCACATGCCGCCAACAAAGACCTACGACCCTAAACCCTAAACCAACATATTTGCATAAAAGCCCTCCCGATTCCATGAAACCACGATATTTCAGGTGATTTCCGGGCTTTTATGGTCCGACAGCAAAAACCACGGGTCAATCAGCTAAGCCGAGACACCCGCTGATAGATCTCATTGTGCTGAAGGCCGTGCTCACCTTTCGAAGCACTACCGGCCACTGTGGCACGCGCACGAGCGACGCGAAAATCAGCAAAACAGCGCGCACAGCAAGAAAAATATGCTTATCTCGCTAACCAAGGGCTCGCTGACCCTAAATGATGTGAGCACTGTGATCAGCACTGATAGAAGATCACCGTGCTCACCTCCGGAGGCATCGGAACAGCCTTGGGTCGTCGGAACAGTGACAAGAACAGAGAACAGTGCGCAAATGGCTAACTAAAAGCGTATAGAGCTAGGCAGGGCACGGGGTCGGCCGAGCGGCTGGTGCTCCGGCAGGGGAAGGTCGTGGCCGTTCATAGGGGGGCCGGGCTCGCGTCGTCCGGCAACGGGAGGCAGCAACGACCGCTGGCCATGATGCCCTAGCCGCACTAGGTGGCGTGGGAGCTCGGCTCCAAGTCCGGCCGGCGGGGGCTTCGGCGGCGGTAGATCTAGCGGCACATGGGTGCGGCCGACGAAGGGGAGCTAGTGCTCCCACTAGTCGGTGGCAGAAGGCGGTGGTGTCAACGCAGGAAGAAGTTGAGCCCGCACGGTCTCAACATCGGGCTCACTCGTTCATGGCTGCCACGGCGGCGGCCCAGGAGCTCATGGGAGACGGTGACAAGGTGCCAAAGACTGAGACCGGTCCCTGAGAGCTTGCTCTCTGTGGTGAAGACTGGTTCCCGTACGCGAAAAGGGGTCGACAGAGAGCCCAACCCGCAGGGGGTTCTCTCGGGGATCGGTCTTTCCAGGGAGAGATCGGTCCCTCTAGGCGAAAAGTGCCCAGGTAGCCTGGGTTGATAGAACCAAAGTGGAGGGGCCCCATAGAAATTATTACATAAGTGAGAGATGAAAGAGGGCTGTGAGCCCCTCTCCTTCTCTCATTTCCCTCACACTTTTTCACATTCTCTCCCTCTCTCACTCCAAAAAGAAAAGAACAAAGGAGAAGAGGAGAAGAAGAAGAAGAAGAAGAAGAAGAAGAAGAAGAAGAAGAAGAAGAAGAAGAAGATCAAGCTAGGGAAGGCTTGGAGCATCTTCCTCTTCCTCTCCTCACCATTGGAGCTAACCTAGAGGTAAGCTCTTGAACTCTAGTTTGTAGAACTTAGGGTTTTGGGTTTAAAGGTTTAGTAATGGGTCAAATGGACCCTTAGTAAGCTTCTAATTAGATCAATCCCTAGATTTAGGGTTTTGAAAGCATAGTTTGCTATATGTGCAAACCTAGGGCACCCAAATTGGGGATTTGTCAAATGTTGAGGTTTGATCTCAATTGATGGTGTGTAAACCTAATTGCTAGGTGCCTAAATGCATCGGCAAAGTCGGAATCGCATTTCGTCGAACGGGCTAAAAGTTAGAGGCAAAACAAGTGTGTCGGGGCTTCGTTTCGACCTAAGTGGCCGAGAAAGCATCGAAGCCAGTGTCGAGTCTTCCTAGGACCTCCACATGGTAAAGCTTCTTGGAAAGGTAGGGGTGTCGTACCAACATCATCGAACTCTTTTCTATGTTTTAGAATGTATATAATTTCATCTCTTGCATATGCGTTGTAGGATTGCAAGTTTAGCTCTTTCCTTATGCTTTCTAATGTTAACCTAGTGTACATGGAATGCTAGGTGACTAGGATAGGTGAGGATTGGGTCGGGACATTGAATCTTATAATCCTAAGGGTAGAGATGAACTTAATGATTTATAGTGACATAGATCGAGTGGCATATGAATGTTAATGAACAAAATGAGTGGCAGTAACTTAGTGTATTTGACACTAGAGGCCTATTGACATAGGGATAGGTGGAATCCCTAGAAAACGACTTGTGATCAAAGAACTTAGTAAAGCTAAGCAGCGAGGCATGAATAACGGAATAGATAAGTTCCGAGTGATGTTGGCCCTAGTTCGTAGGGTATCCTCACGTGGAGAGGATAGATTAAGCTCACGGTCTGTAACTGGGATGGTATTGCCATTCATGTCGTCGAATACTCCGGAGTGTCGCACGATTGGGACCACATGGAGGTCCACAGACGATCCCGGGTTTGAGTGCACATGTAGCCTCCTACCCAATACGGGATTCTGATGTGAGTCGTAGACAAACCCAAGGGTTCGCCACAGATTGGGTAAATATAAGGAGAATCTTGTCATTGAACAATTACTTGTTGAACATAGAATGAACTTGTTAGCATGTTAGTAAACCTTTTACTAGATGATGCATGCATTCATTACACATGATTATAGGCATAGTAGTATAGATTTCCTATTATGCATTTACCGCTTTCAGATATATATCTATCTATCTAGTAGTTGTGTTACTTTGCCCACTTGGACCTAGTAGGAAGATCGGCGGAGTCGGCGACCGAGCCCACTGGGAACTATGGAATATAGTTCTCACCCCACTTTATTACAGGGTCGAGTGCGGATGCGCCGGGTGAGGACCGCGGCAAAGACATCCCGCCCGAGCAGTGAGCATTAGTATAGTAGCTTTCCTACTTTGCATTAGAGTACCATTTTGTATCTAGATGCTTACTATTTTGGGAGAGCTGTACATGTATTCATCTTAGGAGAAGGAATGATGTAATTTGTAAAACCTTGAAGCAAATGTGATGTAATAGATAGTAATTCTCTCTTTATTTCACTTCTATTTACTCGTGGATTACTTGATTTCAGTTGTTGGCACTGTTTGTGCCCCGTTTGATGTGTATGTTTAGAATTTAATTTTTTGGGTAAATTCTTGTACGCATTCTTGTTGTTGAGCCTTGGGCGGGCAGGGGAGGTGGTGCCCGTTCGGCGGCTGTTTGACGCCCCTGAGCCGGACCAAATTGGTAGCAGTCTCGGGGCGTGACAGAGACGGCGTGACCCACCATAGGGCGCGGCGGTTCGAGGAGACAGAGAAGACCCAGCTTCGGCCCGAGCAAGTCTGGAGCGGCCGTAGGAAGCCATGCGCGGCGGCGGCGGCCCGTGGGGACGGCGGCGACGCCCGCGGTGGGGTGCTGGAGGTCGAGGGAGGGTGGCACAGTCGATTCGAGGCACCATCAGTGCGCATGGTGAAGGCCGTCATGGGCTCGCCTCGAGATGGTCCAGGCTCGGCCGCAGGCGCCCGGATTGCGACGGCGACACGAGAGGACGGCGGCGCAAGACAATGGTAGCGCTCGCGAGGGACTCGGCCGTAACTATATGTCGCGTACAAAACTTTTTCCGCCGACTTTTCCTCGACAGTGGCCCATTTTGCCTGGACCTTCTGGATGCTTCTATCCGTGGATCTCGAGACTGATTGACACGGAGGCCGAAGAGTCAAGAGCCCATTGGAGTTTCTAGGTGACCCTTAGGGTTTCTATGTAGGCATTAATGTAAGTCTCTTGGGAGACCGTAGCCTTTACTTTTATCCAGTTATTATACGTCATTTGGCATCTTTCTATCGGTAGCTTGGGCGGTAAGTGGCCTATATATAGTGTGGCCTCCACCCCCTCAGAACCTCAGGATCTACTTTGTATTCTCAAGTTAAAGTAATAGAGGAGCTTTCTTCAAACTCTCTCTATCTCTCTCTCTTGTACTTAGTTTAGGGCGAGTAGGACCTAACTTAGCAAGTAGAGAGGTAGGCTTGCTCACTTCGAAGGAAGGCGAGCCGCATGGACTTTGCAGACAAAATCGTTAAGTCCTTGACAGTTGGTATAAGAGCCGTTTCGAGAAGGAGCCATGACGTCGTCCGATGCTGGAGTCGTCGACGTTGGGGATGAACCCCAGAAGCAACCCTCCAAGCGGGGCAAAGGCAAGGAGTTGCGAATCACGAAAGATTCAACGGCAATCGAGGACCGCCTTGCGCTGCTGGAGGACATTCTGTCAAAGATAGGTGAAAGGTACACTGAGATGACCGACACCTTTAACTCCTTCAACGAAGAGGTCCGTAGCATGGAGGAGAGTGTTGCCACTGCCATGGTGACCTTTCGTGGCGAGCTTGAGAAGCTCCAAGGCAACATCACCCGTCGTGACAACGAGCGGAAGGATTTGATCGAGGGGCTAGTCACTCGAGTCGACGAGGTCGAGGACCTCAAGACAAGAGTGACTATCCTTGAGAAGGCGGTGGCTCGAGGCATCGAGACGCAGAAGGAGTACACCCCGAAGGTCCGCAACCCTGAACCCCAATACTTCAAGGGAACGCGCGACGAGAGGGAAATCGACAACTTCCTTTGGCACATGGAGCGCTACCTCAAGGCGCTGCGGTTGGAGGACGAGGAGGACAAGGTCCAGACTGCTTCCATGTACCTCTCCGACGATACGCTGCTGTGGTGCGTCGGCGTTCTACAGAAGCCAAGAAGGGCCAATGCAAACTGGAGACTTGGGAGGACTTTGTACGCGAACTAAAGGCACAGTTCTACCCCGAGCACGTCGAGTACTTGGCGCGGAGGCAACTTCGACGGCTCAAACCTACAGGTACCCTCAAGGATGTTACGGATTTTATGTTGGCATATTTCGTGAAGTGAGTCCGGAGTCTTGAAGGTTTAAAGAAGAAAAGACGAAGATCAAAGACTCGCAGACTCGAAACGTAAATCCATAATGCTCGGTAAGTTCAAATACTATTGGTGATGATTTATAAATATTTGAAAGTGTTTGGAAGACTTAGAACGGTTTTAAATAAGATAACTGGACAAATCTAAAACTTTCAAGGTTCAGGGACGGGTCCCTGGCTGGGAGGACCGGTCCCTGGCTGTGAGGACCGGTCCCCGATATGAGAGACGGGTTCCGTACCTTGTATTTTCGTCGCGCGAAAAGGACGGTCCCCGACTGCGAGGACCGGTCCTCAATGACTAATTTGTTCCAAAATTGTATTTTTCGAATCCTAGTCTACTTCTAATTGTTCTAAGCCTATAAATAAGATGTAGGGGTGTTTCTAAAATATGGTTAAGCCTAGATTATTTATGAAAAACCCTAGAAGCTTGTAGGTAGCCGTTTTCCTCATCTTCTACATCAAGCTTCTCCCAAATTGATTCTCGGTGCCCTAATTCTTAATGTTTTTCTAGAATCAATTTGAGAATTGCTTAGAGATTATTCCCATAGATCTTTAATGAGAATCTAAGCAATAAATCATCATCGATCGTATGGTTCTTGCTCCGGACGGAGTGCGCTCGTGGATTCGAGTGGGCGTCGTGGATTCGGCGTGATCAAGGCTTCGTGGATTCGAAGTGGAGGCGTTTCGTGGATTCGAGACGTGGCGTTCGTGGACTCGGACGTGGACAACGCGGCGGCGTGCGCGAAGATTCATAGGAGGTTAAGAGAGGTTAAGTCCGTGGAGTCGGTAATCACCTTGTAATCTTTTCTCTTAGTGGATTGTTATTCGCGTGTTGGTCCCGTGGGTTTTTTTTACTCCGAGTTTGGAGTTTGCCCACGTAAATCTCGGTGTGCTTTTTATTTTCCGCATTTACTTTTATCGCATCGAGAATTTGTGGTTTTTTGGCCGATACACCTATTCACCCCCCTCTAGGTGTTATTTGATACAATCTAGATAGATCCTTGGGGCTTCCCCGTAACTCACAATTGGTATCAGAGCGGGATCTAGATATATTGTTATCTAATGGCCGAAGATGGAAACATTAATCGACCACCGCTCTTCGACGGCACTAATTATGCCTATTGGAAAGTTCGCATAAGAGTTTTTCTAATTGCGATTGATGAGTGGGTGTGGCAAGCTATTGAGTTCGGATGGAAATATCCAACCGAAAAGGTCGATAATGTTGAAACGCCGAAACCACGAAATAAATGGACGAAAGATGAAAACGAGTCATCTTCGTTTAACGGCAAGGGCATAAACGCTTTATTTAATGCATTGTCGCAAACGGAGTTTCCTCGCGTTTCAGCTTGTGGAACCGCGAAAGAAATTTGGGATACTCTACAAGTTACGCATGAAGGAACGAGCTTAGTAAAGGTCCAAAAATTACAAATGCTTACTAGTAAATTCGATTCGATTTTTATGGACGAAAACGAGACCTTTACCGAGTACTATACGCGTCTACAAGACGTTGTTAATACATGCGCTAACTTGGGAGAGAAAATCTCGGAGTCGAAAGTAGTTAGAAAAATTCTTCGAACTCTTCCGGAGCGGTTTAGGGCAAAGGTTGCCGCGATCGAAACCGTTAAGCATCCGGACGAGATGAAAGTCGAAGAGTTAGTAGGCGCTTTACAAACATATGAGATGACTTTTCCTACTAATCAATCTTCTTCCAAGTCCTTTTCTAAAAGCACAGGGATTGCACTCAAATCAACAAAGGAAGAAGACGACGACACGGATTCCGACGATGATCTTTCACTCGCCAACTTTGAACATCAATTGGCGCTCCTCACAAAGAAGTTTCGCCGGAACTTTCGAAAGAAGAACGATGCTTCATCTTCGAAGCGAAAATCATTTTCTAAATCCTCTTCATCCTCTACTTCTAAATTGAAAGATAAAAAACTTGCAAAATCCTCAAAAGAAAAGAATGAATTTGAAGGGGAGATCCAATGCTATAAATGCAAAGGCATGGTCATATAGCACCGGATTGTCCTTCAAAGAAAAGTTACAAACAAAAGGCTTTGCAAGCAAAAACTTGGGATGATTCTACTTCGGGTGAATCAAGTTCAAGTGACGAAGAGAAGAACGAAAATCTTGCGTTATTTACTAATACTACTTTGCCTTCGTCTTCTAATGTAGCTTGTTTATCTTCAATTGTATCTAACTCAAATCTTTCTCTCTCTTCGCATTGGTCTTCGAGCGACATCGACGAAAGCGAGGAGGAATCGAACGACGAGGATATAGCCGAAGCATACAATCAACTTCTTGTTGAGTCGCGGAAGATGGAGAAACTCAATAAGAAGTTGAGGTGTCGTTTATTCGATCTTGAAGAAGAGAACAAGAATTTGAAGACAACAAATAAGACTCTTGAGGAGGAACGGGAATCGATTTTGAACAACAATTCGGTTCTCCAAAAGAAGCTAGAAGAAGCGGATTCAACGATCAAATCACATCAAGACAAGATTGGATTTTTGGAGCAACAATTTAAGGAAACCTACACATCCAATCAAGAGCTAACCAAGCAAGTTCGTCAACTTAAGTCCGACATACAACAATTTTCTTAGGATCGAAGAAATTGGATCATATGCTCGGATTGGGTCAATCGAACAAGTTGGGTCTCGGATATGAAAGGACGTATGTTGAGAAGGATCAAAAGACGGCATCAAAAGTCTCAACAACTTTGAAGGACAAGGTGTGTCATCGATGTGGCATCAAAGGACACATCAAAAAGAGTTGGTCGAACAAAAATTTCAAGTCTCAATCGGCAACTTCGAAACGACAATTGGTATTAACTAACACTCGACATCCCCCACGGAATCAAAAGAAAAATCAAGTTAGTCGAGTACCTCGTGCAAACCGAATCTCAAAACCGAACCATCAAGGGAATCGGATGTCTAAGTCTCAACGACAACATCAACCGAAGCTTCAAGCAACGAATCGACCAACGGTGGATCAAAAGTCGATACAAAGTGTACCTAACGTCGACAAGCCAAGACAACCAAAGATCCGACAAGTTTGGATCCGGAAAGGTGATATCTTTCCATGCCTTTCGTCTTAGTTTGTTTTTGTTTATGCAATGCTTTGTTAGGTGCTTTTTGCATATTTCTTTTTCATTGCATTACATGTTTAGACGAGATTGATGTTTAAAATTTGTTTACAAAATCGTTTTTGAGGAAAGGTATTTGGGGAGTTTTTAATTTGATTGAAATTTTTTTTTGAAAGGAGATGATTGAAAATCATTAAATTGGTGAAATTAAAGGTTTTTCAAAGAGCCTTAACCGGTATTTAAAGTCAATTCAAATTGAATTAAATTCATATTAATTATCGATTTTACTCCACTTTTTATTATTTTGACGATAATTAATTATGTGATTTCTTCTTACATCCATTTATCAAAATTTTGAAATTAATTTTAATCTCCTAGTAATTAATTCATCTTGATAGTGAATGTTGAATATAATTGATGGATATTTGCTAATTGACTAAGATTCATCAAAATTATTTTCAATTGTGAGATTGTCTAATTTAGGGGAAGTTTGAATATTTAAAAAAAAGAGGAGAAACTCCTAAGTATAAAAGATGTAGAAAGAGTTACATCCGAAAGGAGTGTGAAAACTACCACCACATGTAGGAAAGAGCTACCACCTGGCCGTCCGACGTGTGTGAAGCTACCACATGAGAAAGTATATGAAAAACTGAAAAGGTTGAAAAAATATATATGAATATTTTAGAATTTTCGGTGATATAAGGTGATAGTTTGAAAAAGATGCTCAAAGAGCCACCCCCGGTGCCTTATTAGTTAAATCTCTATTTTGAATGAATTGCGACAAATTGGTGTCAATTTTGCCAAATTTCTAAAAATTATTTTTCATCAATTTGTATTTTGATGACTTTAAATCATTAGATTTTTCTTAATATCAAATTTTGATGAATTGATGTCTTTTGAAATCAAATAATATATTATTTTTATTATAGTAATTTTTGAAGTGAAATCATTAATTTTATGAAATTAATCTAATTTTGAAGGATTTTTGAGGAAATAAGGCAAAATTTTTGCTGAGGAGGACACTGAGTGATTTTTCTTTTTGAGCTTCATTATCTATATCTTATCTTTTCTCTCCTAGGACTATGTCTAGTTTGTTTATTTTTTGTATCTACATTTTTAACTATGACATGACTACTTTCTTTTTGCTAGTTTGTTTTTCTCTCTATTTGTGTTTCTTTTTGGCAATTTTTGACAAAAAGGGGGAGAAGAATTAGAAACTTGAATTGAATTTCAAAAGGAACAAAGGGGGAGAGATTTTCATTTTCATATTTTTTTTCTACTAACTTTGTTTGTGAACTTTGTTCGTGGAGAAAGTAATCTAATTGCAGATCATTGAAGACTTCAAGACTCCTAGTTGTGTCTAAGTCATAGAGTTTGTTTAGGAGTTGCAAAATTGTAATTTTGTATTTCTCTTTGGATCTTTCACGCGAGAAGTTCATTGTTTTGGTGATGGCAATGAATTTCATTTTCTATTTTTGGTGAGATGAGCGTTGTGAGTATTTTTAATGTATTTTTGAGTTTTGTCACGAAATTGCCAAAGGGGAAGTTTGTTAAGGTTTTTATGTTGCCATTTTTTGTGAAGTGAGTCCGAGTCTTGAAGGTTTAAAGAAGAAAAGACGAAGATCAAAGACTCGCAGACTCGAAACGTAAATCCATAATGCTCGGTAAGTTCAAATACTATTGGTGATGATTTATAAACATTTGAAAGTATTTGGAAGACTTAGAGCGGTTTTAAATGAGATAACTGGACAAATCTGAAACTTTCAAGGTTCAGGGACGGGTCCCTGGCTGTGAGGACGGGTCCCTGGCAGTGAGGACGGGTCCCAGGCAGTGAGGACGGGTCCCTGGCTGGGAGGACCGGTCCCTGGCTGTGAGGACCGGTCCCCGATATGAGAGACGGGTTCCCGTACCTTGTATTTTCTGTCGCGCAGAAAAGGACCGATCCCTGACTCTGAGGACCGGTCCTCAATGACGGAATTTATTCCAAAATTGTATTTTTCGAATCCTAGTCTACTTCTAAGTCTTCTAAACCTATAAATAAGATGTAGTGGTGTTTCTAAAATATGGTTAAGCCTAGATTATTTATGAAAAACCCTAGAAGGTTGTAGGTAGCCGTTTTCCTCATCTTCTACATCAAGCTTCTCCCAAATTGATTCTCGGTGCCCTAATTCTTAATGTTTTTCTAGAATAAATTTGAGAATTGCTTTGAGATTATTCCCATAGATCTTTAATGAGAATCTAAGCAATAAATCATCATCGATCGTATGGTTCTTGCTCCGGACGGAGTGCGCTCGTGGATTCGAGTGGGCGTCGTGGATTCGGCGTGATCAAGGCTTCGTGGATTCGAAGTGGAGGCGTTTCGTGGATTCGAGACGTGGCGTTCGTGGACTCGGACGTGGACAATGCGGCGGTGTGCGCGGAGATTCATAGGAGGTTAAGAGAGGTTAAGTCCGTGGAGTCGGTAATCACCTTGTAATCTTTTCTCTTAGTGGATTGTTATTCGCGTGTTGGTCCCGTGGGTTTTTTTTACTCCGAGTTTGGAGTTTTCCCACGTAAATCTCGATGTGCTTTTTATTTTCCGCATTTACTTTTATCGCATCGAGAATTTGTGGTTTTTTGGCCGATACACATATTCACCCCCCTCTAGGTGTTATTTGATACAATCTAGATAGATCCTTGGGGCTTCCCCGTAACTCACAAAGGAGTATGTCAAGGACTACTCCAAACTAATGCTTGCTATTACCAGCATGGCCGAGGAGGATAGGTTATTCTTCTTCCTCGACGGTCTCCAACCGTGGGCGAACAAGGAGCTTGTGGAGAGAGACGTCAAGGACGTGAGCTCCGCTATTGCCCAAGCGGAGAAGCTGCTGGAGTACGACAAGCCAGATCCCTCTCGTGGCCAACCACCTAAGGCGGGTAAGGCCAACGGTGGGAGAGATCGCCGCGAGCAGCGAGATTACAAGGGCCAAGAGCGAAAAGGCCCACCGCAGAAGAAGAAGACGGTGCCTTGCTATGTCTGCAAAGGTGATCACTAGGCGAGAGATTGCCCAAAGAAGAAGACCGTCAACGCCATCCAGGCTGAGGAGGACCAGGATCAAGCGGAGACAAAGATGGGCGCTCTGCGACTCGTCAATGCGATCCAGGGGCGGGCGACCAAACCGCCCAAGAAGGAGCTCTTGTTCGTCGATGTGACCCTCAATGGGAGGGCCACTCGTGCGCTCGTGGACACTGGAGCTATCATGCCCCGCGACCGCTACCAATTTGGTCCGGTCCGGGCACGTCAAACAGACGCCGAACGGACAGCACCTCCTCTGCCCGCCCAAGGCTCAACAACAAGTCATGTACATGAATTGCCCAGTAAGAATTCAAATACATACATGAAAAGAAACGAAGCACCACAAGTGCTAACAAGTAAGAGCAAGATACATGTATACTATATAAGTAAATAAAGAGAGAAAACATCTAGCTATTACATCCACTTTCGACATTCACATAATGGTTTACATTTTTCTTTCTTTTCTCATCTCTCAAATGAATACATTTTCATCTCTCAAATGAATATACATATACCTCTCACAATACAAATATGGCTCTCCAATGAATACACATAAACCTCACCAATAACTCGCATGTACAGGAGGGTACTCTAATGCATAATGGAAGCCGCTAGCTACTAGGGCGCTGTGCCCCAACCTCGGTCCTCTGCCGGTATGCTCTCGCTAGACCCTGTAATAGTGGTGGGATGAGAACTAACTTCCTTAGTTTCCAGTGGGTTCGGCCGCCGACTCCACCGATCTCCCCACTAGGTCCATATGGCATAAGCATATACAGATAGATAGATAGATAGATAGATAGATATGAAAAGCAGTAAATCATGCTAAGTTATCTATTCTACTATGCCCAAACCACAAGTAAGCATGCTCAATATAGTATACAGGAAACTATCATGCTACTATGCTCAAAAGAAAACATGTTCTTTACTTTGTTCAATCTCTTGGCTTACCCTCAAGGTTCGCCCCGACTCACTCTAGTCTCCGGGTAAAAGGTACTGGTCACTCGTCTACCCGAGACCGTCTGCTGGACAAGTACGTTAGTCCATGGGCAGGTACGTTAGCCCATCGTGTGACAACTCGGAGTGCACGCTTGTGCGGAGCGACCGCCTACAAGCTCGAACGACACGTGAGTATGATCCAATCCTCACTCTCGAGGATACCCTGTCAACTAGGAGTGCAATCTCTCAAAGCTATCATCTCTAGCTCAATATGCACCCTGCCAACTAGAAGTGCAATCTCTCAAAGCTATCATCTCTAGCTCAATATGCACAGTGTACATCTACACACTAGTTCAACCCATTCTTGACAATGTTCTTGTTTACTAGATGCCACTCGATCTAGGTTCTCATTCATCTAGATGCCACTCGATCTATATTGTCATTGTTCAATGTTCTCATTATTTACTCTAGGGTTTCTAGATTCTCATTCACCTTTAATTATGTATTCTATCCTAGTGTCAAGCCTATCTCGCTACACTAGCTAGAATACATGCAATTAAAGGAATTATCTTTACCCTACTTGTTCTTAACAATTTACACTAGATCGACGCTATACACTTGTAAACAAATAAGCACAAACAGACATAGGGTCATTCTTCTAGATGCCACTCAATCTAGGTTATCATTTTCCTAGATGCCACTCGATCTATATTGTCAATATTCTTTGTTTTGCTACTCATGCAAGTTCTTTACTTTAGGGTTTCAATGTTACCATTCGCCTTTATTCCTGTATTCTATCCTAGTGTCGAGCTCAACTCGCTACACTAGCTAGAATACATGCCAATAAAGGAACGTCTCAACCTCGTCATGTTCTCGACAATATACTATAGATCGCTAATATATACATATACACATACAGACATAGGGAGCAGCCCAGCTGCTTCGGGATGGACACCCCCCACCTTCTAATGTCGTATCGACTCTACCGATGCGTTTCGCCGACTTTCCAAAAACCACGCCGCGCTCTACGGCAATCCGAGCCAAAATAAGCTCCCGACTCAATTCCTCCGCTCTCGCTCGTCGGACCAGCTAACTGACTTTACCGGCGCACTCGTGAGCCTAAATCCATTACAAAGATAGGGTTAAACGAGATCAAACCCTAACCGTTTGCAAAATCCCATTTGGAGCCCTAGCTCGCAACTTCGGCAAAAACAGCCGAAATGATCTCTAGATTCATACTTTTAGCAACCAGCTAGAACTCTAGAGTTCTCTAAATCCAATTCTAAGGCTAAATAACAAAACCCTAGAATTTAATGCTTTAGAAAATCCAAAGCCTACCTCAAGAATTCCTTTTCTTGATAGAGAGGATGATCAAGGAGAGAAATCTCACTCTCCTAAACCTTTCTCTCAACTTCTCCTTCTTTTCTTCCTTTTCTTCTTCTCTTTCTTCTTCTTTTTCTATCAGCCAAGAGAGAGAAAGAGGGCTCTTTTCCCCTTTGCTTTGGCTGCAAGAAATGAGGGGAAGAGGAAGAGTTCAATTCTAAATAGCTCTCTTGGTATCTTAATTACCAAAATACCCCTTCAATGCACAGCCCATTTTTGGGCATTTTCAGGTGCAAGAATGGCACGAAATTTTAAATCTAGCCTCATAATAACAATCCTGACATATCCTCCAGTTTTCATAATTTTCTGACACTGCATTTTTTGCTAATTTATCTGTCCCGTTTCTCACAGAAAATTTTAAATCTTCTGTTTCCGCTCCGATTTCAGCACAGGTCATTTCCAACCTATACTTTACACCCTTAAGTCCAATAAAAATAGTATCTCACACTATTTTTATTTAAACTTAACTTCTATGTTAAATTTCGGCATATTACATCCCACCGTAACTTCATAACTTCCGAAGTCCGGTACCTTACATCCTCCTCCTTAAAAAGAGTTTCGTCCCCGAAACTAACTCACTTCAACTCAATTTATACTCTAACTCGATTTATCGAGCAATCGGGGATTCCAATGCACTTTTCCATCTCGGAGTGGCCTTTTACGCGTCGGAATCGTCCAAAGGCCCACTACGAAAGATGTGAGATCAGATTCACTCACACCAGTCAAGCAAAACACTGAAAGTGCATTACCATTCCCGCGAGTCTCTGTGGTAGCGCAAGTCGACACTCAACGACTCTACATGCCCAGCACCACTCGCAAACAGCACACTAAGGCCAAACCGCTTCCTTTGAGACCGGAACTACCCGCTATCCTCGTGGTGTGGATCTAGCAAGAATGCGTCAACTAGTTGGACGACCCACCACCGCTACACAACGCACACGGGTAGACCTTCTCAAATCACTCCAGCATACACAAAGTGGCGCTTTACCACTCTGGTTATCCAAGAGTCTGATACAACTCTTCCTAGCATTCACCCTCATTTCAGGGAATACACTGCGATTCGATCACCGGCATTGCTTAGAAGCAATATCACTAGTGCATCGACCCATCGCGAGTGCTACCATCACAATCGGATCTTTGCTCTACTACGAGATGGCGCACTTCGGCACATCTCAAATCTCAATTCCCTTGAGAGCACTATCCTCATGCTCCAACTCACTTGCGAGCATCAACTCTAACTCTCTCACCTGTCCTCCATTATCTAAGTGTCTCCTAGAGACCACTTTACTTTCTCTTTCAGTTGCCACGACCAATACCCAAATACTCTCACAACGAGCCCACACGAACGCTCCGTTCATAATCCAAGCCAAACTCATTAATGGAGTTACCGGCCGTACCGATCTTCGGTTTCCATTGGTCGCCAAAGGCCACCAACTCTACGTAGGTTTACCGCCTAAACCGTCTCAACTACGCCTAGCGTCTCTCGCTCACCGGCGTAGACCCAATCATCATTTCCTGGCGAAATTCTCATTTAGGAATTCGCACACACTCCAACCAGGAGTAAACAAGACCACAAACCACCGTAGATTCTCGGGTTGGGTCAGTATACACTTGGTGTATTCTCGATCTCACGATCCAACACGTGGCATTCCACGTTCCCGGGTCTAAGCTCGGACTACCGTCCTGACCAAAACTCTGCCCTACCCGTAGGTACCGGGCATTGTCACTCACGGTGACTGCGCCTGCCCAAAGGGCCCAGGCTCCACAGGCCACAAATGGTCCAGGCACGGGTCGTCCCCAAGCATCACCCGACAACGTCGTCCTATACGACATGCTCTACAGAGCTATACACTCTATCGGCTCCGAAGCACCTAGTGCGAGCCACCAGCCCTACGAGTGATCCATGGCCCGCTTCACACTTAGCAATGTTAACGTGCTACTGCCAACTCACTCTCACGGCTGAATCGAAACCGCACTCCACGAGTACCTGTACTCGGGCGCTCTACGCCAAGTCTCAGCTTTGGGCAAGACTGCCCCCGTGCACTCTCTACTAAGCACCTTTTCTGACCCCACATTGAGGTACCACTAGGCCCACAGGCCAAACTCGACGCTAACCAACTATTTCCGCAATAGTGGTTCGAACTACGTCAAGCATTAGGCCACTCTGCCTATGCACGCTGTAGCATACTGGACTTGCGCAAATTGCGGAGTTCGAGTATTTTTGACTTGAGTTCGGAGCCTTTCCACTTTTCTGGAGGGTCGTTGACTGTGTTCCGACCTATGCACGTGTACCGAGGCTAGAGGATGAATCCCAAGCACTAAAGTCCAAAAAGTTGGATTTTAGGTTGCTCTCGGATTGAAGCACAGGCGTCTATGCGTACGGGAAAAGTTCTTTGTCAGTCTGACAATTGTTGCTATGCGGTACAGGGTGGATTCTGGACCGGTATGGGATGGCTGATGGACACCAACCCGAGCCTCGGGTTTGGGCATTTCGCAGTCTGTCTGAGATACGCTTATCTGACTGGCGGTTTCGAGCGGTTTAAGCTGCGGGGTTTTGGCTATTGTAGCACCTCTATTAGAGTATGCCACGCCCCTAGGGCATCCTCTTGTGTTCATAGCAGCAAAAGAAGAGGTAAGGGCTTCTCCTTCTCCTCTCCTTCTTCCCCCATGAGTTTTGTTGGATTTTTGGTGGATTGAAACCCTCACTTTGTCTCTTTTGCTTGGTAGAACCTTCTTCACCATTGTTGGAGCTTTGGAGCTTTAATTGGAGCTTGGTAGAGGATCAAGCTTCAACCCTTGAGCCTTTTGAACTTGGTTTGAAGCATCTTGGAGGTAAGCATCAAGTTCTCTTCCTCTAGATTCGGATTTTGAGGCTTTTTGTGTGATGAAACCCTAGAATGGGATTCTAGGGTTAGGTTTTGGGGATTTTCGTTTTAGGGCTTCTTAGACCTAATTGATGGGTTTAGAACTTTGGTTTAGGTTGGATTGCAAGGACTCTAACTCCCATTTGGAGATCGAGAGGGTTTCCTTCGCATTTGGTGAGTTTTCTTCACCCTTTTGTAGAGTTCCTTAAAGTGTGAATTCAAGGTTTATCTTCTTAGCTTATAACTCTTAGGGTGTGCTTTTTAGGACTCAAGGAGTGATAATCAAAGCTTCGTTAGCGGTTTGGAGCAACGCTATTCGCACTTGGTGGGTTTGGCTTCATGAGCATAGGAGCAAATAGCTCCTAAGTGCTTTTTCGGTTTGGTTTAATTCTTTTAAAAGCATTTTCATGCTAGATAGAATTATTATGAATTTTGAAATACTTAAAATGCATGCCTTATGTATGATAAAATTTTCACTCTATATAGTAGAGCTTTCTGGGTTAAACCGCATGCATGTGAGGGTGGGCTTTGTGGGCACCTGGGAGTGTGCCATTCATGTTTATATAGCTTAGATAATGTATTTATGAACATTGAACTCTTGTTGGAACTTAGAAAGATTAAGTGTCATCAAGCGGCACTTAATTTAGAAAATTATGAAACTGCAACATAGAGACATTGACATCGGCTACTGACATCTATCATATTCCATGTTAGAGACATGATGACATAGAGATAGAGATAGGCCTTGGACACAAGTGACTTTACTTTCCATGTTAGAGACATGATGATTTGAGACTTGTAACGGTTCTTGTGACTATATGCCTCGCACATGCTTGTGAGGGTCGCTCCCTACAAGCCGGCACTCCGGAGTTGGCCAACGCGATTCATGTATTCGCCGTGCGGATTGGGCGCCGAAGTGGATTGCCGTGGGACAGTCTCATTCCTAGGGTGGGAATGTTGACTACTACGGGGCCATTAGGCTCGGCAGTTGGCTAGACAGCCTTCGGGTGGGTATCGGCCAGACCGCCTTCGGGTTGGATCTTGTTGGACTTAAACTTATTGTAGTTTAATGAACATTGTGGACTATGACTAGAATAGTAAACTTTAACTCTTTACTATTTAACTTGTGAACATTGTACTAGTGGTTGTACTTCCTATTCATGCTTAGAATAGCTTACTTATGCAATTTTCATGCTAAGTAGAGATATCATGCTTTAGTAGCTACTTGTTAATTATATCGCTTACACTTACTTGCTTAGTTTTGGGCCTAGTGGAGCATGCAACTGAAGTCAGTAATTGCCCACTGGGAACTATTATTTAATAGTTCTCACGCCCGTTTCTTATGTGTTTCGTAGCCTTCACACGGCGGAGGCAAGGAATCGTGGCAAGGGGATCGCTAGCTAGATAGCCGCTACCATCGCTAGGTGGTAGTTCCTCTCTTTTTGGTTTTTGTGAGAGAGTGATTTTTGTATCCCTGTATAGAGACTACCATGTACCTTTTATAGCTTTTGGTTGTGGATTTATGGTTGTACTTATTTTCAGCTTCTTAGTGTTGTTAGTACTCTTTTTCCTATGTAGAGATCTAGTTGTTATTGTGCTCTGATACTACTAGATGCCTCTTTTCTTGTTATTTTAATTATCGTTTTGTTAGACGCCTTGTATGTTTTAGATGTACGGCGGGTCTGGGCACGCGCCGGGCGGGCTTCCGCTGGGTGTGACGCACTGAACTTTTGCAAATTGCAAGGTTCGAGTGTTAGATGTGAGATCTGAGCTTTTCCAGATTTTCTGGAGGGTCGTTGACTGTGTTCCGACCTATGGCACGAGTACCGAGGTTAGTGGATGATTTCCAAGCACTAAAGTCCAAAAAGCTGGATTTTTGGTTGCTCTCGGGTTGGAATTTTATGCCTTTGTACCGGTACAAAATGGTGGCTATACCGGTACAAAATGATGGCTATACCCCAGACAAGCCGAGATTTATACCAGATAGATGGGTATGGACAAACCCGAGGCTCGGTTTGTCGTTTCGTTAGGTTTATACCGGTACAACCGGATTTGTACCAGACAAGCTAGCGCTTTTAAAAATCCGAAATCCCAGGATCGTTTGGCATTTTGTTGCTTTATACATATGCCCCTTCACCCCTAGGGCTCATTTTGAGCCCTTCACTGCAGGAAATAGAGGTAGGGAGCTCTCCCCTTTCCTCCTTTGATTTTTTTTGGATCTTGGGTGCATTTTTGGAGGATTGATCATTCTCTCTTTTTCTCCTTTTTGCTTCTTGGTGCATTCTCCACCATGGATGAAGCTTGGAGCTTGGTTTGGGAGCAAGTTGAAGGAAAGATCTCCAAGTTTGGTGGACTTGGAACTTGTTTGTGAGCTTCTTGAAGGTAGGCATCACCTCTATTTCCTCTAGCTTGAGATTTTGAAGCTTTCTACTTGATGAAACCCTAGTTTTAGTAGATTAGGGTTTATTTTGGGGATTTGCAACCTAGGGCTTTTGGAGTCCAATTAATTGGTTTAGAACCTTGATTTAGGTTGCCTTGGAAGATATCTAACCTCCATTTGAGGATTGGAGAAGGATTTTTACTCTAAGGTGAATTTCTCCTTACTCTCTACATAGAAGCTTAAAGTTTGAACTCAAGACTTATCTCTTGAGGTTGTAACTCCTAGGATCTACTTTGTAGGGTACTAGGAGTAGGAATCGAAGCTTCGTTAGCGGTTTAGAGCGACGCTTGGAGCGACGGTGGGTTTGGCCTCACCTAGCATAATGAGAAATTCTCATTGGTGCTTATTTGCTTATGGTTAAATGGAAATTAGTTCATTTTCATGCTATTTGATTTATTTGTGAATTTTAGAATGCTTAAGATACATATGTTATGTGTAACGCAATTTTACTCTATATAGTAGAGACTTATGCATGTGAGAGCTGAAGCCTTGTAGCATTCTATTTGGAAACTTGGAACCATGTGTTTAAGAGAAATTTGACTTGTGTTTGAGAACATAGAACTATGCATGACATAGGAGAAAAGCCCTTGTCATTAAGCGGCATTGGCTTGGCATCCAAAGTGTAGAATAGGGAGCTAATGTCATCAAGCGGCATTAGGCTCGTGAATGAACTTGACATAGAGAATCTAGTGTCATGAGAATAATTGAACTAGACCTTAGGGTTACTAGTTACTTTTTCCATGTTGAGACATGAGGTTTGGACTTGAGACTTGACTATACTTGTTGCCATTTGTTCTCTTTCGCACATGCTTGTGACGGTCGCTCCCTACAAGCAAGACTCCGAGTTGGCCTTTGCGATTCGTTCGCGTGTGCGGTGTTGAGAAACCCACGGGACCGCTGGGACAGACTCATTCCTTGCGGGGGATGTTGGGGCTACCACGGTACTTAGGTGGCACAAGTTGGATTACTGTGGGTATATCCTAGTGAAAGAGAATTGAACTTGGATATTCAACAATACTAAATGACAATCACTACTAGATAGGACTTAGTAGTTGGATTATGTGGACTTTGCTCGAATGTATAGTATACTTGATAATGCTTCATTTATATTTTAGCATACTTGTTGGTTAATGTAAAACATATCATGCTTATATGTTAGAACATGGACTTATGGTAACAGATTTGGAACATGAGTAATGTAGCATTTTCCTTATGCTTTATTTACAAGTTTTATTATTTCGCTTACTTACCCTCTTTTCCTTGGGCCTAGTGGAGCAATAGTGCAGTCGCACTGCCCACCGGGAACTATAAATTTATAGTTCTCACGCCTCTCGTTTCGTTTTCCTTTCGGTGCCTTCTCGCATCGGGGAGGCTCGGACCGAGGCAAGGGTATCGCTTCGGGATAGTGACCTTTGAGCGAGGATACGTGTTAGGTGGTCTACCGCTTCTCTGGTTTTATTTTGTGAGAGATGGAGAGTTGTACCTTGTATAGAGACCACCACTTTTGTGTATTTTGTGGGAGATACTTTTTAGCCTTATATTATCTATGTTTCTTTTATACTCGGTGTAGTTGCTTTCTTTCTCTCTACTTACTATTTAGCACTAGTCGTTGTGGCTCTAATATTCTAGTTATAGTTCTTTATCGTTTTATTTCCGCTGTTTTTAGTTAGACGCCTTGTATGTTGTTGACATATGGCGGGTCTGGGCACGCTTTGGGGGAAGGTCCCGCCGACCCCGGGGCGTGACACTGGGTCCCGGGGCGTGACAGACTACACGGACACTACCCACCTACCTCAATTTGAGGTATCACTAGGCCTCACATGCCCGTACTCGACAACTAACCAATTATGCTCTCCACAGTGGTTCCACTTCCACCGTTCGGTCCATTGAAACCACATCCGAAACACTCGGATTGCTCGGGTATCCACAAGTATCTCGGCTCAACTCTCGCAATCCACTACTCATTGCCTTGAGAGTCGCCGCATTACTTCGTCTCTACCACGAGTCCCATCTCCTGTCCAGGAATCACTACTAGCCATTTGCTAGTGCCACTTGGTTCTCTACCTGATCTAGCAGGCGCCATACTTTCTTAATGCAAGCATGCCCGGGTGTCTCCACTTACCCGTCATTGGGTCCCTACTATAATGATGTATCAATAGCAGCAACTGACCCCTTAATGAATGCATGCAATGCGTCGACTTATCATTATGCAAAAGCATACGCTTGCCCTAGCAATACCACACTTGCTAGGACCTCGCCAGCAGCCGCAGGTTCTTCAACCTGGGTCGCATATCCATAGCCACCTGGCGCTTGCTGTAAACCCTCCGGTTGCTTGATCATCTCATCTCGCTCTCCAGACCGTGCCAAAGGCTGCACGCCCACAAGTTGTTCCAGAGAGGAGAAGGTCGTCGCCAACGCTAAGGTCTAGTCATCTCAAACCATTCTGGAGTCTGAATAGCAAAACTCTAGATGTATGCCATTAGCAAGCTCAAGAGCTTAACTCCAAAAGCTTCGCTCCACCCGAGGAAGAAGATGAAGACTTTACTCCTGCAAGCCTCTCTTTCCACTTCCTCCTAGCCTCCTTCTCCAACCTTCACCGTGGAGAGAGGGCAAGGACTTAGTAAGAGAGAGCTTTGCTTGTGCTTAGGGTAGAAAATATGAAGGAAAGAGAGTGAGCCATCAGCTCATATAGGCCCACTTATGCCTATTTTGCATAAAAGTTCCTCAACATCTCAGCCACTGCATAGCCCATTCTTGGGCATTTTCGTGCCATGAGGACCGGTCTTCATATCAGGACCGGTCTCCAGGGGTCCGGTCTTCACACCAAGACCGGTCCCCGAGAACGTAACCCCTGCGCAAGGCCCTCAGGCCAATTTTCCAGCGTACGGGAACCGGTCTTCCTCACAGAGACCGGTCTTTATGGGTCCGGTCTCCGCCTGAGGACCGGTTCCCGAGAGCACCTTTTATACGAATGGTCTCCAGGCCATTTCTTCCAGCTTACGAAATTCGGTCTCCATTTCGAGTCCGGTCCCCAAGGGCTAGGATTCCACAGTTGCGCAATTTGCTCTCAGGACCAATTCCAGTGCACTCTTTGCTTACTTGATGCCTTTGGCCTCTCTAAGGCATTCCAAACTCGACTTTGACCAATTTGGATCATAGTTCAGTTCCACGACCTGCAGTTTCAAGTCCTTACAGGGAAAACTCCTACTCGTATTCGCTCAAGGTGTTGTCTCATTGCCGCAGCTTTTAGAACCTCTCCTGAAGTTTCCTTTCTACACTATCGGGGAATTGGGTAGAGAACATCAATCCCCGAAACTCATCCCAAATCACAGGAGGGATACGAGGCGATCAAATCTGTTTGACGCCTTTCCACCACACCCTCGCCGATCGTTTCAAACAACGTACGACTAGGTGTACCTTGTCCCGCTACACCGCGCATAGACCCTAAAAGAGAGTCTCCATGGAGTCGATCCAACACTCCACGATACACGGATCCGCATCCTCTTGGCGCATGACAGCCTCTTGCTATCCTTGCACCAACTCGGTCCGTTGCCTCGCCACTCTCACAAGAATGGCCAACTGCTCGCGAAGTTCCAAGTCTCCGCTTGCACGTCGAAACGCTCAGGGACATCACTTGTCCCCTCCCGCGCCGATCTAAACAAAGATCGCCTACGCGGTAACATCGTCCCTCGAACCGCGACAACACGACCAGTCTCGACCCTCTAGGTCAAGCACGTAACAACTAATATCGACTTGACTCAAATCAGGCGAAAGTCATGCAAGAGCATTTATTCTTGTCCCTCGGTTTCATGTTGTCGTACGCCCAACATGAACACACTTGGTCGAGAATAAACCACATCTTGAGTCTACCTCTAACATCCATTTTAGAGGTTTCAATACTTAACCCAATCGATTCAACTTCCGCCGCCGTAATAGGTTCACTTTCCACTCACGCACCTATTAGCCTTAAGGTTTACCATCCTAGGGTCTCCTAGGTCAATCCTACACTCTCTCTTTACTTGCTCTTAGCTTGCTCTGATACCATTTAACCTGTCACGCCCCGCGACCGCTACCTATTTGGTCCGGTCCGGGTACGTCAAACAGACGTCGAACGGACAGCACCTCCTCTGCCCGCCCAAGGCTCGACAACAAGTCATGTACATGAATTGCCCAGGAAGAATTCAAATACATACATGACAAAAAACGAAGCACCACAAGTGCTAACAAGTAAGAGCAAGATACATGTATACTATACAAGTAAATAAAGAGAGAAAACATCTAGCTATTACATCCACTTTCGACATTCACATAATGGTTTACATTTTTCTTTCTTTTCTCATCTCTCAAATGAATACATTTTCATCTCTCAAATGAATATACATATAACTCTCACAATACAAATATGGCTCTCCAATGAATACACATAAACCTCACCAATAACTCGCATGTACACGTATGAGGGTACTCAAATGCATAATGGAAGCCGCTAGCTACTAGGGCGCTGTGCCCCAACCTCGGTCCTCTGCCGGTATGCTCTCGCTAGACCCTGTAATAGTGGTGGGGTGAGAACTAACTTCCTTAGTTCCCTGTGGGTTCGACCGCCGACTCCATCGATCTCCCCAGTAGGTCCATATGGCATAAGCATATACAGATAGATAGATAGATAGATAGATAGATATGGAAAGCAGTAAATCATGCTAAGTTATCTATTCTACTATGCCCAAACCACAAGTAAGCGTGCTCAATATAGTATACAGGAAACTATCATGCTACTATGCTCAAAAGAAAACATGCTCTTTACTTTGTTCAATCTCTTGGCTTACCCTCAAGGTTCACCCCGACTCACTCTAGTCTCCGGGTAAGAGGTACTGGTCACTCGTCTACCCGAGACCGTCTGCTGGACAAGTACGTTAGTCCATGGGCAGGTACGTTAGCCCATCGTGTGACAACTGCGGAGTGCACGCTGGGGCGGAGCGACCGCCTACAAGCTTTGAATAGACACGTGAGTATGATCCAATCCTCACTCTCGAGGATATCCCGTCAACTAGAGTGCAATCTCTCAAAGCTATCATCTCTAGCTCAATATGCACTCGCCAACTAGAAGTGCAATCTCTCAAAGCTATCATCTCTAGCTCAATATGCACAGTGTACATCTACACACTAGTTCAACCCATTCTTGACAATGTTCTTGTTTACTAGATGCCACTCGATCTAGGTTCTCATTCATCTAGATGCCACTCGATCTATATTGTCATTGTTCAATGTTCTCATTATTTACTCTAGGGTTTCTAGATTCTCATTCACCTTTAATCATGTATTCTATCCTAGTGTCAAGCCTATCTCGCTACACTAGCTAGAATACATGCAATTAAAGGAATTATCTTTACCCTACTTGTTCTTGACAATTTACACTAGATCGACGCTATACACTTGTAAACAAATAAGCACAAAACAGACATAGGGTCATTCTTCTAGATGCCACTCAATCTAGGTTATCATTTTCCTAGATGCCACTCGATCTATATTGTCACTATTCTTTGTTTTGCTACTCATGCAAGTTCTTTACTTTAGGGTTTCAATGTTACCATTCGCTTTATTCCTGTATTCTATCCTAGTGTCGAGCTCAACTCGCTACACTAGCAAGAATACATGCCAATAAAGGAACGTCTCAACCCCGTCATGTTCTCGACAATATACTATAGATCGCTAATATATACATATACACATACAGACATACGGAGCAGCCCAGTTGCTTCGGGATGGACACCCCCCTCCTTCTAATGTCGTGTCGACTCTACCGATGCGTTTCGCCGACTTTCCAAAAACGACGCCGCGCTCTACGGTAATCCGAGCCAAAATAGGCTCCCGGCTCAATTCCTCCGCTCTCGCTCGTCGGACCAGCTAACTGACTTTACCGGCGCACTCGTGAGCCTAAATCCATTACAAAGATAGGGTTAAACGAGATCAAACCCTAACCGTTTGCAAAATCCCATTTGGAGCCCTAGCTCGCAACTTCGGCAAAAACAGCCGAAATGATCTCTAGATTCATACTTTTAGCAACCAGCTAGAACTCTAGAGTTCTCTAAATCCAATTCTAAGGCTAAATAACAAAACCCTAGAATTTAATGCTTTAGAAAATCCAAAGCCTACCTCAAGAATTCCTTTTCTTGATAGAGAGGATGATCAAGGAGAGAAATCTCACTCTCCTAAGCCTTTCTCTCAACTTCTCCTTCTTTTCTTCCTTTCCTTCTTCTCTTTCTTCTTCTCTTTCTATCAGCCAAGAGAGAGAAAGAGGGCTCTTTTCCCCTTTGCTTTGGCTGCAAGAAATGAGGGGAAGAAGAAGAGTTCAATTCTAAATAGCTTGTTAAGGATTTTATGTTGGCATATTTCGTGAAGTGAGTCCGGAGTCTTGAAGGCTTAAAGAATAAGGGATAAATCGAAGAATCGAAGACTCAAAACATGAATCCACAATGCTCGGTAAGTTCAAATATTATTGATGATGATTTATAAATATTTAAAAATATTTGGAAGGCTTAGGATATTTTTAAATTGAATATATGGACAAAATTGAGGTTTTCAAATCCTAGTCTATCTCTATGTTTTCTAATTGATTTTAAATAGGTTTTCAAATCCTAGTCTATCTCTATGTTTTCTAATTGATTTTAAACATGTTTTCAAATCCTAGTCTATCTCTAATTTATTTCTAAAATTAGATTATCACAATTCTAGTCTATTTCTAAGTCTTCTAAATCTATAAATAAGTGGGTTCCATTAATTCATATGCTTAGAGTTTAGACCATTATGAAACCCTAGAAACTTGTTGGGTGCTCTCTTTCTTTCTTCAACAACAAGTTTCTATCGGATCAATTCTTGAAATCCTAATTTCTCGTTCTTCATGGAGAATTGATCCGGCTATTGCTTAGAAACATCTTCTACGGTTTTTTAATGATTATCTAAGCAATAAATCATCACCGATCGTATCGTTCTTGCTCCGGACGGAGTGCGCTCGTGGATTCGAGTGGCGTCGTGGATTCGGCGTGATCGAGGCTTCGTGGATTCGAAGTGGAGGCGTTCGTGGATTCGAACGTGGGGCGTGGACAACCCGGCGGCGTGCGCGAGATCCGAAGAAGATAAAGAGAGGTTTGAGTCCGTGGATTCGGTAAATCACCTTGTAATCTTTTATTCTTAGTGGATTGTTATCGCGTGTTGGTCCCGTGGGTTTTTTACTCCGAGTTGGAGTTTTCCCACGTAAATCTCGGTGCGCTTTTTATTTTCCGCATTTATTTTTATTGCATCGAGATTTGTGATTTTCGGCCTTTACACCTATTCACCCCCCTCTAGGTGTTGGATACAATCTAGATAGATCCTTGGGGCTACCCCATAACTCACAATTGGTATCAGAGCGGGATCTAGATATATTGCTATCTAATGGCCGAAGAGTTAGTAGGTGTGTTGTAAACTTACGATATGACTTTTCCTACTAACCAATCTTCTTCCAAGTCTTTTTCTCAAAGTAGAGGGATTGCGTTGAAAACATCAAAGGAAGAAGACGTGGACTCGGATTCCGGCGATGAGGAATCAAACGACGAGGATTTAGCGGAAGCGTATCATCAACTCCTCGTCGAATCTAAAAAGATGGCGAAGCATAACAAAAGGCTTAGGAAGCGTCTACTTGATATTGAAGAGGAGAACAAAAATTTGAAAACAATGACGAAAGCTTTCGAAGAGGAAAAGGAAGCAATATTGAAAGATAATTCGATCCTCCAAAAGAAGCTAGATGAAGCGGATTTAACGATCAAATCCTCTAAGAACAAAGTTGAATTTTTGGAGCATCTATTTGAGGAATCGCACAAATCCAACAAAGAGTTGACCAAGGAAGTTCATCAACTCAAGTCCGACATTCAACAATTTTCTTCCGGATCGAAGAAATTGGATCATATGCTTGGGTTAGGTCAAACGAACAAGTTGAGCCTCGGATACGAACGAACCTATGTTGAGAAGGATCAAACGTCAACATCTAATGTCTCAACAAATTCGAAGGAAAAGGTGTGTCACCGATGCGGCATCAAAGGACACATCAAAAAGTGTTGCCCGAATAAGGATAAGAAAAATCAATCGGCAACATCAAAACCTCAATCGGCATCATCTACTACTCGCCTCTAATCAAAAGAAAATTAATTTGAGTCGAGTGCCTCTTTCGGACCGATTTTTTAAGGAGCAACGGCGAGTTCGACCGAACCCACAACCGAATTGGATCTCAAAACCGAACCATCAAGGGAACCGAATTTCTAATTCAAAGCCTCAACGACAACACTAACCGAAGCTTCAAGCAACGAAACGACCAACGGTTGATCCAAAATCAAAGCAACTCAAACCTAACGTCGACAAGCAAAGCCAACGAAAGATCCGACAAGTTTGGATCCGGAAAGGTGATATCTTTCCTAACTTTTCGTCTTAGTTTGTTTTTATTGTTTATGTAATGTTTTGATTGGTGCATATTGCATATTTTTCTTTCATTACATTACATGATTAGACGATGTTTGATCTTTAAAATTTGTTTTGAAAATCGTTTTTAAGGAAAGGTTTCTGGGGAGTTTTTAAATTTGATTGAAAATTCGTGAGAAAGGAGATGTTTGAAAATCATTAATTTGTAGAGATTGAAGGTTTTTCAAAGAGCTTTAACCGGTAGTTAAAGTCAATTCAAATTGAACTAAATTCATATTAATTATCGATTTTACTCCACTTTTTATTATTTTGACGATAATTTAATATGTGATTTCTTCTTACATACATTTATCAAAATTTTGAAATTAATTTTAATCTCTTAGTAATTAATTCATCTTGGTTGTGAATGTTGATTATAATTGATGGATATTTGCTAATCGACTAAAATTGGTCAAAATTATTTTCAATTGTGAGATTATCTAATTGAGGGGAGTTTGTTTTATTTTTTTTAAAAAGGGAGAAACTCCTATGTTTAAAAGATGTGGAAAGAGTTACATCCGAAAGGAGTGTGAAAACTACCACCACATGTAGGAAAGAGCTACCACCCCGGTCGTCCGGTATGTGTGTGAAGCTACCACATGAGAAATTATGTGATTAACCGAAAAGGGTTGAAAAAAAAAAATATGAATATTTTAGAATTTTCGGCGTTATAAGGTGGTAGATTGAAAAAGATGCTCAAAGAGCCACCCCCGGTGTTTATTAGCTAAATCTCTATTTTGAACGGGTTACTTACAAATTGGTGTCAATTTTGCTAAATTTCTAAAAATTATTTTTAATCAATTTGCATCTTGATGATTTTAAAATATTAGATTATTTTTAATATCAAATTTTAATGTTTTGATGTCTTTTGAAATCACTTAATATTTTATCTTCATCATAATAATTTTTGGAGTACAATTTTTAATTTTTATGAAATTAATCTAATTTTGAAGGATTTTAGAAAAAATAAGGCAAAATTTTTTATGAGAAGGACACGGAGTGATTTTACCTTTTTGAGCTTCATTATCTATGTTTTATCTTTTCTCTCCTAGGACTATATTTAGTTTGCTTATTTTTGCTTTTAACTATGACACGACTACTTTCTTTTTGCTAGTTTATTTTTCTCTCTATTTGTGTTTCTTTTTGACAATTTTTGACAAAAAGGGGGAGAAGAATTGAAAACTTGAATTTAAGATCAAAGGGGGAGAGCGTGTGATAATTTTTGACTTTCGAGTTTGAATTCCAATCTTTTGATGCATGAACAAAGGGGAGAGATTTTCATTTTCATATTACTACTAACTTTATTTGTGATCTTTCACGTGGAGAAAGTAATCTAATTGCATCATTGAAGACTTCAAGACTCCTAGTTGTGTCTAAGTCATAGAGTTTGTTTAGGAGTTGCAAAATTGTAATTTTGTGTTTTTTTGGATCTTTCACGCGAAAAGTTCATTGTTTTGGTGATGGCAATGAATTTCATTTTCTATTTTTGGTGAGATGAGCGTTGTGAGGATTTTTTATGTAATTATTGAGTTTTGTCACGAAATTGCCAAAGGGGGAGATTATTAAGGATTTTATGTTGGCATATTTCGTGAAGTAAGTCCGGAGTCTTGAAGGCTTAAAGAATAAGGGATAAATCGAAGAATCGAAGACTCAAAACATGAATCCACAATGCTCGGTAAGTTCAAATATTATTGATGATGATTTATAAATATTTAAAAATATTTGGAAGGCTTAGGATGTTTTTAAATTGAATATATGGACAAAATTGAGGTTTTCAAATACTAGTATATCTCTATGTTTTCTAATTGATTTTAAATAGGTTTTCAAATCCTAGTCTATCTCTAAGTTTTCTAATTGATTTTAAACAGGTTGTCAAATCCTAGTCTATCTCTAATTTATTTCTAAAATTAGATTATCACAATTCTAGTCTATTTCTAAGTCTTCTAAATCTATAAATAAGTGATGGGGGTTCCATTAATTCATATGCTTAGAGTTTAGACCATTATGAAACCCTAGAAACTTGTTGGGTGCTCTCTTTCTTTCTTCAACAACAAGTTTCTATCGGATCAATTCTTGAAATCCTAATTTCTCGTTCTTCATGGAGAATTGATCCGGCTATTGCTTAGAAACATCTTCTACGGTTTTTTAATGATTATCTAAGCAATAAATCATCACCGATCGTATCGTTCTTGCTCGGACGGAGTGCGCTCGTGGATTCGAGTGGCGTCGTGGATTCGGCGTGATCGGAGGCTTCGTGGATTCGAAGTGGAGGCGTTCGTGGATTCGAACGTGGGCGTGGACAACCCGGCGGCGTGCGAGATCCGAAGAAGATAAAGAGAGGTTTGAGTCCGTGGATTCGGTAAATCACCTTGTAATCTTTTATTCTTAGTGAATTGTTATCGCGTGTTGGTCCCGTGGGTTTTTTACTCCGAGTTGGAGTTTTCCCACGTAAATCTCGGTGTGCTTTTTGTTTTCCGCATTTATTTTTTATTGCATCGAGATTTGTGGTTTTCGGCCTTTACACCTATTCACCCCCCTCTAGGTGTTGGATACAATCTAGATAGATCCTTGGGGCTACCCCATAACTAACATAGCTCTCTTGGTATCTTAATTACCAAAATACCCCTTCAATGCACAGCCCATTTTTGGGCATTTTCGGATGTCAGAATGGCACGAAACTTTAAATCTAGCCTCATAATAACAATCCTGACATACCCTCCAGTTTTCATAATTTTTCGACACTATACATTTTCTGCTAATTTATCTGTCTCGTTTCTCGCGTAAAATTTTAAATCTTCTCGTTTCCGCTCCGATTTCAAAGACATTGTGTCATTTCCAACCTATACTTTACACCCTTAAGTCCAATAAAAATAGTATCTCACACTATTTTTATTTAAACTTAACTTCTATGTTAAATTTCGGCATATTACATTCCACCGTAACTTCATAACTTCCGAAGTCCGGTACCTTACAGGAGCGACCCACAAATTCATCGCCGAGTTTGAGGCCAAGCGGCTGGGCCTCGTACTCGAGAAGGACATGAGCAAGATCAAGGCTGTCAACTCGGTGGCACAGCCTGTTGCTGGAGTAGCCAAAGGGATGACGATCGCTGTTGGACCCTGGTCGGGGACATCGAACTTCACCGCCGCAACCATCGACGACTTCAAAGTCATTCTCGCATTGACTTCCTCGCTTCGTCGAAGGCGGTTCCGATCGCACCTTGGGGCCATGAGCATCATGGAGGAGTCGCCCGTGCATGGTCTTGGCGAGCCACGCGAACCAAATAGCCGACCCCTACTATCTCCGCTCTGCAATTGCAGAAGGGGGTGAGATGCGGAGAAATCACTTATCTTGCGGCCACCCGTGAGGTAGGCGCTGAGGACCTCGAGGAGGAGAGCCCACCAGCGGTGATCGATGCGGTCCTGGAGGAGTTCGAGGACGTTATGCCCCAGGAACTGCCCAAGAAACTTCCTCCTAGGCGGGTGGTGGACCATGCGATGGAGCTCGAGCCAGGAGCCAAACCGCCAGCAAAGGCACTGTACCGCATGGCCTCGCCAGAGCTCGAGGAGTTGCATCGGCAATTAAAGGACCTCCTCGATGCGGGCTTTATTTGACCGTCGAAGGCACCATATGGAGCACCTGTTTTGTTCCAACGGAAGAGCGACGGAAGCTTGCGGCTTTGTATCGATTATATGGCGCTCAACAAGGTAACAGTAAAAAACAAGTACCATATTCTTTGGTTGCAGATCTCTTTGACCAATTGGGCGGAGCGAAGTACTTCACCAAGCTCGACCTTCACTCTGAGTACTATCAAGTGCGGATTGCAGAAGAAGACGAGGAGAAGACCACATGCGTGACGAGGTATGGGGCTTATGAGTTCCTTGTCATGTCGTTTGGCTTGACGAACGCGACAGCGACCTTCTGTACCTTGATGAACAAGCTTTTCCATCCCTACCTCGATCGGTTCGTGGTAGTGTACCTCGACGATATCGTCGTGTACAACAACACCCTGGAGGAACACATCGAGCACCTGTGGACGATCTTCCAAGTGTTGCGGGAGAACCAGCTATTTGTCAAGAAGGAGAAGTGCTCCTTTGCGAAGGAGGAGGTGCACTTCCTTGTCTACTGGATAGGCAGAGGACAACTCCATATGGACCAGCAAAAGGTGCGGGCGATCTGCAAGTGGGAGGCGCCCACAACGGTGTCCGAGCTGTGATCTTTCCTCGGACTCGTCAACTACTACCGTCGCTTCATCGCGGGCTACTCCGCTCGAGCGGCCCCGTTGACGACTCCGTCGAAGAAAAACCGGTCATACGGGACTAGACCCCTCGATGCGCGGAGGCATTCGAGGACCTTAAGCGGCGGTGACGGAGGATCCTGTCGCGACTTCCGCATCGCACCCGCCCATTCGAGGTACATACTGATGCCTCGGATTTTGCTATCGGTGGTGTCCTCGTGCAAGATGGACATCCTATCGCCTACGAGAGCCGCAAGCTCAACGACACCGAGCGGCGAAACACGGTGCAGGAGAAGGAGATGACCGCTGTGGTGCACTGCCTCAGGACCTGGCGGTATTATCTCCTCGGGAGTAAGTTCGTGGTGCGAACGGACAATGTCGCAACGAGCTACTTCCTCACCCAAAAGAAACTGCCACCCAAGCAGGCAAGGTGGCAGGACTTCTTGGCGGAGTTCGACATGGAACTCAAGTACAAGCCAGGGAAAGAGAACAATGTGGCTGACGCACTCAGCCTCAAGGCGGAACTGGCAGCAGTGTGCCAGCTCCAAGGCACAATCAGGGAGCGACTCCGCGAAGGGACGAGCAAAGACCCTGTGGCCCAAGAACTTATGCAACTTGTCAAGGAGGGCAAGGCACGACGGTTCTGGCTGAGCGATGGACTGCTCCTCACCAAGGGGCGTCGCATCTATGTGCCCAGGTGGGGCAACCTTCGTCGCGAGCTCATGAGGGAGTGTCATGACTCCAATTGGGCTGGACATCCAGGGCAAAAGCGAACCATGGCACTACTCGAGGCCGCCTACTATTGGCATCGCATGCACGAAGACGTGGAGGCCTACGTGCGGACTTGTCTTGTGTGCCAGCAAGACAAGGTGGAGCACCAGAAGCCCGGGGGCTTACTCGAGCCCTTACCGACACCGACGCGTCCGTGGGAGAGCGTTTCCATGGACTTTATCTCCGCCTTGCCTAAGGTGGGGGCGTTGGGGTCCATCCTCGTGATGGTGGATTGGTTCTCAAAATACGGGACTTTCATTGCGCACGGTGGATTGCACGGCGGAGGAGGCGCGCGGCTCTTCATCGGCAATATGGTGAAACTGTGGGGCGTCCCCGAGAACATCGTGAGCGATCGAGACCCTAGGTTTACGGGCAAGTTCTGGAGAGAAGTGTTCCGGATCTTGGGGTTAGATTTGCTCTTCTTCACCAGCTTCCACCCGCAGACGGACGGCCAGACGGAGCGGGTGTATGCCTTGCTGGAGGAGTACCTGCGGCACTACGTAAGTGCCAACTAGAAAGATTGGGTGCATCATCTGGATGTGGCCCAGTTTTCCTACAACTTGCGGCGGAGCGAGTCGACGAACCTTAGCCCGTTCGAGCTGGCAACGGGAAGGCAGCCTCTCACTCCACACTCTATTGCTGCGGGCGAGCAGGGCCGCAGTCCAATGGTTCTCCACTTTACTTCCCACTTGCAGGAGAAGGGGGACCATGCGAGAGCCTACCTTGAGAAGGCGGCCCATCGAATGAAGAAGTGGGCCGATGCGAAGCGGCGACCCTTGGAGTTTGCCGAGGGAGATCGGGTGCTGATCAAACTCCAACCTCAACATTTCAAGGCATTCCGCAAAGTGCATCGTGGGCTTTTGTGGAAGTACGAGGGGCCTTTCACTGTGATCAAGAGGGCGGGTAAGGCGGCCTATAAGCTGCAACACCCCGCCAACCTGAAGATTCATCCAGTCTTCCATGCTAGCTGCCTGCGGCCCTACCATGAAGACGTAGAGGACCCGAGCCGGGGCGTGTCGCAGCGCGCTCCCGCCACCATGACGACTGCTATCCACAAGGAGGTCAAAGCCCTGCTGGACTCCCTCACCATTCGGCGTCGCGGCGTCCTAAGGAGCATCGAGTACCTTGTCAAATGGAAGGATCTCCCGCATGGCGAAGCAAGCTGGGAGAAGGCCGACACTCTCTGGAAGTATCGTGTCGATTGACGACTTCACCCAGCCGCGCGACGAGGGTGTCCGCGCAATAAGTGGGGAGAATGTCACGACAAAACTTTTTCCGCTGACTTTTCCTCGACAGTGGCCTATTTTGCCTGGATCTTCTGGAAGCTTCTATCCGTGGATCTCGAGACTGATTGGCGCGGAGGCCGAAGAGTCAAGAGCCCCTTGGAGTTTCTAGGTGACCCTTAGGGTTTCTATGTAGGCATTAATGTAAGTCTCTTGGGAGACCGTAGCTGTCACGCCCCGGGTTGCACATTCACCGGGCACGCCGACAAATCCGCCGTATACAAAAGAATTTCTTCTGTATACGAAGCGTAGCTGTACCTGTATAACATACAATACTACAAACAGTAGTATAGAGCTGAAGTAAACTATAAACACGTAGGTAGGAAAAACAAACTTTATATACATACAATCGCAGATACAAAAGTAACACTACTCGCTTCAGCGAGTTCAACTATATGTACAAAAGCGTCCAAACCAAAAACTATCACTACCTGCAGGAGAATCCTCTAACTCAGCACTCGACCGGGAAGGGCTCTAGCTCGCGACGCCTTGCCTCGATCCGACTCGACGGAGCAAGCACGCAATGTAAGGCCCCGCAACAACAAGGAAGAAAGAGGGCGTGAGAACTACTGTAAAAGCAAGTAGTCCTCAGTGGGTACCGCCCTAAACACATCGGTCCACCCACTAAGTCTACAGGGTAAGCAAGAAAGTAAAAGAAGCCGGAAACACTCGACAGCTAGAAACCACTATACTATCCTGCTCTAAACCACCCTCCGTAGAACAAGTAAAAGCTGACCCAATCTTAAGAGGGACTGTGAAAGCACCCGTACCGCCTGTCGAGGCAACACTACAACTACTGTGGTAGCTAGCGGAGAGCAAGTCCACAACGAGGACGCGGCGACACCAACGCAAAAGCACAAAGCCGTACTCCGAGCGCACTCGTGGGCGCGAACCAACCGAGTATGCAAGTGTATCTCGTCGAGCTCAACTGCTCTCACGTATAGTCAAGTAAACATGTGGTCTAAGCACTAATACACCACGTGCCCTTGGCACAAATCCGTAACCACACAAGACATCGGGTCCCCCGTCAAATCCCCGACGGTGCCCGACAACCAGCACGACAAGACTCTGGTGAAAAGTGAGCTCGGCATCCCCAGCGCGAGCGTAAAAGCAAACTACACTACCCTGGGTATACGTCGCACTCCCCCGGCGATGATACGGCACAAAACGGCTCCTAGAGCTAAATCCGATAGTGTAGCTAATGACGATCCAAAACGTGGTTTTCTCCTAAGTCAAGTCCAAGTCCAACATGTATGATTTAAAAACCTGCTAACCATGCTCCGAAAATTCAGATTTAATATGCTAATATTCATGAATTCGAGCGATCACAAACTAGTCGAAAACTGGAATTTATACATGTTGACTACTTGAGTTAGGTATGATCCGATGAAAACCCACCTCGATAGCAATCTCCTGGCAGCGAAGGAAGTGGCCCGCGTCAAGGTGATCCTCGCCGGTCCGCCGAAGTCCGAAGTCTCCCGCTGCGAAGAGGCAAATGCACGATTTCACAAATTCTGTCCGAAAAACAACGGCTGAGAAAAGCTTAAAGTTAACCAAGCTAACCTTATCCAAATTCAGCGATTCAGGGCTCGAAATCTTCGGCTCGCAGTCACGAATCCAACGCCGCAAGTTTCGACGCGATCCGACTTCCCTGCGCAGAGAACTAGCCAAAGTGCCGAAGGTCGACGCTGGAAAACAGCAAATCTGCACCTCAGAAACTGCTCGCAAAACAGCGGCTCGGTAAAGATGGGGTCCGAATGGGCAAACCTGCTCCAAATCCAGCAAGTAGGGTCTCGTTGGAATCGTCTAGAAGTCGCGGATCCAACGCCCCAGATTTCGCCGGATTTCGACTCTCCTACACAGAGAACAAGCCAAAACGCCGCGGGTCGACGCTGCAGTCAGCAGCAGTGGTAGTGCAGTCCGAAAATCGTAGAGGTTAAAAGCTTTAAGAGCGAACTCGAGGGGCCACTCACCTCAAAAATCCTCCCTGCGAGTAGCGCCTCGTCGAGGATGGCAAGAATCGGCTGTCGCACGGCCTCCCCGTAGCGTCACCTCGTCGAAAACTCGCTCGATCCGGTCCGCGGTGCGTCGTCGACGTTGCTCGGCTCCTCTAGAGCTTAGGTGTCACGCCCCCGCCCCAATAACCGCTACCCATTTGGTCCGGTTCGGCGCGCGAGACGCCGACGGACAAAGACTCTCCCCGTCCGCCCAAGGCTCAACAAAAGATCGTGTACAAGAATTCACCCAGGAATACTAAATTCTAAACATACACAATCGACGAGGGGCACAAACAGTGCCAACAACTAGAGCAAGTAATCCACAAGTAATAAACAAGTGAAATAAAGAGAGAATACAACTAGCTATTACATCACATATACTTTGATTTATATTTACATCCCAAAATGATTACATGTTCATTTAACCTCGAATAGGTACATAGTTCTTCCAAAACATAAGCATCTAGATACAAGGTATTCTAATGCATAAAGGAAAGCTACTAATGTAACTACCACGATCCTCACTGATCGGGGGCGACGCCCTTGCCGCGGTCCTCGCCCGATGTACCTGCGCCAAACACCGGAAATAGAGTGGGGTGAGAACTAACTTCCTTAGTTCCGGGCTCGCCACCGACTCCACCGATCTCCCCACTAGGTCCAAGTGGGCACAAGTAACACTACTAGATATGTAGATATATATATCTGAAAGATGTAAACTGCATAATAGGAAATCTATGCTACTATGCCCATAATCTTTGAATTGTATGCATGCATCAAATAGTAGAGATTACTAACATGCTAACAAGTCCTCACTATGTTCAACAATGACTGTTCAATGTTAACATTAATATTTCCATTACCCAATCTGTGGAGATACCCTTGGGTTCGCCTACGCCTCACATATAGATCCCTTTTTGGGGAGGAGGCTCCACGTGCACTCCAACCCGGGATAGTCTGTGGACCTCCACGTGGTCCCGATCGTGCGACACTCCGGAGTACTCGACGACACCGATGGCTATACCACCACTGACACAGACCGTGAGCTTGATCTATCCTCTCCACGTGAGGATACCCTACAACTAGGGTCAACAATTTTCTCGGAACTCCACTATTCCGACCAACATTAACATGTACTTAGCTTTACTAAGATCTATGTTCACGAGCCATTTCTCTTGGGATTTCATCTATCCCTATGTCCAAAGACCTCTAGTGTCAATACACTATATTAATGCCACTCGATCTATGTCATTAAATAACCCTCGAGTTCACCTCTTTCTTTAGCACTAATAGAATCAATGTCCGACCCAATCCTCCCCTATCCATTCACCTAGCATTCCAAGTACACTAGGCCATCACTAGAAAGCATAAGGAATAGTCTAACATGCATTTCTATTATGCTAACATGCAAGAGATGAAATTATTACGCTTCTAAGACATAGAAAGGAGTTCGAAGTATTCGAGTGTCACCCCCACCTTTTGGGAAGCTTCACGAAGCTACGACGCCCGACCCGTAGTCTCCAAACCCCGCTTAGGACTCTTGAGGCTAAACAGCAGCTCCAAGCCCTTGTATGGCTCGGATCACTCACACCGCTCGACGAAACGAAATTCCGTCTTCGCCAACGCGTTCGTGGACCTAACAATATGTTAGAAATGAAGTTAAAAGAGATCAAAACCTCTTATTAAGAAAAGCCCCAATTTGAGCCCTAGAAATTGCCCCGAGCAAAATCTCGCGTTAGAGCCCAAATTACTTGTGCAAATCATCTCTTAGGAAGCCTAGGGTTCCACAAAAATTACCCCTAGAGGATTTAGAACACTCTAGGAGGAGTTACCATGAAAACCCTCAATTTGGAACCCTAGATTTGCACACTAGTTAGCCCATTTGATCAAAGCCCTAATACATGGGTTTGATCTCCTTAGAATCAAGCTAGGGTCCCATTTGGCCCATTTCCAAGCATAGAAACCCAAAACCCTAAGTTCTATGAGCTAGGGTTCAAAGAGCTCACCTCTAGGTTAGCTCCAAAGCCAAGGAGAAGATGAAGGGGATGATGGAGAACTCCGTCTTTGTCTTCTTCTCCTTCCTCTCCTTCCTTTTCTCCTTCTTCTTCTTCTTCTCCTTCTCTTCTTCTTCTCCTTCTAGAGAGAGAAAGAAGAAATGTGAGAGAGTGAGATGGAGGGAAATGAGAAAGAGTGAGAGGGTGTAATCCCCTCTATACCCTCTTACTAAAGCCATTTTGCATAAAAGCCCCTCCACCTTTCTATTTTTCAAACTGCTCAACCGCGCTGGTGTCGGGACCGGTCTCCCTAATCAAGGACCGGTCCCGAGAGCCTTGCCCCCACTCGCGCACTGGGACCGCCTCCCCTTACGAGACCGGTCCCGAGAGCTTTGCGCCACTCACTGCACTGGGACCTGCCTCCCTTAAGAGACCGGTCCTGCAGAGCTCGCTCGCGCGGACAGCCTTCAGTGGACCGGTCTCCCTTTCGTGGACCGGTCCTCCCTCCAGGGACCTTCACCCACCTAAGGACTTAGCCAAATTTTTCACCTTTTCGTCGTTTCTTCTCCGTTTCGCTCGTTTGACCTCCGATTCATTTCAAATCGAGCCGAGACTTTCCAAACATGTTTTCGAGCACGTTTTCATCATCTTTTCATCCACGCTAATGCCGGATTTATCTCACGACTAAATATAGCTTTTCGGGTTCCGTTTTCGCGCCTATGCGCACAAAACGCCCGAATGCTTCCGCACTTCACCTGGAGCAACTCCTGCACTTTTGCCTTCGGATCAACTTCGTGCTCTTCGAAGTCCATCCATTCGACAATCAGTCGATTCTAAACGTGGTGCAACTCTCGGATTTCGAGATTTCACATCCTTACATCCTCCCCACCTTAAAAGGAGTTTCGTCCTCGAAACTTACTCAATTCCTAATATAATTCAAACTTTTACCTTATTCCTCAAACAAGTGAGGATGGTGCGTTTTCATTAGCTCCTCGAGTTCCCAGGTGGCCTCGCGATCATCATGATTTCTCCACTGCACCTTCACATAGGAAATTTCTCGGTTTCAAGCTTTCGCACTTCTGCGATAACTTTCACCGGAACTCCTCGTAGCTCAAGTCTGCTTGAAGTTCCGGCGGTTCATGAAGCATCGCGTGCTGCGGATCATAGATGTATTTGCGAAGGTTGGAGACGTGGAAGACATTATGCACGTCAGCGAGCTTCGGTGGCAAGGCGAGCCGATAGGCCACCGCGCCCACTCGCTCCAAGATCTCATAAGGCCCGATATAACGGGGACTTAGCTTCCCCCGTACTCCAAATGGCTTAACACCCCTCATCGGTGATACCTTCAAGAACACGCGATCGCCCACTGCGAACTCAATATCTCGACGGCGCCTATCCGCATAACTTTGCTGTCTTGACTGCGCTGTGAGCAATCTTTTGCGAGCAATGCGGACTTTCTCTTCCGCTTCTCGCAACACATCGGGGCCGAACTCCGCACTTTCGCCTACATCCCTCCAATGTATAGGAGATCGGCACTTCCGCCCATAAAGAGCCTCGAACGGTGCCATCTCCACACTTGAGTGATAACTGTTGTTGTAGGCGAACTCGGCCATCGGCAGGTGGTTACACCAACTCCCCTTATAGTCGATGACACACGCTCGCAACATATCCTCAAGAGTTTGAATGGTCCTCTCAGTTTGCCCATCGGTCTGAGGATGGAATGCGGTGCTGAAATCGAGCCGTGTGCCAAGGGCTTCTTGCAAGCTCTTCCAGAAATGTGAAGTGAATCGGGGGTCGCGATCCGAGACGATCGATTTCGGCACCCCGTGCAGCCTCACAACCTCGTCGAGGTAAACCTGCGCCAGTTTATCTCCTGCCCAAGTGGTGTGGATCGGCAAGAAATGTGCCGACTTGGTCAGTCGATCCACAATCACCCATATTGCATCGTGGCCACCCGTCGAGCGAGGCAAGCCGACCACGAAGTCCATCGAAATATCCTCCCATTTCCAAACGGGGATTGGTAGGCTTTGAAGCTTTCCCGCTGGAAATCGACGCTCAGCCTTTATTTGCTGGCAAACTAGGCACTTTGCCACGAAGCGTCCGATATCACCCTTCATCCCCGGCCACCAATAGTGCTCTTTCAACCCGTGATACATCTTGGTGCCGCCCGGGTGATCACAATAAGGCGACCGATGTGCCTCATCTAGGATTAGCTTCCGGATCTCCTCGTCGTTTGGCACACACCACCGATTTTGGAATCGAAGTGCACCGTCGGCGTCCAAAGTGAAGTCGCCTCCACGACCCTCCTCGATGTCGCGCCGAACCTTTTGGAGACTTGGGTCTCGGTTGCATTTTTGATTCTCTCCAACAAGGTCGGTTGGACAACGAGCATCATCAACGGAGCCGGGACCTCGGGAGCGACCACCTCAAGGTCTAACCGCTCCATATCTAGCCATAGAGACTTCTGATTCGTGACCCATACAGCGAGGTTCTCCGCTGACTTTCTACTCAGCGCGTCTGCGACCACATTCGCTTTTCCGGGGTGGTAAAGGATGTCAACATCATAATCCTTTAATAATTCGAGCCACCGCCGTTGTCGCATATTCACTCCTTCTGGGTGAATAGGTACTTCAAACTCTTGTGGTCGGTGTAGATCTCGGTAGGTGTCGCATCATGGAAGAGACTCCATAACTTCAAGGCGAAGATCACCGCCGCCAGATCCAACTCGTGAATGGGGTAGTTCTTCTCATAGCTCTTCAGCTGACGAGACGCATAAGCGATCACCTTCCCGTTCTGCATCAAGACACACCCCAAGCCCGAATAGGACGCATCACTGTAGACCACAAAGTCTTCACCCTGCACCGGTAGAGCGAGCACCGGAGTCGATGTTAGTCTCTCCTTCAACACTTTGAAACTCAGGTCACACTCGTCGCTCCAAATAAACTTGGTGCCTTTCTGGGTCAGACGAGTAAGCGGAACGACTATCTTTGAGAAGCCTTCCACAAACCGTCTATAGTAGCCCGCCAAGCCCACGAAGCTTCGAATCTCCGTGACATTCGTCGGCGCGCCAATCCTTGATTGCCTCAACTTTCCTGCCCGCGTAAACTCCACCCTCGGAAATAACATGCCCTAGAAATGCAACCTCTCGGAGCCAGAAGTCACACTTCTTTAACTTAGCATTCAGCCTCCCCTCCCGAAGGACTTGAAGCCCAATTCTCCGATGTTCGTTATGTTCCTCGACACTAGGGGAATAGATCAATATGTCGTCTATGAAGACCACGACAAATCGATCCAAGAACTCCCCGAAGACACGGTTCATCAAGTCCATGAACGCGCCGGGCATTCGTGAGTCCGAATGGCATGACCGTGAATTCATAGTGCCCGTACCGCGTGCGAAACGCAGCTTTTCGCACATCTTCCGCTTAATCTTCAATCGGTGATAGCCGATTGCAGTGTCTATCTTCGAGTACACGCACGACCCGTAATCGATCAAATAAGTCATCGATTCGGGAAGTGGGTATTTGTTCTTGATCGTGATTTTGTTCAACTCTCTATAATCCATGCAGTCGAAACGATCCGTCCTTCTTCCGCACAAATAGCACGGGGCTCCCCACGGTGATACACTTACGGATAAACCGCTTGTCGAGGAGATCTTGTAACCGACTCCTCAACTCCTTTAACTCGGCCGGCGCCATCCCGTACGGAGCCTTCGAGATCGGCGCGTGCACGGAATCAAGTCTATGACGAACTCGATCTCCCGATCCGGCGGTATTCCCGCAACTCCGCGGAAATACGTCCGGAAATTCCCGAACTACATCCAACTCCTCCAAGGTCGGAGTTACTCGGTCCACTTCCGTAACGGTCGCCAAATAGGTCGCGCAACCGCCGTTGACCAATTTCCTTGCTTTCGCCGCCGAGACCGTCGCGACAAAGCACGAGCTCCGACATCCTTGATATGTGAACTCGGTTTGCCCCGGCTCACGGAATGTAATCACTCGTCGTTACTCGATTGGTGCGTGATATTTCGTGAGCCAGTCTATGCCCAGTATGACGTCGTACTCTATGAGATTCCTGAGCCCTAACATCCTAATGGGCATTATCCAGTCACCCACCTGTACTGGACACGATAAACACTCCCTATTGATGTCAAATGTCGTCTCAGGGCCCTTGACTTGCCACCTATCACTCGCTTCTATGGGTATGTCATGCATGTGTGCGAATGATCTACTAATAAATGAGTGAGTGGCTCCAGTATCAAATATGGCCCTAGAGCGAATTCCATTAATAAGAACCATACCTGCCACAAGGCGATGCTCCTCTGCCTCAGCAGGCTCCTCAGCTGGACCTGAGCGGCGAACACCCGTCCGCCGGCCGATCGCGTCGCTTCGTGTTGACGCGGTCGAAGCACGTCCCGCCGACGCACCACGGTGGAACTCCTCCATAATTCCCGCGTGCCGATGCAATCGAGGGAGCGGCGAGGCTCCTCCTCCCGGCAATCGCGTACAAAATGCCCCGGTTGCCCGCATTGGTAGCACCCGCCCCGACTCTTCTCGCAACGCGACACCGGTGGTCACCTCCACAAATGACGCACCGTCGTGCTCCACGGCCCTTGGATTGAGTCCGCGGATACTTCGGGGCTTCGAGCTCGATTGTCCCCCCGAACCGCCGCCCTGGCGCTTCTTGCCTTTGTCCTTAGACTCGGCCAATATCTCGCGCTTCTCCCGAACGTGGGCGTCACCGTGCTCCGCCCAAAGCGCACGGTCGAAGACTTCCGCGAAGGTCGTGAGCTTCAATATCTGCACGGCCTTGTAAATCCCCGCCGAAGTCCTCGCAAGAACCAATCGGCCCGGTCCCGGCCATCCTTGACTACATCCGGGACGCCGATTATGTGGGAGAATTCTTGTTCATAGTCCGCCACCGAGCGGTCCCCCGCTCCAACTTGCGGAACTTCTCCGGAGCTTTCGCTTCACCAGTATCGGGGAAGTGATTGGCGAACGCCTCCTCTTGAACTCCTCCCAATCCATTGGCGGAAGGTCGGAAGGACGATCCCTCTTTATCCTTTTCCACTGCACCTTCGCCGCCTTACCCATACAATGAGTGGCGAGGTACACTTTGTCCCTTCCCAAGGTGCTCAAGTCGTCGAAGAAGGTCTCCATTGAGTCGACCCACGACTCGACCACCTCGGGTTCCACCTTTCCACCATCGAAGATCGGCGGTTTAAGCTTGTTCAGCTTCATAAGAGCCGCCAATGCGCGCTCCTTATCCGCCTCCTCGGTCGTTGCATCGGTGTCGCCGAACCCGACGCCGCTTGAGGATGATTTCCGGCGAGGGCGTGCCGTCACCGGGACCGCCGGATACCCCCACCCTCGCCCGCTTCGGTACGCCGGTCGGGGCACGGTAAATCACGGCCCTCGCAGCCGCCGCCGCCGCCGCCAGCCGCTCCATCGCCTCCCGAGTCGTCGAATCGTCCCGGGCCTAGGGCAGTCACTTGCGCCCGTAGCTGCTGCACTTCACTTGGCCCCGCCTGCTCGGGGGCCGCCGCCTGCTCCGTCACCTCGGGAGGCGGTGCCGGAATGGGGTTCTTTCGGGGGCGTCCTCTAGGCGCCATAACCCCTGAAAACACAACACCTTGGTTAATTACTTAACCAGCATTTCGTCTTAAGTTCGATACTTAACGATTAATACTGAAATCGGGCGGAAGCACACAAGTGTACTCGCTCCCGTCTCTCGGCATCATGTTGTCGGCCGCCAACACAACCACCTCGAGACAAGGACTCGCACCACTTGAATCTTATCTCTAGTCACTACTAGAGACATTTCAACCCTTCGACCCAATCGAATCAACTTCCGCAACTCGGCATAGGTTCCCGTTCCACTCACGCACCTATTAGCCTTAGGGTTTCCATCCTAGGGTTTCCTAGGTCATCCTAGACTCTCTCTTACTTGCTCTTGTTGCTCGATACCACACCGTCACGCCCGCCCCAATAACCGCTACCCATTTGGTCCGGTTCGGGCGCGCGAGCAGACGCCGGACGGACAGCACCTCCCCTGTCCGCCCAAGGCTCAACAAAAGATCGTGTACAAGAATTCACCCAGGAATACTAAATTCTAAACATACACAATCGACGAGGGGCACAAACAGTGCCAACAACTAGAGCAAGTAATCCACAAGTAATAAACAAGTGAAATAAAGAGAGAATACAACTAGCTATTACATCACATATACTTTGATTTATATTTACATCCCAAAATGATTACATGTTCATTTAACCTCGAATAGGTACATAGTTCTTCCAAAACATAAGCATCTAGATACAAGGTATTCTAATGCATAAAGGAAAGCTACTAATGTAACTACCACGATCCTCACTGATCGGGGGCGACGCCCTTGCCGCGGTCCTCGCCCGATGTACCTGCCCCAAACACTGGAAATAGAGTGGGGTGAGAACTAACTTCATTAGATCCCAGTGGGCTCGGCCACAGACTCAACCGATCTCCCCACTAGGTCCAAGTGGGCACAAGTAACACTACTAGATATGTAGATATATATATCTCGAAAGTCAGAACCGCATAATAGGAAATCTATGCTACTATGCCCATAATCTTTGAATTGTATGCATGCATCAAATAGTAGAGATTACTAACATGCTAACAAGTCCTCACTATGTTCAACAATGACTGTTCAATGTTAACATTAATATTTCCATTACCCAATCTGTGGCGATACCCTTGGGTTCGCCTACGCCTCACATATAGATCCCTTTTTGGGGAGGAGGCTCCACGTGCACTCCAACCCGGGATTGTCTGTGGACCTCCACGTGGTCCCGATCGTGCGACACTCCGGAGTACTCGACGACACCGATGGCTATACCACCACTGACACAGACCGTGAGCTTGATCTATCCTCTCCACGTGAGGATACCCTACAACTAGGGTCAACAATTTTCTCGGAACTCCACTATTCCGACCAACATTAACATGTACTTAGCTTTACTAAGATCTATGTTCACGAGCCATTTCTCTTGGGATTTCATCTATCCCTATGTCCAAAGACCTCTAGTGTCAATACACTATATTAATGCCACTCGATCTATGTCATTAAATAACCCTCGAGTTCACCTCTTTCTTTAGCACTAATAGAATCAATGTCCAGACCCAATCCTCCCCTATCCATTCACCTAGCATTCCAAGTACACTAGGCCATCACTAGAAAGCATAAGGAATAGTCTAACATGCATTTCTATTATGCTAACATGCAAGAGATGAAAATTATGCAATTCTAAGACATAGAAAGGAGTTCGAAGTATTCGAGTGTCACCCCCCACCTTTTGGGAAGCTTCACGAAGCTACGACGCCCGACCCGTAGTCTCCAAACACCGCTTTGGCCTCTTTAGGCTAAACAGCAGCTCCAAGCCCTTGTTTGGCTCGGATCACTCAAACCGCTCGACGAAACGAAATTCCGTCTTCGCCAACGCGTTCGTGGACCTAACAATATGTTAGAAATGAAGTTAAAAGAGATCAAAACCTCTTATTAAGAAAAGCCCCAATTTGAGCCCTAGAAATTGCCCCGAGCACAATCTCGCGTTAGAGCCCAAATTACTTGTGCAAATCATCTCTTAGGAAGCCTAGGGTTCCACAAAAATTACCCCTAGAGGATTTAGAACACTCTAGGAGGAGTTACCATGAAAACCCTCAATTTGGAACCCTAGATTTGCACACTAGTTAGCCCATTTGATCAAAGCCCTAATACATGGGTTTGATCTCCTTAGAATCAAGCTAGGGTCCCATTTGGCCCATTTCCAAGCATAGAAACCCAAAACCCTAAGTTCTATGAGCTAGGGTTCAAAGAGCTCACCTCTAGGTTAGCTCCAAAGCCAAGGAGAAGATGAAGGGGATGATGGAGAACTCCGTCTTTGTCTTCTTCTCCTTCCTCTCCTTCCTTTTCTCCTTCTTCTTCTTCTTCTCCTTCTCTTCTTCTTCTCCTTCTAGAGAGAGAAAGAGGAAATGTGAGAGAGTGAGATGGAGGGAAATGAGAAAGAGTGAGAGGGTGTAACCCCCTCTATACCCTCTTACTAACGCCATTTTGCATAAAGGCCCCTCCACCTTTGTATTTTTCAAACTGCTCAAATCCGCGGGTGCTGGGACCGGTCTCCCTAATCAAGGACCGGTCCCAGAGAGCCTTGCCCCCCACTCTGCGCAGCTGGGGACCGGTCTCCCCCTTACGAGACCGGCCCCAGAGAGCTTTGCGCCACTCACAGTACCGGGGACCGGTCTCCCCTTAAGAGACCGGTCCTGCAGAGCTCGCTCTCGCGGGACTGCCTTCGTGGACCGGTCTCCCCTTTCGTGGACCGGTCCTCCTCCGTGGACCTTCACCCACCTAAGGACTTAGCCAAATTTTTCGCCTTTTCGTCGTTTCTTCTCCGTTTTCGCTCGTTTGACCTCCGATTCATTTCAAATCGAGCCGAGACTTTCCAAACATGTTTTCGAGCACGTTTTCATCATCTTTTCATCCACGCTAATGCCGGATTTATCTCACGACTAAATATAGCTTTTCGAGTTCCGTTTTCGCGCCTATGCGCACAAAACGCCCGAATGCTTCCGCACTTCACCTGGAGCAACTCCGGTGCACTTTTTGCCTTCGGATCAACTTCGAGCTTTTCGAAGTCCATCCATTCGACAATCAGTCGATTCTAAACGTGGTGCAACTCTCGGATTTCGAGATTTCACATCCTTACATTAGGGGAAGTAGCAGCAACAGCAGCAAGGGGAGAAGGAGGAGATGAGGGAGATGAAGCCTCTCTCTCTCTCTCTCTCTCTCTCTGCTGCTAAGTAAGGGGAGGAGGTAAGGTGATGTGACAAGTGAGGAAAAGTCAAACTGCACCATGCTTTCACTTTGTACCGGTACGAATCCCTCCTTGTACCGGTACAAACAGGCAACCCGAGAGCATCTGCGCAGGGCTATACCAGATAGCTCGGTTGCTATACCGTATAGCAACCGTCGTACCGGTATAGAAACCAACTTGTACCGCATGCCTCACGTAAAACCTCGCTATTTGCGTATTTTTGTGACACACGCCGCTCTCGCATTCCCATGGGGCCCGTTTGGCCTCGTTTGGCGCTAACGCGACCCTGTGCTTGCCCCGACACTCTCCGTAGCCGTCGACAAGTCTCGTGTGCAAAAATTCAGGTCTCTACATTAGCCTTTACTTTTATCCAGTTATTGTACGCCATTTGGTATCTTTCTATTGGTAGCTTGGGCGGCGAGTGGCCTATATATAGTGTGGCCTCTACCTCCTCAGAACCTCAGAATCTACTTTGTATTCTCAAGTTAAAGTAATAGAGGAGCTTTCTTCAAACTCTCTCTATCTCTCTCTCTTGTACTTAGTCTAGGGTGAGTATGTCCTAACTTAGCAAGTAGAGAGGCAGGCTTGCTCACTTCGCGAAGGAAGGCGAGCGTCGCACAGACTCTGCGGACAAAATCGTTAAGTCCGTGACATATAGCTCGACGTAGGTGGTGGTTCCCTGCGGTTGCAGGTTGAAGTGGAGAAGACAAGGTAGAGAGAGAGGTTGAGGGGAGGCAATGAGAGCCTTTCCGACGGTCGGAGATGCTCGCCGGCGGCCGGGGGCGCGCGCACGGCAAGGCAAAGTAGTACAGGTGACAGCTAGGGTTACCTGGGGTGCACGTTTGCTAGATCTAGGGTTTCCATGGATGAAACCCTAGGTATTATATATATATATAAGGCCACTTTGCACCAAAGTTCTCCGAAGATGATTAATTTTAACCCAGCCCTCCACAGCGAGGGTAAAACGCGCGAACACACCTCTACATGCGATTTCACGCGAAACGGCACATAAAATGTCGCAACTCTTGCAAAATTACCGTTTTGCCATCGCCGACCCCTCCTCGATAAACACGTGATATCCGCAGATCCGTTGGTCAGATTTGCGAACGGATCGCACTAGTGCGATCAGCACAACGAAGACAATAAACCTACGATCTTGGTTCACCTTAATCGGTCACGGATTTGCGATGAAACCCGTCCGCTCTCCAACTAACCCATATATTACACATATACCAATGTGTAAACCCGAAAAACATAAATTCGAATTCGAATTTGACTTCCCTACCGCTAGTAGGGACCCGGAAACCCTACTCCATATCACAAGCACAGAGCACGAGGGGTTTCACAATGCAAGAATAGCAAAAAGCGAAAACCCTCTTTTCGATAAAACTCCTTTTTCTCGAAAATCATGCATCAGATCTGAAATCTGTCAGTGCCATTGGTTCCAGAATAGCTAAATCGGTTGAAACGAGCTATTGGATCACTATGAACAGAGTCCGATACGCGCTGAATGCTAACTCTACTCTGTGGCATCTCTAGAAAATCGGGTTACTATTCACTTTAAGTGAAAACTATTTATCGTGTAACTTCTCCATCCTAACTCGTTTTCTCCTGAAACTTGATGAGTGCTTATGTAATTAAATTACACACTGAAACATCATCAACAGAGAGTTTAGCTACACTGCCAAAATCTCAGTCCTTACACTAACAATGACACATAGCTATGCACACTATCTTGATCTCTTCCATAAGCAAGCTAGCTTATCAACCTCAAGAGATCCTACTAAAATCATTTCTAAACCATTTAATCCCTATCCTAGGGTTTCACGATTAGAGGGTTTGAAGCTTACCTCTAAAGCTTTCCATTCTTGCACCTAGGAAGAATAAGAAGACGTCATTCCTTCAAAGCTCCTTCTCCACCAAATCCTCCTCTTGCTCCATCCCTTTGAGAGAGTGATAGAGATATCCTAGAGAGGGAAAGAGAGAGCCTTTAGGTGTAGAGGTGGGAGAGAAATGAGAGGGAATAAACCCTAAGCCACTCCTATACACTCACACATGTCACATTTACACATAACACCCTCAATAAGCCTCTATTCACACTATCCCAAACTGGGCAATTTTTGCACTTGCATACCTCCCGGTCTCTCCCCTTAGTGACCGGTCCCCGAGAGCTCAACTCTTGGAACTTAGCCAATTTTCCTCAAATCTGGCTGATCTCACGTACAAGGACCGGTCCCTCCCCACAGGGACCGGACCCCGAGAGCCTGAATATCGATACTTAGCCAATTTCTCGATTTTGCGCCTACGGGGACTGGTCTCTCCACCCAATGACCGGACCCCGAGAGCAAAATTCCTGGTACTTAGCCATTTTTTCACAGTTTCGCTCTCTTGAGTCCTAATACAATACTTAACTCACTTTTATGCGTTTTAGACTTTCCGAAGCGTTCTGAATCAACCGATATCGCACTTTGGTCAATTAGACTAAAGTTCGATACTCTCTACTGAGGTTTCGGTATATTACATTATTACTACAAGCTTTGTTTCTTCTTTTCTACACCCCTAAGCTAGGTTGACTCGGGGTACTTCTATCTCTAATCTTAATGGTAGGGCGCTATCTATCGAGCTACGCCATTTCCTTACGCCGCCGCACCACTCACGTGTGGACTTGAAAAACGTGGGGTGAGGACTATATACATAATTCCCAGTGGGTACGGCCACTCAAGGGAAGAGCTCAACCCACCAGGTCCAAATGAGGCAAAATAAGCAGGTTAGTCTAACAGATATATGTATAAGTATATAATTTTATGCAACTAACAACTATTATGCTTATACCAACTATCCCTAGAGCAAGTGGCAAAGGGCTTGGTGGTTGGTACTCGAGGGCCCAAGTTCGAATCCTAGTTGATTCACATTTCTGGCTGAGTTTATTTCTAAATGAAATAAATGAAGGGGTAGCGTGCTACCTATTTCTCAAAAAATTAAAAAACAAAAAAAAACCACTATCATGCTTATGCCTCTCAACATGCAATTATGCAACATGAATGCAATACAAGTAGATCTACTATTTTTATTTAACTACTCATATTATTTACAATCCACTTAAGGTTCTCTTATCTTAGCCAAGCTATACCATCTGACTCGATCTTGAGTCAATCAACAACAACTTTACCGCATTACTTGACTCAGCCACCTGGCGGCGAAATCGTCGCACACGCCGAACAATGGCTCCAGTCAACGGGCGGCTTAATCCTTTACCTGACTTAGTCATCTGGTGACGAAATCGTCGCACATGGTGAACTATGGCTCAAGTCTTCGGGCAGCGAAATCGTCGCACACACCCCCTTGGCATCAAGCCCGGCGGCGAAATCGTCACACATTCTCAAGCTCTGATTCTAAGGTCACTGAGATCACTGGATGTGCACATCTGTCCATTTCCAAATCAACCTCTCTAGGTTTATGTTCTCACGTCCATGTGGTCATCCTACCACTATACCTCATAACCTAGGTTCAATAACGCTAGGTCCAATATCCAACCTATATTCAATAACACTAGGTTCAATGTTCAACCTATGTTCAATAATACTAGGTTCAATGTCCAATCTATGTTCAATAACACTAGGTTCAATGTCCAATCTATGTTTAATAATATTAGGTTCAATGTCCAACCTATATTCAATAACACTAGGTTCAATGTCCATACATGCCACTCGTTATCCTAATTGTTCATACCTAGGATTCATGACACCTCGTCCTTATTTTACACTTGTCGAGTTCTCTAATTTTTCTAGAGTTCATCGACCTATATTCACTAACCACATTTAGGCATACATATATATCCTATATGTTCCACATGCCTATATTTTTGTCCAATGATAGATAATTTACCCTAAATAGCATACTATATATATCTACTTAGTTAACCAATTAATCTATCACTACATACATGTATCAATAATGAAACCATACTTCACCTTGGCATGAAAGCGACCTAATCACTTCGGTGAAGTACAACCCACCTTTCAAGCCTCCGAATTGCTTATAGACAATTGCAATTAGGCCAACCACTAGTATCTCCAAGCTTGCTCCCAAGCTTTCCTTGCCCTATACGAGAGATCCTTCTTTACTATTTTCGAATCATTAAATGATCTTTGCTTTTGAAATTAAGTGCTCCCACATGATTTTCTAACCCTTAATTAGGGCTCTAAAGGGTTAAAACATTTTTAAAATCCTTCACCAAGAAATCACTCTTTCAACCTAGAATTTTTCCAAAATTGGGGGAGAAACCCAAATCCACTTGCTAATCTCTATAATTTGTAGCTTAGATTAGCCTAGGGTTTGCTAGAAATCCATTTAAGAGGATTAAAGCCAAAACCCTAGCTCAAACCCTAAAAACGAATCTAGAGTCGGAAGCTTCCCGCGCCACCAAGCGCCCGAGAGCTCGATCCACCACTCCTCCAAGCTTCCTGAGTCCGATCTCCAGCAAGATCGCCAAGTCAGAGAGGAGGAAGAAGAGTGCGAGGGAGATAAGCTCCTCTCTTTCTCTCTCTAAGTGTGCGTGTGTGTGTTTTCATTGAGGGAAAGGGGTGGGCACCCTTTATATAAGCCCCAAGTGAAATTACACTTCGCTCCTCAAAATCAAGACATGGGAGGTCGAGTATCGGTTCTGTTCACAGATCAAGAGTACCCGGCATCGCCCAAAGACCTCAAAACCCGAGAGCATGTTTTCTTCATTTTGTATTGCGTACCAGTACTCAGTACAAATTTTACAACTTAGGCAGATTTCAACCTTTTGAGTCTATTTTCGAGTCTAGTTTGCGCCGAAAATACTCGAATGCTTTCCAAACCTTGTTGGACTTCTCAAGCTAATTCCCACTAAAACTTCATAATTGGAGAAGTTCGAGATATTACACCACTCAACCCTAAGGGACTAATATCATCCTAACCCTACAGTTTCTTATCCAAGGGTAAAAAACTTGATAGCAAAAAAGATCTTTTATTATCAATAGTATTCTAGCCCAACTATATATATATATATATATAGAGAGAGAGAGAGAGAGAGAGAGAGTTGAGCTAGAATACTCGCGATAGTAAACGGGGCATTTTACTCTCGAGTTGTTTTCGATGATAGAGCTTCCAATTTGATGATCGGCTCCGTTGAACATGATCTATACCACTTAAAGTGTTTAGAAATCAAATTTCAAATATTTTCGACATCATTTGCCTAATGATCAAAGGGTTTCAAAATTTATAATTTTAATTTTAATGGATAAAAGACGTGTTCTCGTTTAACGGTGAAAAGGTATCCAAATCAATTGAATTTTTGTTAGAAAATTCTTTAAACTATTTAAAACAAGATCTATACTCTTGATCTTGATTACAAGATTCCTATCATCATTTTTTAAAGAATATTCATTTTCAACCATTCATTTTCTGTTCACTAGATGGATAAAAGAACAATATCGAAAGTGCGTGAAATTTAATTTCTAGATAGTTTAAATGGTTTAGATCATATTTAACGGAGCCGATCGTCAATTTGGAAGTTCTATCATCGAAAACAACTCGATAGTAAAATGCTCTGTTTACTATCGAGAGTATTCTAGCTCAACTCTCTCTCTCTCTCTCTCTCTCTCTCTCTCTCTCTCTCTCTCTCTATATATATATATATATATATATATATATATATAAATAGAGAGTCCTACATTGTGCTATATCAATAGCACGAAACACTCTGCTACCAAGTTTTCTACCGTTAGATCCACCCCTTTGATTATTTTCACCCGTTGGATTATACTATTTAACCAATCACCCACTTAACCCTAGAGGGCCCACATCATCCTAACCGCACATCTCTCAATCCAATGGTCAAAACTTGGTAGCACCAATGACTTGGTGCTATTAATAGCATAGTAGCCTAGTTCTATTATATATATATATATATATATATATATATATATATATATATATATATATATATATATATATATATATATATATATATATATATATATATATATATAATAGAGCTAGAATACTTTTAGAAGCACCAACCCATTGGTGCTTCTAATTTTTTAACCCTTGGATCTACTCCTTGATCACTAATACCACTTAGATCAAACACTATTCCACCTACCACCACCTACCACCACCTACCACAGTCATCTCAACCTCATATCTCTCCATTCAATGGCTAAAAACTCAAAAGACCACCATCCTAGTGCTTTTGAAAGTATTCTAGCTCAACTATATATATAGAAAAATAAAATCTTTTATCTTAAAAAGAAAAGATATTTTGAAATTCGGAAATATATATAGAAAAGAATCTTTTATAGGATTTTCAAAATGTCTAAAAAAGATATTTCAAAACTAAATAGGAAAATATTTTTTATAGAATTTTCACACCCGTAATTTATTATAAAAAACTTACTATTGAAATTTCAAATAGAAAAATAAAATCGTTATTTTAAAAAGAAAAGATATTTTGAAATTTGAAAATATATATAGAAAAAATCTTTTATGATAAAATATGTCCGTCGACGTACCCAAATTTGAATATACGTGCTTTATATATAATATAGATATAGTAAGGCAACTATGCTTTTGGAAGCACGGCTACTATGCTTTTGGAAGCACGGAAGGCTCCGTGCTTCCACATCGTTTTTGATATTGCGGCTTTCTAATCGTCGATCGGCTCCGTTAAATTTGATCTAGAGTATTTGAAGTACCTAGAAAATAAATTTTGCAAATTTTCGATATTATTTGCCCAAAGTGAACGAAGCGGGCTCAATATCAACTACGAAAATAAAAATCTTACAAAACGCGATAATATGATATTAAAATTTTAGATCAAAGATATTGATCTTGTTTTATATAGTATAAAAAATTTTCTATCAAAATTTCACGAGATTTGGATATTTCTACACCGTTAAACTTCCACTATCGCCATTAAAATTTTTTGATTTTGAGCTCCTTTGACCACTAGGTAAATGATATCGAAAAATCATAAAAAAAAATTTCTAGGTACTTCAAATACTCTAGATCAAGTTTAACGGAACTTCGAAAGTCGCAATATCGAAAACGACGTGAAAGTACGGAAGGCTCCTTGCTTCCAAAAGCATAGTAGCCTCACGCACACACACACACACACAATATATATATATGTATATATATACATATATGTATGTATATATATACATATATGTATGTATATATATACATATATGTATGTATATATATATATATATATATATATATATATTTATATATATATATATATATATATATATATATATATATATATATATATATATATATATATATATGTATATATGTATATATATACATACATATATACATATATATATACATATATACATACATATATGTATATATATACATACATATATATATATATATACATATATATATGTATATATGTATATATATACATACATATATACATATATACATACATATATATAAATATATATACATATATACATATATATATACATATATATAGTCCGGCTACTATACTATCAATGTGTAAGAACTGAGATTTTTGCAGTGTAGTTAGACTCTCAGTTGATGATGTTTTTGTGTGTAATTTAATTACAAAAACACTCGTCAAGTTTCGGGCGAAAACGAGTTAAAACGGAGATTCTACGCGATTTCCAAGTTTGACTTAAAGTGAATAGTAACTCGGTTTTCCGGAGAAGTCACGGTCCAAAGTTGACTTCTGGCTCGTATCGGACTCCGTTCATAGCAGTCCAATAGCTCGTTTCGAACGATTCAGCTATTCTGGGACTAGTGGCACTGACGGATTTTGGGTTTGACCCACGGATTTCGAGAAAATCTGAAAATACGTGTTTTATATGTATTTTGCGTCATTTTGGCCTTGCGAGAGAAAACGGATTCCGTCGTAAATCCGTAATCGATCGAGGCAAACCAAAATCGTAGCTTTGTTCTCTCCGTTGTGCTGATCGCACTGGCGCGATCCGTTCGCAAATCCGACGGACGGATCTGCGGTAATTGCGCGTTGATCGAGGAGAGGTTGGTAAGGGCAAATCTGTAATTTTGCAAAAGTTGCGCTATTTTATGTACCGTTTCGCTTGAAATCTTCCGTGGAGGGGTATTCGTGCATTTTACCCATGCTGTGAGAGTCTCAGATTAAAACTCTGAGTTTTGAGGGACTTATTTGCAATTTTTGCTTGTTATATAATTAAGTGCTACTAGGGTTTGCTCCATTGGAACCCTAGACTTAACCCTAGCCAGCCCCCTGCTACCCTAATCACCCTCAGCCACCTTCATCCCTCTCCCCTGCCTTAGCCTCATACCCCGGCCGCCGCCGTCGAGCCCCGGCCGGCCAACCGCACCGCAGCCTCCATCTCTCTCGCTCCCTTCTTCTTCTTCTCTCAGGTTGAAGGAGGCCCGAGGTTGGACCACCCCTCACCCCCTGCCGACTTCCCAGCGTCGCAAAGATCCTCCCCATCGACGCCCGCCGCCGTCGCCTGCCGCTGCTGCGCCAGAGCGCCGCGCGGCCGCCGCTACTCCTTGTCGCTTGCTTGGCCGAGCCCAGTGCCGAGGTGGGCTAGCGGCCTCCCCGCGCAGCCCGCCGCCTCCCTCCTCCTTCTCCGACCTCCGATCTTCGGCCGCCCGAGCGCCGCGTCGCATTGTTTGAGCCGCCACAAGACCCAACCGAGCCTGTGTCGAGACAAGGCTTGCGGCTATTGCCGGCGGCGGCGCCGCCTTGGTCCACCCCCTGCGGCATCCCCGGCCTCCGCCCAACCGCCGCCGTCGTCCGCCTCGCTTCGCCGCCGCCGTGGCCGCGCGCTCGGAACCCGAGCCGGATCTTGTGCGGGCTCGGGTTGATCCGACGCCGCCGCCAACGCATCCAACCACCATATGAGGTGAGCATCGCACTCCTCACCTCCCCAGCACCCACCCCTGGCCGCCGCGCGCCCGTGCCAGCCGCTGAAAGCCGCCGAGCAACCTTGCTCCCGCCAAGCCCGAAATAGGGCTATTCTTGGCAACCTTGTGTTCCGAGGCTTTCCGATTAATACGGAAGGGAGCACGATGATCGCGACTCATTGCTGATCATCGTGCTCACCTCGGTTTCTGTCGGGAAGGCCCCGATGCGCCGTTGCGGCGATGTCGACCCGATTGAGCCTGTTTGGCTGCTGTTTTGGGTTTGCGCGAACTTTTTCGGCGATCTGAGGCTGTACTGAAGCCTCTGGAGGTGAGCACGGTGATCGTGGGTCAGTGCCGATCACCGTGATCACCTCAGTTTGGATCAACGGATGTCGGTTAGTTTTGTTCGGCGCGTTTTTCCCCGACTGCGCGCTGTTTAGAGAATTTTGGGTTGCTCCCGGGCTCTCCACGGTGGACGGCAGTGCTCTGAAAGGTGAGTACGGCCTCCGGCACGCTGAGACCTAGTAGTACGTGTCTCGGCAGACCCTGGAACTCCTCGGATTACGTGTACGAGCAACTTGATTGCTCTAATTACATAAAATGATGGTATTTTATGTAATTAGAGGGGCTTTTGTGCATTTGTGCATCGTGTGGCTAATGTGAGCAGCATGTTTGAGTGTGTTTGACCTTTGGACTGATTGTCCATGATTCTGTAGCTTTCGCGGAAATCGAGAAATCGATTTCGGTGCGTTTTTCGGCAAAATTTGCCGAAAGAACGCGGTTTCGGGTCGGACTTCTTCCGACGTAGTTGGTTACCTTGTGTTGTTGCCAAAACATCCCAATTGGAGTGTTTTGGGGCTGCGGGTGACTCGTGGCACGAGTCGGTGAGTTTCGGGACACTTAGTGGGTCCCGACGGCATCCCGGTGTGATTTTCGGGACTCCCGGTGAGTTACGGGGATCGGTTTTGGGAAACCGATCAGGGGACTTGTGTGGGGGTTTGTGAGTCTCGTGTTTTGAGGTTGAGGGTTGGTTACTGATCCGTTGGATCTTCGTAGGTCCGGTCGACTTGTGCGTACCCAGTGTTTCGACTCGACTTTGACAGGTGGGTGCTTCGAGTTGGTAGTCGGAGAGCGTTTCGCCTCCTTCTCCGTCTTTCTATTCCAGTATTTTAGTCTCTACATGTCATTGCTTGTTTATCGTTTGGTTATCGTATTCCGTTGATTGCATATTATTAGTTGTTGATAGACATGTAGAGCAGGTTGGCATTTGTGTTTCAGTATCTCTGTGGACTTTGGGTCCAGGCAACACATTGACTCTCTCGTCATGTGTTTCGATCTGGTTGATCGAGGTTCGGCGTTGTACGCCCTAGCAGTTCGGCGATGTACGCCATTGTTGTTGTCTTCGGCCTAGGCACCGGCTTTAGCCGGGTTTCTTGTTTGAGCATACCAGCATGACTTAGTCACAACACTTGGGGGTATTCATGACACCGGATCGGTTTGGCCACCGATCGGAGGTGTACTTGTCCGGATGGGTCGTCCTTTGGGGCGGATGGATCAGGTCGGTGCAGTTAGTGACAGGCAGCGCTTGAGGTCTGCGGACCGATATAGCAGGCACAGATTGGGTACAGTTTCTGGTTCATTACTTTGAGGCATTATTAGCATTGTTATCTATACAGTAGCAGGTTTATTTATTGCTCCTTATTATCTGTTGTAGCTACTGTAGTTCTTTTCATATCACTATATATTTGTTTACCTATCTCCTTTGGTCTCGGTGATTACGGCTTGCCTTCATGGCTTGCGGTACTCACTGGAGGAGACATGTTTACATGTTCTCACCTCCTCCACTATTTTTCAGGTACTGCGGGTAAGGAGATAGTGTTTGGGCGCAACGAGAGGACGACCTAGCTTGCCTGTCATAGCGTCGTCACCCTGGTTATATTTTATTCCCTGCATTTAATAGTTTTTAATAATTAATGGTTCAGTTAGATGATCTTACTTGTTGTCTGAATTTTGTGAGCTGAATGATTTGGTTTTCCTCTGCATGTGATTGGAGTTATGAATATATGGTTTTGGTTTATGGATCTTCAGTTTGTGATATATGTGTTTTGTGGCTCTTGGATTTGTAATCGTGGTTTTCTACCCCTCGAGGTAGTCGGTTTCCAAAATAGAGTTTCCGTGTAGGAAACAGATTTCAAAAGATTTTCGAATGGTTTTCTTGATTGAATGAATAGAGTTTAAAAACAAAGCTTCCGGGTGGGGAGCACTTTTAAATAGGTTGTTTGTTGTATTGTGCATTGCATCATCCACGCCTAAGGAGTGTTTAGAGGCATGCATCATTCTAAGGATTGCTAGCTGTATGGAAATGCACGGCATGATTTGGTTGTTGATTGGTGAATGTAGTTTGTGGTTGAGATCCTGTGTATCAGTTGGTACGCCGTGCAAATACAAAGGAGACTCTGTTCGAGGGAACAGAGGAACTTTGTATTTGTAGCGGGTCTGTAGGTCACGTGGGCCAGGTTTTAAAAAAAAAAAAAAAAAAAAAAAAAAAAAAAGTCCGCTGTGTTTCTATCGAAATGGACCCCGGGGCGTGACACAATGGTACTAAGCACTTGGTACTATTGAGTTTTCTACCGTTAGATCTACCATTTGATCATTTCTATCCGTTAGATTATACTATTAAACCAACAACCCACTCAATCCTAGGGGACAACTATCAATTTGGACGACTATTGTAGAGACCTGGAAATTGCACCTGAGGCTTGTCTACCGCTCTGGAGCGTGTCGGGACCACTGGTCGCGTTAGCGCCAAACGTACGCTAAACGGGCCCCGTGGAACGCGAGAGCAACATGTGTCACGAAAAATCTGCAACAGCAGTGTTTTTCATGAGCCGTACGACAAGCTCGGTTATACCTAAGACAAAGAATGGTTGCTATACCCAGATAGACACCGTAGCTATACCCGTATGGCTCGCGCAGCTTGGTTTCCTGTTGCTCGTTTGTACCGACAAATGAGATTTTGTACCCAGACAACATGCAAGATGGTGCGCTTGACTTTTGGGCTCTTGTCACATCACCCCCTTCACTCCCCTTTAACAAGAATGAGAGGAGAGAGAGAGAGAACCCTTCCTTCTCCTTCTCCTTCCTCTCCTCGTCCGCCGTCTCCCTAAGCAACCGAGGAGGAGCTGGAGCTCGAGGAGAGCCGAGCCACGCCGACGACGCGCCGCGGAGCCGATCGAGAGGGTTTTCGACGACGCGACGCTGCGAGAGAGCCAAGCGAGCGCGGGAGGCCGCCGACCTTGACTCAGCGGCGGTTCTACGGAGTTTCCAGAGGTGAGTAGCCCATCGAGTTTCCCTCCGTTGCTTCTAAAGTCCATGATTTTCGGATTTGCTGCTGCTGCTGCTCACTACAGCGTCGACCCGCGGGATTTTGATTAGATCTCTGTGTAGGAGAGGCGAAACGCGGCGAAACTTGGGGCGTTGGATCCGCGACTTCCAGACGATTCCAACGAGACCTTATTTGCCGGATTTGGATCAGGTGCGTATTTGCCGTGTTTTGTGAGCAATTACCGAGGTGCGTATTTGTCGTTTTCCGGCGTCGACCGTCGGCTCTTTGGCCGCCTCCGCGCAGGAAGTCCTGGATCGCGACGAAACTTGCGGCGTTGGATTCTAGACTGCGAGATGAAGATGTCGTGGCCAGAATCACTAAAATTGGATAAGGTTAGCTTGGTTATCATTAAGATTTTCTCACCACGTTTTCCTACAGATTCGTCGTGAAACTGTAACGTTGGGTTACTTCTTCGCAGAGGAGACTTCGGACCTCGCGATCGCCGAAGGATCACTTTGGCGCGGGCCACCTTCCTTCGCTGCCAGGGGATTGCTATCGAGGTGGGTTTACATCGGAATACTCCTAAGTATTAATAGTCGACATGTATAAACTTTGATTTCGACTAGTATGTGATAGCTCGAATACATGGATTAGTTTATGAATATCTGAACCTTGGAGCATGCTTAGCAAGTACTTAGTTTTATACATGTTGGACTTGGATTTGACTTAGGAGAAAACCACGTTTTGGATCGTCATTAGCCTACACTACCGGATTTAGCTCTAGGAGCCGTTTTGTGCCGTATCATCGCCGTGGGAGTGCGATGGATACCCAGGGTAGTGTAGTTTGCTTTTACGCTCGTAATGGGATGCCGAGTCTAGTCACGCAGGCGCTCGTCCGGGAGGCCGAGCTTAGCCACGTAGAGTCTAGTCGTGGCCGGTTGCTCGGCACCGTCGGGGGTTTGACGGGGGACCCAGTGTACTGTGTGGTTACAGTTTGTGCCATGGGGCACGTGGTGTGTTAGCATTTGGACCCTGTGTACTCGGCTTTTGTGTGACGCACTGAACTTTTGCAAATTGCAAGGTTCGAGTGTTAGATGTGAGATCTGAGCTTTTCCAGATTTTCTGGAGGGTCGTTGACTGTGTTCCGACCCATGGCACGAGTACCGAGGTTAGTGGATGATTTCCAAGCACTAAAGTCCAGTTAGCTGGATTTTAGGTTGCTCTCGGGTTGGAATTTTATGCCTTTGTACCGGTACAAAATAGTGTCTATACCGGTACAAAATGATGGCTATACCGGTACAAGCCGAGATTTATACCGGTATAGATGAGCAGCTGGGCAAACCCGAGGCTCGGGTTTGCTGTTTCGCAGGGTTTATACCGGTACAAACTGGATTTGTACCGGTACAACCTGGCAGTTTCGAAAATCCGAAACTGCAGGGGCTTTTTGGCATTTTGTTGCTTCTTATAACAGCACCCACGACCCCTTAGGGTTCTTTTGTGCTGGGATCACTGAGGAAAAGAGGTAAGGAGCCCTCTCTACTTCTCTCTTGGTTTCTAGGGCATTGGGTTGGTTTTTAAAGAGATTAATCACTCTCTTTTCTCCTTTTTGCTTTTTGGTGCATTTTCCACCATGGGTTAAGCTTGGAGCTTGGATTTGAAGCTTGAGGGAGGATAGATCTTCAAACTTTGAGGGTTTTGAGCCTTGTTTGGAGCTCCTAGAAGGTAAGCAACTCATCTCCTTCCCAAACACTTCAGTTTGGTTACTTCTTCATAGATGAAACCCTAGATTTGGCATATTAGGGTTTATTTTGGGGTTTGCAACCTAGGGCTTTTAGAGTCCAATTGATTGGTTTAGAACCTTGATTTAGGTTGCTTTGGAAGGGATTTACACTCCATTTGAGGATTGGAGAAGGATTCTTACACTAAGGTGAGTTTTTCCTTATTCTTTGTATAGAAGTTTAAAGATTGAACACATGGTCCATCTTTAGAGGTTGTAACTCCTAGGATTTACTTTGTAGGGTACTAGGAGTAGGAATCGAAGCTTCGTTAGCGGTTCGGAGCGACGCTTGGAGCGACGGTGGGTTTGGCCTCACCTAGCACAATGAGAAATTCTCATTGGAGCTTATATGCTTGTTAATTGGGAAATCATGTGTTTTCATGTTTCATATATTATTTGTGAATTTTAGAATGCTTAAGATACATATGTTATGTATAGTGCAATTTTCCTCTATATAGTAGAGATGCATGCTTGTGAGAGCTGAGTGGTGGTAGCATTCTATTTGAGAACTTGAACTAAATTGTTATAGTTAGTTTGACATGTGTTTGAGAACATAGAACTATGCATGACATAGGAGAAAAGCCCTTGTCATTAAGCGGCATTGGCTTGGCATCAAAGGTGTAGAATAGTGAGCTAATGTCATCAAGCGGCATTAGGCTCGTGGATGAACTTGACATAGAGAATCTAGTGTCATGAGAATAATTGAACTAGACCTTAGGGTTACTAGTTACTATTTCCATGTTGAGACATGAGGTTTGGACTTGAGACTTGACTATACTTGTTGCCATTTGTGCTCTTTCGCACATGTTTGTGAGGGTCGCTCCCTACAAGCCGGCACTCCGGAGTTGGCCTTCGCGATTTGTTCGCGCGTGCGGTGTTGAGAAACCTACGGGACCGTTGGGACAGACTCATTCCTTGCGGGGGATGTTGGGCTACCACGGTACTTAGGTGGCACAAGTTGGATTACTATGGATAAATCCTAGAGAGAGAGAATTGAACTTGGACATTCAACTTTACTATATAACAATCACTACTAGATAGGACTTAGTAGTTGGATTATGTGGACTTTACTTGGAGTTATAGTATACTTGGTAATTCTTTAATTACATGTTAGTATACTCGTTGGTTATAGTTAAAACATATCACCTTATATATGTTGGAACGAGAACTTATGACATTTAAATTTTGGGAACATGGTTATTGTAGCATCTCTTTATGCTTTAATTACAAGTTTAATTATATCGCTTACTTGCTCTCTTTTCTTTGGGCCTAGTGGTGCAATGGTGCAGGTCAAGACTGCCCACCGGGAACTATAAATTTATAGTTCTCACGCCCGTTTCGTTTCCTTTTCTGCCTTCCGCATCGGGGGAGGTTAGGGATCGCGGCAAGGGTGTTGCTTCGGGTTAGCGGCACTCAGCGAGGTTGATCGATAGGTGGATACTTCTCTAGTTCTGTTGCTTTTAGAGAGGTTGTGAGTTGTTCCCGTATTTAGAGAGACCACCACTTTTGGGGACTAATGTTGTTTTAACCTTATGTTCTTTTTGGTTATGTTATTAGTCTCCTTATGTTTATAGTTTTCCTACTCTCTACTTGTTGATAGGGCTAGCTGTATGTTGCTCTGATACTTATAGTTTTAGCCTATTGTATGTTTTAATTCCGCTGTTTTTAAGTTAGACGCCTTGTATGTGTTGGCATATGGCGGGTCTGGGCACGCTTTGGGGAAGGTCCTGCCGACCCCGGGGCGTGACATTTTGCCTGTGAGAGCTACAATGACAGTGACAGAGATACTTGAATACTCGCGTGGGTCGCGCCCCGCGAATGCCATTCCGGAATGAGGTTTCAGTGCGATGTTGATTCGCCGTGCGATGTTGATTCGCAGTTCCAGTTTGAGACAGTTCTTGAGCCGACACCTTAAAGGCGGTGTACGGCATAGCTAGATACAGGCAGGGTGGGTCCGATTGGGCAGCCCGAGTGAGACAGTCAGTGGCCCCTTTGTTGTACTTACAGTGAGGTTGTGACTTGAGTGGAGCCTAGTTGAGCGAGACGGGTGTGTTCACGCCTAGAGAGCTTGCTTCACGGTTGCTCTTGAGATATGGTGTAACCTTATTAAAGGCGAGACGGAGAGTAGTTCCGCCTCGAGAGAGTATTCTCCGCGATGCTCTTGAGCCACGGTGTCCTCGCTAGGCGGGACGGTGCTTTCACACTCCTCGTAAGATTGGGTCGCCTTTTACTTGTTCTACGAGGGTGGTTAGAGCAGATAGTATAGGGGTTTTTAGCTGTCGAGGGTTTCCAGCTTCTTTTACTTTCTTGCTTACCCCGTAGACTTAGTGGGTGGACCGATGTGGTTAGGGCGGTACCCACTGAGGACTACTTGCTTTTATAGTAGTTCTCACGCCCTCTTTCTTCCACTGTTGTTGCAGGGCCTTCTGTTGCGGCTGCTGCTCCGTCTTTGTTGGACCGCGGGAAGGGCGTGGCGAGCTAGTGCCTACCCATCGAGTTCAGTGCTAGTGGACTTCCGCAGTAGTGATTTTGGTTTTGGACACTTTTGTACATACAGTTGAACTCGCTGGAGCGAGTAGTGTTCTTTTGTATCTGCTATTGTATGTATATAAAGTAGTTGTTTTCCTACCTGTTTGTTTATAGTTTATTTCAGCTCTATGCTACTGTTTGTAGCATTGTATGTTTATACAGTATACTACGCTTCGTATACGTAAGAAATTCTTTTGTATACATAGATTTGTCACGTGCCGGTGAATATGCAACCCGGGGCGTGACAACTATCAACCCAATCGCACGTCTTTTCATCCAACAGCCTAAAACTCAATAGTACCAATGGCTTGGTACTATTGATAGTATAGTAACATAATTCTATATAGGGGCAATTTCATCACTACCCCTCTCAAATATGTAAATATCGTAAATATCCCTGCAAAATTGAAAATATCATATATACCCCTTCAAATGTAAAATTTTTTCACAATTACCCCTCCTTCCAACAGCCGTTACTGTAACCATGGTTAAAGTTTGGTTAAATAAAGGTTGAGTAACAAAATGACTAATTTACCCTTAAAAAGCTTAGGTATTATTTTGACAGCGAATAATTAAGGGGCAATTTCATAAGTACCCTTCTAAATTTTAAAAATAACATATCTAGCACTAATTATTAGTGGGTTAAAAAATAAAGAAACCCCTCACCTATAGATCATTTTGAACTAGACCCTTTTATGTTTTATTTTTTAACATTAAGAGCTCATGAACTATCAGTGTTTTTTTTATTTGGACTTAGTTAAAAGTTTTTTAATTGAGATCCCTCACCTGAATTTGTTAAAATTTTTAATTTTGTTGGGAAAAAACACACAATTGCTAAAATTTTAAAAAAACACTTAGGTTGAGAGGGCATATATATAGAGAGTTTTGCTATAATACTATCAGTAGTAAAGCTCGGTTTACTACAATTTATTTTCAATGATAAAACTTCCGAATTGATAATCGGCATCATTAAATACTAGTTAAGGGACCCGCACGATGCTGCGGGTAATTATTTTAAAATTAAATTTTAAAAATTAGTTATAAAAATTAATTTTAGAATTTAAATGATGCAATAAGTATATCAAAAAATTTTAGTAGGAACAGTAGTCTCCCATTAGTTAGTGAAATAATTTTAGTAAGTATCGTAATCCCCAGTAATTAGTGAATGAGAAGAGAAATCATTGTTTACAATTATCGCAATTAATTTTCGTCAAATATAAAATTAATTTAAGTTGCATCAAAACTTTTTTTATTTTTTAATATACAATTTATATGTGAATGCTTAATATTATAAAATTAATATTTATACCTAATACCAGTAGTCTAAATTATTTAACATTTATTTATATATTTTATATTATATAAAAATAAATAGTAAATTATATAATAAATTATTATATAATAATATATCTATATACAAATAAAATATTATATATAATAAATAAAATTATATATATATATATATATATATATATATATATATATATATATATATATATATATATATATATATCGAGAGAGAATGAGAGGAGGTCCAACCCCGCCGCGCCCTCGCGCGCCCCTATATATATATATATATATATATATATATATATATACTAGTTGAGTGTACGTGCAAGTGCACGTAACAATTATTTTGAAATTAAATAGAAAAATAAAATCTCTTATCTTAAAAGGAAAAGATATTTTGAAATTAGAAAATATATATAGAAAAAAATATTTTGAAATTATAAAAATATTTGTTAGAAAAAAATAGTTTGAAAAAATATTTTGAAATTAAATAGAAAAATAAAATCTGTTAGAATCTTTTTATAGGATTTTCAAAATATCTATAAAAGATATTTTAAAACTAAATAGAAAAAAAAATTGTAGAATTTTCACACCCGTAACTGTTATCCTAAAAAGAAAATATATTTTGAAATTCGAAAATATATATAGAAAAGAATTTTTATAGAATAAATATATTTTTTAGGATTTTCACACCTCTAATCTGTTATAGAGAAATTACGTATTCATTGCGGTTTCTATTTCTATTTATATTCTTATGTATAAAAATTTACGTACGAAAAGAGGAGAATAAGCGCTAATAAAATTGGCGCTAATTTTTCCGCCCAAAAAATCTATATACAAATAAATATACGTGCTTTTATATATATATAGATATATATATATATATATATATATATATATATATATATATATATATATATATATATATATATATATATATATATATATATATCGAGAGAGAAACGAGAGGATGTCCAACCTCGCCGCGCTCGCGCGCCCCACCCCCGCCGCTCTCGCTTACCCTCGCGCCGGCTCCCGCGCTGTAAGGACTCGAAACTGCGAAGTGTGTAACTGGACTTTGTGTCAAAATGATCAAAGTCGAGTTTGGGATGCTTTAGAGAGATCAAAAGCATCAAATAAGTCGAAAGTGTATCGAGGTGGGGCCTCCGAGATCAACTTGGTGATTAATCTGCAAAAGTGCAGATTATGTACCTGGAGACCGGTCCCCACATGTGAGGACCGGATCCCACAGCTGGGAGGCTTGATGAGAAAATCTGCTAGGTGTGATTTGCTCTCGTTCGGGCTTAAGAGGAAGTCCGACTTGGGGACCTGGCCTTGATGGCCAAGTCCGATCCCACAAGCAGAAGCTTGTCACGCCCGAGACCGCTACCAATTTGGTTGACGGAACGCCGATCATGCGCCGAACTGACAAAGACTCTCCCCTGTCCGCCCAAGGCTCGACAACAAGTCATGTACAAAGAATTGCCCAGGAAATGTAATTCTACATCATACATGACAAGAAGATGCACCAAAAGGTGCGAACAACAATAAAAGCAAGATACAAGTATTTCATACAAGTAATATAAAGAGAGAAGAGTCTATTTATTACATTCATTCAACATTTGTTTACATTCAATTACACTCTTTTCCCAAAATACATAAGTCTTTACATATCCAAAATATACATTGTTTCACATTCTTTTCTTGTTCATCAGACTATACCAAAATGATATCAGGAAGGTTCTAATGCAGATGGCGGCCTCTACCAACTAAGACGCGATGCCCTTACCGCGATCCTCACCAACCGCCCGCGAACTCGCACCTGTAATAGAGTGGGGTGAGAACTAACTTCCTTAGTTCCGAGTGGGCTCGGCCACCGACCCCATCGATCTCCCCACTAGGTCTAAGCAGGCATGAGCAGATAGATATTTATTTAAAGCTGTAAATAAAGCATAGTAGAAGAAATGCAATAACTACTTTGCCTGTAACAATAAGGTAAGAGTAATGCTCTAGCCATGTAACCACCAACATGCTAATAGAACTCTATCAAGTAAATTGCAATTCTATCATTCTCAATATGTACTTTTGTACCCAATCTCATAACTCTTTTGAGTTCATTACCCAATCCATGGCTAGCCCGAAGGCGCGCCCACGACTCAACACATTCAACCCAATGGGTTGTCTGCGGGACCCCACATAGGCTATCCCTATCGAATCACGTGCCAAGACCTCCGGAGACTCGCACTACTCGTGTGGAGCGACCACGTCACGAGCGCTGAGCAGACTGTGTGAGTATGATCTTCTCCTCCAATTTAGAGGGCATCCAACACAGGGGAACTAGTAACCATCTCCTCCACTTTGGAGGGCATCCACACAGGGGAAATGCATAAGTGTTTTGTAGCACTATGTCTCTATGTCATTTATCATCAAGTTGTCTACTCGGTTCATATATCTCTAGTGTTCTTTACACTATGTCATTGTACATGCCATTCATCAAGTTATCTATTTGGTACTCATGTCACTAGTGTTTCTATACACTATGTTACATTATCATTCATCAAGTTCTATACTTGGTTCACATGTCTCTAGTTGTCATTCATGCAAGATTAAGTCATCTCTAGGGTTCAGTGTCACAACATTCATCCTAATGCTTCCTATGTCCAAATGCAAGCCTATGGTGCCGCACGATAAGGAAGTGTGCAAGCAGACTCCCTATGTCCTAATGCGACGCCCATAGCTCCGCACGATAAGAAAGCATGCAAGGAAAGTCATCTAACCATACCAACCCTATCATGCATGAAATAAATATACATATATATATTCTCAGGCAATATGTTCAATATTTATTCTTAGACATAAAAGGGAGCCCAACGGCTTCGGATAGCACCCCCCACCTTTTGGGATGTTCACAGGAGCGACAACGTCGCTTTCGTTGCCTCCAATGCCTACTTTGACTCCCCGGGCCGATATCAAAGCTGTAAGCTATTGTTCGGCTCGGATCACTTAAACCGTTCGTCGAATGGACGAACCGTCGCCTCCCACGTGTTCGTGTACCTAACAATATGTTAGAAACGAGGTCAAAAGAGATCAAAACCCCTTGTATCGAAAAACCCTAATTTGAGCCTTAGGATTTTGCCCCGAGCAAAGTCCGCCTCTAGAGCCCAAATTGCCCGTGCAAAACATCTTTTAGGGATGCTAGGGTTCCACTAAAATTATTTCTGAGGGATAAAATCCATGCTAGAAGACGCTACCATGAAAGCTCTTGAAGCTTACCTCAAAGGAGAGCTCCAATGGTGGAGAGGAAGGAGATGAGATGATGCTAGGCTTGCTCCTAGCTCAATCCTTCTCCAAATCCTTTACTCCTTCCTCTTCTTTCTCCTTCTTCTCCTCCTTCTTCTTCTTTCTATAGAGAGAGAGGGAGGGAGAGTATTGTGTAAGTGTGTGTGGTATGAGGGAGAGGGAGAGGGGAAATGCCCTCTATAGCCTTCTATTGTAACAAGATGCCAAGAGGCCCCTCAATTCTCAGTTCATCACACTGCCTCAGCCTGGGCATTTTTCGCCAGCTGAGACCGGTCTCCATGGGGTTGTCCGGTCTTAGCCTGCGAAAACCCATTCTGTCCATTTCCCAGCGTACTGGGTCCGGTCTCCATCGATTGTCCGGACAATGGATGTCCGGACATCCCTCATTGTCCGGATCCCGAGAGCTAGTATTTCGGGACTTAGCCGAATTTCTTCCCCTGCACAGCAGGGCTCCTTGTGGCATCCGGTCTCCATGGGATGTCCGGTCCCCACTGGCCAAAAACTGCATAATGGAGCAGTTTGCACCATTTGCGGTCGAGGTCTACCCAAATGCACCTTTTGGCTTAGAGTCAGCTTCGATCTCTCCGATTCTCACCACAACGACACTTAGTCGATTCCAGATGAAGTCCAATTCTCATATTTCGAGAATTCACTTCCTTACATCCTCCCCGCCTTAAAAGAGTTTCGTCCTCGAAACGAACCCTTAAATTAAACTTAACTCAAACTTAAATTTAAATTCATACCTCACTCCTCGAATAAATGAGGATGATGTGTTTTCATCTCGCTCTTGAGCTCCCAAGTGGCTTCACGATCGTCGTGATTACTCCACCGAACTCGAACATACGGAATTTCGCGATTCCGTAATCGACGCACCTCCCAACCAATAACTGCCACCGGAAACTCTTCATAGCTCAAGTCCTCTTGAAGCTCCGGCGGTTCAAACATCATGGCATGTTCGGGATTGTGAACATATTTCCGAATGTGAAACACGTTGTGAACGTCCGCTGGGTGCGGCGGCAATGCAATCCGATATGCTACCGCTCGAATACGTTCCAACACTTCAAACGGCCCAATATATCGAGGACTCAACTTTCCTCGAACTCCAAACCGCCTCACGCCTCTCATAGGTGAAACCTTCAAGAACACACGGTCTCCTACCGCGAATTCCAAGTCTCTTCGGCGTTTATTCGCATAACTTCGCTGTCTCGATTGCGCCGTAAGCATCCGTTGGCGAGCGAGGCGAACTTTTTCTTCCGCCTCCCGCAACACTTCGGGACCAACCACGGCCCGCTCACCTACATCACCCCAATGTACAGGAGATCGGCATTTCCGCCCGTAAAGGACTTCAAACGGTGCCATCTCCACGCTAGCTTGGTAACTATTGTTGTAGGCGAACTCGGCCATTGGCAAATATTTGGCCCAACTTCCTTTATAGTCAATGACACACGCCCCTCCAGAATCTGAATAGTCCTCTCTGACTGTCCATCTGTCTGAGGGTGAAATGCGGTACTAAACTCGAGTCGTGTGCCAAGGGCTTCCTGTAGGTTCTTCCAGAAATGTGAGGTGAATCGGGGATCTCGATCTGACACAATCGACTTCGGCACCCCATGCAATCTGACCACCTCATCTAGATATACCTGCGCCAGTTTCTCGCCCGACCAGGTAGTGTGGATCGGTAGAAAGTGTGCGGACTTTAACATGCGGTCCACAATCACCCAAATCGCGTCGTGGCCGCCCGTCGAACGAGGCAGTCCGACCACGAAATCCATCGCGATATCTTCCCATTTCCAAACTGGGATAGGTAGGCTTTGAAGTTTTCCAGCTGGGTAACGGCGTTCAGCCTTCACTTGCTGACATACTAAACATTGCGCCAGAAAGCGTCCAATGTCCGCTTTTATCCCCGGCCACCAGTACTGCATTTTCAAGTCCTTGTACATCTTGGTGCCGCCCGGGTGAATACTGTAAGGAGCCCGATGAGCTTCCTCCAAAATCAGTTTTCGGACCTCTTCATTCTCGGGTACACACCACCGGTTGCGGAACCGGATTGCACCCTCGGCATCTATGGTGAAGTCGCCACCGTGTCCGCTCTCAATGTCGCGCCACACCTTTTGGAGATTAGGGTCTGCAGGTTGAAGACTCTTGATCTGTTCCAACAAGGTCGGTGTAACAATAAGAGCCGCTAATATAGCCGGTACTTCTGGAGCTACTACCTCAAGATCTAGCTGTTTCATCTCCAAGCATAATTGATCCTGAGCCGTAACCTTCAACGCAAGGTTTTCTACCGACTTTCTGCTAAGAGCATCGGCGACCACATTCGCCTTCCCGGGGTGGTAAAGGATCGAGACATCATAATCCTTTAATAACTCCAACCATCGCCGTTGGCGCATATTCAGCTCTTTCTGCGTAAACAAATACTTCAGACTTTTGTGGTCCGTGTATATTTCGCAACGCGCGCCATACAAGTAGTGCCTCCACAACTTAAGAGCAAATACCACTAGCTCTAAGTCATGGTTAGGGTATTTCTTCTCTTAGGTCTTCATCTGACGGGACGCATACGCGATTACCTTCCCGCCCGCATCGAACACACCCCAAGCTCGAATAAGACGCGTCGCTATAAACCACGAAGTCTTCGCCTTGCACCGCAACGCGAGCACGGAGTCGAAGTCAATCTATCCTTCAACTCTTGGAAACTCCGGTCGCACTCGTCGCTCCAAACGAACTTGGTGCCTTTCTTCGTTAGACGGGTAAGTGGAATTACAATTTTAGAGAAACCTTCGACGAACCGCCTATAATAGCCCGCCAAGCCCACAAAGCTTCGGACTTCCGTGACGCTCGTAGGGCGCGGCCAATCCTTGATTGCCTCTATTTTCCTCGGGTCAACAGAAATTCCGCCCTCGGAAATAACATGCCCCAGAAATGCAACTTCCCTCAGCCAAAAGTCGCACTTCTTCAAAGTTGGCATATAACTTCTCCTCCCGAAGGATTTGAAGTACTAAGCGTAATCGCTCCGCATGTTCCTCGTCATCGCGGAATAGACCGATGTCATCTATGAAGACTACCACAACCGATCTAAATACTTCGAAGACACGGTTCATTAAGTCCATGAACGCTGCCGTGGCATTCGTAAGCCCAAACGGCATCACCGTGAATTCATAGTGTCCATACCGCGTACGGAATGCGGTTTTCTGAACATCCTCCGGCTTAATCCTCAACTGATGATAGCCCGATTGGAGGTCAATCTTTGAGTAAACACTCGACCCCTGCAATTGATCGAACAAGTCATCGATTCTGGGTAGTGGATACTTGTTCTTGATCGTGACCTTGTTCAACTCGCGGTAATCCACGCAGAGTCGAAACGTTCCATCTTTCTTCCGCACAAATAATACCGGGGCTCCCCACGGCGATACGCTCGGCCGGATAAATTCCATCTTTTTGTTCTTTTTCTTTTTCTTCTTTTTTTTCTTCTTTTTTTTCTTTTTTTTTTCTTCTTTTTGTTTTTTTTTTCCTTTTTTTTTGTTTTCTTTTTCATTTTTTTTTGTTTTCTCCTCTTTTTTTTTTTTTTTGCTTTTCATCTCATCCGAAAAATAATATATTCTAATGAGAGCAAAGTGGGCAAAGTTATATTTCCCAAGAAGAGAATGAACATACGCCTTCAAGATGAAGAAAAGTTGATTGCCCCCTGAACGTTTTCTAGAACATTCTCCATTATATCATCAAATGGAAAAGAGAATGAACTGATATCTTCAGAAAGACGAGGGATTAAACGCCCTTGTAGAATAGTCAAGATATGCGTTTGGGAGGAAAAAGACCACGATTGTAACACCCCGAACTTCTAAAGTCATGAAGTCACGAGGTATGTTGGCTTAGAAGGCCATAAGAATGGTTCCCGTGAAGTTTGGAAGCTTTCGGGTGTTTTCGGTGCACTAGGTGCAAGAACGGAGCCCGAAAGGCTATCTTGGGCCACGAGCTAAATCCGACGCTTGCGCGGATGAGATAATGATGTGGACATGATCTAAATCATGTTTGGAGAGTCTCGTTCGATTTGAAACGAATCGGAGGTCGAACGGGTCAAAAGTGAGTTGAAACGGAGAAGAAACGGTGAAAAAGCTGAAAAAATGGCTAAGTCCTGAAAATCCTGCTCTCGGGATCCGGATCAGGAGGCCAGGACCGGTCCACCCGTGCGAAGTCAGCTGAAAATTTGGCTAAGTCCTGAAAAATCTGCCTACGGGATCCGAATCCCAGTGGTGGTCCGGATCCCACGCGCGATTGGACTCTGGCGAAGGTACTTGGAGTCCGGACCCCATACATGGAGACCGGTCTCTGAGACCCGAAATTGCCCAGTTTGGGCTGTTGCATAGGGTGCATTGTTGAAGGACTTATCAGCATTTTTGGCATGAGATGAGTGTATAGAGTGTATTAAACACTCTCTTTCTCTCTCTCTCTCTCCCTCTGATCTCTCTCTCTCCCTCTCTCTGTCGACAGCAAGAAGAAAGGAAAGAAAGAGAAGGAAAAGAAGAGAAGGAAAAGAAGAGAAAGAAGAAGAAGATGGAGATGATGAAGAAGATGATGATGGAGATCCTCTTGATCATCTTCTTCCTCTCCCACAAGCTCGGGGCAAGCTTGTAGAGGTAAGCTTTAGTCTCCTCTCATGGTAGATCCTTAGATAATGGGTTTCTAAACCCTAGATTTAGAGTTTTGAGCTTCTTGTAAGCTTTAGAACTACGTGGAGACCATGAACTCCATGAAATCCATGGTTTTCATTATGATGCTCTAATGGTGGATTTCTAGGGTTTGCTCTAAGCACCCTATGGATGGCTCTAATGCTCCTAGATGAGTTCCTAGAGGTTAGACAAGCTCTCTATTGCTTGTTCTAGGGATCAAATCGGTGGGTTTTGCGAAAGTGCAAACCTAGGGCTCCAAAATGGGGTTTTTGTAAATAGATGAGTTTGATCTCATTTGACCCCATAGAAACCTAATTGGGGGCCTAACGAACGCGTTGGCGCGCTCGGTTCGGTGATCTGACGAGCGAGTACGAAGATATTAATTATTTAATATATTCATACCAGATGTCCGCAGCACGCAAGATAGGAGCCCTAAATTCATGAAAACGGAACTGGGGCAACTTAAAGGCGTGAGGCAACGGCACAAAGTCTCGGATTGCAATTCGGAGACCGTTTGGTTGGTTGGGCAAGTTCGAACGACGAAGGGTCAAGAGTGCCGCGCGGCCGATTGCAAGTGTCGACGAGCAATCGGAGTGCGAATTGAGGTGGGTTGTGTTTACTGAAGCGACTAGGTCGCCTAAATATGTCTAAGAGTAATGGTTTCAAGTTGATGCATATAATTGACATATGTTGCAAGTATAGAAATGCATGTTAAAGAACATAGTGTTAAATGCTAAGAGAATGCATGAGTTAAATGCTAGATAAATGCATGAACTAGAGTCTAGTTGCAAATACATGAGATGCATGCTAAGTTGATATATGAACTAGATGCTAAATGAAATGTATGAATAAATGCATGCTTAGCATAATGAGTACATGCTAGATATAATCATGTGCATGTAAATGGAATGGTTAACATAAGAATGTTAAGTATATGAATGCCAAGTATAAGAATGTGAATCATGGACTAAATACACATATAGATCGAGTGGCATCTAACCTAGTGTTAATAAACATAGGTTATAGTAAACCTAGAGTCAATGGACCTAGGAGTGTGGCATCTAACCTAGTGTTAATAAACATAGGTTATAGTAAACCTAGAGTCAATGGACCTAAGAGTGTGGCATCAAACCTAGTGTAAAGAACATAGGTTGTAGTGAACCTAGAGTCATATGGATCTAGGTAAATGTTTGAGTAAAAATAATAATAAAAAATATATATTATTATTTTTCTCATGTAATAAAAAAAAAGGGGGGGGAGTTGGTTAAGATTCTCCATATCTCTTATAAAAAAAAAAGAAGAAGGGGGAGATACCGCTTTGAAATATCTACGCGGTCAAAAAAAAAAAAAAAAAAAAAAAAAAAAAAAAAGGAGAGAGAATAATAAAAAAGGAAGGGACTAAATTGTAAAATACTATCCCATTATCCCCATTAAGCATCGCACGATCGTGGCGCCACGATCCTCTCCAACTACCCATTATCTACCTCCTAACTTCCCACTACTTACACGATTTAAACCACTCCCTCTCCAACTTCTCACCCCCCCAATGCATGCAATACCATAAAAGTCCTCTCTCCCTCCCTAAAAAAAAAAAAGAAGGAAAAAAGATGCTCTCTGAACAAAGAAAACAAAAAAAAAAAGGGAGAAAATAAAAAAAAAAAGAGAAAAGCAAAAGCTTCTTTCTCTCTCTCTCTTTCTCTCTCTCGGTGAACCCAAGCTCCGGGCCCGCTTCCTCCGCTCCGGCTTCATCGTCGCGAAGGTCTCCGGCGCGAAGCACTTCCGTCGCGGAGCTCGGCCGTAGCGGGTTCTCCGCTTCTTCCGCTCCGGCTCACCGTCGCGAAGGTCCCCGCGCGAGAACCTGCTACTCCGTCGAGCCCGAGGCCCTCGACGCGCCGCCGCCCGGCATGCGCCTCGCGTCGCCGTCGCGGCTGCGCCTCGCTCCGCCGCATCGCACCTCGTCGAACCCGAGGCCCTTGACGCGCCGCCGCCCGGCTGCGCCTCGCTCCGCCGCGTCGTGCCTCGGAGCGGCTCTATCCCGCTCCGTCGAGCCCTCAACCGCTCCGTCGAAGCTCACCGCGCAAGTCCATCGCCGCTCCGTTGAGCCCTTCGATCGCGTCGTCAAAGCCCGCAACCGCTTGAGCCCTCGATCGCGCTCGATCGCGTCGCGGCTCCGTCGGGTCCGCCGCCGCGTCGCACGGGACTCCCGCCGCCCGCGTCGCTCCTCAACGCGCCGCCGCTCAAGTCCCTTGGCCACTGCGAGCCCTCGACCGTCCGAAGATCGCCACCGCGCGAGCTCCTCGGTCATTCCGTCGAGACCATCGGCCGCGCCGTCGAACCCCGCCATCGCACGAGCTCCCTGCCGATCCGAACCATGCCGCGTCGCACGAAGCCTCGGCTCAAAGGCTGCGGTGCCGCCGCCGCCGCCGCCGTCGATGATGTTCCGACAGGGCGTGGTGCTCGCCACCCGCCCGGTCTTCGTCGCAGCCGCAGCCCGATCCGCTGCTTCGTCGCAGAGCCGCAGCCCCGATCTGATCCGGTCTTCGTCGTAGAGCCGCAGCCCCGATCTGATCCATGCTGTCAATGCGGAGTCCTCCTTTGCGAGGCTCTGTAAACAGCACGCCGTCGTCAGCAAACCTTCATCAACAAAGGCCATTCTCTGTCATGATGATCCTCCTTCGAGAGGCTTTGTAAATGGCGGCTCAACCGTCGTGGCTTCGTCGTCGCCGAGCTCACCGTCACGACGCCCGTTATGTATTCGACAAAATGCCCCAAAGAGATGACAATGGCAAAAAATAAAAAAAGAGGGAGAAATGCTTTTCTTTTGATGAATTGACTATTTGTGTCGACCGTCGTATCGACGTCGGTACGCGACGCAACAACGACTTCGTACGACGCTCCGCGACGACGACGAAAAACGAAGGTCGACTTGTGCGCCGAAAAGCCGCCGTCGACGAAAAAGCGATCGTCGACGCGCCGTCGACGAAAAGGCCAAGCGACGATCCGACGCTCGCCGTCGACGAAAGGCCGATGACCATTCGATTGGTCGACGAAAAACGAGCCGACGACCGTCGACGCTCCGCCGTCGAAAAACGAGCGACGACTGTGACGCTCCGCCGTCGATTTAAAAAAAGCCGACGACTTCGTCTAATGCGCCGCCGTCGATGAAAAAGAGGCCGACGACTTCGTCTGACGCTCCGCCGTCGACGAAAAATGAAGCCGACGACTTCGTCTGACGCTCCGCCGTCGACGAAAATGAAACGGAATGCTTTGTCGTCGTGCCAACCAACCGCCCGACGGAATGCTAAAATAAACCGCTCGACGGAATGCTAATTGAACCACTCGACGGAATGCTAACCGGAACCGCCCGACAGAATACTAATCGAACCGTTCGACGGAATAACCTAAATACCTAATACCCAATATCCAATTAAACCAATACCCATAAACACAAACCCATTAACCCATACCAAACCCATTAACCCATATCATAAAACCATTAACTCATACCCATATCCATACCCATTATAACCAAACCCATATATCATAAACCCATTAAACCAAAACCCATTCACTTAAGGCCCAACTCAATCAATTCAAACCCAATTGAAACCCATGGTCCAAATCCACATATCCAAACCTATATACCCAATACCCAATAACCCAATATCCATTTAACCCAATAACTCAATATCCATTTAACCCAATAACCCATATATCCATTTAACCATTAACCCATAAACCCATTGACCCAATACCTATTTAACCCGAAATTCATTTAACCCAATACCCATTTAATCCAAAATCCATTTACCCAAAGAGGCCCAATACCAAAGCCCACTTCGAAATTAAACTCATTAAACTAAACCTGTACATCGGTGCATGAACCATGAACCATAAATCTGTACACCAAGTCCATGAATCATGAACCATAAACTTGTACACCCGGTCCATGAATCATGAACCATAAACCCGTACACCAGGTCCATGAACCATGAACCGTAAACCTGTACACCAGGTCCACAAACTATGAACCAAAACTATGGACCAATCCATACACCGAGTCCACAAACTATGGACCAATCCATACACCGAGTCTATAAACGTATGATCCCAAGTTTATGAACCATAAACCTATGATCCTAGGTCCATGAACCATAAACCTATGAACCTAAATTCATGAACCAAACTAAATTCATAAACCATAAACCTTATAATCCAAACCTAATTTCGACCGAAACGTCTTTAAACTAATCTTAAGTCTAAAACCTTTGACCGAAACGTCGCTAAACTAAACCCAAATCCCACTTCGACCGAAACGTCGCTAAACTAAACCCAAATCCCACTTTGACCGAAACGTCGCTAAACTAAACCCAAATCCCACTTTGACCGAAACGTCACTAAACTAAACTCAAATCCCACTTTGACCGAAATGTCGCTAAACTAATCCAAACCCACTTCGACCGAAATGTCGTTAAACTAATCCTAAGTCCAGAACCTCCGACCGAAACGTCGTTAAACTAAACCCAAATTCAAATGACCGAAACGTCTTTAAACTAAACCCAAATTCAAATGACCGAAACGTCTTTAAACTAAACCCAAATTCAATGACCGTAACGTCTTTAAACTAAAATCAAATTCAAATGACCGAAACGTCTTTAAACTAAACCCAAATTCAATGACCGTAACGTCTTTAAACTAAAATCAAATTCAAATGACCGAAACGTCTTTAAAACTAAACCCAAATTCAAATGACCGAAACGTCTTAAAACTAAATCCAAATTCAAATGACCGAAACGTCTTTAAACTAAACCCAAAATTCAAATGACCGAAACGCCTTTAAACTAAACCCAAATTCAAATGACCGAAACGTCTTTAAACTAAACCCAAAATTCAAATCACCGAAACGTCTTTAAACTAAACCCAAATTCAATGACCGTAACGTCTTTAAACTAAAATCAAATTCAAATGACCGAAACGTCTTTAAACTAAACCCAAAATTCAAATGACCGAAACGTCTTTAAACTAAACCCAAATTCAATGACCGTAACGTCTTTAAACTAAAATCAAATTCAAATGGCCGAAACGTCTTTAAACTAAACCCAAATTCAAATGACCGAAACGTCTTTAAACTAAACCCCAAATTCAAATGACCGAAACGTCTTTAAACTAAACCCAAATCCAATGACCGAAACGTCGTTAAACTAAACCCAAATTCCACTTCCGACCGAAAGGTCGTTAAACTAAACCCAAATTTCACTATCGACCGAAACGTCGTTAAACTAAACCCAAATCCAATTTTCATGAACAACCCAAATCCAACACGACCGAAACGTCGTTAAACTAAACTCAAAGCCAAACCCAAACCCGACCACCATGTCATTAAACTGAGCACCAAAATCAAACCCGACCGCCATGTCATTAAACTGAGCACCAAAATCAAACCCGACCGCCATGTCATTAAACTGAGCACCAAAATCAAACCCGACCGCCATGTCATTAAACTGAGCAACCCAAACTCCTTTTGACCGCCATGTCGTTAAACTGAGTAATTTGATCCCTATCGACCATCAAGTCGCTAAACTGACTATCCTACTTTTATAAATGTACAGTGGGGGTATGCCCCTGCTTAAGCCATGTAAACGGCAAATCATATGAATAAAATTTTGTTTGCCCGTTTTGTCTCTTTATTATCAGCATTTATATTTGGTCTCTTAATCGAGGGTACCCTAACATTCTATAGGGGTAATTAACAATAGACGCTTGCGTTTATTGGAAGCCATGGATCCGCAATACCTGATAACCATATATATACAAATATTAATCTGAATCATGAATACTACCCCACGGAAAATACAAAATAAATTTCACCGTGCGAGGTACGTCATTCGTGGTGGCAGACAGTAAAGAACAGTGAACCTAGTGTCAAGGACATAGGTTGGATAAAGAAGATAGTGGACCTAGTGTTAATAAACATAGGTCGAGTTGGAATGACATTGAACCTAGAGTTAAGTCAACCTAGGTTATGTGATAAAGAGTGAACCCTAGTGTCAAGTAGACCTAGGAGGTAAAGACAATGGACCTAGAGGGTCGTCTCTTGAGGGCCTAGCTAACCCTCAAGCTAAGTGAAACGGATTCATGGAATCCCGTGATATGTGCACCACTGAGGGTGTCGGGCGTGTGCGACGATTTCGCCGTCCAGGGCTATACCACTGACGTGGCGTTGTGCGACGATTTCGCCGCCGGGTGGGTGAGCCGAAATGAGTTCGATACCGGTTAAGCCGGGTGAGGATCAGACCGCCATGAGTGTTGACACCATGAGTTTGGAAACCATTGCTGGGTAAGTACGATACGTGCGCCGCCAGGTGGCTGGGAAGTGACTCGATCCATTGTTGGGTGTGATGCGATAGTTCGCCGCATGGTAAGGTCACGACTTTAGTCCATCTTTGAGTAAGTATGCCGTGTTCGCCACCAGAATGGTTATGTTAGGTGACTCGAGCCGTTCCAGAGTTGGGACACCACTGAGGGTGACGAGCGTGTGCGACGATTTCGCCGCTCCGAGGCTGAGTCACAGAGGGCGGCAGTGTGACACCGAGGTAGTTGTGAGACGTCCAACACCTCGGGTAGACAAGAGCGGATTATCCGCATTTGATTGACTCAAGACCGAGTCGGGTGGCATAGTGAGCTAAGGTAGAGTGGACCTTAGAAGTACATGCTAAGTAGCATAAGTGCCAAAAGTAAAGAGCAAGAATGAGAATACTAACCTAATGAATAGCTAAGTTTAAGAATGCAACGGCTAAATTAAAGAATAGCAATAAAGTAAAGAAAAGCTAAGAGCTAAAGAATAATTTGCATATTGCATTTGTGAGGCAGGTTTTTATGTTAGTTGCAAATTATATGTCTATATATGTTTTTGGACTAACATATCTAGTTGCCTCCTTGGACCTATTGGTCGAGCTTTTCTCTTGGGTGACCGTACCCACGAGAACTATGGACAATAATTCTCACCCCCGTGTTGTGGTTTTGGGGGTACAGGTACACACGTGAGCGGCGCAGCAGCAGCAGCGCGAGGCAAGGGCGTAGCTCAGTAGTTAGCGCCCTACCAGAAGACCAGCGATAGAAGTACCCCCGTCGGCTAACTAGGGGTCTGAAAGTGAAAAGAACATGTTGTAATAAAGTTGTAAACCGTATTGTAATAACTAGATTGTATTAGGAAGTTTAAAGTTTAAAGCTAATGTAATATTGTAATATGGGTTGAATGGTTGTAATAGCAAGTAGCTGTTTTATGTTTATGATACTTCCTTATGCAATCTGATTGTAATATCTGTTTCTGTTTGGAACCTTCTTGTAATTGTATGGATTGCGACGCCTTGAACGTACAGGGGAAACTCTGTCCGTTCGGCGGTCTGTCGGCGCGCCCGAATCTGACCGAATTGCCGGGCTCGGGGCGTGACAACGATCATCAGCAAAAATCGTCCTGCCCCCTGACGATTTGACCGGTATAACGTCCTTTGTGGTGATGCCAAATTGGAGAATGACCAACATGCCTCGCTTTGATCTCGACCGAGGTGGGAGAGGCAATATTGTCGGATTGCATTGCTCCGCTTGGATGAAGTCATATTCATTGGTCACATGTTTATTCATTAGTCTCTTATCAGCATCATTAGATTTGGTCTCAAAGATGGAGGGTGAAGCCAGGTCCCACCGGGCGTGCCATTTTGTCTGCCACCACGAATGACGTACCTCGCACGGTAAAATTTATCTTGAATTTCCCGTGGGGTAGTATTCACGATTCAGATTAATATTTAAATATGTATGGTTATCAGGTATTGCGGATCCATGGCTTCCAATAAACGCAAGCGTCTATTGTTAATTACCCCTATAAAATGTTAGGGTACCCTCGATTAAGAGACCAAATATAAGTGCTGATATTAAAAGAGACAAAACGGACAAATAAAATTTTATTAATATGATTTGTCATTTACATGGCTTAAGCAGGGGCATACCCCCACTGTACATGAATTTTATAAAAGTAGGATAGTCAGTTTAGCGACTTGATGGTCGATGGGGATCAAATTGCTCAGTTTAACGACATGGCGGTCGAAAGGAGTTTGGGTTGCTCAGTTTAATGACATAGCGGTCGGTTCAAGTTTTGGTGCTCAGTTTGATGACATGGCGGTCATATTACATCAAATTGCTCAGTTTAACGACATGGCGGTCATTTTACATCAAATTGCTCAGTTTAACGACATGCCGGTCATATTACATCAAATTGCTCAGTTTAACGACATGGCGGTCATATCATATGAGATTGCTTTGTTTAACGACATGGCGGTCATATCATATGAGATTGCTCTGTTTAACGACATGACGGTCAAATTGATTTTTTGATTTCGGGTTTAGTTTAACGACGTTTCGGTCGTAAGTGGGATTTGGGTTTAGTTTAGCGACGTTTCGGTCGGGATTGGGTTTAGTTTAACGACGTTTCGGTCGAGTTGGATTTGGATTGGTTTATGAAAATTGGATTTGGGTTGGTTTATGAAAATTGGATTTGGGTTTAGTTTAACGACGTCACGGTCATTTGAGTTTTGGACTTGGGGTTAGTTTAACGACGTTTGGTCGAGGTCGGATTTGGGTTTAGTTTAACGACGTTTCGGTCGAAGTTGGGTTTGGGTTTATAGGTTTATGGTTCGTGGACTTGGTGTATGGGTTTATGGTTCATGGTTTTGGTTTATGGTTCATGGACTTGGTGTATGGTTTGGTTCATGGTTTTGGTTTATGGTTTATGGACTTGGTGTATGGTTTGGTCCATGGTTTTGGTTTATGGTTCATGGACTTGGTGTATGGTTTGGTCCATGGTTTTGATTTATGGTTCATGGACTTGGTGTATGGTTTGGTCCACGGTGTATGATGTTTGGTGTATGGTGTATGAAGTTTGGTGTATGGTTTAGTCCATGGTTTGGTCCATGATTTTGGTTCATAGTTCATGGACTTGGTGTATGGTTTAAATGGGTTTAAATGGGCTTTATGGATATGGGTATTGGATATATAGGTTTGAATATGTGGATTTGGATCATGGTTTCAATTGGGTTTGAATTGATTGGGTTGGGCCTTAAGTGAATGGGTTTTGGTTTATGGGTTTAAATGGGCTATGGGTAAATGGGTCTTGGTTTATGGGTTTTGGTTTATGGGTTTTGGGTTAATGGGTTTGATGAGTTTATGGATATGGGTGTGGGTTAATAGGTTTAAATGGGCTTTGGGTAAATGGGTCTTGGTTTATGGGTTTTGGTTTATGGGTTTTGGGTTAATGGGTTTCAGTTAAATGGGTTTCGATATATGGGTTTTGGTTTAATAGGTTTATCATATATGGGTTTTGGATATATAGGTTTTGGGTTAATGGGTTTGAGTTAAATGGGTTTAGGATTAATGGGTTTTGGGTTAATGGGTTTGAGTTAAATGGGTTTAGATATATGGGTTTTGGTTTAATGGGTTTATGATATATGGGTTTTGGATATATGGGTTTATGATATATGGGTTTGGTTAAATGGGTTTTGGATTAATGGGTTAAATGAGTTTATGATATATGGGTAAATGAGTTTATGATATATGGGTTAATGGGTTATTGGAATCCGAAAATGAGTTTGGGTCTAATTCAGGCCCTTGAGATTTAAAATGTGGGTTAATTCAAATGAGATTTTGAAATAATCGAACTTGAGAATTTTGATTCAAAAACCAAGTGCATTCGATCTTATTCAATTTTAACTTGCATCGAATGTGATGATATTTTAATTTGGTTTAATTCGACCGAGTCAAGAATTCAACATTCGATTTAAATGAATTTAATGAAGCTCCTTCTCTCTCTCTTTTTTGATTGAAAGCATGATCTTTCTCTCTCTCTTTTTTGATTGAAAGTATGATCTTTCTCTCTTCTCGACGATAAGGAAAAAGCACCGCTGGCTTTGATTCCACCATTGACCATTGTTCGGGTCATTCCGTCGAATGGTTGGAGCATTCCGTCAAGCGGTTGGTTGGCACGCTGACGGCAAAGCATTCCGTCGAGCGGTTTGTTGGCACGTCGACGACGAATATTTTTTGTCTTCATAAGTCGTCGTTTTCGTCGACGGCGGAGCGTCAGACGAAGTCGTCGTTTTCGTCAACGGCGGAGCGTCAGACGAAGTCGTCGGCTTCATTTTCGTCGACGGCGGAGCGTCAGACGAAGTCGTCGTTTTCGTCGACGGCGGAGCGTCAGACGAAGTCGTCGGCGGAGCGTCAAACGAAGTCGTCGTTTTCGTCGACGGCGGAGCGTCAAACGAAGTCGTCGGCTTCATTTTCGTCGACGGCGGAGCGTCGGACGAAGTCGTCGGCTTTATTTTTCATCGACGGCGGAGCCTCAGACGAAGTCGATCATTTTGTCGAACAGGTGGCGGGCACATCTTGGTCGCCGGTGCAGAGCCGAGCGGGTGGCGGAGCACCACGCTGCGGTCGTCGGGGAAGAGCCGAGCGGAACCGTGAGGGTGGCGAAGCACCACGCTCGGTCGGTCGGAGCAGAGCCGAGCGGGTGGCGGAGCACCACGCTCGGTCGGCGTCGGAGATGGCGGCGCGGTCGGAGGGCGGCGCGGTGTTGCGGCGAGGGTGCATCTGCGGGCATTCGTCGAACACATAACGGGCATCGCGACGGTGAGCTCGGCGACAACGAAGCCACGACGGTTGAGCCGCCATTTACAAAGCCTCTCGAAGGAGGAACATCACAACAATAAGAGCCGCGGGAGGGGTACAACAATAAGAGCCGCGGGAGGGGTTCGAACGATGAAGCCGCGCGCAGAGGAAGCGCGGGCCGAGGGCGCGACGGAGCCGTAACGAGAAGCCGCGATCCGCCGAGTCGCGATCGAGGAGGTGGGCACCCGTGGGTTGAGGTGTCGCGAGCAAAGAGCGCCGCTCGACGGCTCGGCTCGTCGGGTCGGAGCGCCGACGAGGGAAGCGAGAGCGGGGACGAGGCCGCTCGACGGAGAGGCTCGTCGGATCGGAGCGAGCGCCGCTCGCGGCTCGGCTCGTCGGAGTCGGAGCGAGAGTTGCGGCCTCCAAGGTGGAGCGGCGCGGCGCGACCGACGGCGGCGCACGACTTGGGCACGGCGCGGTGTGCGAGCAAGCTCGGTGCGTGAGCACGGCGCGGTGCGGAGCGATGGCGCGCGCGGTGCGCAGCGCGCGTGGAGCGCGCGCGCGGTGCGGAGAGCAATGGCGCACGGCTTGGAGCGGCGGCTCGGTGCGCGAGAGCGGCGCGCGGTGCACGGAGGCTGCGGCGCGAGGTGCATAGCGGCGGCTCGTCGCGGCAATCCTCGAGAGAGATGAAGTAGGGACGCCGCTCGTCGCGGTCGAGGGGCGGCTCGTCGCGGCTCGGCATGGGCGACTCGTCGCGGCTCGGCATGGGCGGCTCGTCGCGGCTCGGGAGGAGCGGCTCGTCGCGGATCGTTGCGGGCCGAGGGCTCGTCCACCCGGGGCGACGATGGTCCTCGAAGGAGGAGGCGTGGGAGTCGGAATTCCGCGTGAGCCGAGGAGTAGTGGGTTGGGGAGCTTCGCGACGATGAAGATGGACGCCAGGGAGCTCCGCGACCAAGGAGGCGGGCGCCGGCGTCGGGACTTGCGGACCAAGGAACTGCGGGCCGAGGAAGAGAAAGAAGGAGCCTTGATTTTTTTCTTTTTCTTTTTCTTTTTTTTTTTTGATTGACCCCCCCTCATCAGTTTGTTTTTAATTGGTTTTTTTATGGATTTCCCCGCCTTTCTTTCTCTCTCTCTTTTTTTATCGTGCAGTGGGATATGGGCAGTTGGAGACGGATCGTGCGATGGGAAGTTAGGGGATGTGGGTAGTTGGAGAGGATCGTGCGATAGGAAGTTAGGGGATGAATGTGGGGATAATGGGATAACATTTACAGTTTAGTCCCTCCCCTTTTTTATTATTCTCTCTCTTGCGTAGATATTTAAAATCAATATCTCTTTTTTTTTAATTTAAGGGATATTATTTAAAATCAAAGAGAGATATGGTGGATCTTAACTAACTCCCCCTTTTTTTATTTATTATGTGAGAGAAAATAATAATATTTTCTTATTATTATTTTTACTCAAACAAATGCCCCCACTTTTTTTTTATCTTGCTACGTCGTACAAGAGAAAAAAAAAGTATTGTTCGCATTCATATCACAGATTTGCTGTCACGAACTGATCGAGAATCGTTGGCGCTATTCCTCCCTCTCTTTTTTTTTTTTTTTTTTTTCTTCTTTTTCCCTTCTTGATAATGCTATCATATCATATTTTTTTGTATTTCGCATTTTGACGAGTCATATTATATATATTTTTAAAGATGGAGCATCTGATTCATCCGGATGACAAAGTATTAGGCATAGCGAGAGGTATTTCTCTATTTCGGGCTTCTCCGATTGAAAATAGTAGAGCGGATCCAATTATTCCTTACAACAGACCCGTATTCAAGGAATGGGCAGTTTTTAAGCAAAAACAACCCTTAGGTCGTTTTGGTCCCCATTATTACACATCTGATGGTGAAGAAGATGTCATACTTCTTCCACCTCTAGGTTTACCCAAAGAGAGGGATACACTGGAATCTTTAAGTTACAAAATATTGAATGGTCATCCGGTTGGGGGTAAAGATAGGCCATTAGGGGACAGTGAAGATATTGATGGTTTTGAGGACTGGGCAGATCATATTTTGTCACGATATACCCCACAATTACAACATGCAGGAATTTTTGGTGGCATAGTTGCTTCACGAGGAAAGTATCATAAAAATATAAACATCATCAAAGCACTTGTAGAGTTGTGGTGTTCAGAAACGAATACGTTTCATTTGCCCTATGGAGAAGTTGGAAATTCTTTATGGGAGATTAAAGAACTGAGTAGCCTTCCTATCACGGGTCGTCTTTATGATGAGTATATTCCCATGAATTCGGATTTATATAATAGAAATGCTTATCCTGACTGTCTTAGAGAACTTTTTGATGTGTATCAATGGATCATAACTCGATCGTCTTGTAAGCGAATTCGTTACGATTTGTGGGTGAATTTCTTCCATCCGAGTTCAAGGAGATCGCGTTCTTCCAAGTACAAGACCATTACTGATAAAAAATTTGCACCTTCATACACGGAAGACACGACTAGAGCCGCTTTCATTTCTTTATGGTTATGCAATTTTGTGATGCCCTCAAGTTCAGAACATTTTATCAGACCCGAGGTATTTGTTATGGCCTCTAAGTTAGCATTGGGCGAGAAAGTCGCTTTGGTTCCCGCTATTTTATGCGCAATTCATATAGCACTATCACATATGAGTAATCACCCAGATGGTCCCGCACATCCCGGTTCTCAATTTCCTGTAATTTCTTGTATGCATGGATCGGTTTACATTTTGAGCAAACCTATTCTAGAAGAGCTATAACCGATAACATCAAAAATATTGTTGGTTTGAGGAATATTCCACAAATGATGTCATTTATGAACGCTGCTGCTTCGCCATTCAATGCTAAAAGAGCAAGACTTCATCTCAAATCCGATATTCATTTCATATGGCGCCCTTTACCATATTCTTATTCTTTCGTTGATGGTGGATGGTTACATGATGCGAAGCTTACAACGGGAGAATGTCGATACCCAATAGAAGTCTATGAATATCTTATTTCTATCAGACAGAGTGTTATTCCGCTTCGTTTAAGGAATAAACTGCATGCTCAACCATATAATCCTCATCGATTCGCATGTCAATTCGGATTCGATCAATATTTTCCAGACTTTATTGATGTCCCTAGAATAGAATCCATCGGGACTTTGATCGGGTATTGGGATCATTTTCTTCAAGATGGGAATTCGGCTAATTATTATATACCCAAAACTGATCGAGTCGGAAAAATTCTTTTGCATTGCGCACGTTGGTGGTCCAACAGTGTTCATTCGAGCTTTAGACACGGTGTAGCTTACTTAATGGATGCCGATGAGCGTCAAAAGAAAGGAAGAACCGAAGATGCTTTGAAGAAAGGGAAAGGAACTACTTCACGATTTGTCGGTTCTACGCAACATAAGGCGTCGGGTTCCACAACATCAACCAAAGAACCAATCACAGTATTTCCCCCTTCTTATGATCATGTTCAAACTAGCTTTCCAGATAATATTCCTCAACGCGAAGTACTTGGCCTTAGCTTTCCGATTCATGAAGATGCTAGCCATAAGAAATCTAAGGTATGCTCATTAGCATTTTTAATTATTTTCTTTCTCTCCTTTTTTTACTGAACTTCTTTTGTTCTATTTGCAGGGAGTGTGTAGCATATCGATTCCCCGTGAAGCATGCCGAGTTTCGTCGAAACGAGCGGGACCCGGAGTAAAGTGATTAGGGGTGAGTTCTATGAGTATTAGAACTCATCTGGAGTGAAAACGGGACCCGAGAGATCGAAACTGCAATTCTGGAAAAAATTCCAGAGTTGGAACTCTTGGGGACCGGTCTCTACAAAGGGGAGACCGGTCTCCCCATGCGTGGAGGGTGGACAAGCTGAAAATTGGCTAAGTCCTAAAATACTGGAATTCTGGACCTCTCTGGGACCGGTCTCGCAAGTCCAGGACCGGTCTCCTATACAAAAAAAATTGGCGAAAAAGCTGAAAATTTGGCTAAGTCCTTAACTGTTTGGCTGAGGCTTTCTGGGACCGGTCTCCATATCCCAGGACCGGTCTCCAGCTGCGAAATCTGCCCAGTTTTGGCAGATTGTAATATTTAGGGTTTGGGGGACTTATGTGCTATTGTAGCAACACCATATAGGCTTGGGGCCTTCTCTATTCACAGCACACTTCATCCCTCACTCTCTTTTCTCACTTTCTCTCTAGAAAAGCCATAGAGCTTGGAGATCAAGGAGAAGAGGAAGAAGAAGGTGACATTGGAGGGCTTTGAAGGATCTTGAAGCTCTCCTACAAGGAGGCTTGGGTTGAGCTTGCTACAAGAGGTAGGTTTTTGCAAGTTTAACTCTAGGGTTTGGGTTTTCTCTTAGATTTTGGGATTTCTAGCTTGTTGCTAGTGTTAGAGAGTTGGGTATACCATGAACTCCATGAAACCTCCATAAGAGCCCATGTGCTCTGCTCTCATGGTGGCTAGCTAGGGTTTGTAGTAGATGCCTTAGAGATGGTTCTAATGGCTTTAGAATAGTTCTAGAGAGCTTCTCATGGGTTCATAAGCTTTGTTTTGCTTGTGTGTGAGATCAATCCCATGAGAATGCCAAAATGGCATTGTTAGGGTTTGGAAATTGGGGCTTTTGCCCTAGGGTGTTTCCAAGGCTAATTGACCTTGTGAAAACCTAATTGGGGGTATTCCCGACGCGTGGGACAACTCCGTTCGTTTAAACGAAAAGCCGATATAGGGGCTACTGTGTAAATCGGCCTGATTTAGAATCTGTTTAACGCGCAGGTCACAAACTAGGGATCGGATAGCCGTGAAATTCGAACCACAACTCCACCATAATTTTTAGAGGTGGGGGGTGCATTCCGGAATCATCGAATTCCCTTCTATGTCTATTTCACCTTTTTGAGCATATTATATTGTAGAATATTCATGCATGATAGGGTAGTGAGTAATTATAAGTATGATTGTTCCTTTCTGCATTGCTATAATGTAAATGAACTTAGTGAATGAAATGGAACATAGAAAACGAGAACAAGAACCCTATGCATGTGTGAATGTGAGAATGACTATGATCTTAGTACACAAAGGTGACATTGAACATAGAGACAAGATTGCCATCGAGACGACATAGAAAACCATAGAGAATGACTTGAACAACTAGGTAGAAACCTATTATGACATTGACATTGGAACTAGAGTTTATGGTTTCCCAAGTTGGGAAATTGATCGATACTCACACTTGACTTGTGGGAGGTAGCTCCTCCACAAGTGGTGTACTCGGAGTGTAGACACCGCGGGGAAAGTACCCCGTCGACGAGCCCTCGAGTGATAGCGCCTTGAGCCTTCCCGGTAGACGGGTAATGAAACATGAGTTTTGGGGTTAACTTGGTTAACCGGTAAGATTAGGTAAAGAAACAAGTAAAGTAAAGAGCATGCATGCATCGTTAATTACAAATTATCTATCCACTAATCTTTCTTTTGCAGGCATGGAATTTTAGCATATAGTATGGTTACCATTTCCTTTTCTTTGCAATACTTATGCCTAAATGGACCTAGTGGGTAAGTCGGCGGGGTCGGTTGCCGAGCCCACTGGGAACTTCGTTGTAGTTCTCACACCACTAACCCTACAGGTCCTAGCTCGAGTGCGGCGGCGGAGGACCGGGGCAAAGGGTTAGCGCCATAGCTATTGGCCACCGGAGTACATCCTAGGCATTCCATTTTGGGTCTACTTGTATCAACTTGTTTTGTTGATCTATAGCGATTAAGTTGTAAACATTCAAGTTTATTTTGGTGGAAGGGCAAATGTAAAAGGATATGATGTATTGAATGGAAAAGATTGTAATAGTTTTAGTTTACTTGTATTTGGTTTAAATGTAATCAAATATCTTGTATGTGGAATCTATTAGCTTAGTGTTTCTACTTCCGCTGTGTTTGTTGCTTGCCCTCGTGCAAGCCTTGTATAATAGCAAATATCGATTGATTGCCTTATTATACTCGTAGTTGGAGCCTTGGGCGGGCAGGGGAGGCCCTGTCCGTTCGGCGTCTGTTGACGTGGCCCGAACCCGACCAAATAAGCGGGTAGCGGGGCGTGACAGAGTGCACATTATGGATTCGACCACCACAGGTGAAATGCATTTGCCAAATTCTACAACAAGATCAAAGGTGCGGTATAGAATGTATCTATTCCAGCATTCTTTCTTTCTCCACATATACATATTAAATGTACATATATGTATAGGTATGCAATGTGGAACCACCCTTAAGAAGTCCAGGAAATCCATCTCCTGATGCTTTAACTGAAGTAGCTCGGGGGAAACTTCCTTTTACCATGCCTCCAATGATAGGTGACTTTTTCATTCATATTCTATTCGTAACTAGCATATTTATAAATAGCATATTCTATTTATAACTAGCATATGGTGTACACCATATAAGTCGTACTTATTTTGATAGAACCGCAAATCGGAAAGAGTGGGTCCATTGAGGATGATATATCTTCGTATAATGACGAATTCGCGACCATGTTTTGATACCTTCGTAGTCAAAATATACCGAGGTAATTTCATTCATCTCCTTCTTTATATCCATATGCCTTCTATTAGTCTTAAATTGAGCATCTACTTCTAGACTAAAGAAGGAGGTAAGATATGGATAATAATGTGTGATTTTTCGTTAGAAATTAGTGGCCACAAAAATTTTGTAAATCGGAGCTATAACGAAAATGTTATGGCCCGTTTATATTTTGGTCCCTGTATTTACAAAACAGTCCCTGCGGCTTCATTGTCTTTTAATTTTTTTTTATGCACATCTATATTCCAATCTTTCTCCTTGGATAACAATGTGTAATTTTTCGTCAGAAATCTGTGGCCGCAAAAATTTTGTAAATCGGAGCTATAACGAAAATGTTATGGCCCATTTACGTTTTGGTCCCTGTGTTTACAGAACAGTCCCTGCAGCATGTATCTTTTCTCCTTTGCTCTGAATATCAGCATATGGTCTCCCCTTTTTTTAATTGCAAGATCCACTCACAGATGTTGCCGATATTGGAGTGTCTCCTTTCAACGAGGCTTCCCCAACTCATCATGAGGTATTTATTTTAAACTTCATCCATACATTAAGCGTATTTATTAATTTCTTACCACACAACTCTATCGCTTAGGATGAAAAGAGTGGAGATAAAAATAAAACTGCAACAGAAATGCCTCCATTGGGTAAAAGAGAACGGGCCAGTGATATTTTGGCCATGGAAGCACATAAAAGAGCTCGTTTGGAGACCAATTTGGATTCATTTGGTGAAATCTCACCCCCCTTTTTAAAGTAAGTCTCATGAAAACGCTCCTTATATTATACACATCTTTTTGTGCAGGTTTACAGGTGGGATCAAAACCAACTGATGATCCGGAAGATGCTCTACCACCTTATGGGGATGAGATGGATTATGAACCTACGCCATCACCACCAGAAGTTAAAAACACGGTGATTTTTTTATTTTATGGTTGTGTATTTCTTCTCATTCTTCTTATTCTCTCTTTTTATTTCTTTCTTCTTTTCCTTTCAGGATGTATCATTTGACGAGAATGTCGATGTTCGCTTCGATAGTGGTGGCAGGAGGTTCCCGAATTATAGCCAAATCATTTTTAACCGATCGCATAATAGATATCACGAAGACATTCGATCGTCGCCAATTTAAGTCGGCTCAAGGAGAAGTATCGAAATACTGCCAATGTCTCTCTGCACTTGGGTTTGATACATCTGAACTGGAAAGACGCATAAAACCCATATTTGACCATGCAGAAGCCATTGAAGAACTGGCATCAAGTCCGAATTTTGCTCCAATTGTTCGATTAATGGATGATGAAAATTTGGCATTGAATAAAAGGAAACTCGCCTCCACAGGGCTACTAGAGATTCTCTCCTTCAAGCTACTGGAAATGTCTCTTCGCAGCTTCAGCAAACCAGAGAGACGATGAAAGAACTAGAAGAGAGTATGTCACATTTGAAGAGCACTGAAGCGGAGTTGTTACTCCAACTTGAAGTGGCCGATGACTATTTGAAGAAGCTACAACCGTCCCAGGAAGAATTGCAAAAGGATATTGCTGATGCAGAAAAAGAGCACGCTGCGGCTACTGAAGGTTATAATGATTCTAAGAAATCCACTGGTCTTCGAGAATTAATAGAGTTGTTTGAGGAGCGTCGTCAAATATTCGAGATTTGACTTCTTCTTTTCTTCTCTTTTTTTTTTTTGCTTTTCTTTAATAAGAAACAATATTCTGCAGTCTTAGAATTTTGAATGCTTTGGATTATGCCTGAGTAATATTGATTGAGTTCATAAGTATTTGATCTTCTCTATTTTTGTGTTACACTGTGAGAGTAGATTTGTCTCGTTTATTTTGCCTCAATAAACAACTAAAATCACCACGCATAACCAACTCTAAAATGAATCTCAAAAAGTTTTCTCGCACTGTAGATCTCTAATTTGCCACAGCTAACATTTATAATTTTATCTCCGGTGTCCCAATGTAGAAAATCAGGACCGCTAGATATCTCCCCTGATTTCCATCTAGGGGTTAAAAGTTTTCCGACTATCTTTTTTATTTTTTTATAAAAAACTTGACGTGTCGTTATTGTCATGCATGCCTGACGTAGAGATGAATCAACATCGTCTACAAGATTTTTATGATAGCTGACGTCCGCGAGGGTTTTCGCCAGAAGCATTCCTTTTTTTTTCTTTTTCTTTTTTTTTTTTTTTTTTTTTTTTTTTTTTTTTTTTTTTTTTTTTTTTTGTGAGGCTACGTAGGTTTTCTCACGGCGGAGCTCGGGATATTTCTGTTTCTTTTTCTTTTTCTTCTTTTTTTCTTCTTTTTTTTCTTTTTTTCTTCTTTTGTTTTCTTTTTTTTTCCTTTTTTGTTTTCTTTTTTTTTTTTTTCTCCTTTTTTTTTTTTTTTTTGCTTTTCATCTCATCTGAAAAATAATATATTCTAATGAAAGCAAAGTGGGCAAAGTTATATTTCCCAAGAAGAGAATGAACATTCGCCTTCAAGATGAAGAAAGGTTGATTGCCCCCTGAACGTTTTCTAGAACATTCTCCGTTATATCATCAAATGGAAAAGAGAATGAACTGATATCTTCAGAAAGACGAAGGATTAAACGCCCTTGTAGAATAGTCAAGATATGCGTTTGGGAGGAAAAAGACCACGATCATCAGCAAAAATCGTCCTGCCCCCTGACGATTTGACCGGTATAACGTCCTTTGTGGTGATGCTAAATTGGAGAATGACCAACATGCCTCGCTTTGTTCTCGATAGGGAGAGGCAAGATTGTCGGATTGCATTGCTCCGCTTGGATGAAGTCATATTCATTGGTCACATGTTTATTCATTAGTCTCTTATCAGCATCATTAGATTTGGTCTCAAAGATGGAGGGTGAAGCCAGGTCCCACCGGGAGTGCCATTTTGTCTGCCACCACGAATGACGTACCTCGCACGGTGAAATTTATCTTGAATTTCCGTGGGGTAGTATTCACGATTCAGATTAATATTTAAATATGTATGGTTATCAGGTATTGCGGATCCATGGCTTCCAATAAACGCAAGCGTCTATTGTTAATTACCCCTATAAAATGTTATGGTACCCTCGATTAAGAGACCAAATATAAGTGCTGATATTAAAAGAGACAAAACGGACAAATAAAATTTTATTAATATGATTTGCCGTTTACATGGCTTAAGCAGGGGCATACCCCCACTGTACATGAATTTTATAAAAGTAGGATAGTCAGTTTAGCGACTTGATGGTCGATGGGGATCAAATTGCTCAGTTTAACGACATGACGGTCGAAAGGAGTTTGGGTTGCTCAGTTTAATGACATAGCGGTCGGTTCAAGTTTTGGTGCTCGGTTTGATGACATGGCGGTCATATTACATCAAATTGCTCAGTTTAACGACATGGCGGTCATTTTACATCAAATTGCTCAGTTTAACGACATGGCGGTCATATCATATGAGATTGCTCTGTTTAACGACATGGCGGTCAAATTGATTTTTGGTTTCGGTTTAGTTTAACGACGTTTGGTCGTAAGTGGGATTTGGGTTTAGTTTAGCGACGTTTCGGTCGGGATTGGGTTTAGTTTAACGACGTTTCGGTCGAGTTGGATTTGGATTGGTTTATGAAAATTGAATTTGGGTTGGTTTATGAAAATTGGATTTGCGTTTAGTTTAACGACGTCACGGTCATTTGAGTTTTGGACTTGGGTTTAGTTTAACGACGTTTCGGTCGAGGTCGGATTTGGGTTTAGTTTAACGACGTTTCGGTCGAAGTTGGGTTTGGGTTTATAGGTTTATGGTTCGTAGACTTGGTGTATGGGTTTATGGTTCATGGTTTTGGTTTATGGTTCATGGACTTGGTGTATGGTTTGGTTCATGGTTTTGGTTTATGGTTTATGGACTTGGTGTATGGTTTGGTCCGTGGTTTTGGTTTATGGTTCATGGACTTGGTGTATGGTTTGGTCCATGGTTTTGATTTATGGTTCATGGACTTGGTGTATGGTTTGGTCCATGGTGTATGAAGTTTGGTCTATGGTGTATGAAGTTTGGTGTATGGTTTAGTCAATGGTTTGGTCCATGATTTTGGTTTATAGTTCATGGACTTGGTGTATGGTTTAAATGGGTTTAAATGGGCTTATGGATATGGGTATTGGATATATAGGTTTGAATATGTGGATTTGGATCATGGTTTCAATTGGGTTTGAATTGATTGGGTTGGGCCTTAAGTGAATGGGTTTTGGTTTATGGGTTTAAATGGGCTATGGGTAAATGGGTCTTGGTTTATGGGTTTTGGTTTATGGGTTTTGGGTTAATGGGTTTGATGAGTTTATGGATATGGGTATGGGTTAATAGGTTTAAATGGGCTTTGGGTAAATGGGTCTTGGTTTATGGGTTTTGGTTTATGGGTTTTGGGTTAATGGGTTTCAGTTAAATGGGTTTAGATATATGGGTTTTGGTTTAATGGGTTTATGATATATGGGTTTTGGATATATGGGTTTTGGGTTAATGGGTTTGAGTTAAATGTGTTTAGGATTAATGGGTTTTGGGTTAATGGGTTTGAGTTAAATGGGTTTAGATATATGGGTTTTGGTTTAATGGGTTTATGATATATGGGTTTTGGATATATGGATTTTGGATATATGGGTTTGGTTAAATGGGTTTTGGATTAATGGGTTAAATGAGTTTATGGATATGGGTATGGGTTTATGATATATGGGTTAATGGGTTATTGGAATCAAAATGAGTTTGGGTCTAATGCCCTTGAGATTTAAAATGTGGGTTAATTCAAATGAGATTTTGAAATAATCGAACTTGAGAATTTTGATTCAAAAACCAAGTGCATTCGATCTTATTCAATTTTAACTTGCATCGAATGTGATGATATTTTAATTTGGTTTAATTCGACCGAGTCAAGAATTCAACATTCGATTTAAATGGATTTAATGAAGCTCATTCTCTCTTTTTTGATTGAAAGTATGATCTTTCTCTCTGACGATAAGGAAAAAGCACCGCTCTCGTTGATTCCACCATTGACCATTGTTCGGGTCATTCCGTCGAATGGTTGGAGCATTCCGTCGAGCGGTTGGTTGGCACGCTGACGGCAAAGCATTCCGTCGAGCAGTTTGATTAGCATTCTGTTGAGCGGTTTGTGGGCACGTCGACGACGAATATTTTTTGTCTTCATTTTCGTTGACGGCGGGGCGTCAAACGAAGTCGTCGTTTCGTCAACGGCGGAGCGTCGACGAAGTCGTCGGCTTCATTTTCGTCGACGGCTGAGCGTCGAAGTCGTCGTTTCGTCGACGGCGGAGCGTCGACGAAGTCGACGGCGGAGCGCCAGACGAAGTCGTCGGCTTCATTTTCGTCGACGGCGGAGCGTCGGACGAAGTCGTCGGCTTCATTTTCGTCGACGGCGGAGCGTCGGACGAAGTCGTCGGCTTCATTTTTCGTCGACGGCGGAGCGTCAGACGAAGTCGATCATTTTGTCGAACAGGTGGCGGGCACATCTTGGTCGCCGGTGCAGAGCCGAGCGGGTGGCGGAGCACCACGCTGCGGTCGTCGGGGAAGAGCCGAGTGGAACCGTGCGGGTGGCGGAGCACCACGCTCGGTCGGTCGGAGCAGCCGAGCGGGTGGCGGAGCACCACGCTCGGTCGGCGTCGGAGATGGCGGCGCGGTCGAGGGCGGCGCGGTGTTGCGGCGAGGGTGCGCATCGGGGCATTCGTCGAACACATAACGGGCGTCGCGACAGTGAGCTCGGCGATGACGAAGCCACGACGGTTGAGCCGCCATTTACAAAGCCTCTCGAAGGAGGAACATCACAACAATAAGAGCCGCAGGAGGGGTACAACAATAAGAGCCGCAGGGGTTCAAAGAATGATGAAGCTTCGCGACGAGGAAGCGCGGGCGAGGCTTCGTGACGGAGCCGCAATGCAGAAGCCGCGATCCCACCGAGTCGCGACCGAGGAGGTGGGCACCCGTGGGTTGAGGTGTCGCGAGCAAAGAGCGCCGCTCGGCCGCTCGGCTCGTCGGGTCGGAGCGACGAGGGAAGCGAGCGGGGACGAGGCCGCTCGACGGAGAGGCTCGTCGGATCGACCGACGGCGAGAGCGCGCTCGTCTGTCGAGGTCGTCGGCAAAGGTTGCGTTGCGAGCGAGCGGCAAGCGCGGCGCCAAACCGGCGCATGCAACGCGGTGGGCACAGTGGTCGAAGTGTGTGCTCGGTGCGCCGAGCGCGACGGCGCGGTGCGGAAGCGTGCGCGCGCTGTGCGCAAACGGCAACAGCGCGCGAGCGCGGAGCGGCCCGCGCGGTGCGGAGAGCGGCCTGCGCACGGCTTGGACGACGGCTCGGTGCGCGAGCGGCGCGCGCGGTGAGAGAAGCGGGTGGCACGGCGCGGTGCATAGCGGCGGCTCGTCGCGGCAATCCTCGGGAGATGAAGTAGGGACGCCGCTCGTCGCGGTCGAGGCGGCTCGTCGCGGCTCGGCATGGACAACTCGTCGCGGCTCGGCATGGACAACTCGTCGCGGCTCGGCATGGGCGGCTCGTCGCGGCTCGTTGCGGTGAGGGGCTCGTCGCCGAGCGACGATGGTCTCGAAGGAGGAGGTGTGGGAGTCGAAATTCCGCGTGAGCCGAGGAGTAGTGGGCCGGGGAGCTTCGCGACGATGAAGATGGACGCCGGGGAGCTCGCGACCAAGAGGCGGCGCGGCGTCGGGACTTGCGGACTGAGGAACTGCGGGCCGAGGAAGAGAAAGAAGGAGCCTTGATTTTTTTCTTTTTTTCTTTTTTTTTTTTTTTGATTGACCCCCTCAACAGTATGTTTCTAAGTGGATTTCTAATGGATATCCCCCTCTTTCTCTCCCTCTCTCTCTTTTTTTATCGTGCAGTGGGATATGGGCAGTTGGAGGGGGACCGTGCGATAGGGAGATAGGGGATGTGGGTAGTTGGAGAGGGATCATGCGATGGGAAGTTGGGGATGCTTTGAATGTGGGGATAATGGGATAACATTTACAGTTTAGTCCCTCACCTCTTTATTATTCTCTCTCTTGCGTAGATATTTAAAATCAATATCTCTTTGTTTTTAATTTAAGGGATATTATTTAAAATCAAAGAGAGATATGGTGGATCTTAACTAACTCCCCCTCTTTTTTATATTTATTATGTGAGAGAATATAATAATATTTTCTTATTATTATTTTTACTCAAACACCCTCATTGTCCGGATCCCGAGAGCTAGTATTTCGGGACTTAGCCGAATTTCTTTCCCTGCACAGCAGGGCTCCTTGTGGCATCCGGTCTCCATGGGATGTCCGGTCCCCACTGGCCAAAAACTGCAGAATGGAGCAGTTTGCACCATTTGCGGTCGAGGTCTACCCTAATGCACCTTTTGGCTTAGAGTCAGCTTCGATCTCTCCGATTCTCACCACAACGACACTTAGTCGATTCCAGATGAAGTCCAATTCTCATATTTCGAGAATTCACTTCCTTACAAAGCTGGGCTGCGCAAGGATGCTACTCTCGGGTTCGGGACTTGGGAGAAAGGTCCGAACCCTGGAGACCGGACCTAGGGGTGAGGTCCAAACCCTGTACCCGAAATTGCCCAGAATGGGGCTGTTCATTGGGGGTATAAGTGAGGGGTATTTTGGTAATTTCAAGTATAAGAAGGCTAAATAGACTTGGCCTCTTCTCTCCTTCTCATTACTTGCAGCCTAAGCAAACAAGCAAAGGCTCTCTCTCTCTCTCTCTCTCTCTCTCTCTCTCTCTCTCTCTCTCTCTCTACCGCTAGAGGAAATAAGAAAAGAAGAAGAAGTAGGAGGAAAAGGCTTGGAGAGTGAGATTCTCTCCTTTGGTCATCATCTACATCAAGTAGAGATCTTCTCAAGGTAAGCTTTGGATTTCTAAAGCTTAGATTTTTCTAGGGTTTTGTTATGTGACCTTAGAATGAGTTTTGGTGACCTCTAGAATTCTAGCTAGTTGGTAGAAGCAAGATTCTAGAGATCATTGCGGCTATTTTGCCGAAGTTGTGAGCTAGGGCTCCAAAATGCGAACTTGCTAACGGTTAGGGTTTGATCTAGTTTAACCCTACTTTTATGATGGTTTTAGGCTCACGAGTGCTCCCGCGAAAACAGTTAGCGATTCCGATTAGCTAAAAGTGAGAAATTGAGCCGGGAGCCTAGTCGGGCTCAAATTGCCGCAGAGTGCGGCGAAATTTTCAAAAAGTTGGCGAAACGCGCCGGTGGAGTCTACGTGACATTAGAAGGTGGGGGGGGGGGGGTGCCTTACCGAATACTTCGAACTCTTTTCTATGTCTTAGAACTATATAAATTTCATCTCTTGCATGTAGTAGTATAGAATTGCATGTTTAGACTATTCCTTATGCTTCATAATGATAACCTAGTGTACGTGGAATGCTAAGATGATGGATAGGTGAGGATTGGGTCTGGACGTGAATCCTATAGTGCTGAGGATAGAGATGGACTCGAAGGGTATGTAATGACATAGATCGAGTGGCATATAATATAAAGAACTTGACGAGTGGCATTAATATAGTGTACTTGACACTAGAGGTCTTTGGACATAGGGGTAGTTGAGATCCCAAGAGAAATGGCTCGTGAACATAGAACTTAGTAAAGCTAAGCACATGTGAATGTTGGTCGAAATAGTGGAGTTCCGAGAGAATTGTTGGCCCTAGTTTGTAGGGTATCCTCACGTGGAGAGGATAGATCAAGCTCACGGTCTGTATTGGAGATGGTATAGCCATCGGTGTCGTCGAGTACTCCGGAGTGTCGCACGATCGGGACCACGTGGAGGTCCACAGACGATCCCGGGTTTGAGTGCACGTGGAGCCTCCTACCCAAAAAGGGATTTATATGTGAGGCGTAGGCAACCCAAGGGTTCGTCACAAATTGGGTAAAAGAAATATTAATGTTGACATTGAACAATCATTGTTGAATATGGAACGAACTTGGTAGCATGTTAGTAAACCTCTTACTATATGATGCATGCATTTCAAATGATTATGGGCATAGTAGCATAGATTTCCTACTATGCACTTACAAACTTTCGATATTTATTTATCCATATCTAGTTGTTGTTACTTGTGCCCACTTGGACCTAATGGGGAGATCGGTAGAGTCGGTGGCGAGCCCATTGGGAACTATGGAAGATAGTTCTCACCCCACTCGGTGCTAGGTACAGGGTTGCCGGGTGAAGACTGCGGCAAGGGCATCGTGCCCGTCCAGTGAGAGCCTGGTAGTATAGTAGCTTTCTTTCTGCGTTAGAGTACCATTGTATCTAGATGCTTTATATTTTAGAAGAGCTATGTATTTTGGAAAGATGAACATGTATTCATTTGGGAAGAAAAGATGTAAATTGTATATGATTACAAAGTTGTAATAGCTAAATAGAATACTCTCTTTATTTCACTTGTAATACTCGTGGATTACTTGCTCTTGTTGTTGTCGGCACTGTTGGTGCCCTCTGTTGAATGTGCATGTTTAGAATTTAGAATTCCTGGGTAAATTCGCGTGCATATTCTTGTTGTTGAGCCTTGGGCGGACAGGAGAGGTGCTGTCCGTCCGGCGTCCGCTCGGCGCGCCCGAACCGGACCAAATCGGTAGCGGTTTCGGGCGGGGCGTGACGCCGGCCTCCGCCTCGCCCCACGACAGCCGGTGCCCACCCCGAGCCGGCGCACATCGAAGAGGCGGTGGGTAGCAGAGATCGAAGCGGTGGGTAGGGGATATCGAAGCGGCGGGATAGCGGAATCGGCGTGGGTAGCAGGTGGGACCCATAACTGTTAAGAATGGAATTAAGAATGGGATTAAGCGGAGAAATAATATGCGCTGTCGAAGAGGCGGTGGGTAGCAGAGATCGAAGCGGTGGGTAGTGGATATCGAAGCGGCGGGATAGCGGAATCGGCGTGGGTAGCAGGTGGGACCCATAACTGTTAAGAATGGAATTAAGAATGGGATTAAGCGGAGAAATAATATGCGCTGTCGAAGAGGCGGTGGGTAGCGGATATCGAAGCGGTGGTAGCGGATATCGAAGCGGCGGGTAGCGGAACGTGGTATCCATAACGGTTAAGAATGGGATTAAGGCTACGATGACTCGTGGATTGAAAATCACAGAGATTAATAGAGGATATATAGATGATCTAAACCATTTAAACTATTTGAAAATCAAATTTCACGCTTTTAATTAGGATCACGTCAAAGTGGACTATAGGTGACGAGTTTCATAAAATTTTATTTTATTGCTAAGAATAAATTTTTAATTAAAATTTTTTTGTTTGAGCACATCATATAAGTAATACTCTAATATCAAGAATTTTGATATCAAAATATTTTTAGCGTGAGATATGTGGGTTATTTTAATAAAATTTTTAAAAATAAATTTTTAAATAATTAATGTTGAATTCTACTATGGACAATTGTATTACTACTATGTATAATTTAAAAGTGAAAAATCATAATGAGATTTAACTATCACACTTAATAGACTATAAATCTTTAATTGTAAAATTTTGAAAACAATGTTAAATTATTATGTGATTCAAACGTTAAAAAATGATCATATAATTAATCTTAAATATTACATGGTTAAATTGTTGCTAGGGGTAAAATTGGTATTTATAAAATATTGGATGACCTATTGACGGAAAGTTAACCTAAAGGGTATTTATGAATATTTTTAATTTTAAGAGGGGTATTGATGATATTTTCTAGTTTAGAAGGTTATTCATGAAATTTCGATCTTCCAGAGGGGTATTGATGAAATTATTCCGTCTATATATATATATATATATATATATATATATATATATATATATATATATATATATATATATATATATAAAATTAGGTGGAATACTATTAGTAGTAAAACATATTTTTTACTACCAAGTTTTTAACCCTCGGATGAAAATCATTAAAGGAAAGTGGATCTAATGGTGAAAAAGTTTGGTAGCATTCAATGCTTGCATATTGATAAAGATAGCAAAATTTTAATTATATATATATATATATATATATATATATATATATATATATATATATATATATATATATATATATATATATATATATATATATATATATATATATATATATATATATATATATATATATATATATATATATATATGTCACACCTCAAGTTGCATATCCACGGCATCGCCGACAAATCCGCTCGTATACAAAAGAATTTCCTCCCGTATAATGAAGCGTAGCTATACCCGTATAAACATGCAACGCTACAAAAAGTAGCTGTGAGAATATATATATATATATATATATATATATATATATATATATATATATATATATATATATATATATATATATATATATATATATATATATATATGTCACACCCCGGGTTGCACATTCACCGGGCACGCCGACAAATCCGCCGTATACAAAAGAATTTCCTCTGTATACGAAGCGTAGCTATACCTGTATAAACATGCAACGCTACAAAAAGTAGCGTAGAGCTGATAATAAAGTAACAAGGTATATATATATACATATATAACGCTATATATGTACAAAAGTAATAACCCAAAACCACTCCAAAAGTGTCACTACCTGCAGGAAGATCCTCTAGCTCAGCACTCGACGGGGAAGGGCTCTAACTCGCAACGCCCTTGCCTCGGTCCGACTCGGACGGAGCAATGGCAACGAAGGCCCTGCAACAACAATGGAAGAAAGAGGGCGTGAGAACTACTATAAAAACAAGTAGTCCTCAGTGGGTGCCGCCCTAAACCACCCACTAAGTCTACAGGGTAAGCAAGAAAGTAGAAGAAGCTGGAAACCCTCGACAGCTAAACTAAAAACCCTATACTATTGTGCTCAAAACCACCCTCTGGAGAACAAGTAAAAGCTGACCCAATCTTACGAGGGACTGTGAAAGCACCCGTCCGCCCTGTCGAGGCAACACTACAACTACCCCAGGGGTAGCTAGCGGAGAGCAAGTCCACAACGAGGACGCAGCGACACCAACGCAAAAGCACTAAACCAGACTCCGGAGCGGCACTCGTGGGCGCGAACCAACCGAGTATGCAAGCGTATCTCTGTCGAGCTCAATCTGGCTCTCACAGGCATAGTCAAGTACACTGGGTCTAAGCACTAATACACCCCTGCCCCGCGCACGTAACCACAAGACACATGGCCCACCGTCAAACCCCGACGGTGCCCAACAACCGACGACTAGACTCTGTGAAAAGTAAGCTCGCGATCCCCAGGCGCGAGCGTGAAAGCAAACTACACTACCCCGGGTATCCATCGCACTCCCCCGGCGATGATACGGCACAAAACGGCTCCTAGAGCTAAATCTGGTAGTGTAGGCTAATGACGATCCAAAACGAGGTTTTCTCCTAAGTCAAATCCAAGTCCAACATGTATAAAATATTGCTCACTAAGCATGTTCCAAAATTCAGATATTCCAACATATAAATCCATGAATTTGAACTAAAAAGAATTGCGACCAAAGGAACTCAAACTCACGAATTTTGTCTAGAAACAGCAGCGAAGAAACCCTTAAAGTTAACCAAGCTAACCTTGTCCAAATTCACAATCACCTCAGATCGCTCGAGCGATCTTCGCGGAGCCAGCCGACCGACTCACGCGGCAAGTCGGCCGCGATCGCGACTCGACCTGAAAAGAGACCAAAGTGCCGACGAGGACGCCGAAGAACCCGTTCAGAACCGTACCGAAGTCGGCCCGCGCCACCAACTCAGCCGTCTCACGAAAACGCAGCCAACACGGTCTCGTTTCCCGGAGCCTCGGCTCACTCGCGCAACGCGACCCTCCACACTCCGCGCTCGCGCGTCAAAGCTCGCCTCGCACAAACAAAGAAAGAAAAGAAACGAAGAAGAACAAAAAAGCGAAGCATCTCTCGTCTCGCTCTATCGAGGGAGATACGAGTAAAGTGAGAGGGGACAGTGCCAAAAACCTGTCAACACGAAAGCACCTCCGAAAGTAAGTTGGCATGTATAGAGTGTACTCTATGACAAATAGGTATGGCCACAAGCGGTACTACACCGTACGAGAAAATCCACATTTACATCAATGTTGCACCGCGGCAGCGTAAGTGCACCCCGTGGCCTCAGGGCCCGTCGTCCATTTCGCGCCAACGCGACCCGAGTTGTCCCGACACTCTCGAGAGCCGCCGAACAAGTCTCATAAATTTGTCTCCACAATATATATATATATATATATATATATATATATATATATAGTTGAGCTAAAATACTCATAGTAAACGGGCATTTTACTATCGAGTTGTTTTCGATGATAGAGCTTCCAAATTTACGATCGGCTCCGTTGAACATGATCTAAACCATTTAAACTACCTAGAAATCAAATTTCACGCATTTTCGATATTGTTCTTTTATCCATCTAAGTGAATAGAAAATTGAATGGCTAAAAATGAATACTTCTTTAAAAAATGATGATAGGAGTCTTGTAATCCAGATCAAGAGTATAGATCTTGTTTTAAATAGTTTAAAGAATTTTCTAACAAAAATTCAATTGATTTGGATATCTTTACACTGTTAAATGAGAAAACGCTCTTATCGACCATTAAAATTACAAATTTTGAAACCCTTTGATCATTAGGCAAATAATGTAAAAAGATTTGAAATTTGATTTCTAAACACTTCAAATGGTATAGATCATGTTCAACTGAGCGATCGTCAATTTGGAAGCTCTATCATCGAAAACAAATCGGTAGTAAAACGGCTCGTTTACTACCGATAGTATTCTAGTAAAACTATATATATATATATATATATATATATATATATATATATATATATATATATATATATATATATATATATATATATATATATATATATATATATATATATATATATATATATATAGAGTAATATTACTATACTATTATGAGTAGTAGAGCCCTACTACTCGATAAGTTGTTTTCGATGATGGAGCTTCCGAATCGACGATCCACTCCGTTAAATATGATCTAGAGTATTTGAAACATCTAGAAAATAAATTTCGTAAATTTTCGAAATCATAATAAAATCCATCAAGTAAAATGAATGGCTGAAAATGAATACTCTTTAAGAAATGATGATAGGAGTCTCGTAATCAAGATCAAGAGTATAGATCTTGTTTTAAATAGTTTAAAGAATTTTCTAACAAAAATTCAATTGATTTGGATATCTTTACGCCGTTAAACGAGAAAACGCTTCTTATCGACCATTAAAATTACAAATTTTGAAACCCTTTGATCATTAGGCAAATAATGTCGAAAAGATTTGAAATTTGATTTCTAAACACTTCAAATGGTATAGATCATGTTCCATGGAGCCGATCGTCAATTTGGAAGCTCTATCATCGAAAACAAATCGTAGTAAATACTGTTTACTACCGATAGTATTCTAGTAAAACTATATATATATATATATATATATATATATATATATATATATATATATATATATATATATATATATATATATAGAGTCGCTAGACGCTTCCATAAGTACGGAGGCATTCGTGCTTCCACTTTGTTTTCAATGTTCGGACTTTCGAATCGACGATCGGCTCCATTAGACTTGATCTAGAGTATTTGAAGTATCTAGAAAATAAATTTCGCGATTTTTCGATATCATTTGCCTAGTGATCGAAGTGGCTCAAAATCAACTAAAAATAAAAATCTTACAAAATATGATGAAATGACATTAAAATTTTAGATCAAAGTTATTGATCTTGTCTTATATGGTATAAAGAATTTTCTAACAAAATTTCACATGATTTGAATATTTCTACACCGTTAAACTTGCAACCGGCTCACCACGGCCGTTAAAATTAGTGATTTTGAGCCTCTTCGATCACTAGGCAAATGATATCGAAAAATCGCAAAATTTATTTTCTAGGTACTTCAAATACTCTAGATCAACTCTAACTGAGCCGATCATCGTTTCGAAAGTCCGAACATCGAAAACAAAGTGGAAGCACGGAGGCCTCCGTGCTTATAAAAGCATACCAAAGACAACTCTATGGGCGTGTTTGGTTCAAAGTCTAATTGGAATTGGAATCTAATCAAAATAAGTTGGAATCGGAATCGGAATGACTCATTACCTAATTCTGCTTTGGTTCATCACTCAATCTAATCGAATAAATTATTCCGATTGTTTGTTTGTCTACCTAGATATAAAAAATAATCAAATTAATATATTAATTTTATCTTTATAATTAATATATTAATTTAAATGCAAATTAAAAATTAAATATTAAAAATTTACATCAAAATTTTGAAATAATATTAAAATTTTAAATCTATTTTTTTAAAAAAAAATTAAACTTTGAAGTTGAGTGTATAATTCAAAATGTAAATTTGATTTATTCAAATTCAAATTTACAATTTAAATTTTAATTTGAATCCCTAAATTTAATTTAAATTTTAAATAAAATGTGAATAAAATTTTATTTAAATTAAAGTTTAAATTAAATTTAAATTTATAAGTTAGATTGAAAATACTTGATTAAATTTTAATTTTTAATTCAAGTTCAAATTAAAATTTAAAATTATATATTTAATTTTTAAGTTTATATTTATATTTTAATTAAAACATTTAATATATATCCATTCCGCGGATTCAACTTTCAACTGCCTCCTAGGGATTGAAAAAAGAGGCGATTGAGGGATTTCCATTCCACTCGAATCTAATCTAATGGTACTCCCGCAAACCAAACACCGACAAACGGATTAGCCCATTCCCATTCCCATTCAGTGAAAAATAAGCGAACTAAACACGCCATATATATATATATATATATATATATATATATATATATATATATATATATATATATATATATATATATATATATATATATATATATATATCATTGTTCTCATATATAGAAATGTTTAATACCTTAGCACGAGCCCATTTTACTCTCGAGTTTGCTTTCTACGACAGCCTTTCAACCGACGATCGATTCGTTAAATATGATCTAAACCATTAAACTACCTGTAAATCAAATTTCTCGTATATTGTTCTTGTATCCGTCTAGTGAACGGAAAATGAATGGTTGAAAATGAATATTCTTTAAAAAAATGATGATAGGAGTCTTGTAATGATAAATGAAAATTTATAGATCTTGTTTTAAATAGTTTAAAAAATTTTCTAACAAGAAATTTAATTGAAAGTTTGGATATCTTTGCAGATTAAACGCAGGCGTTCTCTTATCATGCATTAAAATTACAAATTTTTGAAACCGCTTTTGATCATTAGGCCGACGATGTCGAAATATATTTGAAATTTGATTTTCTAAACACTTTGGTTGAGATAGATCATGCTCAATCTTGGAGCTTAACACCTTGGAAGGCTCTATCGTCGAGAAACAACTAACTCGACAGTAAACGGCCTGTGGATTTTAAGAAAGTATTCTGTTTTAACTCTACTCTCTATATGTATCTAAAAATGTATGTTTATCGATAAAGACCCAATCGTTTAGTGCTATTAGGTTTTCGGCCCTGCTTGGATGAAAAAACGAATGGTTAGGATGATGTGGGCCCCTAGGGTTGAGTAAGTTATTGGTTTAATAGTATAATCTAGCGGGTGAAAATAGTCAAAGAGTTAAATCTAATCTGGAAAACTTGATAGCACCAAACGTTTGGTCTTATCGATAGTATCTCAAATTTATATATATATATATATATATATATATATATATATATATATATATATATATATATATATATATATATATATATATATATATAATACTCTTAAAGTCGAGCCCATTTTACTCTCGAGTTGTTTTCGATGATAGAGCTTTCAAATTGACGATCGGCTCGTTAAATATGATCTAAACCATTTAAACTAACTAGAAATCAAATTTCACGACTTTCGATATTGTTCTTGTATCCATTTAGTGAAGAAAATGAATGGTTGAAAATGAATATTCTTTAAAAAATGATGATAGAGTCTTGTAATCAAGATCAAGAGTATAGATCTTGTTTTAAATAGTTTAAAGAATTTTCTAACAAAAATTCAATTGATTTAGATATCTTTACACCGTTAAACGAAAACGCCTCTTATCCACCATTAAAATTACAAATTTTGAAACCCTTTGATCATTAGGCAAATGATGTCGAAAATATTTGAAATTTGATTTCTAAACACTTTAAGTGGTGTAGATCATGTTCAACTGAATGATCATCAATTTGGAAGCTCTATCATCGAAAACAACTCGAGAGTAAAACGCCAGATTTTAAGAGTATTCTACCAACTCTATATATATATATATATATATATATTATATTTCAGCCAAATAAATATTGATGAATTTTTTTTTTTTTAATAAACCAAATACTATGCACAACATATAAAATCTTTTTTCTACGGAGATTTTTTTTTTTTTTTTTTTTACAAAAAACTATTTTTTACGATTCCAAATACAATCAAACACTCCTTATTTAAATCGTTCAATCTAATTCCGACTCTTTTTTTTTTTTTGGTTTTTAGGTGTGAAAAGACGAACCAAACGCGTACTCGAGGTATCTTTCGTTATTTTCGGATTCGGGTCGGGTGGGGGCCCGATCGGGTGTTATCCAGCTCGTTTTCGCCCCTTACTAACGATCTATATACATTTCCGCCGCAGCCCGCAAAGTTATCTTCGGCGGCAGGGAAGGACGAGAGGCAAAATGGATCGGGAGTGGGGTTCGAAGCCGGGGAGCGGCGGCGCCGCGTCGGCGCAGAACGAGGCGATCGACCGGCGGGAGCGCCTCCGCCGCCTCGCCCTCGAGACCATCGACCTCGCCAAGGACCCCTACTTCATGCGAAACCACCTCGGAAGGTACCGCTGAAACCCTTAACCCTAAACCCTAGAAACGCTTGCTCTGCCAAAATCTTCGTGTTCATTTGGCTTGGGTGTGTCTGTGTCTGTGTCTGTGTCTGTGTCTGTGTGTTGGTGCTAGCTACGAGTGCAAGCTGTGCCTGACGCTCCACAACAATGAGGGGAACTACTTGGCGCACACGCAGGGGAAGCGGCACCAGACCAACCTCGCCAAGCGAGCCGCCCGCGAGGCCAAGGACGCCCCCGCCCTGCCCCAGCCCCACAAGCGCAAGGTTGCCCTTCGCAAGTCGGGTATGCATGCATACCTTGCCATCCCTATTTCTTTTTAAGGTTGCTCGCGTGATTGTAATCTAGCTAGGACTTTGATTTTAGTTCCTTGTTTTTTTTTTCCTAGCCATGCTTTGATAGGATAGTGTACTTTAACTATGTGATGATTTATTCTATTCTCATAATAAAATGACTTGAACTCTGATTATGGTATGCCTTTCTAGGCATTTTATCATACTCGCCTACCAAATGCTACCAGCTTATAGAATTAATTAATGAAAGAGAAGTGCTGTCCGGAGGCCTTTATATTTCCGTTGCCCTTTTGGCAGTAAACAATGCGGGTTTTGTGTGCTCCAGTTGGTCTTCTTTCTTTTTTTTTTTTTTTTTAAATTTATTTTTTGTGTCTGTATTCTGTTATCAGAAGGGCACCCTTTTCGCCTAGTTGTTGCTAATTTTGTATGGATATCTTGTGTCGGATTTGATTGCTTTTCAGTAATAGTTATTCTTTCTTTCATTGTGTGTCAGCATCATTTGTTTGTTTTGTTATGTTACTATATCTTCCGACAGAGATCAAAGCTGTGCTGTATAACAAAATGATGGGTTTAATGCAAGAAGCGTAACTGTGATGAAAATGGGTCATGGGGATTGATATTGATGATATTAGAGAAGAAATTGGCTTGGTGTTTTTCCCCCCTGATCATACTTTACTACTGCCCTTTGCAAACTAACAGCCATCATCTTTATACATAATAAAAACACTTTGTAAGTATACTAGGATTCCATAAAGTTCCTAAAGTAGGAAATATGTGGACCAGCTGTAATCATATATTCTCTAGATGTACTAAATTCCTATAGAATACCAATTTGTAAATGGTCTTTTTAGATTTATATACTGTCATATTAAATGAAATATATTTGATTTGAATTTAATCAGGCTCATTCTTGCTATAATCATATCAAATCTTGATAGAATTACTTATGGTTGTATATTTTTTATATTGGACTTTTTATGGTACATACAAATTTTAAATGAAAGTTGTCTAGAACTTATGAGAGAAAGTAGAGGCTCAATTGCAATTAGATTTAACAAGATTTGATTGGGAAGGCACAAAGTCAGCCGCCTAGGTGCGAAGCGCGGGCCTCAATGCCTTAGGGAGTGAGGTGCATTCCTCATACATGTCTTGTGATATTTATGTTTAATGAGTCTTGGGTTTGGGTTTTTACAATTTATTCTAAAATATTTAGGAATTGAAAAAAATATGTAATTTGAATGCTTTCTTCCCTTATTCTCTTGGTCGTTCTCTCTTCCAGCCCCCAATGGCAATAAGTAGCAGCGGCAATAAGCAAGAAACAACAGCAAACACTTAAGTTGAAAGTTAAAATATAATTATTTTCTTTTTAATTTGAGAACATTTATACATGTGATTTCTTTATGTTTTTTTGGTTATTTTGTTTTTGTATGGCTATTTTGGTATTTTTTAACGTAAAACATCCGTTTAAAGTATGCTTGTTAAAAGTATTTAATTTTTATTAGATGTGCGCCTCACCTTCTTGAGGCGCGCGCCTTGCGGTGCGCCTCGCGCCTTGCGGTGCGCCTCGCGCCCTAGGCTCCAGAAGGCCTTTGCGTCTCGCGCCTTTTCAAACACTCTTGGTTAGGGTCAGGTTTTCAAACTTCTTACACTGCTAATCACGAGCTCGCGACAAGTCGATGTCGAGTTACACTTATTTGATTAATCACTCTAGGGTTGTCAATTGTTATGGATACTTGACATTTTATCCATGCCTGAACTCGATTGAAACAGTTTCAATCAAAGCTAAGTAAGGATAGTTTTGGTTATGAGGATAAAGATTTTAAACCTAACGAATTTGATTTTGGTTATGGTTTTTTTCTATACCTGACCCAAACCCAAACATGAACCTAAAATGAATAAAAACTATTTTATAATAAAATAGAAATTTTTTTAGATATTTAATATAACTATTAGTATGTTTAATAATCTAATTGAAAAAATAGTTGGGGTTGGTTTTTCAATTTTGGGTATGGGTTTTTGGTTTTCTTGCGGGTTCGGTTTCATATTCAAAATTTTACAACTGTTCAGGTTTAGGGTTTAGGGTTTGACTTTTTAGTTCAAATTCGGATTCAAGATTGCAAAAAATGCTCTGAAACCGCCCTGCTGAGTCGTTGACATCCCAAGTATAATCTTTTCAATTTAATGCCAAATGTCGCCTCTTGAGGTCCGGCGTAAATTGGTTTTTTTACCATAGCTTTGATAGGAAAATTGTTGTTAATTTCCTATTGGTGCTTATTAAGGCATTTCCTTTTGTTGAAACAATACTACATGTGCCTTGGTTTTTTTCGAGGTGGCTCAACTGACGCAGCCTGTAGTAAAAATGAAAATTTCTTTATATCCTTTTAGTGCATTGTATTGTTGGCGCTTGCTAGTGGTGCATGGATTTAGTGCGAACCTAGTGTGCACCACGGGTTTTTTGATTGCATTTATTGAAGTGTTATTTTTTATTTTTCCTATGGAATTTATTTATTGCATTTTGAACCTTTTCTTAATTGTGGTTTGAGACTATTTGTTCCTATGAATGCAGTTAAGATTGGTCGACCTGGGTACAGGGTAACAAAGCAATTTGATCCGGAGAGCAAACAACGGTCCCTTCTTTTCCAGGTATATATGTAGTACTAATCAATAAATACTTGCGAGTAATCACTACCTTAACTAATGAGTTAGACTTGCTTGCGTCCTTTTCTTTTTCTTGATTGATTTCGGTGCTAGCAATGTACATGCATGTGTATAAATATATATAAATATCAATAGTATACTATTCATTTTTAATATCAATAGTATACTAGCTCGAACTCTCTCTCTCTCTCTCTCTCTCTCTCTCTATATATATATATATATATATATATATATAAATATGTATGTTTGTGTATATATATAGAACTAGGCTACTATGCTATTAATAGCACTAAGTCATTGGTGCTACCAAGTTTTTGACCGTTGGATTGAGAGATGTGCGGTTAGGATGATGTGGGCCCCCTAGGGTTAAGTGAGTGGTTGGTTGAATAGTATGATCTAACGGGTGAAAATCATCGAATGGATGGATCTAACGGTGGAAAACTTGGTAGCATCGAGTGTTTCGTGCTATTGATAGCATAGCAAATGAACTCTCTCTCTCTCTCTCTCTCTCTCACACTCTCTCTCTCTCTATATATATATATATATATAGGGTCTGGCTACTATACTATTATGAGTACGATCGCCCTCGTACTCATAAGTTGTTTTCGATGATAGAGTTTCCGAATCGACGATCCACACCGTTAAACATTATTTACAGCATTTAAAACTTCTATAAATCAAATTTTATAATTTTTCGATGTCATTTACCTTACGATCAAGAGGTCACAAATTTGACAATTTTTAACGGCCGGTATGGAATACTTGCTTGTTTAACGGTGTAAAAGAATTGAAATTTGTTGAATTTTTGATAGAAAATTCTATTCACTACATAGATAAAGATCAATAACTCTGATCTTGAATTGAAGGATCTGATCATCCTTTTTTAGGACGTCGTTCAATTTTGACCGTTCATTTTATGCTCACCTGATGGACTTTATTATGATTCGAAAATTTACGAAATATATTTTCTAGAAGTTTTAAATACTCTAGATCATATTTAACGGAGTGAATCGTCGATTCGAAAGCTCCATCATTGAAAACAACTTATGAGTACGAGGGTTCCAATACTCATAATAGTATAGTAGCCATGGCCTATATATATACATATATACATATATATATATGTATATAGTGGATCGTCGATTCGGAAGCTCCATCATTGAAAACAATTTATGAGTATGAGGGCTCCAATACTCATAATAGTATAGTAGCCATGGCCTATATATATATATACATATAGAATTGAGCTCCTATGCTTTTAAAAGTACCAAGTCATTGGTTGTCACAACCCGCGACCACCCGCCAATTTGGCTGAAGTCGCGGCGCAGCCGACAGACCGCCGAACGGACAGAGTTTCCCCTGTACGTCCTAGGCGTCGCAATCAATACAATTACAAGAGGTTCCAAACAGGAACAGATATCACAATCAGATTGAATAAGGAAGTATCATAAATATAAATGCAGCTACTTGCTATTACAACGTCTCAGTTTATAATTTTTACATTTTCTTCAAACTCCTAATACAATCTAGTCATTTCAAGTTATTACAATTTTATTACATCTTGCACTTTCTTTTCTCCCGCTACCCCTAGGCTATGCCGACTCGGGGTACTGCTATCTCTGGTCTCCTGGTAGGGCGCTATCTATGGAGCTACGCCCTTGCCACGCGCTGCTGCTGCGCCGCTCACGTGTGTACCTGAAAAATACCCCAAAACAACGTGGGTTGAGAACTATTGTCCATAGTTCCCAGTGGGTACGGCCACCCAAGGGAAAAGCTCGACCAATAGGTCCAAGGAGGCACTGCAAATATGTTAGTCCAAAAACATCTACAAATAGATAATATGCAACTAACATAAAAACATGCCTCGCAATATGCAATATGCAAATTATGCAATAGTTCTTAGATTTTCTTTACATTAGCCATTTCATTCTTACATTTAGCTATCTATTTAAGCTAACTATTCACATTCTTTACTTTCTGGTACTTATGCTTAGATTTTCTGTACATTAGCCATTTCATTCTTACATTTAGCTATCTATTTAAGCTAACTATTCACATTCTTTACTTTCTGGCACTTATGCTATTTAGCAATCACATCTAAGGTCCACTCTACCTCAGCTCACTATGCCACCCGACTCGGTCTTGAGTCAATCTCTTGCGGATAATCCGCCCGCTGTCTAGCCCGAGGCGTTGGACGTCTCACAACCACCTCAGCTGTCAACAGCCTGCCGCCCTCTGTGACTCTGCCTCATAGCGGCGAAATCGTTGCACACGCTGAACCTGGCTCGAGGCACTTGACACAGCCATTATGGTGGCGAACACGGCATACTTACCCAGCGCGGATTAGAGTCATGACCTAACCATCTGGCGGCGAACTAATCGCACCACACCCAACAATGGTTCAAGTCACGTCTCGCCCACCGGCGGCGCACGTTTCGTACTTACTCAAGAATGGTTTCACCAATCCCGGCGGTTTGATCCTCAACCCGCTCAACCGCATAGAACTCAATCGGGCTCACCCACCCGGTGGCGAAATCGTTGCACACGCCACGACAGTGGTATAGCCCTGGACGGCGAAATCGTTGCACACGCCCGACACCCTCGGTGGTGTCCAAATCTCGGGATTCCGGAATCCGTTCCACTTTGCTTGAGGGTTGGCTTTGACCCTTAAGGTACCGTTTGGTTCGGGTATAAGCAAGAACTAGCTATTACAGGGATAGGTACAAATATGGGGATAAGAAAAATAGCGTTTGGATGAAAATTGGATTGTTTCCGGGGATAAGAAAAATATTAGGTAGTTTTATATAAAAAATGGAGGTGTTGGTGGGGATAACCGAGAGCTACTATTCTCGAGTAAAAAATTAGCGCTTGGGTATAAAAGGGGGGATAAGGGCCTATTCCTATCCCTATCCCCTAACCAAACAAAGCCTAAGAGTCGACCCCCTTGGTCCAATGTTTTTTACATCCTAGGTCTACTTGACTCTAGGGCCACATCATCCTAGGTCCTTTTGACTCTAGGGCCACTTTTCTTGGTACACAACCTAGGTTATTTTACTCTAGGTTGAATGTCATTCTAACTCGACCTATGTTCACTAACACTAGGTCCATTATCATCTTTGTCCAACCTATGTCCTTGACACTAGGTTCAATGTCACTCACCGAGACTCACACGACTCTAGGTTCACTATGACCTATGTTCATTAACACTAGGTTAGATGCCACACTCCTAGGTCCATTGACTCTAGGTTTACTACAACTTATGTCCTTTAACACTAGGTTAGTTGCCACTCGATCTATGTGTATGTTTATGTCCATGACTCACATTCTTTACTTGGCTCTCTTATGTCTACCAGTCCATTTACATGCATATAACTATATCTATGCAATCATCTAGCATGTTCTTACTATGCTAAGCATGCATTCCTCTACTCATCTAGCATTATACATTATGCTATTATCATACATTTCATTCACTTTTGTACATCTACTTAGCATTTTACTTTACGTCACTAACATGCATTTCTACTTATGCATTATTCAACATGCATCAACATGGGTTATGTTACTCTTAGACATACAGGCGACCTAGTCGCTTCGGTAAACACCACCCACCTTAGCTTTGCTCCCCGATTGCTCGTCGACACTTGCAATCGTCGCTCATGCACTCTCGACCCGGTTCGGCTCGAACTCTTGCGCGACTCAAATTAACGACCACCAAACTCCGATCCGAAGCTTCCTCGCGTTATTTCACGACTTCACGATGCCCCGGATCCGATTTTATGAATTTAGGGCTTCTATCTTGCGTGCTGCGGCTATCGTTACGTTAAAGTCTTCAATCCTCAATATCTTCGTAACGGCTCGACGGATTGCCGAACCGACTTCGCCAACGTGTTTCATTACCTATCAATTAGGTTTACAAGGGTTTAAATGAGATCAAACCCAACTATTTACAAAAACCCCATTTTGGAGCCCTAACATGGCATTCGTCCAATTCCACCATTTCGATCCCTTGAACAAGCAAAAGAAAGCTTGATCAACCTCTAGAAACTCATCTAGGAGTATTGGAACCATCTTTATGGTGTTTAGAACAAACTCTAGAATTCCACCATTAGAGCACTACGAAGAAAACATGGTTTTCATGTGTTCTTCGTTTGCTACGGGGTTTCTACACTTGTAGAGAGATCAAAATCCTAGATCTAGGGTTTAGAAACCCACTACAAAGGGATCTACCATGAGAGGAGGCAAAAGCTTACCTCTCCATGAAGCTCTCTTGCATAAGGAAGAAGAGGGAGATGGTCATGAGGATCTCCACCTTCATCTTCTTCATCAGCTCCTTTCTTCTTCTCCTTCTCTCTTTTTCTTTCTTTCTTTCTCTCTCTCCTTTCCTTTCTTTTTTTTTATTCTTGTCACGAGAGAGAGAGAGGGAGAGAGGGATCTGAGGGAGTGAGGGAGAGGGAGAGAGTGTTTTAACCTCTCTTTACACTTAACCCCCTGCACAAAATGCCAACTAGCCCCTCAACTCTTCTATCTGTACACTGCCTAGACTAGGCAGTTTTCGGGTGTGGAGACCGGTCTCCACATGTGAAGACCGGTCCCTGAGAACAGTATCTCGTAGGACAGCCCACAACCTGCATTTTACGCGTACGGGAACCGGTCTCCACCCTCGAGACCGGTCCCCGGAGACCGGTCTCCGCTCCCAAGACCGGTCCCCGAGAGCCTTCTCTCGCGGGACAGCCATGGGATCCGGTCTCCCTCTGTGGAGACCGGTCCCCACAAGGGACCTCCCAGCACTCCAGGACTTAGCCATTTTCGGCTTCGGTCTGCTTCTTTTCCGTTCCAACTCACTTTTGAATCTGTGGGTCTCCGATTCACTTGAAATCGCACCGAGACTCCCCACACATGATTTAGATCATGTCTACATCATCGCTTTATCCGTACTAATGTCGGATTTAGCTCACGGCCCAACATAGCCTCTCGGGCCCCGTTCTCGCACCTCGTGTACTGAAAGTACCCGAAAGCTCCCGAACTTCACCGGAACCATTCAAATCGCTCTCCAAGCCAACATACCTCGTAACTGCAAAACTTTAGAAGTTCGGTATGTGACATTGGTGCTTGTAAGTTTTTAGCCCTTGGATTAATACAGTGTTTGAAAAGGCGCGCCTGAGGCGCGCGCCTCAGCGCCTAAGCGCGAGGCGCGGCCTCGCCGCCTCAACAATAGCGAGGCGAGGCGCTATTGATGAGGCGCGCGCCTCAGGCGAGGCGCAAGGCGCACATAAGGCGTGCGCCTCGCAATATTTAATGTTATTGGGTTTTGGATTAAATGTTATTGGGTTGTTGGGTTTCGGATATAAATGTTATGTTTTAACCCGATAAGATTAGTAAAAGATTCTAAAAGAAATCTAAAAAAACCCTAATGAAATCTATCTATTGCCCTCTTTTCTACCGCCTCTCTCTCTCCCTCTTGTGTTCTCCTATCTCTTCTCTGTCTGTGGGCTTCCAGCAAGCATCCTCAGCCATCTTGGCAGTAGGAACAAGCAAGGAGGAGCAGCACGAAGATGATGAGGTTGAGGACGAGGATGATACTTGAAAAATGACCAAATGAAAACATTAGCATCACTTGATCACAATTACTTCAAAGTTTTAAGTTGAAAGTTGAAATATATTTCTTTTAACTTGAGAATCTATATGCATGTGTAGTTATTTTATTTTTGTATGGTTATTTTAGAGTTTTTTTAATGTAGAACATCAAACTAAATTAGTCTTAGTATGTGCGCCTCGCCTTTTTGAGGCGCGCGTCGCAGTTGCGCCTTGCGCCTAGGCTCCAAGAGAGTCTTGCACCTTTTTGCGCCTCGCGCCTTTTCAAACACTGGATTAATAGATGTGCGGTTAGGATGATGTGGGCCCCCTTGGTTTAAATGGGTAGTTGGTTGAATAGTATAATCTAACGGATGAAAATGATCAAAGTCGTAGATCTAATGGTAAAAAATTCACAAGCACCAAGTGCTTGGTGCTTTTACAAGCACCATAGCCGGACTCTCTCTCTCTCTCTCTCTCTCTCTTTCTCTCTATCTATATATATATATATATATATATATATATATATATATATATATATATATATATATATATATATATATATATATATATATGGACTTAGGCTTCTACGCTTTCGAAAGCACGGAGACCTCCGTACTTGTAAGTTGTTTTCGATTATGGGACATCCAATTCAACGATCGGTTCCGTTAGATATGATTTACGCTATTAGAACTATTTAGAAACCAAATTTCATAATTTTTGATTTCGTTTGCCTAGTGAACGAGTAGTCTCAAAATGAACATGAAAATAAATATCTCACAAAAGATAGTGATAAAAGACTCAAATTTCGAATCGGAAGTATTGATCTTGCTCTTGCTCTTGATGTTAAGTATAATTTTCTATTAAAGTTTCATGTAATTTGAATTATTCAACACCGTTGAACTTACGATGTGCCACATCGGTCATTAAAATAGTCATTTTTGAGACTCTTTGATCACTTAGTAAATGATATCGAAAAATTATGAAATTTTGTTTCTAAATAGTTCTTATAGTGTAGATCATGCCTAATGGAGCCGATCATCGAATCGGATGTCCTATCATCGAAAACAACTTACATGCACGAAGACCTTTGTACTTTTGAAAGCGTAGGAGACACTCTATATATATGTATGTATATGTGTATATATGTGTGTATATGCATATATGTATGCATGTATGTATGTATATATAGAACAAGAATTACTTTTTCCTCCCTATAACACATCTAAGCAATGGGTTCAATACTATTTTGGGCATAAAGCTCGTTACACATAAGCTCTTCCCCTCAGTTTCAAACTTTAGGCCTTTATTTTTCAAATTATTTATAGTGTAGAAAATGAAAAATAGAAAATTAAGAATATAGATAGGTATGTAAGAAATGCTTAGACTTTTGTTTGTAAAATAACACCTTACATTATCAAAGGATCCTTTATAGTTGGTAGAAAATCTATTCCCCTAGTAATAGAAGGTTGACTTACCTATAAAGATAGTTTAGGTCTTTATAGCTGTGAAGTAGTCTTCCTTTTGACTGTAAGACCTTTTTTGGCATTGCTGTCCTTTTTTTATTTAAAATAGTATTTTGACATGATTTAGTGTAGGAGCGGAATGATGGATTGTTTGCAATCCTTATATATGAAAATAAATATGATGCGATTCTGAGTCCTTGCTCAATGCTTCTCCATCAACTGCAGCGAAAGGAGAGCAAAAGGGTTGGAAGGGCGATCATAATGTATCGAAAGACTTTAATGTTCGGAGGGGGTCAAACTGCTCTTCGTAAGCCTTGTGCTCCACATCCGTGAAGCACTTCACTTGAGGAAAGATAGAGCTCTGGCTTCTAGGAAATTCAAGGTGTTTGTTTGGCAGCAACAAACACAGACTTGGAAGCAACTTCTTATTTCGGCTTCCATGTGTGTGGGTGTTTTTTTTTTGTTTTTTTAATTTTTATATATATATATATATATATATATATATATATATATATATATATATATATATATATATATATATATATATATATATATATATATATAAGTTGTCATCCATCACATAGCTAGGGCGTGTACAAGCAAACCAACCATGACACAAGTGGAAAGTCCTTTCGTTGGTATATCGAATTATATAGAATTAGTAAATAAAAAAATGAAAATAAAGGCAACCATGCCTAATGAGTCCTAAACATTATTTTTGTGGACGGTATAGTGACATACAGTGGTGGCCTGTATGGCTGTATTTAAGACGACTCATGAGGAGGACAATCTTTGAGGGGACCTCTTACGAATTTTCAGTGGTGGCTGCAGACAAAGCCATCATTTGCCATCCGCTTCATTATACACTTCTCAAGTGCTCATTCTCTCTTTATTGCTCCCATTGTAGCTCTCGAACACTTGTTGGAAGCTAAGGACATTATATTTAAGTACAGTGAGGAAATGAGAGAGAGAGAGGGAGAGAGGTGGTGATAGATAGAGATGAGATGAGAGAGAGGAAGTAAGTGCTGTGTAATCCATCTCTGTGATTTGCGGTATCTCGTAACCTACTTCTTTGATGTGATATATGAGAGACATGATCATGAAGTGATATGATAGCAAAGATTAAAAAAGAGGCGGGGCGGGGGACGCAGGGGATGGGGTTTGTGCGAGATTCAACCATATCTCCCTAAAATCGAGGGAGAGAGAAATAGGGAGATATGGTTACCTTAGAGAAAAGTTATTTCTTCCACTGGTTGTATTGGTACATTTCATGCACCAATTTAATATTTTATGACTTGTTTTAAAATTGAAGTCTCATTCAATAGGTGTAATCTACAATATTTAAAAGCTTAAATATAGTTTTATATTTTTAAATATCTATTACTTCAGGCATCAAATAGTTTAAGAAATCAATAATAGAGGGAGGATAGCTGTGTGATTCGTAAGGAGTTAGTGCTCAAGTTTTATATATTTTGATATCTAGGCCCTTTCAATGTTATAGAATATTTCTAAGGGTACGTTTGGTTCGCACTATAAAAGATTACTAGGAATAAAAAGATATCCGAGAATCTTATTTCTATTCATCCTATTACTAAGAATGTGGTATTCCTATATTTGGTTCGCACCTTCATATTATTTAGTCATATTATTTAAGATTATAAAAAATTTACAATTAATTAATTTAATTTAGATAATGCTATTAAAAATTTCAACATCATTTTAGAAAAAGGGAAAGAGAACATAGGTTAAAGAGAGAGAGCATAATTAAAGAAATAGAAAGAGAAATAGAGTCGAGGTTAGAGAGTGAGAGAGTTGAGATTTTAGAAAAAGAGGGAGAGAGAGTTTAGTTTAGAGAGAGAAAAAGAGTTGAAGTTTAGAAAGAAAAAGATAAGTTTAGAGAGAGAATGAGAGATACGAGATTAGAGTGTAAAGAAAAATAATACCAACTAGCCGGCGGGTAGGAAGAAAAAAAGATATTAGACATTTTATAATTATTCCAATCTATTAATATAAGGATACCCACCCTCTCTCGAGGGAATGAGATTAGTATTTTGGGATGAATCTCATTCCCGAGTAAATCCGATATTATCAACTAGATTACTTATACGTTTAAGCCAAACACCGTCATATTTTTTTATTCCTATTGGATTACTAGTAATCTTAAAAAGATAGTGCGAACCAAACACACCCTAATCTAAATTTTGATTTCACAACCTTTATCATAGGATTTAGAAATGTCTGTGTGTACGATGTAATTGTACACCCCCTATTTGACGTATGGAAGTAGTGGGGGAGTTCGTGAAACCTTTAGAATAGGCCACATTGGTTTGGAGACTTCCACTTCTGTCTAGAGTGTGCCGCATATCTTCGGAATTTCACCAATTAGTATATAAATATAGATGTTAATGCTGAATGTGCTTTGTGCCTCAGCGTGGACCCTTGGAAGTCTTTGTTTGGGATGGTTGGTTGTGTTAATGGTATAGAAGCTGTTGTTTGGCATGTATTGTCATGCATTCACGTGTTTAGTTCTTTGGAGTAAATTTCTCTTCTAATGAAAGGACACTATTAGTATTAATGCATTTAAGTTTTGAAGGTGGAGTTTTCGTTAGATATGCTGTCAGATTGGATAAGATCTAGGTACTTATACTAGTCTCATATTTCAAGTAGTTTTCAGGGAATTGAACTTCATTCCTACCAATTTTATGTTCCTCTTGGGATTATCTCTGAATCGGGCTATAGAACTTGACACATAATTTGTATCTTTGGGCTAACAGGGTTCACATGAGGAGAGTATATTAATTAAGTAATAACATGATTTGGAAATATATTTAGTTATAAAACATGATAAGCATTTGTATCAAGGATTAATATTATGTAAATGAACAATATGCCTATACTTGTTCAATGAAAGGATCGGTAAAGAAACTAGGTCCAGATCTGGTCTGGGTTGGATGGGGATTATATGCCGTAATCCTGAACTTTAACCGAAGGTTTCATTCTCGTATCATTGATCTATATCTGACCAATGGTAGCTAGGGTCCTAACTGGGTTCAAACAGGACCAGGTGAATGCTCTGCCCAGGGTAACCAGTGCTGAGCAAGGTTTACATGAACACGAACATGGGACATGGAACATGACAACACTTAGACACGACGACTTGATAACTCTAGAAAAACTAGGACTCGAACACCACAGGTACGCTACAAGTAAATTGTAATATTTCTAAATAATGATCTGTATCTGTCATTTGTAAAACATAACATTTGCAAAAATTTAGCTATATTTTTGTCATATGAATGAAGGTTAATACAATTCTCATTGATAGTTCATGTATCCTGTAGAATGAAAGAAATCTTCCGGTTACCATGGTTTGTAAATACCCTGGAAGAATTGATAAATACCCCGAGGTGAGTTAGAGCGCAAGTCAATTTGATAAGGCTCTAGGAGAACAGAAATTTAATTTCAACCAGTTTTAACTCGGATGTTTCTTTTGCACTGTTTGGGTGTTGCTACCTTGGTTACTATAGTTATTGCTCCTAACTCCGATAAGAAGCTCAGAAAGCACCACAGATATAGTTAGAGTTCAGATGATAGCTCTCAATCTTTGGTTTTCTCTGCCCCAGAGGGTAATTTAAAATAATAGGCAAATATAAGATAATCTCCTTTTTGTATAAGTCTTTACAAAAGAGATTATTGATCTTCTTTCGAGTTTATTACATAAAACTTATTTTTTTAAGAGGAGCAGACGTAAATTTTCAATCAAGTATTTTGGGTTGTGAGCTCATTTAAAGATTAGTTGCTCCAGCATACTAGGCTGGTGTACTCTATAGTCTCTTCTTGGCGGAGTCCTCACATCTCTCTGATTGGGAATTCATAGCTATAGTTTACCCAACTAAGAATTTGGATAGTTAAGCTTACGTTCTTGGTATCAAATTCTCATACCATCTATTATTTTCACTAAAATTGATCTTACAGAAATTTTATTTATATTGTCAACTTTAGACTTCTAAGAATGTGGCAATTAATTGTGGCAATTGATTGATATAATTTATTCTGTATATTTTTGTTTAGTATTAACTGTTTTATATAAGGGTGAAGTATAAACTTTCAGCGATTAAATTTTGCTGAATTTATTCCCTTGTTTCATTACATTCAGTAAGTTGACAGTTCTAGGCAATTCTGTTTACTCCATTTTAAATCTGATTCAGATTGAGTATCCTGAAATTGAAGACAACATCAAGCCAAGGCATCGATTCATGTCATCTTTTGAGCAGGTAATCTCTGAAATTTTGAATTCAAAGAACAGCTTAGTATCTTTACGAATCAGCAGCATCTGAATCCAATGTCTATGACCAATACATTTTGCACCTATTATATTAGTTTCTTCATCTTTTCTTTTTCTTTTCACTTACATGTGAATGATTCAAGTTAAGGACTTTTTTATGACAGAGAGTTCAAGCTTGTGATAAGAGGTATCAGTATCTTCTCTTTGCGGCTGAACCATATGAGATCATTGCTTTTAAGGTTTGTCTCCTATAGTACTTCAAATTTGGTACATAATAAGCGGCTACTAAATCTGCTTTATATGGCTGACCTGTTCCCTGTTCTCCAGATTCCCAGCACGGAGATTGATAAGACCCCATCAAAGTTCTTTTCATACTGGGATCCTGATTTAAAGATGTTCACGGTTTGTTTCACTTGGTGATTCTATTTACTGTTTTATTTTTGTTATTAAATTTCCCACTCTCCTATGCAGCTTAGTAGTACTACAAGTTCCTTGTCTGATTTCTTGCATCGTCAACAGCTTCAACTGTATTTCAAGGTCAAGCCGCTTGAACCTAATAAGCCATCAGCAGCAGGTGCTCCGGTAGCAAATGGCACTGCAGCTCCTGGTGTTCCCCCAAGGCCGCCGCCACCCCAAGCGCCCCCACCGCCACCACCACCTCCTCAAGTACCTCTTCCGCCTGCACCTCTTGTGAACCCTCCTAGGGTTCCACCACCACCTGCCCCGCAGATGGGTGGGTCGCAACCCCCGCCCCCACCTCCGATCGCAAATGGCCCACCTCGTCCAATACCACCACCACCGATTGGTGGCGCGATGGCCAACTTCACTCCAGGTGTCCAACCTGGCGCTCTGCCGCCGCCAGTGGCAGGCTTTCTTAATCAGCAGATTCAAGGCCAAGGGGCTCACCCACCGGTACCACCACCGCCTCCTAACATGGGCCAGTAGGGTTTAGTAAGGAGGGACACCCCTAATTACTATTTTGATGTATCTTTCACTTCTGCAAATGCTGGTTCTTGTCAATGACATGTATTGTTATATACATGTCATGATAGATGTAGTACATGGTAAAATGATGAGCAAAGTTGGATTTTCAGCTGAAATTTGCAAAATTTCTGTCAGCTGCCCTTTCTCTCCTTTGCGGATATTGGTGTCGGACTGGCACGGTGCGTTCCACCAACAACTAAAACTTAATTTTCTTTTCTTGTCTTTTCTCTCAGGAAACAGGGTTATTACCTATTCAATTACAATAGTCCTTGGTTTTATGAGTGTACTGATTTGCAAAAATATAGTTTGATACAAGCATTTTTGCAGTCGAAAACAATTTGTGGTTTGTGTCGGGTCTGCTTGATGTTTCTATTCCCTAGTTTGTGCGATCAGGGTGAAGTTGAGGGGACAATCTAATTGGTGAAAGAAGGTGCTGGTGTCAGAAGCCTCTGTATTATGCTTCAAATGATCTTACATTATACTTGATGGTGCAGATCAATTCGGTTGTTCCATCTTTGAAAACGATTGTTGGATAGTAAACCAGTTATTCTGGCCGGACTGACTGTAGAGTTTAGGTATCAGACTGCTGACAGTAAACAGGCTGGAATGCTCGTAATGACTTGTTCTATTGTCAAACTCATTTTTAAAGATATGACATTCAAATGGACGATCCATGTTACTAAAAGAACCAAACATGCTTGAGAATATTTGTAATGAGAGCATTGAATTTCATTTGATTTGTGTGCCCCACATATGCAAATATCTGAGGGGTCTCCTTGAGGGTGCATCCACGATAAAACTATTCTAGATATGACTATGCAACAGTTAATTCCTTTAGCCTGTCTCATGCATCTCCTTCCGAAAATCTTCTTCCATTTAAATATAGCGTCTTCTTGATCATCTTGTTAAAGAAGCGTGTGAAGGTCACGTCGTCTCTGCCAACTCCCGATAACAGTTTCTTCTATAGTTTTATAAGATTCATTTCTAGTCAGAAGATCACCATAAAGACGCTAATCTCCGTGGAGTTCACTTTTGAGGTGGAGAGCTCCAGCACCATCTCGGACGTGAAAGCCATGATAAGGGACCAGAAGGGAATTGCCACGGACAGGCAGCGGCTATATATATCTCGCAGGCAATCTGCTAGATGAAGAGAGAGCTCTGAGCGATTAGAAATCACATAAGGGTCCATCATTTGCCTTCTTCTGCGCTTTCGCAGCAGAAATCATAACGAGTATGTATGTTGTTGCCTGCCCTGCTCATTAATTCTCAACTCGTCTAGGTTCTCTGTTTCTTTCGTATGTTTGCAGCTTATCTCATTTTCTGCTTTACTGAATATTTGAATTCCTGTCAATGTAAAGAACATGTGAACAATAGAATATGGACATAGAACCCTATAAATGTGTGAATTTATTATGGACCATAACAATAGTGAATTTGGTGACATTATGATTAGAGAATTAGTTAGTATTGAGATTGGAATTGTAAAACTAGCATAAAAAGCTAGTTAGAGTTAAAGTGTGGTATTGTCAATATATCCTCTAAGCGAGGATGGGATCATACTCACATAGTCTGTTCTTAGCTTGGTGATTGTCGCTCCACCCAGGCAGTGCACTCCGGAATTGTCACACGATGGGCTAACGTACTTGCCCATGGACTAACGTATTTGTCTAGTAGACGGTCCCGTCGGGTTAGTAGCAGAATTCTCCCCGATATTAGGAATTTTGTAGTGAGGCGTAGTTAATCAAATGGTTAACCAGTTTGATTGAGTAATAATGATTAACAGCATGCATGCATCAATTTCATATGGTAATTACTGTTGATTTCACTTTGTAGTGCATTGTAGTAGTTACATGTTATACCCGGTTACTATTTATTCTCTTTTCTTGCCTACATATGGTGAATAGACTTAGTGGGTGAGTCGGCGAGGTCGGCAGCCGAACCTACTGGGAATTTTCAGTCCTAACCATGGAGATTCTAGCGCGTGCCGGGTGATCGAGGATCGTGGTATGGACAGCGTTCCATAGATAGTGGACATCCATTGAGTATAGTTGTACCTTATTTATTTCATCTGTTTATAGTTGATGAAAGTAAATGTAAATTATTCATTTGAAAGATGGCCATGTATATATTGGAAGAAGGAATGTAATAATTATGTAGGCTTTGTATTTGATTTAAAGTAATCAAGATACAATATATGAATGCTTTAGTTAGTTTACTTACACTTGCTTGTATTGCTTGCCTTTGTGCAAGCCATGTATATTGAAATTTTTTTTGGGCATTTCTTTATACATGTTTGTTGTTGTTGTTGAGCCTTGGGCGAACATAGGAGGTTATGTTCGTTCGGCGACTGTGTACGGACCCGAACCGACCAAATTGGCGGTCTCGGGGCGTGACACAGTCTTAGTCATACCACTATTTGGGTGCTCACCATACATCATATAGCCTTTTGCACTCTTTGGGTATCTAATAAACACGTGCTTGCTCGCTTTAAGGCCTAATTTCTTAAATCTATGTGAAAGAGCATGAACATATCCAACTGAACTCCAATAGTACGAATAGTGTAAAGAGCGCTTATTGCCATTCCATAATTCATTTGGAGTGGAGTGCATGTAGCATACTAGACTTGCGCAAATTGCAGAGTTCGAGTATTTGACTTGAGTTCGGAGCCTTTCCACTTTTCTGGAGGGTCGTTGACTGTGTTCCGACCTATGGCATGAGTACCGAGGTTAGTGGATGAATTCCAAGCACTAAAGTCCAAAAAGTTGAATTTTAGGTTGCTCTCGGATTACATTTTCGGGTGCTTGTCAGGTACGGGTTTGGTTCTTTGTCTGGTACAACTATAATATGGCTATCTTAGGTACAAATGAGATTTTGTACCGGTATGAAAGAAGCCGGGTATGGGCAAGCCGAGGCTCGAGTTTGGGCTAACCGAGTGCATGCGGTACATATTAGATTTGTCTGGGTACAACCTGACTAACGTGCGATCCGAGCTGAGGGTTTTTTGGCTATTGTAACCTTTTAGAGCACCCCACGCCCCTAGGGCATCCTTTTGTGTTCACTACAGCAAGAGAAGAGGTAAGGGTCCTCTCTTCTCCACTTCTTCTTCCCCCATGGGTTTTGATGGGTTTTTGAGGATTAAACCCTCTCTTTTGCTTCTTTTTGCTTGGTAGAGACATCCTCACCATTGTTGGAGCTTGGAGCTTGCCTTTTGGAGCTTTGTTGAGGATCAAGCTTCAACCCTTGGGGCTTTTGAACTTGGTTTGGAGCTTCTTGGAGGTAAGTGTAAGGAAGTGAATTCTCGAAATCCGAGAGTTACACTTCGTTTAGAATCGACTAATTGTCGAGGGGATGAGCTTCGGGAAGTTCAGAGCTAATCCAAAGGTGAAAAGTGCATTGGAGTGGACCCGGGATGCGAATGGAGCAAACTGCTCCATTCTGCCAAATTCTGCCAGTGGGGACCGGACCTCCCTGTGGGGACCGGATGCCACAAGGAGCCCTACTGTGCAGGGGAGAAAATTTGGCTAAGTCCTGGAATTCTCTCTCTTGGGATCCGGACATCTTGTGAGGACCGGACATCCAGGACCGGACATTGAGGGATGTCCGGTACCCGTAAGCTGGAAAATGGCACGAAGGTGTTTCGCGGTAGAGGCGGACAAGGGCAAGGGCCAGGACATCCAAGGACCGGACATAGAGGGATGTCCGGACCCCGTAGCCCGAAAATGCCCAGGTTGGGCTGCTTTAATACATGAAGAGTTGAGGGGCCATATTGCAATTGTGGCTTATGTTAGGCTATTTGGGCACATGAGAGACCGATGGCTCTCATTTCTCTCCTATTTGCAAGCCCTCAACCACTTCTCTCTCTCTCTAGGACTTCTCTCCCCCTCTCTTGAAGAAGCAAAGGAGAAGGAGTAGAAGGAAAAGAAGAAGGAGAAGACCAAAGAGAAGACCTTCATCGTCTTCTCCACCTCTTCTTCATTTTGGTTAGGGCAAAGCTCAAGGTAGGCCTTGAACCCTCTAATGGTGATTTCTAGGGTTTTGGGTTTTGGGCTCTTGGGAGTATTTTGATGGAACCTAGGGGCGCTAAATAGCACTAAATGCATGCTTCTAGGGTTTCAAACACATGATTTCCATGTGTGAAACCCTAGGGCATCAAAAATAGGGTTTTACTAGAGAGTGGGTCTTGATCTCTTTTGATCATGTGTAAACCTAATTAATAGGTGTCTGAACGCGTTGGCGGCGACTGTTTGGCGATCCGTCGAGTCTGAGCGAAGATATCGCCAAGTAGGGTGCGCCGCTTCGTTTCGCTCGAGTGCTAAGCGGCGACAAGCAAACGTGGAAACAAGACCTTCCAGCGTCGTGACATCAAAAGGTGGGTGGTGTCCAACCGAAGTCAAGCTACCTTTTATGTCCGAGTATAGAATAGCGATCAACCTTGCATATTGTGCATAGTGTGTGTATCGGGTACTAGTGGAGTATTAAATCTATATGTTGATTAACTTAGCCTGCTTTATGCTTTCGAACTTAGTATGCATGAGAACTAGGTGTAAGGTGAGATGAGAGCTACTAGTATGTGATATAGTAGAGTGATACGAAACATGAGCAGTGGCACCTAGTAAACATGAGCGAGTGGCATTAATTAGTGTTAACACGATAGAGTCGAAAACAAGTGTGATGACATCCCTATTAGCTAGGGTATCCTCCGTGGGCGAGGATTGGACCGTGCTCGCGTTGTCTGTTTATCCTCGTGGTGGTCGCTCCACACGAGACGTGCACTCGGAGTACTAGGCACGAGCTATGGTAGTAGCGGCTTGGCCAGCGGCGGCTAGCTATCCGAGAGACGGCCTCGAGGCGAGTCGAGCAGTTTAGACTCCTCGTCGTCGAGGCAAGGGACGCGAGAGTGTGGCAAGCCTTTGGGCACGCCAAGTGGATTGGGTATCCAAGGAAATTGTGAATTTATTGAGCATAATAGAGTAATAGCTATCCTTTACTACGAGTTGCATGCATGTATTTCAGATTTGAGGCATAGTAGATATTGCATTTACCTTACAGTACCTTTACAGCTTTCAGTTATTAGTATTGCCTCTATTGTGTACTTTTGCCTCCTTGGACCTAGTGGGGCGACTGGCGGAGTCGGAGGCCGAATCAACTGGAAACTATGGAAGATAGTTCTCACCCCACTCTATTTCAGGTCCTAGCTCGTCGACACCGGGTGAGGATCGTGGCAAGGGCTTGGCGCCCTAGTGGTATTACTAGCTTACCTTCCTACTGCATTAGAGTACCTTGCTTTTACCCTTTTGAGAGTGGATCTTGTATAGGTAGTGAGGTTTTGTGATGATGTATGCCACTTGTATATTTTTGAGGATTTAATGTAAAGAAAGACTTTGAGACGAATGAATGAATGTAATAGATAAGTTATCTCTCTTTTCCACTTGTTAATTACTTGTGACGCTTGCTCTCGTGTGTTTGGCACTAGTTGTGCCCTCTTGTGATAGATTGTGTATGTTGTATCAAGTTTGTTCTGGGCACTTGTTGTACACAATCTTGTTGTTAGCCTTAGGCGGGCAGGGGAGGTTCTGTCCGTCTGGCGTCTGTTCGACGCGCCCGAACCGGACTAAATTGGTAGCGGGTCTCGGGGCGTGACAGTAAGCATCTAGTTCCCTTCCTTTAGTTTTGGATTTGGAGGCTCTTTTTGAGATGAAACCCTAGAAATGGGATTCTAGGGTTAGATTTGGGGATTTTCATTTTGTAGCTTCTAGAACCTAATTGATGGGTTTAGAACTTTGGTTTAGGTTGGATTGGAAGGACTCTAACTCCCATTTGGAGATCGAGAACATTTCCTTCGCATTCGGTGAGTTTTCTTCAACCTTTTGTTGAAATCCTTAAAGTGTGAACTCATGGTTCATCTTCTTAGCTTGTAACTCCTAGGGTTTGCTTCTTAGGACTCAAGGAGTGATAATCGAAGCTTCGTTAGCGTTTCGGAGCAACGCTCTTCGCATTCGGTGGGTTTGGCTTCATGAGCATAGGAGAAAATGTCTCCTAAGTGCTTATTCGGTTTGATTAATTTATTCTAAGTGCATATTCATGCTAGATAGAATTATTATGAATTTTGGAACACATAAAATGCATGCCTTATGTATGATAAAAATCTCACTCTATATAGTAGAGCATTCTGGGTTATTTTTGCATGCATGTGAGGGTGGTTCCTGTGGGCACTTGGGAATGTGCCTTTTATGTTTATGATAGCTCGAATAACGTATTTGTGAACATTGAACTCATGTTGGGACTTAGAAAGATTAAGTGTCATCAAGCGGCACTTAACTTAGAAAACTGTGAAACTGCAACATAGAGACATTGACATAGGCCACTGACATCTATTATATTCCATGTTAGAGACATGATGACATAGAGATAGGCCTTGGACATAGTAGCTTTACCTTCCATGTTAGAGACATGATGACTTGAGACTTGTGACGGTTCTTGTGACTATATGCCATTGTGCTCATTCGCACATGCTTGTGAGGGTCGCTCCCTATAAGCCAGCACTCCGGAGTTGGCCAACGCGATACTTATTCGCCGTGCGGGATTGGGCGCCGAAGTGGATTGCCGTGGGACAGTCTCATTTCTAGGGTGGGGATGATGACTACTACGGGGCCATTAGGCTCGGCATTTGGCTAGGCAGCCTTCGGGTGGGTATCGGCCAGACCGCCTTCGGGTTGGATCTTATTGGACTTAAACTTAAAGTAGTTTAATGGACATTGTGGACTATGACTAGAGTAGTAAACTTTAACTCTTTAGTATTAACTTGTGAGCATTGGACTTGTTAGTCATACTTTCTATTCATGCTTAGAATAGCTTACTTATGCAGATTTATGCTAAGTAGAGATATCATGTTTAGTAGTTTGCAGGTTTACTTATATGTCGTTTATTTCGCTTATATTTTACTCGTTTACTTGTTTCGTTTTGGGCCTAGTGGAGCATGCAACTGAAGTCAGTAATTGCCCACCGGGGACTATTATTTAATAGTTCTCACGCCCGTTTCTTGTGTGTTTCGAGCCTTCGACCTGGCGGAGAGCATGGGATCGCGGCAAGGAGTCGCCTAGTTAGCTAGCCTCTTTTGCCACTTCTGTTTAGGTGGTTTTCCTCTCTTTTTGTGTTTGTGAGAGTCTGATTTTTGTATCCATTTATAGAGACCACCATGTACTCTTTTAGTTTTTACTATGGGATCTTTTGTTGTACTCTCTTTATAGTTTTATAGTAGAGATTGGTACTTTATTTAGTTACTTCTTTTATGCTTCCTAGTTTAGAATTCTAGTTGTTATATTGCTCTGATACTTCTAGATTCTTCTTATTTCGTTGGTTATTTATCGTTTTTGTTAGACGCCTTGTATGTTTTAGATGTACGGCGGGTCTGGGCACGCGCCGGGCGGGCTTTCGCTGGGTCCCGGGGCGTGACAATGCACTAGTTTACTAGGGATGTGAAACGACTTGGGAGTCGGAGTGTCACGCCTCGTGCCCATAACGGGAGCACACCTCAAGCACGTGCTGTAAGGAAGTGAATTCTTGAAATCCGAGAGTTTGCCTTCGTCCGTAATCGACTAATTGTCGAGTAGGTATGCTTCGGAAAAGCCGAAAATGTTAAAAACCCAAAAATGCATTGGAGCTGGAGTTCACGAGAGCTAATAGTGCAAAAATTTGCTCTTGCGTATTCTGGCCTCGGGACCGATCCTCGGTATGAGGGACCTGCTCGTAGCCGTGTGCGTAAAACCCTCGCGCGCAAGTATTGCTCGGGGGGACCGGTCTCGGCGGGAGAGACCGGTCCCCGTAAGCAATGTGGTGTCTCTGTGGGGACCGGTCTCCCAGTGGAGGACCGATTCTCGTAAGTGTCCTGCGGGAGCATTACTCTCAGGGACCGGTCTCTGGTGGACAGACCGGTCTCTCGGGGACCGGTCCTCTAGGGACAGACCGATCCCCGTACGCGTAAGTGGTGGCCAGAGAGCCTCTGCTTGCATGAGATGCTCTCGGGGATCAGTCCTCCCGTAGAGGGACCAGTCCCCGTGCGCGAAATCTGCCCAGTTTGGGCAGCGTGGGGGGAACAAAGTGGAGGGGCTTATATGCTAATGTAGCATGAGAGAGGGGTTAAGTGGGCATTTCCTCTCTCTCTTTCTTTCATTCCCTCCAAAACTCTTATTTCTGTCCCCCTCTCTCTCTATAGAAAGAAGAACAAGAGACGGAGAAGAAGAAGGAGAAGAAGAAGAATGAGAAGAAGGAGAACTCGGAGGAGATCATCTCCAACATATTCTTCTTTTCCTCTCCATCCTATTGGAGCAAGTTTAAAGGTGAGCTTCTCAACCCTTTGATGGTAGAACCTAGGGTTTGGATTTCTTGCTTTGTAAATGGGTCAAATGGACCTCTAGCATGCTTACAAGTAGATTGATGCTAGAATCTAGGGTTTTGAAGTAGTAGTTTCGCATGAATGCAAACCTAGGGCTCCAAATTAGGGCTTTGATTATTAGTGAGGTTTGATCTCAATTGTTGACATCTAAACTTAGAAAGCGACACTTCTTTCCATAAAGGGCCTCGAATGGCGCCATCGCGATGCTTTCTTGATAGCTATTATTATACGCGAATTTCGCCATCGATAGATAACCGTGCCATCCGCCCTTGTAGTCAAGTACACATGCCCGAAGTATATCCTCAAGTATTTGAATAGTCCTCTCCGATTGACCGTCACTTTGAGGATGAAATGTCGCATTAAAGTCGAGCCGTGTGCCCAATGCATCTTGCAAGCTCTTCCAAAAATGAGATGTGAACCTCGAGTCCCGATCCGATACAATTGACACCGGAATCCCGTGTAGTCTCACAACCTCGTCGAGATATACTTGAGCTAGCTTATCTCTCGACCATGTAGTATGGATCGGCAAAAAGTGAGCCGATTTTGTCAACCGGTCCACAACTACCCAAACCGCATCATGTCCGCCTTGGGATCTAGGCAAACCCGTCACAAAGTCCATAGAAATATCCTCCCGTTTTCATGCGGGTATAAATAGACTTTGCAACTTTTCCGCAGGAAATCAACGTTCCGCCTTTACTTGTTGGCACGTGAGACATTGTGCCACGAACTCTCCTATGTTCCTTTTCATGCTCGGCCACCAATAATGTGCTTCAAATCTTGATATATTTTAGTGCCGCCGGTGAATGCTATAGAGAGATTGATGCGCTTCATGCATAATCGCCCTCCGAAGATCATTGTCCTTGGGCACACACCAACAATTTTTTGAATCATAGTGCACCGTCAGTCGCAATGCCAAAATCCTCGGCACTACCGCTCTCAACTTCACCCCGCACCTTTTGGAGATATGAATCGGAAACTTGTAATTCTTTAATCCTCTCCAACAAGGTCGGTTATACAATCAACGTGGCAAGTGTTGTCGGCACTCCCGGCGCCACAACCTCAAGTCCTAACCGTTGCATCTCCTTGTGCAATGCCGGTTGTGGTGTAATTGCCGTTGCCAAATTTTTTGCCGACTTTCTACTTTAGAGCATCGGCCACGACATTTGCTTTCCCGGGGTGGTATAGAATAGTGACGTCATAGTCCTTTAACAACTCCAACCACCGCCGCTGTCGCATATTTAACTACTTCTGGGTGAACAAGTATTTGAGACTCGTATGGTCCGTGTAATCTCACAACGCTCACAGTACAAGTAATGCCTCCATAACTTTAGCGCGAAGATAACCGTCGCTAGCTCGAGGTCGTGAATCGGGTAGTTCTTTTCATAACTCTTCAATTGGCGTGAAGCATACGCTATAACTCGGCCATTTTGCATCAAAACACATCCGAGACCAATATAAGAAGCATCAATGTACACTACATAGTTTTCCCCCGGCGCCGGCAAGGCAAGCACCGAGGTCGATGTCAATCTTTTCTTTAGCTCCTCGAAGCTCTGCTCACATTCGGGGCTCCAAACATATTTCACCCCTTTGTGTGTAGGGCACGTTAGTGGAGTAGTTATCTTGGCGAACCCCTCCACGAACCGCCGGTAGTAGCCCGCAAGTCCAAGAAAGCTACGAATTTTCGCTACACTTGTCGGGCGAGGCCAATCTTTAATTGCCTCCACTTTCTTTGGGTTCACGGAGATGCCGTCCCCGGATATAACATGACCTACGAAAGTAACCTCTGAAAGCCAAAATTCACACTTCTTTAATTTTGCATAAAGCTTTTCCTTTCGGAGTGTCTCCAACACGATTCTCAAATGCTCCTCGTATTCTTCCTCGGTCCGCGAATATACCAACACGCCGTCAATGAAGACCGCGACGCACCGGTCCAATAGCGGTCGAAAGACTCGATTCATCAAGCCCATAAATACTGTCAGGACATTGGTAAGCCCGAATGGTATGACCGTGAACTCGTAATGGCCATACCGCGTACGGTACGCCGTTTTGTGCACATCCTTAGGCCATATCTTCAACTGATGATACCCCGATTGTAAGTCGATCTTCAAATATACCCTTGACCCTTGCAACTGATCGAATAATTCGTCAATCCTTGGCAACGGGTACTTGTTCTTGATCGTCACCTTATTCAACTCTCGATAGTCAATGCAAAGTCGAAGTGTGCCGTCCTTTTTCTTTACAAATAGTACGGAGTTCCCCACGAGACACGCTCGGCCGCACAAAAACTTTATCGAGCAAGTCTTGTAATTGGGCTTTCAACTTCACGAGCTCCACCGGTGCTGTCACGCCCCGAGCCCCGCTACCAATTTGGTCCGGTCCGGGTACGTCAAACAGACGCCGAACGGACATCACCTCCTCTGTCCGCCCAAGGCTAAAGCGACGAGATCATGTACAACAAGTTCCTAGGAAACAACTTGAATACGTACAAGATCAAACAACAACAACGAGAGCACAACTAGTGCTAAACATGCAAGAGCAAGCATCACATTCATACATACAAGTGAATAAAAGAGAGATACTAATCTATTACATTCATACAACCTCTTAATACAAATTGATTGCCATATGACTTCCAAAATATGAACATCAAGCTTACATCCTCCAGAATATAACATAAGATGTACAATCACTCAAAATACCTCACCACCTATACAACATCTACTCTCCAATATACATATGGAAACTTTAATGCAAATAGGAAGCATCTACTCAATAGCACTAGGGCGCTAAGCCCCTACCACGATCCTCACCGGTGCACTCGTGCACTCGTAATTGTGCCCCAAACCACACGGGGTGAGAACTATATAAATATAGTTCCAAGTGGGTTCGGCCGCCGATTCCGCCGATCTTCCCACTAGGTCCAAGGAGGCACAGAAGGACAGATAGATAGATAGATAGATATAATGGAAATCAGCAGCTATACTATAAATAAGGATGCAAATATCCTACTATGCCTCGAGTCAATAAATGAATGGATAAACTCATAGTGAAAGCTAGCTACTATACCACTATGTTCAATGTCATCTAGCAACAACCTACCATCATGCTAGTATACCTCAAGGATGTAACGAATACAACTACAACTTAGTTATACAGTCTACTATATCTAATATGGTATGAATGCAAATCCTCTTATGCTATTCATGTTATGACCCAAGTCATGACCCAATCCCTTAGGCTACCCCGCCTAAGATTCCAAATCCTGTGATCACCTCACTCTACTAGTCCAACTCATAATCTCAAAGGTCATAGGCAAAGAGCTACCCCGCTCTTTACCCGACACAATCTCGCTCTACTAATCTCAACTCATATCTCAACTCTCATGGGTGAAGGAATAGCATGTCCACTCACGGTCCGAAGATAATTTCATTAGGCTCTCTACTAGGCGACTATGCTCAACGACAATGCGACTCATAGTAAAGGCTAACTACTGTACTATTATGCTCAACAATGAACAGGTTCTCAAGTCACCCAATCTTACTGTGAGCCCGAAGGCTCGCCTTTCCGTCTCACGTTCTTTAGTCTCATAGGGGCGGAGTCACACTGCCCAACCATCCCTCGAGACCGCCTGCGGACAGATACGTTAGTCCAAGGGCAGCTACGTTAGCCCTGCTCTCGTGACAAACTCCGAGCGCACAACCCGTGTGGAGCGACCACCCTGTGCAGCAGACAGGCACGGTGAGCACGATCCAAATCCTGTGAACCGGGAAAACCCTACCAACTGGCTATCATCATTGTGGGATCCATATATCACTTACTCAACCCTCTAGTGTTAGGACTCACACTAAGGTTTTCATGCCACTTGTTCTTTGGATTAGACATTTCCACTATACACTAGCTCTAGGTTATCACTTACCTAGGTTTCCCAATTATGCGCCTCATCACATATAGGTTCAGGCTATGTCATATTATCCTCATGCAATATGCCACGACTAGGGAAATGCACCTATCCCTATGTTCAACATCATAGTGTGTCAACTACATTAAGTCCTCATGCAATATGCCACAACTAGGGAAATGCATCTATCTCTATGTTCAATGTCGTAGTATCAACTACACTAGGTTTAAATGCCACTCGATCTATTCTAGGTTTACAACACTAGGTTTAAATGCCACTCGATCTATCCTAGGTTCATAACACTAGGTTTAAATGCCACTCGATCTATCCTAGGGTTACAACACTAGGTTTAAATGCCACTCGTCATAGTTTAATGTTCTCAACACACTACTTGCACATATTCACTAAGTTGTCATTCAACTAGAGTTTAATCCACATTAATCATGTCATTATAGGGTTTCACAATACTATGTCATACATGCTAGGTTCTTCTTCCATTTTGCATCATAGGTTTTCCACGTCATCTCCCAATCCTTATGTCCATTAGGACTACGATGTCACGATACTATACCACCTGGGGAAAGCCAATGTCGTGGCCGACGCGCTGAGTAGGAAATCTGTGGAAAACAAGGCGACGGCAATTACGCTGCAACCGTTGTTGCACAGAGAGATACAACGGTTGGATTTGGAAGTAGTAACGCCGGGAGTGCCGGCAACACTTACGACGTTAGTGGTGCAACCGACCTTATTGGAGAAAATCAAAGAGCTACAAGCTTCAAATGCATATCTCCAGAAGGTACGAAATGAAGTTGAGGACGGTAGTGCTGACGATTTCAGGATTGAGGCCGATGGCGCACTTCGATTTAGAAATCGTTGGTGTGTGCCCAAGAATGAGGAGATTCGAAGGATGATCATGCAGGAAGCACATCAGTGTCCTTATAGTGTACACCCGGGCGGCACCAAGATGTACCGAGATCTGAAAGTGCATTATTGGTGGCCGGGTATGAAAAGGGAGATCTGAAAGTGCATTCAAAGTCTACCAATATCCGTTTGGAAATGGAAAGACATTGCGATGGATTTCATCACCGGTTTGCCTCGATCGCAGGGCGGACATGATGCCATATGGGTGATAGTGGATCGATTGATAGAATCGGCTCACTTCTTGTCGATTCACACTACGTGGTCGGGAGACAAGTTGGCCCAGGTTTCTCTCGACGAGATTGTGAGACTGCATAGGGTTCCGGTGTCTATAGTATCGGATCGAGACCCTAGGTTCACATCTCATTTCTGGAAGAGCTTACAGGATGCTCTGGGTACATGGCTCGATTTTAGTACAGCATTCCACCCTCAGAGTGATGGACAGTCGGAGAGGACAATTCAGATACTCGAGAACATGTTGCGAGCCTGTGTATTGGATTATAGGGGTGGATGGCACGACTATTTGCCGATGGCGTAATTCGCGTATAACAACAGTTATCAGGAGAGTATCGCGATGGCGCCATTTGAGGCTTTGTATGGAAAGAAGTGCCGTTCTCCGATTCATTGGAGCGAAGTAGGCGACAGAATTACTCTTCGTCCCGATGCATTATGGGAGGCGGAGGAAAAAGTTCGCCTTGCCCGTCAGCGGCTTGCGACGGCGCAATCAAGGCAGAAAAGCTACGCCGACAAGCGCCAAAAGGATTTAGAGTTCCCGGTTGGAGACCGCGTGTTCGTGAAAGTGTTGCCTATGCGAGGTGTAAGGCGATTTGGGGTCCGTGGGAAACTAAGTCCCCGATATGTCGGACCATTCGAGTTATTGGAACGCATTGGCGCGGTGGCGTACAAAGTTGCATTGCCACCAAGATTAGCGGGGGTTCACAATGTACTCCACTTGTCGAATCTTCGAAAGTACATTCGCAACCTCCTGTGAACATTGTTCCTTGATCGATTGTAATTGTCTCGAGAATCCCAAAGCGATGGATTATGTAGTCTTCAACAAAATCAATAATCTCCTTTTGAGTAACTAACCGAATAGGTTTTACTTCTACCCACTTGGTGAAGTAATCGACGGCCAATATTAAAAATTTATAACCAGCCAAGGAGTTCGGCTGAATTTCTCCAATTAAATCCATGGCCCAAGCTCGAAAAGGCCATGGTTTAATTATCACATACATTTCTGAGGCAGGGACTCTCTGTACTGAGCCATGAAACTGACAATCCTGGCAGCCCTTAGCATATTCTATGCAATCTTGATGCATAGTCGGCCAATAATATCCTAAGTGTCGAATTGTCCATCTTAACTTTTTCTGCAAAATGGGTTCCACACACTCCTTCATGTGTTTCTCCCATTACCAATAGAGCTTCTTCGGGCCCTAAACACTTCAATAATATCTCTTCTGCTTTTGTAGAATTGTTCATCCAATAGGCAATAGCTGAGAGCTCTTCTTCGAATATTATAATCGACTCTTTTATTAGGGTCTTTTAAATATTCAACTAAGGACTTTCTCCAATCCTCTGTCACTTCTATGGGAGCTACGATCGGTTCCCAGACATGAACCGAAGGTAACAGCTTTTTTTGAATTTCTATCGACTCTGGCTTCGCTCTTATATCCCGAAGCCGATTGGGCTAATTCATTTGCCTCGTTCATTTTTCTCTCTACCCAAATGTTCAAATTCAGCTTTTTCGAAACTGCATAGCAATTCTACTGTTTTCCTTAGATAATTTTGCAAATTCAGATTTTTGCATCGGTATTCTCCATTAACTTGTTTAATCACTAGCTGTGAATCGCCGATGACTTTAATCGATTTAACTTTCAACTCTTGCAAAATTTCAAGGCTAATTATTAAGGCCTCGTATTCGGCTTGAGTGTTGGAACAGCCAAAATCTAATTTAAAAGTGAATTGACAAGTGTATCCCTCAGGAGACTGTGTAACTATTGCAGCTCCCGCGGATTCGATTGTTCTTGAGCCGTCAAAGTAAAGTATCCAAGGTTGACAGCCGATTAAACTTCGTTTCGGTTCTTCAATTTCCACACACGGGTTATCAGCCAGAAAATCGGCTATGGTTTGCCCTTTGACAGCTTTTGCCAGAACATAATTAAGGGAGAATTCGGATAACGCTAACATCCATTTTTCGATTTGTCCTCTCAACACTGGCTTAGACAACATATATTTTACCAGATCGGTTTTACATATCACCGATACTTCGGTAAAATATAATATCTTAGCTTTGTACATGAATAGTATAAGGCCAAACATAGTTTTTCATTAGCCGAATATCGTTTCTCGGTATCTAATAAACGTCGGCTTAGATAATAAATGGCATGTTCCTTTTTATCCTCATTTTCTTGAGCCAATAAACATCCTAAGTTTTCTTCCGCAGCCAAAATATATAATTTTATCAGCCGACTTTGCTTCCGAGGCACTAGTACTGAAGGGTTTGATAGATACTTCTTTATATTTTCAAACACTCCTTGCTGCTCCTCAGCCCAAAAAACTTCTTCTTTATTCTTCAGCCGAAATAATGGAATAAAAACCCCTATTCTATCGGCTAAATTAGATATAAACCGCCGAACATAATTGATTTTTCCCAATAAGCTTTGTAACTCTTTTTTGCTTTTTGGTGGCGGTAGTTCCAATATTGCTTTCGCCTTATGTTTATCAATTTCAATCCCTTTTTATGTACTAAGAATCCCAAGAAATTTCCCGCTGAGACTCCAAAAGCACATTTTAAAGGGTTCATTTTCAAATTGTATTTTCTCATTCTTTCAAAGGCGAGCTTTAAATCAACCCAATGTTCGGCTTGTGATTTAGATTTTACGACTATATCGTCGATGTAAACTTCCAACATCTTGCCGATTAAATTATGGAAAATAAAATTCATTGCTCTCTGATAAGTAGCTCCGGTATTTTTTAAGCCGAACGGCATAACTACCCATTCAAAAGTTCCAATAGAACCTGGGCATCTGAAAGCCATTTTAGCCACATCTTCCTCAGAAATATAAATTTGATTGTAGCAAGCATGCCCGTCCATAAATGACAAGATTTTATTAGCGGCAGCCGAATCTACTAACATGTCGGCTATTGGCATTGGATATTCAAGTTCCTAAAATCAATGCAAACTCTAAGTTTGCCATTCTTTTTTCGCACTGAAACTATGTTAGATACTCAATCAATATAACGGGCCGCTCTAATAAAACCGGCCTTTAACAAATTTTTAATTGTATTTTTGATATGGAGTACAATACTCGGCTCAAACCTACGAGCCGGTTGTTTATAAGGCTTGAAACCCTTTTTAATAGGCCGCCTATGTTCTACAATTTCTCGACTCAAGCCTGGCATTTCTTCATAACTCCAGGCGAAGCAGTCCTTGTACTCTTTCAATAACTCTTTCAGCTCTCTTGTTGTTGAGCCGAAAGTTTTGCACTTATATACGTCGGTCTCTTGTCTTCGTCGGATCCTAAATTTACCTCGATCAATGGATCATGAGTCTCCAACTTCTTCTCACCGACTTTGATAGGCGACTCTTCTAAATTCGATTTAACTGTTCGCCCTTTCGTCTCATATGATTTATCGGTCTCAATGGCGGATTTCATTTGATTCTCTTCATCGGCTTTAACAGTCGTATCTACTATATACTATATCACTATCGGCAATGTCAGCCAAGTTATCGAACATTAAGCCATCGGCCACATAGGCCGAATCATCCTCACAGCTGATCTTGTTGATCGGCTTGCTTCGTCGAGGCTCTCGAAAAGCCTTTATTCTCGGTTCTTGGTGTTCCATTTTAACCAGCTTGGCGGCTCTTCAACTGCCACCATGGCTCTTACATCTTTAGAGAAGATCAATCGGACCCCTTCCTCTGTAACTCTTACAAAGAAATTTGATTTGGGTCTGCATCGGCCATGTTGGTATGGCCGATTTCTTCTAAATTGACATCTATCATTTGGGGCCGCCCTTCGGCCCGGATTTCTTCAACTCTATCTCCGATCCACTGGAATAAGTTTTCGTGTAGTGTAGAAGGTACACACTCATTTGCGTGTATCCAATCATGTCCGAGTAGTAGGTTGTAGTGGCTATCTGCATCCACCACAAAAAATACATTTTGTAAAGTTTTAGAATCTACTGTAACCTCGGTGGTGAGCACTCCTCGGGCTTGTTGACCGCTACTAGTGAAGTTGATCATGATTGAATCGATGGGCTTCAATTCGTCTTCATTTTTGCCCAACTTTTTGAAGAATGAGGTGGGCATCACATTGACCATTGCCTCACCGTCTACCATGACTCGGCCAACTGGCCAACCTTCAATCAAGGCCCGAATAAACAGAGGCCTTATGAACCTTGTCTGCATAGTCGACGGTTTCTCAAAAACCACTACGTCGGCTGGTTTAGTATCTTCTAGTTGTAACTGGGCCACTTTGAGCTCTGCTTCCTCCTTTTCGCGGAATTCTTCATATTCGATATGCTCCGCCTTAAAGGATTGAGGCAGTAGTATATACCATATTAACGCTTCGGTGACTCATCAACTGATTTACCTTTGATCCTTTGTTTTTTTCTCTTTTGACTCCTTAGCCATCTCGGCTGAAGAGTCGCTCTCCATTCGTGCCTCTCTCTCCTTGGGAGGTTATCTCTCTCTCTTGATAATCGTTTCGAGGAGGCTATTTTGTCCTCTAGCTCTCTCGGTCATCTTTTCTTCGGCCATGGTTGGTCGTTCTATTTTTGACTTTAACCATGGGACGGCGATGAGCCGCCTGCCTCGTGGTCATTCTGCATTGGGCGAAAAGGGTGTGATGGCTCATTAGGTCGCCTCCATACATTTAGCCTCATCCCTTTTGCTTCGTCGTAATTTTGTCTCGCCTCGGCTTCCATCCTCTGCCGCCGACGCTTCTGTGTTTTTGTTAACATCGGCCCCTGCCATCTGGCCGATAGTTTGACTTCGACTTCGTGTCATTTGTCTATCGGCACATTTGCTAGTACTTTCACCGTTCTGAAATAATTTTTCAAGATTTCTCTCCTTTCCCAAGGTCTCGACCAGGGTTGAATGTCGAGCTCGTTAACTAATCTCCAACCTAAGAACTCAATGTCTCCTTCGGTCATTCCTCCGAATTCAGATTCTGGTCTCCTACCGGCTTGATGTTGCCGTGTGGCTGCATCTGTGAATCTTTGCTTGGAGCCGAATGGTCTCTCTGGATAATTCCATCGGCTTTGACACTCATCGCGTCTGTTGTTGTAGTAATCATGCAGAATTTTCTGCATCAACATATCTTTTTTGTGTTAAACTGAATCGATTTCCGGTTCTGTCTCGTTGGAGGCTTCATCTGAACCATCCTCTTCTTGATCATCTCCTTCTGGGATATCATCCCATTCCTCAGGGAACGCTATTAATTCGTTCCATTCGTTGTTTCTCTTCTTGTCGTTGATTATGGCTTTCCAGTCTTTCTTCATCATTTCGGCTTTACATCTTATGCAAAACCGAAAGTTCCTTTTGGCATGGGCGATATCATCAGCGGTCGTTTTGCCCTCGATCGCCTTTCCCTTTGCATCCATTGCGCTGACCTGTACAGAAAACGTACTTTTGTTAACTTTGTTGCTTTTATCTTCCCGGTCGGCTAAAATGAGCCGACCCTCATCTATTTCTTCCTGAATCTACCTTTTTGCAGTAGCTTTTCCTTTTTCCTTCATGCTCACTACATTGACCTGTGGTGGAAAAGGGTTTTTAAAGGCAAGCAGCATTCACTTGCCTTATGGCTCCAAGAGTGGTGCCATTTGCCGTATCTTTTGCGCGGTATAGTTTGACCCTCCTGTAGTTTAATCCGTCCATCCTTCAGCAACCGATCAAAAATCAGATCGGTCTTTGATATATCAAATGAATAATTAAATACCGAAACGTGTGCCTTAGCCTCGCTTGATTTAGCGGGTTTTAACAAAGCACATTTATATGGCTCACTATTTCTTACCATTTCGGCTACACATATTTTGGCTTCATCAGCCGAATCTTCAGCCTCTTCAGACGAATTCGGCTCTTCATGAGCCGAAGACTCTTCAAAGAAGAAAATATTTTTCTCATTCTCTTTATTCCAATCTTTATTTCGGCTCCATCTAGGCCGATCCTCATTGTTTCCCTTTCGAAACTGCTCATATTGAGCAACCCGAGCTCCCAAATCAAAAAGATATTTGTGGGGTCGAAACCTTGCAACATGCTCGACCGTACTTTTTGGTCTCATCGCCGGAAAACTTATCAAACTTCGGCATTTTCCAATTAGCCGGATATGGATGTTCTGCATCTATATTTGTGGGGTATGGAGATCTAAATACAGGCTGCTTGCGCCTACTTCGAATGTATTTCGGATGGCTTCCACAATTTGTGCATATATCTCATTATTAATCCCCTACAAGGGGACTTGAGCTTGCACTTGTACCACATTCGGTCCTTGTGGTAGACCGACATTTTGTATCACTGGGTTAGCTCCTTGTACATTCGGAGCCTGCCCCTAGCCCCTACGTTTTGGGGCTGATATGTTGCTACTGGCGGAGGAGGTGGTAACCCCATACTATTTTAGGTTGTTGGCGGCGTTGGCAACCGCTGGCCTATAAATGCCCTGAAACGGTGCCCCCTGGTATTGGGGCAATCCATTGGCCGGTGTCACAAGATTTTGTAACACTAGTGTTATTGCAGGCGTTTGTAAGCCTGCTATCGGCTGCTCATTACGAGTTAAAAATTACCCTATCCGGACAATATTCTCTTTAGAAGCCGTAAGTGCGGCCAATACTGCATCTAATCGTGCAGTGCTAGTATAACTGTTTTGGTCCAATGCTTGCAAAACCCGAGTCATTTGCCCAAGCGCCTGGACCAGACTAGGTTCTTGTTGGCCGGACTGACCACTGATCTCACTTTCGGTGGGTAAAGCCACTCGGTGTTCCATAACATTCTCCGAGTTACTAGGCTGTTCGCTCTCATAATTTCTAGGAACGACCCTGTTGCGAAGGTTCATGGCGTTATCATCAGCCATAGTTTATATAGAATGAAAATTTACCTTAAAACGCTTGTCCCACTGGGCGTGCCAAAAAATTATTGGTGGCCGTATGTCCCGATCCTTGACCCGGTCAAAGATTCTTCTCGGGAAGTGTGTCGGGCGAGGAACGGCTGCGATTAGTGACCCTCGAAGTTTACGCCATTCGACGGATCAAGCGATTCGGCTGACGAGGGATCGAATCAGCTGGGTCTGAAAAGTCTATTCTACCTTCGATTCGGCCGAATGTGCCGAATATGCGGAATGAGCCAGAAACTAAGCTGGGAGAAGAGCCGAATGGCTAACATGACACTATTTTGTTGGCCTGAAGAGCCGAGAATGACCTTCTATTAGTTGACTGATGGAGAGTACAGGAAAGGATATTTAGTCTACAACGGAGTAATGCCCGTGGGGCAGACAGACTCCAGGATTCTAATTTAACAAACTACTCCTAGAAAAATGCTATAAATGTGCAGGAAAATAAAATGCGATAAAATAAGGTTGGTCTTTTGTTCACAGAAAAAAGAGACCCTTTTTTAGGGTATCATTGGCCTATTTATAGATCACCTCTGGTTCAGTTATAGCTCTTACATGATCGGCCACTATCTCCTAATATTTCGGACCACCACCAGCCGATCGGAACCGCTTGCAACTGCTTGCGGTTGCTATAACTTTCTTGGTCTAGTGCGGTTCGTGTCCTTTCTCGTGCTCCTGGTGCATTCCTGCATTGCCGAGGCCGCTGCCCTAGCGTGGACCCGGCGTGCCAGGTGGCTGCGCCGAATTGGCTCAACATAGAGGTTGGCATCTGCCGGCGATGGTGTGCGCTGCATGTAGAGATGAGTGCATGTGTATATTTGCCGTGCGCGATCATTTGGTTTTGACGAGGAGATCTAGCCAGAGACAAGATTAGTCTTATATATGTCTGGGACCACCACCCAGCGAGCCTCAAAATATTTTGAAAATTTTCTCCAACATTGAGACGGTCCGGCCCAGTCGGCGACAACTAAATTCTTGCCTTGTGAAGAAGGTCAGTGTATCTTTCAACGCATCTCGTAGAGAACCTTAGACGGTCCCGCTTTGATACAAGGGTATCTAAGTTTGCTTACTCCTAGCTCCCGGAGTGAGCTGTAATAAATTCGATATCCATATATTCATAAATTTAGAAACCTTTTAAATTTTAAATATTAAAATAAATGATAGCTTTAATTAGTGTAAATATATTGGTGGGGTAATATTTACTCTCATTTTGTAATAAGTGTACAAACTAACAACGTTGCACGGGAGGAGGATCGTTAATGTCATAAACAACAAGAATTCAATTGAAATAAATTATAAGAGTTGTGGACCTAATTGACCAAAAAAATTAAAAACCCAACTGAAAAATTGGAAAAAAAAAAGGGGGGGAAAAATTGGGGACCATTGGAGTAATAATAAATCCGAGAGAAAAACTCAAGAGTAGTTGCCATTAGTGGAGAAAATTACTGACAGCACATACTCTACTATTGACTGAAATATTCGACCAACCACTATTCGATGATCTCAGTGATTTATTTCAGGCAGACTCAATTTATCATCTGTTATTACTGTGCGTTTAGTTTGCGCTATCTTTTTAAAATTACTAGTAATTCAATAGGAATAAAAAAATATGACGGTATTTGGCTAAACGTATAAGTAATCTAGTTGGTACTTTTTTTCTTCCTACCCGCCGGCTAATTGGTATTATTTTTCTTTACACTCTAACCTCGTATCTCTCTCTAAACTTATCTTTTTCTTTCTAAACTTCTCTAAAATCTCAACTTTCTCTCTAAACTAAACTCTCTCTCCCTCTTTTTCTAAAATCTCAACTTTCTCACTCTGTCTAATTCTAATCTCGACTATATTTCTCTTTCTATTTTTTTTTTAATTATGCTCTTTCTCTAAAAGCTCGAGCTGTTAGAAATACGCAACCAATTCACTTAAAGTGTACGTACGGAATCGGGCCTCCGGCTCGATACCACTTGTCGATCGTCGCTAACCATTAATCCCAAAAGCTCGAGTTAAATACGCAACCAATTTACTTAAAGCGTATAAACAAACACGGCTTTCGATTGTGACTCGCCCACCCGCCTCACGCCACTTTGAACATGACTCATTAACCCAACCTCACGCTTTTCAATACGACACATACTGGCCTCGCCACATATGACACCATTTAAGCCAACACTATTTTCCTTTTTCTAAAAAGATGTTGAAATTTTAAATAGCATTATCTAAATTAAATTAATTAATTATTAATTAATTGTATATTTTTTATAATTTTAAATAATATGACCGTGCGAACCAAATATAGGAATACCATATTCTTAGTAATAGGATGAATAGAAATAAAATTCTCGAAATTTTTTTTATTCCCAGTTATCTTTTGATAGTGCGAACCAGACGTACCCTTACTGTAAACATATATAACCCCGCTTCATTAATTATTTTAGACAGAGAAACACCATATATAGCTAGTAATTAAACAGATGAAAACCATAAATAATCAAACTGCTTATATATATATATATACATATATACTTTAATTAGCTTCTACCAACAGTACCTAGCTCGTAAGTAGCTAAAAAGTTTATAAATAATTAATATTCGAGTCTAATTGCACCGTATTTTTAGCTCTAAGCTTATTATTTATTTATAAATAAATAAACGATGCAAATAGTTAGCTGACTTTCTGGGATAAAAAATATGCGTACCGTAGGTATCCTGAAATCAAGTACCCTCAAATAGATAACAAATTCAAAATTCATGCACTAATAATTAACGTACGTAGAATAAATACGACCACATCATACGCGTATTTAATATTTCAATCAGAGCGCAAAAGAGGAACTTGTACAGAAACCCCGTACAACCCGAAATCTCAGTCGGGATATTACACAAAAATGCTGTTCGCTGAGCAAAGCAACGACAGTACAACAATTACAAAACAGCAGCAGATACGGCGGCGGCGGAGGCGGAGGCGAAGGCGAACACAGCCAGGGCAAGAGCCAGAAGGGCAGGAGGCGCAACCGCGGCAGCCCTGTTGGGACGGGGGGAGGACACAGGAGTGGTGGACGCGCCGCCGCCCGCACCGATGGCACCGCCGCCAGCAGAAGGGGAGGTGGAGGGGGTCGCGGAAGGAGCAGCAGAGGAGGCGACCTTGGGGACGCGGATGTCGACCTTCTGGCCGATGGCGCAGTGACCGGGGACGCCGCAGATGAAGAAGTGGTGGCCGGCACGCTTGATGACGAAGGAGTCGTTGCCCGACTTGTGGGTGGAGAGGGGCGACGCCGCGTTGCAGGCCTTGTAATCAGCCTTGCTCACCTCCATCACATTGTGGAAGTTGTTGTTGTAAACAAACACTGCAGCATTCAAATCACACAAAGTTTAATTCATCAGCTCTTCTTAATTTACAAGCTAGCGTAACGTGCCTGATAACTAACTTGGAACTATTTCTTAAACGGCTATATTTTGAATGGCTCTCGAGCTACCATGTATGAACGCAACGCCAGTCATGTTTGTTGAATATAAAATATTGAAATATTATTAACTAAATAACGGCACAATTTAAAATGTCGGAGATAAACGGTTATTTTGTGAAGTTAAAGAAGGAACCATTAATTTATACAAGAAGTCCCTAACGAAAATGGGGCAAAGAAAAGAAATAATACATGCCTACTGAAGTAATGATATTTACTCAGCTATATATAAAAAGAAATGACAACTAAAAATGAAGCAGAAGAACATGTGCTACATTAACTTCAAATCCACAGAAATGCAGATGCATTCATATTAACATCTAAAATTTTGTATTCGGCTGTCCGAAGTGCAGTTGGTTAAGAGCATGATGGTTAATAACTGAAGTTTCAAATTTAAATATTAGTTGCTTCATATTTTTTAACTGGGTTTATTTTTTGAAAAAAATTAAATGAAAAGAGCAACGTGCTTCCTTACCTTACTCTTTAAAAAAAAGAAACTTGAAAAGTTTCTTAGGGCCTCTATAAGGAAATTTCAAGGATCTATTTTCTCCCTGAAAGTAAGCTGTATCTGGCAACCAAATGTTCAACTATATAATAAAACATGAAGAATTTAAATAAGGTAAAAAAAAAAAGAAAAGAAAAGAAATTAAGACAAAAGTAATTTCCTCAAAAGTGTAAAAGTTCTCCGATTTTAATTTAGTAACTGTGATAATCACATAGTCACAATATTCTCCGTCCTACAAAATTCATGAATTAGCTCATAAACTTTTTGTGACGCCCCAACTTCCCAGGGGTCACCCATCCTAGGACTACTCCCGTCCTAGCACGCTTAATTCTCTTAACCTCTTAGGCTTTACCACCACCCAAAATGCTTAAGCCGGGTAAAGAGTTTTAGCCCTATTATATCTCATATATTGGACTAAATGGGGTCTCACAATCTCCCCTCCTTTAACCCCTGACGTCCTCGTCAGGCTCAGATTCACAAATACTAGGCGATGTGAGACTTGTAATAAACCGACTTTTTACCTGAATGAAATTTGACTTTCGTTTCTGAATGTTATTCTGCGTAAATGTATTATAAGAGCACACGTCATATTTCAGGCGAAACCGGGCTAAAACAAAAAAGTTACGCGACCCGGAAGTTTGACTTAAAGTGAATAGTAACTCCGGATTTTCGAGAAATCGCGGAGTAAAGATGGGTCCAGATGCGTACAGGACTCCGAATATAGGACTTCAATAGCTCGTTTCGAACGGCTCAACTATTCTGGAACCAATGCCACTGACGGAATTGGATTCGAATCACGTTGTCGAGGAAAAGGGGTTTGAACGGTTTTACTCAAAGACTTAAGTAATTGGAGATATTGGAGGAATAAAGAGGAGAATGGATACTTCGCGAATCCGAGACCAAATCACGCGAAGTAAAAAGCTAGATTTGATGTTCTCGACGCGCTGAACGCGATCCGATCGTGAATCCGACGGACGGATCTCCGGGAATCGCGAAAAGAATGCGAAGAGGCAAAAATCGCATAACGGTGGAATGCGAAAAGTCGCTATATTTTATGCGCCAAAATGCGAAGGTTTGAACATGGAGGGTCCTATGCGCATAAATCACATGCTTACAGGGACTAGAACCTAAAATGAGGACTGTGGTGGGCTAAAGTGCAATTGTGCACAAGTGTATAAATGGAAGTGTTAGGGTTTTCATGGACCTAACCCTAACCCTAGCCACCCTTTCATCTCCCAGCTGCCCTAGCCACCTCCGACCCTTCCTCCGCCTCCCCGTGCGCGCGCCGCCCACCTCCGGCGAGCTCCTCCGGCCGCCGGAGAACCTCCCCAAGCTCCTACTCCATCTTCCTCGGCCACCTCCTCCTCCACTGATCCAGAGAGGGACCGAGAAGGCTTCAAGCTTCTCCGGAGGGTTGCCCGGCCGTGGAGGATCGCCGGCGCCCATCGCCGACCGCCGCTGCCGGAGCCGCCGCCGGCCGCCTTGCTCCGCGGTCGCTCTCGGCCACCCCGACCGAGCCGGATCTTCCCCGACTTCCGCGCGCCGCCGCTTCCCCGCGGGTGCCCCGACCTCCTTCGATCGGGAAGCTTCCGGCGTGCCCTCCCGCCGTCCCCGGCAACGCCGGCGCCGCCCGAGCCACCAACGCGCCGCGGCCGCCCGAAGGTCGGGCGGTGCTCGAGCCCTCGGCTCCGGCCGCTACCGCCGCCTCCGAGGGAGCACCACCTTCCCTCGACCTCCTCGGCCGGATCCCCGCCGGCCCGAGCTCCTCCGCCGCCGCGACATCGCCGGAGAAGCCCCTAACCCGAGAGCTTTGTGGTGGCTTAGATCGCCGCCGCCTCGCCACCGCGCGCGCCGTCACCCCCACGCGGCCGCACCGTCCTCCTCCGACTCCTGGCGACCTCCGGCGCACTTACCCGGCCGTCCCCGGGTCTCCGGCCGCCGCTCCAACTCCCCGCGGCCGCCGGGCCGGCGCAGACCGAGGAGAGCCTCCTCGGCTTCCGGTCACCCCCGCCGCCTCCCGAGGGGAGCATCGCCTTCCTCGACCTCCGGTGCCGGACCAACCCCGTCCCGGCGTCCTCCGCCGCCGCCGTGACGCCGGCGCCATCTAACCCGAGAGGAAGAAGAAGGCTTGGATCGCCGCCGCCGCACCTCCGGCCACCTCCCGCCGCCGGCCAGACCCTCCTCGACCTCCCGACCCGAGGCTTCCTCCTCCGACCGGAGCGCCGCCGTCCTTGCCGCCGGCGACCGAGCCCTAGCTCCCTCAAGCCTTGGTATGGATTTACAGTTCCAGCACCTAAGTCTAGGGTTCGGATCACCTATCTGGTGATCCGGTGGGTCAAATGAACCTCGGGAGGTGAGCACGGTCAAGGATTTCCCTTGCTGAACGCGATGCTCACCTCCGTTCTGAGTTTTGATGCACCGTTTAGCGGGACGATCGCACTTTACGCGCTGTGCGCGCTGTTTACTGAAATTAGTGTCGCTTGTGCGCGCACTACGATGCCCGAATGTGCTCCGAAAGGTGAGCACGGTCTTCAGCATGTCGAAGACTTACAGCGAGTGCGATTTCGGAATTTGCGATGCACCGATTTGCGTGCAAGGTCCGTAATCGCCCTATAATCACATGAAATAGTGCGATTTAGGATTCTTCGGGACTTTTATGCAATTGTAGCCTCCGGGCTATCTTGGGCAAGATGTGTATGTACTGCGGGTAACCTCTCGGATCGACCGTCCAAGGTCCCGAGCTTTTCGGAAAACAAGAAGTGTAGTTCGGAGCGTTCGTCGCGAAATTCGACGACGGAACGCGACTTTGGTTCGGATTTCTTCCGACGCTTTCTTGAAATTATTTTCTTTGTCGCCAAGCCTTATTAGCTGGTCACCCGTGTCGTTTCGAGAGTCCGGAGACGACGGGTGAGCGACGGTGGGTTTCGGTGTCAAAGTCGACGCTTTCCGGAACCCGAATCGAAACGGACGTTCTGTAGCAGTCGTTTCGAGGCAGTTACGTCGTGGGATTTGTGAATTATGGTTCTAGTTTTAGTGGGTTAGTTTCTAACCCGGTGAACCCTCGTAGGTTCAGTCGTTTCTTTCCAGCAGTCGGCAGACCACTCCTTTCGATACTCAGGTGGGTATCCGGGTTTCTCGTCGGTACAGTGGTATACGCTTGGTGACACTCCTTCACCTCTACTTTACTCTACTTTACTCTTCTTACTTACACCTTACTGTCGTTTCTGTTCTCTACTCAGTTATATGCATGCTCAATATACTTGATAGGAGTAGAGTGGTTTGGGTTTTACAGCTCTTCAGCGACCTACTTGGTCGATCCTTTTCAGTTTCTCAGTGACCTGTTCGGTTAGTTTGCTTCAGTTTTAGTGACCTATTTGGTCGGCTTGTTTTCAGTTTCTCAGTGACCTGTTCGGTCAGTTTGCTTCAGTTTCAGTGACCTATTCGGTCGGCTTGTTTTCAGTTTCAGTGACCTGTTCGGTCGGCTTGTTTCAGTGCTTCTGTGACCTACGTAGTCGGCGAGTTTACCTAATGACCCAAAGGGGTCGATGTCCCTTTAGGGACGGGATTGTCAACTAGTTGCTGATGTCTGGCTTTTGAGCATAATAGCATCGATCGCCCAGGACTCGAGCGCATTTCACGAACACCAGCGTTCTGGCCACCGCAAGAGGGTGTTCTTTTCTGAAAAAGTGGTTGGATGTGCCAACCCGTGAGCCCATAGGCTACCTTGGGTTTAATGCAGGCTTAGAGAGACAGGGGGCATTGCCTGAGGTCTGCGGACCAATATTGGCGGTTATGGATTGGGTATTTTACTTTCTCAGCTTTTCGATGCATACATACAGTAGCAGTTTGTTTATATTCCATATATCTCTTTCCTGCTTACTTTGGCTACTGTGTCTACTTACCAGTCTTTCCTTTGCTTACTCCGTTACTAGTGGATACCCACTGGGAGGGGAGACATGTTTACATGTTCTCACCCCCCGCCTTCTTTTTCAGGTATTACAGCAGGTTCTAGTGGGACGACAGGTGAGAGCGTACATAGCACGTGATATAGCTCCCGACCCGTGGTTTGATTTCCTTTCAGTTTACCTTATTAAGTAAATAACTTAGACTCACTTTATGGTTCAGTTCTCTACTATTGTTTGTGATTATTAAAATATCATTTTGGAACGAGTTGTAAGAATGGTTTTGGGATTTTAAAATAAAAAGGTTTTCTACCCCTCGTGGTAGTGTTTTCAAAAGAAAAGGTTTCCGTGTGGGAAATAGTTTGTAAAAGGTTTTCAAAAGGGATTTTATAACTTAGAGTTTCAAAACCAGTTCCCGGGTAGGGAACATTTCAACTGATAGATGTGGATTTGTGATTATATACTAGTGAATGTAACCTGTGGTGAATGGTTTAATTTGTGTATGGATGTAAGTTAAATTCTTTACATGTACACTTTGTTGTGGTTGTATGATTGTAAAAGACTCAATGTACTTGTGCGATGCCGTGCAAATACAGGGGAGACTCTGTCCGTGCGTACAATGGTCTCTCTGTATTTGTGGCAGGTCTGTCATGTCCTTGGGGGTCAAGGTTTATAAAAAAAAAAAAAAAAATTCATTTGTTTTCATACTTTAAAATGACCGCGTGGCGGACTCGTCTCGCTAGCCCGTCATCCGACACCTGGTTCGTAGAGACTCATCTCACACTTCCGATGGTAATTAGCTCGATACCATATGTGACCTGCGGGTCACCCATCCTGAGACTACTCCCGTCTAGCACGCTTAACTCTCTTAATCTCTTGGGCATGCTACCACCCAAAAATGTTAGGTTTTAAGAGTTTTCATATATTGGACTAACTGGGGTCCCACACTTTTACTTGTTTAAATAATTCTCCAAATAATTCACTAGTACACGAAAATTGACCAAAATAACATGAATTAATCAGGCAAGCCGCATATTTCGTGCACTATCGATCCATTGCCAAATAAAATATTTATAAGAGTTTAAACTTTTGCTAGACTAAAAATAGTGAGAAACAAACCGATCAATGTTCAGAACAATTTTATATTTTTATAACTTTTTGACCCAACTATTGCCTAATTTTTCTAAAACCCTTCAAACTCTTGCTGAACATTGAACTTCTCAACTGTGCTAAATTTAACCCGATCGCCCGAACTTGCAACTTAATTTACGGGCACTCAAAAGTTTCCGCTGAAATTGTACAATTCTAATACAATTACTGCTGCTCAAAATTGCCCATAACGGCATCGATACTGCGATCGTTCTACAGAAGGACCTACCAATATTCTTTTCTTGAGAACAATTGCCCATAGAGGCATTGATACTGCGGTCGTTCTATAGAAGGACCTATGAATATTCTTTTCTTGAGAACAAAGTCCGAATGGGAAATTTTATTAAATCTTGATATATTACAGCAACAGTACTATTAATTAGATCGGTAATGTGGTGGCTAAAATCTAATTTTTATACTACATATGGCTTAATAATATAATTTTAAAAGCATTTTTAATTTTTTCTCATCTTATACTATATAATTATGTTAGCTTGCTTCTTTGATAGTAGTTTAAAAAAAAATCACAGTTTTAAAACATTAGAGGAAAAAATTTATATCATTCACTTTAACATTTTTTACAATATAAAAGTAATATGTATAATATAAAACTGATACTTTTAGGCCCCGTTGGATGGATAACAAGGAGTGGAATAAGGGTTATCCTCCCTTTGTTCCCCAAACACAAAATTAGGGGGGTGAAAATAACTGTTCTACTTTTTCTGGAACAAGTTGGAACGGTTGTTCCGCACTTTTTATGAAACAAAAAAGAAGCTTAATTAAAATCTAAATTTGATTTTAAATATTATATTAAATTATTAATTAATTTAATTAATATATTTAAATTATTATTTATTGTTTATATAATAAAATAATTAATTATCTATTTATTTATAATTAATTAGCCACTGAAAAATTAATAAATTAATGTGTTTATCCATAAACTAATATTCATAATATTGATCAACTATCATTACAATAAAATTAGGTTATAAGAAAATATGTTTGGGACACTTTTGTGTAAGTGTCTCATTTAATTTAAAACTTAAAAAAATATCTACTAATGCCTAAATATAAAGCTCAATCCAACCAAAAAAAAAAGATTACTCTACTTAACCCCAGCCCATTTAGCCCGATTACAAACAGAAAAGAAAAAAAAAAAAAATCGATTACCATCTTCTCTTTCTGTTTACTCAATCCAGAAAAATTCTAAACGAAGAGTCCTTCTTTGTCGTTCTCCTCCGCTACCGCAGCCAACGAGATAGAGTTTTGACAGTTGCTAAGTGCTTAAATAAATGATGGTAAATTAGCAGCAGCACTCTTTTAGGTTATAGTGACACTCTTTAACTATCACTATATACCTAGCGACCCCACATTTAGCAACACTTTTTAAAGGTGTCGGTAATTTGGCCAGCAGCACTTTTTTGACATGTATCTATATTTAAAAGTGTCGTTACAGACTGTTTTTGTTGTAGTGTATTAACATTTTGACTAATCTAATTAATTTTTTAGTTAATTATCTAACTAAAATAATTTACTAACTAATTAAAAAAATAAATTATTTTTACATTTAATTAATTAATATATTTTTATTATCTTATACAATATTCATAGCTAATAAATTTATAAATTAATTAAATTATTATTTTTAATTAATATTTTGATGTTAATTAATTAGATAAAATATTTTAATTAAAATTATTATAACTTTTATTTCTCTTATTCCAATCTAACCATCGAAACATCATTTATCTTATTTCTAGCAACAATCTAATTTTCTTACAAATGCAAAATTAATCTAGTTCATTCTTATATCTTGTACCTATCTCTCGAAATAGCGGTTATTATTTATACCGAAACGAACGCAGTCTCAGGCACTAAATTACAAAACTAGGCCTAAAGTACCAATTGTCTCTGGCGCATGTGACAAAGGAATTCGTGGTTGGCATCCGAGATTCTAAATTCGAATTTTAGTTGATTCCTCCTATCTTGCCGCCTAAATTTATTTCTATATAAAAAAAATAAGAAAAAAATAAGAAAAAAAAAGTCCAAACGCAAGTAAGTGGCCGTTTGGTTGGATGTAGTTGCAGAAACAGTGTAGTTGAAAATACATGCAGTTGCAAATGTTTACGATTGTAATTACATCTAGTACGTTTGGTTTGATGCGATTGCAACTACGCAATTACATTTCTTCTGCTTTTTTTACGATTGTATTTATAAATAATGTCACCTTTTAGAGAGGAAGGTGAGATTACCCCTTTTTAAGATAAGAAACTTATGGGATTATATAATTATTAATTAAGACTTATATATATATATATATATATATATATATATATATATATATATATATATATATATATATATATATAATTTACATATTATAAAATTACATATGAATTTAATAAATTTTAAATGTAAACATATTATAAATTTGATCATAACAAAAATTAAAATATTATTGAACTATAAAACTAAATGTAAATTAATCCATAATAGAGCTAAGAAATAAAATTATGAGTGCTTTTTGTGTGTGTGTGTGTGTGTGTGTGAGAGAGGGAGAGAGAATAATGAGTGCTTTTTGTGTGTGTGTGTGCGCGCGTGCGTGTGAGAGAGAGAGAGAGAGAGAGAGAGAGAGAGAGACGCCCCGCGGTGAAGAAGCAGGAGAGTTCAAGAGGCAGCCCCGCAAACCCTATACCTATTGTGCATATATATTTTCGGGAAAAAAAAATACAGCAAATAAAAAAAAATTAGAGTTTATTTTTTGGTGGTGAGCCGACTCAAGTTCAACTGCTACAGTTGGTACTGCAGCCAATTTGGCTGCAGTACCAATGATTTCATTCACAATCTGCTGCGATTAAACCAAACCAAACAAAAAAATAATTAATGCATGCATTTCCAATCGATCATAATTGAAAGATGCAACCAAACAGCCCCTAAGATCATTACACAACCAAAGCTCAAGAAAAGGTAAAGAAACGGACAAATTGGACCTTACGCGACCGCCAATTACGCAACTGCACGATTCCAGTAAAAATACGCCACGTTTAAATTTAAATTTAAATTTTTTGCGACCGAACGAAATCAGAGAACAACCATCCGAACTGCCACGTGTAACAACATCAGCTTCCTAGGGATGCACACTGTTCCACGATTAACAGTAACGCCAATGACTAGTTAATTTTTATTTGCTACCCTAGTTAATTAAGATGCGCGTAGTTCCATGTAATTTATTAATTTTTATGCAAACACGTACCGATTAAAATTAAGTTTTATATTATTTTGTATAACATGGATTTATGAAAATGTTACACGATCAAAATAAATTATTAAAAAATTATACCAAAAATAAAAAATTTGAGGTCTCAGAAACTAGAAACTACAACAAATTCCCAAGTAATAAATATACCTAAATTCTAAGCAAAAAATCGTCGAAATCATGAAAATATATTAATATTTGTAGAACGCTCACAATTCTCGTCAAATATAAAAATGACGAAACCTTAATAAACCTTTAATGTTTAATTTGTAGCTTTTTAATTTGAGTTGCATAACAGTAATTTAATAAATATTTCGAATTAAAAATAGAGAGAGATTTTGAAATATTATAAACCGTGGTATTTAATCCGCATTCAAATAAATAAAGCTACTGTCCGAGCAGACGCGAGTCAAACCCCATCGTTGTTGACGCTTTGACTCTGACAAGAATTAATTAAGCTATAAGCTATAATATATTTCTGAAATAACCCTTTCAGCTTCATTTTTCATTTAAAATCTTTTTCGATTTTTCATTTAAAATTTATATTACACTATATGCTACATGTTTTGCCGAAATAGTTTGAGCATCATATCTAACGAAGCCTAATCACCGAATAAAATATTCGGTCATCAAAAATAACTTACAAACGTTGGTATTTTTAAAAATCTGAAAAAATAAAAGAAAAAAATAAATGAACTCACGTATGAGGTCTCCCACACGGAATGTTTTGGTAGTAGCCCAGGCGGTGTAATTAATGTTGCCTATGATCGTCCACCCTGCAGAGTCCCCGACCGTATAAACCGCGCCTGCGGACGCCCGCACGAGACCCAGCAACACCACCACCACCACCACCACCATTGTGGCCGATCCCTTGCTCTTTTCCATGGCAATTAATAGAGACAGAGAGAGAAAGAGCAAAACGAAAAGAATAAGAAAAAAAACACACACACAGACACACACAAACACACGCCGCTCCTAGATAGAAGAAAGAGAAAGAGAGAGAGAGCCTGCAACTGCAAGAGATCAAAGAAGGGCGAGAGCCTAGCTATTACTCTCTCTCTCTCTCTCTCTCTATTTCGATCTCTGTCTCTCACTGCGCTTCGCTTTACTCATTTGAGCGTGCGCCAACTTTTACTGGTAAAGGAATGGGGGCCCCACTCAACTAATGGCCACACTGAGCTAGGTTGGACCCACCATCAATTCCCTTTGGTTTTTTTTTTTTTTTTTTTTAATTGAGATCGTTTTGATTGTTGGAGTCCGGTTACCATACTATCAATAGCACGAAGTAATTGATACTATTAAATTTTTCGCCGTTAGATCCACCTCTTTGATAATTTTCACCCGTTAGATCATACTACTCAACCAATCATTCACTCAACCCTAGCAGGCCCACATCATTCTAACCACACATCTCTTAATCCAATAGTTAAAAACTTGATAGCATCAATGACTTGATGCTATTAATTAATAGCATAGTAGCCTAGTTCTTGATTGTTGATTATTTTAGACTTAAATCTTATTTTTAGTTCCCAGCCTTCAATTCATCATGCTTTCGGCTCAAATTTTTAAGATTATTAAAATTAAATTTTACATTTAATTTAATTTACTGGAAAACGATATATCATATATCGCTTATAAAGTATCACCAAGAATCAATCCGAGAGGAAAGGAAAGCCTTGGAGCTCCAAAGCTATGAGCTTGTTCTCCGACCTAATCAATAGCCTCGCTGTTATTGACCTACCTTTGTCCAACCAAAACTTCACTTGGTCCAACATGCAACAATGCCCCACCCTGGCCAAACTAGACAGATTTCTCATCTCGACGGAGTGGGACCAATCTTTTCCTTTCAGCAGGGTCAAAGCTCTCCCCAAGATCACCTCCGACCATAACCCGATTGTACTAACAACAGGGCTGCCACCTACCCCACGTAGGTTTCGTTTCGAGAGGATTTGGCTCACTATGGAGGACTGCACTTCAAATATGCCCCTTTGGTGGAATGAAATTACCGGTCAACGCTCAGCTATCCTATCTATCTCTGCTAAACTTCGACACTGCAGAGTCCGGATTAAAGAATGGTGCAAGACTCATTTCCACAGCATCACCAACGTAAAAAATCAACTGCAATCGGAAATCCAAGCTATTGATCAACTCGAGGAACTGCACAACCTACCCAAGGAAACCATCGATAAGCGGGCAGAACTCAAGTCTAACCTTCTACTTATACTAGAGGAGGAAGAAATCTTATGGAACACTAGGGCAAAACAGCGCTGGTTAAAGGAAGGTGATGGAAACACCAAGTTCTTCCATGCTGTCGCTAACGGTCGAAAACGCTCTAACACAATAGTAGCCATTGAGGACGACTCAGGCCAGCATATAACAAATGAAGAGCTAAAGAGATCGTACTTCTATCAATCTTTCAAGCGAATGTTTGGGAATCAAGCGGACGAACATTCGTCTTTCGGAGACTGGAGTGGCCTCTACGACTCCAACAAACTTCTCGATCCTGACTCCTTAACGACACCGTTCACCCCCGACGAAATCAAGACTGCCACCTTCCAACTTGGTAGTGACAAGGCGCCCAGACCGGATGGCTTTCCACTTATTTTCTTCCAAACCTTCTGGGATGCTGTCAAGGAAGACGTCTTCAAGGTCTTCTCTAAGCTCCATGACGGTACACTTTTCACGGGCCCGATAGACTATTCCTTTCTTTGCCTCATACCAAAAAAGGAGGGTGCGAGTAAAGCTAGGGACTTCCGTCCCATTAGTCTCATCAATGGAATTCAAAAAATTATCTCTAAGGTCTTGGCCAACAGATTAGCACTTAAACTACCATCAATTATCTCCTCAACGCAATCGGCATTCCTTAAAGACCGACTACTGACAGACTCGTTCGTTACTGCAAGCGAAATTGTAAACTGGTGCTCTAAAACTGGTAGGGAATGCACAAGCATCAAGGTAGACTTTGAGAAAGCTTTCGATAATGTCAGATGGTCTTTCCTCAAACGTATCCTACACTGGCTAGGCTTCAGTGACAAATGGTGGGCATGGATCGAGCAATGTATCTGCAATGCCAAATTGGCCATTCTTGTAAACGACGTCCCGACCAAATGGTTGAAACCTACGAAAGGGCTCCGGCAGGGAGACCCCCTCTCTCCGTACCTCTTCATACTGGTCGCCGACTGTTTAGCCAGACTCACTGAAACCGCGAGGAGAAACAATCAGCTACAAGGCATCGGACCATCTGACGACTGCCAAACAGTGCTCTTACAGTACGCCGACGACACTATCTTCTTCTGTGAACCACGGAAACGTTTTATGCACAACCTGTTGTTCCTTTGGAATATATTTGAATGGGCCTCCGGCCTCAGCATCAACAAGGAGAAATCGGAAATGCACTACTTAGGACCCAATCCCCGTAAGGCCACTAGACTTGCGAACATTCTGGGATGCCAAGTCGGACAGCTACCGCTTCGTTATCTGGGCCTACCACTCCACAATAAGCAACTTCGTAAGGAGGATTGGGAGGTGGTCATCAATCGCGTCGAGGAGAGAATAGAAGGCTGGAAAGCCAAACTACTCTCGCTAGGGGGAAGACTCACGCTCGTCAACTCGGTTCTCACCAACCTGCCACTATTCTACTTTTCCATCTTTAGAGCACCAAAGTGGGTGCTAAATCGGATAGAGGGACTCAGAAGAGCCTTCTTCTGGAGGGGGTGCTCCAAAATCACCGGCGGCGCTTGTCTCGTCAACTGGAATGTAGTATGCAAAAGTAAAAAAGAAGGTGGACTTGGAATCTTAGACCTAAAACATATGAATCTAGCACTCTTAACCAAGTGGTGGTGGCGTTACTTCACCAACCCAGACCTCCTTTGGTGTAAACTGATAAGATCCCTCTACTACGTCAGACGAAAGCCACTGCTGGAAGGTAGAGCCTTTGTCCCCTACTCGCAGTGGTGGAAAGGTGTGCTCTACTGTCGAGACGTGTTTTCACGTGGAGTAACCTATGAGCTCGGCGACGGAAGAAATATCCGAATGTGGTCCGACATTTGGATCGGAGAAACCTCCCTTAGTACCATATTCCCGACTATCTTCTCGAACATCCGTAATAAGGAAGCCCGGATCTCCCAATGCTGGAACCAGCACGGTTGGAGATGGCGCTTTATCTGTCGCGGTTTCACGACAACTCGTTCCACTGAAAGTCACAGACAGGTATCGATGCTTAAAGACTTGCTTCGAGACCTCCAGCCAAGCGACAGACTGGACGTGGTCAAATGGCGATGGAACTCCAACCAACTATTCACGGTCAAATCCCTCTACCAGTTCATCACGGACGATGGATTGCGTGTCCCGACGAATCTGCACATCTGGAAGCTAAAAATCCCCGTTAAAATCAAAGTCTTCATTTGGCTGCTCCTTCGAAAAAGATTACCCACTACTGACAGACTATTCATCCGAGGCATGCATGTAGAACAAAACTGTGCTTTCTGCGCACTCCTCACGGAATGCTGCGACCACCTTTTCAACAACTGTGTTTACGTTCGGTATCTCCTCCTCAGTATGGAAGGAGTGGACGCAAACAACAACAGCACAGCTGATGCTACAGGTCTCTGGGTCGAAACCACGGAAATCCCTGTTGAATCGACCAGAAAACACCGCTTGACTGTTCTGGCTGCGACTTGGTGGGTCATATGGACGGACCGAAACAACTATATCTTCAACGGAAAAACGCCAAACGTTTCTCGCTCTCTAGAACGTCTCAAGCAACTGACCAACAACTGGACCACAGCGCTCTGAAGCCCTTTTTGTACCTTCCCCCTGTTCCACTTTTTATTGGGACTTTGATCTTTCTTTCTCTCTTCTTCTCTCGCTTTTAATTTATTTTTCTCTTTTGCCGACTCCTTGGAGGCCTAAGTTGCTTCCAACTTGTATGCTCAGTTCATTTCACTTAATGAATGAAGCAGGTAGCTTGCTACCTATTTCTCAAAAAAAAAAATAATAATAATAATTTAGCAAATTAATTATTACTTATTTATTACTGTATCTACATACGTCCATATATACATGCGAATATCTAAAACTTTATTTGAATTCCAACTCGAATAGGATGGGTTTAGCTTATGTTAAATGGATATAAAGCAAAAATCTCACGAATGCGATTTCAAGTACGAATTTTATCTGTATTTGATTTGAGCCTGAACACCACATGAACTCGAATAGATTTTATGTTATGTAATATTTGTAAGTAAATTCATATTATATTTGAACTTGTATTTTGTAAATTTAAATTTTAATATAATATGTTTTAAAATGTGATAAAGAAAAAAATATATATTATTTTGGGTTGGGTTCAAGTTGCAGATTTTTGGTTCAGTTTTGAATATATATTTTCAAAATATGTCCGGTTTAAATTCGGATTCAATTTTTTAGTGATACCAATTGATAAATCTATATTCGCATGTAAAACCAATAGAACTAAATACATATCAATACTGAAAGTTCTAAATAGAATAAAATATAGCTCACAAATCGCCATAAAATGACCCATCACGGAAGTGTAAAATCCGATTGCAATATGAAATCGCCAACCGAACATTAGGCAATCTGGTTTCTCTATCTATCTCAGCCACTTTCTTGCATGGTGGAATAGATAATTATTAATCAGCAGAGTACATATAAGAAAATGGCAAGACCAGTGCTTCTTCTTTTTATAGAGTAACAATGGACTTCTCAACTGACTGTCCCGCCCCAGATCCGCCCCGTTTGCATTCCTAGGCTCCGCCCGTGTCTCTCATGCATCTACCAACACTGCTATATAAACCACCCATATATTAAAAATTTGAGCCAAAAATTATAATAAATCAAAATTTGAATACCGTCATCTCACACACCTTATAGCTGTGTTTGGTTCAAGTATAAGTAAGAACTACTCGTTCCAAAGATAGGTACAAGTTCAAGTATAAGCAGAAATTAGACAAATTTTGCATTTGAATGAAAGTAGGTAGTTCCTAGGAATAACATAAATAGTGTTTGGATGATTAAATTGGAACAAGAGTAATAAGAGTTATAATTTAAAATTAAAATTATATTATGCCATTAATTAACATCAAAATATTACTTAAAAATGTAAGGACTGAGATTTTTACAGTGCAACTAAACTCTCTGTTGACGATATTTATGTGTGTAATTTAATTACGTAAGTACTCGTCAAGTTTCAGGAGAAACCGAGCTAAAACGGAAAAGTTACGCGACCCGGAAGTTCGACTTAAAGTGAATAGTAACTTCAGTTTTCCGGATGAGCCGGGAATAGAAGTTAGGTTCGGGTACGTGTCGGATTCTAAATATAGGCTTCCAATAGCTCGTTTCGAACGGCTCAGATATACTGGAACCAATACCACTGACGGAATCAGATTCCGATGCACGGTTGTCGAGGAAAAGGGTCCCGAACGAAATCATATATATATTATACATATATATGTAATAAGTTGGTTGACTTGTGGAGAAAATGGAGAGATGGGTTCGTCGCGAAACGGAGACCAAATCGAGCGAAACGAAATGCTAGATTTGATGCTCTCGTCGTGCTGAACGCGCTGGCGCAATCCGTTCGTGAATCCGATGCTCGGATCTCCGGGAATTACGATTTCTTCGCAAAGGGGTCAAAAAGGGCAAATTCGTAAATTCGGCGAAACCTCGATATTTTATGCGCCGAATCGCTCGAATTCGAACGTGGAGGGGTGTATCAACATATTATGCATGTTGAAAGGGACTAGGAATAGGATTGATGGTTTGGAGGGGCTAAAACGCCATTGTGCGTTTATGTATATATATGTATAGTTGGTGTTCATGGGAAATCCGAACCCTAGACCTGATTCTTGCGACCCATGGTTTCCCTGCCGCTTCCCCTCGACCTAGCTGACCCCGTGCCCCCTTCCCTGACCTCCGGCGACCTCCCCGGCCGCCGGAAAACCATCTCGAACCATCTTCTTCGATTCCCCGGGCCATCATACCTTAATCTATCAAGATCCGAGGGCTTGGTGTGCTTCTGACCCGAGCACGGTGTTCCCCCGGCCAAGAGTAGTCGTGTGCTCACCTCTCCGGCCGCCGCCACCGCGCCGGAGCGCCGCCACGGCTGTTGGAGCTCGCGGCCGCCCAAGAACCCCGCACCCGAGCGGGGTGATCGGGCTTGTGCGCCCGCCACCGCCGCCTCCCCTCGGCCGCGGTGCACTCCCCACACCTCCGGGGACCCCGTGCTCCCCATCCGGCTATCCCCGGCGCCGCCGCAGAGCCACCCCGCGCCGCCTCGGTTTGGTGCGGGCCAGGGAGGAGCACCTCCTCACCGAGCTCCCCGTGGCCCAAGAAGGGAGCCCGGCCTCCCCGTGGTTCCCGCCGTCGATTGGTCGCCGCCCGGCGATCCCGGCCGCCGCCGTGCCGCCGCCGCCTCCAAACCCGAGCGGAAGAAGGAGAAGCGGCGCGCCGCCGCCGCCGCGCCTCCGGCCGCCCTCCGCGCCGGCTGACGACTTCCCCGAGCACCTTGGACCGGCCGCTCCCTCCTCCGGCCGGAGCGCCCGCCGGAAAGCCGCCGGCGACCGAACCCTAACTCCTCAGCCCGGTAAGCCTTAGTTTTCTAGTTCTGGTTGTTGTCTAGGGTTTCCGATCACTTGTTTCGTGATCCGTTAGGGCTAACGAACCACGGAAGGTGAGCACGGTCAACGGCTTTTCGTGCCGATTGCGATGATCACCTCCGCTGTCGGTTTCAATGTCCAGATTAGCGGAAAATTAGTACTTTTCGCGCTGTGCGCATAGTTTCTTGATTTTCGTGTCGCTTGTACGCTTCCCACAGCGGCCGGCTTCGCTCCGAAAGGTGAGCACGGTCTCCGGCATGCCGAAATCTATCAACGGGTGCCCTGATAGGGTTATTGGATCCCTGGTTAATTGTACGTGGCCATAAAAGCTCCGAAATCGCACGAAATAGTGCGATTTCGCGCGTCTTGATGGGCTTTTATGCAATTTTGTTGTTTGGGGCCACTGTGGACAGCGTGTACACGATGTGGGTAACCTCTGAACTGATCGTCCAAGGTCCCAAGCTCTCGTAGAGACCGAAAATTGATTTCCGGTGCGTTTCTCGGCGAAATCCGTCGACGGAACGCGGGTTTGGTTCGGAATTCGTCCGACGGTGCCTCGCGAGTCATTGTAGTGTCGCTGATCCTTGTTGGCTGATCACCCGCGTCATTTCGAGGGTTTAGGAATAACGGGTGAGCGACGGTTGGTTCCGGTGTCGAAATAGACACTTTCGGGAACCCGTATTCGTACAATTATCCGACGATAATTGTATTATAGTATTATCTTGTGTTTGCTGCCAAAACATCCAAATAGGAGTGTTTTGTGGCAGCGGGTGACTCGTGACACGAGTCGGTGAGTTCCGGGACAGTTCGTGGGTCCCGGTGGAGTCCCGGTGCGGTTTACGGGACTTTCGGCGAGTTACGGTAATTGATTTCGGAAAACCAATCTCCATGGGATTAGTTTGTGGGATGTGGAGCTAGTGCTTATTAGCGTTTTGTGTTAGTGGGTTAGACACTAACCCAGTGGACCTTCCTTAGGTCCGGTTGACACTCTTTTGCAGTCAGGAGACAGACGCGACAGTTGTACAGGTGGGTACCTCGACTCGACGTCCGTTCAGTGGTGCACGTTTGGTGGCCCATTTCTATCCCTTTACTTTTCTTTTCATACCTGTTGAGCCTTGCACCTTACTGTTGTTTTATTTCTCTACTCAGTTGTTTCCATGCTTAGTATCATGTGTAGGAGTAGAGTAGTTCATCTATATCTGTGACCTAGTTGGTCGGTTCTCGTACTATATATTTGTGACCTAGGTGGTCGGTTTCAGTGTCTCGTTTCCTTGAGTCGATTCTTTGACTTCTGTCGTCGATGACCGTGAGGTCGGTGTACCCTAAGGTGGATTGTCGGCTAGTGGCTAACGGTAGTTTTGGATTCTGTGGATACACACTGTTGACCTATTCGTTTATTCATTGTACATATATCCTAGTTGACCTGAGTTGTCAGTTCTTGTGTTCTCTTGAGTAGTGGTTGCATACAGTTGAGAGGATGTTGAGTTGTTCCATCCTAATTGACCTGAGTGGTCAGTTCTTGTGTTCCCTTTAGTAGTTTTGCATACAGTTGAGAGGATGTTGAGTTGTTCCATCTTAGTTGACCTGAGTGGTCGGTTCTTGTACTTCCATACAGTCGATGACCTATACGGTCGGTGAGCCCTGGGGGGCAGGATTGTCGGCTGGTTGTCGATGGTTGACCTTTGAGCATATGAGCATCGATCGCCCAACTCGTTCGCATTTCACGAACACCAACGGTCTGATCCACCGCTGCAGGGTGTTCTTTTCTGGAAAAGTGGTTGGGTGTGCCAACCCGTGAACCCATAGGCTACCTTGGGTTATATGCAGGTATAGAGTGGCAATGGGCATTGCCTGAGGTCTGCGGACCAACACGGCGGTTTTTAGATTGGGTACATTTGGATTTCTTGTCGGTTGACGCATATAGCTATAGTAGTGGTTGTTGCTTGTATATCTTCAGTTATTTCTTTACAGTTGTCTTACTACTATAGCTTTGGTATCCTCGTATGTTTCTAATTCTTCTTTAACAATAGCTGTTGTTTCATATCTGTATATCTCTCCATTTACTTGTTTATCATAGCTACTGTATTACTATCTTCTCCACTTGTGTTTATCTCTGTGAGGTATCCACTGGGAGGGGGAGACATGTTTACATGTTCTCACCCCTCGCCTTCTTTTCAGGTGACGTTGCAGGTCGTAGTGGGGTAGCTGGTGAGGATCGCGTCTAGTTCGCGATAGAGCCTCCGACCCGATTTGTACTATTTAGTATTTCCCTTTCTATTCCTGTTGTTATAGTTTAGTTGGTTATGGTTCAGTTGGTTTACTTTATTGGAATTCATATGGTTTTGAATGAAATAAAGATTTCGGGATCCTTGTAAAAGATAAAAGGTTTTCTACCCCTCGTGGTAGCGTTTTTTAAAGAAAACGATTTTAAATGGTTTTTCGGTGGATTTATGTTAAATACATATGTGAATGAACCTGTGGTGAATGGTGTATGTGAATGTATAACTGTTGATTGTTATTATATTCAGTCGTTGTGGTTGTTTCCTGAATGTATTATAATACTCTGTACTTGTGCGACGCCGTGCAAATACAGGGGAGACTCTGTCCGTGTGTACAGTGGACTTCCTGTATTTGTGGCGGATCTGGCACACCTTGGGGTCGAGATTCAAGTCTCAGGTTTTAAAAAAAAAAAAAATTTCCGCTGTGTTTTCACTTACAAAATGACCCCGGGGCGTGACAAAAAATAAATAATAAATTAATTATTAATAAATAATTATAAATAATAAATTAATAATATCGATTATCTAATTATCAATAATAATAAAAATAATAATAATTGATAATTATTAATAAATAATATTAATTATTAATTATTAGTTATTAATTAATTATAAATAATAAATTAATAATAATATCGATGATCTAATTAATAATAATAATAATTATTAATATTTAATAATAAATAATTATTATTAATAATTAATTATTAGTAATAAATTAATAATAATAATTATCTAATTATTAAGAATTAATTATAAAGTATTCAATAAATTAATAATAATAGCTATTGTCTAATTAATAATTATTAATAATATAGATTATCTAATTAATAATAATAATAATTGATAATTATTAATAAATAATAATAATTATTAATAATTAATTATTATTAATAAATTAATTATTATTATTATTTAATTATTAAAGTAATAAATAAAGATTTAAATATATTAATTAGATTAATTAATAGTTTACTGCCATTAAAATTATATTTAAATTTTAATTAACCTTCTTCTCATCAAGGAACAAGCTTGTTCCAGAAAAAGGATGGAGCAATGATTTTTATACCAAATTTGTTCCATAAATCCGGGAACTACTGTTCCTGGATATTAAACATCACGTCTGGAAACAAAAAGGGAACAAGAGCTTAATTCCTCCTTTGTTTCTAAACCAAACGCTACTAAAAGTGTAATTTAGCTATTAATTATTTTAATTTAATTAAGTTTTCCTAATTGGTATGGGATAAATAGCTAAAAGATTTTTTTCTTTTCTTTTCGAGAAACCGATAATATATTGCCCGATTCGAATATTTATTTTAGAAATAAACTTAGCTGAAAATATATATCAATTAGAATTCGAACTTGAAATCTCGGATATCAACCATCAAATTCTTTGTTACTTGTGTTGGGGATGGTCGGTAGCTAAAAGAATTATTAAATTTAGCAATTTCTCAGTACATTAGGAAAATGACATAACTCAAAAAGACTATTAAATTAAAATTTTGAAACTAAATAAATAAGAAGGTAGGGGAACTATTTCAAAATTTCCAATGTTTGATCGGCTCTCCAAAGTCCAAAAATTTTCTCTTTTTTTTTTTTCTCTTCTTTTTTAAGGAAAACGAAGCACACTACCAACCTCTCCATGCAGTTTAATTTCACCATGCATGAGTAATTATAACAACACGCTTCTTAATTTATTAATTCCCTTCCAAGTGGGGATGTTGTTCGTTCTTATTATTATCAATTCCCGTGGAGTAAAGCAAACTCAATTACGGACATACATATATTCGAATCTAACGAACCGTGCTAATAAATTAAATGCTTGGGCAATACCCTACAACTAGAGGAGTACGTGCGTGGGCCTCTATGTTGCTTATTTTTTAGGTTTGCGACGAGCAAAACTCACCTCGGGAGAAAATTGCGCAGCAGTCCCTAAAGAGTTTGACGATCGAGATTCTAAGCTTTGGATATTACTTTACGAGTAATGCAGGTGGTACACCCCTTTAGGGGTGTAGGATATACAACTCTTCCATCTGAAGGTGAGGATATTATCCACTAGTCAGATGATGTTACTAGTGGACAATATATACCGCATCCTTGGATGAGTGGGGTGTATCTTGTATGTCCCGGAAAGAAGCTTTTTTTTCTTACTTTACCTTAAATGTTTCAGAAATAGTTGAACATTCAATCTTTTATATATGACTGTACAAATTTTAAAAGTTTCTTGTTTAACATCTGATCTTTTAATTTTTTTTTTCAAATTAGTAGTATAAATTTGTAGTTCGTTAATTTAAAGTGATTAATATTTGAAATGTTCGAAATAACCAATATAACCAATATCTCGTATCCGCCAATCTAGACTCGATTTGGATCCGATTAAAAGTGAGCACTATGCAGGTAAAAAAGATTTACCCATTGAAGTTTCAAATATGTGTCCAAATACCTTATGTCATATTCAATTCGGACTAGATCTGAACCTAATCGATCCTTTGGTGGGTAGAGTCCAAATAGTTTCATATTCGAATTCAGACCCAGGACTCGGTAAAATAACTGACCATCAAAAGTTAAAGCAAGGAGAAAAAATGAAAAACTTGATACTTTCTTTTCGCTATATTATTTCGCACTTATTGTATATGTGTTTTAACTATGTATTATAGTAGGCGTATGTGCTTTGAGCTTATGATAGATATGCATATGGGTGCCCGTTTTTGATCTAGACCTGACCCGTATTCGATTCGTACTTGATCTTAAGTGGGTAGTATATGGATAATCACTATTAAAACTTGCTCAAATGGATCATATATATATATATATATATATATATATATATATATATATATATATATATATATATATATAGAGAGAGAGAGAGAGAGAGAGAGAGAGAGAGAGAGAGAGAGAGAGAGAGAGAGGTTACTATACTCTTATGAGTATAGAGTCCTTCATACTCATAAGTTATTTTCAATGATAGAGCTTCCAAATCAACGATCCACTTCGTTAAATATGACCTAGAATATTTGAAACTTCTAAAAAATAAATTTCGTAATTTTTCGAAATCATAATAAAGTCCATCAAGCGGACATAAAATAGATGGTCAAAATCGAATGACATTCTAAAAATGATTGATCGGATTTCTTTAATTTAAAGATCGGAGTTATTGATCTTTATCTAGATAGTTAATAAAATTTTTTATCAAAAATTCAACCGATTCTAATTTTTTTACACCGTTAAACTAGCTAGTATCTCATATCGACAGTTAAAAATTATCAATTTTGAGATGATCGTAATGTAAATGATGTCAAAAAATTATAAAATTTGATTTCTGGAAGTTTAAACGTTTTAAATAATGTTTAACGGTATGGATCGTCGATTCGGAAGCTCTATCATCGAAAACGACTTATGAGTACGAGGGCGATCGTACTCACAAGAGTATAATAGCTGCACCGTCTCTCTCTCTATATATACATATATAGAACTAGGCTGGAATGCAATCAATAACACCAAGTTGTTAGTGCTATTAGGTTTTCTGCCCTTGGATGAATAAATGTACGGTTAGGATGATGTGGGCCCTTATCACGCCCGGACTGCCGTGCACAGAACCACGGTATGCCCGATGCATATAAGGCGTCTACAATAAATATGTTAGAAGTAGCACCAGGAAATAAATAAATCTAACATGACATCAGAACATACATCATAAACCACTCACTAAGGCAAGTAAAAAGGAAACAACTAACTAACATCAACAGTCTCAAAGATATACATACATCAAGTAGCCAAAGTATAAAACTATATAAACATGGTGGTCTCTAGACATCAAGAACAAAACTCTCTCTCCAGCTAAATCAAAGGAAGAGGTGACCACCTAGCAGAAGCTCCAGACTAACTCTAGCTAGACGTGACCCCCTTATCGCAATCCCTAGCCTCTCCCGTTGTGGATGGCTCTAAAAACAAAACCAACAACAGCATGGGAATGAGAACTATTGAACAATAGTTCCCAGTGGGTAAGTCGCCGATATCAGCGAATTACACTACTACGTCACTGAGGATATATAGTAAACATAAGCAACTAATGATATAGCATGGATATTAAATAAGTAATGAATTACTAATACTATTATGCCTCTACATCTACATGTTATATCACAAGTATGGACACTATTCTATCATGAATGAGCATATAAATGACATGTCCAATAATGGCTAAATTATTTACTTAGATATATTTTTTCCAATTTAATGAGGACCAACACAAAGTGTAGTCTGGCTTGCACCATGCCTAATGACCCCGTGGTAGTCAACACTCCCCACGACAATCTACTTCGGCACCAAGTCCCGCACGACGAGCATGATGTTGCATAGGCCAACTCCGAAGTGCCGGCTTGTGAGAGACCCTCACAAGCTTGTGCGAATGAGCACAATGGCAAGCAAGCATGATCCACAATAGAAAGTTCCCGATCATCATGTCTAAAGTATGGTATATCTACTAGCGACCCAAAGGTCGGATTCTACATCACAATGTCGAGGTTAATTTAGTTATTTAACTAAGTCATGTACCACATCATTAAGTCCATACCAACTACTATGATATAATTGCCATATCCAACTTGCCTATTCAAGGATACTAAACATCATGTAAGTATGCTAACAAATATGCTATACAAGTATGCTAGCCAAATTCATTGAGCATCTCTCTACTACATAGAAGTATAGCTTTAACATGTGTAATATGTATGTTTTAAACATTCAACAATTCATTTATGCTATATCTAGCATGAATATGCATGAAGTCCATTTTTAAACATCGAAAATAACATAGAAAGAGTTTACCTATTTTGGTGAGGTCAAACCCACTGGATACCCCTCAAACTCCTTTTGTTCGAGCGAAGATATCCTTTAGCCTCTAAGCACCCTAACAAACATTCCAAATTAATTAGAAGCTTCTTATAAGCCTCCCCACGAAATTTTCCAAAACTAAACTCAAATTCCACCAATTCAACCAAATTCACACACAAAAGTTGCAAATAAGTAACTAACCTTCCAAGAGCTCCAAACCAAGCCAACCTTGAGTTAGCGTTGGAGATTTATCCTCAAAAATCTTCACTTCCAAAGCTTCTTCAAGGATCACAAAACTAGATTTCATGGAAAAGAGAAGAAAAGAGATATCAATTCCATCAATCTCCACTAAAATTAAAAAGAAATCTAAAGAAAGAAAGAGAAAGAGCTCACCATAACTCTTCTCTGATTCCAGCACAAGAGAGAATAGCTGGGGGGGCTGTTGAGGATAAACACTAGGCTCAATTCCAATTATACCCCTAAACAACTCACAATCAGCTGACTAAACAAATATCGATTGCAGCATTGAGTACCGGTACTCGAATTGGAGGATCGGTACCCAGTGCTCAGTCTCGCAAAACCTGAGCGTTGGACATTCGGATTTTATACAGTGTACCAATACCCACCTGATGTATTATCGGTACTCAGCGCAATACCGGTACTAACCAACTTAGTACCGGTACTCAATGCGTAGCTTCTCAAACCCGAGAGCAACACATTTTGTCACCCTACAAGGTTCCGATACCCCACTTAGGTATTGGTACTCAGCACTCAAAACTTGCAATTTGCAGATTTTAATGTTAAAAATCCATTATTGCATTCAGGTATTGGTACTCAACACTCAAAGGATAGATACACAATCATTGATCCCCAAAATGTCTAGAATAGTTCATAATACTATTCTTATACTGTACTACATTATCCCCTCATGAAAAGGAGTTTCGTCCGTGAAACTAAAAATCAAGTACCTCAAAACTCTATCTGAAAAAGATAGAGATAACACTTCTGGAGTGCACTCTCCAGCTCCCAAGTGGCTTCGCACTCGTCGTGGTTGCTCCAAAGTACTTTTACATAAGGAATTTCACGATTCCGAAACCTCTTCACCTCGCGAGCCAAAATTCTCACTGGTTACTCCTCGAAGCTTAAGTCCTCTCGTAGCTCCAATGGTGTAGAATCCAAAATATGAGCTGGATCGAATACATACTTCTGGAGTGCAGAAACATGAAATACATTATGTACTCCCGATAGGTTCGGCGGTAAAGCAAGCCAATAAGCTACCGGGCCTACACGCTCCATAACCTCGTAAGATCCAATATATCGAAGACTCAACTTTCCTCGAATATAGTGAATTGTAAGATCCAAACCTCTTAATTCCTTTCGTCGGTGAGACTTTCAAAAAAGGGTTAATTGCATACACGTCCTTGCAAATATAGTGAATTGTAGATACATACCCGCAAAACTCAATTTCCATAAGTTGGCCCTGCAAAAGTCCTAATGTATACAGATATGTCCCTGCCGTTAAGATTTGTTAGAGAAATTTAGTTAACCACAGTTAAAACACTTAATCATGATTAGTTAATAAGGTGAATTGACTATTTTGCCCCTCTTATATTATATCCTATTAACTAACTATCTAGGTGGGCCCTTAACCTTAGTTGAGTGGAACCAAACCGCAGAGAGAAGGGCCCTCAGGTGATCTTTTCACCTACTTCCGCTCACATCCCACGAGGAGAGCGCCCACAACGCGAGGAGAGCCTTAACCCTAATTTGATCACATTAGCTTCAGATCAACGAGGTGTATTTCTCCTCTTCCTCTTCCTTTCTTCCTCTTCCTCCTACTCCCTTATACTAGCTTCAGATCTACCATTACTAGGGTTCTTTCCATCCTATTCATCAACAAGGTGTATTGCTCCTCTGTTTCCAAGGAGAGCAAGGTGAGTGCACTACATACTATAAATCCAAAACTCGATTTATCTGATTGTTAGTGTTGGAACAATTTGTTGTATTTTAGGTTAATTTTAAAATAATTTTGGTCTCATGAAGTAGTAATTCAATATATTTTTTGGGAAATATGTAATATTTTGCTTGAATCATCCAAGTTAGATGTATATACAATTTATTGTTATATTTTCATAGCGCATACGAGTATAGAACCTAGTCTTTTTTTTTTTTTTTTATTTCTATAGTGGCAGTTTGATAATAGATATGGACGAGACTATTTTTTTTTTCAAGTGAAGTTCAATTATGCTGGGTATTTTAAAATAGTATAAACTGCATGTGGACTCAGATATTGTGATGGTAAGAAGCATTCGTTGATGATAGACCTTGATGGTTACAATATTATTGAATTTTGTCGAGATGTACGATCACTATGGGATCGGAGTGTTACAGAGAACATTGGTGTATGGTATATAGCAAGAAATGTTAAGCTAAAGAAATTCATTCAAGCATTCTCTAAGCAGGAGTTGATGGCTATATTTTCTAAATACAGTGACATGAAAGAAGTAGAAACTTTTATAACCATTCAGTCACAAGGCATTCCATTAAACTATAATGGTGAAAAAACTCCGACACAAGAGAGCAATATTGATATGACTGATGATAACATTGTGGGTATTGCTAGTGAAGGTGGTGAAGGTGATGAAGGTGATGAAGGTGGTCAAGTTGCCGAAGAAGCAATTGGTGAAGGTGTTGGTGAAGGTGTTGGTGAAGATATTGGTGGAGCAATTGGTGAAAATGTTGGTCAAGTTGCCGAAGAAGCAATTGGTGAAGATATTGGTGAAGCATTTAGTGAACATGTTGGTCAAGTTGCCGAAGAACTAGCTGGTGAATCAGATGTGACACACTGAACTTTCGCAAATAGCAAGGTTCGAGTGTTTGGTGTGAGTTCTGAGCTTTTTCAGACTTTCTGGAGGGTCGTTGACTGTGTTCCGACCTATGGCACGAGTCCCGAGAATAGAGGTTTAAACCTGTGGATCAAAGTCCAAAAATTTGGATTTTGGATAGCTCTCGGACATCCGTACTTGCATGCAGACTTGATGGTTGTACAGACAAAGCTTGATGGTTGTACCGGTACACTTTGGATTTTGTACCGGTACAGAGTGTATTTTCTCTCCAACCAGAGGCTCGGGTTTGGCGTTTTCGTGGGATCTGTACCGGTACACTTTTCCCGTGTACCGGTACACTTTGGCAGTTTTCGAAAATCTGAAACTGCAGGGGTGTTTCTGCATTATAGCATCTCTATAACAGCACCCACGCCTCCTTAGGGCCTCTTTTGTGCTGGGATCACAGGAGGACAAGGTAGGGAGCCCTTCTCTCCTCCTTTTTTGATTTCTTTCCCTTTGCTTGGTTTTTGGATTAAATCCCCTCTTTTGCTTCTTGATGCATTTTCCACCATGGGAGAAGGTTGAAAGCTTGGACTTGGAGCTTGTTGGAGAAAAAATCTTCAACCCTAATTGACATGGAGCTTGGTTTGAAGCTTCTAAGAAGGTTAGTAGCATACTTCTCCTCTCTAGAGCATGATTTTCATAGTTTCCTTATTGCAACCCTAGAAATGAGGATTTAGGGTTTGATTTGGAGATTTTTGATCTAGGACTTTTGGAGCTCGATTGATCAGTTTAGAACCTTCCTTTAGGTTGGCTTGAGAGGATCCTAGCTTCCATTTGGGGATTGCTATGGGATTGTTACACTTGAGGTGAGTTTTCCTCATTTCCTTGTATAGATGTTTAAAGTTTGAACTCATGGTTCATCGGTTGGCATTGTAACTCCTATGACATACCTTGTAGAGTGCTAGGAGGAGGAATATAGACTTCGTTAGCGGTTCGGAGCACCGCTTGGACCATCGGTGGGTTTGGCCCCACCAACACAATGAGAAAAATCTCATTGGTGTAAATTTATGTTTGGTTAATTGAAAATGCATGCATTTTCATGATAGATGCATTAATTTAGAATTTTAGAATGGTTAAAATACATAGGCTATGTATAATGCAATTTTACCTCTTTATAGTAGAGATGTGTGCATGTGAGACTTATGTAGTGTTAGCATTCTAATTGGGACATGGTAGTATATGGTTATAGTGGAAGTGATATACACTTTGGGACTTAGAACCATGCATGACATAAGGAAAAGTCAATGTCATAAAGAGGTATTGGGCTTGGCATTAATATGTGTTATAGTAAGCTAAAGTCATTAAGCGGCTTTAGGCTTGGACTAGATGTGGATTGACAAACCTAATATCGTGAAGTGGCATTAGAGTTGGAATCGGACTTGGGCTTAGAATTCATGTGAAACTTAAGGAAAAGTCAATGTCATAAAGAGGCATTGGACTTGGCATTCATTTGTGACTAGTGAGATAATGTCATTAAGCGGCATTAGGCTCGTAAATGAACCTGGACATACTAGACCTTAGGGTTGCTAGTGACTATTACCATGTTAGAGACATGAGGTTTGAGTACTTGAGATCATTTTCATGGTAGAGCCATGATGACTGGATCATGAAACGATGACTTTTCTTGCTTGCCATTTGTACCCATTCGCACATGCTTGTGAGGGTCACTCCCTACAAGCCGGCACTCCGGAGTGGGCCTTTGCGACACGGTTCGCGCGTGCGGGATTGAGACGCCTATAGGGCCGCGTTGGACAGCCTCATTTCCAGCGCGGGATGATGTGCTACCACGGGCAGCTAGGCAGTGGGACGCCTGTAGGGTCGTGTGGGACAGACTCATTCCTAGCGTGGAATGATGTGCTACCAACGGCAGCTAGGCGGGACAAGCTGGACTACACCTATGTAGGTCCCAAAACAAGATTGAACTATGACATACTATAGTAAAGGATAATCACTACTAGATAGATTGGTAGTTGGATTACTTAGGCATGCTTATAGCATATTTTGGGGACTTATAGTATATTTGATAGACTATTCATTGCTTCATAGTATACTTGGTTGCTTTATTCTTTATATGTTAGTATTTTGTATTATGATAGGTGTATGTACATCATGGATACCAATGGCATAGTAGAATAGCTGTTATTTATGCTTTCATACCCGCAGTTATTTATCGCACCGTATTATGCTTTATTTCAGCATTTCATTATCGCACCCTTATGTTATTTCTTTTGGGCCTAGTGGTGCAATGGTACAGGTCAGTAATTGCTCACTGGGAACTATAAATTATAGTTCTCACGCCCTCTGTTTTCTTATTCCTTTCAGCGCCTTCTATACCGGAGGAGGCCAGGGACCGTGGCAAGGGTATTGCCTCGGGCTAGCTGCGTTCGGCGAGGGATCCTTCGATAGGTGGCCCACCTCTCTTTGTACTTGTTTTGGAGAGGTTTTGGGAGTATTGTACTTGTGTATAGAGAGACCGCCCATTTTGTATTTAGAGATTGAGATTGAGATTGAGATAGATGTTGTATAACTCTATATTTTTATCCTTACTGTTTAGTTTTCTTTCGCCTATATCTGTTGACAGAACTAGTTGTATATTGCTCTGATATCTCTAATTGTAGCCTATTGTTGTTTTATTTCCGCTGTTTTAGTAGACGCCTTGTATGTGTTGATATATGGCGGGTCTGGACACGCTACTGGGAAGGCCCTGCCGGTCCCGGGGCGTGACATCAGATGTAGTGTTAAGTGAAGATAGCTTTCGTTCTCTTAAAACTAATGACTCTGATTTAGAGGATAATATGGATCATGTTGAAGCATTTTCATATGATGTGAAAAACCCTATTATGGAAGTAGGAGCAAAATATCCAAATGTAGCTTCATTTAGAGATGCGCTAACTCATTTTGCCCTACTAAATGAGTTTGAGTATAACCTACAAAAAAGTGATCTTTTGAGGGTAACTGCAAGGTGCGCAAAATCTAATTGCAAGTGGCGAATCCATGCATCTAGACTTCAAGATTCCTTAGTTTTTCAAGTAATACTAACATTATCCTATTTTCACTTTTCTTTTTTTAATGTACTTTTAGTATCATTCATTTATAAATGAGAATTGCTGATATGTTGTGACATATCGAACTTCTAAAGACTTGAAGTTTCGAGATATGTTGGCTTGGAGGGCCGTTGGAATGGTTTCGGTGAAGTCTGGAAGCTGTCGAGTGTTTTTAGAACACGAGGTGCGAAAACGAGACCCGAAAGGCGATATTGGGCCGCGGGCTAAATCCGATGCTTGCGCGGATGAGATAATGATATGGACATGATTTAAATCATGTGTGAGGAGGCTCGGTTCGATTTGAAAAGAATCGGAGGTCAAACGAGCCAAAAGTGAGTTGGATTGGAGAAGAAACGGAAAAAGCTGAAAATTTGGCTAAGTCCTTGGAGTGGGCTGAAGGTCCCTGTGGGGACCGGTCCCTGAAAAGGGAGACCGGTCCTGAAGGTGTCCCGCAAGAGCGGGCTCTCGGGACCGGTCCCTGGAGGAGAGACCGGTCCCAGGGTGCGCAGAGTGGAGCGGAGCTCTGCGGGACCGGTCCACGAGCCGAAAATGCCCGGTTTGAACATTTGCAAGAGAAGTAAAGTTGAGGGGCCTTATAGCAATTGTGCAGGGGGTTAGTTGTAAATAGAGGGATAAAACCTCTTCTCTGTCTCTCTCTCCCTCACTCTGATCGCTCCCTCTCTCTCTCCCTCTGTGTTCGACCGAAGCAAGAAGAAGGAGAAGAGAAAGAAGGAAAAAAGAAGAGAAAGAACAGAAGGAAAAGAAGGAAAAGAAGGAAAAGAAGGAGGAGATCGAGATGGAGATCCCCATCATTCTCTTCTTCCTCTTCCTTGAGCTTGGAGAGAGCTTTAGAGAGGTAAGCTTGTTCTCCCTCTCTCTCTCCTTCATGGTAGGCTCCTAGGGTTAGGGTTAAATACCCTAGAGTTGGGATTTATGGAACCCTAGCATGCTAGCAAGTTGAGTATCCCCCATTTCGTAGATCGATTTGGTGGATTTGGCTATAGTAGCATCTAGGGCATCCAAATGGAGTTTTTATAAATAGATGGGATTGATCTCATTTGACCCCATGTAAACCTAATTGGGGGCCTAACGAACGCGTTGGCGCGCTCGGTTCGGCGATCCGACGAACGAGTACGAAGATATTAATAAATTAATATATTTCTTACCAGATTTTCGCAGCACGCAAGATATAAGCCCTAAATTCATGAAAACGGATCTGGGGCATCGTGAAGACGTGGGGTAACACCACGAGGTCTCTGATCGCAATTCGGAGATCGTTCGGTGAGTCGCGCAGAAGTTCGAGCCGAACCGGGTCACGGGTGCCGCGGGTGGCCGATTGCGAGTGTCGACGAGCAATCTGTGACGCACTGAACTTTGCAAATAGCAAGGTTCGAGTGTTGGATGTGAGATCTGAGCTTTTCCAGATTTTCTGGAGGGTCGTTGACTGTGTTCCGACCTATGGCACGAGTACCGAGGTTAGTGGATGAGTTCCAAGCTCTAAAGTCCAAAAAGTTGGATTTTAGGTTGCTCTCGGGTTGAATTTCTATGCTCTTGTACCGGTACAAAATTGTTGCTATACCGGTACAGACTTGATGGCTATACTGCATGCAGAGATTTATACCGCATAGAAGTGCATCGAGCTAACCGAGCCTCGGGTTTGGTGTTTCGGGGTTTGTCTGCATACAAAATTGGCTTGTATCTTAGATACTGGCGATTTCGGAAATCCGAAACTGCAGGGGCTTGTTAGCATTTTGTTGCTTCTATTTGTAACCCCTCAGCCCCCTTAGGGTCTTTTTGTGCTGAGACCAGAGAGAGAGAGAGGTAGGAGCTTCTCAAACCCTTCCCTCTCTATTTCTTGATTTTGGTTGGTTGTTTTTAAGAGATTGATCTTCTCTTTTTCCCCTTTTGCTTCTTGGTGCATTTTCCACCATTGGAGAGCTTAGAGCTTGGACTTGGAGCTTGGTGTGAGGGAGATCTTTGTTTCTAGAAGGTTTTGATCCTTGAGAGGAGGCTCCTAAAAGGTATGGATTACTTCTAATCCTCTAGATTAAGCTTCTTTTGCGTTATAATAGATGAAACCCTAGATGTTGATGTTATGGTTTGTTTTTGGGGCTTTTTGATTTGGTGCATCTAGAGCTTAATTGTTGATGTTAGAACCTTCCTTTAGGTTGGTTTGAGGAGACTCTAGCTTGCTTTTGGGATCTCTGGGGAGATTGCTACCTTAGAGGTGAGTTTTACCCTTTCTATGTGGTTTTGGAGTTGGGTAATTTCTAAGGCTTTTGAACCTAAGTATGTAGTTTAGATTCTTTACTTAGGTTGTCTTAGATGGGATCTAGCTTCCATTTGAAGCTTAGAGAGGGATTTCACTCATAGGTGAATTTTTCCCTGTTCGCTAGTTTTGATCTTCGCAGTTTGAGTCGTGGGCTTGCCAGTTGATTTTGAAACTTCTTGTGTGACCTTTCTAGGGTACAAGGAGTCTGAAAACTGTCGGGGTTGGCGACCCGGAGCGTGCGAGGACCATCGGTGGGTTTGACCTCCAAATTCAATGAAAATTCTCATTGGAATTATTTGAGCACCGTAAAATAAAAAATTATGTGTTTTCATGTTAGTTGCATCGTTGTTGAATTTTAGAATGCTTAAAACATATGCCTTATGTGTAATGAAATTTTTGACCTCTATATAGTAGAGAGTGGCTTGTGGACTTAGGCATAGAGTTGCATTCTACTTGTGGCTTGAGAGCATGTTGGATATAGTGAAAATGACATGAGAACAAGTGAACTTGAACTTAGACTATGTATAACATAGGGGAAAAGCTAATGTCATTAAGCGGCATTAGGCTTGGCATCGGTTTGTGAACTAGTGAGCTAATGTCATCAAGCGGCATTAGGCTCGGATTCGAACTTTGACATAGAAATTCTAGTGTCATGTGAACTATTGTACTAGACCTTAGGGTTACTAGTGACATTTGCCATGTGAGTAACGTGAGGTTTTGGACACTTGAGACTTGGACAGTGCTTGTTGCCATTTGTGCTCTGCGCACATGCTTGTGAGGGTCGCTCCCTACAAGCCGGCACTCGGAGTTAGCCTTTGCGATTCGTTCGCGCGTGCGGTGTGAGAAGCCTACGGGACCGTTTGGGACAGACTCATTCCTTGCGGGGGATGTTGGGGCTACCACGGTACTTAGGCGGCACAAGCTGGACTACACTTGTGTAGATCCTAGAAAGAGAATTGAACAGTGACATATAATAGAAAATTGACATCACTACTAGATAGGACTTAGTAGTTGGATACTCGGATATACTGTGGCATAGTATTGGACATGGGTAGTATACTTGATAGGACAACATTTCCATTATGGTATACTTGAGAGCTTATTAGAATGTACTTGTTTAGAGTGGGCATTTCGGGTTTAATAAAGCATGTAGCATATTTACTTTGGGTTAATTATTCAGCTTTACAGTTGTGCTCTATTTACCGTTATGCTTTATTTACAGTTATTTACTTCTGTACTATTACTTCTTTTGGGCCTAGTGGTGCAACTGTGCGGGTCGATGGTGTCCAGGAACTATATTTTTATAGTTCTCACGCCCTCTATTTTCTGACGTGTTTCAGCGCCTTCAGCGGGGGAGGCCAGGGATCGCGGCAAGGGTGTCGCTTCGGCTAGCGACGGGGAGTCTCGCTAGGTGGTTCATCTCTCCTTTGTTTTAGTTGGAGAGGATGAGTGTGTGTACCTGTATTTTGGTAGAGGCTACCCTTATGTACCTAGAGCTACACGGTTGTGTTTACTTTTTACTAGTAGCAGTTTTATTACTCTCTTTCCTTCCTAACTGTTTATTTATCCTACTTGCTGATAGGGATAGGTATGTGGCTACGATATTCTTAGTTGTAGCCTATTATTGTTTTAATTCTGTTGTTTTTTATTTAGACGCCTTATATGTGTTGGCATATGGCGGGTGCAGGCACGCTTTGGGGAAGGTCTGCCCGACCCCGGGGCGTGACAGATTAATTTGGTATCAGAGCCTAGGGTGACGTCTTAGAGGACCTAGCAAACCTTAGGCTGGTTGGACTATAGGAAATAGGCTCGGGAGAGACGAGGTCTATTTTACATGTGAGCGAAAGTACCTGATTGGGTTTCACTATAACTCTAAAAAGTTGGAGTTTGATCGAGGTGTATAGCTTCCAGCTTCGCGGAGGGTTACGTTGGCGGCCGACAACGTAACATCGGGAGTTAGTTGTGAAGCACACTTCTTTACTTTCGCATGATTTGGGTTCTTGAGTGGGGATTGCGGTAGCGTGGGTTTTATTAACTTGCGCTTTAGTGATGTTGTGGCGTCTTGTTGACGACCCGCTCTAAGTTTGTTGGAGCGGATGACGCGACAACGTCAGGGGAAGTGGAGATGTCCACTACCCCCGGATCCAACGAGGTCCGTGGGTGAGGTGCCTTCTTGCGGCTCTCACTGGTTTGGCGGCTCAGCAGGCGACACCGGCTCAACGATAGGCAAATGCGGCACACAGACAGGATGCGCGCATGAACACCTGGGGAGATCCTTACTGCAACAGGCGGTTTTCCCCGTGATGGTTGAGGGAGCAGAGCGAGAGTGGCTCATGGATCGCCCAACGAGTTCAAGAGGTGTAATCCCAGGATCCTCGATGGAGAGAAGGATGACCACTGGATCGTAGGAAAGTGGTCGAGGCGGGTGGAGAAACTAATTCCGCGACACATTCGTGAAGGAGAGAGGCAGAGTTTGGCTTGCCGCTCATCACCTGAGCGATGAGGTTTGTAGCTGGTGGTTGGACATTCAGGGTAGCACCAATGCTGATATTGTGGCGACTACTTGAAGGAGGTTCAAGGAACTCCTGTTGAAGCTTTACTTCACTGGCAGTGTTAAGAGAAAGTCGGTGTAGGATCTGTGTGGTATGTTCCAAGGGAACCGGGCGGTGGCCGAGTGCGAGAGGGAGTTCCCTCGGCTCCCACAGGATGGCTGTTGTTGTGCGAGACGGCGAAGACGTCGGCCGTTGATCTTTCGGTTGGCGCAACCTTTCGACCTTCAGACTTACCGAGATGTGGTAAACCGCGTGCTCGTTGAGAAGGCTTAGACTAAGGATCTGGGCTAGAGGCCCACGGCCGAGGGTGCGAGTCAGACGCACTCGGGAGGCAACTTTGTTTAGAGGTGGCGGAGGAGTCTACAACGAGCCCCGAGCGGCCGCATGTATACGACTCAGACTGAGGAGGCGACGGCAGCCGAGGTGGTGACTACGTGTTTTGGTTCGTGCTATGACTTTCGAGTGTGCATTGGTTGATGTCGGTGCATTGCACCTATCCTTTGATCGGCTATTTGCCGAGTTGCATTGCATCATGTTAGTTCGCTGTTTGCGATGAGGATTAGCCCTTGACTGAGACGGTTAGTTTGCGGGTTGTGGGTAGCTTTCTGCTAGCTATATGGATCTCACGACGATTGCATTAGTTGCATCCCTGGATCGGCTGGTTGCCGGATGGTGCTCGGGGACGACCCGTGCCTGGACCAGTTGTAGGCTACGGAGCACAGGCCCTTTGGGCGAGCGCGATTAGTGAGTGACGACGGCCGCCGCCTTCGAGTAGAGGCGAGTTTTGGTCGGGACGGTAGTCCGAGCTTTGACAAGAGCGTGGAATGCCACGTGTGGGATCGTGAGATCGAGGATACACCGAGTGTGTAGTGAACCAACTCGAGGATTTCTAGCATTGATCATTCTTCGATACCTATAGGATGATCAGATGATTGGGTGTGTCGTTTCGAACACCCTGCCTTGCGAGAAGGTTTTGCGTGCCAACCAATAGATTGGCCTTCTTGGTGTGGAGTTTGTGAGGTACTTTGTACCTTGGGTCTTGCGCGCTGATTTGACTCGCCTTGGAACTTGAGCACGAAATAGTGCATGTTGAGGATTTATTCCACTGGTTGCGATGACTACCTCTCTTGCCTAAATTGGGTAAGTTTTGGGGAGGATTTGGGGGCCTAATTGGCTATTACCTTCGGTTGTTCGAGAATCCTCAGATTGAGGGACATCTTCGGAGTGGTTATTGTTCTCCTGACTGAGTCGCGAATCGCGAGCTCGGGTGACGGGGAGATCTTTGCATGTAGTGTTTCGTCTCGTGAGAAGCACCCTCTATTGAAGTGGGACCTGTAGGGTCGTTTCGACTGTATGTCGGCCATCGTGATCTAAAGTGAATCACGATTGGGCAATCGCTCGACTGTAGAGGCTCGTTGATCGTTTCAATTAGACTCGAGTTATTAGCGTACTCGATTGAGTTGTATTGCATTCGGAGTAATACCATTTTGTGTTGGAGTTTGAGGTTCTACCTCAAGCGAATGTTGGTACTTGTTTGGGACATCATGGGGATTAGCGTGGCGCTGCTGAAGCCTGTAGTACTTCACCAACGTTAGGAACTTGTGGAATGATAATTCCAAGCCCTCTAGATGGATTGGTGGAACCGGTCGTAGATGGCCATGGGTGCTGCAATGAAGATCTGCAAGGATCAAGCTGGAAGCATCTGCGAGGTGAGCGGAGCGTGAACTCTCACGTTGGATCGAGTTGTTGGGAAAATTCGTGAGGGAAAGTACCAAGTGCTGATTTTCCCTTGTTCGGATGTTGCACGTGAAATTAAGTTCCGTGCACTGGAGATTTCGTGGAAGAGTGGTTGAGATCGACGTTCTGGTCGATAGTCACTTCATGATGACATTGATAGAGAGCTACTACTAAATTGTAAATGGAACCCTCTCTATCACTTGAGTTGAGCTCTGCGACTATAGATACCTGGGGTATCTGATGCTAAGAGAAGCATTGTGGAGAAGAATTTCGAATGATTCATTTCGAGCGCTTGAGCAGTTAGTGCTATGGGACCCTCTATCGAAGATAAGCTCTCGGCGTAGGCTTGTGAAGAGTTTACTTGAGGCATCAAGTCGAGACTAAGGAATGACCTTAGTAGATCGAGGATGTGTGTGGGTTGTGGTTCTTGACCATATATATAGAAGAGAAGCAGCGAGTACCACCCCAGTGGTGGAGTTGAGACTACTGTGGAGGCATTGGGGTGCAATGCCGATTGGTGAATCAAGTGACCACTTCTGGAGAACCAATTTGGACGATTTGTCAAGTGTCGCGAAAATCGAAGAGATGATTATTATGGATTTTGATTGTCGGTTTGCTCATGCCAGCAGGTATAAAAGGATAACCAGGTGAAAATTACGCTATGCTTAATTAAGGATTGGAGTTGCACTCAGTCGTGCAATCTTTTGATAAGATCTGGCTTTGAGTGAGTAAGCATCGTTGGGATTCGAGCCAACGATTAGATATTGTATCACATCCCTTTAGTGAGCATTCCGATGGAGTGTTGATGGATCAGGTAACGGGTTTGAACCCCGGGTTCTTGCTACGAGCGATATTGTTGGATCCGCCTCAGAGAGCTATATAACGAAATTCCAGTTGTACGAGTAAATTGAGGCAGAGCTAGGCTTCGCCCTCGACCTAGACGAGGAAAGTGAGTACTGGAATTCAGCTTTTGGGAGCACTTGGTTTTGGTGATGACCAACTGAATAGCTTGTCGAACGAGCGCATTTTAGAGAAGGAACTTCTCAGAGAAGACTTGAAGTTGCTTTATTGGTGGCCCGGAATGATAAGGACGTTGGCGAGCTTGTGGCTAGATGTTTGACTTGCCAACAAGTGAAAGCTGAACATAGAGTTCCCGCGGGGGAATTGTAGAGCCTACCGATTCCAGTGTGGAAGTGGGAGACGATCACCATGGACTTTGTGATGGGATTGCCTCGCTCTCAGGCCGGGCATGACGCTATTTGGGTGATCGTGGATAGGTTGATGAAATCGGCGCATTTCATACCTATCCATACTACTTGGACTAGAGAGGGACTCGCACAAATATAATTGGATAAGATTGTGCGACTACACGAAGTACCTACATCGATTGTATCGGACAGGGACACACGTTTTGTGTCACACTTTTGGAGGAGTCTGCAGGACGCCTTAGGTGCTCGGCGGACTTCGACGCTTTCCACCCTCGGAGTGACGGGCGGTCGGAGCGTATTGTACGGACACGCGAGGATATGCTTCGAGCTGCGTGATCGGCTTCCGGGGAGGATGGTCGCGGCGACTACCGATGGCGAGTTTGCTTACGGCGACGGTTATCAAGCTTGAATCGAAATGGCACCATTTGAGGCACTCTATGGACGGAACTGTAGATCGCCACTTCATTGGAGTGAAGTTGGCGAGAGTTTGGCTTTAGGCCCAGATGTGCTCCAGGAAGCAGAGGATAAAGTTCGCATTGCTAAGAGCGGTTGTTGACAGCCCAGAGTAGGCAGAGGAGCTTCGCTGACCAGCGTCGACGAGACTTGGAGGTTCAAAGTGGAGATTATGTCTTTTTGAAAGTCTCGCCGACCAAGGGGATCAGGAGATTCGAGATTCGGGGTAGGTTGAGCCCCCGATTCATTGGACCGTATGAGATTTTGGAGCGTGTGGGCTCGGTAGTGTATAGACTTGCTCTATCGCCGAACTTGTTGGGTGTACACATCGTATTCTATGTATCGGTCCTCCGGAAGTATATACATGATCCAGCTCATGTTTTGGATGCTACACCATTAGAGCTAAGGGATGATTTGAGCTTCGAGGAGCAACCCGTGAAGATTTTGGCTCGCGAGGTGAAGAAGTTGGGGAATCGGGAGCTTTCTTATGTGAAAGTCATGTGGAGCAACCACGAGGAGCGGGAGGCCACGTGGGAGTTTGAGAGAGCGCTTCGAGAGCGCTATCCCCATCTCTTTCAGATGGAGTCATGAGGTATGACTGTGATTTCGAGTTTCGCGGGCCGAAACCCCTTTTTAGGAGGGTGAATATGGCCTTGAACTTTGCAAATAGCAAGGTTCGAGTGTTGGATGTGAGATCTGAGCTTTTCCGGATTTTCTGGAGGGTCGTTGACTGTGTTCCGACCTATGGCACGAGCACCGAGGTTAGTGGATGAGTTCCAAGCTCTAAAGTCCAAAAAGTTGGATTTTAGGTTGCTCTCGGGTTGAATTTCTATGCTCTTGTACCGGTACAAAATTGTTGCTATACCGGTACAGCCTTGATGGCTATCTTGCACGGCAGAGATTTATCTTAGGTATAGAAGTGCGGGCAAAGCTAGCAGGAGCCTCGGGTTTGGGTATTTCGTGGGGTTTGTCACCGGTACAAAATTGGCTTGCAGGTCTGGGCGATTTTCGAAAATCCGAAAGCTATGGGGGCTTGTTAGCAGTTTGTTGCTTCTATTTGTATCCCCTCAGCCCCCTTAGGGTCTTTTTGTGCTGAGACCAGAGAGAGAGAGAGGTAGGAGCTTCTCAAACCCTTCCCTCTCTATTTCTTGATTTTGGTTGGTTGTTTTTAAGAGATTGATCTTCTCTTTCCCCCCTTTTGCTTCTTGGTGCATTTTCCACCATTGGAGAGCTTAGAGCTTGGACTTGGAGCTTGGTGTGAGGGAGATCTTTGCTTCTAGAAGGTTTTGATCCTTGAGAGGAGGCTCCTAAGAGGTATGGATTACTTCTAATCCTCTAGATTAAGCTTCTTTTGCGTTATAATAGATGAAACCCTAGATGTTGATGTTAGGGTTTGTTTTTGGGGCTTTTTGATTTGGTGCATCTAGAGCTTAATTGTTGATGTTAGAACCTTCCTTTATGTTGGTTTGAGGAGACTCTAGCTTGCTTTTGGGATCTCTGGGGGGATTGCTACCTTAGAGGTGAGTTTTACCCTTTCTATGTGGTTTTGGAGTTGGGTAATTTCTAAGGCTTTTGAACCTAAGTATGTAGTTTAGATTCTTTACTTAGGTTGCCTTAGATGGGATCTAGCTTCCATTTGAAGCTTAGAGAGGGATTTCACTCATAGGTGAATTTTTCCCTGTTCGCTAGTTTTGATCTTCGCAGTTTGAGTCGTGGGCTTGCCGATTGATTTTGAAACTTCTTGTGTGACCTTTCTAGGGTACAAGGAGTGCGAAAAGTGTCGGGGTTGGCGACCGGAGCGTGCGAGACCATCGGTGGGTTTGACCTCCAAATTCAATGAAAATTCTCATTGGAATTATTTGAGCACCGTAAAATAGAAAATTATGTGTTTTCATGTTAGTTGCATCGTTGTTGAATTTTAGAATGCTTAAAACATATGCCTTATGTGTAATGAAATTTTTGACCTCTATATAGTAGAGAGTGGCTTGTGGACTTAGGCATAGAGTTGCATTCTACTTGTGGCTTGAGAGCATGTTGGATATAGTGAAAATGACATGAGAACAAGTGAACTTGAACTTAGACTATGTATAACATAGGGGAAAAGCTAATGTCATTAAGCGGCATTAGGCTTGGCATCGATTTGTGAACTAGTGAGCTAATGTCATCAAGCGGCATTAGGCTCGGATTCGAACTTTGACATAGAAATTCTAGTGTCATGTGAACTATTGTACTAGACCTTAGGGTTACTAGTGACATTTGCCATGTGAGTGACGTGAGGTTTTGGACACTTGAGACTTGGACAGTGCTTGTTGCCATTTGTGCTCTGCGCACATGCTTGTGAGGGTCGCTCTGTGACGCACTGAACTCTGCAAATAGCAAGGTTCGAGTGTTGGATGTGAGAACTGAGCCGTTCCAGATTTTTCTGGAGGGTCGTTGACTGTGTTCCGACCTATGGCACGTGTACCGAGGTGGGTGGTTGAATCCCAAGCACTAAAGTCCTAAAAGCTGGATTTTAGGTTGCTCTCGGGTTGGAATTTTATGCCTTTGTACCGGTACAAAATGGTGGCTATACCGGTACAAAATGATGGCTATACCGGTACAAGCCGAGATTTATACCGGTATAGATGAGCAGCTGGGCAAACCCGAGGCTCGGGTTTCTTTGTTTCGCGAGGTTTATCGGTACAAGCGGATTTGTGTCTGACTGCGACACATTTTGTGGCTTCTATTAGTATACCCCTTCGACCCTAGGGCTCCATTTGAGCCTCTTTGCTGCAGGGAAAAGGTAAGGGAGCCCCTCTACTCCCTCCCTTTGATTTCTAGGGTTTTGGGTTGGATTTTGAGGCTTAACTCTTCTCTCTTTCTTCTCTTTTGCTTCTTGATGCATCTTCCACCATTGGAGGAGCTTGGACCTTATTGTTGGGCCTTGAAAGAGGAGAGATCTTTGAGCCTCGTGGATTTTGGAGCTTGTAGGAAGCTTCAAAGAGGTAAGCCTTGTGTTCTTTTCCTTTATTATAGGTATTGGTTGCCTCTTTTGAGATGAAACCCTAGATGTTGATGTTAGGGTTTGTTTTTGGGGCTTTTTGATTTGGTGCATCTAGAGCTTAATTGATGATGTTAGAACCTTCCTTTAGGTTGGTTTGAGGAGACTCTAGCTTGCTTTTGGGATCTCTTGAGGGATTGCTACCTTAGAGGTGAGTTTTACCCTTTCCTTGTGATTTTGGAGTTGGGTAATTTCTAAGGCTTTTGAACCTATTTATGTGGTTTAGAATCTTTGCTTAGGTTGCCTTAGATGGGATCTAGCTTCCATTTGAAGCTTCGAGCGGGATTTCACTCATAGGTGAATTTCTCCCTGTTCTCCGAGGTCTGTTACTCGCAGTTTGAGTCGTGGACTCGCGAGTTGACTTTGAAACTTCTTGTGTGACCTTTCTAGGGTACAAGGAGTGCGAAAAGTGTCGGGGTTGGAGACCGGAGCGTGCGAGGTTCATCGGTGGGTTTGACCTCCAAATTCAATGGAAATTCTCATTGAAATTATTTGAGTATCGTAAAATAGAAAATCATGCATTTTCGTGTTAGTTATACTATGATTGAATTTTAGAACGCTTAAAACATGTGCTCTATGTGTGATAAAAATATTGACCTCTATGTAGTAGAGAGTGACTTGTGGATCTTAGCATGATGTAGCATTCTTCTAGTGGCTCGAGGGCCGGTTGAACATAGTGAAAATGACATGAGAACAAGTGAACTTGAACTTAGACTATGTATAACATAGGAGAAAAGCTAATGTCATTAAGCGGCATTAGACTTGGCATCGGGTTGTGAACTAGTGAGCTAATGTCATCAAGCGGCATTAGGCTCGGATTCGAACTTGGACATAGAAATTCTAGTGTCATGTGAACTATTGTACTATACCTTAGGGTTACTAGTGACATTTGCCATGTGAGTGACATGAGGTTTTGGACACTTGAGACTTGGACAGTGCTTGTTGCCATTTGTGCTCTTCGCACATGCTTGTGAGGGTCGCTCCCTACAAGCGGCACTCGAGTTAGCCTTTGCGATTCGTTCGCGCGTGCGGTGTGAGAAGCCTACGGGACCGTTTGGGACGGACTCATTCCTTGCGGGGGATGTTGGGGCTACCACGGTACTTAGGCGGCACAAGCGGGATTACACTTGTGTGGATCCTAGAAAAGAGAATTGAACAGTGACAGGTAATAGAAAAGGATAATCACTACTTGATAAGACTTAGTAGTTGGATACTTGGTTGTGTTGGGCATATAGTATACTTGAGAGTATAATAGAATGTACTTGTTTAAAGTTGACATTTCGGGTATAATAAAGCGTGTAACACTTTTACCTTGGGTTATTTATTTAGCATTTTACCGTTATGCTTTATTTACAGTTATTTACTTCTGTACTATTTCTTTTTGGGCCTAGTGGTGCAACCTGTGCAGGTCAGTAATTGCCCACTGGGAACTATATTTTTATAGTTCTCACGCCCTCTGTTTTCTGACGTGTTTCAGCGCCTTCTGCGGGAGAGGCCAGGGATCGCGGTAAGGGTGTCGCTTCGGCTAGCGGCGGGGAGTCTCGCTAGGTGGTTCATCTCTCATTTGTTTTAGTTGGAGAGGATGAGAGTGTGTACCTTTGTTGGTAGAAGCTACCCCTTTGTACCTAGAGCCGTGCTGTTGTATTTACTTTTACTTGTAGTAGTTTTAGCACTCTCTTTCCTTCCTACCTGTTTATTGATCCTACTTGTTGATAGGGATAGCTGTATGTGGCTCTGATATTTATAGTTGTAGCCTTATGTATGTTTTAATTCCGCTGTTTTTCTTTAGACGCCTTGTATGTGTTGACATATGGCGGGTCTGGGCACGCTTTGGGGAAGGTCCTGCCGACCCCGGGGCGTGACAGATTAATTTGGTATCAGAGCCTAGGGTGACGTCTTAGAGGACCTAGCAAACCTTAGGCTGGTTGGACTATAGAAAATAGGCTCGCGAGAGACGAGGTCTATTTGACATGTGAGCGAAAGTACCTGATTGGGTTTCACTATAACTCCAAAAAGTTGGAGTTTGATCGAGGTGTATAGCTTCTAGCTTCGCGGAGGGTTACGTTGGCGGCCGACAACGTAACATCGGGAGTTAGTTGTGAAGCACACTTCTTTACTTTCGCATGATTTGGGTTTCTGAGTGGGGATTGCGGTAGCGTGGGTTTTATTAACTTGCGCTTTAGTGATGTTGTGGCGTCTTGTTGACGACCCGCTCTAAGCTTGCTGGAGCGGATGACGCGACAACGTCGGGGAAGTGGAGATGTCCACTACCCCCGGATCCAGCGAGGTCCATGGGTGAGGTGCCTTCTTGCGGCTCTCACTGGTTTGGCGGCTCGGCAGGCGACACCGGCTCAACGATAGGCAAATGCGGCACACAGACAGGATGCGCGCATGAAACACCTGGGGAGATCCTTACTGCAACAGGCGGTTTTCCCGTGATGGTTGAGGGAGCAGAGCGAGTGTGGCTCATGGATTGCCCAACGAGTTCAAGAGGTGTAATCCTAGGATCCTCGATGGAGAGAAGGATGACCACTGACTGGATCATAGGAAAGTGGTCGAGGCGGGTGGAGAAACTAATTCCGCGACACATTCGTGGAGGAGAGAGGCAGAGCTTGGCTTGCCGCTCATCACTGAGCGATGAGGTTTGTAGTGGTAGTTGGACATTCAGGATAGCACCAATGCTGATATTGTGGCGACTACTTGAAGGAGGTTCAAGGAACTCCTGTTGAAGCTTTACTTCACTGGCAATGTTAAGAGAAAGTCGGAGCAGGATTTGTGTGGTATGTCCCAAGGGAACCGGGCGGTGGCCGAGGGCGAGAGGGAGTTCTCTCGGCTCCCACAGGGTGGCCGTTGTTGTGCGAGACGGCGAAGACTTCGGCCGTTGATCTTTCGGTTGGCGCAACCTTTCGATCTTCAGACTTACCGAGATGTGGTAAACCGCGTGCTCGTTGAGAAGGCTTAGACTAAGGAGCTGGGCTAGAGGCCCACGGCCGAGGGTGCGAGTCAGACGCACTCTGGGAGGCAACCTGTTTAGAGACAGACGGAGGAGTCACAACAGGCTTTCTGACTGAGGAGGCGACGACAGCCGAGATAGTGACTACGTGTTTTGGTTCGTACTTTGGCTTTCGAGTGTGCATTGTTGATGCCGGTGCATTGCACCTATCCTTTGATCGGCTATTTGCCGAGTTACATTGCATCACGTTAGCTCGCTGTTTGCGACGAGAATTAGCCCTTGATTGAGACGGTTAGTTTGCGGGTTGTGGGTAGCTTTTTGCTATGCTTTTTGGATCTCACGACGATTGCATTAATTGCATCCTTGGATCGGCTGTTTGCCGGATGGTGCTCGGGGACGACCCGTGCCTGGACCCGTTGTAGACTGCGGAGCCTGGGCCCTTTGGGCAGGCGCGATTATGAGTGGACGCCAGCTTCGGGTAGAGGCGAGTTTTGGTCGGGACGGTGGTCGAGCTTTGCAAGAGCGTGGAATGCCACGTGTGGGATCGTGAGAGCGAGGATACACCGAGTGTGTAGTGAACCAACCCGAGGATTTCTAGCATTGATCATTCTTCGATGCCTTTAGGATGATCAGATGATTGGGTGTGTCGTCTCGAACACCCTACCTTGCGAGAAGGTTTCGCGTGCCAACAAATAGATTGGCCTTCTTGGTGTGGAGTTTGTGAGGTACTTTGTACCTTGGGTCCTGCGAGCTGATTTGACTCGCCTTGGAAACTTGAGCACGAAATAGTGCATGTTGAGGATTTATTCCACTGGTTGCGGTGACTATCTCCCTTACCTAAAACTAGGTAAGTATTGGAGAGGATTCGGGGCCTAATTGGCCATTACCTTTGGTTGTTCGAGAATCCTCAGAATGAAGGATATCTTCGGAGTTGTTGTTGTTCTCCTGACTGAGTCGCGAATCGTGAGCTCAAGTGGCAGGGAGATCTTTGCATTTCGTGTTTCGTCTCGTGAGAAACACCCTCTATTGAAGTGGGACCAGTAGGGTCGTCTCGACTGTATGTCGGCCATCGTGATCTAAAGTGAATCACGATTGGGCAATTGCTCGGTTTTTTAGACTCGTTGATCGTTCCAATTAGCCTTGAGTATTGGTGTACTCGATTGAAGCATAATACAATCGGAGTAATACCATGTTGTGTTGGAGTTTGAGGTTGTACCTCAAGCGAATGTTGGTACTTGTTTGGGACATCATAAGGATTAGCGTGACCTTGCTGAAGCCTGTAGTACTTCACCAACGTGAGGGACTTGCGGAATGATAATTCCAAGCCCTCTAGATGGATTGGCAGAACCGGTCGTAGATGGCCATGGGTATCTCGATGAAGATCTGTAATGATCAACTGCGGAAGCATACCGAGGTGAGCGGAGTGTGAATTCTCACTGTTGGATCGAGTTGTTGGGAAAATTCGTGAAGGAAAGTACCAGGTGCTGATTTTCCCTTGTTCGGATGTTGCACGTGGAATTAAGTTCCTTGCAATGGAGACTTCGTGGAAGAGTGGTTGAGATCGACGTTCTGGTCGATAGTCACTTCGTGGTGACATTGATAGAGAGCTACTACTAATTGTAAATGGAACCGTCTCTATCACTTGAGTTGAGCTCTGTGACTATGGATACAGGGTATCGATGCTAAGGAAGCAGTGTGGAGAAGAATTTCAAGTGATTCGTTTCGAGCGCTTGAGCAGTTAGTGCTATGAGACCTCTATCGAAGATAAGCTCTCGGTGTAGGCTTATGAAGAGTTTACTTGAAGCATCAAGTTGAGACTAAGGGAATGACCTTAGTAAATTGAGGAAATCACCGAGTTTTGGTTCTTGACCATATTCGTAGAAGAGAATCAGTGGGTGCCACCCCCAGTGGTGGAGTTGAAACTACTGTGGAAGCTTTGGGGTGCAATGCCGATTGGTGAATTGAGTAACCACTTCTGGAGAACCAATTTGGACGATGTGTCAAGTGTCGCGACAATCGAAGAGATGATTATTATGGATCTTGATTGTCGGGCTGTTCATGCCAAGCAGGTATAAAAAGATAGCCATGTGAAAATTACACTATGCTTAATTAAGGATTGGAGTTGCACTCAGTCGTGCAATCCTTTGATAAGATCTAGCTTTGAGTGAGTGAGCATTCCGATGGAGTGTTGATGGATCAGGTAACGGGTTTGAACCCCGGGTTCTTGCTACGAGCGGTATTGTTGGATCCGCCTCAGAGAGCTATATAACGGAATTCCAATTGTACGAGTAATTGAGTCAGAGCTAGGCTTCGCCCCCGACCTAGACGAGGAAAGTGTGTACTGGAATTCAGCTTTTGGGAGCACTTGGTTTTGGTGATGACCAACTGAATAGCTTGTCGAACGAGCGCAATTTAGAGAAGGAACTTCTCGGAGAAGACTTGAAGTTGCTTTATTGGTGGCACGGAATGAAAAGGATGTTGGCGAGTTTGTAGCTCGTTGTCTAACTTGCCAACAAGTGAAAGCTGAGCATAGAGTTCCCGCGGGGGAATTGCAGAGCCTACCGATTCCAGTGTGGAAGTGGGAGAAGATCACCATGGATTTTGTGATGGGATTGTCTCGCTCACAGGCAGGGCATGATGCTATATGGGTGATCGTGGATAGGTTGACGAAATCGGCGCATTTCATACCTATCCATACTACTTGGACTAGAGAGAGACTCGCACGAGATATATTTGGATAAGAATGTGCGACTACACGGGTACCTACATCGATTGTATCGGACGGGGACACACGTTTTGTGTCACACTTTTGGAGGAGTGCACGGGACGCCTTAGGTGCTCTCGGCGGACTTCGACCTTGCTTTCCACCCTCGAGTGACGGGCGGTCGGAGCGTATTGTACGGACACGCGAGGATGCGCCGAGCTGCGTGATCGGCTCCCAGGGAGGATGGTCGCAGCAACTACCGATGGCAGAGTTTGCTTACAGCGACAGTTATCAAGCTTGAATCGAAATGAAACCATTTGAGGCACTCTATGGACGGAACTGTAGATCGCCACTTCATTGGAGTGAAGTTGGCGAGAGTTTGGCTTTAGGCCCAGATGTGCTCCAGGAAGCAGAGGGCAAAGTTCGCATTGCTTAACAGCGGTTGTTGACAGCCCAGAGTAGGCGGAGGAGCTTCGCTGACCAGCGTCGACGAGACTTGGAGGTTCAAAGTGGAGATTATGTCTTTTTGAAAGTCTCGCCGACCAAGGGGATCAGGAGATTCGGGATTCGGGGTAAGTTGAGCCCCCGATTTGGTGGACCGTATGAGATTTTGGAGCGTGTGGGCTCGGTAGTGTATAGACTTGCTCTATCGCCGAACCTATCGGGTGTGCACAACGTTTTCCACGTATCGGTCCTCCTGGAAGTATATACATGATCCACTCATGTTTTGGATTCTACACCATTGGAGCTAGGGGATGACTTGAGCTTCGAGGAGCAACCCGTGAAGATTTTGGCTCGCGAGGTGAAGAAGGCGAGAGCAGGAACTTTCGTTTGTGAAAGTCATGTGGAGCAACCACGGGAGCGGGAGGCCACGTGGGAGTTTGAGAGTGCGCTTCGAAAGCGCTATCTCCATCTCTTTCGGATGGAGTCATGTGGTATGATGTGATTTCGAGTTTCATGACGAAACCCCTTTTTAGGAGGGGTGAATGTGACGCCGAACTCTGCAAATAGCAAGGTTCGAGTGTTGGATGTGAGAACCGAGCCGTTCCGATTTTTACGGAGGGTCGTTGACGTGTTCCGACCTATGGCACGTGTCTGAGGTGGGTGGTTGAATCCCAAGCACTAAAGTCCTAAAAAGTTGGATTTTAGGTTGCTCTCGGATTGGAATTTTATGCCTTTGTACCGGTACAAAATGGTGGCTATACCGGTACAAAATGATGGCTATACCGGGTACAATGCTGCTATAGATTTATACCGGTATAGATGAGCCGTTGAGCAAACCGAGGCTCGGGTTTCATTTCAACGAGGGTTTATACGGTCCAAAGCTGCCCAGTTTGTCTGAACACAAACTGATTTGTACTCGTAGCTAAAATCCGAAATCATAGGCTTGTTAGCATTTTGTGGCTTCTATTAGTATACCCCTTCGACCCTAGGGCTCCATTTGAGCCTCTTTGCTGCAGGGAAAAGGTAAGGGAGCCCCTCTACTCCCTCCCTTTGATTTCTAGGGTTTTGGGTTGGATTTTGAGGCTTAACTCTTCTCTCTTTCTTCTCTTTTGCTTCTTGATGCATCTTCCACCATTGGAGGAGCTTGGACCTTGTTGTTGGGCCTTGAAAGAGGAGAGATCTTTGAGCCTCGTGGATTTTGGAGCTTGTAGGAAGCTTCAAAGAGGTAAGCCTTGTGTTCTTTTCCTTTATTATAGGTATTGGTTGCCTCTTTTGAGATGAAACCCTAGATGTTGATGTTAGGGTTTGTTTTTGGGGCTTTTTGATTTGGTGCATCTAGAGCTTAATTGATGATGTTAGAACCTTCCTTTAGGTTGGTTTGAGGAGACTCTAGCTTGCTTTTGGGATCTCTTGAGGGATTGCTACCTTAGAGGTGAGTTTTACCCTTTCCTTGTGATTTTGGAGTTGGGTAATTTCTAAGGCTTTTGAACCTATTTATGTGGTTTAGAATCTTTGCTTAGGTTGCCTTAGATGGGATCTAGCTTCCATTTGAAGCTTCGAGAGGGATTTCACTCATAGGTGAATTTCTCCCTGTTCTCCGATTCTGTTACTCGCAGTTTGAGTCGTGGACTCGCAGGTTGACTTTGAAACTTCTTGTGTGACCTTTCTAGGGTACAAGGAGTCTGAAAAGTGTCGGGGTTGGAGACCCGGAGCGTGCGAGGTTCATCGGTGGGTTTGACCTCCAAATTCAATGGAAATTCTCATTGAAATTATTTGAGTATCGTAAAATAGAAAATCATGCATTTTCGTGTTAGTTATACTATGATTGAATTTTAGAACGCTTAAAACATGTGCTCTATGTGTGATAAAAATATTGACCTCTATGTAGTAGAGAGTGACTTGTGGATCTTAGCATGATGTAGCATTCTTCTAGTGGCTCGAGGGCCGGTTGAACATAGTGAAAATGACATGAGAACAAGTGAACTTGAACTTAGACTATGTATAACATAGGAGAAAAGCTAATGTCATTAAGCGGCATTAGACTTGGCATCGGGTTGTGAACTAGTGAGCTAATGTCATCAAGCGGCATTAGGCTCGGATTCGAACTTGGACATAGAAATTCTAGTGTCATGTGAACTATTGTACTATACCTTAGGGTTACTAGTGACATTTGCCATGTGAGTGACATGAGGTTTTGGACACTTGAGACTTGGACAGTGCTTGTTGCCATTTGTGCTCTTCGCACATGCTTGTGAGGGTCGCTCCCTACAAGCCGGCACTCCGGCGTTAGCCTTTGCGATTCGTTCGCGCGTGCGGTGTGAGAAGCCTACGGGACCGTTTGGGACAGACTCATTCCTTGCGGGGGATGTTGGGGCTACCACGGTACTTAGGCGGCACAAGCGGGATTACACTTGTGTGGATCCTAGAAAAGAGAATTGAACAGTGACAGGTAATAGAAAAGGATAATCACTACTTGATAAGACTTAGTAGTTGGATACTTGGTTGTGTTGGGCATATAGTATACTTGAGAGTATAATAGAATGTACTTGTTTAAAGTTGACATTTCGGGTATAATAAAGCGTGTAACACTTTTACCTTGGGTTATTTATTTAGCATTTTACAGTTATGCTTTATTTACAGTTATTTACTTCTGTAATATTACTCTTATTGGGCCTAGTGGAGCAATCTGTGCAGGTCAGTAATTGCCCACTGGGAACTATATTTTTATAGTTCTCACGCCCTCTGTTTTCTGACGTGTTTCAGCGCCTTCAGCGGGGGAGGCCAGGGATCGCGGTAAGGGTGTCGCTTCGGCTAGCGGCGGGGAGTCTCGCTAGGTGGTTCATCTCTCATTTGTTTTAGTTGAAGAGGATGAGTGTGTGTACCTTTTTTGGTAGAAGCTACCCTTTTGTACCTAGAGCCGTGCTGTTGTATTTACTTTTACTTGTAGTAGTTTTAGAACTCTCTTTCCTTCCTACCTGTTTATTGATCCTACTTGTTGATAGGGATAGCTGTATGTGGCTCTGATATTTATAGTTGTAGCCTTATGTATGTTTTAATTCCGCTGTTTTTCTTTAGACGCCTTGTATGTGTTGACATATGGCGGGTCTGGGCACGCTTTGGGGCAGGTCTGCCAGGCCCGGGCGTGACAGCTCCCTGGCGCACTCGGAGTTAGCCTTTGCGATTCGTTCGCGCGTGCGGTGTGAGAAGCCTACGGGACCGTTTGGGACAGACTCATTCCTTGCGGGGGATGTTGGGGCTACCACGGTACTTAGGCGGCACAAGCTGGACTACACTTGTGTCGATCCTAGAAAGAGAATTGAACAGTGACATATAATAGAAAATTGACATCACTACTAGATAGGACTTAGTAGTTGGATACTCGGATATACTGTGGCATAGTATTGGACTTGGGTAGTATACTTGATAGGACAACATTTCCATTATGGTATACTTGAGAGCTTATTAGAATGTACTTGTTTAGAGTGGGCATTTCGGGTTTAATAAAGCATGTAGCATATTTACTTTGGGTTAATTATTCAGCTTTACAGTTGTGCTCTATTTACCGTTATGCTTTATTTACAGTTATTTACTTCTGTACTATTACTTCTTTTGGGCCTAGTGGTGCAACTTGTGCGGGTCGATGGTAATTGCCTTTGGGAACTATATTTTTATAGTTCTCACGCCCTCTATTTTTCGACGTGTTTCGAGCGCCTTCGGCGGGGAGGCCGGGGATCGCGGCAAGGGTGTCGCTTCGGCTAGCGACGGGAGTCTCGCTAGGTGGTTCATCTCTCCTTTGTTTTAGTTGGAGAGGATGAGTGTGTGTACCGTATTTTGGTAGAGGCTACCCTTATGTACCTAGAGCTACACGGTTGTGTTTACTTTTTACTAGTAGCTTTAGTACTCTCTTTCCTTCCTAATTTGTTTATTGATCCTACTTCTTGATAGGGATAGGTATGTGGCTCGATATTCTTAGTTGTAGCCTATTATTGTTTTAATTCATTGTTTTTATTTAGACGCCTTATATGTGTTGGCATATGGCGGGTCTGGGCACGCTTTGGGGAAGGTCCTGCCGACCCCGGGGCGTGACACAATCGGAGCGCAAAACAGGTGGGTTGTGTTTACCGAAGCGAGTAGGTCGCCTGTATGTCTAAGAGGTACATAACTCATGTTGATGCATGTTCAATAACGCATAAGAAGAAATGCATGCTAGTGATATGTAATAAAATGCTAAGTAAATGTATGTAAATGAATGAGATGTATTATAGTAGCATAAAGTATAATGCTAGAAGAGTAAAAGAATGCATGCTTAGCATAATAGAAACATACATATGAGTGGATTGATAGACATAAGAGAGCCAAGTAAAGAATGTGAGTCATGGACTAAATGCACATATAGAGATGCTAATGAACAAGTAAGCATAAGGTAAATGAAGTGCCAAGTAGATAATGTGAGTTGTAGACTTAGTAACCTTATCGGTGCAACTAGCCTTCAGCTATGAAACACCGGGGTAGGTGTTGAGCTCTAGAACACCGGGGTAGGTGTTGGGCTTGGATCGCCGAGAAAGGTGTGGGTTAGAGAGACTTGGCTTGGACAAATAGGCGGATAACCTAGATCGGGTGGCATCTAACCTAGTGTTACAGAACATAGGTTATAATAAACCTAGAGTCAATGGACCTAGGTGTGTGCCATCTAACCTAGTGTTACAGAACATAGGTTAAGAACTGAACCTAGAGTTAAAGTAAATCTAGGTTATGAGATTGAGGCATTAGACCTAGAGTCAACTGGACCTAGGGTAGAAAATACATTGGACCTACATAGGTCAATAACATAGGGTTATGGACCCTTGACTTGGAAAGTGGATTCCGGAATCCCAGTAATTGTGAGCTCGATAGTTCTGGTTCCGCGGGTGTATGCGGCATGTTCCTCTCCCACCGGAAGAACTTCGAGGCTTGTGACTAAGCAAGAACAAAGTGAGCGCTAGGGTGTATGCGGCATGTTCCTCTCCCTATCAGGGAATCTTGGCTATAGGTGTATGCGGCATGTTCCTCTCCCACTGGCGGATCCCTGACCACGGTGCACGGACCTTCGGGCGGACCGTTGGGCGATGTGGTTCTTGGCTTGCAGGTTGAGGTGCAAGTGACAGGGTCCTTCACCTCGAGCCAGGCAAAGTGCGGATTATCCGCTATTGATTGACTCGTGGCCGAGTCGGGTGGCTAGCTGGAATTAGGTAGAAAGAACCTTGAGGGCTAGTGATATGTATGGTGAACCTAAGGTAATAGACACCTTAGAAGCAAGTTGGACTTGAGATGGAAACCTAGGGTTATAGAAACCTTAGAAGTTAATGACATGAGCTAAAGTGGCAAGGTTTAAAGTAGAATAAATAGTCTACTTATAATGGTTGCATATTGCATTTCGTGAGGCCAGTTTTTATGTTAGTTGCATATTATCTCTCTATAGATGTTCCTTGGACTAACATATCTGCAGGGCCTCCTTGGACCTATTGGTCGAGCTGTTCTCTTGGGTGACCGTACCCACGAGAACTATGGACAATAGTTCTCACCCCCGTGTTGTGGTTTTGGGGGTACAGGTACACATGTAGCATATCAAAAATTTGACAATAAGATCGGACTTTGGCAAAATTGACTAAAGTGCGAGAATAAAATAGTTTGACATGTTCCAATTGCCATCCCAAATCTCTTGGGAAGGTGATAAGATGATCTAAAAGAGTTAAAAGGGTTTTGGCGTTGTTCGGCGCGAAGTCGAGTCGAAACGGCGCGAAAAACACAAGTCTGGGCATTTTGTACCGGTACAGGCAAAGTTGCTGTACCGGTATAGCAACTTTGACTGAGAGGGAGAGCTCTCGGGTTTGTGAGGTTTTTGGTGTTTGTACCGGTACAAGCCATTTTATACCGGTACAAATGCTGCGAAACCGAGAGGCAGCTCTCGGGTTTGCCTCTGGAGCATTTTATACCGGTACAAGACTGGACTTGTACCGGTACAAATGCTGCGAAACCGAGAGGCAGCTCTCGGGTTTGCCTCTGGAGCATTTTATACCGGTACAAGGCCGGCCTTGTACCGGTACAAAAGGGGACTGACAGCAGTTTGTGTAGGTTATAGGTCTCAAGGATCTAAAAGGTAATCTACACCTAGAGGGGGGTGAATAGGTGTACAACGACCAATTAAAAGTCTCGATGCGATTTTAAAGTAAATGCGGAAAATAAAATCAACACACCAAGATTTTACGTGGGAAAACTCCAAAGCGGAGTGAAAAACCCACGGGACCGATCACACGAAATATCCACTAAGAAACAATTGAGTACAAGGCGATTCGCCCACGACTTTACCCAATTTACCGAATCTTCAACATGGATCTCCTTCGCTGGTCCACAATCGCTTGGAATCCTCCAAACGATCACGCCGCAACTCCTTGCCGCGTCAATGCTTCGACTCCTCAAAGCGTCCACCGAGTCCTCGGCCCCCTACACGCGATTCCCGCGCAACCTCTTCGTCCAAAGAGAGAAAAAGGATGATTTATGATGATTAACACGTTAAGCACCGTAGACTATGGAAATCCCTTCTAGTTGTTCATCGAGTCGATTCACAAAGAAGAATCACAAGAGCAACATCAACTCGATGATCAACTAGTATAGAACTCTCTCTTAGGATTAGGTCAAAAAGCTTAGAAGAGAGTTTCTAGGGTTTAGAATAAAAGCATATTCAGGTATATCTCGTCCTTGGACTTTCCATGGTCTATATATAGAGTTAGAAGACTTTGAAGTAGACTAGAAATCAAATCAGCCATTTTTGGAAATATTTTCGGGTTCTCTGTCCGGTCTCTATATATCTGTCCGGTCCCCAACTTCCGTCATTATTTTCGCACAGAACTCTGTCCGGTCAGACCTCGGGGTGTCCGGTCCAACCTTGCGAAACAAAAAAATATAGCTTACTGTGTCCGGACAGAAAGGGCGGTCCGGTCAGGGTCTGCGAAAATCTCAGCTACCAAGCTTACTGAGTCCGGACAGAAAGGGCGGTCCGGTCAGGGTTTAAGCCTTCGCAACAAAACATGCTTACTGGATCCGGACAGGAACCACAGTCCGGACAGAGACCATATAAAAACCAGTTTTTGCAAAATCAATAGTTTAAGGTTTTTAAAGTCTTCTAGCTACTATATTTATAATGTAAATCACCATAAATAATCTTAAATATGTACCTGAGATGTTGAGCTTCTCTGACGAGTCCTGGATCATCCATTTTCATCTTGATTACCTTGATCTCTTCAAGACTCCGACACGTTCACGAAATTCGCCAACTTATAAAATCCTTAACAATCTCCCCCTTTGGCGATTTCGTGACAAAACATATTACAAGCCCTTACATACCTCAAATACAAAATAAATGAGACTTATCGCAATCACCAAACGATAACTCTCAAGCATGATCGATCCAAATAAAATCAAAATTACAAGTCAAAAACTTATCCTATACAAACTCTATGACTTAGACATTGGAGTCTTGAAGCCTTGAATGTTCCTGCAAAAGAAATCTCAACACACACATTCAAGCATCAAGATTTTCATGAAAAACAATAATAAGTACAAGAGTTCAAAACCATAAGTCAACCTAGCAACCTAACTAACAGAGTTAACTATCAAAGTTTTCGAAGTAAAAGAAAAATCAAACATTCTCATCATTATCTCCATCTCCCCCTTTTTGTCACAAAACGCCAAAATGACTAGAGGATCGATGCTATAAATCACTCGGAGTCGCTGCCCGGAGGAGGCATCTCGGTGCTTCCACAACCGACCTTCTCGCAAAGAAGCCTCAGGAAGTGAGAAATGCGTCCATACTTCTTGTTCAACTTAGCAACATCCTGTTTGATCTCAGCAAGCTCACCAGATAGACGTTGTTGCTCACGATAGACTGATGATATAGATGCTTCAGTATCAGATCCCTCAGCATGTGGAGAAAGAGGAGCAGGAGCATCAGCCCGAGGTGGAGAGTGCCCGTGAAGCTGGACATGTGACTTGACCATTGTCGTGTCACTGATCGGGCCTAGAGAATGTTCATATGACGTGCAAACAACGTTAACGTCATGTAGTCGAAGAATCCTCATAATAATTAGAGGAAATGGAAGACGATCCTTTTGATTCGCAGTCTTAATCTCCCTCGCCATACGCTTCCAGATGAGGAATGGGATATTGATGTTGATGTTCTTCTTCTTGACAAGATCAGGATGTCCCAAAAGATACATACATAGAACTCTATCCTATCGAATCACTTTGGTGTTTGCGAGTGGCATGATGTTGTAGCAGACGATAAAGTTCAAATAGCGATACTCAAGCCTCAAGTCCTTCGAGAGTATGGCAGAACCGTTGTTCTCGGCGCACAGTACACGTAGGGCATTTAAAATCCTTCGCCAATCAACGGTAGACTCAAGTTCAGCATTCATATAGTCTACTCCGTCAGTTCGAGCTTGCATCTCAAGCACCGATGCAATAGAGTCAGGAGTAATCGACATTTCAACACCACGAACTGAAGTAGTAAAGACGAATGGACCTCCATCTGACTCGAGCAAATTTCCAGCTCGCATATAGAATTCCCGAATGAGCTCAAGTCCATACCCTGTACGCTCAGTGAACTCGCAAATTTCATGCAAGTTGCCATTCTCGAACAAGGCTTGAAACGCAGGGGCTCTCTTGATCAAATTTGCAACCCCAACTAGTCGCTCGCCAACACAATGCTTCGAGGAATACAGTCGATATCATTGAGGATCAACAGGTGGCCGAGCCGAGGTGCTGAGATGGAGCCGTCTGCTTGCAGCCTCAATAGTAATACCAGCCGTCTTCTTTCTCGTTCGTTCAGAACGTTGCTCCTTAGGTAGTTCATCATCTCGGGCTTTAGCCTTGCCCTTTCCTTTTCCTTTGGTTTTCTCCTTTAACTTTCCTTTTCCCTTTGATGTTCCTTGTGCTGCTGCGTGCTGAGACTCAGCCAGAACCGTGTCCCAATCACCCTCGTGTGATTCACGGTCTGAATCCTCCGCAGGGTTATATTCACTGCCAACGTCCTCTGCAGGTTGTTCCTCGCGTTGTTGAGTGGAGGAGCGTTGTCGCTTCACACCATGACCTCCTCGTGCCATCAAGAATACCAACACAAGTAGCCACGAATACATGTTTGCAACAAGTATCTGTTCAAAAACTCAATAGCAAGCATATTGATCACAATATATCATAAATTACGAAAAATTGGTCGTTAATTTTAAACAAATTTATCAGCACCCTAGAGCCATTAGAAACACATTTAATATAGATAATATGCATGAGGAATGATTAAATAATCACAAAAATTCGAAAATCCCTCTGTGAACAGTGAAAAACTAGGGTTAAACCAAAATGCATACAGATCCGTTGAGTAAATTGAAAAAGAAGCATGTAGGACTGCATATTAGACATGTTGAAGCAAGATTGAAGCAACAAATCCAGTTCAAAACCGCACAAACAAAGAACAATCGCAAAAACCCTAATTTTTAGAAAAATGAGCAAAAATCGAAAAAATCAAAATGCATACCTTGAATCCGAATAAAAAGTGAAGAATGTTGATGCAAATGATCAAGGAAGCACTTTAGGGTTTTTAGAGAGAGAAACAGCAAGAGAAAAATATAAAACTTGAGTTTTGAAGCCAACTCGGTCGAGCGGGTATATACTCACGCCGCTCCAGCCGAGACCGGACAGACCAAGGCTCTGTCCGGATGCCACCAAAAACAGTCTGCTCTTATGCGAGCATGCTGTCCGGACAGAGTCTGAAGACCGGTCCCAGTAGGCAATTTCCGAAAACAGTGAAATCTTCTTTAATATAAATCTGGTTCTCAACCTCAACTACATGAAATATAATAACAAAACCTAATCCAAAACAAATCAAGAATGTCAAAAATGTTGAACCTTACATCAATCAAAATTTGATCTTCATATACTGTGAATTTAGACACATCTATCGAGATCTAACCAACAGTTGAATTAAGTTTAAATTTCACATTCACATTAATAAAGATTAACGTATATCCCATAAACTGAAATAAGCACAAGAATATAATCCAATTGAGTTAAGCACACGTCAAATTTAAGGAGTGGCTCTTCGAGCATCTTTTAACTTCCACCTTATATCGTTCGATGAAAAAGAGAAACCACCGAGCACCTCTAATTTAAGAAATATGATCATTATTTTAGAGAAGTAAACTTATATTCATGTGGTAGCTTCACACACTTACCGGACGACCGGGGTGGTAGCTCTTTCCTACATGTGGTGGTAGTTTTCACACTCCTTAGAAAGGATGTAACTCTTTCTACATCTTGAATTGGTGGTAGTTTTCACACTCCCAATAGGGATGTAACTCTTTCCACATCTTTTAACATAGATATTACTCCCCCTCAACTAGTGCTACCCCCAATGGGACATATTATTGTGATTTCAGCAAATAGGATCACATGTCACCCATCGTGCAAATAATCAATTAAAATTAATCTACTTTTGATAGTTCAAGAGAGATGTACTTAAATTAACAAATATATGTAAGGACAATTTCTAAAAGATGTTGGGGTTCAAAATAAATGACATAGAAGAGTTAAATTGGATCAAAGAGTGTTAAAAATAACTCATGCAAGCAATGAGATCATATCGTGAAAAAACAAAGGAAACTTTTCAAAATAAGATAAAACACTTCGCGTTCCAAAGATCAAGCAAACAATGCACAAGAACAAATAATGCATAATTGTCCAATTTTTTTTTTAAATATTGGCTCATAGAAAATGTCTAGATAAATAAAAACCTTTGAAATAAACGCGACCAATTCTCCCAAGTAATGATATATTAGCTCAACATGTTTGGTTCAAGAGAATAGAACACCTTTTTTTTTAAAATTATTCATGGCACAAGTGTTCGAATAGACATAGTGCGAGAGAGAGGTCGGTAGCCACTAGACGCTTAATACGAAAAGATTTCACCTTTGCGCACCCAAACCTTACGAATCTTAGGGTGCATCGATTGGCTTGTGCGCGTCTTGTGAAGCTTGTCGACGAGTTCGAATTTCTTGTTCTTTTTGACCCTTTACTTTCGGCCTCCAAGCTTGTTTAGTTCTAATTCTTGAATCATCCTTTGTTGGCTTTGATTCCACTCTTGGAACATTCTTCTTCGACTTGATTTGAGACCATTGGTTCACGTGTGTCACGGAGTTCTTCTTTTGTGTACAATTTCTCCTCACATGTCCTAGAACTCCACATTGGTGACAAATTTTGTTAGTAAACAAATTTCTAGTTGAAATGAACTTACTTTGAACTTTTGGTTTTGACTTAGTCGAATTCACGCCCACTTGCTTAATGACTTGATCAACACAAGTTCTCTCATATCCAAGACCAAGTTTAGATGTTTGTCCAAGCCCTAGCATCTTGTCAAGTTTCGTCGTTCCGCAAGAGAATTTGTTCAAATCCGATCTTAGTTGGATGATAGTCTTTGTGAATTCCAAGTTTGCTTCCTTTGCCTCCAAAAATTGCTTGTTGAGAAATTTCAAATTTTCTTCGCTTGTTTCTCTTTCGTTCTCAAGCATAGTGACCTTTTTTATAATAGAATTGTAGGCTCTCGACACTCTGTCCTTCTCTTGTTCCAAGATTTTTGTTGATATAATCAACTTGGCGTTCTCTCCTTCTAGATCAACAATCCTTTGTTGTAGCTTCTTGTTGTGCTTGGCCATCTTCTTTGATTCCACGATCAATTGACGATAAGCGTCAATCATGTCACCGCCATCCGAATCGTCATCCGTCAAGTTCTCCGGTGTGGATTGTTCGTGCAAAGAAGACACGGAGATTGAATCAATAGAGGACAAACACATAGGCATCATATCACATGCCATCAAAGCCGTGGCATTGATTTCCTCATCGCTTGAGGTTGACTCCTCGTCGGAAGGATCATCCCAAGTGATGGCTTGCATAGCCTTCTTCTTATTAGAAGTCTTGGTCGGACAATCCGATGCTATGTGTCCAAAACTCCGACACTTATAGCATTGGATTTCTCCACTTTTCTTATCTTTAGAGGACTCTTTTGAAAAATTTTCAGAATTTTTAGATTTAGAAGAAGAAGAAGAAGTACTCCCTTTTGATTTGTTGAACTTGGAAGAGGAAGTCTTGGTAGGAAATTTCTTCTTAAAATTGCGTCGGAACTTCCTAGTTAGAAGTGCAAGTTGCTTCTCGAAGTCCTCCAAGGTCACGTCCGAATCCGTCTCGGAAGAAGATGAGTCCGCGTTGCCTCCCTTGGTAGATTTGAGCGCCATACCTATGGACTTAGAAGACAACTTGGAAAAAGAGGAGTTAGAAGGAAAAGTCATCTCATAAGTTTGAAGAGCACTTACTAACTCATCTACTTTCATCTCATCGGGATGTTTTACAGTTTCAATTGCCGCGACTTTCGGACGAAAACGCTCGGGGAGAGTTCTTAGAATCTTACGAATTATCTTGGTTTCGGGAATTTTCTCACCCAAGTTGGAACAAGTGTTGACTATGTCTTGAAGACGAGTATAATATTCAGTAAAAGTCTCGTTTTCTTCCATATGAATAGAATCAAAACGACTAGTCAACATTTGCAGTTTTTGAACTTTCACAAGACTAGTTCCCTCGTGGGTGGTTTTAAGGGTATCCCAAATTTGTTTAGCAGTTTCACATGCCGAAACCCGAGAGAATTCGGTTTGATTCAAAGAGTTAAATAAAGCATTAATTCCCTTGCCATTGAAAGAAGAACGTTCGTTTTCATCCTTAGTCCACTTAGTTCTAGCCTTGAGGATGGTAATAGCATCAACTACCTCGGTGGGATGAGTCCAACCATGTTCCACCGCTTGCCATACTCTCTCGTCGATTGCAATTAGAAACGCCCTCATGCGGACTTTCCAATAGGCATAGTTAGTGCCATCGAAGAGAGGAGGTCGATTGATATTACCGCCCTCGGCCATTGTCTACAACCTAAACCCGCTCTGATACCAATTGTAGGTTATAGGTCTCAAGGATCTAAAAGGTAATCTACACCTAGAGGGGGGTGAATAGGTGTACAACGGCCAATTAAAAGTCTCGATGCGATTTTAAAGTAAATGCGGAAAATAAAATCAACACACCAAGATTTTACGTGGGAAAACTCCAAAGCGGAGTGAAAAACCCACGGGACCGATCACACGAAATATCCACTAAGAAACAATTGAGTACAAGGCGATTCACCCACGACTTTACCCAATTTACCGAATCTTCAACATGGATCTCCTTCGCTGGTCCACAATCGCTGGGAATCCTCCAAACGATCACGCCGCAACTCCTTGCCGCGTCAATGCTTCGACTCCTCAAAGCGTCCACCGAGTCCTCGGCCTTCACACGCGATCCCCGCGCAAATTCTCCGTTCGGAGAGAAAGTAACGATGATTTGTGGTGATCACAACGTTAAAAGCACCATAGACTATGGAAATCCCTTCTAGTTGTTCATCGAGTCGATTCAAAGAAGAATCACAAAAGCAACATCAACTCGATGATCAACTGGTATAGAACTCTCTCTTAGGATTAGGTCAAAAAGCTTAGAAGAGAGTTTCTAGGGTTTAGAATAAAAGCATATTCAGGTATATCTCACGTCCTTGGACTTCCCATAGTCTATGTATAGAGTTAGAAGACTTTGAATCAGCCCTTTTTGGAAATATTTTCGGGTTCTCTGTCCGGTCTCTATATATCTGTCCGGTCCCCAACTTCCGTCATTATTTTCGCACAGAATTCTGTCCGGTCAGACCTCGGGGTGTCCGGTCCAACCTTGCGAACCAAAAAAATATAGCTTACTGTGTCCGGACAGAAAGGGCGGTCCGGTCAGGGTTTACGAAAATCTCAGTTACCAAGCTTACTGAGTCCGGACAAAAAGGGCGGTCCGGTCAGGGTTTAAGCCTTCGCAGCAAAAACATGCTTACTGGATCCGGACAGGAACCACGGTCCGGACAGAGACCATATAAAAACCAGTTTTTGCAAAATCAATAGTTTAAGGTTTTTAAAGTCTTCTAGCTACTATATTTATAATGTAAATCACCATAAATGATCTTAAATATGTACCTGAGATGTTGAGCTTCTCTGACGAGTCCTGGATCATCCATTTTCATCTTGATTACCTTGATCTCTTCAAGACTCCGACACGTTCACGAAATTCGCCAACTTATAAAATCCTTAACAGTTTGTGAACTGCGCGAAATAGAAGATGTTGAGGGGCTTTTTGGCTATTGTTACAACACAATAAGCTTTCCCACACCCCCTCTCACAGCACACTCACCACTCTCTCTCATTTCTTTCTTTTGTTCCCTTTCTCTCTCTAGAAACACCCTAGAGTTGGGAAGAAGAAGGAGAAGGAGTTGGAGAAGGTGGCTTTGGAGCTTGTTGGAGGCTTCTTGGAGGATCTTGGAGCTCTCCTACAACAAGGGCTTGGGTTGAGCTTGCTACAAGAGGTAGGTTCTTGCAAGTTTAAGCTTAGGGTTGTGGTTTCCTCTAAGTTTGGGGGTTTTCTAGCTTGTTGCTAGTGTTAGAGGCTTGCTAGGACTAAGAACACCATGAAAGCTCCATGAGAGCTCAAGTGCTCTCATGGTGATTTCTTAGGGTTTGTAGTAAACCCTAAATAGAGGATTCTAATGGGTCAAGGATGGTTCTAAAGAGCTTCTAGGTTGATCTAAAGCTATGTTTTGCTTGTGGATGAGATCAAAACCCTAGGTTTGGTATAGGGCATTGTTGGAGCACCCAAAATTGGGGCTTTTGGACATGGGGGTTCTTGAGTCAAATTGACCTTGTAGAAACCTAATTGGGAGTATTCCCGGCGCGTGGGACAACTCCGTTTAATTAAACGAAAATCCAATATAGGGGCTACTATGTAAAATGGCCTGATTAGGTTCACTTTTAAACTGCAGGTTTTTACCTAGACCTCGGTTGGTCGTGAAACTTCTTGGGCATCCTCACAAAATTATTCTAAGGTGGGGGGTGCATGCCGGAATCATCGAATTCCCTTCTATGTCTGTTTTCACCTTTTGAGCATATTATATGTATAGTATATTCATGCATGATAGGGTAGAGGTTAATTATGCTATGGTTGAACTTCAATTATTGTTCTAGTATGAAAATGAACTTAGAGATTGTAATGGAACCATAGAGGCATATGGATAGCTCCCTACTTGTGTGAATATGGCAAAGGACTTGACAATAGAAAACAAAGGTGAACATTGAACATAGGACGAGATTGGCATTGATATGATCTTAGTTAAACATAGTTTAACTTAGTGGCATTATGGCAAGAATGATATACATGATTAGGTAGAAAACCTATCATTGACAATGGCATGGTAACTAGTGGCTATGAATCCTCAATGTGAGGATTAGATCGATACTCTTGACAAGTCTTGGCTTGAGGGAGGTCGCTCCTCCTCAAGCGGTGAGTTCCGGAACAGTCACCTAGGGGATCGTGGCCTCGACGGACGGTCCCTCGGGTCTTGCAGGCTTAGAGCCTCCCCGTTCAGTGAGGGATTTTGGGTCTTGAGTTTGTTGGGGTTAACTATGTTAACCTGCAAGATTGGGTAATGAGCCAAGTAAAGTAAAGTATGGTAAAGAGCATGCAATGCAAACATATTTAAATTCGATTATCTATCTATCTGACTCTTTCTTGCAGGCATAGTATTAGCTTATATAGTTTGGTTACTATTTCATTTCCGTTGAAATACTTATGCCTGGATAGACCTAGTGGGTAAGTCGAGGCGGGGTCGGTTGCGGGAAAGCCCCTTTGGGAACCCGTTGTAGTTCTCACACCACTAACCCCACAGGGCCTAGCTCGAGCGGGGCGGAGGACCGGGGCAAGGGGTTAGCGCCATAGCTAGTGGCCACCGGAGTTTTGCATCTAGTCATTTCCTTTTTGGTTATACTTGTATCAACTTTATTTTGTTGAACTATAGATGTCAAGTTGTAAACAATTCAAGTAATTTTTTGGGAGATAACAAGTGTAAATGAAATGATGTATTGAATGCTAAAAGAATGTAATAGATTAGTTTACTTGTATTTGGTTCAAAATGTAATCAAGTTCATGTATGGTTTATATTCTAGCTTAGAGCTTACTTTTCCGCTGTGTTGTTGCTTGCCTTCGTGTAAGCCTTGTATAATTGAAATTCTCTTTGATTGTCAAATTATACTTGTTGTTAGAGCCTTGGGCGGTCAGGGAAGGCCCTGTCCGTTCGGCGTCTGTTGATGTGGCCCGAACCCGACCAAATAGGCGGGTAGCGGGGCGTGACAACACACGTGAGTGGCGCAGCAGCGGCGGCGCGAGGCAAGGGCGTAGCTCGGTAAATAGCGTCCTACCCCTGAGACCAGAGGTAGCAGTACCCCGAGGTGGTCTAGCCTAGAATGTTAAAGAGCAAGATGTATCGAACTTGTAATAAATTGTGGTAACCTAATTGTATTTGGAAGTAAATGCGATGTAATATGCATGATAAGTGAATGTTGTAATAACATAGGATGTGATTATGTTTTTGGTACTTCCTTATGCAATCTGAGTATTTAATACTGTTCCTGTTTGGAACCTTGTAATTGTTTTGATTGCGACGCTTTGGACGTACAGGGGAAACTCTGTCCGTTCGGCGGTCTGCCGGCGCGCCGAATCCGACCGAATTGGCGGGCTCGAGGCGTGACATAAGTCTAACTAACATTTACGTGATAGGTGAAGACTTTACAAGAAAAACACACATGCACGTCGGCTAATAGGTGTCGAAACAAAGTGGCAACACAATCTTGGGTGTACAATAGGGGTTATTGACTGGCTACGGTTGGAAGGAGATTTGTCTATAACTGAATTGTGGAAGAGACTGCAACAAAAATATCATGTGGACTTGACCTATTCCAAGATCTTTAGGGGGGGAAGAAATGACATTGTCTAAGATTTATGGGCATTGAGAGTATTCGTATCAAAGAATCTTTGATTTTAAAGCGAAAATTGTTAGAAGAAATGCTGGCAGCCACGTGGAGGTAAAGCTGCAAGTTATTAATGGAGAGCATCATTTTCAGCGAGTTTTTCTTGCATTTGGTCCATGCATACAAGGATTCCTCAATGGATGTAGACCTTATAGTGCATTAGATGGATGTTATCTCAAAGGAAAGCATAGAGGAGTCACTACAACAAAATATATTTTAGACGACGTTTTTTAAACGACGCTTTCTTCTAGCGTCTTTAATATTTAATATTTGCCGACACTATGATTAAGCGTCGCTAATAAACATATTTTTATCAAATATTTATATAAATTTTCCGACGCTATATTAAAACATCGATATGTTTTATCCCGACATGTTTATTTAACGACTCTTTACACGACACTTTTACAAGCGTCGGGATTATTATTTTTGCCGACGCTTTAAAGCGTCGCTAAATATTATTTAAAGTGTCCTTAAATGCAAGATTTTTTGTAGTGAGTTCTGATATCAGCTACAAGTATTGACGAAAATAAATCAATTTTTTCGGTACCTTTTGGTGTTGTGGAGTCGGAGAACTCGAATTGTTGGGAATGGTTTCTTCATGGGTTGAAGACAGCTATAGGAAAAGCCGAAGGCCTAGTGTTCTCCTCGGATAAACAAAAATGCTTAGATGAGGCCGTTCAAGTTGTGTATCCAAGAGTTGAACATATAGAATGCATGCGCTATCTTTATGCCAACTTCCAAAAAAAAATTTCGTGGGGACTACTATAGAGACAATATGTGGGCTGCAGCAAGAGCATATACACCTCATGTTTACGAAACTAGCATCGCTAAGGTGTATGAAGCAAATCCAATGGCTATTGAATACTTGCAGCAAAACCATAGTTTTTTGTGGAGTCGAAGTAAATTCAGAACGATTGCTAAGTGTGATTACTTGACTAACAATATTTTTGAATCATTCAACACATGGATATCTAATGATAGGCATAGACCATTGATTGATATGCTCGATACTATCCGGCAAAAAATAATGGTTAAGATGGAAGAGAAAAGAAATAGAGCAAGAAAGTGGGATCATGAAATTGTACCAACAGTTCTCAAATATGTAAACAATATAAGCAAGGTAATCAAATTGCAGTACACTGATTTTTTCTTTACCTTTAAGCTATAGTCTAATTACACTGATGTTATAGTTTACTTTGACCTCTTCATAATCTAATTTATGCTATCATCTTCACAATTTTAGAGTTTGGGTCAATATAAGGTGTTATGGAGTAATGAATTTTCAGCAGAAGTGATTGGAACTCAATCAAGATTTGAGGTGAGACTACATAATATGCAGTGTAGCTGCATAATATGGCAAGTGAAAGGTGTGCCATGCATTCATGCAATTGCAGTAATAGGTAAATTAAAACATGAAAAGTGGAAAAAAATATGTGCACTTATATTTTACAGTGGCCAAATATAAAGAGGCCTATGCTGGTTCCATTGCACCATTACCCTGTTGTGATCAATAGGTAAAGATTGACATCGATCATCGTGTATTACCTCTTATTTTAAATAAGCCAGCTGGAAGACCTTGAAATAAGCGAATTAGAGTATCAGATGAGATGGCAATCAGAAAGAGGCATCAATGCAAAAGATGCAATAAATTAGGCCACCGTGCAAAAACATGCAAGAACCCTGTCGATGCGAATCAACAACCTACTGTAGGACCATCTCAAGCAGCAAATCAACAGCCTACAAGACCACCTCAAGCAGGTAATCAGCACTCTAAAGCACCAATTCAGGCAAGGAATCATCACTATGAAGCACCATCTCAAGCAGGGAATCCGCACTCTGAACCACAATCTCAAGCAAGTATTAGCAGTGGCACAAGGCACTATGCTGACCAGCAATGTTCACTTTCAATTTATTTTCTTTGCTATAATAGTAACTATATAAAAACTGCGGGCGTAGAGGAAAGAAGGTAGCATTGAGATCAAGACATGTAACAGATGAAGCAAAAAACTTGCAGTCCCGACAAGGAAGTGTTATAAGTGAAATTGATGCACTCGGTTGTCTAGAAAATTAAGATTTGGTTTAGACAAACAGTTGATGTAGTGAAAGCCTTATTTTGGTAGGTTTGAATGGATGTATTTTGGTAGGTACTCGAAACGGTGGGTACTTGAAATGAATGAGGCCCCCGGATGCTTGTATGCAATATTTTGGTTTGAATAGATAATACTTGAAGCTTAAAATAGTGGGTACTTGAAATGGATGAGACCCTTGGATGATTTGTATGCAATATTTTGGTTTGAATAGATATAAAACTTGATGCAATAGCTTTGTCTTTGTATTGAATTAGCAGTTGTTTTCATTCTTATCATGAATGTAATTCGGTTCTACTTGCATGGATCATTTTGGTTTGAATAGAAATGTAAGTTATGGATGACATCGTGATTTTATGGAACAACATTGACTTTGGATACTTTGTTTGTATGGAACAACATTGACTTTGGATACTTTGTAGAACAGATTTTTCCCAAAGCTTTCATTACTCTGCAAAATGTAAATAGAAATAAAGCTTACACATCTCTATTCACTTGCATTACAACAAGTACAAGAATTACTATTTTATTACTCACATTTTATTACATTGTCAAACTAAACAAGATATTAGCCAATACTGAACATACAAGCAGCTTAAGTAGAAAAAAAAGCTTTCTTTTCTAACTTCTGAATACGAAACTCCACAGCTACTTGAAATGCTTGTAATTGGCATTTCAAGTCAATAGTATTGTGGTGTGCATCATCAATCCATCCAAAATAATTACAGTGCTCATTACTCTGCAAAATGTAAAACTAATTAGTAAATGATTAAAATTTAAATTTAGGGTTAAATACTGTGTTAAGGATTTTATAAGTTGGCGAATTTCGTGAACGTGTCGGAGTCTTGAAGAGTTCAAGGTAATCAAGATGAAGATGGATGATCCAGGACTCGTCACCTCAGGTACATATTTAAGATCATTTATGGTGATTTACATTATAAATATAGTAGCTAGAAGACTTTAAAAACCTTAAACTATTGATTTTGCAAAAACTGGTTTTTATATGGTCTCTGTCAGGACCGTGGTTCTGTCCGGATCCGATAAGCATGTTTTTTCTTTGCGAAGGCTTAAACCACTGACCAGGACCGCCGCCTTTCTGTCGGACTCGGTAAACTTGATAGCTGAGATTTTCGCAAACCCTGACCGGACCGCCCTTTCTGTCCGGACATAGTAAGCTGTATTTTTTCTTGTTTCGCAAGGTTGGACCGGATACCCCGAGGTCTGACCGGACAGAGTTCTGTGCGAAAATAATGACGGAAGTTGAGGACCGGACAGATATATAGAGACCGGACAGAGAACCCGAAAATATTTCCGAAAAGGGCTGATTTGATTTCTAGTCTACTTCAAAGTCTTATAACTCTATATATAGACCATGGGAAGTCCAAGGACGAGATATACCTGAATATACTTTTATTCTAAACCCTAGAAACTCTCTTCTAAGCTTTTTGACCTAATCCTAAGAGAGAGTTCTATACTAGTTGATCATCGAGTTGATGTTGCTCTTGTGATTCTTCTTTGTGAATCGACTCGATGAACAACTAGAAGGGATTTCCATAGTCTACGGTGCTTAACGTGTTAATCATCATAAATCATCCTTGTTCTCTCTTCGGACGAAGAGGTTGCGCGGGAATCGCGTGTGGGGGGCCGAGGATTCGGGGGAAGCTTTGAGGAGTCGAAGCGTGGACGCGGCAAGGAGTTGCGGCGTGATCGGTTGAAGGACTTCAAGCGATCGAGGACCAGCGAAAGAGATCTACACAGAAGATTCGGTAAATTGGGTAAAGTCGTGGGTGAATCGCCTTGTACTCAATTGTTTCTTAGTGGATTTTCGTGTGATCGGTCCCGTGGGTTTTTTTTGCTCCTTGTGGAGTTTTCCCACGTAAATCTTGGTGTGTTTGATTTTATTTTCCGCATTTACTTTAAAATCGCATCGAGATTTTTAATTGGCCATTGTACACCTATTCACCCCCCTCTAGGTGTATATTACCTTTAGATCCTTGAGACCTATAACCTACATACTGCAGATAATAGACATCTTTTTTTTGTCCTCATTTTTTTCACTGATGCAAAAGAAATTGTCTTACCCGCCAATTTGGACACCCATAAAACCGACGATCTCTAATGTGTGTGTAAGGATGTGAATTCCCGAAATCCGAGAGTTGCACCACGTTTAGAATCGACTGATTGTCGAGTGGATGGACTTCGAAAAGTTCGAAGTTGATCCGAAGGCAAAAAGTGCACCGGAGTTGCTCCCGGTGAGGCTCGGAAGCATTCGGGCGTTTTGGTGCGCTTAGGTGCAAAAATGGAGACCGAAAAGCTATGTTGGGTCGTGAACTAAATCTGGCATTAGCGTGGATGAAAAGATGATGAAAACGTGCTCGAAAACATGTTTGGAAAGTCTCTGTTCGATTTGAAACAAATCGGAGGTCAAACGAGCGGAAACGGAGAAGAAACGACGAAAAGCTGAAAAATTGGCTAAGTCCTTGGGGTGGGCTGAAGGTCCCTGTGGGGACCGGTCCCTGAAAAGGGAGACCGGTCCCTGAAGGCTGTCCCGCGAGAGAAGGCTCTCTGGGACCGGTCCCTTAAGGGGAGAGACCGGTCCCCAGCTGCGCAGAGTGGAGCAAGGCTCTCTGGGACCGGTCCTTGACTAGGGAGACCGGTCCCTGAGCCCGAAAAATGCCCAGTTTCGGCAGTTTGCAAAGTTGAGGGGCCTCTTTGCATCTTGTTACAATAGAGGGTTAAAGAGGGGTTTTCCCTTACTCTTTCCCTCATTTCCTCTCACACACACACACTCAACTCTCCCTCTCTCTCTCTAGAAACAAGAGAAGAAGAAGAAGAAGAGAAGAAGAGAAAGAAGGAGAAAAGGAAGGAGAAGAAGGAGAAGAAACTAGAGAAGGAGCTCTCCCTCCTCTTCCTCATCTTCTCCTTGTCTTGGAGCTACCTAGAGGTGAGCTCTCTTGAACCCTAGCTTGTAGAACTTAGGGTTTTTGGGTTTTGATGCTTAGAAATTGGCCAAATAGGACCCTAGCAAGCTTCTAAAGAGATCAACCCCAAGTTCTAGGGCCTTGATCAAATGGGCTAACTAGTGTGCAAACCTAGGGTTCCAAATTGAGGGTTTTTCATGGTAACTTCTCCTAGAGTGTTCTAAATCCTCTAGGGATAATTTTTATGGAACCCTAGGCTTCCTAAGAGATGATTTGCACAAGTAATTTGGGCTCTAACACGAGATTTTGCTCGGGGCAATTTCTAGGGCTCAAATTTGGGCTTTTCAAAATAAGAGGTTCTGATCTCTTTTAACCTCATTTCTAATATATTGTTAGGTCCACGAACGCGTGGGAAGCGACGGTTCATCGATCCGACGAACGGTTTGAGTGATCCGAGCCAAACAAGGGCTTGGAGCTGCAGTTGGGCCCAAAGAAGCCAAAGCGGTGTTAGGAGACTACGAGTCGGACGTCGTAGCTTCGTGAAGCTTCCCAAAAGGTTGGGGGTGATACTCGAATACTTCGAACTCCTTTCTATGTCTTAGAATTGCATAATTTCCATCTCTTGCATGTAGCATAGTAGAATTGCATGTTTAGGCTACTCCTTATGCTTTCTAGTGATAACCTAGTGTACTTGGAATGCTAGGTGAATGGATAGGTGAGGATTGGGTCTGGACATTGGATTCTATAGTGCTAAGAAAGAGATGGACTCGAGGGTTATCTAGTGACATAGATCGAGTGGCATCTAATGTAAAGAACATGACGAGTGGCATTAACATAGTGTATTTGACACTAGAGGTCTTTGGACATAGGGATAGGTGAAATCCCAAGAGAAATGGCTCGTGAACATAGATCTTAGTAAAGCTAAGTACATATTACTGTTGGTCGGAATAGTGGAGTTCCGAGAGAACTATTGGCCTTAGTCGGTAGGGTATCCTCACGTGGAGAGGATAGATCAAGCTCACGGTCTGTATTAGTGGTGGTATAGCCATCGGTGTCGTCGAGTACTCCGGAGTGTCGCACGATCGGGACCACGTGGAGGTCCACAGACGATCCCGGGTTTGAGTGCACGTGGAGCCTCCTACCCAAAAGGGATTTATATGTGAGGCGTAGGCAAACCCAAGGGTATTGCCACAGATTGGGTAAATGGATAAATAGCAATGTCATTGAGCAATCGGCTATTGAACATAGTGAGAACTTGTTAGCATGTTAGTAAACCTTACTATATGATGCATGCATTCGTTTCACAAGATTATGGGCATAGTAGTATAGATTTCCTATTATGCACTTACAGCTTTCAGATATCTATCTATATTAGTTGTTGTTACTTGTGCCCACTTGGACCTAGTGGGGAGATCGGTGGAGTCGGTGGCCGAGCCCACTGGGAACTAAGGAAGTTAGTTCTCACCCCACTCTATTTCCAGTGTTTGGCGCAGGTTCGTCGGGCGAGGACCGCGGCAAGGGCATCGCCCCCGTCCAGTGAGGACCTGGTAGTATAGTAGTAGAGTACCATTGTATCTAGATGCTATACTTTTGGAGAGCTATGTATTTTGAGTAAATGAACATGTAATCATTTTGGGATGTAAATGTAAATCAAAGTATATGTGATGTAATAGCTAGTTGTATTCTCTCTTTATTTCACTTGTGTATTACTTGTGGATTACTTGCTCTAGTTGTTGGCACTGTTTGTGCTCCATTGATTGTGTATGTTTAGAATTTAGTATTCCTGGGTAAATTCTTGTACACGATCTGTTGTTGAGCCTTGGGCGGGCAGGGGAGGTGCTGTCCGTCCGGCGTCCGCTCGGCGCGCCCGAACCGGACCAAATAGGTAGCGATTTTCGGGGCGGGGGCGTGACAGTGTGGTTGCTTTGAAACCCAAATTCTACAAGTTTTAAAGCAATCGCACTTGGGGATTTGGTTGCACGAAGAAGAATCCACTGATCTTTCACTCATCATAAAAATATTAGAAGAGAAAAAAAGATTGAAAAAAAAAATTGCTGGGATTTAACAGATCAAAATGAGAGAAGAAGCAAAATAGTGGATCAATAAAGGAGAAAAGAGTAAAAAAAAGAGATATATGAAATGTTGCAATGGAGTGATGAATTTATAGAGAAAGAAGATGACCGTAGGGTCATTTTTGGGGGACATTTCTGTACAGCTATATTAATTTGGGTTTTTGGAGGGTGTTGAGGCATAAAATATATATATATATATATATATATATATACATACTTATATATATATATACATACATATATATATACATATATATATATATATATATATATATATACATACATATATATATATAAATAGAGAGAGAATATGGTTTATGATGTGGACCATGCACTAGGTGCATGGACAAAATAAAATCCCGATTTCTCGTGTCCCAACCTCCACATCCCCACGACCAAATAACCACCGTATTCCACATCCCATATCCTTCGCACGATCTTTCCAACTCCTCACGCTCCCACGATCGCCCCAACTCCCACGCTCCCCACGATCCACGATTGGCGCCATGAACCACACCAACTTCCCAATCCAAACCTCCCATCTCTCGTACGATAAAAAAAGGGAAGGGAGGAATCGAAAGAGAGTTTTCAAAAAAAAATCCACTTTTTGCCTTTTGATCTCTAAGCAAAAGCTCAATCCCATTCCCGTTAAAGAAAAAAAAGGTAATTTGGGGCTCTTTCTCCTCTCTCGGTTAAAAAAAAAAAAAAAGAAAAAAAGAAAAAAAAAAAGAGAGAAGAAAGAGAAACGAACTTTCTCTTTCTCTCTCTCTCTCTCTCTCTCTCTCTCGGGTAAAAAAAAATATAATAAAATCAAAAGCTCTCTCTGTTTATCTCTGTTTTGGTGAGCCACCCGCGGCCATCCCTCGAGCCGCGAGCCACGAGCCACATCCTCCTCGCCGGACATCGCACAGGACCGCGCCGCGCCGGACTGAGCCACCCTCGGTCACCCTGTCGAAGCCACATGAACCTTTCGGAGGTGCGCCCACGGCCGATCTCCGCCGAAGCCGCGGCTCAAAGCCGCGCGAACCCTCGGAGGATCGAGTCGAGCTCCGTCGAAGCCACCGTCACTTGAAGGCTGCGCGACCCTCTCGGCCACCCGCGAGGCACGGCGCGACGCGCCGCCGCCGCGCGGCGCGATCGGACCACCTACTTCGGCCTCGGCCATCGCGGCGCCTCCGGCGCAACGCCGTGCCGCGCACTGGTCCGTGCTCCGCCCTGCACCGCGCGGGACCCGCTGCGCCGTGCCTTGACTCGGCCGCCGCGTCGCGCGGGGCCGGGACGCCGTCTTGCGCAAGACCCGCCGCCGCGCCGCCGAGGGCCGAGCCTCGGACCCGCCGCCCTTGAGGACCGCGCCTCGGGCCCCGTGCACTCACTGCGCAAGACCCCCGCCCTTGAGAACCGCGCCTCGGGACGACGCCCTCACCGCGCCGAGCGGGGCCCATGCCTCGGAGCCGCGACGGACACGACGGCCGCCGCGCGGGACTGCCGTGCCTCGGGACGATGCCCTCACCGCGCGGCGGGGCCCGTGCCTCGGAGCCGCAACGGACACGACGGCCGCCGCGCGGGACTGCCGTGCCTCGGGCCCATGCCTCGCGCGCTCCGCCGCCCATGCCTCCGTTGTGCGGGACCCGCCGCTGCGCCATGCCTCGGCCGCGCCCCGCGCCCTCGGCCATGCCGCGCCGCGCCCTCGGCCACGACCCGGTCGCCGCCGCCATGTTCCTCACGCTTCGTCATCGCCGGACCCGAGCTCCCCGTGCTTCCATCAAGCCGGGACCGAGCCCACGCCTCGGCATAGCCATGGAGCTAGCCGCGCCCTCCGCGGCGCACCTCCATCGAGCCATGCCGCGGCGCACCCGTTCGACCGCGCGCCTCGACTCTGCCGCTCGGCCACACGCGCTTCGACTCCACCGCTCGGCGCGCGCGCTTGATCCGGAGCCGTGCCACGCCGGACTTGAGCCTCCTTCGAACCGCCTCGGAGCCTGTGCCGCACTTGAAGTCGCTGCCCTCGGCCGAGCGTGATGCTTTGCCATCCGCTCGGCTCCGAGCCTTGAAGTTCGCCGTGCCCTCGTGGCCGGGCCTTGAAGCTTCGGCCAAGTCTTGAAGCTCACCGCACTCATCGCCCCCGCGCACGGGACACAGGACGCCACGCCGCGCGCCGCCGACGATGGCCGAGCCGCTTCGATGGCGGATCCGAGAGAAAGAGCGTTGCTCTCCTCTCCGACGGACGAGTCCGCCCGCCAAGTGCTCGATCGAAAATCGAGAGAAAGAGCGTTGCTCTCCTCTCCGACGAGTCCGCCCGCCAAGTGCTCGATCGAAAATCGAGAGAAAGAGCGTTGCTCTCTCTCCGACGGACGAATGCCCGCCAAGTGCTCGATCGAAAATCGAGAGAAAGAGCGTTGCTCTCCTCTCCGACGAGTCCGCCCGCCAAGTGTTCGATCGAAAATCTGAGAGAAAGAGCGTTGCTCTCCTCTCCGACGACGCAACGCCGCTCAAAACCGTTCGACGGAAACGGAATTTTAAGAAATCCGCTCGACGGAATTTTAAGAAATCCGCTCGACGAATTTTAAAAAACCGCTCGACGGAATTTTAAGAAATCCGCTCGACGGAATTTTAAGAAATCCGCTCGACGGAATATCAACAAACTTAGCCATCGACGGAATTGATCGAACCGCTCGACGGAATTGATCGAGCCGCTCAACGGAATACCGATCAAAACCACTTGACGGAATGCCAATATGAACATCGACGGTGCTCTTTGCAAAATATCACCAAGAAGAGAGAGAATTCTCAAATCAAAGAGAGAGGGGACTTTGCTTGATCAAATTTAAATCAAATTAAAATTTTCATTAAGTGCTAAACATTTGATGTTGAATTTAAAATTTTGATTAAATCCCACACTGTTAAATCTAAAGGGCTCTAATTTAGCCGAATTTAGAACCAAGTATCCAATATCACCTATACCCATTAACCCAATAACCCATTTAACCCAATACCCATTTACTTATACCAACCCAATACCCATTTACTTATACCCAATATCCATTTAAACAAAACCCATATACATCCATTAACCCATAAACCCATTAACCCATTTAACCCAATACCCATTTACTTATACCAACCCAATACCCATTTACTTATACCCAATATCCATTTAAACAAAACCCATATACATCCATTAACCCATAAACCCATTAACCCATTTAACCCAATACCCATTTAACCCAAAATTCATTTAACCCAATACTCATTTACCCAAAGAGGCCCAATACCAAAGCCCATTTCAAAATTAAACCCATGAACCATAAACACACCCGGTTCATGAACCATGAACCATAAACGTACACCCGGTCCATGAACCATGAACCATAAACTACACCGGTCCATGAACCATGAACCATAAATCTGTACACCCGGTCCACGAACCATGAACCATAAACCCATACACCCGGTCCATGAACCATGAACCATAAACCCATACACCCGGTCCATGAACCATGAACCATGAACCCATACACCAAGTCCATGAATCATGAACCATAAACCCATACACCAGGTCCACAAACTATGAACATAAACCATGGAGTCCACAAACTATGAACCAAAATCATAAACCATAAACCTATGAACCTATGTTCATAATCCATAAACCTATGAACCCAAGTTCATAAATCCATAAACCTATGAACCCAAGTTCATATATCATAAACCTATGAGCCTAAATTCATGAACATAGGTTCATAAGTTTAAAAAAAAAAAAAAAAAAAAAAAAAAAAAAAAAAAAGAGAGAAGAAAGAGAAACAGAACTTTCTCTTTCTCTCTCTCTCTCTCTCTCTCTCTCTCTCTCTCTCGGGTAAAAAAAAATATAATAAAATCAAAAGCTCTCTCTGTTTATCTCTGTTTTGGTGAGCCACCCGCGGCCATCCTCGAGCCGCGAGCCACGAGCCACATCCTCCTCGCCGGACATCGCACAGACCGCGCCGCGCGGACCGAGCCACCCTGGCCACCCGTCGAAGCCACATGAACCTTTCGGAGGTCGCGCCCACGCCGATCTCCGCCGGCCGCAGCCTCAAAGCCGCGCGAACCCCTCAGAGGATCGAGTCGAGCTCCGTCGAAGCCACCGTCACTTGAAGTCGCGCGACCCTCTCGGCCACCCGCGAGGCACGGCGCGACGCGCCGCCGCCGCGCGCGATCGGCCACCTACTTCGGCCCTCGGCCATCGCGGCGCCTCCGCCGAACGCGCCGTGCACTGGTCCGTGCTTCGCCCGCACCGCGCAGACCCCGCTCGCGTGCCTTGACTCGCCGCCGCGTCGCGCAGATCGGACGCCCGTGCCGCGCAAGACCCGCCGCCCGCGCCGCCGAGGGCCGAGCCTCGGGACCCGCCGCCCTTGAGGACCGCGCCTCGGCCCATGCACTCATCGCGCAAGACCCTTCGCTTGAGAACCGCGCCGGACGACGCCCTCACCGCGCCGAGCGGGGCCCATGCCTCGAGCCGCGACGGACACGACGGCCGCCGCGCGGGACTGCCGTGCCTCGGGACGATGCCCTCACCGCGCCGAGCGGGGCCCATGCCTCGAGCCGCAACGGACACGACGACCGCCGCGCGGGACTGCCGTGCCTCGGGCCCATGCCCTCACCGCGCTCCGCCGCCCATGCCTCCGTTGTGCAGACCCGCCGCCGCGCCATGCCTCGCCGCGCCCCGCGCCTCGGCCATGCCGCGCCGCGCCTCGGCCACGACCCGCCGCCTTGGCCATGTTCCTCACGCTTCGTCATCGCCGACCCGAGCTCCCATGCTTCCATCAAGCCGACCCGAGCCCACGCCTCGGCATAGCCATGGAGCTAGCCGCGCCTCCGCGGCGCACCTCCATCGAGCCATGCCCGCGGCGCACCCGTTCGACCGCGCGCCTCGACTCGCCGCTCGGCCACACGCGCTTCGACTCCACCGCTCGGCCGCGCGCTTGATCCCGGAGCCCGTGCCACGCCGGACTTGAGCCTCCTTCCGAACCGCCTGAGCTCGTGCCGCACTTGAAGTCGCCGCCTCGCCGAGCGTGATGCTTTGCCATCCGCTCGGCTCCGAGCCTTGAAGTTCGCCGTGCCCTCGTGGCCGGCCTTGAAGCTCGGCCAAGTCTTGAAGCGCCAGCGCGCGCCGGCCGACGATGGCCGAGCCGATGGCGGATCCGAGAGAAAGAGCGTTGCTCTCCTCTCCGACGGACGGAGTCCGCCAAGTGCTCGATCGAAAATCGAGAGAAAGAGCGTTGCTCTCTCTCCGACGGAGTCCGCCCGCCAAGTGCTCGATCGAAAATGAGAGAAAGAGCGTTGCTCTCTCTCCGACGGACGGAGTCCGCCCGTAAGTGCTCGATCGAAAATCGAGAGAAAGAGCGTTGCTCTCCTCTCGACGGCCAAAGTGTTCGATCAAAATCGAGAGAAAGAGCGTTGCTCTCCTCTCGACGCAACGCGCCGCTCAAAACCGTTCGACGGAAACGGAATTTTAAGAAATCCGCTCGACGGAATTTTAAGAAATCCGCTCGACGGAATTTTAAGAAAACCGCTCGACGGAATTTTGAGAAATCCGCTCGACGGAATTTTAAGAAATCCGCTGACGGAATATCAACAAACTTAGCCATCGACGGAATTGATCGAACCGCTCGACGGAATTGATCGAGCCGCTCAACGGAATACCGATCAAAACCACTTGACGGAATGCCAATATGAACATCGACGGTGCTCTTTGCAAAATATCACCAAGAAGAGAGAGAATTCTCAAATCAAAGAGGGGACTTTGCTTGATCAAATTTAAATCAAATTAAAAATTTCATTAAGTGCTAAACATTTGATGTTGAATTTAAAATTTTGATTAAATCCACACTCGGGGTTAATCTAAAGGGCTTTAATTTAGCTTGAATTTAGAACCAAGTATCCAATATCACCTATACCCATTAACCCAATAACCCATTTAACCCAATACCCATTTACTTATACCAACCAAATACCCATTTACTTATACCCACCATCCATTTAAACAAAACCCATATACATCCATTAACCCATAAACCCAATAACCCATTTAACCCAATACCCATTTACTTATACCAACCCAATACCCATTTACTTATACCCAATATCCATTTAAACAAAACCCATATACATCCATTAACCCATAAACCCATTAACCCATTTAACCCAATACCCATTTAACCCAAAATTCATTTAACCCAATACTCATTTACCCAAAGAGGCCCAATACCAAAGCCCATTTCAAAATTAAACCCATGAACCATAAACCTGTACACCCGGTTCATGAACCATGAACCATAAACCTGTACACCCGGTCCATGAACCATGAACCATAAACCTGTACACCCGGTCCATGAACCATGAACCATAAATCTGTACACCCGGTCCACGAACCATGAACCATAAACCTGTACACCCGGTCCATGAACCATGAACCATAAACCCATACACCCGGTCCATGAACCATGATTCATGGACTTGGTGTATGGGTTCATGGTTCATGGTTCATGGACCGGGTGTATGGGTTTATGGTTCATGGTTCATGGACCGGGTGTACAGGTTTATGGTTCATGGTTCGTGGACCGGGTGTACAGATTTATGGTTCATGGTTCATGGACCGGGTGTACAGGTTTATGGTTCATGGTTCATGGACCGGGTGTACAGGTTTATGGTTCATGGTTCATGGACCATGGGTTTAATTTTGAAATGGGCTTTGGTATTGGGCCTCTTTGGGTAAATGAGTATTGGGTTAAATGAATTTTGGGTTAAATGGGTATTGGGTTAAATGGGTTAATGGGTTTATGGGTTAATGGATGTATATGGGTTTTGTTTAAATGGATATTGGGTATAAGTAAATGGGTATTGGGTTGGTATAAGTAAATGGGTATTGGGTTAAATGGGTTAATGGGTTTATGGGTTAATGGATGTATATGGGTTTTGTTTAAATGGATATTGGGTATAAGTAAATGGGTATTGGGTTGGTATAAGTAAATGGGTATTGGGTTAAATGGGTTATTGGGTTAATGGGTATAGGTGATATTGGATACTTGGTTCTAAATTCGGCTAAATTAGAGCCCTTTAGATTTAACCCGAGTGTGGGATTTAATCAAAATTTTAAATTCAACATCAAATGTTTAGCACTTAATGAAATTTTTAATTTGATTTAAATTTGATCAAGCAAAGTCCCCTCTCGCTTTGATTTGAGAATTCTCTCTCTTCTTGGTGATATTTTGCAAAGAGCACCGTCGATGTTCATATTGGCATTCCGTCAAGTGGTTTTGATCGGTATTCCGTTGAGCGGCTCGATCAATTCCGTCGAGCGGTTCGATCAATTCCGTCGATGGCTAAGTTTGTTGATATTCCGTCGAGCGGATTTCTTAAAATTCCGTCGAGCGGATTTCTTAAAATTCCGTCGAGCGGTTTTCTTAAAATTCCGTCGAGCGGATTTCTTAAAATTCCGTCGAGCGGATTTCTTAAAATTCGTTTCCGTCGAACGGTTTTGAGCGGCGTTGTCGTCGGAGAGGAGAGCAACGCTCTTTCTCTCGATTTTCGATCGAACACTTGGCGGCGACCGGAGAGAGAGCAACGCTCTTTCTCTCGATTTTCGATCGAGCACTGGGTGACTCCGTCCGTTTGAGAGAGAGCAACGCTCTTTCTCTCAGATTTTCGATCGAGCACTTGGCGGGCGGACTCCGTCGGAGAGGAGAGCAACGCTCTTTCTCTCAGATTTTCGATCGAGCACTTGGTGAACCATAAACCATAATCTCCCCGATCGCCGCGGCCACACTACAAGAAATACAATTTTTTGTGGAGACCTTTTTGTGACCAACTAAAAGTCTTCATTAAAGGGAAGCTTTTTGTGGGAATTTTTAATTTTTCCCGGCAAATCTTATTTGCGAATATTTAAAATTGAAATAGCTGCGATTTTTCAAAATTGGCAATAAATATGTTAGCCATCTATGTAGAAATATAAAAAATTGTCATAAAATGTATATATTATTTATTGTGGCGAGTTCCTTTCGTCACAATAGAGTCTTTGTCATATTTTTTAGAAAATATAAATATTATCGGTATCTATTTGTGGCGAGTTCGACGTATGGTCACAAAACATTATTTGTTTTGTGACAAAAGTTAAAATTTCGAAGAAATAATACAAATTTTTGTTGCGATTATTTTTCGTCACAATAGAGCCTTTGTCATATTTTTTTAGAAAATATAAATATTTTCGGTATTTATTTGTGGCGATTTCGTATGTATGGCCACAAAACATTTTTTTTTGTGAAAAAATTGTAGTTTCGCCAGAAAAAGTAATAAAAATTTTTATTGCCAATAATTTTTGTCCGCGCCAATTTTTGGTCAGAAAAATACATATTAGCTACTACGAGAACAAACCCTTTCCCCCATTTTAGCCCAAACCCTTTCCCCCACGCACGCATGCCGCCGCGACGCCGGCCACTCCTCCCTAGCGGCGATCTCTGCACGCCGTGACCTTCTCCCGCCGGTGAAGAATCGCCGCGGCCGGCGGAGCCCTAGCGGGACGAGGTGCGGATTAAGCGCGGCGACGAAGTGGGTCCCCGCCGCGTAGAGGGACCTACCTTCGGACGAGGTGGTCGCCGCCGCGTCGAGGCCGACCTCGCCGAGGCCTTGCGCACCATTCGCCGCCCGCAGCTTAGGGACCGCCGCCGAAGATCGAGCAAGATCGTCTCATCCTCGCCTCCGTCCTCTCCTCCCCCACCGACATCGCCTGTGCGAAGCCCTTCATCGACCGCAAGAAAACCCTCCCCCCTCGCCCTCCTCCTCCGCACTTAGGGTTTGTTTACCGTGTGGGACGCCCTCAACCGTAGGAAATGTTCGGGGACGCCCTCAACTATAGGACATGTTGAAATGGATCCCTCGATTTTACACTTCTTTGATGATTTCGCTTATTTTTTGCTAATTTGAGAATTTTGTTGAATCGATGTCTCTATTAGCTATATGCTGTTTGTTGTTCTAGTTTTAATTGCTGGAAAGTGATTAAAAACTTTTTAATTTGATAGAATCCTCATCAATTAGGGTTAAAATCCAAACCCCTAAACCCTCAACACTAGTTCTAGCCTAGTTTGTACACATTATATAGTTCTAGCCCAATTTGTTGTTCTAGTTTTAATTGCTAGAAAGTAATTAAACACCGTTTATTTTGATAGAATCCTTCGGACGAGGTGGGCCGCCGCCGCGTCGAGGCCGAGCTCGCCTGCTTTTTAGGATATCTAACTACTCTTTCGCTTCTCTAACTAGCTCCTCAACACGTGTAAGTTTTAACATTGCTCATGTCCCTTTGCCTAATCAACATAATTATATGCATTGATTACTCGTCATTACAATAACTCGTGTTTCAATCTTATTTTGTTTGTTGATTGTAAGAATTATCGAATTGACGTTCTTGGAGACGATTCCTAGTATTTTAAAGAGTTTTCATGAGTAAATACCGTTCCTTAGATGTCTATAGTATATAGAAGTTCGGATTGGGATGTACAAAAAAAATTCATTCTTACAGCTTAATTAAACATAGTGACTTGATCACCCATTCTTTTCTTGTGAAACTTATCGTATAATACAAAGAATAATGCTTCAAGAATAACAATGTCATTGTCACAGTGATTTACAAATAGCAGCATTTGTCGGCTGCTGCCGCTGATCATAGAATAGCAAAGAAGATTTGCTTGCTGTCACACACAAATAGAATAGCAGTAAATAAAGAATGCAAAGACCTGTCGTCGTCATTAGGTGCATCAGCAAAGAAGATCATTGTTACAAGATTTAGCGTTAAAGACTTGAAGTCATTGTCACAAGACTTGTCTATTGGCTGGCCAAGCATCACAAGATTTCAATTTCACAGCTAAAGACCTTTTGTCATTATTGGCTACAGACTTTGTCGTCATTCACAAGACTTTGCCGGCTGCAGACTAATGGCAGCAGCACCTTGCCGCCGAAGGCTGCGCACTTGCCGCGCGCTGAGGCAGAGGGAAAAGGTGGAATATATACGATGGATAAATTTAAGAGAATGGAGCGGTAAGGAGATTTTTGCGAGAGATAATGGGGGAGTTGTCATGTTGTGAATGTTGCCTACATGTTATTTGGAAATTTATAGAGCTGGGGGAACAATGACTAGGTTTCCTATCGGAGTTAAGAGTTCACTTGCATTGTTTGTTAGGAAAAAGTTTGTGGTGAACATGTCTATGATCATTTTTTTCCTCCCCATGTGGTTTTACCAAATTGCCCTTCATTTGCATGGTCTCGAGTATCATGTATTTTTATTATCAATTTACAAGGTAATTAAATTGTGTGTTACATGCGTTCCCATGCGTAAAAATTAATCTTGTTTCGTTAGCACGTATCGTACTTGATTTTTTATTTTGGCTTTGAAAAGCAGTATTAAAATCACAACTCTTTAAATAGTCTCTACTACGTACGCACGAGAACCATATATTCCAATGCATTGCTCCTATATGTATATATATGCGTTGTTGTTTTTTTATGGCACTAAATTTTTACATTTTAACGAAAAGGGAAAGAAGAGTTTGAAGTATTAAAATTTCATTTTACGATTCCTTTGTGAGATTCCTACTGCGAAATAAAACAAATTAAATCTTGCTGCTACTACTAAAACAAATTGTATATGCATTTTGTAGCTTTTTTTTTTATGTCATTTTCGTTACCTCTCAACTTTTTCTTATTTTCAATCGAGTTGCTTTTGCAAGATTCAAGATCAAAGTCACCTTTGCTCTTGCAGCTTCTTGTCTACCTTGTGTCAACTGACACGCGCTAGCCAGCGCACTTGCCGCGAAAGCACCTTGTCGCACTTGCGCCGCACTTGCGCCGCCGCTGAGTGCATTAGCAAAGCTGACTCAAGAAGAAGAAGCACCACCTTGCTTCTGCGCACTTGCTACGCACGCAAGAAGAAAGAAAAGACTTTGTCTCGTCGCCGAGTGCAGAATAGCAAAGAAGATCTGTCATTGCAGACTGCGCAGACTTGTCATTGGCTGTCTGCTGAGTGTAATAGCAAAGAAGACTTGTCGCTGCTTACAGACTTGTCATTACAAGATTCTGCTTCTTGCTGATCGACAGCAAGAAGATCTGTCTTAAGACTCATGTTGCCGTTTATTCTCGCCAAGATTTGCTTGCCGGGCAAAGAAAGACCTAATGGCTCATCGAGCAACAAAACAAAGGGAAAGAGTCAATATTCGCCTCTAACAGCCAATAAGGTCCCTAGACCAATTCTTTATCTTTGGAACTTACACTGAACTCTTTGTTGGAAACTACTAGTTTATATTCTTCATGTTAATATATAGGAAATCTTCTTGTTTATTGTTTTTCCTGCTTTGAAGCTATTTTTATTCTATTTTGTTGGCATGCAACTTCTATTAGGTAGACTTGAGGAGCAAAGGGCATCGATCGCAATGACGAAGTTTGATCTAACTTGGTAAATTTTTCTCTTTTCTTTTCCCTTTATTTTCTTGTTTTTAGCTTTATTTTGATTTTGTTTTTATTTTGTATTTTCATATCTTTATCAGTTTGGTTCTTTTATTCATGATACATTCACATTGATCTATATGTTTCTTTCTTTTATTGGTGGTTTATTATATCATTTCATATATTTTGCATCCTACTATATTGATCTTACATAAAGTGAATAAAATTCTAGTTATTGTGTAAAGTACTAGTTAATATTATTTTTTTTTTTAATGTGAAATGCAGCATATAAACAATGGATAAAAGTTGGATTGATATTGAGAATAGACAATGTCCCGAATATGTAAATGGAGTCAATCAATTTCTACAATTTGCATTTACACATGCTTCAAGAGTGGATAAAATTCGATGCCCTTGTTATAAATGTTGTAATGCTATTTTTCAAACTCGTGAGAGTGTCTATGCTCACCTTATTATGCATGGAATTTTAAAAGATTAGAAGTGGTGGTTTTGTCATGGAGAAGAAATGATATCTGATGATAGAGCGAGCACAGAGGGAAGTAATGAAGAGGAAGAAGAAGAAGAATGCCATGATGATATGCATGAACTTATACATGATTTAGTCCAAATGGAGAATGCAAATGATGATTTTATTGATACAAATCACGACGAACCAAATGAGACCGCAAAAAAATTTTATAATTTATTAATAGATGCTGAGAGAGAGCTATATCCAGGATGTGAAAAGTTCTCTAAATTGGAATTTATTGTCAATTTACTTCAACTTAAATGTCTTAATGGGTGGAGTGATAAATCATTTACTGCATTACTTCAACTTTTGAAAAAGCTCTTCCAGGTGAGTCACTTCCAAAGAGTTACTATGAAGCAAAGAAATACACTCGGATCTAGGCTTGGAGTATGTTAAAATCGACGCATGTAAAAATGATTGCATTCTTTATTGGAAGGAGTATGAAAATTATGATCGTTGTCCAAATTGTGAAGTTTCTAGATGGAAATATAGTGATGGTAAGGAAAAAGGCAATGAAGTTCCTGAATCGGGAAGTTGTACAAAAATTCCTCAGAAAATTTTACGTTATTTTCCTTTAACGCCAAGGTTGCAACGGCTATATATGTCATCCAAGACTGCTTCTCATATGCGATGGCATAAGGAAAAACGCTGTGATGATGGGATAATGAGACATCCTGCTGATTCTATAGCTTGGAAGACTTTTGATGAATTGCACCCTTCATTTGCTATAGATCCACGTAATGTAAGAATGGGCTTAGCTAGCGACGAATTTAATCCTTATGGAAATATGAGCACATCTTACAGGGTGTGGCCGGTTGTTTTGGTTCCATATAACTTACCACCATGGATGTGTATGAAGAGCTCTTATTATATGATGTCGATGCTCATTCCAGGTCCTAGAGCTCCAGGAAATGACATTGATGTATATTTGCAACCTCTTATTGAAGAGTTGATCACACTATGGAATGTGGGTGTTGAAACCTATGATGCATTTGGTAAATGTAATTTTCGTTTACATGCAGCAATACTATGGACAATAAATGATTTTCCAGCATATGCTAATTTATCTGGTTGGAGCACTAAAGGAGCATTGGCTTGTCCTTCATGTAATAAAGATACATGTTCAACTAGATTGAAGCATGGGCGCAAAATGTGCTATATGGGGCATCGTCGTTTTCTAAAACTTGATCATAAGTGGCGTAAAAACAAAAAGTCATTTGATGGAAAGACAGAAACTCGACGTGCACCCAACAATTTATCTGGAGATGAAATTCTTGACCAATTAAATGGAGTTGAAAATGTGAAATTTGGAAAAAGTACACAAAAAGGAAAGGCTTTTTTGTGTACTTTTTCCAGAGCCTTTGGAGAGAGGAGGAGTTAGAGGACAACGACTTCGTGAGCAAATACGGGAAGATATAGAGGCTGAAATGACAGTTCGAATTCAAGCAGAAGTAGAATCTCGAATGGCAGAAAAAGAGGCTGAGGTACAAGCCCGAATAGCACAACGTGAGGCCGACGCAGAAGCTAGACTAGCACAAAGAGAAGCTCGATTAGAGCACATGGAGTCTCAAATGCAAGCTATGATCCAGCATTTAGCACAGATGGGAATGCCTATACCAACATCTACTGAAAAATGTAAGTTAATCTATATCGTCTTTATATGTGATTCAGTGAGAGTTGTTTGAATGCGCAAGACAAATCGACTTTTTGTTACAATTATATTATGAAGAAAAAACATACAGACCATATGTGACCTCTAGTGTATTTTGAAATGAGTGCATGAACTTTTGACTGGATTTCTGTGACACATTTTAAGATGTTTCATATATAGATGAACTTCATGATTTAATGCCTTCAACCATTAAAGCTGTCATTCATCATAACATATCAAGATTTTACATGCTCTTTTGATTGCCAATAGGTTTTATATGCTCTAATAAGTTGGATCATCGTAGGCTTTACCTACACTAAACTTCTCGTTTTCTGCTTGATTTGATATTAGAAGTGTTTGGATTATTTGGAATATGTTTAGAGATTTGATTGTTGTTGCGTAGGAAAGGCCCAATTCGATGAGCATGTGAAAGATTAGCGGTGTTTATGTGCGTAATAGTTGGTAAAAATGTATGGAGACCCCCCTCGACTATAGGCCATTTCGAAATTGCCCCTCATACCCTTACATCTTTGCATAAATAGTTCTTAGGGAGTATTTTAGAACAATTGGCACGGATTATAATTAGGATAGAAGATTATGCTCATCGTTTGCTAGAAGTTTATTCAGGGTAATCTTGCAAAAACTAATCGGAATTTCTTAGGCAAAAGTTCGATCTCGTTGTCATGGATTGTAGACATAGTGTTTGGCCTATGATTCATTACACAACATATCATTTAAGCTTGAGAATGTCTATTTCAAGGTGAAAAGATTCGTGCTTGGGGAATTTGATGGTTTTCTTGAAAGTGACATTAAGTTTGGCCTTCTTGTTGTATAGTGTATATGCCAAGTAGACTTTATGATGTTTGGTTATCTATGAAGGAGACTTAAAAAGTTTGTTATGAATTGTAAAGGCAAATTTCTTCATCATCTACACTTGTAAACTGGCTGTATTTGTTCATCTACTTGGATAGAAACTTAGGTTGTGAGTGTGGTGAAACTATGTATCATGTTGTTGTTCTTTTTTTCCTTGAGGTTTTCTTATCAAGGTATGAATAATTTGTTTTGTTCTGTTTCAGTTTGTTGCATGCTTATATTTGTTTCTTCTCTTTATCCAAGGAAACTTTGTTTATTCTTTTTATTTATAAGTCATTGTGGGTTATATTTTAGTATTTGAAAGTAATACTAAGACAATTTTTTTAATTGTACAGGAATGCGCAAGACAAAGGCAAGGCAAATCGACTTTTGCAAGATTATGTTTCTTCGGGTCCATTTCTTTTTTGTTTAGATATTTCGAAATGGACATGACTATAAAAGTGTTTAGTTTAAAGATGCATATGACATCAATCTTTATGTTTTGAAAGTTATTAGTTGATGTGAATTTATTATGACGTATATTTGATCTTGGGATTGGAGAAATGTTTTGTACAACCGTTATATTTTGGATATGCACATGCAATGCATCTTAAATGTATGGTTTAAAATCTAGCTATTACAAGTTATGTTCTTTTTGTATTTTCTTGTTATTTATGTAATGCTCTTGTATAGAAAGTCTAATGTTTAATTCAATGTATCTTATTAAACATACTTTTTGTGAGGAATTTGAAAAATGGCCACAAAAGATCGGCATAATATATTGCCACGGTATTAATAACGTTTTTGTGACAAAATATAACATTTGGACACAAATATGCACCTTTTTGTGACGATTTTTTAAAGATTCCTCACAAAACGTCATTTAACTATTAAAAAATAATACAGTAGTTTTAATGTAGAATTATTGTGGACATAAATGATATGAAATACTATTGTGACGAAGTAAATGGCCACAAAAATATAAAATATTTTATATATGTAAAATAGTATCTGTGGCGAACATTTTTGTCACAAATATAATACAGTAGTTTTGTGGCGAAAGGTATTTCCTCACAATAATTACTCTTTTTTAAATATGTGAAATAGTATCTGTGACGACAATTTTCGTCACAAAATCCTAAACTGTTTTGTGGCGAAAGTATTTCCTCACAATAATTACTGTTTTTTTACAATATGTAAAATAGTATCTGTGACGAACATTTTCGCCACAAATAACAAATTATTTTGTGGCGAAAGTTTTTCCTCACAACAACTTTTAGCAGCGGGGTTATTATGGCGACGCTGTGGCCGAATGTATTTCGCCACAAAAACGTTTTAGTGGCGAAATATGGACTTTTTGTGGCGAATAGTTTCTCCACAAAACACTAGTTTTCTTGTAGTGCCTACTTCAGCCCTCGGCCATCGCGGCGCCCTAAGTTCATATATCATAAACCTATGAGCCTAAATTCATGAACCAAATCTCAAATACCCAATACCATAAACCTTATAACCCAAAATCCACTTTCGACCGAAACGTCGTTAAACTAAACCAAAATCCAAATTCGACCGAAACGTCGTTAAACTAAACCTAAGTCCAATATCGACCGAAACGTCGCTAAACTAAAGCCAATCCCAATATCGACCGAAACGTCGTTAAACTAATCCTAAGTTCACAAACTCGACCGAAACGTCGTTAAACTAAACCAAAATCCAAATTCGACCGAAACGTCGTTAAACTAAACCTAAGTCCAATATCGACCGAAACGTCGCTAAACTAAAGCCAATCCCACTATCGACCAAACGCCGTTAAACTAATCCTAAGTTCACAAACTCGACCTCAAACGTCGTTAAACTAAACCTAAATCCTAACCTCGACCAAACGCCGCTAAACTAAACCCAAATACAACCTCTACCGAAATGTCGTTAAACTAATTCAAATCCCAACTTCGACCGAAACGTCGTTAATCGACCGAAATGTCGTTAAACTAATTCAAACCCACTTCGACCGAAACGTCGTTAAACTAATCCTAAGTCTAAAACCTGATAAAATGTCGTCAAGCTAAACCCAATATTGACCGAAATGTCGTTAAACTAATTCAAACCCACTTCGACCGAAACGTCGTTAAACTAATCCTAAGTCTAAAACCCTGACCAAACGTCGTTAAACTAAACCCAATTTTGACCGAAATGTCGTTAAACTAATTCAAACCCACTTCGACCAAACGCCGTTAAACTAATCCTAAGTCTAAAACCCCGACTGAAATGTCGTTAAACTAAACCCAATTTCGACCGTAATGTCGTTAAACTAAACCTAAACTCAATTGACCGTAACGTCGTTAAACTAAACGTAAATCCACTGCCGACCGAAACGTCGTTAAACTAATCCTAAGTCTAAAACCCCGACCGAAACGTCGTTAAACTAAACCCAATTTTGACCGAAATGTCGTTAAACTAATTCAAATCCCAACTTCGACCGAAACGTCGTTAATCGACCGAAATGTCGTTAAACTAATTCAAACCCACTTGACCAAACGCCGTTAAACTAATCCTAAGTCTAAAACCCCGACTGAAATGTCGTTAAACTAAACCCAATTTTGACCGAAATGTCGTTAAACTAATTCAAACCCACTTCGACCGAAACGTCGTTAAACTAATCCTAAGTCTAAAATTCGACCGAAACGTCGTTAAACTAATCCTAAGTTCACAAACTCGACCGAAACGTCGTTAAACTAAACCAAAATCCAAATTCGACCGAAACGTCGTTAAACTAAACCTAAGTCCAATATCGACCGAAACGTCGCTAAACTAAAGCCAATCCCAATATCGACCGAAACGTCGTTAAACTAATCCTAAGTTCACAAACTCGTAAACGTCGTTAAACTAAACCAAAATCCTAACCTCGACCGAAACGTCGCTAAACTAAACCCAAATACAACCTCGACCGAAATGTCGTTAAACTAATTCAAATCCCAACTTCGACCGAAACGTCGTTAAACTAATCCTATTTCAACCTTGACCGAAATGTCGTTAAACTAATTCAAATCCCATTTCGACCGAAATGTCGTTAAACTAATCCAAACCCAATTTCGACCGTAATGTCGTTAAACTAAACCTAAACTCAATCGACCGAAACGTCGTTAAACTAAACTTAAATCCACTGCCGACCGTAACGTCGTTAAACTAAACCTAAACCAAACACTCAATCGACCGAAATGTCGTTAAACTAAATCCAAGTCCAAAACTCAATCGACCGAGACGTCGTTAAACTAAACCCAAATTAAACTTCGACCGAAATGTCGTTAAACTAAACCCAGATCTAAATTGACCGAAACGTCATTAAACTAACCCAAGTCCAATATTCGACCGAAATGTCGTTAAACTAATCCGAATCCAATTTCGACCGAAACGTCGTTAAACTAAACCTAAATCCTAACTTCGACCGAAACGTCGTTAAACTAAACCCAATTCCGACCGAAACGTCGTTAAACTAAACCTGAACCCAACTTTGACCGAAACGTCGTTAAACTAAATCCAAATCATCTGATCCTCTTGCATATAAAACTAGAGCCAGATCACAATCATATTCGATCAAATTCTAATTATGTGCTTAGAATTGATCAAACCATGTAATCAAATTAAACTTGTTGGACTTTAATACATTTGCTCGGAGTTCAAACAAACGAAGTTAAATTAGATTCCAATACATATACTTGGAGTTTAATTTAAATTTGACTAATCCTAATACATATAATTAGGATTTAGTTAATATTTCATGTGATTAAGCTCTAGTACATAAACTTAGAGCCTAATTAGATCAGTCTCTAAAAATATAAAGTTAGGGTCTAAATCAAATATTTGAGCTAGTCCTACTCTATACATTTGGGGTTAAAGTTCAAATCAAACGCAAGTGGACTGTATCATATACCGCTAAAGTTCAATAAACCAAATCAATCACTAATACATATAATTAGAGTTTAATTTGAATCAGATTCCATTAAATCCCAATACATATACTGGGAATTTAATCAATCTTTCATCTTAGGGTGAACCATGTTGAGTTCCAAAACATATAGAGTCCAACAAAATTAATTTGACCATCTTAGAACATATAACTAAGATGAAATTAAATATTTTCTTTTATGCTCTTTTCATGTACACTGAGGGTATGCCCTTGGTTAAAGCCATGTAATTGAGCAATAAATTATAAATTTTCTTTTTGTCCAATTCCAGTTCATCTTCAGCATTTCAAAGGTCTCTTAATCGAAGGTACCCCTAACGTTTACGTGGTAATTAACAATAGACGCTTGCGTTTATTGGAAGTTATGGATTCGCAATCCTCGATAAACATATATATATATATATACTTAATCAATCATGAATACTACCTCACGGAAATTCAAGATAAATTTCACCGTGCGAGGTACGTCATTCGTGGTGGCATAAAATAGATTAAGTATATATATATATGTTTATCGTGTATTGCATGATCCATGGCTTCCAATAAACGCAAGCGCCTATTGTTAATTACCCCTATAAAATGTTAGGGTACCTCGATTAAGAGACCAAATATAAATCGATAATAAAAGAGACAAAACGGGCAAATAAAATTTTATTGATATGATCTCATGGTTACATGGCTTAAGTGGGCATACCCCCACTGTACATGAATTTCATAGGACTGGATATCCAGTTAACGACTGGGTGGTCGATTGAAATTTGATGCTCAGTTTAATGACATGGCGGTCGGGTTCATCTTGGTTGTATGTTCCAAGGTGGAGATGTGACCAAACCCCAAGTATATGTATTGAGGTAGATCGGATTTGAAGTTATCTCGAAAGTAGAGGGTGGCTAATTATGGGTATATGTATCGATTAGCCGAGTTTAATATATTTTTCACTCTAGTTATATGTGCTAGAGTGAGGATTTGACTAAGCCCTAAGTGTATGTATTAGGGTTCATTTGGATGAACTCTAAGTATATGTATTAGAGCTCAATTTGAATTTGGGTTTAGTTTAAAGACGTTTGGTCATTGAATTTGAGTTTAGTTTAAAGACGTTATCATTGAATTTGGGTTTAGTTTAAAGACGTTTCGTCATTTAAATTTGGGTTTGGTTTAAAGACGTTTCGGTCATTTGAATTTGGGTTTAGTTTAAAGACGTTTCGGTCATTTGAATTTGATTTTAGTTTAAAGACGTTACGGTCATTGAATTTGAGTTTAGTTTAAAGACGTTATTCCATTGAATTTGAGTTTAGTTTAAAGACGTTTGGCCATTGAATTTGAGTTTAGTTTAAAGACGTTTGTCATTTGAATTTGGGTTTAGTTTAAAGACGTTACTTGGCCATTGAATTTGGTTTTAGTTTAAAGATGTTTCGTTCATTTTAATTTGATTTTAGTTTAAAGACTTTACGGTCATTGAATTTGGGTTTAGTTTAAAGACGTTTCGGTCATTTGAATTTGGGTTTAGTTTAAAGACGTTACGGTCATTTGAATTTGAGTTTAGTTTAACGACGCTTTGGCCGTTTGGGTTTAGGTTTAGTTTAACGACGTTACTAGGCAAGGATTTACGTTTAGTTTAACGACGTTACTGGCCAATTGAGTTTAGGTTTAGTTTAACGACATTACTTTAAATTGGTTTAGTTTAACGACATTTCACGGGTTTTAGACTTAGGATTAGTTTAACGACGTTTCTGGTCAAGTGGGTTTGAATTAGTTTAACGACATTTCCAAAATTGGGTTTAGTTTAACGACGTTTCTGGCCGGGGTTTTAGACTTAGGATTAGTTTAACGACGTTTCGGTCGAAGTGGGTTTGAATTAGTTTAACGACATTTCGGTCAAAATTGGGTTTAGTTTAACGACGTTTCGGTCGGGGTTTTAGACTTAGGATTAGTTTAACGACGTTTCGGTCGAAGTGGGTTTGAATTAGTTTAACGACATTTCGGTCAAAATTGGGTTTAGTTTAACGACATTTCAGTCGGGGTTTTAGACTTAGGATTAGTTTAACGACGTTTCGGTCGAAGTGGGTTTGAATTAGTTTAACGACATTTCGGTCGATTAACGACGTTTCGGTCGAAGTTGGGATTTGAATTAGTTTAACGACATTTCGGTCGAGGTTGTATTTGGGTTTAGTTTAGCGACGTTTCGGTCGAGGTTAGGATTTAGGTTTAGTTTAACGACGTTTACGAGTTTGTGAACTTAGGATTAGTTTAACGACGTTTGGTCGATATTGGGATTGGCTTTAGTTTAGCGACGTTTCTACGATATTGGACTTAGGTTTAGTTTAACGACGTTTCCGAATTTGGATTTTGGTTTAGTTTAACGACGTTTGGCCGAAAGTGGATTTTGGGTTATAAGGTTTATGGTATTGGGTATTTGAGATTTGGTTCATGAATTTAGGCTCATAGGTTTATGATATATGAACTTGGGTTCATAAGTTTATGGTTCATGAACATAGGTTCATAATTTGTGGACCGCATGACTGAGCGAACGACGGCCACCACGTAAGTGCACGGGCGTTATATTTGATGCCGTCCGGTGATTTGAATTTTACAGTGGCGGCATGATTTTTTTTTTTTGCTATCCGCGTCGCGCCGCTTCGCGTCGTCGCGCTGTCGCTCGTCGCGTCGCTTTGTCGATTCGTGCCGCCGTCGCTCGATTCGCTGCCGCCGTCATTGATCGCGCGCGCCGCGTCCGCTGGCCGCTTGCTGCCGCTGCCGTTGCCGGTTGCCGTCGCTGCGCCCGCGCTCCGCCATGTCTTGACGCCTGGGCCGCTTTTGGAGCCCACACCGGACTCGATGACCGCCGAGCGGGGCCCATGCCTCGAGCCGCGACGGACTCGACGACCGCCGCGCGGGACTCGCCGCTTGAGGACCACGCCTCGGGCCCATGCCCTCACCGCGCCCGCCGCCCATGCCTCCGCCGCGCAGACCCGACGACCGCCGTCGTTGAGCCCGCGCCTTGGCCGTCGTTGAGCCCGCGCTCTCGACCACCCTCTAGCCGCCCGCGAGCTCCTTCTTCTCCGTCGAGCCGAAGGCGCCGCCCGCTCCTTCTTCTTCGTCGAGCCGGAGGCGCCGCCCGCGAGCTCCTTCTTCTCCGCGGCCCGAGCCCTCCCGCGGCTCGCTCACCGCCGCCGAGCCTTTCTTGCGCCGAGCCCTCCCGCGGCTCCGCTCACATTGGCCACATGTAGGCGCATAGAACATGGCACGAAAGGGGAGTTAGAGCGACAATGCGAAGCAGCAGCGCGCAGGTGACGAGAGACGGCCGAAGGTTTGACTGCGATCAATATAGCTGGCATGAGCAATGATAGCAGCCAAGATAAGCTGCACGAGGGCACAAGCGAGCGGTTTCTGCAGGACACAATGACGTTGACCATAATGATAGGGGATGTTGACGGGCATGAACTAAGAGCGTACATGAAAGAACGACGACGTAGCGACAGCGCGACAACGCTGGCGCGACGCGGATAGCAAAGAAGAATCATACATGCGCTGGATAGCGAAGCGGCGACGCAGACGAAAGAATGGCAGCGGTCGCGCTGTCGGATCACCCGCGGCGACGCTGACCGCCGGCGCATGGATCACGCGACGACATCGAAGCTGGCGGCGACGCTGAAGCGGGCGTTGATCAACGCGACGCTGATAGCGGTACCGCGACGACGAAATGCGGCGGCGACGCTGAGCGCGCACATGGCATGATCAGCGTGCGACGCTGGATAGCAAAGAAGAATGATTTATGAAGAGCGTCATACGCATTCGCGCATGCGCGCGGTCGAGCGGCGATCAATTTAAGCGGCGAACGGTCGCGAGGTTGATCGGCGGCGACGCTGACCAAGCGGGCGCTGGATCAGGGCAACATGATCGGCGCGCTGGCGACATCGAATCAATAAGCGGCGGCGACGCGAATGGCGTAGCGCCACCGGATCATGCGGATCAGATCAAGAAGGCGACGCGGATCAGCGAGCAATACATGGCGACGGCGCGCTGATGCCCGCTGTGTGCTCGACGACGAATCGAGAGAGAAAGCGATGCTTTCCTCTCAAACGAGTCCGCCCGCCAAGTGCTCGACGATGGATCCGAGCGAAAGAGTGGTGCTCTCCTCTCAAATGAAATCCGCCCGCCAAGTGCTCGACGATGGATCCGAGAGAAAGAGCGGTGCTCTCCTCTCAAATGAAATCCGCCCGCCAAGTGCCCGACGACGGATCCGAGAGAGAAAGAGCGATGCTCTCCTCTCAAATGAAGTTTGCCCGCCAATTGCTCGATGGCGAAATTGAGAGAAAGGGAGCGGTGCTCTCTTCTCAAACAAAGTTCAAATGAAGTCAAGTACGCCCGCCAAGTGCTCGACGGCGAGTTCGAGAGAGAGAGCGGTGCTCTCCTCTCAAACGAAGACCCTCCGCCAACCGCTTGACGGCGAAATTGAGAGAAAGAGCGATGCTCTCCTCTCAAATCTTCTCAAATGAAGTCAAATGAAGATCGCCCGCCAAGTGCTCGACGGCGAATCCGAGAGAGAGCGGTGCTCTCCTCTCAAACGAAGACCGCCCGCCAAGTGCTCGATGGTGAATCCGAGAGAGAGCGGTGCTCTCCTCTCAAACAAAATCCGCCCGTCAATCGTTCGGCGGCGAATCATAAAGAGAGCGATGCTCTCGTTCGCCTACTAACCATTCGACGATGAACCCGAGAGAGAGAGAGCGGTGCTCTCCTCTCAAATGAAGTTTGCCCGCCAAGTGCTCGACGGCGAGTTCGAGAGAGAGCGGTGCTCTCCTCTCAAACGAAGACCCTCCGCCAACCGCTGACGGCGAAATTGAGAGAAAGAGCGATGCTCTCCTCTCAAATGAAGTCAAATAAAGCATGCCCACCAAGTGTTCGACGGCGGATCCGAGAGAGAGCGGTGCTCTCTCTCAAATGAAGTCAAGTCCGTTAACCGCTTGACGGCGAAATTGAGAGAGGGAGCGGTGCTCTTCTCTCAAATTGCTCGATGGTGAATCATAAAGAGAGCGATGCTCTCAATCGTTTGACGAAATGCTTCGTCGTCAACGTGCTACTTCATCGTCGACGTGCCAACCACTTATTCGACGAAATGCCTAAGTCAATGTTGACGGCGAGCCAAAAAGAGAGATTACCCCAGTTAAAGAGAGAGGGAGCTTTGTTAACCCATTTGAAATCAAATTGGACACGATTCATACTTCATGATAAATTGAAATATTGATTCATATTCTATTCGAACTGAGAATTTGAAAATAAAATTGCACATGAGATTTCTAATATTAACATCCTAATTTTGATCAAATTTCAAATAATTTCAAAATTGGGACTTGTATTAAACCCATATCAAACCCATTTACTTTAAACCTATCCATATTAAACCCATAAACCAACACCCACATATCATTAACCTATATCCATTTAACCCAATAACCCATATATCCAATAACCCATTCATGAATCCAAAACCCATTAACCTATACCCATTTAACCCAAAATCCATTTAACCCAATACCCATTTACCCAAAGAGGCCCAAGCCCAAAGCCCACTTCGAAATTAAACCCATCAAAATAAACATGTACACCCGGTCCATGAACCATGAACCATAAACCTGTACACCCGGTCCATGAACCATGAACCATAAACCTGTACACCAGGTCCATGAACCATGAACCATAAATCATACACCAAGTCCATGAACCATGAACCATAAACCTGTACACCCGGTCCATGAATCATGAACCATAAACCCATACACCAAGTCTATGAATCATGAACCACAAATTCATACACCAAGTCCACGAACCATGAACCAAAACCATGGACTAAACCATACACCAAACTTCATACACCACAAACCAAACCATATCCAAATCCAACGAACCTATGTTCATGAACCATAAACCCATGAACCTAAGTTCATAAATCATAAACCTATGAACCTATGTTCATGAACCATAAACTTATGAACCTATGTTCATGAACCATAAACCTATGATCCTAAGTTCATAAACCATAACCTATGAACCCAAGTTCATAAATCCATAAACCTATGAACCCAAGTTCATAAACCATAAACCTATGAACCTAAATTCATGAACCAAACCAAGTTCATGAACCAAATCTCACATATACAATACCCTAAACTAATCCAAACCCAAATTCAATGACCGTAACGTCGTTAAACTAAACTTAAATCCACTGTCGACCATAACGTCGTTAAACTAAACCTAAACCCAAGCTCGACCGAAACGTCGTTAAACTAAACCCAAATCCAGAACCTCCGACCGAAACGTCTTTAAACTAAACCCAAATTCAAATGACCGAAACGTCTTTAAACTAAACCCAAACTCAATCGACCGAAACGTCGTTAAACTAAACCCAATTTCGACCGAAACGTCGTTAAACTAAACCAAAATCCAAATTCGACCGAAACGTCGTTAAACTAAACCTAAGTCCAATATCGACCGAAACGTCGCTAAACTAAAGCCAATCCCAATATCGACCGAAACGTCGTTAAACTAATCCTAAGTTCACAAACTCGACCAAACGTCGTTAAACTAAACCAAAATCCAAATTCGACCGAAACGTCGTTAAACTAAACCTAAGTCCAATAACGACCAAAACGTCGCTAAACTAAAGCCAATCCCAATATCGACCGAAACGTCGTTAAACTAATCCTAAGTTCACAAACTCGACCGAAACGTCGTTAAACTAAACCTAAATCCTAACCTCGACCGAAACGTCGCTAAACTAAACCCAAATACAACCTCGATAAAATGTCGTTAAACTAATTCAAATCCCAACTTCGATCAAACGTCGTTAATCGATCAAATGTCGTTAAACTAATTCAAACCCACTTCGACCAAACGTTAAACTAATCCTAAGTCTAAAACCCGACCAAACGTCGTTAAACTAAACCCAATTTTGACCGAAATGTCGTTAAACTAATTCAAACCAGCTTCGGCAAAACGTCGTTAAACTAATCCTAAGTCTAAAACCCATTTGAAATGTCGTTAAACTAAACAATTTAGTAATGTCGTTAAACTAAACCTAAACTCAATTGACCGTAACGTCGTTAAACTAAACGTAAATCCATAAATAACGTCGTTAAACTAAACCTAAACCCAAAGCGTCGTTAAACTAAACTCAAATTCAAATGGCCGTAACGTCTTTAAACTAAACCCAAATTCAAATGGCCAAACGTCTTTAAACTAAAACCAAATTCAATGACCGTAACGTCTTTAAACTAAAATCAAATACAAATGACCGAAACGTCTTTAAACTAAACCCAAATTCAATGACCGTAACGTCTTTAAACTAAACCCAAATTCAAATGACCGAAACGTCTTTAAACTAAACTCAAATTCAATGGCCAACGTCTTTAAACTAAACTCAAATTCAATGGCCACGTCTTTAAACTAAACTCAAATTCAATGACCACGTCTTTAAACTAAACTCAAATTCAAATGACCGAAACGTCTTTAAACTAAACCCAAATTCAAATGACCGAAACGTCTTTAAACTAAACCCAAATTTAAATGACCGAACAGTTTTTAAATTAAACCCAAATTCAATAACTAAAACGTCTTTAAACTAAACTCAAATTCAATGGCCAACGTCTTTAAACTAAACCCAAATTCAAATTGAGCTCTAATACATATACTTAGAGTTCATCCGACGAACCCTAATACATACACTTAGGGCTTAGTCAAATCCTCACTCTAGCACATATAACTAGAGTGAAAAATATATTAAACTCGGCTAATCACGATACATATACCCGATAATTAGCCACCCTCTACTTTCGAGATAACATCAAATCCGATCTACCTCAATACATATACTTGGGGTTTGGTCACATCTCCACCTTGGAACATACAACCAAGATGAACCCGACCGCCATGTCATTAAACTGAGCATCAAATTTCAATCGACCACCCAGTCGTTAACTGGATATCCAGTCCTATGAAATTCATGTACGGTGGGGGTATGCCCTGCTTAAGCCATGTAATAGCGAGATCATATCAATAAAATTTTATTTGCCCGTTTTGTCTCTTTTATTATCGGCGTTTATATTTGGTCTCTTAATCGAGGGTACCCTAACATTTTATAGGGGTAATTAACAATAGACGCTTGCGTTTATTGGAAGCCATGGATCCGCAATACGATAAACATATATATATATACTTAATCTGAATCATGAATACTACCCCACGGAAATTCCAGATAAATTTCACCGTGCGAGGTACGTCATTCGTGGTGGCAGACAAAATGGCACGCCCGGTGGGCGTGCCATTTTATCTGCCACTGGCGTACGAAATTTATCTTGTATTTCCGTGGGGTAGTACTCATGATTCAAATTAATATTTAAATATGTATAGTTATCAAGTATTGTGGATCCATGGCTTCCAATAAACGCAAGCGTCTATTGTTAATTACCCCTATAAAATGTTAGGGTACCCTCGATTAAGAGACCAAATATAAATCTTTGATAATAAAGAGACAAAATGGGCAAACAAGATTTTATTGATATGATCTGCATTACATGGCTTGCAGGCATACCCCATACATGAATTTCATAGAATCGATACTCGGTTTAACGACTGGGTGGTCGATTGATATTTGGGTTTAGTTTAAAGACGTTTCGGTCATTGGATTTGGGTTTAGTTTAAAGACATTACGGTCATTGGATTTGGGTTTAGTTTAAAGACGTTTCGGTCATTGGATTTGGGTTTAATTTAAAGACATTACGGTCATTGGATTTGGGTTTAGTTTAAAGACGTTTCGGTCATTGGATTTGGGTTTAGTTTAAAGACGTTTCGGTCATTGGATTGATGTTTTCTGTTAGTAGCGGTTGGCTAATTCCTGGGTATATGTATCAGGACTAACCGAGTTTAATATATTTTTCACTCTAGTTATATGTGCTAGAGTGAGGATTTGACTAAGCCCTAAGTGTATGTATTAGGGTTCGTCGGATGAACTCTAAGTATATGTATTAGAGCTCAATTTGAATTTGGGTTTAGTTTAAAGACGTTTGTCATTGAATTTTAGTTTAGTTTAAAGACGTTTCGGTCATTTGAATTTGGGTTTAGTTTAAAGACGTTTCGGTCATTGAATTTGGGTTTAGTTTAAAGACGTTACGGTCATTGAATTTGAGTTTAGTTTAAAGACGTTACGGTCATTGAATTTGAGTTTAGTTTAAAGACGTTACGGTCATTGAATTTGAGTTTAGTTTAAAGACGTTACGGTCATTGAATTTGAGTTTAGTTTAAAGACATTACGGTCCTTTGAACTTGGGTTTAGTTTTAAGACGTTTGATCATTTGAATTTGGGTTTAGTTTAAAGACGTTACGGTCATTGAATTTGAGTTTAGTTTAAAGACGTTACGGTCATTGAATTTGGGTTTAGTTTAAAGACGTTTCGGTCATTAAATTTGGGTTTAGTTTAAAGACGTTACGGTCATTGAATTTGAGTTTAGTTTAAAGACGTTTCGGTCATTGAATTTGAGTTTAGTTTAAAGACGTTACGGTCATTGGATTTGGGTTTAGTTTAAAGACGTTTCGGTCATTTGAATTTGGGTTTAGTTTAACGACGTTTCGGTTGATTGCGTTTAGGTTTAGTTTAACGTTACGATTGATGGATTTAAGTTTAGTTGAGCGACGTTTCGGTCGGGGTTGGATTTTAGTTTATGTTAACGACGTTTCGATCGAAGTGGGATTTGGACTTAGGATTAGTTTAACGACGTTTCGGTCGAATTTGGGTTTGGATTAGTTTAACGACATTTCGGTCAAAGTGGGATTTGAATTAGTTTAACGACATTTCGGTCAAGGTTGAAATAGGATTCGTTTAACGACGTTTCGGTCGAAATTGGGTTTAGTTTAACGACATTTCAGTCGGGGTTTTAGACTCAGGATTAGTTTAACGACGTTTGATGTCGACATTAGACTTGGTACATAAGGTTTATGGTATTGGGTATGTGAGATTTGGTTCATGAACTTGATTTGGTTCATGAATTTAGGTTCATAGGTTTGGATATGGTTTATGGACTTATGTTCATAGGTTTATGGTTTATGAACTTGGGTTCATAGGATTATGGTTCATGAACATAGGTTCATGGGTTTATGGATTATGAACATGGGTTCATAGGTTTATGGTTCATGAACTTAGGATCATAGGTTGTAGACTCGGTGTATGGATTGGTCCATAGTTTGTGGACTCGATGTATGGATTGGTCCATGGTTTTGGTTCATAGTTCGTGGACCTGGTGTACGAGTTTACGGTTCATGGTTCATGGACACTGGTGTACGTGTTTACGGTTCATGGTTCATGGACACTGGTGTACAGGTTTATAGTTCATGGTTCATGGACCGGGTGTACGGGTTTATGGTTCATGGTTCATGGACCGGGTGTACAGGTTTATGGTTCATGGTTCATGGACCGGGTGTACAGGTTTATGGTTCATGGTTCATGGAACGGGTGTACAGGTTTATGGTTCATGGTTCATAGACCTGGTGTACGGGTTTTGGTTCATGGTTCATGGACCGGTGTACGTTTATTTTGATGGGTTTAATTTCGAAGTGGGCTTTGGTATTGGGCCTCTTTGGGTAAATGAATTTTGGATTGGGTTAAATGAATTTTGGGTTAAATGAGGATTGGATATATGGGTTAAATGGGTATAGGTTAATGGGTTTTGGATTCATGAATGAGTTATTGGATATATGGGTTATTGGGTTAAATGGATATTGGGTTATTGGGTATTTGGGTTAATGATATGGGTTGATGGTAATGGGTATAGCATGGGTTAATGATATGGGTTATGGGGTTTATGAAATAGATTAAGTGAGTTCGGGTCTAATTCAAGCCCTTGAGATTTAAAATATGAGTTAATTCAAATGAGATTTTGAAATAATTGAAATTGAGAATTTTGATTCAAAACCAAGTGCATTCGATCTTATTCAACTTAATTTGCATCAAATGTAATGATATTTTAATTTGACCGAGTCAAAATTTCAACATTCAATTTAAATGGATTTAATATAGCCATCTCTCTCTTTTTCTCTTTGATTTGAGAATTCTCTCTCTTTTTGGTGATGTTTTTGCAAAGAGCACCGTCGATGTTCATATCGGCATTCCGTCAAACATATGGCGGTTGAATTAGCACGTCGACGACGAAGCATTCCGTCGAATGATTGGTAGGTAAATGAGAGCATCGCTCTCTTTATGATTCGCCGCCGAGCAATTAGCGAGCGAACTTTGTTTGAGAGGAGAGCACCGCTCTCTCTCGGATCCGTCGAACACTTAGTGGGCACGCTTTATTTGATTTCATTGGAGAGGATTTGAGAGGAGAGCATCGCTCTTTCTCTCAATTTCGCCGTCAAGCGGTTGGCGGAGGGTCTTCGTTTGAGAGGAGAGCACCGCTCTCTCTCTCAGATTCGCCGTCGAGCACTTCGTTTGAGAGGAGAGCACCTCTCTCGGATCCGCCGTCGAACACTTGGCGGGCAATCTTTGTTTGAGAGGAGAGCACCGCTCTCTCTTTCGGAACCGCCGTCGAACACTTGGCGGGCGGTCTTCATTTGAGAGGAGAGCACCGCTCTCTCTCTCAGATTCGCCGTCGAGCACTTGGCGGGCGGTCTTCATTTGAGAGGAGAACACCGCTCTCTCAATTTCGCCATCGAGCGGTTGGCGGGCGGACTTCATTTGAGAGGAGAGCACCGCTCTCTCTCTCTCAGATTTGCCGTCGAGCACTTGGCAAGCGGTCTTCGTCGGAGCGGCTCGATCGTCGTCGGATCGGAGAGAGGTGCTCTCCTCTCAAAAAAAGATCGCCCGCCAAGTGCTCGACGGCGAGTTCGAGAGAGAGAGAGAAATACCCAATACCATAAACCTTATAACCCAAAATATATCATTCCCTAATTAGGGCTTTCGGCGGGTTAATTTCGCCTCGTCGATTAGACATGGATTAATCTAATCGACCGCCATGTCGCTAAACTGAGCAAATATAGCCGAAAAATAAGGCTAACATGTGTAGTGTGGTTATACTCATTAAACCATCACTTCTCAATTTGCCCAAAAAAAAAAAAAAAAAAAAAAAAAAAAAGAAAAAGAAAAAAAAAAGGGTGGAGGACATATTGTCTAATTTTCTAGATAATATGGGTAAAATATAAGCCACCAACGGACTTGATTTGTTCACATCGAACTTCAAGGGTAAAATTGTAAAATTCCTACTGTGGTATAACCCCACAGTAAAATTGGGATCCCGCCGTAAGAAAACCTTTCGAAGCTTACGAGGCAAAAATTAGGGAAGGTATTTGGTGAAAACCCATATGGGCGCCGATTACTAAAAATATATTTTGCCTATGACGAATGCTAACTCACCTTAGGGTCGGCTACGCGCAAAGAATTTCGATTGCTTCTCGAGGTAAAATAAATAAAAATTAATCCATGTTCCTTATGGGCGCCATACGCCCAAGATATATTTTGCCTATGACGGAATGCTAACTCACTATAGGGTCGGTTATGCGCAGAATTTCGATTGCTTCTCGAGGCAAAATAAATAAAAAATAATTCATATTTCATAAACCGACCATCATGTCGTTAAACCGAGTATCCGATATAAATTGACCATCATGTAGTTAAACCGAGTATCGAAAAAGGGACACGACGAACATTATGACGTGAAGTTCAATACTTTTTTTCTTGCATAATGTAGCAAGCAAAAAAGTGGGGGCATTTGTTTGAGTGTAAAGAAGAAAAAGAAATAAAAAAAAAGAGAAAAAAAAAGAAAATGTGGTGTATTAGATGGGTCCATGCACTAGGTGCATGGACAAAATTTGAATCCCACTACCCTCTCCAACTTCCCACTTCCCCATCCCACGCACGATTTCTCCTAACTACCCACAATCCGCATAATTAACCCCCCCAAATTGAGGCACCATAAAAAAAAAAACCTCTCTCTCTAGAAAAAAAAAAAAAAAAAAAAAAAGAGAGAGAGCATCAAACTTCTCTCTCTCTCTCTCTCTCTCTCTCTCTCTCTCTCGAGTAAAAAAAAAGAGAGCATCAAAGCTCCTCTCTCTATCCTTCTCTCTCTCAGCCTCTCCCCCTCCAACGACTCGGAGCAGCGAAGTGGCGCGCGGCGAGCCCCCGCGCGACGACGCGGAGCAGTTACGCGGCGAGCCCGATGCGGTGCGCAGAGCGAGCGGCGCGAGGCGAGCCCGCGCGACGATGCGGAGCGCCGGCGCGGCGAGCCCATGCGGCGACTCGTAGCGCCGGAGCGGCGCGCGGCGAGCCCACGCGATGACGCGGAGCGCTACGCGGCGAGCCCATGCGGCGACTTGAAGCGGCGCGCGGCGAGCCCGCGTGACGACGCGAGCGGGCGAGCCCGCGTGACACGCGCGCGCGCGCGCGCGCGCGTGCGCGAGGCGCGCGCGGTGCGCAGAGCCGCACGCGGCGCGCGCGATGAGGAGCACGGCGCGTGATGTGGTGCGCGGAGCGGCGCGCGGTGCCTACGCGCGGCCCGCAGAGCGCGTGCGGCCCCGCCGTCGCTTCTCTCCCGATCGCAACTTCATCGCCTCGTCGAACCTCGCACCGCCCGAGCTCACCGCCCTCGAGCCTCGCGGACTTGCTCCGCTCGGCCCAAGGCTCGGAATTGGAGCTCGCCGCGCCCTCGCCGCGCCTTGATGAACAAGCGACCCGAGCCCCCATGTTTCCGCCGCCTTGACGAGCCGCGCCCGCCGCGCCTTGATGAACAAGCCGGACCCGCGCCCTCGCCGCGCCTTGATGAACAAGCCGACGCGCGCGCCTCGCCGCGCCTTGATGAACAAGCCGAACCCGAGCTTTGGAGTTCGCCGCGCCCTCGCCGCGCCATGCCTCAACCCACCGAGCGGCACCCTACCGATCCGCTCTCTAGCGGCCGTCATCGCGAAGCTTCGATGAAGCTTCACCGTTGTAGTATTCCTCCTTCGCGAGGCTTTGTAAATGGCGGCTCAACCGTCGTGGCGTTGTTGTCACCGAGCTCACTTTGTCGCGACGCGCGCCCGTATTCGACGTAATGCCCCGCCGCAATGCCCTGCTGATCCGCTCGAGGCCACATCACATAAAGCCGCGCCCGCCGCCGTCACTTGAAGCCGCACGGCTCCGATCCGACGACGACGGCCGTTCCAACGACGGCCGAGCGTGGTGCTTCGCCACCCGCTCGGCTCCGATCCGACGACGACGAAGCCGCTCGGCTCCGATCCGACGACGACGGCCGTTCCAACGACGGCCGAGCGTGGTGCTTCGCCACCCGCTCGGCTCCGATCCGACGACGACGAAGCCGCCCGACGACGGCCGGCGTGGTGCTTCGCCACCCGCCCCGCCTTTTCTCCAATGATGTACAAGACATCCTGCCCGCCACCTGCTCGACGGAAAGCCCAAGAGAAACGTCGACGACGAGGCTAAAAGAGAGAGAGAGCGGTGCTCCTCTCTAAAAATCATGCCGTCGATGTGCACGCCACCTGCTCGACGGAAAGCCCAAGAGAGATGTCGACGGCGAGATTGAAAGAGAGGGAGCGATGCTCCTCTCTAAAAATCATGCCGTCGATGTGCACGCCATGTGCCCGACGAATGCTTAAGCCATGTGCTCGACGGAACGCTTAAGTCATGTGCTCGACAGAATGCTTCAGTCATGTGCTCGACGGAATGCTTAAGTCATGTGCTCGACGGACCGCTAGCCAACCGCCCGACGGATCGACGGATTATTAATTAAACCGCTCGACGGTTTATTAATAAAACCGCTCGACGGTTTATTAATAAAACCGCTCGACGTAATATTAATAAAACCGCCGACGGAATCCCGATCAAACCGCTCGACGGAATCCTAATCAAACCGCCGACGGAATTTTAATGAAACCGCTCGACGAATTCTAATCAAACCGCTCGACGGAATCCTAATCAAACCGCTCGACGGAATTTTAATAAAACCGCTCGACGAATGTTGATCAAACCGCTCGACAGTAATACTTCGTCGTCGACGTGCCACCAAACCGCTTGACGGAACGCTCTAACCATTCGACGAAATGACCCGAACAATTGTCGATGGCGGAATTAAAGAAAACGGCATTCTTTTGCAAAATATCACCAAAGAGAGAGATTCTCTCAATCAAAGAGAGAGGGGACTTTTCAAAAATAGAATATTGAACTCTTTAATTTAATTAAATTGAGTGCTCTACATTTTAAATCAATCATGTGGCTAATTTTCAACTCACATGTTTTTGAATTTTAAATCCTTAATCTCATTCACTTTTGGGAAATCAAACTTGATTCAAACCCAATTGAAACCCATTGAGCCCATATCCATTAAACCCGATATCCACAAACCCATAACCCATTTAACTCAAAACCCACATACCTAAAGTCCATTTACCCAAAGAGGCCCAATACCAAAGCCCACTTCGAAATTAAACCCATCAAAATAAACCTGTACACCAGGTCCATGAACCATGAACCATAAACCTGTACACCCGGTCCATGAACCATGAACCATAAACCCGTACACCAGGTCCATGAACCATGAACCATAAACCTGTACACCAGGTCCACAAACTATGAACATAAACCATGGACCATAAACCCATACACCGAGTCCACAACCCATGAACCTATGTTCATAAACCATAAACCCATGAACCTATGTTCATAAACCATAAACCCATGAACCTATGTTCATGAACCATAAACCTATGAACTTAAGTCCATGAACCAAATCAAATTCATGAACCAAATCAAGTTCATGAGCCAAATTTCACATACCCAATACCATAAACCTAAAATCAAATTCGACCTAAAACGTCGTTAAACTAAACCTAAGTCCAATATCGACCAAACGTCGCTAAACTAAAGCCAATCCCAATATCGACAAACGTCGTTAAACTAATCCTAAGTTCACAAACTCGACAAACGCCGTTAAACTAATCCTAAGTCCAAAACCTCGACCAAACGTCGTTAAACTAAACCCAAATTCAACTTCGATAAACGTCGTTAAACTAATCCTAAGTCCAATATTGACCAAACGTCACTAAACTAAACCCAAATCCCAAAGTCTACAAATAAAACCTAAATCCCAACTCGACAAACGTCGTTAAACCAAATCCAAATCCACTTTAGATCAAACGCCATTAAACTAAACCCAAGTCCAATATCGACCAAACGCGTCGTTAAACTAAATCCAAATCCACTTTCGACCAAACGTCGTTAAACTAAACCCAAGTCCAATACCGACCAAACGTCGTTAAACTAAACTCAAATTCAATGATCGTAACGTCCTTTAAACTAAACCCAAATTCAATGACTAAAACGCCTTTAAACTAAACCCAAATTCAATGGCCAAGCGTCTTTAAACTAAACTTAAATTCAATGACCGTAACGTCTTTAAACTAAACCCAAATTCAATGGCCAAGCGTCTTTAAACTAAACCCAAATTCAAATGATAAACGTCTTTAAACTAAAATCAAATTCAAATGACGAAACGTCTTTAAACTAAACTCAAATTCAATGGCCGTAACGTCTTTAAACTAAACTCAAATTCAATGACATACGTCTTTAAACTAAAATCAAATTCAAATGACCAAACGTCTTTAAACTAAACCCAAATTCAAATGACGAAACGTCTTTAAACTAAACCCAAATTTAAATGACAAGCGTCTTTAAACTAAACCCAAATTCAATGGCCGTAACGTCTTTAAACTACACCCAAATTCAAATGGAACGTCTTTAAACTAAACCCAAATTCAAATGACAAACGTCTTTAAACTAAACCCAAATTCAAATGACCAAAGCGTCTTTAAACTAAACCCAAATTCAATGGCCAACGTCTTTAAACTAAACCCAAATTCAATGACATAACGTCTTTAAACTAAACCCAAATTCAATGGCCAATGCGTCTTTAAACTAAACTCAAATTCAATGGCCAAAAGCGTCGTAAACTAAACCCAAATTCAAATCGAGCTCTAATACATATACTTAGAGTTCATCCGGAACCCTAATACATACACTTAGGGCTTAGTCAAATTCTCACTCTAGCACATATAACTAGAGTGAAAAATATATTAAACTTGGTTAGTCCCTGATACATATACCCAGGAATTAGCCACCTCTACTTTGAGATAACATCAATCCAATGACCGAAACGTTTTTAAACTAAACCCAAATCTAATGACCGAAACGTCTTTAAACTAAACCCAAATTCAATGACCGAAACGTCTTTAAACTAAACACACATCCTATGACCGTAATGTCTTTAAACTAAACCCAAATCCAATGACCAAACGTCTTTAAATTAAACCCAAATTTCAATCGACCACCCGGATCGTTAAGCGGGTATCCGATCCTATGAAATTCATGTACGATGGGGTATGCCCGCTTAAGCCATGTAACCGTGAGATCATATCAATAAAATTTTATTTGCCCGTTTTGTCTCTTTTATTATCAGCATTTATATTTGGTCTCTTAATCGAGGGTACCCTAACATTTTATAGGGGTAATTAACAATAGACGCTTGCGTTTATTGGAAGCCATGGATTCGCAATCCCTGATAAACATATATATATATATATACTTAATCTGAATCATGAATACTACCTCACGGGAAATTCAAGATAAATTTCACCGTGCGAGGTTTTGAATATTGCCGCCCGGTATGTGCACGGGCGTGCACATCGACCTAGGCGATGAAGTTGTGCCATTTTGTCTGCCACCACGAATGACGTACCTCGCACGGTGAAATTTATCTTGAATTTCCCGTGAGGTAGTATTCATGATTCAGATTAAGTATATATATATATATATGTTTATCAGGGATTGCGAATCCATGGCTTCCAATAAACGCAAGCGTCTATTGTTAATTACCCACATAAAATGTTGTACCCTCGATTAAGAGACCAAATATAAATCTTGATAATAAAAGAGACAAAAGCGGCAAATAAAATTTTATTGATATGATCTGCATTACATGGCTAAGCGAGGCATACCCATACATGAATTTCATAGGCTGATACCCGATTTAACGATATGTCGATTGAAATTTGGGTTTAATTTAAAAAGGCGTTTGTCATTGGATTTGGGTTTAGTTTAAAGACATTACGTTAGATTTGGGTTTAGTTTAAAAGGCGTTTGTCATTGAATTTGGGAGTTTAAAAACGTTTTTTAGATTTGGGTTTAGTTTAAAGGCGTTTGATCATTGGATTGATGTTATCTAGTAGATGGCTAATTCTGGTATATGGAGACTAACCAAGTTTAATATATTTTTCACTCTAGTTATATGTGCTAGTGAGAATTTGACTAAGCCCTAAGTGTATGTATTAGGTTCACGATGAACTCTAAGTATATGTATTAGAGCTCGATTTGAATTTGGGTTTAGTTTACGACGCGGCATTGAATTTGAGTTTAGTTTAAAGACGTTACGCCATTGAATTTGGGTTTAGTTTAAAGACGTTACCATTGAATTTGGGTTTAGTTTAAAGACGTTTCGGCCATTGAATTTGGGTTTAGTTTAAAGACGCTTTCCATTTGAATTTGGGTTTAGTTTAAAGACGCTTTGGCCATTTGAATTTGGGTTTAGTTTAAAGACGTTTGGCCATTTGAATTTGGGTGTAGTTTAAAGACGTTATCATTGAATTTGGGTTTAGTTTAAAGACGTTTGTCATTTAAATTTGGGTTTAGTTTAAAGACGCTTTCGCCATTTGAATTTGGGTTTAGTTTAAAGACGCTGCCATTTGAATTTGATTTTAGTTTAAAGACGTTACGCCATTGAATTTGAGTTTAGTTTAAAGACGTACGGTCATTGAATTTGAGTTTAGTTTAAAGACGCTTTCGCCATTTGAATTTGATTTTAGTTTAAAGACGCTTTGGCCATTTGAATTTGGGTTTAGTTTAAAGACGCTTGTCATTGAATTTGGGTTTAGTTTAAAGACGCGGTCATTGAATTTGAGTTTAGTTTAAAGACGTTACATTGAATTTGAGTTTAGTTTAAAGACATTACCATTGAATTTGAGTTTAGTTTAAAGACGTTTCGCATTTGAATTTGGGTTTAGTTTAAAGACGCTTCGGCCATTGAATTTGGGTTTAGTTTAAAGACGCATTGGCCATTGAATTTGAGTTTAGTTTAACGACGCTTCGTCGATTGGACTTGGGTTTAGTTTAACGACGCGGCCAAAGTGGATTTGGATTTAGTTTAACGACGCTTTCCGATATTGACTTGGGTTTAGTTTAATGACGTTGCTAAAGTGGATTTGGATTTGGTTTAACGATGCTTTCGTAGTTGATTTAGGTTTTATTTGTAGACTTTGGGATTTGGGTTTAGTTTAGTGACGTTAAATATTGGACTTAGGATTAGTTTAACGCTCACGTTGAATTTGGTTTAGTTTAACGACTTTCTCGAGGTTTTGGACTTAGGATTAGTTTAACGAGCTTCGGCCGAGTTTGTGAACTTAGGATTAGTTTAACGACGTTTCTCGATATTGGCTTTAGTTTAGCGACGTTTCGGTCGATATTGGACTTAGGTTTAGTTTAACGACGTTTCGGTCGAATTTGATTTTAGGTTTATGGTATTGGGTATGTGAAATTTGGCTCATGAACTTGATTTGGTTCATGAATTTGATTTGGTTCATGGACTTAAGTTCATAGGTTTATGGTTCATGAACATAGGTTCATGGGTTTATGGTTTATGAACATAGGTTCATGGGTTTATGGTTTATGAACATAGGTTCATCGTGACTCATTTTTTGGTTCATGGTTCATGGATTATATTTCATTTATTTTCTAGAAGCAATCAAATTGTGCGCCCGACCCTAAGGTGAGTTAGCATTGTCATGATAAAATATCTGCGATCGCCGTAATGAACATGGATTAATTTTTATTTATTTTGCCTCAAGAATCGAAATTGACACGAATCGACCCTAAGGTGAGTTAGCATTCATAGGCAAAATATCTTCGACGGCGCCATAACATGGATTAATTTTTTATTTATTTTGCCTCGAGAAGCAAAAATTGCTGCGCGTAACCGACCCTAAGGTGAGTTAGCATTCCGTCATAGGCAAAATATGTCTTGGGTAATCTGGCGTCCATATGGGTTTTCACCAGATACCTTCCCCTAACTTTTGCCTGTGGACCTCGAGAGGTTTTTCTCACAGCGGGGATCCCAATTTTGCCTGTGGGGTTATACCACAGCCGGAAATTTTATAATTTTACCCTCGAAGTCCGATGTGGACAATCAAGTCCGTTGGTGGCTTATATTTTACCCATATTATCTAAAAAATTAGACAATATGTCATCCACTTTTTTTTTTTTTTTTTTTTTTTTTTTTTTTTTTTTTAGACCAATTGAGAAGTGGTGGTTTAATGAGTATGACCACACTCACATGTTAGCCTTATTTTGTCGCTATATTTGCTCGTTAAACATGGCTCGATTAGATTTGAATTTAGTTTAACGACTTTACCGGTTTTGAGTTTAGTTTAACGACTTTACGGTCGATTGGATTTGATTTGCTCTTGAGCGTTATTGTCTTTGCCCCCAGCAACTTTTTCTCTATGGAGTTGGCGGCGGTTATTCCTCTTAAAGGACACTATTGTCGGAGGAATAGTGGTTGTAGTATCATTAGAAAGTGTCAGTTTATCGAATACTGATACTTTTTGTATCCTGCCCTTTGGGAATATCAATCTTCCTTCAAACTCCATCCTTTTGGATGCAGGTTGGTAAGTGAGTCGTTCGCCTATGGGTCGGCGAGGAAGGTTGGGAATGACCCTATTGGGTCGTCTTCCTCGAGACGGCAGACGAGGAATGACCACATTGGATACATCCCGTGAGAATGAATGGTCATGCCCCAAAGAGCTGTGAATTTGAGCCAACGAACATCTCCTGGTGCCAAATTGGATTGATGTCATTAGTACGGATGTGGGCAAACAGACTCGCGAACCCGCCTCCAATATCATTGAGTTTGTTGATGCAGCGATAACGTTCTTTGTTATTGGTGTCATTTCTCTTGTGGAAAAAGGTAGAAGTTAGGGACTTCTTATTCATATCTATAAGATTTCAAAACGACGATGGGATGATCCTCCCATGCAAGAGCTTTCAAAAAAAAACTTCTCCGTGTGACATATATGTATGTCTTCAAAATGGGATGGGAGGGCAAGGGGCGTTTCCACATACAATTAGGCAGACCCTCTAAGATGAACCTTGAAACAACCTGATGTGTCGTTATTGTCGTACATGACTGACGTTGAGATGAATCAGCATTCCATCGTCTGCGAGGTTTTTATGACAGCTGGCACTCGTGAGGGTTTTCGCCAAAAGCATTTCCCTAATTTTTGCCTATGAGCCTAGAGTAGGTTTTCTCACAGGCTCGGGAGATTTTTGTTCTCTTTTGTTTTTTTTTTTTTTTTTTTTTTTTTTTTTTTTGCTTTTTTTTTGCTTTTTTATTCTCTTTTTTTTTTTTTTTTTTTTTTTTTTATCTCATCCGAAAAATAATATATTCTAATGAGAGCAAAGTGGGCAAAATTATATTTCCCAAGAAGAGAACGAACATATGCCTTCAAGATGAAGAAAGGTTGATTGCCCCCTGAACGTTTTCTGTGACAAGTGAGTGATAGAACATTCTCCATTATATCACCAAATGGAAAAGAGAATGAGCCGATATCTTCGTAAAATTAAACGCCTGAAGAATAGTCAAAATATGCGTCAGAGGAACACGACACGTTAAAAATCGTCCCGCTCGACGATTTGACCGATAACGTCCTTTGTGGTGATGCCAAATTGGAGGATGATCAACATGCCGCTTGATCTCGACGAGTGAAAAGGTAATATTGTTTGATTGTTGCTGATGAAGTCATACTCATTGGTCACATGTTTATTCATTAGTCTCTTTATCAAGATTGTTAGATTTGGTCTCAAAGATATGAAGCCATGTCCCACCGGCGTGCCATTTTTCCGCCATCACGAATGACGTACCGCACGGTGAAATTTATCTCGAATTTCCGTGTAGTATTCATGATTCAGATTAATATTTATATAAATATTGTTATCAGGTATTGCGGATCGATGTCTTCCAATAAACGCAAGCGTCTATTGATAATTACCCCTATAAAATGTTAGGGAACCCTCGATTAAGAGACCAAATATAAATGCTGATAATAAAAAAGACAAAACGGGCAAATAAAATTTTATTGATATGATCTCATTACATGGCTTGCAGTGGGCATACCCCACCGTACATGAATTTCATAGGATCGGATATCCTAACTCGGTGGTCGATTGAAATTTGATGCTCATTTTAATGACATGTCGTTCATCTTGGTTGTATGTTCCAAGGTGGAGATGTGACCAAACCCCAAGTATATGTATTGAGGTAGATCGATTTGATGTTATCTCGTAGAGGTGGCTAATTACCTGGGTATATGTATCAGATTAGCCGAGTTTAATATATTTTTCACTCTAGTTATATGTGTGAGGATTTGACTAAGCCCTAAGTGTATGTATTAGGGTTCGCTTGATGAACTCTAAGTATATGTATTAGAGCTCAATTTGAATTTGGGTTTAGTTTAAAGACGTTTCGTCATTGAATTTGAGTTTAGTTTAAAGACGTTATTGGCCATTGAATTTGGGTTTAGTTTAAAGACGCTTCATTTAAATTTGGGTTTAGTTTAAAGACGTTTCGGTCATTTGAATTTGGGTTTAGTTTAAAGACGTTTCGGTCATTTGAATTTGATTTTAGTTTAAAGACGTTACGGTCATTGAATTTGAGTTTAGTTTAAAGACGTTACGGTCATTGAATTTGAGTTTAGTTTAAAGACGTTTCGGTCATTGAATTTGAGTTTAGTTTAAAGACGTTTCGGTCATTTGAATTTGGGTTTAGTTTAAAGACGTTACGGTCATTGAATTTGGGTTTAGTTTAAAGACGTTTCGGTCATTTGAATTTGATTTTAGTTTAAAGACGTTACGGTCATTGAATTTGGGTTTTGTTTAAAGACGTTTCGGTCGTTTGAATTTGGGTTTAGTTTAAAGACGTTGGCCATTTGAATTTGAGTTTAGTTTAACGACGTTTGGTCGGGCTTGGGTTTAGGTTTAGTTTAACGACGTTACATTGGCATGGATTTACGTTTAGTTTAACGACGTTATTGGTCAATTGAGTTTAGGTTTAGTTTAACGACATTACTACGAAATTGGTTTAGTTTAACGACATTTCAGTCGGGGTTTTAGACTTAGGATTAGTTTAACGACGTTTCGGTCGAAGTGGGTTTGAATTAGTTTAACGACATTTCGGTCAAAATTGGGTTTAGTTTAACGACGTTTCGGTCGGGGTTTTAGACTTAGGATTAGTTTAACGACGTTTCGGTCAAGTGGGTTTGAATTAGTTTAACGACATTTCGGTCAAAATTGGGTTTAGTTTAACGACGTTTGGGTTTTAGACTTAGGATTAGTTTAACGACGTTTGGTCAAGTGGGTTTGAATTAGTTTAACGACATTTCGGTCAAAATTGGGTTTAGTTTAACGACATTTCTGGGTTTTAGACTTAGGATTAGTTTAACGACGTTTCTGGTCAAGTGGGTTTGAATTAGTTTAACGACATTTCTACGATTAACGACGTTTTTAAGTTGGGATTTGAATTAGTTTAACGACATTTCTACGAGGTTGTATTTGGGTTTAGTTTAGCGACGTTTCTACGAGGTTAGGATTTAGGTTTAGTTTAACGACGTTTGGCCGAGTTTGTGAACTTAGGATTAGTTTAACGACGTTTCCGATATTGGGATTGGCTTTAGTTTAGCGACGTTTCTGGTCGATATTGGACTTAGGTTTAGTTTAACGACGTTCGAATTTGGATTTTGGTTTAGTTTAACGACGTTTCACGAGTTTGTGAACTTAGGATTAGTTTAACGACGTTTCGGTCGATATTGGGATTGGCTTTAGTTTAGCGACGTTTCGGTCGATATTGGACTTAGGTTTAGTTTAACGACGTTTCGGTCGAATTTGGATTTTGGTTTAGTTTAACGACGTTTCGGTCGAAAGTGGATTTTGGGTTATAAGGTTTATGGTATTGGGTATTTGAGATTTGGTTCATGAATTTAGGCTCATAGGTTTATGATATATGAACTTGGGTTCATAGGTTTATGGATTTATGAACTTGGGTTCATAGGTTTATGGATTATGAACATAGGTTCATAGGTTTATGGTTTATGATTTTGGTTCATAGTTTGTGGACTCTGTATGGGTTGGTCCATGGTTTATGTTCATAGTTTGTGGACCTGGTGTATGGGTTTATGGTTCACGATTCATGGACTTGGTGTATGGGTTCATGGTTCATGGTTCATGGACCGGGAGTATGGGTTTATGGTTCATGGTTCATGGACCGGGTGTACAGGTTTATGGTTCATGGTTCGTGGACCGGGTGTACAGATTTATGGTTTATGGTTCATGGACTGGGTGTACTTGTTTATTGTTCATGGTTCATGGACCGGGTGTACAGGTTTATGGTTCATGGTTCATGAACCGGTGTGTTTATGGTTCATGGGTTTAATTTTGAAATGGGCTTTGGTATTGGGCCTCTTTGGGTAAATGAGTATTGGGTTAAATGAATTTTGGGTTAAATGGGTATTGGGTTAAATGGGTTAATGGGTTTATGGGTTAATGGATGTATATGGGTTTTGTTTAAATGGATATTGGGTATAAGTAAATGGGTATTGGGTTGGTATAAGTAAATGGGTATTGGGTTAAATGGGTTAATGGGTTTATGGGTTAATGGATGTATATGGGTTTTGTTTAAATGGATATTGGGTATAAGTAAATGGGTATTGGGTTGGTATAAGTAAAGGGGTATTGGGTTAAATGGGTTATTGGGTTAATGGGTATAGGTGATATTGGATACTTGGTTCTAAATTCGGGCTAAATTAGAGCCCTTTAGATTTAACCCGAAAGTGTGATTTAATCAAAATTTTAAATTCAACATCAAATGTTTAGCACTTAATGAAATTTTTAATTTGATTTAAATTTGATCAAGCAAAGTCCTCTCTTTGATTTGAGAATTCTCTCTTCTTGGTGATATTTTGCAAAGAGCACCGCCGATGTTCATATTGGCATTCCGTCAAGTGGTTTTGATCGGTATTCCGTTGAGCGGCTCGATCAATTCCGTCGAGCGGTTCGATCAATTCCGTCGATGGCTAAGTTTGTTGATATTCCGTCGAGCGGATTTCTTAAAATTCCGTCGAGCGGATTTCTTAAAATTCCGTCGAGCGGTTTTCTTAAAATTCCGTCGAGCGGATTTCTTAAAATTCCGTCGAGCGGATTTCTTAAAATTCCGTTTCCGTCGAACGGTTTTGAGCGGCGTTGCGTCGTCGAGAGGAGAGCAACGCTCTTTCTCTCGATTTTCGATCGAACACTTGGCGGGCGGACTCGGGAGAGGGGAGCAACTCTCTTTCTCTCTGATTTTCGATCGAGCACTTGGTGGGCGGACTCCGTCCGTCGGAGAGGAGAGCAACGCTCTTTCTCTCAGATTTTCGATCGAGCACTTGGCGGGCGGACTCGTCGAGAGGAGAGCAACGCTCTTTCTCTCGCATTTTCGATCGAGCACTTGGCGGGCGTGACTCGTCCGTCGAGAGGAGAGAGCAACGCTCTTTCTCTCGGATCCGCCATCGAAGCGGCTCGCCATCGTCGGCGGCGCGCAGCCGCTGGCGTCCAGTGTCCCGTGCGCGGGGGCGTGAGTGCGGTGAGCTTCAAGACTTGGCCGAAGCTTCAAGGCCCGGCCACGAGGGCACGGCGAACTTCAAGGCTCCTGAGCCGAGCGGATGGCAAAGCATCACGCCGCCGAGGGCGCTGACTTCAAGTGCGGCACGTGCTCCGAGGCGGTTCAGGAAGGAGGCTCAAGTCCGCGTGGCACGGCTCCGGATCAAGGCGCGCGGCCGAGCGGTGGAGTCGAAGCGCGTGTGGCCGAGCGGCAGAGTCGAGGCGCGCGGCCGAACGGGTGCGCCGCGGGCATGGCTCGATGGAGGTGCGCCGCGGAGGGCGCGGCTAGCTCCATGGCTATGCCGAGGCGTGGGCTCGGGTCCGCTTGATGGAAGCACGGGAGCTCGGGTCCGGCGATGACGAAGCGCGAGGAACATGGCCAAGGGCGACCGGGTCGTGGCCGAGGGCGCGGCGCGGCATGGCCGAGGGCGCGGGGCGCGGCCGAGGCATGGCGCAGCGGCGGGTCCCGCACAACGGAGGCATGGGCGGCGGAGCGCGGTGAGGGCACGGGGCCCGAGGCACGGCAGTCCCGCGCGGCGGCCGTCGTGTCCGTTGCGGCTCCGAGGCACGGGCCCCGCCGGCGCGGTGAGGGCATCGTCCCGAGGCACGGCAGTCCCGCGCGGCGGTCGTCGTGTCCGTCGCGGCCCGAGGCACGGGCCCCGCCGCGCGCGGTGAGGGCGTCGTCCCGAGGCGCGGTTCTCAAGGGCGGGGGTCTTGCGCAGCCGAGTGCACGGGGCCCGAGGCGCGGTCCTCAAGGCGGCGGGTCCGCCCTCACAGGCGGCGCGGGCGGCGGGTCTTGCGCAAGACGGCGTCCGGCCCGCGCGACGCGGCGGCCGAGTCAAGGCACGCAGCGGGGTCCCGCGCGGTGCAAAGCGAGCACGATCAGTCGCGGCAGCGCGTTGCGCCGGAGGCGCCGCGACGGCCGAGGCGGCCGATCGCGCCGCGGCGGCGGCGCGCGTCGCGCCGTGCCTCGCGGTGTGGCCGAGAGGGTCGCGCAGCCTTCAAGTGACGGTGGCTTCGACGGAGCTCGACTCGATCCTCTGAGGGGTTCGCGCGGCTTTGAGCTGCGGCTTCGCCTCGACCCGCACGAGCCACATCCTCCTCGCCGGACATCGCACAGGACCGCGCCGCGCCGGACTGAGCCACCCTCGGTCACGGCGGGCCAGGGTTTTATTGGGAATGGCACTGGATGGCCCCTTTTCTGTGCACATCTAGTTGTTCCACCTTCCACGAATTGATATTAAACGTCTCGAGACTGGAGAGAACTGATCCCCAAGTCTTAGTAAATGCACAAAAGACAAAAAGGGATGATAACAAAAGAGTCGAGACGAAAATGGTACAGGCTAGACCGGCACAAGCTAGACCAGCCCGCACGAACATGATAGAGAAAGGTAAGAAGGCAATTACCTCTGCAGTCGAACAGACCCCTGTAAAACCTATGTTTGGGGGCAATAATCCAAAAGGGTTTTCTTTAGAGGAGCGAAGAAACAAAGTATACCCTTTCAAACGGGAGAAAGTGAAGAAAATTTTTTACGATGCTGTTAAAGATGGTCTTCAACTGCCCGAGCCAAAGAAGCCAGATGAGGTAGGGAAAACTGATAATCCAAAATATTGCCTATATCATAGGCTAATTAGCCATCCAATCGAAGACTGTTAGGTTTTCAAAGACTGGGTGGAAAAACAATACAAAATCGGCGAAATCACTCTTTCACAACAAGATTGTTAGAGACACCATCGAAAAGACTAATTTGATTGGTGTAAAAATATAGAAGAAATTGAGAATGAACTTCCTCCCGAGTTTTGGAATATATTCTTATCTAAGAAAACTCGCAATATGTTGCAATATTTAAAGGAAGTTCCAGGACTAAAGTGGCGAGGCCCTTTAAACCCGTAAGTGCAATCTCGGGATAAGCCCATGCCTTCAACCAAAAATTAATACTTCACCAAGTCGATGCGCAGTAATAACTCGGGCGAAGAAGAATAAGAAATTTGTTGAGCCGGCGGAACCTCAACATAAAAAGCGGCCTATTGAGGAACACATTGACTCGATGGAAGAGTATAAACAAATTGAAATAGAGCCTCTTCTGATTCATGATTTTATTTCTAAAGCAATAGAAGAGGCTAAGAAAAAGAAGGACTCTGATAAGAAAGAAGTTCCCGTCGAGGAGTGCGAAGAAAAAGGAGAGCCTTTTTGGGGAGAGACTTGCAGAGTCATCACCGCACGACGAGATGATGAAGAAATTATCTTTTCTGCTAGCCACCTTAGGGAGCAAGAAAGGAACCTCAGGGAAGTTCATGACCAATTAGCAGAGATAAAAGAAATGACACGCTGCAACTTTCACAAGGTGAATGATAAAATATTGGACATGACAACACAACTGAATGTGATGTTCTCTATGATGATTGGGATTGAGGCTAGAGTAGAACAATTAATGAAGATTACTCCTCCTCCTCAACAGTCTCAGTCGCAAAATGACAGAGAACGGAAGGTCGAACTGTTACCAAAGCCTATAACTCGATCTTCAAATCAGCATTCACCCGAAACTTCTCAAAAAGATAAAGGAAAAGCCCCTCTTATAGAAACCAGAGGAATGCCCGAGAATGGTGCCAACAAGGAGTTAATTCTCGCCTTCTAACAAGAAAAATACACCCATGTATTGCCCTTTTCAACAAATCCAAGGACATAACTTAGAAAACCGTCGCACTTTTCAATATACTAGAAGGCTAAGATAGCAGTTTTATCAAAGGGTAAGTGTCGAGCAAAATGTCAGAAGCACAACTTGGACAATCCAGGAGAAAAATAAGCACAAGACTATTCCTTACACACGGGAATCATGCCGTGTCATTACAATATCTGATGACGTGTCAGAAAGCTCTGAGCCGACCCTGGAGGCAAATCAACAGACATCCACTCCAAACGATGATACTTATGTTGATCCTTTGGAATTATATGACACTTCAACTCACCGTGATCCAATGAAGAAGTTGTATAGAATGGAGTGTCGCTTAATCAGAATGGAGGGAGAAATGAGGAGGCTCCACAATGAAGTTAGCCTTATAAAGATGAATGTGAACAGCATGGCTGGCGATATAAAAGGCATAGATATTCAAATGAGAACCATAATAGATATGCTTAAAACGGATGCTACTGAAGCATCAAAAAGATATCGGGTCGAGACATGCCGAGTCATAACTACGCAAGCTGATCCGGAGCAATCAAAGTCGACAAAAGCCGAGTACGATGCAAGTTTCTATGAAGCACACATAATTGCTCAAGAGCTTAAAAGAACGTCGGCGAGAGGAAATGCAGGTCCATCTTCACTGAAAAAGAAGAAGAATCCAACCTCAAACCAAAGAATGAGGTTTACCGAATCATCGAAGCTCTAATCAAAGAAGGAAAAAAGAAAATTATCTCGACAGAGTTCTGTTCCTATCATAATACATGGGGGCACACTCTAGAAAATTGCCGCCAGTGGAAAAAGGTGCATCAATCCAATTTGGCACCATTCCGGAAATGTTCGAGCTGCTGTCATGGCTCAAATTCCTGCTTCTACTGGGGGCATGACCATTCCAGCTGCCCCTTCACAGGATGTATCCAATGTGGTCATTCCTCGACTGCCATCTCGAGGAAGACGACCCAATAGGGTCATTCTCAACCTTCCTCGCCGACCCATAGGCGAACAACTCACTTACCAACCTACATCCAAAAGGATGGAGTTTGAAGGAAGATTGATATTCCCAAAGGGCAGGATACAAAAAGTATCAGTATTCGATAAACTGACACTTTCTAATGATACTACAACCACTATTCCTCCGACAATAGTGTCCTTTAAGAGGAATAACCGCCGCCAACTCCATAGAGAAATAGTTGCTGGGGGCAAAGACAATAACGCTCAAGAGCAAATTAAACCCAATTTTGACCGAAATGTCGTTAAACTAATTCAAACCCACTTCGACCGAAACGTCGTTAAACTAATCCTAAGTCTAAAACCCCGACCGAAACGTCGTTAAACTAAACCCAATTTTGACCGAAATGTCGTTAAACTAATTCAAACCCACTTCGACCGAAACGTCGTTAAACTAATCCTAAGTCTAAAACCCCGACCGAAACGTCGTTAAACTAAACCCAATTTTGACCGAAATGTCGTTAAACTAATTCAAACCCACTTCGACCGAAACGTCGTTAAACTAATCCTAAGTCTAAAACCCCGACTGAAATGTCGTTAAACTAAACCCAATTTCGACCGTAATGTCGTTAAACTAAACCTAAACTCAATTGACCGTAACGTCGTTAAACTAAACGTAAATCCACTGCCGACCGTAACGTCGTTAAACTAAACCTAAACCCAAGCCCGACCGAAACGTCGTTAAACTAAACTCAAATTCAAATGACCGTAACGTCTTTAAACTAAACCCAAATTCAATGACCGAAACGTCTTTAAACTAAACCCAAATTCAAATGACCGAAACGTCTTTAAACTAAAATCAAATTCAAATGACCGAAACGTCTTTAAACTAAACTCAAATTCAATGACCGTAACGTCTTTAAACTAAACTCAAATTCAATGACCGTAACGTCTTTAAACTAAAATCAAATTCAAAGGACCTAAACGCCTTTAAACTAAACCCAAATTCAATGACCGTAACGCCTTTTTAAACTAAACCCAAATTCAAATGACAAACGCCTTTAAACTAAACTCAAATTCAATGAAAACGCCTTTAAACTAAACTCAAATTCAATGATCCGTAACGTCTTTAAACTAAACTCAAATTCAATGACCGTAACGCTTTAAACTAAAATCAAATTCAAATGACCTAAACGTCTTTAAACTAAACCCAAATTCAAATGATCAAACGCCTTTAAACTAAACCCAAATTTAAATGATCAAACGTCTTTAAACTAAACCCAAATTCAATGGCGTAACGTCTTTAAACTAAACTCAAATTCAATGACCGAAACGTCTTTAAACTAAACCCAAATTCAAATTGAGCTCTAATACATATACTTAGAGTTCATCCGACGAACCCTAATACATACACTTAGGGCTTAGTCAAATCCTCACTCTAGCACATATAACTAGAGTGAAAAATATATTAAACTCGGCTAATCCTGATACATATACCCAGTAATTAGCCACCCTCTACTTTCAGATAACATCAAATCCGATCTACCTCAATACATATACTTGGGGTTTGGTCACATCTCCACCTTGGAACATACAACCAAGATGAACCGCCATGTCATTAAATCAGCATCAAATTTCAATCGACCACGCCGCTTAATCGGATATCCAGTCTATGAAATTCATGTACGGTGGGGTATGCCCTCGCTTAAGCCATGTAACGGCAGATCATATCAATAAAATTTTATTTGCCGTTTGTCTCTTTTATTATCGATTTATATTTGGTCTATTAATCGAATGTACACTAACATTTTATAGCGGTAATTAACCATAGACGCTTGCGTTTATTGGAAGCCATGCATCCGCAATCCCTGATAAACATATATATATATACTTAATTCAATCATGAATACTACCCCACGGAAATTCGGATAAATTTCATGCGAGGTACGTCATTCGTGGTGGCGGCATAAAATGGCACGCCGAAGTGTATTTTGTCTCGCCACCACGAATGACGTACCTCGCACGGTGAAATTTATCCGGAATTTCCGTGGGGTAGTATTCATGATTCGATTAAGTATATATATATATGTTTATCGTGTATTGCGGATCCATGGCTTACAATAAACGCAAGCGTCTATTGTTAATTACCCCTATAAAATGTTAGGGTACCCTCGATTAAGAGACCAAATATAAAGGCTGATAATAAAAGAGACAAAACGGGCAAATAAAATTTTATTGATATGATCTGCCGGTTACATGGCTTAAGCAGGGGCATACCCCCACTGTACATGAATTTCATAGGACTGGATATCCAGTTAACGACTGGGTGGTCGATTGAAATTTGATGCTCCTTAATGACACGGCTCGTTCATCTTGGTTGTATGTTCCAAGGTGGAGATGTGACCAAACCCCAAGTATATGTATTGAGGTAGATCGGATTTGATGTTATCTCGAAAGTAGAGGTGGCTAATTACTGGGTATATGTATCAGGATTAGCCGAGTTTAATATATTTTTCACTCTAGTTATATGTGCTAGAGTGAGGATTTGACTAAGCCCTAAGTGTATGTATTAGGGTTCGTCGGATGAACTCTAAGTATATGTATTAGAGCTCAATTTGAATTTGGGTTTAGTTTAAAGACGTTTCGGTCATTGAATTTTAGTTTTGTTTAATGACGTTACGGGCATTGGGTTTTGGTTTAGTTTTAAGACGTTTCATTTAAATTTGGGTTTAGTTTAAAGACGTTTCATTTGAATTTGGGTTTAGTTTAAAGACGTCATTTGAATTTGATTTTAGTTTAAAGACGTTACGGTCATTGACTTTGAGTTTAGTTTAAAGACGTTATGGTCCTTGAATTTGAGTTTATTTTAAAGACGTTTGGCCATTGAATTTGAGTTTAGTTTAAAGACGTTTGGCCATTTGAATTTGGGTTTAGTTTAAAGACGTTACGGTCATTGAATTTGGGTTTAGTTTAAAGACGTTTCGGTCATTTGAATTTGATTTTAGTTTAAAGACGTTACGGTCATTGAATTTGGGTTTAGTTTAAAGACGTTTCGGTCATTTGAATTTGGGTTTAGTTTAAAGACGTTACGGTCATTTGAATTTGAGTTTAGTTTAACGACGTTTCGGTCGGGCTTGGGTTTAGGTTTAGTTTAACGACGTTACGGTCGGCAGTGGATTTACGTTTAGTTTAACGACGTTACGGTCAATTGAGTTTAGGTTTAGTTTAACGACATTACTACGAAATTGGGTTTAGTTTAACGACATTTCAGGTTTTAGACTTAGGATTAGTTTAACGACGTTTGGTCGAAGTGGGTTTGAATTAGTTTAACGACATTTGGTCAAAATTGGTTTAGTTTAACGACGTTTGGTCGGGTTTTAGACTTAGGATTATTTTAACGACGTTTCGGTCGAAGTGGGTTTGAATTAGTTTAACGACATTTCGGTCGATTAACGACGTTTCGGTCGAAGTTGGGATTTGAATTAGTTTAACGACATTTCGGTCGAGGTTGTATTTGGGTTTAGTTTAGCGACGTTTCGGTCGAGGTTAGGATTTAGGTTTAGTTTAACGACGTTTCGGTCGAGTTTGTGAACTTAGGATTAGTTTAACGACGTTTCGGTCGATATTGGGATTGGCTTTAGTTTAGCGACGTTTCGGTCGATATTGGACTTAGGTTTAGTTTAACGACGTTTCGGTCGAATTTGGATTTTGGTTTAGTTTAACGACGTTTCGGTCGAGTTTGTGAACTTAGGATTAGTTTAACGACGTTTGGTCGATATTGGGATTGGCTTTAGTTTAGCGACGTTTCTACGATATTGGACTTAGGTTTAGTTTAACGACGTTTGGTCGAATTTGGATTTTGGTTTAGTTTAACGACGTTTAAAGTGGATTTTGGGTTATAAGGTTTATGGTATTGGGTATTTGAGATTTGGTTCATGAATTTAGGCTCATAGGTTTATGATATATGAACTTGGGTTCATAGGTTTATGGATTTATGAACTTGGGTTCATAGGTTTATGGATTATGAACATAGGTTCATAGGTTTATGGTTTATGATTTTGGTTCATAGTTTGTGGACTCGGTGTATGGGTTGGTCCATGGTTTATGTTCATAGTTTGTGGACCTGGTGTATGGGTTTATGGTTCATGATTCATGGACTTGGTGTATGGGTTCATGGTTCATGGTTCATGGACCGGGTGTGTGGGTTTATGGTTCATGGTTCATGGACCGGGTGTACTGTGTTTATGGTTCATGGTTCGTGGACCGGGTGTACAGATTTATGGTTCATGGTTCATGGACCGGGTGTACAGGTTTATGGTTCATGGTTCATGGACCGGGTGTACAGGTTTATGGTTCATGGTTCATGAACCGGGTGTACAGGTTTATGGTTCATGGGTTTAATTTTGAAATGGGCTTTGGTATTGGGCCTCTTTGGGTAAATGAGTATTGGGTTAAATGAATTTTGGGTTAAATGGGTATTGGGTTAAATGGGTTAATGGGTTTATGGGTTAATGGATGTATATGGGTTTTGTTTAAATGGATATTGGGTATAAGTAAATGGGTATTGGGTTGGTATAAGTAAATGGGTATTGGGTTAAATGGGTTAATGGGTTTATGGGTTAATGGATGTATATGGGTTTTGTTTAAATGGATATTGGGTATAAGTAAATGGGTATTGGGTTGGTATAAGTAAATGGGTATTGGGTTAAATGGGTTATTGGGTTAATGGGTATAGGTGATATTGGATACTTGGTTCTAAATTCGGGCTAAATTAGAGCCCTTTAGATTTAACCCGAGTGTGGGATTTAATCAAAATTTTAAATTCAACATCAAATGTTTAGCACTTAATGAAATTTTTAATTTGATTTAAATTTGATCAAGCAAAGTCCCCTCTCTCTTTGATTTGAGAATTCTCTCTCTTCTTGGTGATATTTTGCAAAGAGCACCGTCGATGTTCATATTGGCATTCCGTCAAGTGGTTTTGATCGGTATTCCGTTGAGCGGCTCGATCAATTCCGTCGAGCGGTTCGATCAATTCCGTCGATGGCTAAGTTTGTTGATATTCCGTCGAGCGGATTTCTTAAAATTCCGTCGAGCGGATTTCTTAAAATTCCGTCGAGCGGTTTTCTTACAATTCGTCGAGCGGATTTCTTAAAATTCCGTCGAGCGGATTTCTTAAAATTCGTTTCCGTCGAACGGTTTTGAGCGGCGTTGCGTCGTCGGAGAGGAGAGCAACGCTCTTTCTCTCGATTTTCGATCGAACACTTGGCGGGCGGACTCGTCGGAGAGGAGAGCAACGCTCTTTCTCTCGATTTTCGATCGAGCACTTGGCGGCGACTCCGTCCGTTTGAGAGAGAGCAACGCTCTTTCTCTCGGATCCGCCATCGGCGGCTCGCCATCGTCGAAGCGGCGCAGCGTGGGCGTCCAGGTCCCGTGCGCGGGGGGCAGTGAGTGCGGTGAGCTTCAAGACTTGGCCGAGCTTCAAGGCCCGGCCACGAGGGCACGGCGAACTTCAAGGCTCGGAGCCGAGCGGATGGCAAAGCATCACGCTCGGCCGAGGGCAGCGACTTCAAGTGCGGCACAGGCTCCGAGGCGGTTCAGGAAGGAGGCTCAAGTCCGGCGTGGCACGGGCTCCGGATCAAGGCGCGCGGCCGAGCGCGGAGTCGAAGCGCGTGTGGCCGAGCGGCAGAGTCGAGGCGCGCGGCCGAACGGGTGCGCCGCGGGCATGGCTCGATGGAGGTGCGCCGCGGAGGGCGGCTAGCTCCATGGCTATGCCGAGGCGTGGGCTCGGGTCCCGCTGGAAGCACGGGAGCTCGGGTCCGGCGATGACGAAGCGTGAGGAACACGGCCAAGCGGCGATCGGGTCGTGGCCGAGGGCGCGGCGCGGCATGGCCGAGGCGCGGGCGCGGCCGAGGCATGGCGCAGCGGCGGGTCCCGCACAACGAGGCGGGCGGCGGAGCGCGCGGTACGGGGCCCGAGGCACGGCAGTCCCGCGCGGCGGTCGTCGTGTCCGTTGCGGCTCCGAGGCACGGGCCCCGCCGGCGCGGTGAGGGCATCGTCCCGAGGCACGGCAGGTCCCGCGCGGCGGTCGTCGTGTCCGTCGCGGCTCCGAGGCATGGGCCCCGCCGGCGCGGTGAGGGCGTCGTCCCGAGGCGCGGTTCTCGGGCGGGGGTCTTGCGCAGCTGAGTGCACGGGCCCGAGGCGCGGTCCTCAAGGGCGGCGGGTCCCGAGGCTCGGCCTCGGCTGCGGCGCGGCGGCGGGTCTAAAGACGGCGTCCGGCCCCGCGACGCGGCGCCGAGTCAAGGCACGCCGCGGGGTCCCGCGCGCCATTTTATGTGGTAATTAACAATAGACGCTTGCGTTTATTGGAAGCCATGGATCCGCAATACCTGATAAACATATATATATATACTTAATCTGAATCATGAATACTACCCCACGGAAATTCCAGATAAATTTCACCGTGCGAGGTACGTCATTCGTGGTGGCAGACAAATGGCACGCCCGCCGCTTAAACTAAGTGGCGATCGGGTCTTGAAGCTCGCCGAGCCGCGCCCACCGCTCTTGACTTCGCCGCTTGAAGCCCGCGCCTCGCCGCGCCTTGACCGCCAAGCCGACCCGCGCCTCGTCGCGCCTTGATGAACAAGCCGGACCCGCGCCTCGCCGCGCCTTGATGAACAAGCCGACCCGAGCCCGCATGCCTCGCCGAGCCTTGGAGCTCGCCGCGCCCTCGCCGCGCCATGCCTCAACCCACCGAGCGGCACCCTCGGCTGATCTGCTCTTCCAGCGGCCGTCATCGCGAAGCTTTGATGAAGCTTTACTGTTGTAGTATTCCTCCTTCGTGAGGCTTTGTAAATGGCGGCTCAACCGTCATGGCGTCGTCGTCACCGAGCTCACCGTCGCGACGCCCGCCCGTGTTCGACGTAATGCCCGCCGCAATGCCCCCGAAGTGTTCTCACCCGCCGCTCCGATCCGACGACGACGAAACCGCCGCTCCGATCCGACGACGACGAAAATGTGCCCACCACCTGCTCGATGAATGCCCAAGAGAAACGTCGACGGCGAGATTGAAAGAGAGGGAGCGGTGCTCCTCTCTAAAAATCATGCCGTCGATGTGCACGCCACCTGCTCAACGGAAAGCCCAAGAGAGACATCGACGGCGAGATTGAAAGAGAGGGAGCGGTGCTCCTCTCTAAAAAATCATGCCGTCGATGTGCACGCCATGTGCTCGACGAATGCACGCCATGTGCTCGTCGATGTGCACGCCATGTGACCGACAATGTTAGCCAACCGCTCGACGGAATATCAACAAACCGCTCGACGGAATTTTAATAAATCCGCTCGACGGATTATTAACAAAACCGCTCGACGGAATTTTAATAAATCCGCTCGACGGAATATCAACAAACCGCTCGACGGAATTTTAATAAATCCGCTCGACGGATTATTAATAAAACCGCTCGACGGAATTTTAATAAATCCGCTCGCCGGATTATTAATAAATCCGCTCGACGGAATGTCAACAAACCGCTCGACGGAATGTCAACAAACCGCTCGACGGAATTTTAATAAATCCGCTCGACGGAATGTCGACAAAACTGCTCGACGGAATTCTAATAAATCCGCTTGACGAATGCCGATCAAATCGCTCGACAATTTTAATAAATGCTTGACGAATGCCGTTCAAAATAGAACGTTGAACTCTTTGATTTATCAAATTAAATCAAATTAAGTGCCCTACATTTTAAATTTAAATTATGGGACTAAAATTAGACGTTTGGAATTTCATTCACTTTTGAAAATCAAACTTGATTTAAACCCATAAACCATACTCATATAAACCTAAACCCATATACCTAAACCCACATACCAAAATTCATAAACCTAAACCCACATACCAAAATTCATAAACCAACACCCACATATCATTAACCTATATCCATTTAACCCAATAACCCATATATCCAATAACCCATTCATGAATCCAAAACCCATTAACCTATACCCATTTAACCCAAAATCCATTTAACCCAATACCCATTTACCCAAAGAGGCCCAAGCCCAAAGCCCACTTCGAAATTAAACCCATCAAAATAAACATGTACACCCGGTCCATGAACCATGAACCATAAACCTGTACACCCGGTCCATGAACCATGAACCATAAACCTGTACACCAGGTCCATGAACCATGAACCATAAATCATACACCAAGTCCATGAACCATGAACCATAAACCTGTACACCCGGTCCATGAATCATGAACCATAAACCCATACACCAAGTCTATGAATCATGAACCACAAATTCATACACCAAGTCCACGAACCATGAACCAAAACCATGGACTAAACCATACACCAAACTTCATAAACCACAAACTATGAACCAAAACTTCGACCGTAAAGTCGTTAAACTAAATTCAAATCTAATCGACCGCCATGTCGTTAAACTGAGCAAATATAGCCGACAAAATAAGGCTAACATGTGAAGTGTGGTCATACTCATTAAACCACCACTTCTCAATTGGTCTAAAAAAAAAAAAAAAAAAAAAAAAAAAAAAAAAGTGGATGACATATTGTCTAATTTTTTAGATAATATGGGTAAAATATAAGCCACCAACGGACTTGATTGTCCACATCGGACTTCGAGGGTAAAATTATAAAATTTCCGGCTGTGGTATAACCCCACAGGCAAAATTGGGATCCCCGCTGTGAGAAAAACCTCTCGAGGTCCACAGGCAAAAGTTAGGGGAAGGTATCTGGTGAAAACCCATATGCCTATGACGGAATGCTAACTCACCTTAGGGTCGGTTACGCGCAGCAATTTCGATTGCTTCTCGAGGCAAAATAAATAAAAATTAATCCATGTTCCTTATGGGCGCCATACTGCCCAAGATATTTTGCCTATGACGGAATGCTAACTCACCTTAGGGTCGGTTACGCGCAGCAATTTCGATTGCTTCTCGAGGCAAAATAAATAAAAATTAATCCATGTTCCTTATGGGCGCCATACTGCCCAAGATATTTTGCCTATGACGGAATGCTAACTCACCTTAGGGTCGGTTACGCGCAGCAATTTCGATTGCTTCTCGAGGCAAAATAAATAAAAATTAATCCATGTTCCTTACGGGCGCCATACTGCCCAAGATATTTTGTCTATGACGGAATGCTAACTCACCTTAGGGTCGGTTACGCGCAGCAATTTCGATTGCTTCTCGAGGCAAAATAAATGAAATATAATCCAAGTTCACAAACTCGACCGAAACGTCGTTAAACTAAACCAAAATCCAAATTCGACCGAAACGTCGTTAAACTAAACCTAAGTCCAATATCGACCGAAACGTCGCTAAACTAAAGCCAATCCCAATATCGACCGAAACGTCGTTAAACTAATCCTAAGTTCACAAACTCGACCGAAACGTCGTTAAACTAAACCAAAATCCAAATTCGACCGAAACGTCGTTAAACTAAACCTAAGTCCAATATCGACCGAAACGTCGCTAAACTAAAGCCAATCCCAATATCGACCGAAACGTCGTTAAACTAATCCTAAGTTCACAAACTCGACCGAAACGTCGTTAAACTAAACCTAAATCCTAACCTCGACCGAAACGTCGCTAAACTAAACCCAAATACAACCTCGACCGAAATGTCGTTAAACTAATTCAAATCCCAACTTCGACCGAAACGTCGTTAATCGACCGAAATGTCGTTAAACTAATTCAAACCCACTTCGACCGAAACGTCGTTAAACTAATCCTAAGTCTAAAACCCCGACCGAAACGTCGTTAAACTAAACCCAATTTTGACCGAAATGTCGTTAAACTAATTCAAACCCACTTCGACCGAAACGTCGTTAAACTAATCCTAAGTCTAAAATTCGACCGAAACGTCGTTAAACTAAACCCAATTTTGACCGAAATGTCGTTAAACTAATTCAAACCCACTTCGACCGAAACGTCGTTAAACTAATCCTAAGTCTAAAACCCCGACCGAAACGTCGTTAAACTAAACCCAATTTTGACCGAAATGTCGTTAAACTAATTCAAACCCACTTGACCAAACGTCGTTAAACTAATCCTAAGTCTAAAACCCTGATCAAATGTCGTTAAACTAAACCCAATTTCGTAGTAATGTCGTTAAACTAAACCTAAACTCAATTGACCGTAACGTCGTTAAACTAAACGTAAATCCACTGCCGACCGTAACGTCGTTAAACTAAACCTAAACCCAAGCCCGACCGAAACGTCGTTAAACTAAACTCAAATTCAAATGACCGTAACGTCTTTAAACTAAACCCAAATTCAAATGACCGAAACGTCTTTAAACTAAACCCAAATTCAATGACCGTAACGTCTTTAAACTAAAATCAAATTCAAATGACCGAAACGTCTTTAAACTAAACCCAAATTCAATGACCGTAACGTCTTTAAACTAAACCCAAATTCAAATGACCGAAACGTCTTTAAACTAAACTCAAATTCAATGACCGAAACGTCTTTAAACTAAACTCAAATTCAATGACCGTAACGTCTTTAAACTAAACTCAAATTCAATGACCGTAACGTCTTTAAACTAAAATCAAATTCAAATGACCGAAACGTCTTTAAACTAAACCCAAATTCAAATGACCGAAACGTCTTTAAACTAAACCCAAATTTAAATGACCAAAACGTCTTTAAACTAAACCCAAATTCAATGACCGTAACGTCTTTAAACTAAACTCAAATTCAATGACCGAAACGTCTTTAAACTAAACCCAAATTCAAATTGAGCTCTAATACATATACTTAGAGTTCATCCGACGAACCCTAATACATACACTTAGGGCTTAGTCAAATCCTCACTCTAGCACATATAACTAGAGTGAAAAATATATTAAACTCGGCTAATCCTGATACATATACCCAGTAATTAGCCACCCTCTACTTTCAGATAACATCAAATCCGATCTACCTCAATACATATACTTGGGGTTTGGTCACATCTCCACCTTGGAACATACAACCAAGATGAACCCGACCGCCATGTCATTAAACTGAGCATCAAATTTCAATCGACCACCCAGTCGTTAACTGGATATCCAGTCCTATGAAATTCATGTACAGTGGGGGTATGCCCCCGCTAAGCCATGTAACCGTGAGATCATATCAATAAAATTTTATTTGCCCGTTTTGTCTCTTTTATTATCAGCATTTATATTTGGTCTCTTAATCGAGGGTACCCTAACATTTTATAGGGGTAATTAACAATAGACGCTTGCGTTTATTGGAAGCCATGGATCCGCAATACCTGATAAACATATATATATATACTTAATCTGAATCATGAATACCACCCCACGGGAAAATCCAGATAAATTTCACCGTGCGAGGTACGTCATTCGTGGTGGCAGACAAAATGGCACGCCCGGTGGGACATGGCTTCTCCCTCCATCTTTGAGACCAAATCTAATAATGCTGATAAAGAGACTAATGAATAAACATGTGACCGATGAATATGACTTCATCCAAGCGGAGCAATGTAAATCCGACAATATTGCTTCTTCTACCTCGGTGGAGATCAAAATGAGTTGGCATCACCACAAAGGACGTTTTGGCTAACATCATGTCCTGGTCTGCCAATCAAGTCATCAGGGGGCAGGATTATTCTGACTGACAGTCGTGGTCTTCTCCCTATCAACATAGTATCGGGGCTATTCGTTGCTAAGAGGAGCAATGGTTTCCAACAACACCACATCGAAGCAAGGAGTTCTAATTTTTCGGAGAATGAGCTGATCATTGTCTGCCACTCAAGTCATCAGGGGGCAGGATTATTCTGACTGAGAATCATGGTCTTCTCCCTCTTAACATCATATCTTGGCTATTCGCCGCTAAGATGAGCAATGACTTCTAATAACATGATATCCTCTACCACGATGGAGATCAAAATGAGTTGGCATCACCACAAAGGACGTTATACTGGTCAAATTATTAGGGGGGCAGGACGATTTTTGCTGATGATCGTGGTCTTCTTCCTCCTAAATGCATATCTTGACTATTCTTCAAGGGAGTTCGATCTTGAAGATATCAGCTCATTATTTTTTTCCATTCGGTAATATTACGGAAAATGTTCTGATCATTGGCTGCTGCTTAAGTCGTCAGGGGGCAAGACAACTGACAAGGACAATTATTGTCCTTTATCTTCTGATTCGATAAAGGCACCGCAATCCCAAAACCTTTGCACCTTACGAGTGCGCCCTAACTATTCATCATGTGGGGAATGGACGGAATGGGGGCAATCAACACTTTTTATTTTGGAGCCATATATACATTCTCATTCCGGGAGGCATAGTTTTTAATGCAATACAAAATATCATCTTTCTAGATGAGATAAAGATGAACCTTTGCACACACACAAAAAAAAAAAAAAAAAAAAAAAAAAAACAAAACAAAAACAAAAAGAGAGAACAAAAATCTCCCATAGCCCCGCTGTGAGAAAACCTACTCTAGGCTCATAGGCAAAAATTAGGGAAATGCTTTTGGCGAAAACCCTCACGAGTGCCAGCTGTCATAAAAACCTCGCAGACGATGGAATGCTGATTCATCTCAACGTCAGTCATGTACGACAATAACGACACATCAGGTTGTTTCAAGGTTCATCTTAGAGGGTCTGCCTAATTGTATGTGGAAACGCCCTTGCCCTCCCATCCCATTTTGAAGACATACATATATGTCACACGGAGAAGTTTTTTTGAAAGCTCTATCAACCTGCATGGGAGGATCATCCCTTTTCCTCCCGTCCGTTTTGAAATCTTATAGATATGAATAAGAAGTCCCTAACTTCTACCTTTTTCCAAAAGAGAAATGACACCAACATCAAAGAACGTTGTCGGCATCAACAACCTCGAGGATGTTGGAGGCGTGTTCGCGAGTCTGTTCGCCCACAGCCGTCCTAATGTTCGGAATTGAAGGTGCATCAATCCAATTTGGCACCATTCCGGAAATGTTCGAGCTGCTGTCATGGCTCAAATTCCTGCTTCTACTGGGGGCATGACCATTCCAGCTGCCCCTTCACAGGATGTATCCAATGTGGTCATTCCTCGACTGCCATCTCGAGGAAGACGACCCAATAGGGTCATTCTCAACCTTCCTCGCCGACCCATAGGCGAACAACTCACTTACCAACCTACATCCAAAAGGATGGAGTTTGAAGGAAGATTGATATTCCCAAAGGGCAGGATACAAAAAGTATCAGTATTCGATAAACTGACACTTTCTAATGATACTACAACCACTATTCCTCCGACAATAGTGTCCTTTAAGAGGAATAACCGCCGCCAACTCCATAGAGAAATAGTTGAGGGCAAAGACAATAACGCTCAAGAGCAAATCAAATCCAATCGACCGTAAAGTCGTTAAACTAAACTCAAAACTTCGACCGTAAAGTCGTTAAACTAAATTCAAATCTAATCGACCGCCATGTCGCTAAACTGAGCAAATATAGCCGAAAAATAAGGCTAACATGTGTAGTGTGGTTATACTCATTAAACCATCACTTCTCAATTTGCCCAAAAAAAAAAAAAAAAAAAAAAAAGAAAAAGAAAAAAAAAGGGTGGAGGACATATTGTCTAATTTTTTAGATAATATGGGTAAAATATAAGCCACCAACGGACTTGATTTGTTCACATCGAACTTCAAGGGTAAAATTGTAAAATTCCCGGCTGTGGTATAACCCCACAGGTAAAATTGGGATCCCCGCTGTAAGAAAACCTTTCGAAGCTTACAGGCAAAAATTAGGGGAAGGTATTTGGTGAAAACCCATATGGGCGCCAGATTACTAAAAATATATTTTGCCTATGACGGAATGCTAACTCACCTTAGGGTCGGTTACGCGCAGCAATTTCGATTGCTTCTCGAGGTAAAATAAATAAAAATTAATCCATGTTCCTTATGGGCGCCATACTGCCCAAAATATATTTTGCCTATGACGGAATGCTAACTCACTATAGGGTCGGTTATGCGCGGCAATTTCGATTGCTTCTCGAGGCAAAATAAATAAAAAATAATTCATATTTCATAAACCGACCATCATGTCGTTAAAATGAGTATCTGATGTAAATGGACCATCATGTCGTTAAACTGAGTATCAGAAAAAGGGACACGACGAACATTATGACGTGAAGTTCAATACTTTTTTTTCTTGCATAATGTAGCAAGCAAAAAAAGTGGGGGCATTTGTTTGAGTGTAAATAAGAAAAAGAAATAAAAAAAGAGAGAAAAAAAAATGTGGGGTATTAGATGGGTCCATGCACTAGGTGCATGGACAAAATTTGAATCCCACTACCCTCTCCAACTTCCCACTTCCCCATCCCACGCACGATTTCTCCTAACTACCCACAATCCGCATAATTAACCCCCCCAAATTGAGGCACCATAAAAAAAAAAAAAACCTCTCTCTCTCGGTAAAAAAAAAGAAAAAAAAGAAAAAAGAGGGAGAGCATCAAACTCTCTCTCTCTCTCTCTCTCTCTCTCTCTCTCTCTCGAGTAAAAAAGAGAGCATCAAAGCTCTCTCTCTATCCTTCTCTCTCTCACCCTCTCCCCTCCAACGACTCGAGCGAAGTGGCGCGCGGCGAGCCCCGCGCGACGACGCGGAAGCGATTACGCGGCGAGCCCGATGCGGTGCGCAGAGCAACGGAGCGGCGCGAGGCGAGCCCGCGCGACGATGCGGAGCAGCGGCGCGCGAGCCCATGCGGCGACTCGTAGCGGCGGAGCGGCGCGCGGCGAGCCCACGCGATGACGCGGAGCGATTCGCGGCGAGCCCATGCGGCGACTTGAAGCGGCGCGCGCGGCGAGCCCGCGTGACGACGCGAGCAGCCGGCGAGCCCGCGTGACGACGCGGGAGCGCCGCGCGCGATGCGGTGCGCGGAGGCGCGCGCGGTGCGCAGAGCGGCGCACGCGCGCGCGCGACGCGAGCGCGCGGCGCGCGATGAGAGCGGCGGCGCGTGATGTGGTGCGCGGAGCGCGGCGCGCGGTGCCTACGCGCGGCCCGCAGAGCGCGTGCGGCCCCCGCCGTCGCTTCTCTCCCCGATCGCAACTTCATCGCCTCGTCGAACCTCGCACCGCCCGAGCTCACCGCCTCGAGCCTCGCGGACTTGCTCCGCTCGGGCCCAAGGCTCGGGAATTGGAGCTCGCCGCGCCCTCGCCGCGCCTTGATGAACAAGCCGGGACCCGAGCCCCCATGTTTCCGACGCCTTGATGAGCCGCGCCCTCGCCGCGCCTTGATGAACAAGCCGGACCCGCGCCCTCGCCGCGCCTTGATGAACAAGCGGACGCGCGCCCCTCGCCGCGCCTTGATGAACAAGCCGAACCCGAGCTTTGGAGTTCGCCGCGCCCTCGCCGCGCCATGCCTCAACCCACCGAGCGGCACCCTCGGGCGATCTGCTCCTCTAGCGGCCGTCATCGCGAAGCTTCGATGAAGCTTCGTTGTAGTATTCCTCCTTCGCGAGGCTTTGTAAATGGCGGCTCAACCGTCGTGGCGTTGTTGTCACCGAGCTCACCTGTCGCGACGCGCGCCCGTATTCGACGAATGCCCCGCCGCAATGCCCTCGGTTGATCCGCTCGAGGCCACATCACATAAAGCCGCGCCCCGCCGCCGTCACTTGAAGCCGCACGGCTCCGATCCGACGACGACGGCCGTTCCAACGACGGCCGAGCGTGGTGCTTCGCCACCCGCTCGCTCCGATCCGACGACGACGAAGCCGCTCGGCTCGATCCGACGACGACGGCCGTTCCAACGACGGCCGAGCGTGGTGCTTCGCCACCCGCTCGGCTCGATCCGACGACGACGAAGCCGCTCCGACGACGGCCGGCGTGGTGCTTCGCCACCCGCCCCGCCTTCTCCAATGATGTACGACATCCTCGCCCGCCACCGCTCGACGGAAAGCCCAAGAGAAACGTCGGCACGAGGCTAAAAGAGAGAGAGCGGTGCTCCTCTCTAAAAATCATGCCGTCGATGTGCACGCCACCGCTCGACGGAAAGCCCAAGAGAGATGTCGGCGAGATTGAAAGAGAGGAGCGATGCTCCTCTCTAAAAATCGTGCCGTCGATGTGCACGCCATGTGCTCGACGGAATGCTTCAGCCATGTGCTCGACAGCACGCCTAAGTCATGCGCTCGACGGAATGCTTAAGTCATGTGCTCGACGGAATGCTTAAGTCATGTGCTCGACGGAATGTTAGCCAACCGCTCGACGGATCGACGGATTATTAATTAAACCGCTCGACGGTTTATTAATAAAACCGCTCGACGGTTTATTAATAAAACCGCTCGACAGAATATTAATAAAACCGCTCGACGGAATCCCGATCAAACCGCTCGACGGAATCCTAATCAAACCGCTCGACGGAATTTTAATGAAACCGCTCGACGGAATTCTAATCAAACCGCTCGACGGAATCCTAATCAAACCGCTCGACGGAATTTTAATAAAACCGCTCGACGGAATGCTGATCAAACCGCTCGACAGAATACTTCGTCGTCGACGTGCCACCAAACCGCTCGACGGAACGCTCTAACCATTCGACGAAATGACCGAACAATTGTCGATGGCGGAATTAAAGAAAACGGCATTCTTTTGCAAAATATCACCAAAGAGAGAGATTCTCTCAATCAAAGAGAGAGGGGACTTTTCAAAAATAGAATATTGAACTCTTTAATTTAATTAAATTGAGTGCTCTACATTTTAAATCTGAATCATGGGGCTAAATTTAAACCCACATGGTTTTGAATTTTAAATCCTTAATCTCATTCACTTTTGGGAAATCAAACTTGATTCAAACCCAATTGAAACCCATTGAGCCCATATCCATTAAACCCGATATCCACAAACCCATAACCCATTTAACTCAAAACCCACATACCTAAAGTCCATTTACCCAAAGAGGCCCAATACCAAAGCCCGAAATTAAACCCATTAAACTAAACTCAGACACCAGGTCCATGAACCATGAACCATAAACACCGTACACCCGGTCCATGAACCATGAACCATAAACCCGTACACCAGGTCCATGAACCATGAACCATAAACACGTACACCAGTCCACAAACTATGAACATAAACCATGGACCATAAACCCATACACCGAGTCCACAACCCATGAACCTATGTTCATAAACCATAAACCCATGAACCTATGTTCATAAACCATAAACCCATGAACCTATGTTCATGAACCATAAACCTATGAACTTAAGTCCATGAACCAAATCAAATTCATGAACCAAATCAAGTTCATGAGCCAAATTTCACATACCCAATACCATAAACCTAAAATCAAATTCGACCGAAACGTCGTTAAACTAAACCTAAGTCCAATATCGACCGAAACGTCGCTAAACTAAAGCCAATCCCAATATCGACCGAAACGTCGTTAAACTAATCCTAAGTTCACAAACTCGACCGAAACGTCGTTAAACTAATCCTAAGTCCAAAACCTCGACCGAAACGTCGTTAAACTAAACCCAAATTCAACTTCGACCCAAACGGCGTTAAACTAATCCTAAGTCCAATATTGACCGAAACGTCACTAAACTAAACCCAAATCCCAAAGTCTACAAATAAAACCTAAATCCCAACTCTGACCGAAACGTCGTTAAACCAAATCCAAATCCACTTTAGACCGAAACGTCATTAAACTAAACCCAAGTCCAATATCGACCGAAACGTCGTTAAACTAAATCCAAATCCACTTTCGACCGAAACGTCGTTAAACTAAACCCAAGTCCAATACCGACCGAAACGTCGTTAAACTAAACTCAAATTCAATGACCGTAACGTCTTTAAACTAAACCCAAATTCAATGACCGAAACGTCTTTAAACTAAACCCAAATTCAAATGACCGAAACGTCTTTAAACTAAACCCAAATTCAAATGACGTACCTCGGCCATGCGGGCGTCCGTCTTTAAACTAATCTTCGGGGCGCTTCGGCGGAGATCGGCTCCGCACTGTCCGTGCTCGCACCGCGCAGACCCGCTCGCGCGTGCCTTGACTCGCCGCCGCGTCGCGCAGATCGGACGCCGTCGCGCAAGACCGCCGCCGCGCCGCGAGGGCCGAGCCTCGGGACCCGCCGCCTTGAGGACCGCGCCTCGGGCCCATGCACTCATCGCGCAAGACCCCCGCTTGAGAACCGCGCCTCGGACGACGCCCTCACCGCGCCGAGCGGGGCCCATGCCTCGAGCCGCGACGGACACGACGACCGCCGCGCGGGACTGCCGTGCCTCGGGACGATGCCCTCACCGCGCCGAGCGGGCCCATGCCTCGAGCCGCAACGGACACGACGACCGCCGCGCGGGACTCGCCGTGCCTCGGCCCATGCCCTCACCGCGCTCCGCCGCCCATGCCTCCGTTGTGCAGACCCGCCGCTCGCGCCATGCCTCGGCCGCGCCCGCGCGCCTCGGCCATGCCGCGCCGCGCCTCGGCCACGACCCGCCGCCCTTGGCCATGTTCCTCACGCTTCGTCATCGCCGGACCCGAGCTCCCATGCTTCCATCAAGCCGACCCGAGCCCACGCCAAGATAGCCACGGAGCTAGCCGCGCCCTCCGCGGCGCACCTCCATCGAGCCATGCCCGCGGCGCACCCGTTCGACCGCGCGCCTCGACTCGCCGCTCGCCACACGCGTCGACTCCACCTCGGCCGCGCGCCTTGATCCCGGAGCCCGTGCCACGCCGGACTTGAGCCTCCTTCCCGAACCGCCGAGCCCGTGCCGCACTTGAAGTCGTCGCCTCGCCGAGCGTGATGCTTTGCCATCCGCTCGCTCCGAGCCTTGAAGTTCGCCGTGCCCTCGTGGCCGGGCCTTGAAGCTCGGCCAAGTCTTGAAGCTCACCGCACTCACTGCCCCCGCGCACGGGACCTGGACGCCCACGCTGCGCGCCGCTTCGACGATGGCCGAGCCGCTTCGATGGCGGATCCGAGAGAAAGAGCGTTGCTCTCCTCTCCGACGGACGGAGTCCGCCCGCCAAGTGCTCGATCGAAAATCTGAGAGAAAGAGCGTTGCTCTCCTCTCCGACGGAGTCCGCCCGCCAAGTGCTCGATCGAAAATCTGAGAGAAAGAGCGTTGCTCTCCTCTCCGACGGAGTCCGCCCGCCAAGTGCTCGATCGAAAATCTGAGAGAAAGAGCGTTGCTCTCCTCTCCGACGGACGGAGTCCGCCCGCCAAGTGCTCGATCGAAAATCTGAGAGAAAGAGCGTTGCTCTCCTCTCCGACGACGCAACGCGCTCAAAACCGTTCGACGAAACGGAATTTTAAGAAATCCGCTCGACGGAATTTTAAGAAATCCGCTCGACGGAATTTTAAGAAAACCGCTCGACGGAATTTTAAGAAATCCGCTCGACGGAATATCAACAAACTTAGCCATCGACGGAATTGATCGAACCGCTCGACGGAATTGATCGAGCGCTCAACTAATACCGATCAAAACCACTTGACGGAATGCCAATATGAACATCGACTGCTCTTTGCAAAATATCACCAAGAAGAGAGAGAATTCTCAAATCAAAGAGAGGACTTTGCTTGATCAAATTTAAATCAAATTAAAAATTTCATTAAGTGCTAAACATTTGATGTTGAATTTAAAATTTTGATTAAATCCCACACTCGGGTTAAATCTAAAGGGCTCTAATTTAGCCCGAATTTAGAACCAAGTATCCAATATCACCTATACCCATTAACCCAATAACCCATTTAACCCAATACCCATTTACTTATACCAACCCAATACCCATTTACTTATACCCAATATCCATTTAAACAAAACCCATATACATCCATTAACCCATAAACCCATTAACCCATTTAACCCAATACCCATTTACTTATACCAACCCAATACCCATTTACTTATACCCAATATCCATTTAAACAAAACCCATATACATCCATTAACCCATAAACCCATTAACCCATTTAACCCAATACCCATTTAACCCAAAATTCATTTAACCCAATACTCATTTACCCAAAGAGGCCCAATACCAAAGCCCATTTCAAAATTAAACCCATGAACCATAAACTCAGACACCCGGTTCATGAACCATGAACCATAAACTCGTACACCCGGTCCATGAACCATGAACCATAAACTGTACACCCGGTCCATGAACCATGAACCATAAATCTGTACACCCGGTCCACGAACCATGAACCATAAACCTGTACACCCGGTCCATGAACCATGAACCATAAACCCATACACCCGGTCCATGAACCATGAACCATGAACCCATACACCAAGTCCATGAATCATGAACCATAAACCCATACACCAGGTCCACAAACTATGAACATAAACCATGGACCAACCCATACACCGAGTCCACAAACTATGAACCAAAATCATAAACCATAAACCTATGAACCTATGTTCATAATCCATAAACCTATGAACCCAAGTTCATAAATCCATAAACCTATGAACCCAAGTTCATATATCATAAACCTATGAGCCTAAATTCATGAACCAAATCTCAAATACCCAATACCATAAACCTTATAACCCAAAATCCACTTTCGATCAAACGTCGTTAAACTAAACCAAAATCCAAATTCGACCAAACGTCGTTAAACTAAACCTAAGTCCAATATCGACCAAACGTCGCTAAACTAAAGCCAATCCCAATATCGACCAAACGCGTTAAACTAATCCTAAGTTCACAAACTCGATCAAACGCCGTTAAACTAAACCAAAATCCAAATTCGACCAAACGCCGTTAAACTAAACCTAAGTCCAATATCGACCAAACGCCGCTAAACTAAAGCCAATCCCAATATCGACCAAACGTCGTTAAACTAATCCTAAGTTCACAAACTCGACCAAACGCCGTTAAACTAAACCTAAATCCTAACCTCGATCAAACGTCGCTAAACTAAACCCAAATACAACCTCGACCGAAATGTCGTTAAACTAATTCAAATCCCAACTTCGACCGAAACGTCGTTAATCGACCGAAATGTCGTTAAACTAATTCAAACCCACTTCGACCGAAACGTCGTTAAACTAATCCTAAGTCTAAAACCCCGACCGAAACGTCGTTAAACTAAACCCAATTTTGACCGAAATGTCGTTAAACTAATTCAAACCCACTTCGACCGAAACGTCGTTAAACTAATCCTAAGTCTAAAACCCCGACCGAAACGTCGTTAAACTAAACCCAATTTCGACCGAAATGTCGTTAAACTAATTCAAACCCACTTCGACCAAACGTCGTTAAACTAATCCTAAGTCTAAAACCTGACCAAACGTCGTTAAACTAAACCCAATTTTGACCGAAATGTCGTTAAACTAATTCAAACCCACTTCGACCAAACGCCGTTAAACTAATCCTAAGTCTAAAACCCCGACTGAAATGTCGTTAAACTAAACCCAATTTCGACCGTAATGTCGTTAAACTAAACCTAAACTCAATTGACCGTAACGTCGTTAAACTAAACGTAAATCCACTGCCGACCGTAACGTCGTTAAACTAAACCTAAACCCAAGCCCGACCGAAACGTCGTTAAACTAAACTCAAATTCAAATGACCGTAACGTCTTTAAACTAAACCCAAATTCAAATGCCCGAAACGTCTTTAAACTAAACCCCAATTCAATGACCGTAACGCCTTTAAACTAAAATCAAATTCAAATGACCAAACGCCTTTTAAACTAAACCCAAATTCAATGACCGTAACGCCTTTAAACTAAACCCAAATTCAAATGACCAAACGCCTTTAAACTAAACTCAAATTCAATGACCAAACGTCTTTAAACTAAACTCAAATTCAATGACCGTAACGCCTTTTAAACTAAACTCAAATTCAATGACCGTAACGCCTTTAAACTAAAATCAAATTCAAATGACCAAACGTCTTTAAACTAAACCCAAATTCAAATGATCAAACGTCTTTAAACCAAACCCAAATTTAAATGACCGAAACGTCTTTAAACTAAACCCAAATTCAATGACCGTAACGTCTTTAAACTAAACTCAAATTCAATGACCGAAACGTCTTTAAACTAAACCCAAATTCAAATTGAGCTCTAATACATATACTTAGAGTTCATCCGACGAACCCTAATACATACACTTAGGGCTTAGTCAAATCCTCACTCTAGCACATATAACTAGAGTGAAAAATATCTTAAACTCGCTAATCCCGATACATATACCCGAATTAGCCACCCTCTACTTTCGATAACATCAAATCCGATCTACCTCAATACATATACTTGGGGTTTGGTCACATCTCCACCTTGGAACATACAACCAAGATGAACCCGACCGCCATGTCATTAAACTGAGCATCAAATTTCAATCGACCACCTGCCGTTAATCGGATATCCAAATTCTATGAAATTCATGTACAAATGGGGTATGCCCTCGCTTAAGCCATGTAACCTACAGATCATATCAATAAAATTTTATTTGCCCGTTTTGTCTCTTTTATTATCGCATTTATATTTGGTCTCTTAATCGAGGGTACCCTAACATTTTATAGTGGTAATTAACAATAGACGCTTGCGTTATTGGAAGCCATGGATCCGCAATACCTGATAAACATATATATATATACTTAATCTGAATCATGAATACTACCCCACGGAAATTCCAGATAAATTTCACCGTGCGAGGTACGTCATTCGTGGTGGCAGACAAAATGGCACGCCCGGTGGGACATGGCTTCACCCTCCATCTTTGAGACCAAATCTAACAATGCTGATAAAGAGACTAATGAATAAACATGTGACCAATGAGTATGACTTCATCCAAGCGGAGCAATGCAATCCGACAATATTACCTTTTCCACCTCGGTCGCGATCAAGGCAAGGCATGTTGATCATCCTCCAATTTGGCATCACCACAAAGGACGTTATACCGGTCAAATCGTCAGGGGGCAGGACGATTTTTGCTGATAATCGTGGTCTTCTTCCTCCCAAACGCATATTTTGACTATTCTTCAAGGGCGTTTAATTCTTCGTCTTTCTGAAGATATCAGCTCATTCTCTTTTCCATTTGGTGATATAATGGAGAATGTTCTATCACTCACTTGTCAGTAAAAACGTTCGTGGGCAATCAACCTTTCTTCATCTTGAAGGCATATGTTCGTTCTCTTCTTGGGAAATATAATTTTGCCCACTTTGCTCTCATTAGAATATATTATTTTTCGGATGAGATTAAAAAAAAAAAAAAAAAAAATGACCGAAACGTCTTTAAACTAAACTCAAATTCAATGACCGTAACGTCTTTAAACTAAACCCAAATCCAATGACCGTAACGTCTTTAAACTAAACCCAAATTCAAAGACCGGGCGTGCCATTTTGTCTGCCACCACGAATGACGTACCTCGCACGGTGAAATTTATCTTGAATTTCCCGTGAGGTAGTATTCATGATTCAGATTAAGTATATATATATATATATATGTTTATCAGGGATTGCGGATCCATGGCTTCCAATAAACGCAAGCGTCTATTGTTAATTACCCCTGTAAAACGTTAGGGTACCTTCGATTAAGAGACCTTTGAAATGCTGAAGATGAACTGGAATTGGACAAAAAGAAAATTTATAATTTATTGCTCAATTACATGGCTTTAACCAAGGGCATACCCTCAGTGTACATGAAAAGAGCATAAAAGAAAATATTTAATTTCATCTTAGTTATATGTTCTAAGATGGTCAAATTAATTTTGTTGGACTCTATATGTTTTGGAACTCAACATGGTTCACCCTAAGATGAAAGATTGATTAAATTCCCTGTATATGTATTGGGATTTAATCGAATCTGATTCAAATTAAACTCTAATTATATGTATTAGAGTTTGATTTGGTTTATTGAACTTTAACTGTATATGATAAAGTCCAATAGAGTTTGATTTGAACTTTAACCCCAAATGTATATATTAGGACTAGCTCAAATATTTGATTTAGACTCTAATTTTATATTTTTAGAGTCTGATATAATTAGGCTCTAAGTTTATGTACTAGAGCTTAATCACATGAAATATTAACTAAATCCTAATTATATGTATTAGGATTAGTCAAATTTAAATTAAACTCCAAGTATATGTATTGGAATCTAATTTAACTTCGTTTGTTTGAACTCCGAGCAAATGTATTAAAGTCCAACAAGTTTAATTTGATTACATGGTTTGATCAATTCTAAGCACATAATTAGAATTTGATCGAATATGATTGTGATCTGGCTCTAGTTTTATATGCAAGAGGATCAGATGATTTGGATTTAGTTTAACGACGTTTCGGTCAAAGTTGGGTTCAGGTTTAGTTTAACGACGTTTCGGTCGGAATTGGGTTTAGTTTAACGACGTTTCGGTCGAAGTTAGGATTTAGGTTTAGTTTAACGACGTTTCGGTCGAAATTGGATTCGGATTAGTTTAACGACATTTCGGTCGAATATTGGACTTGGGTTAGTTTAATGACGTTTCGGTCAATTTAGATCTGGGTTTAGTTTAACGACATTTCGGTCGAAGTTTAATTTGGGTTTAGTTTAACGACGTCTCGGTCGATTGAGTTTTGGACTTGGATTTAGTTTAACGACATTTCGGTCGATTGAGTTTTTGGTTTAGGTTTAGTTTAACGACGTTACGGTCGGCAGTGGATTTAAGTTTAGTTTAACGACGTTTCGGTCGATTGAGTTTAGGTTTAGTTTAACGACATTACGGTCGAAATTGGGTTTGGATTAGTTTAACGACATTTCGGTCGAAATGGGATTTGAATTAGTTTAACGACATTTCGGTCAAGGTTGAAATAGGATTAGTTTAACGACGTTTCGGTCGAAATTGGGTTTAGTTTAGGGTATTGGATATGTGAGATTTGCATGGTTCATGAATTTAGGCTCATGGGTTCATAGGTTTATGGTTTATGAACATAGGTTCATAAGTTTATGGTTCATGAACATAGGTTCATAAGTTTATGGTTTATGAACTTAGGTTCATGGGTTTATGGTTCATGAACATAGGTATAGGTTTATGGTTTATGGTTTATGATTTTGGTTCATGGTTTGTGGACTCGGTGTATGGGTTGGTCCATGGTTTTGGTTCATAGTTCGTGAACTCAGTGTATGGGTTTATGGTTCGTGATTCATGGACTTGGTGTATGGGTTCATGGTTCATGGTTCATGGACCGGGTGTATGGGTTTATGGTTCATGGTTCATGGACCGGGTGTACAGATTTATGGTTCATGGTTCATGGACCGGGTGTACAGGTTTATGGTTCGTGGTTCATGGACCGGGTGTACAGGTTTATGGTTCATGGTTCATGGACCGGGTGTACAGGTTTATGGTTCGTGGTTCATGGACCGGGTGTACAGGTTTATGGTTCATGGTTCATGGACCGGGTGTACAGGTTTATGGTTCATGGTTCATGGACCGGGTGTACAGGTTTGTTTTGATGGGTTTAATTTCGAAGTGGGCTTTGGTATTGGGCCTCTTTGGGTAAATGGATTTTGGGTATGTGGGTTTGAATATATGGGTTATTGGGTTAAATGGATATTGGGTTATTGGGTATTTGGGTTAATGGGTTAATGGATTTGGATATATAGGTTAATGGGTTTATAGGTTTATGGGTTGATGTTAATGGGTATAGTATGGGTTAATGATATGGGTTATGGGGTTTATGAAATAGATTAAGTGAGTTCGGGTCTAATTCAAGCCCTTAAGATTTAAAATATGAGTTAATTCAAATGAGATTTTGAAATAATTGAAATTGAGAATTTTGATTCAAAACCAAGTGCATTCGATCTTATTCAACTTAATTTGCATCAAATGTAATGATATTTTAATTTGACCGAGTCAAAATTTCAACATTCAATTTAAATGGATTTAATATAGCCATCTCTCTCTTTGATTTGAGAATTCTCTCTCTTTGTGGTGATGTTTTTTGCAAAGAGCACCGTCGATGTTCATATCGGCATTCCGTCAAACATATGGCGGTTGAATTAGCACGTCGACGACGAAGCATTCCGTCGAATGATTGGTAGGTAAATGAGAGCATCGCTTCTTTATGATTTGCCGCCGAGCAATTAGCGAGCGAACTTTGTTTGAGAGGAGAGCACCGCTCTCTCTCTCGGATCCGCCGTCGAACACTTAGTGGGCACGCTTTATTTGACTTCATTTGAGAGGAAGCGAGCGAACTTTGTTTGAGAGGAGAGCACCGCTCTCTCTCTCGGATCCGCCGTCGAACACTTGGCAGGCGGTCTTTGTTTGACTTCATTTAAGAAGATTTGAGAGGCGAGCATCGCTCTTTCTCTCAATATCGCCGTCGAGCGGTTGGCGTTCGTTTAAGAGGAGAGCACCGCTCTCTCTCTCAATTTCGCCGTCGAACAAATGGTGGGCGTGCATGTCGACGCCATGGGCTTTAGAGAGGAGCACCGCTCCCTCTCTTTAGCCTCGCCGTCAATGTCTCTTTTGGGCCTTCCGTCGAGCAGGTGGCGTGCACATCGACGGCATGATTTTTAGAGAGGAGCACCGCTCCCTCTCTTTCAATCTCGCCGTCGACGTCTCTTTTGGGCATTCCGTCGAGCAGGTGGCGTGCACATCGACGGCATGATTTTTAGAGAGGAGCACCGCTCCCTCTCTTTCAATCTCGCCGTCGACGTCTTTCTTGGGCTTTCCGTCGAGCAGGTGGCGTGGACATCGACGGCATGATTTTTAGAGAGGAGCACCGCTCCCTCTCTTTCAATCTCGCCGTCGACGTCTCTTTTGGGCTTTCCGTCGAACACGTGGAGGGCATCGGCATGCGGGCTTGACTCAGGCAGCATCGACGAAGGCGGCTTGGCTCGTTTAACGACTTATGAACCCAAGTGCTCATTTAGTGAACCCGAGCGTAAATTCAAATATATATATACATACATATATTTGAACTAATTTATTATATATCCGAAATATATATGTATGATATTTCAAGATAAATTCAAGATAAATTTCACCTACTTCGGAAAGTTCCCTAATGCTTTTGGCTCGTTTAACGACTTATGAACCCAAGTGCTCATTTAGTGAACACGAACCCAATAAAACCCAATCTCATTCCCTGTTTAAGAAGAAAAAAAAAGGTAATTGGCGCTCTTATAAAAAAAAAAAAAAAAAAAAAAAAAAAAGGAGAGAAAGCAAAAGCCGTTTCTCTCTCTTTTTTTCCCTCTTCTCTCTGGTGAGTCCAGACCCAGCCACCCTCGGAGCCCCCATGTTTCCGCCGCCTTGATGAGCCGCGCCCTCGCCGCGCCTTGATGAACAAGCCGAACCCGAGCTTTGGAGTTCGCCGCGCCCTCGCCGCGCCATGCCTCAACCCACCGGGCGTGCCATTTTGTCTGCCACCACGAATGACGTACCTCGCACGGTGAAATTTATCTTGAATTTCCCGTGAGGTAGTATTCATGATTCAGATTAAGTATATATATATATATATATGTTTATCAGGGATTGCGAATCCATGGCTTCCAATAAACGCAAGCGTCTATTGTTAATTACCCCTATAAAATGTTAGGGTACCCTCGATTAAGAGACCAAATATAAATGCTGATAATAAAAGAGACAAAACGGGCAAATAAAATTTTATTGATGATCTCATTAAGTTACATGGCTTGCCAGGCATACCCCACCGTACATGAATTTCATAGGACTGGATACCCAGTTTAACGACTGGGTGGTCGATTGAAATTTGGGTTTAATTTAAAGACGTTTCGGTCATTGGATTTGGGTTTAGTTTAAAGACATTACGGTCATTGGATTTGGGTTTAGTTTAAAGACGTTTCGGTCATTGCATTTGGGTTTAGTTTAAAAACGTTTGGTCATTAGATTTGGGTTTAGTTTAAAGACGTTTGGCCATTGGATTGATGTTATCTCGAAAGTAGAGGTGGCTAATTCCTGGGTATATGTATCGACTAACCAAGTTTAATATATTTTTCACTCTAGTTATATGTGCTAGAGTGAGAATTTGACTAAGCCCTAAGTGTATGTATTAGGGTTCGTTGATGAACTCTAAGTATATGTATTAGAGCTCGATTTGAATTTGGGTTGAGCTTAGAGACGTTTCGGTCGTTGAATTTGTGTTTAGTTTAAAGACGTTACGGTCATTGAATTTGGGTTTAGTTTAAAGACGTTATGGTCATTGAATATGGGTTTAGTTTAAAGACGGTCATTGAATTTGGGTTTAGTTTAAAGACGGTCCATTTGAATTTGGGTTTAGTTTAAAGACGTTTGTCATTTGAATTTGGGTTTAGTTTAAAGACGTTGTCATTTGAATTTGGGTGTAGTTTAAAGACGTTACCATTGAATTTGGGTTGTGTTTTAAGACGTTTCGGTCATTTAAATTTGGGTTTAGTTTAAAGACGTTTCGGTCATTTGAATTTGGGTTTAGTTTAAAGACGTTTCGGTCATTTGAATTTGATTTTAGTTTAAAGACGTTACGGTCATTGAATTTGAGTTTAGTTTAAAGACGTTACGGTCATTGTATTTGAGTTTAGTTTAAAGACGTTTGGCCATTTGAATTTGATTTTAGTTTAAAGACGTTTGGTCATTTGAATTTGGGTTTAGTTTAAAGACGTTTCGGTCATTGAATTTGGGTTTAGTTTAAAGACGTTACGGTCATTGAATTTGAGTTTAGTTTAAAGACGTTACGGTCATTGAATTTGAGTTTAGTTTAAAGACGTTACGGTCATTGAATTTGAGTTTAGTTTAAAGACGTTTCGGTCATTTGAATTTGGGTTTAGTTTAAAGACGTTTCGGTCATTGAATTTGGGTTTAGTTTAAAGACGTTACGGTCATTGAATTTGAGTTTAGTTTAACGACGTTTCGGTCGGTATTGGACTTGGGTTTAGTTTAACGACGTTTCGGTCGAAAGTGGATTTGGATTTAGTTTAACGACGTTTCGGTCGATATTGGACTTGGGTTTAGTTTAATGACGTTTCGGTCTAAAGTGGATTTGGATTTGGTTTAACGACGTTTCGGTTAGAGTTGGGATTTAGGTTTTATTTGTAGACTTTGGGATTTGGGTTTAGTTTAGTGACGTGTCGGGCGATATTGGACTTAGGATTAGTTTAACGACGTTTCGGTTGAATTTGGGTTTAGTTTAACGACGTTTCGGTCGAGGTTTTGGACTTAGGATTAGTTTAACGACGTTTCGGTCGAGTTTGTGAACTTAGGATTAGTTTAACGACGTTTCGGTCGATATTGGGATTGGCTTTAGTTTAGCGACGTTTCCGATATTGGACTTAGGTTTAGTTTAACGACGTTTCGGTCGAATTTGATTTTAGGTTTATGGTATTGGGTATGTGAAATTTGGCTCATGAACTTGATTTGGTTCATGAATTTGATTTGGTTCATGGACTTAAGTTCATAGGTTTATGGTTCATGAACATAGGTTCATGGGTTTATGGTTTATGAACATAGGTTCATGGGTTTATGGTTTATGAACATAGGTTCATGGGTTGTGGACTCGGTGTATGGGTTTATGGTCCATGGTTTATGTTCATAGTTTGTGGACCTGGTGTATGTGTTTATGGTTCATGGTTCATGGACCTGGTGTACGGGTTTATGGTTCATGGTTCATGGACCGGTGTACAGTGTTTATGGTTCATGGTTCATGGACCTGGTGTACAAAGTTTAGTTTAATGGGTTTAATTTCGAAGTGGGCTTTGGTATTGGGCCTCTTTGGGTAAATGGACTTTAGGTATGTGGGTTTTGAGTTAAATGGGTTATGGGTTTGTGGATATCGGGTTTAATGGATATGGGCTCAATGGGTTTCAATTGGGTTTGAATCAAGTTTGATTTCCCAAAAGTGAATGAGATTAAGGATTTAAAATTCAAAACCATGTGGGTTTAAATTTAGCCCCATGATTCAGATTTAAAATGTAGAGCACTCAATTTAATTAAATTAAAGAGTTCAATATTCTATTTTTGAAAAGTCCCCTCTCTCTTTGATTGAGAGAATCTCTCTTTTTGTGGATATTTTGCAAAAGAATGCCGTTTTCTTTAATTCCGCCATCGACAATTGTTCGGGTCATTTCGTCGAATGGTTAGAGCGTTCCGTCGAGCGGTTTGGTGGCACGTCGACGACGAAGTATTCTGTCGAGCGGTTTGATCAGCATTCCGTCGAGCGGTTTTATTAAAATTCACGAGCGGTTTGATTAGGATTCCGTCGAGCGTTTGATTAGAATTCCGTCGAGTTTCATTAAAATTCCGTCGAGCGGTTTGATTAGGATTCCGTCGAGCTTTGATCGGATTCCGTCGAGCGGTTTTATTAATATTCGTCGAGCGTTTTATTAATAAACCGTCGAGCGGTTTTATTAATAAACCGTCGAGCGGTTTAATTAATAATCCGTCGATCCGTCGAGCGGTTGGCTAACATTCCGTCGAGCACATGACTTAAGCATTCCGTCGAGCACATGACTTAAGCATTCCGTCGAGCACATGACTTAAGCGTTCCGTCGAGCACATGGCTTAAGCATTCCGTCGAGCACATGGCGTGCACATCGACGGCATGATTTTTAGAGAGGAGCATCGCTCCCTCTCTTTCAATCTCGCCGTCGACATCTCTCTTGGGCTTTCCGTCGAGCAGGTGGCGTGCACATCGACGCATGATTTTTAGAGAGGAGCACCGCTCTCTCTCTCTTTAGCCTCGCTGCCGACGTTTCTCTTGGGCTTTCCGTCGAGCGGTGTGGCGGGCAGATGTGCCGTACATCATTGGAGAAGATCGGGGCGGGTGGCGAAGCACCACGCCCGCCGTCGTCGGAGCGGCTTCGTCGTTGCCGGATCGGAGCCGAGCGGGTGGCGAAGCACCACGCTCGCCGTCGTTGAACGGCTTCGTCGTTGCCGGATCGGAGCGAGCGGCTTGCCGTCGTCGGATCGGAGCCGAGCGGGTGGCGAAGCACCACGCTCGGCCGTCGTTGGAACGGCTTGCTCGTCGTCGGATCGGAGCCGTGCGGCCTTCAAGTGACGCGCGGGGGCGCAGCTTTATGTGATGTGGCCTCGAGCGGATCAACCGAGGGCATTGCGACTGGGGCATTCTGTCAAACACAGGGCGGGCGTCGCGACAGTGAGCTCGGTGACGACGACGCCACGACGGTTGAGCCGCCATTTACAAAGCCTCGCGGCGAGGAATACTACAATGCTGAAGCTTCATCGAAGCTTCGCGATGACGCCGCTAGAGGAGCAGATCGCCCGAGGGTGCCGCTCGGTGGGTTGAGGCATGGCGCGGCGAGGGCGCGGCGAACTCCAAAGCTCGGGTTCGGCTTGTTCATCAAGGCGCGCGCGAGGGCGCGCGCGTCCGCTTGTTCATCAAGGCGCGGCGAGGGCGCGGGTCCGGCTTGTTCATCAAGGTGGCGAGGGCGGCTCATCAAGGCGGCGGAAACATGGGGGCTCGGGTCCCGCTTGTTCATCAAGGCGCGGCGAGGGCGCGGCGAGCTCCAATTCCCGAGCCTTGGGCCCGAGCGAGCAAGTCCGCGAGGCTCGAGGGCGGTGAGCTCGGGCGGCGAGGTTCGACGAGGCGATGAAGTTGCGATCGGGGAGCAGGCGAAGCCGGGGCCGCACGCGCTCTCGCGGGCCGCGCGTAGGCACCGCGCGCCGCCGCTCCGCGCACCACATCACGCGCGCCGTCGCGCTCATCGCGCCGCCGCTCGCGCGTCGCGCGTCGCGCGTGCCCAGGCTGCGCGCGCACCGCGCCGTCAAGCTCCGCGCACCGCATCGCGCGCCGCCGCTCCGCGTCGTCACGCGGGCTCGCCGCCGCCCGCGTCGCCACGCGGGCTCGCCGCGCCGCTTCAAGTCGCCGCATGGGCTCGCCACAGAATCGCTCCGCGTCATCGCGTGGCTCGCGCGCGCGCTCCGCCGCTACGAGTCGCCGTACGGGCTCGCCGCGCCGCCGCTTCCGCATCGTCGCGCGGGCTCGCTCGCGCCGCTCCGCCGCTCGCGCACCGCATCGGGCTCGCCACAGAATCGCTCCGCGTCGTCGCGCGGCTCGCCGCGCGCCACTTCGTCGCTCCGAGTCGTTGGAGGGAGAGGCCGAGAGAGAGAAGGATAGAGAGAGGAGCTTTGATGCTCTCTTTTTTTTACTCGAGAGAGAGAGAGAGAGAGAGAGAGAGAAGTTTGATGCTCTCCCTCTTTTTTCTTTTTTTTTCTTTTTTTTTTTACCGAGAGAGAGAGGTTTTTTTTTTTTGTGGTGCCTCAATTGGGGGGGGTTAATTATGCGGATTGTGGGTAGTTAGGAGAAATCGTGCGTGGGATGGGGAAGTGGGAAGTTGGAGAGGGTAGTGGGATTCAAATTTTGTCCATGCACCTAGTGCATGGACCCATCTAATACACCACATTTTCTTTTTTTTTTTTTTCTTTTTTTTATTTCTTTTTCTTATTTACACTCAAACAAAAGCCCCCACTTTTTTTGCTTGCTACATTATGCAAGAAAAAAAGTATTGAACTTCACGTCATAATGTTCGTCGTGTCCCTTTTTCTGATACTCAGTTTAACTACATGATGGTCAATTTATATCAGATACTCAGTTTAACGACATGATGGTCGGTTTATGAAATATGAATTATTTTTTATTTATTTTGCCTCGAGAAGCAATCGAAATTGCCGCATAACCGACCCTATAGTGAGTTAGCATTCCGTCATAGGCAAAATATATCTTGGGCGATGGCGCCCATAAGGAACATGGATTAATTTTTATTTATTTTACCTCGAGAAGCAATCGAAATTGCCGCGCGTAACCGACCCTAAGGTGAGTTAGCATTCCGTCATAGGCAAAATATATTTTTAGTAATCTGGCGCCCATATGGGTTTTCACCAAATACCTTCCCTAATTTTTGCCGTAAGCTTCGAAAGGTTTTCTTACATGGGGATCCCAATTTTACTCGTGGGGTTATACCACAATGGGAATTTTACAATTTTACCCTTGAAGTTCGATGTGAACAAATCAAGTCCGTTGGTGGCTTATATTTTACCCATATTATCTAAAAAATTAGACAATATGTCCTCCACCCTTTTTTTTTCTTTTTCTTTTTTTTTTTTTTTTTTTTTTTTTTGGGCAAATTGAGAAGTGATGGTTTAATGAGTATAACCACACTACACATGTTAGCCTTATTTTTTCGGCTATATTTGCTCAGTTTAGCGACATGGCGGTCGATTAGATTTGAATTTAGTTTAACGACTTTACGGTCGAAGTTTTGAGTTTAGTTTAACGACTTTACGGTCGAGTGGATTTGATTTGCTCTTGAGCGTTATTGTCTTTGCCTCAAAGAACTATTTCTCTATGGAGTTGGCGGTTTATTCTTCTTAAAGGACACTATTGTCTGGAGGAATAGTGGTTGTAGTATCATTAGAAAGTGTCGCTTTATCGAATACCGATACTTTTTGTATCCCGCCCTTTGGGAATATCAATCTTCCTTCAAACTCCATCCTTTTGGATGCAGTTGGTAAGTGAGTCGTTCGCCATGGGTCGGCGAGGAAGGTTGGGAATGACCCTATTGGGTCGTCTTCCTCGAGACGGCAGACGAGGAATGACCACATTGGATACATCCCGTGAAGGGGTAGCCGGAATGGTCATGCCCCCGAGAAGCGTGAATTTGAGCCATGACAAGAAATTTCTCGAACATCTCCTAATGGTGCCAAATTGGATTGATGTCATTAGGGATGTGGGCAAACAGACTCGCGAACCCGCCTCCAATATCATTGAGTTTGTTGATGCGATAACGTTCTTTGATATTGGTGTCATTTCCTTTTTGAAAAAAGTTAGAAGTTAGGGACTTCTTATTCATATCTATAAGATTTCAAAACGGGACGGGAGGGAAAGGGATGATCCTCCCATGCAGTTGATAGAGCTTTCAAAAAAAAACTTCTCCGTGTGACATATATGTATGTCTTCAAAATGGGATGGGAGGGGCAAGGGGCGTTTCCACATATAATTAGGCAGACCCTCTAAGATGAACCTTGAAACAACCTGATGTGTCGTTATTGTCGTACATGACTGACGTTGAGATGAATAAGCATTCCATCATCTGCGAGGTTTTTATGACAGCTGGCACTCGTGAGGGTTTTCGTCAAAAGCATTCCCCTAATTTTTGCCTGTGAGCCTAGAGTAGGTTTTCTCACAGCGGGGCTATGGGAGATTTTTGTTCTCTCTTTTTCTTTTTGTTTTGTTTTTTTTTTTTTTTTTATTTTTTTTTTTTTTTTTTTTTTTTTTTTTTTGTTTTTTTTTTTTTTTTTTTTTTTTTTTTTTTTTTTTTTTTTTTTTTTTTTTTTTATCTCATCCGAAAAATAATATATTCTAATGTGAGCAAAGTGGGCAAAATTATATTTCCCAAGAAGAGATTGAACATATGCCTTCAAGACGAAGAAAGGTTGATTGCCCCCTCGAACGTTTTCGTGACAAGTGAGTGATAGAACATTCTCCATTATATCACCAAATGGAAAAGAGAATGAGCTGATATCTTCAAAAAGACGAAGAATTAAAAGCCCTTGAAGAATAGTCAAAATATGCGTTTGGGAGGAAGAAGACCACGATTATCAGCAAAAATCGTCCTGCCCCCTGACGATTTGACCGGTATAACGTCCTTTGTGGTGATGCCAAATTGGAGGATGATCAACATGCCTCGCTTTGATCTCGACCGAGGTGGAAAAGGTAATATTGTCGGATTGCATTGCTCCGCTTGGATGAAGTCATACTCATTGGTCACATGTTTATTCATTAGTCTCTTTATCAGCATTGTTAGATTTGGTCTCAAAGATGGAGGGTGAAGCCATGTCCCACCGGGCGTGCCATTTTGTCTGCCACCACGAGGAAGACGACCCAATAGGGTCATTCCCAACCTTCCTCGCCGACCCATAGGCGAACGACTCACTTACCAACCCGCATCCAAAAGGATGGAGTTTGAAGGAAGATTCATGAACCCAAATTCAAATCACCGTGCGAGGTACGTCATTCGTGGTGGATGTATATGGATGTATGGGTTTTGATCTAAAAAAAAAACCTTCCACACAAAAAAAATTTTCCATCCCCCCTGTTCACAGAAGAAGAAAGAAAGGTAAAATCCTATGCTCTCTTTCTCTCTTTCGGTAAAAAAAAAAAAAAAAAAAAAAGAAACAAAAGGCCCTCTTTCTCTCTCTCTCTCGAGTAAAAAAAAAAAAAGGAGAGAGCAACAAAGCTCTCTCTCTTTCTCTTTTTCTCTCTCCCTCTCTCTCTGTTGGTGATCCTGAAGCAACCCCAACCCGTCCGCGCGCGCCCTCCGCTCGCGCGACCCCGCCGCTCACAGACGCTCGCCTTCGCCCGCTGCTGACTTCGCCGCTCGCGCCGGATCCCGCGCCCGCGCGCTTCGCCTCTCCGATGAACCGCAGCTCGCCGTCACCGTCGAGCCTGTCGTGCCATCGGCCTCGTCGTGCCATCGGCCTCGTCGCGCTTTCGCTCTCCGGCGAACCGCAGCTTCGCCGTCACCGTCGAGCTCGTCGCACCATCGGCCTCATCGCGCCTCGCCTCTCGGCGAACCGCGGCCGCCTGTCACCGTCGAGTTCGTCGCGCCTCGCTTTCTCCGATGAACCGCGACCGCCGCCGCGCCGCGCCGCGCTCATGCCGCCGGCCGCGCACGCCGCCGCGCTCGTGCAACACCATGTTTCGATCACACAGACATCGACTCATTGCCGCGCTCGACCACAGGTTTTCGCTCCGCGCCGGATCTCGCGGCCGCGCCAAGCCCTCGTCGAGCCCGAGGCCCTCCGCCCGTGCCTCGACGTGCCGCCGCCGGCTTCTCCGTTGAGCCCGAGACCACTCGTCCGACCAAGCCAACCGCTTCGAGCCCGCCGCCTTGAGGACCGCGCCGTGCCGCCTCGGCCTCCGCCTTGAGGATCGAGCCCGCACCACGCCGAACCGAGCCAACCGCCTCGAGCCCGCCGCCTTGAGTACCGAGCTCGTGCCGCCTCGCCGCGCCTCGCCGCGCTCGCCGCCTTGAGGACCGAGCCCGCGCCGCGCCGGACCAAGCCAACCGCTTCGAGCCCGCCGCCTTGAGAACCGCGCCGTGCCGCCCTCGCCTCCGCTGAGGATCGCGCCCACCGCGCCTTGGAGTCCTCGCCGACTCGGACCGCCGCGCCGGACCCGCCACCCTCGCCGCCGCACCGCGCCGCGCCACACCTGCCCGCGCCGTCCGTCAAGTCCGTCGCCCTGATCTACTCCGACGAACCCGCCACCGTCCTCGAGCCCTCGTCGAGCCCGAGGTCCTCCGCCCGCGCCTCAACGCGCCGCCGCTCGGCTTCTCCGTCGAGCCCGAGGCTCTCCGTCGAGCCCGAGGCCCTTCGCCGCCGCGCCGACGTGCCGCCGCCGCTTCTCCGCTTGAGCCCGAGACCCTTCGCCCGAGCGACACCGCCGCCCGTGCCGCGCCTCGCCACTGCTTCGACCCGCCGCACTCGTCGACTCCTCCGCCCGCGCCGGACGCCGCCGCCGCGCGCGCCTCGACTTCACCACCTCGGCCGCGCCTCGACTCCACTCGCCTCGAAGACTGCTGCCTGCGCCGCGCCTCGACTTCACCACCTCGGCGCAAGGCCCTCCTCTCCGACGAACTTCGCCACCCGCCCCGGTCTGCTCCGACGAGCCAAGCCGCCTTCGTCGATGCTGCCTGAGTCAAGCCCGCATGCCGATGCCCTCCACGTGTTCGACGGAAAGCCCAAGAAAGACGTCGACGGCGAGATTGAAAGAGAGGGAGCGGTGCTCCTCTCTAAAAATCATGCCGTCGATGTCCACGCCACCTGCTCGACGGAAAGCCCAAGAGAGACGTCGACGGCGAGATTGAAAGAGAGGGAGCGGTGCTCCTCTCTAAAAATCATGCCGTCGATGTGCACGCCACCCGCTCGACAATGCCCAAAAGAGACGTCGACGGCGAGATTGAAAGAGAGGAGCGGTGCTCCTCTCTAAAAATCATGCCGTCGATGTGCACGCCACCGCTCGACGGAAGGCCCAAAAGAGACATTGACGGCGAGGCTAAAAGAGAGGAGCGGTGCTCCTCTCTAAAGCCCATGGCGTCGACATGCACGCCCACCATTTGTTCGACGGCGAAATTGAGAGAGAGAGCGGTGCTCTCCTCTTAAACGAACGCCAACCGCTCGACGGCGAAATTGAGAGAAAGAGCGATGCTCGCCTCTCAAATCTTCTTAAATGAAGTCAAACAAAGACCGCCTGCCAAGTGTTCGACGGCGGATCCGAGAGAGAGAGCGGTGCTCTCCTCTCAAACAAAGTTCGCTCGCTTCCTCTCAAATGAAGTCAAATAAAGCGTGCCCACTAAGTGTTCGACGGCGGATCCGAGAGAGAGAGCGGTGCTCTCCTCTCAAACAAAGTTCGCTCGCTAATTGCTCGGCAAGAATCATAAAGAGAGCGATGCTCTCATTTACCTACCAATCATTCGACGAATGCTTCGTCCGACGTGCTAATTCAACCGCCATATGTTTGACGGAATGCCGATATGAACATCGACAGTGCTCTTTGCAAACACCATCACCAATCAGAGCGAGAATTCTCAAATCAAAGTGAGAGAGATGGCTATATTAAATCCATTTAAATTGAATGTTTAAATTTTGACTTGGCCAAATTAAAATATCATTACATTTGATGCAAATTAAGTTGAATAAGATCGAATGCACTTGGTTTTGAATCAAAATTCTCAATTTCGATTATTTCAAAATCTCATTTGAATTAACTCATATTTTAAATCTCAAGGGCTTGAATTAGACCCGAACTCACTTAATCTATTTCATAAACCCCATAACCCATATCATTAACCCATGCTATACCCATTACCATCAACCCATATCATTAACCCAAATACCCAATAACCCAATATCCATTTAACCCAATAACCCATATATCCAATAACTCATTCATGAATCCAAAACCCATTAACCTATACCCATTTAACCCATATATCCAATCCTCATTTAACCCAAAATTCATTTAACCCAATCCAAAATTCATTTACCCAAAGAGGCCCAATACCAAAGCCCACTTCGAAATTAAACCCATCAAAATAAACCTGTACACCCGGTCCATGAACCATGAACCAAAACCCGTACACCAGGTCTATGAACCATGAACCATAAACCTGTACACCCGTTCCATGAACCATGAACCATAAACTCTACACCCGGTCCATGAACCATGAACCATAAACTCGTACACTGGTCCATGAACCATGAACCATAAACTCAGACACCCGGTCCATGAACCATGAACCATAAACCCGTACACCAGTGTCCATGAACCATGAACCGTAAACTCGTACACCAGTGTCCATGAACCATGAACCGTAAACCCGTACACCGTGTCCACAAACTATGAACCAAAACTATGGACCAATCCATACATCGAGTCCACAAACTATGGACCAATCCATACACCGAGTCTACAACCTATGATCCTAAGTTCATGAACCATAAACCTATGAACCCATGTTCATAATCCATAAACCCATGAACCTATGTTCATGAACCATAATCCTATGAACCCAAGTTCATAAACCATAAACCTATGAACATAAGTCCATAAACCATATCCAAACCTATGAACCTAAATTCATGAACCAAATCAAGTTCATGAACCAAATCTCACATACCCAATACCATAAACCTTATGTACCAAGTCTAATGTCGACCGAAACGTCGTTAAACTAATCCTGAGTCTAAAACCCCGACTGAAATGTCGTTAAACTAAACCCAATTTCGACCGAAACGTCGTTAAACTAATCCTATTTCAACCTTGACCGAAATGTCGTTAAACTAATTCAAATCCCACTTTGACCGAAATGTCGTTAAACTAATCCAAACCCAAATTCGACCGAAACGTCGTTAAACTAATCCTAAGTCCAAATCCCACTTCGACCGAAACGTCGTTAAACTAAACCAAAATCCAACTCGACCGTAACGTCGTTAAACTAAACTTAAATCCATCAATCCGTAACGTCGTTAAACTAAACCTAAACCCAAGTCCGATCAAACGCCGTTAAACTAAACCCAAATTCAAATAACAAACGCCTTTAAACTAAACCCAAATCCAATGACCGTAACGCCTTTAAACTAAACTCAAATTCAATGATCAAACGCTTTAAACTAAACTCAAATTCAATGACCGTAACGCCTTTAAACTAAACCCAAATTTAATGACCTAAACGTCTTTAAACTAAACCAAACTCAAATTCAATGACCGTAACGTCTTTAAACTAAACTCAAATTCAATGACCGTAACGTCTTTAAACTAAACCCAAATTTAATGACCGAAACGTCTTTAAACTAAACCCAAATTCAATGACCGTAACGTCTTTAAACTAAACTCAAATTCAATGACCGAAACGTCTTTAAACTAAACCCAAATTCAAATTGAGCTCTAATACATATACTTAGAGTTCATCCGACGAACCCTAATACATACACTTAGGGCTTAGTCAAATCCTCACTCTAGCACATATAACTAGAGTGAAAAATATATTAAACTCGGCTAATCCTGATACATATACCCAGGAATTAGCCACCCTCTACTTTCAGATAACATCAAATCCGATCTACCTCAATACATATACTTGGGGTTTGGTCACATCTCCACCTTGGAACATACAACCAAGATGAACCCGACCGCCATGTCATTAACCTGAGCATCAAATTTCAATCGACCACGTTAATCGGATATCCATTCTATGAAATTCATGTACAGCTGGGGTATGCCCTCGCTAAGCCATGTAACCGCAGATCATATCAATAAAATTTTATTTGCCCGTTTTGTCTCTTTTATTATCGCATTTATATTTGGTCTCTTAATCGAGGGTACCCTAACATTTTATAGGGGTAATTAACAATAGACGCTTGCGTTTATTGGAAGCCATGGATCCGCAATACCTGATAAACATATATATATATACTTAATCTGAATCATGAATACTACCCCACGGAAATTCCAGATAAATTTCACCGTGCGAGGTACGTCATTCGTGGTGGCAGACAAAATGGCACGCCCGGTGGGACTCGAACCCACAATCGCCTGATTAGAAGTCAGATTCAAAGCAGGGGCAAGTGCAGGACCCCGCCTGCGATGTCGCTCAGTCATGCGAAATATAACGCCGTCACCGTTCTGTTTCTCTTTTTCAAAAGAGAAACAGAACGGTGAGTCTAAATATAGGGCGCACGGTGAAATTTCGGATATATTTAAAAATGACGTCTCTTTTTCCAATTTGGCATCACCACAAAGGACGTCATTTGATATATGAATATACAAATGACGTCGCACTGTTATTGAACATAAACCATGGACCACAATCGCTTGACTTCTAATCAAGCGATTGTGGGTTCGAGTCCCACTGGGCGTGCCATTTTGTCTGCCACCACGAATGACGTACCTCGCACGGTGAAATTTATCTGGAATTTCCGTGGGGTAGTATTCATGATTCAGATTAAGTATATATATATATGTTTATCGTATTGGATCCATGGCTTCCAATAAACGCAAGCGTCTATTGTTAATTACCCCTATAAAATGTTAGGGTACCTCGATTAAGAGACCAAATATAAATCGATAATAAAAGAGACAAAACGGCAAATAAAATTTTATTGATATGATCTCACGGTTACATGGCTTAAGCAGGGGCATACCCCCACTGTACATGAATTTCATAGGACTGGATATCCAGTTAACGACTGGGTGGTCGATTGAAATTTGATGCTCAGTTTAATGACATGGCGGTCGGGTTCATCTTGGTTGTATGTTCCAAGGTGGAGATGTGACCAAACCCCAAGTATATGTATTGAGGTAGATCGGATTTGATGTTATCTGAAAGTAGAGGGTGGCTAATTACTGGGTATATGTATCAGGATTAGCCGAGTTTAATATATTTTTCACTCTAGTTATATGTGCTAGAGTGAGGATTTGACTAAGCCCTAAGTGTATGTATTAGGTTCGCTGATGAACTCTAAGTATATGTATTAGAGCTCAATTTGAATTTGGGTTTAGTTTAAAGACGTTTCGGTCATTTGAATTTGGGTTTAGTTTAAAGACGTTACGGTCATTGAATTTGGGTTTAGTTTAAAGACGTTTCGGTCATTTAAATTTGGGTTTAGTTTAAAGACGTTTCGGTCATTTGAATTTGGGTTTAGTTTAAAGACGTTTCGGTCATTTGAATTTGATTTTAGTTTAAAGACGTTACGGTCATTGAATTTGAGTTTAGTTTAAAGACGTTACGGTCATTGAATTTGATTTTAGTTTAAAGACGTTACGTTCATTGAATTTGAGTTTAGTTTAAAGACGTTTCGGTCATTTGAATTTGGGTTTAGTTTAAAGACGTTACGGTCATTGAATTTGGGTTTAGTTTAAAGACGTTTCGGTCATTTGAATTTGATTTTAGTTTAAAGACGTTACGGTCATTGAATTTGGGTTTAGTTTAAAGACGTTTCGGTCATTTGAATTTGGGTTTAGTTTAAAGACGTTACGGTCATTTGAATTTGAGTTTAGTTTAACGACGTTTCTTGGCTTGGGTTTAGGTTTAGTTTAACGTTACGGCACATGGATTTACGTTTAGTTTAACGACGTTACTTCAATTGAGTTTAGGTTTAGTTTAACGACATTACTTCGAAATTGGTTTAGTTTAACGACATTTCATGGGGTTTTAGACTTAGGATTAGTTTAACGCTTCGTTGCTAAGTGGGTTTGAATTAGTTTAACGACATTTCGGTCAAAATTGGGTTTAGTTTAACGACGTTTCTGGGGTTTTAGACTTAGGATTAGTTTAACGACGTTTCAAGTGGGTTTGAATTAGTTTAACGACATTTCGGTCAAAATTGGGTTTAGTTTAACGACGTTTCGGTCGGGTTTTAGACTTAGGATTAGTTTAACGACGTTTCAAGTGGGTTTGAATTAGTTTAACGACATTTCGGTCAAAATTGGTTTAGTTTAACGACATTTCACTGGGGTTTTAGACTTAGGATTAGTTTAACGACGTTTCGGTCGAAGTGGGTTTGAATTAGTTTAACGACATTTGGCCGATTAACGACGTTTGGCCGAAGTTGGGATTTGAATTAGTTTAACGACATTTCGGTCGAGGTTGTATTTGGGTTTAGTTTAGCGACGTTTCGGTCGAGGTTAGGATTTAGGTTTAGTTTAACGACGTTTCGGTCGAGTTTGTGAACTTAGGATTAGTTTAACGACGTTTCGGTCGATATTGGGATTGGCTTTAGTTTAGCGACGTTTCGGTCGATATTGGACTTAGGTTTAGTTTAACGACGTTTCGGTCGAATTTGGATTTTGGTTTAGTTTAACGACGTTTCGGTCGAGTTTGTGAACTTAGGATTAGTTTAACGACGTTTCGGTCGATATTGGGATTGGCTTTAGTTTAGCGACGTTTCGGTCGATATTGGACTTAGGTTTAGTTTAACGACGTTTCGGTCGAATTTGGATTTTGGTTTAGTTTAACGACGTTTCGGTCGAAGTTAGGATTTAGGTTTAGTTTAACGACGTTTCGGTCGAAATTGGATTCGGATTAGTTTAACGACATTTCGGTCGAATATTGGACTTGGGTTAGTTTAATGACGTTTCGGTCAATTTAGATCTGGGTTTAGTTTAACGACATTTCGGTCGAAGTTTAATTTGGGTTTAGTTTAACGACGTCTCGGTCGATTGAGTTTTGGACTTGGATTTAGTTTAACGACATTTCGGTCGATTGAGTTTTTGGTTTAGTTTAGCGACTCGGTGTATGGGTTGATCCATGGTTTTAGTTCATAGTTCATGGACTTGGTGTATGAATTTGTGGTTCAAATTCATACACCAAGTCCATGAATCATGAACCATGAACCACAATTCATACACCAGGTCCATGAACCATGAACAACAAATTCATACACAAAGTCCATGAATCATGAACCATGAACCACAATTCATACACCAGGGCGGCGCGGCGCAAGCTCCGAGGGCACGGCGGGTCGAGAGGCACGGCGCGGGCTCGGGCTCGGCGCGAGCTCCGAAGGGCGCGGCGCGAGCTCCGAAGGCACGCGCTTGTTGACGAACCGCCTTCTTCAATGATGCACAACAAAGACTCGCCCGCCAATTGCTCGATGAAAAGCCCGAGTCAGCCATCGACGGAGGTGACCGGCGACGACGAAGGCGATCTCCGTCTGATGCTTTGCCATCGACGGAGGTGAACGGCGACGACGAAGGCGATCTCCGTCTGATGCTTAGCCATCGACGGAGGTGACCGGCGACGACGAATGCGATCTCCGTCCGATGCTTTGCCATCGACGCGAGGTGACCGGCGACGACGAAGGCGATCTCCGTCTGATGACGACGGAGCTTTGACGGCGACGCCTTGACGACGACGAAATCGACGGCGAGCCTTGACGATGACCAAGACGAGGAAAGCCCGTCTGATGCTTAGCCATCGGCGGAGCCTTGACGGCGACGAAATCGACGAGCCTTGATGACGACCAAGACGCGCGCCCGTATTCGACGTGCACGCCCCGCCGCAATGCCCTGCTGATCCGCCGAGGCCACATCACATAAAGCCGCGCCCCGCCGCCGTCACTTGAAGCCGCACGGCTCCGATCCGACGACGACGGCTGCTCCAACGACGGCCGAGCGTGGTGCTTCGCCACCCGCTCGGCTTCCGATCCGACGACGACGAAGCCGCCGCTCCGATCCGACGACGACGGCTGCCCAACGACGGCCGAGCGTGGTGCTTCGCCACCCGCTCGGCTCCGATCCGACGACGACGAAGCCGCTCCGACGACGGCCGGCGTGGTGCTTCGCCACCCGCCCCGCCTTTCTCCAATGATGTACAAGACATCCCGCCCGCCACCGCTCGACGGAAAGCCCAAGAGAAACGTCGACGACGAGGCTAAAGAGAGAGAGCGGTGCTCCTCTCTAAAAATCATGCCGTCGATGTGCACGCCACCGCTCGACGAAAGCCCAAGAGAGATGTCGACGGCGAGATTGAAAGAGAGGAGCGATGCTCCTCTCTAAAAATCATGCCGTCGATGTGCACGCCATGTGCTCGAGAATGCTTAAGCCATGTGCTCGACGAACGCTTAAGTCATGTGCTCGACGAATGCTTAAGTCATGTGCTCGACGGAATGCTTAAGTCATGTGCTCGACGGAATGTTAGCCAACCGCTCGACGGATCGACGGATTATTAATTAAACCGCGACGGTTTATTAATAAAACCGCTCGACGGTTTATTAATAAAACCGCTCGACAGAATATTAATAAAACCGCTCGACGGAATACCGATCAAACCGCTCGACGGAAACCTAATAAAACCGCGCGACGGAATTTTAATGAAACCGCCGACGGAATTCTAATCAAACCGCTCGACGAATCCTAATCAAACCGCTCGACGGAATTTTAATAAAACCGCTCGACGGAATAATGTCGATCAAACCGCTCGACGTAATACTTCGTTGCCGACGTGCCACCAAACCGCTCGATTTAACGCTCTAACCATTCGACGAAATGACCGAACAATTGTCGATGGCGGAATTAAAGAAAACGGCATTCTTTTGCAAAATATCACCAAAGAGAGAGATTCTCTCAATCAAAGAGAGAGGGGACTTTTCAAAAATAGAATATTGAACTCTTTAATTTAATTAAATTGAGTGCTCTACATTTTAAATCTGAATCATGGGGCTAAATTTAAACCCACATGGTTTTGAATTTTAAATCCTTAATCTCATTCACTTTTGGGAAATCAAACTTGATTCAAACCCAATTGAAACCCATTGAGCCCATATCCATTAAACCCGATATCCACAAACCCATAACCCATTTAACTCAAAACCCACATACCTAAAGTCCATTTACCCAAAGAGGCCCAATACCAAAGCCCACTTCAAATTAAACCCATTAAACTAAACTCAGACACCAGGTCCATGAACCATGAACCATAAACTCAGACACCCGGTCCATGAACCATGAACCATAAACTCAGTACACCGTGTCCATGAACCATGAACCATAAACTCATACACCAGGTCCACAAACTATGAACATAAACCATGGACCATAAACCCATACACCGAGTCCACAACCCATGAACCTATGTTCATAAACCATAAACCCATGAACCTATGTTCATAAACCATAAACCCATGAACCTATGTTCATGAACCATAAACCTATGAACTTAAGTCCATGAACCAAATCAAATTCATGAACCAAATCAAGTTCATGAGCCAAATTTCACATACCCAATACCATAAACCTAAAATCAAATTCGACCTAAACGCTTAAACTAAACCTAAGTCCAATATCGACCAAACGCCGCTAAACTAAAGCCAATCCCAATATCGACCAAACGTCGTTAAACTAATCCTAAGTTCACAAACTCGACCAAACGTCGTTAAACTAATCCTAAGTCCAAAACCTCGACCAAACGCCGTTAAACTAAACCCAAATTCAACTTCGACCAAACGTCGTTAAACTAATCCTAAGTCCAATATTGACCTAAACGTCTACTAAACTAAACCCAAATCCCAAAGTCTACAAATAAAACCTAAATCCCAACTCGACCAAACGTCGTTAAACCAAATCCAAATCCACTTTAGACCGAAACGTCATTAAACTAAACCCAAGTCCAATATCGACCGAAACGTCGTTAAACTAAATCCAAATCCACTTTCGACCGAAACGTCGTTAAACTAAACCCAAGTCCAATACCGACCGAAACGTCGTTAAACTAAACTCAAATTCAATGACCGTAACGTCTTTAAACTAAACCCAAATTCAATGACTGTCTTTAAACTAAACCCAAATTCAAATGACCGAAACGTCTTTAAACTAAACTCAAATTCAATGACCGTAACGTCTTTAAACTAAACTCAAATTCAATGACCGTAACGTCTTTAAACTAAACTCAAATTCAATGACCGTAACGTCTTTAAACTAAACCCAAATTCAATGACCGAAACGTCTTTAAACTAAACCCAAATTCAAATGACCGAAACGTCTTTAAACTAAAATCAAATTCAAATCACCGAAACGTTTTTAAACAAAACTCAAATTCAATGACCGTAACGTCTTTAAACTAAACTCAAATTCAATGACCGTAACGTCTTTAAACTAAAATCAAATTCAAATGACCGAAACGTCTTTAAACTAAACCCAAATTCAAATGACCGAAACGTCTTTAAACTAAACCCAAATTTAAATGACCGAAACGTCTTTAAACTAAACCCAAATTCAATGACCGTAACGTCTTTAAACTACACCCAAATTCAAATGACCGAAACGTCTTTAAACTAAACCCAAATTCAAATGACCGTAACGTCTTTAAACTAAACCCAAATTCAAATGACCGAAACGTCTTTAAACTAAACCCAAATTCAATGACCGAAACGTCTTTAAACTAAACCCAAATTCAATGACCGTAACGTCTTTAAACTAAACCCAAATTCAATGACCGTAACGTCTTTAAACTAAACTCAAATTCAATGACCGAAACGTCTGTAAACTAAACCCAAATTCAAATCGAGAATTTCAATAACAAATGAAATGTATATATCCTCTTCTTTTTTGTACATTCAAATTTTGTTCGAGTGACCGAGGGTGGCATAAAACACTTTTTTTGATTACTAGTTAATCCCCAAAAGAAGAAAAACCCAATCTCAATCCCTGTTTAAGAAGAAAAAAAAAAAAAGGTAATTGGCGCTCTTTCCTCTCTCGGTAAAAAAATATAAAAAAGAAAAAAAAAAAAAAGGAGAGAAAGCAAAAAGCCGTTTCTCTCTTTTTTCCTCTTCTCTCTGGTGAGTCCGGACCCGCACCCTGAGCCCGCCGTTGACGCCGCGATTTGAGCCCCTTTCCCGAATCGCTCGGGGCGCGCGGACTCGGGATCCGAGCCCCTTCGCCCATGCCTTGGCCGCGCCCCGCGCCTCCGCCATGTCTTGACGCCCTGGGCCGCCTTTGGAGCCCACACCGGACTCGATGACCGCCGAGCGGGGCCCATGCCTCGGAGCCGCGACGGACTCGACGACCGCCGCGCGGGACCTCGCCGCCCTTGAGGACCACGCCTCGGGCCCATGCCCTCACCGCGCCCCGCCGCCCATGCCTCGCCGCGCGCGCAGACCCGACGACCGCCGTCGTTGAGCCCGCGCCCTGGCCGTCGTTGAGCCGCGCTCTCGACCACCCTCTAGCCGCCCGCGAGCTCCTTCTTCTCCGTCGAGCCGAAGGCGCCGCCCGCTCCTTCTTCTTCGTCGAGCCGGAGGCGCCGCCCGCGAGCTCCTTCTTCTCCGCGGCCCGAGCCCTGCGGCTCGCTCACCGCCGGCCGAGCCTTTCTTGCGGTCGAGCCCTCGGCTCCGCTCACATTGCGGAGCTCCTTTTACATCTCCGTCGTCGCTACCGCCCCTTGTCATCACCATCTCGCGGCACGGAATGGGCGCGGTGTGCAAAGCAACGACGCGCGGGCGCGAGCAATGGCACACATGAGCAAAGCATGGCAGAGCAGCGGCGCGCACGACGGCGCGGTCAGAGCAAGTCACATGCTGATCAAGGCGCGCGAGCGGCGACGGCAAAGAATGGCGAGCGGCTACGCTGCCCGTGGCCAAGGCGACGCTGACCGTCAATGCGGCGACGCTGAACCAAGCGGCGGCACGAATCAAGAAAGCAACATGACGACGCTGAGCAATAATCGACGCTGGCGACGCTGGATAGCAAAGCGAATGACGAGCAAGAGCAAGCGGATCAACGGCTGCGGCGCTGTAGCGCGACGCAGACGGCAAGAATGGCGAGCGGCCGCTGGATCACCAAGCGACGCTGACCGCAAGCGGCGCGATCAGGCACGCGACGACATCGGCAAGCGCGGCGACAGCGGCGGCGCTGGATCGGGCGCGACGCGGATAGCGGCAGCGGCGACGACGAAGTAGCGGCGGCGACGCTGGCGCGCGCGCTGGCGCGATCAGCGGCGCGACGCCGGATAGAGCAAAAGCGGCGACGGTTAAAGCAATAAGCGCGGCCGCATTCGCGATCAGCGCGCGCGGCGGCGCTGCGCGGCGACGCGCAAGAATGCCGGGGCGCGCGGCGCCGGATTGCGAGCTGACGATCGCGGCGCGATCAGCGCGGCCGGGCGGCGGTAGCGATCAGCGAATCAACGCGATCGCGGCGACACGGCGACAGCGAAGTGCGAGCGGGCGCGCGGACGGCGGTTAGCCGCGATGCTTTCCTCTCAAACGGAGTCCGCCCGCCAAGTGCTCGACGATGGATCCGAGCGAAAGAGTGGTGCTCTCCTCTCAAATGAAATCCGCCCGCCAAGTGCTCGACGATGGATCCGAGAGAAAGAGCGGTGCTCTCCTCTCAAATGAAATCCGCCCGCCAAGTGCCCGACGACGGATCCGAGAGAGAAAGAGCGATGCTCTCCTCTCAAATGAAGTTTGCCCGCCAATTGCTCGATGGCGAAATTGAGAGAAAGGGAGCGGTGCTCTCTTCTCAAACAAAGTTCAAATGAAGTCAAGTACGCCCGCCAAGTGCTCGACGGCGAGTTCGAGAGAGAGAGCGGTGCTCTCCTCTCAAACGAAGTCCCTCCGCCAACCGCTTGACGGCGAAATTGAGAGAAAGGGCGATGCTCTCCTCTCAAATCTTCTCAAATGAAGTCAAATGAAGATCGCCCGCCAAGTGCTCGACGGCGAATCCGAGAGAGAGAGCGGTGCTCTCCTCTCAAACGAAGACCGCCCGCCAAGTGCTCGATGGCGAATCCGAGAGAGAGCGGTGCTCTCCTCTCAAACAAAATCCGCCCGTCAACTGTTCGGCGGCGAATCATAAAGAGAGCGATGCTCTCGTTCGCCTACTAACCATTCGACGACGAGGCTAAAAGAGAGAGAGCGGTGCTCTCCTCTCAAATGAAGTTTGCCCGCCAAGTGCTCGACGGCGAGTTCGAGAGAGAGAGCGGTGCTCTCCTCTCAAACGAAGACCCTCCGCCAACCGCTTGACGGCGAAATTGAGAGAAAGAGCGATGCTCTCCTCTCAAATGAAGTCAAATAAAGCATGCCCACCAAGTGTTCGACGGCGGATCCGAGAGAGAGAGCGGTGCTCTCCTCTCAAATGAAGTCAAGTCCGTTAACCGCTTGACGGCGAAATTGAGAGAGGGAGCGGTGCTCTTCTCTCAAATTGCTCGATGGTGAATCATAAAGAGAGCGATGCTCTCAATCGTTTGACGAAATGCTTCGTCGTCAACGTGCTACTTCATCGTCGACGTGCCAACCACTTATTCGACGAAATGCCTAAGTCAATGTTGACGGCGAGCCAAAAAGAGAGATTACCCCAGTTAAAGAGAGAGGGAGCTTTGTTAACCCATTTGAAATCAAATTGGACACGATTCATACTTCATGATAAATTGAAATATTGATTCATATTCTATTCGAACTGAGAATTTGAAAATAAAATTGCACATGAGATTTCTAATATTAACATCCTAATTTTGATCAAATTTCAAATAATTTCAAAATTGGGACTTGTATTAAACCCATATCAAACCCATTTACTTTAAACCTATCCATATTAAACCCATAAACCAACACCCACATATCATTAACCTATATCCATTTAACCCAATAACCCATATATCCAATAACCCATTCATGAATCCAAAACCCATTAACCTATACCCATTTAACCCAAAATCCATTTAACCCAATACCCATTTACCCAAAGAGGCCCAAGCCCAAAGCCCACTTCGAAATTAAACCCATCAAAATAAACCTGTACACCAGGTCCATGAACCATGAACCATAAATCATACACCAAGTCCATGAACCATGAACCATAAACCTGTACACCCGGTCCATGAATCATGAACCATAAACCCATACACCAAGTCTATGAATCATGAACCACAAATTCATACACCAAGTCCACGAACCATGAACCAAAACCATGGACTAAACCATACACCAAACTTCATACACCACAAACCAAACCATATCCAAATCCAACGAACCTATGTTCATGAACCATAAACCCATGAACCTAAGTTCATAAATCATAAACCTATGAACCTATGTTCATGAACCATAAACTTATGAACCTATGTTCATGAACCATAAACCTATGATCCTAAGTTCATAAACCATAACCTATGAACCCAAGTTCATAAATCCATAAACCTATGAACCCAAGTTCATAAACCATAAACCTATGAACCTAAATTCATGAACCAAACCAAGTTCATGAACCAAATCTCACATATACAATACCCTAAACTAATCCAAACCCAAATTCAATGACCGTAACGTCGTTAAACTAAACTTAAATCCACTGTCGACCGAAACGTCGTTAAACTAAACCAAAATCCAAATTCGACCGAAACGTCGTTAAACTAAACCTAAGTCCAATATCGACCGAAACGTCGCTAAACTAAAGCCAATCCCAATATCGACCGAAACGTCGTTAAACTAATCCTAAGTTCACAAACTCGACCGAAACGTCGTTAAACTAAACCAAAACCCAAATTCGACCGAAACGTCGTTAAACTAAACCTAAGTCCAATATCGACCGAAACGTCGCTAAACTAAAGCCAATCCCAATATCGAAAACGTTAAACTAATCCTAAGTTCACAAACTCGACCGAAACGTCGTTAAACTAAACCAAAATCCAAATTCGACCGAAACGTCGTTAAACTAAACCTAAGTCCAATATCGACCGAAACGTCGCTAAACTAAAGCCAATCCCAATATCGACCGAAACGTCGTTAAACTAATCCTAAGTTCACAAACTCGACCGAAACGTCGTTAAACTAAACCTAAATCCTAACCTCGACCGAAACGTCGCTAAACTAAACCCAAATACAACCTCGACCGAAATGTCGTTAAACTAATTCAAATCCCAACTTCGACCGAAACGTCGTTAATCGACCGAAATGTCGTTAAACTAATTCAAACCCACTTCGACCGAAACGTCGTTAAACTAATCCTAAGTCTAAAACCCCGACTGAAATGTCGTTAAACTAAACCCAATTTTGACCGAAATGTCGTTAAACTAATTCAAACCCACATCGACCGTAACGTCGTTACACTAATCCTAAGTCTAAAACCCACCAAACGTCGTTAAACTAAACCCAATTTTGAAAAATGTCGTTAAACTAATTCAAACCCACTTCGAAAACGTCGTTAAACTAATCCTAAGTCTAAAACCCCAACGAAACGTCGTTAAACTAAACCCAATTTTGACCGAAATGTCGTTAAACTAATTCAAACCCACTTCGACCGAAACGTCGTTAAACTAATCCTAAGTCTAAAACCCCGACTGAAATGTCGTTAAACTAAACCAATTTCGACCGTAATGTCGTTAAACTAAACCTAAACTCAATTGGCCAGTAACGTCGTTAAACTAAACGTAAATCCACTTAATGTAACGTCGTTAAACTAAACCTAAACCAAGTTCTAAACTAAACTCAAATTCAAATGATCAGTAACGTCTTTAAACTAAACCCAAATTCAAATGACCAAACGTCTTTAAACTAAACCCAAATTCAATGGATCGTCTTTAAACTAAACCCAAATTCAAATGACCGAAACGTCTTTAAACTAAACTCAAATTCAATGACCGTAACGTCTTTAAACTAAACCCAAATTCAATGACCGTAACGTCTTTAAACTAAACCCAAATTCAAATGACCGAAACGTCTTTAAACTAAACTCAAATTCAATGGAACGTCTTTAAACTAAACTCAAATTCAATGACCACGTCTTTAAACTAAACTCAAATTCAATGACGTAACGTCTTTAAACTAAAATCAAATTCAAATGACCGAAACGTCTTTAAACTAAACCCAAATTCAAATGACCGAAACGTCTTTAAACTAAACCCAAATTTAAATGACCGAAACGTCTTTAAACTAAACCCAAATTCAATGACCGTAACGTCTTTAAACTAAACTCAAATTCAATGACCGAAACGTCTTTAAACTAAACCCAAATTCAAATTGAGCTCTAATACATATACTTAGAGTTCATCCGACGAACCCTAATACATACACTTAGGGCTTAGTCAAATCCTCACTCTAGCACATATAACTAGAGTGAAAAATATATTAAACTCGCTAATCCCGATACATATACCCGTAATTAGCCACCCTCTACTTTCGTATAACATCAAATCCGATCTACCTCAATACATATACTTGGGGTTTGGTCACATCTCCACCTTGGAACATACAACCAAGATGAACCCGACCGCCATGTCATTAAATCAGCATCAAATTTCAATCGACCACCTGCGTTAACCGGATATCCGATCCTATGAAATTCATGTACGGTGGGGGTATGCCTCGCTAAGCCATGTTTAAATAAAATTTTATTTGCCGTTTTGTCTCTTTTATTATCGATTTATATTTGTTCTTTTAATCGAGGTACCCTAACATTTTATAGGGGTAATTAACAATAGACGCTTGCGTTTATTGGAAGCCATGGATCCGCAATACCTGATAAACATATATATATATACTTAATCGAATCATGAATACTACCCCACGGAAATTCCGAGATAAATTTCATAGTGCGAGGTACGTCATTCGTGGTGGCGGAACAAAATGGCACGCCAGTCACTTCTAAGATGAAAGATTGATTAAATTCCCACCGGGCGTGCCATTTTGTCTGCCACCACGAATGACGTACCTCGCACGGTGAAATTTATCTTGAATTTCCCGTGAGGTAGTATTCATGATTCAGATTAAGTATATATATATATATATGTTTATCAGGGATTGCGAATCCATGGCTTCCAATAAACGCAAGCGTCTATTGTGAATTACCCCTATAAAATGTTAGGGTACCCTCGTTTAAGAGACCAAATATAAATGCCGATAATAAAAGAGACAAAACGGGCAAATAAAATTTTATTGATATGATCTGCATTGTACATGGCTTTGCCAGGCATACCCCCACCGTACATGAATTTCATAGGATCGATACCGCTTTAACGACTTGGTGTCGATTGAAATTTGGGTTTAATTTAAAGACGTTTCGGTCATTGGATTTGGGTTTTGTTTAAAGACATTTCGGCCATTTGATTTGGGTTTGGTTTAAAGACGTTTGGGTCATTGAATTTGGGTTTAGTTTAAAGACGTTTGGTCATTAGATTTGGGTTTAGTTTAAAGACGTTTCGGCCATTGGATTGATGTTATACGAAAGTAGAGGGTGGCTAATTCCTGGGTATATGTATCAGGACTAACCAAGTTTAATATATTTTTCACTCTAGTTATATGTGCTAGAGTGAGAATTTGACTAAGCCCTAAGTGTATGTATTAGGGTTCGTCGGATGAACTCTAAGTATATGTATTAGAGCTCGATTTGAATTTGGGTTTAGTTTACAGACGTTTGGTCATTGAATTTGAGTTTAGTTTAAAGACGCGTTACGGCCATTGAATTTGGGTTTAGTTTAAAGACGTTACGGTCATTGAATTTGGGTTTAGTTTAAAGACGTTTGATCATTGAATTTGGGTTTAGTTTAAAGACGCGTTTGTCATTTGAATTTGGGTTTAGTTTAAAGACGTTTGTCATTTGAATTTGGGTTTAGTTTAAAGACGTTTTTGAATTTGGGTGTAGTTTAAAGACGTTACGGTCATTGAATTTGGGTTTAGTTTAAAGACGCGTTTGATCATTTAAATTTGGGTTTAGTTTAAAGACGTTTGGCCATTTGAATTTGGGTTTAGTTTAAAGACGTTTGTCATTTGAATTTGATTTTAGTTTAAAGACGTTACGGTCATTGAATTTGAGTTTAGTTTAAAGACGCGTTACGGTCATTGAATTTGAGTTTAGTTTAAAGACGTTTGGCCATTTGAATTTGATTTTAGTTTAAAGACGCGTTTGGCCATCATTTGAATTTGGGTTTAGTTTAAAGACGTTTAGCCATTGAATTTGGGTTTAGTTTAAAGACGTTACGTCATTGAATTTGAGTTTAGTTTAAAGGCGTTACTGGTCATTGAATTTGAGTTTAGTTTAAAGACGTTACGGTCATTGAATTTGAGTTTAGTTTAAAGACGTTTCGGTCATTTGAATTTGGGTTTAGTTTAAAGACGTTTCGGTCATTGAATTTGGGTTTAGTTTAAAGACGTTACGGTCATTGAATTTGAGTTTAGTTTAACGACGTTTCGGTCGGTATTGGACTTGGGTTTAGTTTAACGACGTTTCGGTCGAAAGTGGATTTGGATTTAGTTTAACGACGTTTCGGTCGATATTGGACTTGGGTTTAGTTTAATGACGTTTGTCTAAAGTGGATTTGGATTTGGTTTAACGACGTTTATCGAGTTGGGATTTAGGTTTTATTTGTAGACTTTGGGATTTGGGTTTAGTTTAGTGACGCTTCGGTCAATATTGGCCTTAGGATTAGTTTAACGACGTTTCGGTCGAAGTTGAATTTGGGTTTAGTTTAACGACGTTTCGGTCGAGGTTTTGGACTTAGGATTAGTTTAACGACGTTTCGGTCGAGTTTGTGAACTTAGGATTAGTTTAACGACGTTTCGGTCGATATTGGGATTGGCTTTAGTTTAGCGACGTTTCGGTCGATATTGGACTTAGGTTTAGTTTAACGACGAATTTGATTTTAGGTTTATGGTATTGGGTATGTGAAATTTGGCTCATGAACTTGATTTGGTTCATGAATTTGATTTGGTTCATGGACTTAAGTTCATAGGTTTATGGTTCATGAACATAGGTTCATGGGTTTATGGTTTATGAACATAGGTTCATGGGTTTATGGTTTATGAACATAGGTTCATGGGTTGTGGACTCGGTGTATGGGTTTATGGTCCATGGTTTATGTTCATAGTTTGTGGACCTGGTGTACAGGTTTATGGTTCATGGTTCATGGACCTGGTGTACGGGTTTATGGTTCATGGTTCATGGACCGGGTGTACAGGTTTATGGTTCATGGTTCATGGACCTGGTGTACAGGTTTAGTTTAATGGGTTTAATTTCGAAGTGGGCTTTGGTATTGGGCCTCTTTGGGTAAATGGACTTTAGGTATGTGGGTTTTGAGTTAAATGGGTTATGGGTTTGTGGATATCGGGTTTAATGGATATGGGCTCAATGGGTTTCAATTGGGTTTGAATCAAGTTTGATTTCCCAAAAGTGAATGAGATTAAGGATTTAAAATTCAAAACCATGTGGGTTTAAATTTAGCCCCATGATTCAGATTTAAAATGTAGAGCACTCAATTTAATTAAATTAAAGAGTTCAATATTCTATTTTTGAAAAGTCCCCTCTCTCTTTGATTGAGAGAATCTCTCTCTTTGGTGATATTTTGCAAAAGAATGCCGTTTTCTTTAATTCCGCCATCGACAATTGTTCGGGTCATTTCGTCGAATGGTTAGAGCGTTAAATCGAGCGGTTTGGTGGCACGTCGACGACGAAGTATTCGTCGAGCGGTTTGATTAGCATTCCGTCGAGCGGTTTCATTAAAATTCCGTCGAGCGGTTTGATTAGGATTCCGTCGAGCGGTTTGATTAGAATTCCGTCGAGCGGTTTCATTAAAATTCCGTCGAGCGGTTTGATTAGGATTCCGTCGAGCGGTTTGATCGGGATTCCGTCGAGCGGTTTTATTAATATTACGTCGAGCGGTTTTATTAATAAACCGTCGAGCGGTTTTATTAATAAACCGTCGAGCGGTTTAATTAATAATCCGTCGATCCGTCGAGCGGTTGGCTAACATTCCGTCGAGCACATGACTTAAGCATTCCGTCGAGCACATGACTTAAGCATTCCGTCGAGCACATGACTTAAGCGGTCCGTCGAGCACATGGCTTAAGCATTCCGTCGAGCACATGGCGTGCACATCGACGGCATGATTTTTAGAGAGGAGCATCGCTCCCTCTCTTTCAATCTCGCCGTCGACATCTCTCTTGGGCTTTCCGTCGAGCAGGTGGCGTGCACATCGACGGCATGATTTTTAGAGAGGAGCACCGCTCTCTCTCTCTTTTAACCTCGTCGTCGACGTTTCTCTTGGGCTTTCCGTCGAAAGCGGGTGGCGGGCGGGATGTCTTGTACATCATTGGAGAAAGGCGGGGCGGGTGGCGAAGCACCACGCCGGCCGTCGTCGGAGCGGCTTCGTCGTCGTCGGATCGGAGCCGAGCGGGTGGCGAAGCACCACGCTCGGCCGTCGTTGGAACGGCTTCGTCGTCGTCGGATCGGAGCCGAGCGGCTTCGTCGTCGTCGGATCGGAGCCGAGCGGGCGGCGAAGCACCACGCTCGGCCGTCGTTGGAGCAACCGTCGTCGTCGGATCGGAGCCGTGCGGCTTCAAGTGACGGCGGCGGGGGCGCGGCTTTATGTGATGTGGCCTCGAGCGGATCAGCAGAGGGCATTGCGGCGGGGCATTACGTCGAATACGGGCGCGCGTCGCGACAGTGAGCTCGGTGACAACAACGCCACGACGGTTGAGCCGCCATTTACAAAGCCTCGCGAAGGAGGAATACTACAACGGTGAAGCTTCATCGAAGCTTCGCGATGACGGCCGCTAGAGGAGCGGATCGGCCGAGGGTGCCGCTCGGTGGGTTGAGGCATGGCGCGGCGAGGGCGCGGCGAACTCCAAAGCTCGGGTTCGGCTTGTTCATCAAGGCGCGGCGAGGCGCGCGCGTCCGGCTTGTTCATCAAGGCGCGGCGAGGGCGCGGGTCCGGCTTGTTCATCAAGGCGCGGCGAGGCGCGGCTCATCAAGGCGGCGGAAACATGGGGGCTCGGGTCCGCTTGTTCATCAAGGCGCGGCGAGGGCGCGGCGAGCTCCATTCCGAGCCTTGGGCCCGAGCGGAGCAAGTCCGCGAGGCTCGAGGGCGGTGAGCTCGGGCGGTGCGAGGTTCGACGAGGCGATGAAGTTGCGATCGGGGAGAGAAGCGACGGCGGGGCCGCACGCGCTCCTGCGGGCCGCGCGTAGGCACCGCGCGCCGTGCTCCGCGCACCACATCACGCGCCGTGCTCCTCATCGCGCGCCGCGTGCGGCGCTCTGCGCGCGCGCGCCGGCTCGCGCACCGCATCGCGCGCGCCGCTCCGCGTCGTCACGCGGGCTCGCCGTGCTCGCGTCGTCACGCGGGCTCGCCGCGCCGCTTCAAGTCGCCGCATGGGCTCGCCGCGTGGCGCTCCGCGTCATCGCGTGGGCTCGCCGCGCGCCGCTCGCTGCTACGTCGCCGCATGGGCTCGCCGCGCCGCCGCTCGCATCGTCGCGCGGGCTCGCCTCGCGCCGCTCATTGCTCTGCGCACCGCATCGGGCTCGCCACGTAAGCGCTCCGCGTCGTCGCGCGGGGGCTCGCCGCGCGCCGGCCATTGCTCGAGTCGTTGGAGGAGAGGTGAGAGAGAAGGATAGAGAGAGGAGCTTTGATGCTCTCTTTTTTTTACTCGAGAGAGAGAGAGAGAGAGAGAGAGAGAGAGAGAGAGAGAGAAGTTTGATGCTCTCCCTCTTTTTTCTTTTTTTTTTTTTTTTCTTTTTTTTTATGGTGCCTCAATTTGGGGGGGTTAATTATGCGGATTGTGGGTAGTTAGGAGAAATCGTGCGTGGGATGGGGAAGTGGGAAGTTGGAGAGGGTAGTGGGATTCAAATTTTGTCCATGCACCTAGTGCATGGACCCATCTAATACACCACATTTTCTTTTTTTTCTCTCTTTTTATTTCTTTTTCTTATTTACACTCAAACAAATGCCCCCACTTTTTTTGCTTGCTACATTATGCAAGAAAAAAAGTATTGAACTTCACGTCATAATGTTCGTCGTGTCCCTTTTTACGATACTCGGTTTAACTACATGATGGTCAATTTATATCGGATACTCGGTTTAACGACATGATGGTCGGTTTATGAAATATGAATTATTTTTTATTTATTTTGCCTCGAGAAGCAATCGAAATTCTTTGCGCATAACCGACCCTATAGTGAGTTAGCATTCCGTCATAGGCAAAATATATCTTGGGCGTATGGCGACCATAAGGAACATGGATTAATTTTTATTTATTTTACCTCGAGAAGCAATCGAAATTGCTGCGCGTAACCGACCCTAAGGTGAGTTAGCATTCCGTCATAGGCAAAATATATTTTTAGTAATCTGGCGCCCATATGGGTTTTCACCAAATACCTTCCCTAATTTTTGCTGTAAGCTTCGAAAGGTTTTCTTACGGCGGGGATCCCAATTTTACGTGGGGTTATACCACGGTAGGGAATTTTACAATTTTACCCTTGAAGTTCGATGTGAACAAATCAAGTCCGTTGGTGGCTTATATTTTACCCATATTATCTAGAAAATTAGACAATATGTCCTCCACCCTTTTTTTCTTCTTTTATTTTTTTTTTTTTTTTTTTTTTTTTTTTTTTTTTTGGGCAAATTGAGAAGTGATGGTTTAATGAGTATAACCACACTACACATGTTAGCCTTATTTTTTCGGCTATATTTGCTCAGTTTAGCGACATGGCGGTCGATTAGATTTGAATTTAGTTTAACGACTTTACGGTCGAAGTTTTGAGTTTAGTTTAACGACTTTACGGTCGATTGGATTTGATTTGCTCTTGAGCGTTATTGTCTTTGCCCCCAGCAACTATTTCTCTATGGAGTTGGCGGCGGTTATTCCTCTTAAAGGACACTATTGTCGGAGGAATAGTGGTTGTAGTATCATTAGAAAGTGTCAGTTTATCGAATACTGATACTTTTTGTATCCTGCCCTTTGGGAATATCAATCTTCCTTCAAACTCCATCCTTTTGGATGTAGGTTGGTAAGTGAGTTGTTCGCCTATGGGTCGGCGAGGAAGGTTGAGAATGACCCTATTGGGTCGTCTTCCTCGAGATGGCAGTCGAGGTATGACCACATTGGATACATCTGTGAAGGGGTGGAATGGTCATGCCCCCGATGAAACGAGGAATTTGAGCCATGACAGCAGCTCGAACATTTCCGGAATGGTGCCAAATTGGATTGATGCACCTTCAATTCCTAACATTAGGACAGATGTGGGCAAACATACTTGCGATCCCGCCTCCAATATCATTGAGTTTGTTGATGCAGCGACAACGTTCTTTGATGTTGGTGTCATTTCTCTTTTGGAAAAAGGTAGAAGTTAGGGACTTCTTATTCATATCTATAAGATTTCAAAACGGGACGGGAGGAAAAGGGATGATCCGCCCATGCAGTTGATAGAGCTTGCAAAAAAAACTTCTCCGTGTGACATATATGTAGGTCTTCAAAATGGGATGGGAGGGTAAGGGGCGTTTCCACATACAATTAGGCGAGACCCTCTAAGATGAACCTTGAAACAACCTGATGTGTCGTTATTGTCGTACATGACTGACGTTGAGATGAATCAGCATTCCATCGTCTGCGAGGTTTTTATGACAGCTGGCACTCGTGAGGGTTTTCGCCAAAAGCATTTCCCTAATTTTTGCCTATGAGCCTAGAGTAGGTTTTCTCACAGCGGGGCTATGGGAGATTTTTGTTCTCTTTTTTTTTTTTTTTTTTGTTTTTTTTTTTTTTTTTGTTTTTTTTTTTTTTGTGTGTGTGCAAAGGATCAACTTTATCTCATCTAGAAAGATGATATTTTGCAATGCAAAAAAAAACTATGCCTCCCGGAATGAGAATGTATATATGGCTCCAAAATAAAAAGTGTTGATTGCCCCCATTCCGTCCATTCCCCACATGATGAATAGTTAGGGCGCACTCGTAAGGTGCAAAGGTTTTGGGATTGCGGTGCCTTTATCGAATCAGAAGATAAAGGACAATAATTGTCCTTGTCAGTTGTCTTGCCCCCTGACGACTTAAGCAGCAGCCAATGATCAGAACATTTTCCGTAATATTACCGAATGGAAAAAAGAATGAGCCGATATCTTCAAGATCGAACACCCTTGAAGAATAGTCAAGATATGCATTTAGGAGGAAGAAGACCACGATCATCAGCAAAAATCGTCCTGCCCCCCTAATAATTTGACCAGTATAACGTCCTTTGTGGTGATGCCAACTCATTTTGATCTCCACCGAGGTAGAGGATATCATGTTATTAGAAGTCATTGCTCATCTTAGCGGCGAATAGCCAAGTTATGATGTTAAGAGGGTGAAGACCATGATTCTCGGTCGAATAATCCACCTTTGATGACTTGAGTGGCAGACAATGATCAGCTCATTCTCCGAAAAATTAGAACTCCTTGCTTCGATGTGGTGTTGTTGGAAACCATTGCTCCTCTTAGCAACGAATAGCCCCGATACTATGTTGATAGGGAGAAGACCACGACTGTCAGTCAGAATAATCCTGCCCCCTGATGACTTGATTGGCAGACCAGGACATGATGTTAGCCAAAACGTCCTTTGTGGTGATGCCAACTCATTTTGATCTCCACCGAGGTAGAAGAAGCAATATTGTCGGATTTACATTGCTCCGCTTGGATGAAGTCATATTCATCGGTCACATGTTTATTCATTAGTCTCTTTATCAGCATTATTAGATTTTGTCTCAAAGATGGCGGGCGAAGCCATGTCCCCCCGGGCGTGCCCTTTTATGCGCCACCACGAATGACGTACCTTGCACGGTGAAATTTATCTTGAATTTCCCGTGAGGTAGTATTCATGATTCAGATTAAGTATATATATATATATATGTTTATCAGGGATTGCGAATCCATGGCTTCCAATAAACGCAAGCGTCTATTGTTAATTACCCCTATAAAATGTTAGGGTACCCTCGATTAAGAGACCAAATATAAATGCTGATAATAAAAGAGACAAAACGGGCAAATAAAATTTTATTGATATGATCTGCCGGTTACATGGCTTAAGCAGGGGCATACCCCCACTGTACATGAATTTCATAGGATTTGGATACCCGAGTTTAACGATGGTGGTCGATTGAAATTTGGGTTTAATTTAAAGACGTTTCGGTCATTGGATTTGGGTTTAGTTTAAAGACATTACGGTCATTGGATTTGGGTTTAGTTTAAAGACGTTTCGGTCATTGAATTTGGGTTTAGTTTAAAGACGTTTCGGTCATTTGATTTGGGTTTTGTTTTAAGACGTTTTGGTCATTGGATTGATGTTATCTGAAAGTAGAGGGTGGCTAATTCCTGGGTATATGTATCAGGACTAACCAAGTTTAATATATTTTTCACTCTAGTTATATGTGCTAGAGTGAGAATTTGACTAAGCCCTAAGTGTATGTATTAGGGTTCGTCGGATGAACTCTAAGTATATGTATTAGAGCTCGATTTGAATTTGGGTTTAGTTTACAGACGTTTCGGTCATTGAATTTGAGTTTAGTTTAAAGACGTTACGGTCATTGAATTTGGGTTTAGTTTAAAGACGTTACGGTCATTGAATTTGGGTTTAGTTTAAAGACGTTTCGGTCATTGAATTTGGGTTTAGTTTAAAGACGTTTTGGTCATTTGAATTTGGGTTTAGTTTAAAGACGTTTCGGTCATTTGAATTTGGGTTTAGTTTAAAGACGTTTCGGTCATTTGAATTTGGGTGTAGTTTAAAGACGTTTCGGTCTTTGAATTTGGGTTTAGTTTAAAGACGTTTGTCATTTAAATTTGGGTTTTGTTTTAAGTCGTTTTGGTCATTTGAATTTGGGTTTAGTTTAAAGGCTTTTCGGTCATTTGAATTTGATTTTAGTTTAAAGACGTTACGGTCATTGAATTTGAGTTTAGTTTAAAGACGTTACGGTCATTGAATTTGAGTTTAGTTTAAAGACGTTTCGGTCATTTGAATTTGATTTTAGTTTAAAGACGTTTCGGTCATTTGAATTTGGGTTTAGTTTAAAGACGTTTCGGTCATTGAATTTGGGTTTAGTTTAAAATCGTTACGGTCATTGAATTTGAGTTTAGTTTAAAGACGTTACGGTCATTGAATTTGAGTTTAGTTTAAAGACGTTACGGTCATTGAATTTGAGTTTAGTTTAAAGGCGTTTGATCATTTGAATTTGGGTTTAGTTTAAAGGCGTTTAGGTCATTGAATTTGGGTTTAGTTTAAAGGCGTTACGGTCATTGAATTTGAGTTTAGTTTAACGCGTTTGATCGGTATTGGACTTGGGTTTAGTTTAACGACGTTTTGGTCGAAAGTGGATTTGGATTTAGTTTAACGACGTTTCGGTCGATATTGGACTTGGGTTTAGTTTAATGATGTTTCGGTCTAAAGTGGATTTGGATTTGGTTTAACGACGTTTCGGTAAGAGTTGGGATTTAGGTTTTATTTGTAGACTTTGGGCTTTGGGTTTCGTTTAGTGACGTTTCGGTCACTATTGGACTTAGGATTAGTTTAACGACGTTTCGGTCGAAGTTGAATTTGGGTTTAGTTTAACGACGTTTCGGTCGAGGTTTTGGACTTAGGATTAGTTTAACGACGTTTCGGTCGAGTTTGTGAACTTAGGATTAGTTTAACGACGTTTCGGTCGCTATTGGGTTTGACGTTAGTTTAGCGACGTTTGGTCGATATTGGACTTAGGTTTAGTTTAACGACGTTTGGTCGAATTTGATTTTAGGTTTATGGTATTGGGTATGTGAAATTTGGCTCATGAACTTGATTTGGTTCATGAATTTGATTTGGTTCATGGACTTAAGTTCATAGGTTTATGGTTCATGAACATAGGTTCATGGGTTTATGGTTTATGAACATAGGTTCATGGGTTTATGGTTTATGAACATAGGTTCATGGGTTGTGGACTCGGTGTATGGGTTTATGGTCCATGGTTTATGTTCATAGTTTGTGGACCTGGTGTACAGGTTTATGGTTCATGGTTCATGGACCTGGTGTACGGGTTTATGGTTCATGGTTCATGGACCGGGTGTATGGATTTATGGTTCATGGTTCATGGACCTGGTGTACAGGTTTAGTTTAATGGGTTTAATTTCGAAGTGGGCTTTGGTATTGGGCCTCTTTGGGTAAATGGACTTTAGGTATGTGGGTTTTGAGTTAAATGGGTTATGGGTTTGTGGATATCGGGTTTAATGGATATGGGCTCAATGGGTTTCAATTGGGTTTGAATCAAGTTTGATTTCCCAAAAGTGAATGAGATTAAGGATTTAAAATTCAAAACCATGTGGGTTTAAATTTAGCCCCATGATTGATTTAAAATGTAGAGCACTCAATTTAATTAAATTAAAGAGTTCAATATTCTATTTTTGAAAAGTCCTCTCTCTTTGATTGAGAGAATCTCTCTCTTTGGTGATATTTTGCAAAAGAATGCCGTTTTCTTTAATTCCGCCATCGACAATTGTTCGGTCATTTCGTCGAATGGTTAGAGCGTTCGTCGAGCGGTTTGGTGGCACGTCGACGACGAAGTATTCGTCGAGCGGTTTGATCGCATTCCGTCGAGCGGTTTTATTAAAATTCCGTCGAGCGGTTTGATTAGGATTCCGTCGAGCGGTTTGATTAGAATTCGTCGAGCGGTTTCATTAAAATTCCGTCGAGCGGTTTGATTAGGATTCCGTCGAGCGGTTTGATCGGGATTCCGTCGAGCGGTTTTATTAATATTCTGTCGAGCGGTTTTATTAATAAACCGTCGAGCGGTTTTATTAATAAACCGTCGAGCGGTTTAATTAATAATCCGTCGATCCGTCGAGCGGTTGGCTAACATTCCGTCGAGCACATGACTTAAGCATTCCGTCGAGCACATGACTTAAGCATTCCGTCGAGCACATGACTTAAGCGTTCGTCGAGCACATGGCTTAAGCATTCGTCGAGCACATGGCGTGCACATCGACGGCATGATTTTTAGAGAGGAGCATCGCTCCCTCTCTTTCAATCTCGCCGTCGACATCTCTCTTGGGCTTTCCGTCGAGCAGGTGGCGTGCACATCGACGGCATGATTTTTAGAGAGGAGCACCGCTCTCTCTCTTTTAGCCTCGTCGTCGACGTTTCTCTTGGGCTTTCCGTCGAGCAGGTGGCGGGCAGGATGTCTTGTACATCATTGGAGAAGATCGGGGCGGGTGGCGAAGCACCACGCCGGCCGTCGTCGGAGCGGCTTCGTCGTCGTCGGATCGGAGCCGAGCGGGTGGCGAAGCACCACGCTCGGCGTCGTTGGAACGGCCGTCGTCGTCGGATCGGAGCCGAGCGGCTTCGTCGTCGTCGGATCGGAGCCGAGCGGGTGGCGAAGCACCACGCTCGGCCGTCGTTGGAACGGCCGTCGTCGTCGGATCGGAGCCGTGCGGCTTCAAGTGACGGCGGCGGGCGCGGCTTTATGTGATGTGGCCTCGAGCGGATCAGCAGGGCATTGCGGCGGGGCATTACGTCGAATACGGGCGCGCGTCGCGACGGTGAGCTCGGTGACAACAACGCCACGACGGTTGAGCCGCCATTTACAAAGCCTCGCGAAGGAGGAATACTACAACGGTGAAGCTTCATCGAAGCTTCGCGATGACGGCCGCTAGAGGAGCGGATCGGCGAGGGTGCCGCTCGGTGGGTTGAGGCATGGCGCGGCGAGGGCGCGGCGAACTCCAAAGCTCGGGTTCGGCTTGTTCATCAAGGCGCGGCGAGGCGCGCGCGTCCGGCTTGTTCATCAAGGCGCGGCGAGGGCGCGGGTCCGGCTTGTTCATCAAGGCGCGGCGAGGGCGCGGCTCGTCAAGGCGGCGAAACATGGGGGCTCGGGTCGCTTGTTCATCAAGGCGCGGCGAGGGCGCGGCGAGCTCCATTCCGAGCCTTGGGCCCGAGCGAGCAAGTCCGCGAGGCTCGAGGGCGTGAGCTCGGGCGCGAGGTTCGACGAGGCGATGAAGTTGCGATCGGGGAGAGAAGCGACGGCGGGGCCGCACGCGCTCCTGCGGGCCGCGCGTAGGCACCGCGCGCCGTCGCTCCGCGCACCACATCACGCGCCGCCGCTCCTCATCGCGCGCCGCGTGCCGCCGTCTGCACCGCGCGCCGCCGCTCCGCGCACCGCATCGCGCGCCGCCGCTCCGCGTCGTCACGCGGGCTCGCCGCCGCTCCGCGTCGTCACGCGGGCTCGCCGCGCGCCGCTTCAAGTCGCCGCATGGGCTCGCCGCAGAATCGCTCCGCGTCATCGCGTGGGCTCGCCGCGCGCCGCTCCGTCTACGAGTCGCCGCATGGGCTCGCCGCGCCGCTGCTCCGCATCGTCGCGCGGGCTCGCTCGCGCCGCTCCGCGCCGCTCTGCGCACCGCATCGGGCTCGCCGCGTAAGCGCTCCGCGTCGTCGCGCGGGGCTCGCCGCGCGCCACTTCGCCGCTCCGAGTCGTTGGAGGAGAGGCTGAGAGAGAGAAGGATAGAGAGAGGAGCTTTGATGCTCTCTTTTTTTTACTCGAGAGAGAGAGAGAGAGAGAGAGAGAGAGAGAGAGAGAGAAGCTTTGATGCTCTCCCTCTTTTTTCTTTTTTTCTTTTTTTTTTACCGAGAGAGAGAGAGGTCTTTTTTTTATGGTGCCTCAATAGGGGGGGTTAATTATGCGGATTGTGGGTAGTTAGGAGAAATCGTGCGTGGGATGGGGAAGTGGGAAGTTGGAGAGGGTAGTGGGATTCAAATTTTGTCCATGCACCTAGTGCATGGACCCATCTAATACACCACATTTTCTTTTTTTTTCTCTTTTTTTTTATTTCTTTTTCTTATTTACACTCAAACAAATGCCCCCACTTTTTTTGGAGCTCTAATACATTTCATTTGAGAGGAAATTTACAAGATAAATTTCACTAGATATAAAACACTTTTTGGGTAGTCATTCGTGATTATATATATATTTTATGCCTCAACAAATGCCCCCACTTTTTTTATCTTGCTACGTCGTACAAGAGAAAAAAGTATTGTTCGTATCTTATATCACAAGATTTGCGCGTTCTTTTTCTTTTCTTTTCTCTTCTTTGAACACGGTAGATCTAAATCAAGATGCTCGGATTTCAAGAATATCTCCTAATTTACAATGGGGTCTCAAAATTTTTCCACTATCGGAATTGTCGCGCAATTTGCCTCAAGAAGCAATCGAAATTGCTGCGCGTAGCAGACCCTAAAATATATCTCAACGGTGATAGGGGACATGGATTAATTTTTTATTTATTTTGCCTCGAGAAGCAATCGAAATTGCTGCGCGTAACCGACCCTAAAATATATCTGCGGTGATAGGGGACATGGATTAATTTTTTATTTATTTTGCCTCGAGAAGCAATCGAAATTGCTGCGCGTAACCGACCCTAAGGTGAGTTAGCATTCCGTCATAGACAAAATACCTCTTGGGCCGTATGGCACATGGATTATATTTCATTTATTTTGTCTCTAGAAGCAATCGAAATTCTGCGCGTAACCGACCCTAAGGTGAGTTAGCATTCCGTCATAGACAAAATATCTTGGGCGATATGGCGCCGTAAGGAACATGGATTAATTTTTATTTATTTTGCCTCGAGAAGCAATCGAAATTGCGCGTAATCGACCCTAAGGTGAGTTAGCATTCCGTCATAGGCAAAATATCTTGGGCAGTATGGCGCCCGTAAGGAACATGGATTAATTTTTATTTATTTTGCCTCGAGAAGCAATCGAAATTGCTGCGCGTAACCGACCCTAAGGTGAGTTAGCATTCCGTCATAGGCAAAATATGTCTTGGGTAATCTGGCGTCCATATGGGTTTTCACCAGATACCTTCCCCTAACTTTTGCCTGTGGACCTCGAGAGGTTTTTCTCACAGCGGGGATCCCAATTTTGCCTGTGGGGTTATACCACAGCCGGAAATTTTATAATTTTACCCTCGAAGTCCGATGTGGACAATCAAGTCCGTTGGTGGCTTATATTTTACCCATATTATCTAAAAAATTAGACAATATGTCATCCACTTCTTTTTTTTTTTTTTTTTTTTAGACCAATTGAGAAGTGGTGGTTTAATGAGTATAACCACACTACACATGTTAGCCTTATTTTTCGGCTATATTTGCTCAGTTTAGCGACATGGCGGTCGATTAGATTTGAATTTAGTTTAACGACTTTACGGTCGAAGTTTTGAGTTTAGTTTAACGACTTTACGGTCGATTGGATTTGATTTGCTCTTGAGCGTTATTGTCTTTGCCCCCAGCAACTATTTCTCTATGGAGTTGGCGGCGGTTATTCCTCTTAAAGGACACTATTGTCGGAGGAATAGTGGTTGTAGTATCATTAGAAAGTGTCAGTTTATCGAATACTGATACTTTTTGTATCCTGCCCTTTGGGCATATCAATCTTCCTTCAAACTCCATCCTTTTGGATGCAGGTTGGTAAGTGAGTTGTTCGCCTATGGGTCGGCGAGGAAGGTTGAGAATGACCCTATTGGGTCGTCTTCCTCGAGATGGCAGTCGAGGAATGACCACATTGGATACATCCCTGTGAAGGGCACTGGAATGGTCATGCCCCCGGTAGAAGCAGAATTTGAGCCATGACAAGAATGAACATTTCCGGAATGGTGCCAAATTGGATTGATGCACCTTCAATTCCGAACATTAGGACGGATGTGGGCAAACGGACTCGCGAACCGCCTCCAATATCATTGAGTTTGTTGATGCGACAACGTTCTTTGATGTTGGTGTCATTTCTCTTTTGGAAAAAGGTAGAAGTTAGGGACTTCTTATTCATATCTATAAGATTTCAAAACGGGACGGGAGGAAAAGGGATGATCCTCCCATGCAGTTGATAGAGCTTTCAAAAAAACTTCTCCGTGTGACATATAAGTAAGTCTCGAAAATGGGATGGGAGGTCAAGGGGCGTTTCCACATACAATTAGGCAGTCCCTCTAAGATGAACCTTGAAACAACCTGATGTGTCGTTATTGTCGTACATGACTGACGTTGAGATGAATCAGCATTCCATCGTCTGCGAGGTTTTTATGACAGCTGGCACTCGTGAGGGTTTTCGCCAAAAGCATTTCCCTAATTTTTGCCTGTGAGCCTAGAGTAGGTTTTCTCACAGCGGGGCTATGGGAGATTTTTGTTCTCTCTTTTTGTTTTTTTTTTTTTTTTTTTTTTTTTTTTTTTTTTTTTTTTTTTTTTTTTTTTTTTTTTTTTTTTTTTTTTTTTTTCTCTTTTTTTTTTTTTTTTTATCTCATCCGAAAAATAATATATTCTAATGAGAGCAAAGTGGGCAAAATTATATTTCCCAAGAAGAGAACGAACATATGCCTTCAAGATGAAGAAAGGTTGATTGCCCCCTGAACGTTTTACGTGACAAGTGAGTGATAGAACATTCTCCATTATATCACCAAATGGAAAAGAGAATGAGCCGATATCTTCGAAAGACGAAGAATTAAACGCCTCAAGAATAGTCACAATATGCGTTTGGGAGGCAGAAGACCACGATTATCAGCAAAAATCGTCCTGCCCCCTGACGATTTGACCGGTATAACGTCCTTTGTGGTGATGCCAAATTGGAGGATGATCAACATGCCTCGCTTTGATCTCGACCGAGGTGGAAAAGGTAATATTGTCGGATTGCATTGCTCCGCTTGGATGAAGTCATACTCATTGGTCACATGTTTATTCATTAGTCTCTTTATCAGCATTGTTAGATTTGGTCTCAAAGATGGAGGGTGAAGCCATGTCCCACCGGGCGTGCCATTTTGTCTGCCACCACGAATGACGTACCTCGCACGGTGAAATTTATCTGGAATTTCCGTGGGGTAGTATTCATGATTCAGATTAAGTATATATATATATGTTTATCAGGTATTGCGGATCCATGGCTTCCAATAAACGCAAGCGTCTATTGTTAATTACCCCTATAAAATGTTAGGGTACCCTCGATTAAGAGACCAAATATAAATGCTGATAATAAAAGAGACAAAACGGGCAAATAAAATTTTATTGATATGATCTGCCGGTTACATGGCTTAAGCAGGGGCATACCCCCACTGTACATGAATTTCATAGAATTTGGATATCCGATTAACGGCGGGTGGTCGATTGAAATTTGATGCTCAGTTTAATGACATGGCGGTCGGGTTCATCTTGGTTGTATGTTCCAAGGTGGAGATGTGACCAAACCCCAAGTATATGTATTGAGGTAGATCGGATTTGATGTTATCTGAAAGTAGAGGGTGGCTAATTCGGGTATATGTATCAGGATTAGCCGAGTTTAATATATTTTTCACTCTAGTTATATGTGCTAGAGTGAGGATTTGACTAAGCCCTAAGTGTATGTATTAGGGTTCGTCGGATGAACTCTAAGTATATGTATTAGAGCTCAATTTGAATTTGGGTTTAGTTTAAAGACGTTTCGGTCATTGAATTTGAGTTTAGTTTAAAGACGTTACGGTCATTGAATTTGGGTTTAGTTTAAAGACGTTTCGGTCATTTGAATTTGGGTTTAGTTTAAAGACGTTTCGCCACCCGCTCGGCTCCGATCCGACGACGACGAAGCCGCTCGGCTCCGATCCGACGACGACGAAGCCGTTCCAACGACGGCCGAGCGTGGTGCTTCGCCACCCGCTCGGCTCCGATCCGACGACGAAGCCGCTCGACGACGGCCGGGCGTGGTGCTTCGCCACCCGCCCGCCTTTCTCCAATGATGTACGACATCCCGCCCGCCACCGCTCGACGGAAAGCCCAAGAGAAACGTCGACGACGAGGCTAAAAGAGCGAGAGAGCGGTGCTCCTCTCTAAAAATCATGCCGTCGATGTGCACGCCACCTGCTCGACGGAAAGCCCAAGAGAGATGTCGACGGCGAGATTGAAAGAGAGGGAGCGATGCTCCTCTCTAAAAATCATGCCGTCGATGTGCACGCCATGTGCTCGACGGAATGCTTAAGCCATGTGCTCGACGGAACGCTTAAGTCATGTGCTCGACGGAATGCTTAAGTCATGTGCTCGACGGAATGCTTAAGTTATGTGCTCGACGGAATGTTAGCCAACCGCTCGACGGATTGACGGATTATTAATAAAACCGCTCGACGGATTATTAATAAAACCGCTCGACGGAATTTTAGTAAATCCGCTCGACGGAATCCCGATCAAACCGCTCAACGGAATACCGATCAAAACCACTTGACGGAATGCCAATATGAACATCGACGGTGCTCTTTGCAAAATATCACCAAGAAGAGAGAGAATTCTCAAATCAAAGAGAGAGGGGACTTTGCTTGATCAAATTTAAATCAAATTAAAAATTTCATTAAGTGCTAAACATTTGATGTTGAATTTAAAATTTTGATTAAATCCCACACTCGGGTTAAATCTAAAGGGCTCTAATTTAGCCCGAATTTAGAACCAAGTATCCAATATCACCTATACCCATTAACCCAATAACCCATTTAACCCAATACCCATTTACTTATACCAACCCAATACCCATTTACTTATACCCAATATCCATTTAAACAAAACCCATATACATCCATTAACCCATAAACCCATTAACCCATTTAACCCAATACCCATTTACTTATACCAACCCAATACCCATTTACTTATACCCAATATCCATTTAAACAAAACCCATATACATCCATTAACCCATAAACCCATTAACCCATTTAACCCAATACCCATTTAACCCAAAATTCATTTAACCCAATACTCATTTACCCAAAGAGGCCCAATACCAAAGCCCATTTCAAAATTAAACCCATGAACCATAAACCTGTACACCCGGTTCATGAACCATGAACCATAAACCAGTACACCCGGTCCATGAACCATGAACCATCAACCTGTACACCCGGTCCATGAACCATGAACCATAAATCTGTACACCGGTCCACGAACCATGAACCATAAACCTGTACACCCGGTCCATGAACCATGAACCATAAACCCATACACCCGGTCCATGAACCATGAACCATGAACCCATACACCAAGTCCATGAATCATGAACCATAAACCCATACACCAGGTCCACAAACTATGAACATAAACCATGGAGTCCACAAACTATGAACCAAAATCATAAACCATAAACCTATGAACCTATGTTCATAATCCATAAACCTATGAACCCAAGTTCATAAATCCATAAACCTATGAACCCAAGTTCATATATCATAAACCTATGAGCCTAAATTCATGAACCAAATCTCAAATACCCAATACCATAAACCTTATAACCCAAAATCCACTTTCGACCGAAACGTCGTTAAACTAAACCAAAATCCAAATTCGACCGAAACGTCGTTAAACTAAACCTAAGTCCAATATCGACCGAAACGTCGCTAAACTAAAGCCAATCCCAATATCGACCGAAACGTCGTTAAACTAATCCTAAGTTCACAAACTCGACCGAAACGTCGTTAAACTAAACCAAAATCCAAATTCGACCGAAACGTCGTTAAACTAAACCTAAGTCCAATATCGACCGAAACGTCGCTAAACTAAAGCCAATCCCAATATCGACCGAAACGTCGTTAAACTAATCCTAAGTTCACAAACTCGACCGAAACGTCGTTAAACTAAACCTAAATCCTAACCTCGACCGAAACGTCGCTAAACTAAACCCAAATACAACCTCGACCGAAATGTCGTTAAACTAATTCAAATCCCAACTTCGACCGAAACGTCGTTAATCGACCGAAATGTCGTTAAACTAATTCAAACCCACTTCGACCGAAACGTCGTTAAACTAATCCTAAGTCTAAAACCCGACCGCCATGCCATTAAACTGAGCACTAAAATCAAACCCGACCGCCATGTCATTAAACTGAGCACTAAACCCAAACCCGACCGCCATGTCATTAAACTGAGCAACAAAATCAAACCCGACCGCCATGTCATTAAACTGAGCACCAAAATCAAACCCGACCGCCATGTCATTAAACTGAGTACCAAAATCAAACCCGACCGCCATGTCATTAAACTGAGCAACAAAATCAAACCCGACCGCCATGTCACTAAACTGAGCAACAAAATCAAACCCGACCGCCATGTCATTAAACTGAGCAACCCAAACTCCTTTCGACCGCCATGTCGTTAAACTGAGTAATTTGATCCCTATCGACCATCAAGTCGCTAAACTGACTATCCTACTTTTATGACATCCATGTACAGTGGGGGTATGCCCCTGCTTAAGCCATGTAAACGGCAAATCATATGAATAAAATTTTATTTGTCCGTTTTGTCTCTTTTAATATCAGCACTTATATTTGGTCTCTTAATCGAGGGTACCCTAACATTCTATAGGGGTAATTAACAATAGACGCTTGCGTTTATTGGAAGCCATGGATCCGCAATACCTGATAACTATATATACATAAATATTAATCTGAATCATGAATACTACCCCACGGGAAATTCAAGATAAATTTCACCGTGCGAGGTACGTCATTCGTGGTGGCAGACAAAATGGCAAAAAAAAAAATTAAAGACGTTACGGTCATTGAATTTGAGTGTAGTTTAAAGACGTTACGGTCATTGAATTTGGGTTTAGTTTAAAGACGTTTCGGTCATTGAATTTGAGTTTAGTTTAAAGACGTTACGGTCATTGAATTTGGGTTTAGTTTAAAGACGTTTCGGTCATTTGAATTTGGGTTTAGTTTAAAGACGTTTCGGTCATTTGAATTTGGTTTTAGTTTAAAGACGTTTCGGTCATTTGAATTTGATTTTAGTTTAAAGACGTTACGGTCATTGAATTTGAGTTTAGTTTAAAGACGTTACGGTCATTGAATTTGAGTTTAGTTTAAAGACGTTTCGGTCATTGAATTTGAGTTTAGTTTAAAGACGTTTCGGTCATTTGAATTTGGGTTTAGTTTAAAGACGTTACGGTCATTGAATTTGGGTTTAGTTTAAAGACGTTTCGGTCATTTGAATTTGATTTTAGTTTAAAGACGTTACGGTCATTGAATTTGGGTTTAGTTTAAAGACGTTAAACTAAACCCGGTGGGACATGGCTTCCGTCCCACTGGGCGATTGTGGGACGGAATTTTAAGAAATCCACGCGATCCGCTGCTCAAAAAAAACCCACTGGGCCACACTGCCAAGTTTTGAGAATTAGGATGGCGCGCGCGGTGCGCAGAGCAGCGGCACGCGGCGCGCGATGAGGAGCAGCGGCGCGTGATGTGGTGCGCGGAGCGGCGGCGCGCGGTGCCTACGCGCGGCCCGCGAGCGCGTGCGGCCCCGTCGCTTCTCTCCCCGATCGCAACTTCATCGCCTCGTCGAACCTCGCACCGCCCGAGCTCACCGCCCTCGAGCCTCGCGGACTTGCTCGCTCGGGCCCAAGGCTCGGGGTGGAGCTCGCCGCGCCCTCGCCGCGCCTTGATGAACAAGCCGGACCCGAGCCCCCATGTTTCCGCCGCCTTGATGAGCCGCGCCCTCGCCGCGCCTTGATGAACAAGCGGGACCCGCGCCCTCGCCGCGCCTTGATGAACAAGCCGGACGCGCGCCCCTCGCCGCGCCTTGATGAACAAGCCGAACCCGAGCTTTGGAGTTCGCCGCGCCCTCGCCGCGCCATGCCTCAACCCACCGGGCGTGCCATTTTGTCTGCCACCACGAATGACGTACCTCGCACGGTGAAATTTATCTTGAATTTCCCGTGAGGTAGTATTCATGATTCAGATTAAGTATATATATATATATATGTTTATCAGGGATTGCGAATCCATGGCTTCCAATAAACGCAAGCGTCTATTGTTAATTACCCCTATAAAATGTTAGGGTACCCTCGATTAAGAGACCAAATATAAATGCTGATAATAAAAGAGACAAAACGGGCAAATAAAATTCTATAGATATGATCTATAGGTTACATGGCTTAAGCGAGGGCATACCCCACCTGTACATGAATTTCATAGGGGTGGATACCGGTTTAACTTGTTGAAATTTGGGTTTAATTTAAAGACGTTTCGGTCATTGGATTTGGGTTTAGTTTAAAGACATTACGGTCATTGGATTTGGGTTTAGTTTAAAGACGTTTGGTCATTGAATTTTGGTTTAGTTTAAAGACGTTTCGGTCATTAGATTTGGGTTTAGTTTAAAGACGTTTGGTCATTGGATTGATGTTATCTGAAAGTAGAGGGTGGCTAATTCCTGGGTATATGTATCAGGACTAACCAAGTTTAATATATTTTTCACTCTAGTTATATGTGCTAGAGTGAGAATTTGACTAAGCCCTAAGTGTATGTATTAGGGTTCGTCGGATGAACTCTAAGTATATGTATTAGAGCTCGATTTGAATTTGGGTTTAGTTTACAGACGTTTCGGTCATTGAATTTGAGTTTAGTTTAAAGACGTTTCGGTCATTGAATTTGGGTTTAGTTTAAAGACGTTACGGTCATTGAATTTGGGTTTAGTTTAAAGACGTTACGGTCATTGAATTTGGGTTTAGTTTAAAGACGTTTCGGTCATTTGAATTTGGGTTTAGTTTAAAGACGTTTGTCATTTGAATTTGGGTTTAGTTTAAAGACGTTTGTCATTTGAATTTGGGTGTAGTTTAAAGACGTTACGGTCATTGAATTTGGGTTTAGTTTAAAGACGTTTGATCATTTAAATTTGGGTTTAGTTTAAAGACGCGTTTAGGTCATTTGAATTTGGGTTTAGTTTAAAGACGTTTCGGTCATTTGAATTTGATTTTAGTTTAGAGACGTTACGGTCATTGAATTTGAGTTTATTTTAAAGACGTTAGGGTTATTGAATTTGAGTTTAGTTTAAAGACGTTTCGGTCATTTGAATTTGATTTTAGTTTAAAGACGTTTCGGTCATTTGAATTTGGGTTTAGTTTAAAGACGTTTCGGTCATTGAATTTGGGTTTAGTTTAAAGACGTTACGGTCATTGAATTTGAGTTTAGTTTAAAGACGTTACGGTCATTGAATTTGAGTTTTGTTTAAAGAGGCGTTACGGTCATTGAATTTGAGTTTAGTTTAAAGGCGTTTTAGGTCATTTGAATTTGGGTTTAGTTTAAAGACGTTTAGGTCATTGAATTTGGGTTTAGTTTAAAGAGGCGTTACGGTCATTGAATTTGAGTTTAGTTTAACGACGTTTGGTCGGTATTGGACTTGGGTTTAGTTTAACGACGTTTAGGTCGAAAGTGGATTTGGATTTAGTTTAACGACGTTTGGTCGATATTGGACTTGGGTTTAGTTTAATGACGTTTAGGTCTAAAGTGGATTTGAATTTGGTTTAGCGACGTTTCGGTCAGAGTTGGGATTTAGGTTTTATTTGTAGACTTTGGGATTTGGGTTTAGTTTAGTGACGTTTCGGTCAATATTGGACTTAGGATTAGTTTAACGACGTTTCGGTCGAAGTTGAATTTGGGTTTAGTTTAACGACGTTTCGGTCGAGGTTTTGGACTTAGGATTAGTTTAACGACGTTTCGGTCGAGTTTGTGAACTTAGGATTAGTTTAACGACGTTTCGGTCGATATTGGGATTGGCTTTAGTTTAGCGACGTTTCGGTCGATATTGGACTTAGGTTTAGTTTAACGACGTTTCGGTCGAATTTGATTTTAGGTTTATGGTATTGGGTATGTGAAATTTGGCTCATGAACTTGATTTGGTTCATGAATTTGATTTGGTTCATGGACTTAAGTTCATAGGTTTATGGTTCATGAACATAGGTTCATGGGTTTATGGTTTATGAACATAGGTTCATGGGTTTATGGTTTATGAACATAGGTTCATGGGTTGTGGACTCGGTGTATGGGTTTATGGTCCATGGTTTATGTTCATAGTTTGTGGACCTGGTGTACAGGTTTATGGTTTATGGTTCATGGACCTGGTGTACGGGTTTATGGTTCATGGTTCATGGACCGGGTGTACAGTTTATGGTTCATGGTTCATGGACTGGTGTACAGGTTTAGTTTAATGGGTTTAATTTCGAAGTGGGCTTTGGTATTGGGCCTCTTTGGGTAAATGGACTTTAGGTATGTGGGTTTTGAGTTAAATGGGTTATGGGTTTGTGGATATCGGGTTTAATGGATATGGGCTCAATGGGTTTCAATTGGGTTTGAATCAAGTTTGATTTCCCAAAAGTGAATGAGATTAAGGATTTAAAATTCAAAACCATGTGGGTTTAAATTTAGCCCATGATTGATTTAAAATGTAGAGCACTCAATTTAATTAAATTAAAGAGTTCAATATTCTATTTTTGAAAAGTCCTCTCTCTTTGATTGAGAGAATCTCTCTGTGATATTTTGCAAAAGAATGCCGTTTTCTTTAATTCCGCCATCGACAATTGTTCGGGTCATTTCGTCGAATGGTTAGAGCGTTCCGTCGAGCGGTTTGGTGGCACGTCGACGACGAAGTATTCTGGCGAGCGGTTTGATCGACATTCGTCGAGCGGTTTATTAAAATTCCGTCGAGCGGTTTGATTAGGATTCCGTCGAGCGGTTTAATTAGAATTCCGTCGAGCGGTTTCATTAAAATTCCGTCGAGCGGTTTGATTAGGATTCCGTCGAGCGGTTTGATCGGGATTCCGTCGAGCGGTTTTATTAATATTCTGTCGAGCGGTTTTATTAATAAACCGTCGAGCGGTTTATTAATAAACCGTCGAGCGGTTTAATTAATAATCCGTCGATCCGTCGAGCGGTTGGCTAACATTCCGTCGAGCACATGACTTAAGCATTCCGTCGAGCACATGACTTAAGCATTCCGTCGAGCACATGACTTAAGCGTTCGTCGAGCACATGGCTTAAGCATTCGTCGAGCACATGGCGTGCACATCGACGGCATGATTTTTAGAGAGGAGCATCGCTCCTCTCTTTCAATCTCGCCGTCGACATCTCTCTTGGGCTTTCCGTCGAGCAGGTGGCGTGCACATCGACGGCATGATTTTTAGAGAGGAGCACCGCTCTCTCTCTCTTTTAGCCTCGTCGTCGACGTTTCTCTTGGGCTTTCCGTCGAGCAGGTGGCGGGCAGGATGTGCTGTACATCATTGGAGAAGACTGGGGCGGGTGGCGAAGCACCACGCCCGGCCGTCGTCGGAGCGGCTTCGTCGTCGTCGGATCGGAGCGAGCGGGTGGCGGCACCACGCTCGGCCGTCGTTGGAACGGCCGTCGTCGTCGGATCGGAGCCGAGCGGCTTCGTCGTCGTCGGATCGGAGCCGAGCGGGTGGCGAAGCACCACGCTCGGCCGTCGTTGGAACGGCTTGCCGTCGTCGTCGGATCGGAGCCGTGCGGCTTCAAGTGACGACGGCGGGGCGCGACTTTATGTGATGTGGCCTCGAGCGGATCAGCGAGGGCATTGCGGCGGGCATTACGTCGAATACGGGCGCGCGTCGCGACGGTGAGCTCGGTGACAACAACGCCACGACGGTTGAGCCGCCATTTACAAAGCCTCGCGAAGGAGGAATACTACAACGGTGAAGCTTCATCGAAGCTTCGCGATGACGGCCGCTAGAGGAGCGGATCGAGGGTGCCGCTCGGTGGGTTGAGGCATGGCGCGGCGAGGGCGCGGCGAACTCCAAAGCTCGGGTTCGGCTTGTTCATCAAGGCGCGGCGAGGGCGCGCGTCCGGCTTGTTCATCAAGGCGCGGCGAGGGCGCGGGTCCGGCTTGTTCATCAAGGCGCGGCGAGGCGCGGCTCGTCAAGGCGGCGGAAACATGGGGGCTCGGGTCGGCTTGTTCATCAAGGCGCGGCGAGGGCGCGGCGAGCTCCAATTCCGAGCCTTGGGCCCGAGCGAAGCAAGTCCGCGAGGCTCGAGGGCGGTGAGCTCGGGCGATGCGAGGTTCGACGAGGCGATGAAGTTGCGATCGGGGAGAGAAGCGACGGCGGGGCCGCACGCGCTCTGCGGGCCGCGCGTAGGCACCGCGCGCCCGCTCCGCGCACCACATCACGCGCGCGCTCCTCATCGCGCGCCGCGCGCTGTTCGCGTCGCGCGCCGCGTCTTGCGCTCTGCGCCGCCTTCCGCTCCGCGCACCGCATCGCGCGCCGGCGCTCCGCGTCGTCACGCGGGCTCGCCGTGCTCGCGTCGTCACGCGGGCTCGCGCGCGCCGCTTCAAGTCGCCGCATGGGCTCGCCGCGTAAGCGCTCCGCGTCATCGCGTGGGCTCGCCGCGCGCTCCGCTGCGAGTCGCCGCATGGGCTCGCCGCGCCGTCGCTCCGCATCGTCGCGCGGGCTCGCCTCGCCGCTCCGTGCTCTGCGCACCGCATCGGGCTCGCCGCGTAAGCGCTCCGCGTCGTCGCGCGGGGCTCGCCGCGCGCCACTCACGAGTCGTTGGAGGGGAGAGGTGAGAGAGAGAAGGATAGAGAGAGGAGCTTTGATGCTCTCTTTTTTTTACTCGAGAGAGAGAGAGAGAGAGAGAGAGAGAGAGAGAGAGAGAGGCGTTTGATGCTCTCTCTCTTTTTTTTTTTTTCTTTTTTTTTTTTTTTTTTTTTGCCTCAATTTGGTTAATTATGCGGATTGTGGGTAGTTAGGAGAAATCGTGCGTGGGATGGGGAAGTGGGAAGTTGGAGAGGGTAGTGGGATTCAAATTTTGTCCATGCACCTAGTGCATGGACCCATCTAATACACCACATTTTCTTTTTTTTTCTCTTTTTTTTTATTTTTTTTTCTTATTTACACTCAAACAAATGCCCCCACTTTTTTTGCTTTCTACATTATGCAAGAAAAAAAAAGTATTGAACTTCACGTCATAATGTTCGTCGTGTCCCTTTTTTCTCGATACTCAGTTTAACTACATGATGGTCAATTTATATCAGATACTCAGTTTAACGACATGATGGTCGGTTTATGAAATATGAATTATTTTTTATTTATTTTGCCTCGAGAAGCAATCGAAATTGCTTCGCATAACCGACCCTATAGTGAGTTAGCATTCCGTCATAGGCAAAATATATCTTGGGCGAGTATGGCGCCCATAAGGAACATGGATTAATTTTTATTTATTTTACCTCGAGAAGCAATCGAAATTCTTTGCGCGTGTGACCCTAAGGTGAGTTAGCATTCGTTATAGGCAAAATATATTTTTAGTAATCGGCGCCCGTATGGGTTTTCACCAAATACCTTCCCTAATTTTTGCTGTAAGCTTCGAAAGGTTTTCTTACGGCGGGGATCCCAATTTTACCGGGGTTATACCACGGTAGGGAATTTTACAATTTTACCCTTGAAGTTCGATTTGAACAAATCAAGTCCGTTGGTGGCTTATATTTTACCCATATTATCTAGAAAATTAGACAATATGTCCTCCACCCTTTTTTTTTCTTTTTCTTTTTTTTTTTTTTTTTTTTTTTTTTTTTTTTTTTTTTTGGGCAAATTGAGAAGTTATGGTTTAATGAGTATAACCACACTACACATGTTAGCCTTAATTCGTCGGCTATATTTGCTCAGTTTAGCGACATGGCGGTCGATTAGATTTGAATTTAGTTTAACGACTTTACGGTCGAAGTTTTGAGTTTAGTTTAACGACTTTACGGTCGATTGGATTTGATTTGCTCTTGAGCGTTATTGTCTTTGCCCCCAGCAACTATTTCTCTATGGAGTTGGCGGCGGTTATTCCTCTTAAAGGACACTATTGTCGGAGGAATAGTGGTTGTAGTATCATTAGAAAGTGTCAGTTTATCGAATACTGATACTTTTTGTATCCTGCCCTTTGGGAATATCAATCTTCCTTCAAACTCCATCCTTTTGGATGTAGGTTGGTAAGTGAGTTGTTCGCCTATGGGTCGGCGAGGAAGGTTGAGAATGACCCTATTGGGTCGTCTTCCTCGAGATGGCAGTCGAGGAATGACCACATTGGATACATCCTGTGAAGGGCATTTGGAATGGTCATGCCCCGGTAGAAGCAGAATTTGAGCCATGACGGCGGCTCGAACATTTCGGAATGGTGCCAAATTGGATTGATGCACCTTCAATTCCGAACATTAGGACGGATGTGGGCAAACGGACTCGCGAACCCGCCTCCAATATCATTGAGTTTGTTGATGCAGCGACAACGTTCTTTGATGTTGGTGTCATTTCTCTTTTGGAAAAAGGTAGAAGTTAGGGACTTCTTATTCATATCTATAAGATTTCAAAACGGGACGGGAGGAAAAGGGATGATCCTCCCGTACGGTTGATAGAGCTTTCAAAAAAACTTCTCCGTGTGACATATATGTATGTCTTCAAAATGGGATGGGAGGGCAAGGGCGTTTCCACATACAATTAGGCGAGACCCTCTAAGATGAACCTTGAAACAACCTGATGTGTCGTTATTGTCGTACATGACTGACGTTGAGATGAATCAGCATTCCATCGTCTGCGAGGTTTTTATGACAGCTGGCACTCGTGAGGGTTTTCGCCAAAAGCATTTCCCTAATTTTTGCCTATGAGCCTAGAGTAGGTTTTCTCACAGCGGGGCTATGGGAGATTTTTGTTCTCTCTTTTTGTTTTTGTTTTGTTTTTTTTTTTTTTTTGTCTTTTTTTTTTTTTGTGTGTGTGCAAAGGATCAACTTTATCTCATCTAGAAAGATGATATTTTGCAATGCAAAAAAAAACTATGCCTCCCGGAATGAGAATGTATATATGGCTCCAAAATAAAAAGTGTTGATTGCCCCCATTCCGTCCATTCCCCACATGATGAATAGTTAGGGCGCACTCGTACGGTGCAAAGGTTTTGGGATTGCGCAGCCTTTATCGAATCAGAAGATAAAGGACAATAATTGTCCTTGTCAGTTGTCTTGCCCCTTGACGACTTAAGCAGCAGCCAATGATCAGAACATTTTCCGTAATATTACCGAATGGAAAAAAGAATGAGCCGATATCTTCAAGATCGAACACCCTTGAAGAATAGTCAAGATATGCATTTAGGAGGAAGAAGACCACGATCATCAGCAAAAATCGTCCTGCCCCCCTAATAATTTGACCAGTATAACGTCCTTTGTGGTGATGCCAACTCATTTTGATCTCCACCGAGGTAGAGGATATCATGTTATTAGAAGTCATTGCTCATCTTAGCGGCGAATAGCCAAGATATGATGTTAAGAGGGAGAAGACCATGATTCTCAGTCAGAATAATCCTGCCCCCTGATGACTTGAGTGGCAGACAATGATCAGCTCATTCTCTGAAAAATTGGAACTCCTTGCTTCGATGTGGTGTTGTTGGAAACCATTGCTCCTCTTGGCAACGAATAGCCCCGATACGATATTGATAGGGAGAAGACCACGACTGTCAGTCAGAATAATCCTGCCCCCTGATGACTTGATTGGCAGACCAGGACATGATGTTAGCCAAAACGTCCTTTGTGGTGATGCCAACTCATTTTGATCTCCACCGAGGTAGAAGAAGCAATATTGTCGGATTTACATTGCTCGCTTGGATGAAGTCATATTCATCGGTCACATGTTTATTCATTAGTCTCTTTATCGGCATTATTAGATTTGGTCTCAAAGATGGAGGAGAAGCCATGTCCCGCGGCGTGCCATTTTGGCTGCCACCACGAATGACGTACCTCGCACGGTGAAATTTATCTGGAATTTCCGTGGGGTAGTATTCATGATTCAGATTAAGTATATATATATATGTTTATCAGGTATTGCGGATCCATGGCTTCCAATAAACGCAAGCGTCTATTGTTAATTACCCCTATAAAATGTTAGGGTACCCTCGATTAAGAGACCAAATATAAATGCTGATAATAAAAGAGACAAAACGGGCAAATAAAATTTTATTGATATGATCTGTAGGTTACATGGCTTAAGCGAGGGCATACCCCCCGTACATGAATTTCATAGAATTTGGATATCCGATTAACGGGGTGGTCGATTGAAATTTGATGCTCAGTTTAATGACATGGCGGTCGGGTTCATCTTGGTTGTATGTTCCAAGGTGGAGATGTGACCAAACCCCAAGTATATGTATTGAGGTAGATCGGATTTGATGTTATCTGAAAGTAGAGGGTGGCTAATTCCTGGGTATATGTATCGGGATTAGCCGAGTTTAATATAGTTTTTACTCTAGTTATATGTGCTAGAGTGAGGATTTGACTAAGCCCTAAGTGTATGTATTAGGGTTAAGTCGGATGAACTCTAAGTATATGTATTAGAGCTCAATTTGAATTTGGGTTTAGTTTAAAGACGTTTCGGTCATTGAATTTGAGTTTAGTTTAAAGACGTTACGGTCATTGAATTTGGGTTTAGTTTAAAGGACGTTTGGTCATTTAAATTTGAGTTTAGTTTAAAGACGTTACGGTCATTGAATTTGGGTTTAGTTTAAAGACGTTTCGGTCATTTGAATTTGATTTTAGTTTAAAGACGTTTCGGTCATTTGAATTTGGGTTTAGTTTAAAGACGTTTCGGTCTTTGGAATTTGGGTGTAGTTTAAAGACGTTTGTCATTGAATTTGAGTTTAGTTTAAAGACGTTTGATCATTTGAATTTGGGTTTAGTTTAAAGGCGTTACGGTCATTGAATTTGGGTTTAGTTTAAAGGCGTTTGGTCATTTGAATTTGATTTTAGTTTAAAGACGTTACGGTCATTGAATTTGGGTTTAGTTTAAAGACGTTTCGGTCATTTGAATTTGGGTTTAGTTTAAAGACGTTACGGTCATTTGAATTTGAGTTTAGTTTAACGACGTTTCGGTCGGGCTTGGGTTTAGGTTTAGTTTAACGACGTTACGGTCGGCAGTGGATTTACGTTTAGTTTAACGACGTTACGGTCAATTGAGTTTAGGTTTAGTTTAACGACATTACGGTCGAAATTGGGTTTAGTTTAACGACATTTCAGTCGGGGTTTTAGACTTAGGATTAGTTTAACGACGTTTGGTCGAAGTGGGTTTGAATTAGTTTAACGACATTTCGGTCAAAATTGGGTTTAGTTTAACGACGTTTCGGTCAGGTTTTAGACTTAGGATTAGTTTAACGGCGTTTGGTCGAAGTGGGTTTGAATTAGTTTAACGACATTTCGGTCAAAATTGGGTTTAGTTTAACGACGTTTGGTCAGGGTTTTAGACTTAGGATTAGTTTAACGACGTTTCGGTCGAAGTGGGTTTGAATTAGTTTAACGACATTTAGGTCAAAATTGGGTTTAGTTTAACGACATTTCGATCAGGTTTTAGACTTAGGATTAGTTTAACGACGTTTGGTCAAGTGGGTTTGAATTAGTTTAACGACATTTCGGTCGATTAACGACGTTTCGATCAAGTTGGGATTTGAATTAGTTTAACGACATTTCGGTCGAGGTTGTATTTGGGTTTAGTTTAGCGACGTTTCGGTCGAGGTTAGGATTTAGGTTTAGTTTAACGACGTTTCGGTCGAGTTTGTGAACTTAGGATTAGTTTAACGGACGTTTGGTCGATATTGGGATTGGCTTTAGTTTAGCGGCGTTTGGTCGATATTGGACTTAGGTTTAGTTTAACGGCGTTTGGTCGAATTTGGATTTTGGTTTAGTTTAACGACGTTTGGTCGAGTTTGTGAACTTAGGATTAGTTTAACGACGTTTGGTCGATATTGGGATTGGCTTTAGTTTAGCGGCGTTTGGTCGATATTGGACTTAGGTTTAGTTTAACGGCGTTTGGTCGAATTTGGATTTTGGTTTAGTTTAACGACGTTTGGTCGAAAGTGGATTTTGGGTTATAAGGTTTATGGTATTGGGTATTTGAGATTTGGTTCATGAATTTAGGCTCATAGGTTTATGATATATGAACTTGGGTTCATAGGTTTATGGATTTATGAACTTGGGTTCATAGGTTTATGGATTATGAACATAGGTTCATAGGTTTATGGTTTATGATTTTGGTTCATAGTTTGTGGACTCGGTGTATGGGTTGGTCCATGGTTTATGTTCATAGTTTGTGGACCTGGTGTATGGGTTTATGGTTCATGATTCATGGACTTGGTGTATGGGTTCATGGTTCATGGTTCATGGACCGGGTGTATGGGTTTATGGTTCATGGTTCATGGAACGGGTGTACTGAGTTTATGGTTCATGGTTCGTGGACCGGGTGTACAGATTTATGGTTCATGGTTCATGGACCGGGTGTACAGTTTATGGTTCATGGTTCATGGACCGGGTGTACGAGTTTATGGTTCATGGTTCATGAACCGGGTGTCTGAGTTTATGGTTCATGGGTTTAATTTTGAAATGGGCTTTGGTATTGGGCCTCTTTGGGTAAATGAGTATTGGGTTAAATGAATTTTGGGTTAAATGGGTATTGGGTTAAATGGGTTAATGGGTTTATGGGTTAATGGATGTATATGGGTTTTGTTTAAATGGATATTGGGTATAAGTAAATGGGTATTGGGTTGGTATAAGTAAATGGGTATTGGGTTAAATGGGTTAATGGGTTTATGGGTTAATGGATGTATATGGGTTTTGTTTAAATGGATATTGGGTATAAGTAAATGGGTATTGGGTTGGTATAAGTAAATGGGTATTGGGTTAAATGGGTTATTGGGTTAATGGGTATAGGTGATATTGGATACTTGGTTCTAAATTCGGGCTAAATTAGAGCCCTTTAGATTTAACGTGAGTGTGGGAATTAAGCAAAATTTTAAATTCAACATCAAATGTTTAGCACTTAATGAAATTTTTAATTTGATTTAAATTTGATCAAGCAAAGTCCCTCTCTTTGATTTGAGAATTCTCTCTTCTTGGTGATATTTTGCAAAAGAGCACCGTCGATGTTCATATTGGCATTAGTCAAGTGGTTTTGATCGGTATTAGTTGAGCGCTCGATCAATTGTCGAGCGGTTCGATCAATTCCGTCGATGGCTAAGTTTGTTGATATTCGTCGAGCGGGTTTCTTAAAATTCCGTCGAGCGGATTTCTTAAAATTCCGTCGAGCGGTTTTCTTAAAATTCCGTCGAGCGGATTTCTTAAAATTCCGTCGAGCGGATTTCTTAAAATTCCGTTTCCGTCGAACGGTTTTGAGCGGCGTTGCGTCGTCGGAGAGGAGAGCAACGCTCTTTCTCTCAGATTTTCGATCGAACACTTGGCGGGCGGACTCCGTCGGAGAGAGAGCAACGCTCTTTCTCTCGGTTTTCGATCGAGCACTTGTCGGGCGGACTCCGTCCGTCGGAGAGGAGAGCAACGCTCTTTCTCTCAGATTTTCGATCGAGCACTTGGCGGGCGGACTCCGTCGGAGAGGAGAGCAACGCTCTTTCTCTCAGATTTTCGATCGAGCACTTGGCGGGCGGACTCCGTCCGTCGGAGAGGAGAGCAACGCTCTTTCGCTCGGATCCGCCATCGAAGCGGCTCGGCCATCGTCGGCGGCGCGCGGCGTGGGCGTCCGGGTCCCGTGCGCGGGGGCGATGAGTGCGGTGAGCTTCAAGACTTGGCCGAGCTTCAAGGCCGGCCACGAGGCACGGCGAACTTCAAGGCTCGGAGCCGAGCGGATGGCAAAGCATCACGCTCGGCCGAGGCGCGACTTCAAGTGCGGCACGGGCTCCGGCGGTTCGGGAAGGAGGCTCAAGTCCGGCGTGGCACGGGCTCGGGATCAAGCGCGCGGCCGAGCGGTGGAGTCGAGCGCGTGTGGCCGAGCAGCAAAGTCGAGGCGCGCGGTCGAACGGGTGCGCCGCGGGCATGGCTCGATGGAGGTGCGCCGCGGAGGGCGCGGCTAGCTCCATGGCTATCTTGAGGCGTGGGCTCGGGTCGGCTTGATGGAAGCATGGGAGCTCGGGTCCGGCGATGACGAAGCGTGAGGAACATGGCCAAGGGCGGCGGGTCGTGGCCGAGGCGCGGCGCGGCATGGCGAGGCGCGGGCGCGGCGAGGCATGGCGCGGCGGCGGGTCTGCACAACGGAGGCATGGGCGGCGGAGCGCGGTGAGGGCATGGGCCGAGGCACGGCAGTCCCGCGCGGCGGTCGTCGTGTCCGTTGCGGCTCGAGGCATGGGCCTCGGCGCGGTGAGGGCATCGTCCGAGGCACGGCAGTCCGCGCGGCGGTCGTCGTGTCCGTCGCGGCTCGAGGCATGGGCCCCGCTCGGCGCGGTGAGGCGTCGTCCGGCGCGGTTCTCAAGCGGGGGTCTTGCGCGATGAGTGCATGGGCCGAGGCGCGGTCCTCAAGGGCGGCGGGTCCGAGGCTCGGCCCTCAAGGCGGCGCGGGCGGCGGGTCTTGCGCGACACGGGCGTCGGTCTGCGCGCGACGCGGGCGGCGAGTCAAGGCACGGCGGCGGGGTCTGCGCGGTGCGGCGGAGCACGGACCGGCTGCGCGGCGCGTTGCGGCGGAGGCGCCGCGATGGCGAGGCGAAGTAGGTGGCCGATCGCGCGCGCGCGCGGCGGCGCGTCGCGCCGTGCCTCGCGGGTGGCCGAGAGGGTCGCGCAGCTTCAAGTGACGGTGGCTTCGACGGAGCTCGACTCGATCCTCTGAGGGGTTCGCGCGGCTTTGAGCTGCGGCTTCGGCGGAGATCGGCCGTGGGCGCAGCCTCCGAAAGGTTCATGTGGCTTCGACAGGGTGACCGAGGGTGGCTCAGTCCGGCGCGGCGCGGTCTGTGCGATGTCCGGCGAGAGGATGTGGCTCGTGGCTCGCGGCTCGAGGATGGCCGCGGGTGGCTCACCAAAACGAGAGATAAACAGAGAGAGCTTTTGATTTTATTATATTTTTTTTAGAGAGAGAGAGAGAGAGAGAGAGAGAGAGAGAGAGAGAGAAAGTTCTCGGAGCGGTGCGCAGGGTGCCTCACGCGCGGCCGCGATGAGAAAAATCAGCACGACGTCCCGGAATTCATCTTAGGTGCATGGACAAAATTTGAATCCCACTACCCCCTCCAACTTCCCACTTCCCCATCCCACGCACGATTTCTCCTAACTACCCACAATCCGCATAATTACCCCCCCCCCAAATTGAGGCACCATAAAAAAAAAAAAACCTCTCTCTCTCGGTAAAAAAAAAAAGAAAAAAAGAAAAAAGAGGGAGAGCATCAAACTTCTCTCTCTCTCTCTCTCTCTCTCTCTCTCTCTCTCTCGAGTAAAAAGAGAGCATCAAAGCTCCTCTCTCTATCCTTCTCTCTCTCGGCCCTCTCCCCTCCAACGACTCGGAGCGAAGTGGCGCGCGGCGAGCCCCCCGCGCGACGACGCGGAGAGCGCGAGCGAGCCCGATGCGGTGCGCAGAGCGGAGCGGCGCGAGGCGAGCCCCGCGCGACGATGCGGAGCGCGGCGCGGCGAGCCCATGCGGCGACTCGTAGCGAGCGGCGCGCGGCGAGCCCACGCGATGACGCGGAGCGATTCGCGCGAGCCCATGCGGCGACTTGAAGCGGCGCGCGCGAGCCCGCGTGACGACGCGAGCGGGCGAGCCCGCGTGGACGACGCGGAGCGACGGCGCGCGATGCGGTGCGCGGAGGCGCGCGGTGCGCAGAGCGGCACGCACGCGGCGCGCGATGAGGAAGCGACGGCGCGTGATGTGGTGCGCGGAGCGGCGGCGCGCGGTGCCTACGCGCGGCCCGCAGAGCGCGTGCGGCCCCGGCGTCGCTTCTCTCCCGATCGCAACTTCATCGCCTCGTCGAACCTCGCACCGCCCGAGCTCACCGCCCTCGAGCCTCGCGGACTTGCTCCGCTCGGGCCCAAGGCTCGGGAATTGGAGCTCGCCGCGCCCTCGCCGCGCCTTGATGAACAAGCGGGACCCGAGCCCCCATGTTTCCGCCGCCTTGATGAGCCGCGCCCTCGCCGCGCCTTGATGAACAAGCCGGACCCGCGCCCTCGCCGCGCCTTGATGAACAAGCGGACGCGCGCGCGCCTCGCCGCGCCTTGATGAACAAGCGAACCCGAGCTTTGGAGTTCGCCGCGCCCTCGCCGCGCCATGCCTCAACCCACCGAGCGGCACCCTCGGGCGATCTGCTCCTCTAGCGGCCGTCATCGCGATGCTTCGATGAAGCTTCACCGTTGTAGTATTCCTCCTTCGCGAGGCTTTGTAAATGGCGGCTCAACCGTCGTGGCGTTGTTGTCACCGAGCTCAGCATCGCGACGCGCGCCCGTATTCGACGGAATGCCCCGTCCAATGCCCTCGGTTGATCCGCTCGAGGCCACATCACATAAAGCTGCGCCCCGCCCGTCACTTGAAGGCACGGCTCCGTCCGACGACGACGAAGCGTTCCAACGACGGCCGAGCGTGGTGCTTCGCCACCCGCTCGCTCCGATCCGGCAACGACGAAGCCGCTCGGCTCCGATCCGACGACGACGGTTGCCGTTCCAACGACGGCCGAGCGTGGTGCTTCGCCACCCGCTCGCTCCGTCCGGCGGCAGCGAAGCCGCTCCGACGACGGCGGGCGTGGTGCTTCGCCACCCGCCCCGCCTTCTCCAATGATGTACACATCACGCCCCGCCACTGCTCGACGGAAAGCCCAAGAGAAACGTCGACGACGAGGCTAAAAGAGAGAGAGAGCGGTGCTCCTCTCTAAAAATCATGCCGTCGATGTGCACGCCACCTGCTCGACGGAAAGCCCAAGAGAGATGTCGACGGCGAGATTGAAAGAGAGGGAGCGATGCTCCTCTCTAAAAATCATGCGTCGATGTGCACGCCATGTGCTCGACGGAATGCTTAAGCCATGTGCTCGACGAACGCTTAAGTCATGTGCTCGACGGAATGCTTAAGTCATGTGCTCGACGGAATGCTTAAGTCATGTGCTCGACGGAATGTTAGCCAACCGCTCGACGGATCGACGGATTATTAATTAAACCGCTCGACGGTTTATTAATAAAACCGCTCGACGGTTTATTAATAAAACCGCTCGACAGAATATTAATAAAACCGCTCGACGGAATCCCGATCAAACCGCTCGACGGAATCCTAATCAAACCGCTCGACGAATTTTAATGAAACCGCTCGACGAATTCTAATCAAACCGCTCGACGGAATCCTAATCAAACCGCTCGACGGAATTTTAATAAAACTGCTCGATGGAATGCTGCTCAAACCGCTCGACAGAATCCTTCGTCGTCGACGTGCCACCAAACCGCTCGACGGAACGCTCTAACCATTCGACGAAATGACCGAACAATTGTCGATGGCGGAATTAAAGAAAACGGCATTCTTTTGCAAAATATCACCAAAGAGAGAGATTCTCTCAATCAAAGAGACAGGGGACTTTTCAAAAATAGAATATTGAACTCTTTAATTTAATTAAATTGAGTGCTCTACATTTTAAATCTGAATCATGGGGCTAAATTTAAACCCACATGGTTTTGAATTTTAAATCCTTAATCTCATTCACTTTTGGGAAATCAAACTTGATTCAAACCCAATTGAAACCCATTGAGCCCATATCCATTAAACCCGATATCCACAAACCCATAACCCATTTAACTCAAAACCCACATACCTAAAGTCCATTTACCCAAAGAGGCCCAATACCAAAGCCCACTTCGAAATTAAACCCATTAAACTAAACCTGTACACCAGGTCCATGAACCATGAACCATAAACCTGTACACCCGGTCCATGAACCATGAACCATAAACCCGTACACCAGGTCCATGAACCATGAACCATAAACACATACACCAGGTCCACAAACTATGAACATAAACCATGGACCATAAACCCATACACCGAGTCCACAACCCATGAACCTATGTTCATAAACCATAAACCCATGAACCTATGTTCATAAACCATAAACCCATGAACCTATGTTCATGAACCATAAACCTATGAACTTAAGTCCATGAACCAAATCAAATTCATGAACCAAATCAAGTTCATGAGCCAAATTTCACATACCCAATACCATAAACCTAAAATCAAATTCGAAACGTCATTAAACTAAACCCAAGTCCAATATCGACCGAAACGTCGTTAAACTAAATCCAAATCCACGTTCGACCGAAACGTCGTTAAACTAATCCTAAGTTCACAAACTCGACCGAAACGTCGTTAAACTAATCCTAAGTCCAAAACCTCGACCGAAACGTCGTTAAACTAAACCCAAATTCAACTTCGACCGAAACGTCGTTAAACTAATCCTAAGTCCAATATTGACCGAAACGTCACTAAACTAAACCCAAATCCCAAAGTCTACAAATAAAACCTAAATCCCAACTCTGACCGAAACGTCGTTAAACCAAATCCAAATCCACTTTAGACCGAAACGTCATTAAACTAAACCCAAGTCCAATATCGACCGAAACGTCGTTAAACTAAATCCAAATCCACTTTCGACCGCAACGTCGTTAAACTAAACCCAAGTCCAATACCGACCAAACGTCTTTAAACAAAACTCAAATTCAATGACCGCAACGTCTTTAAACTAAACCCAAATTCAATGACCGAAACGTCTTTAAACTAAACCCAAATTCAAATGACCGAAACGTCTTTAAACTAAACTCAAATTCAATGACCGTAACGTCTTTAAACTAAACTCAAATTCAATGACCGTAACGTCTTTAAACTAAACTCAAATTCAATGACCGTAACGTCTTTAAACTAAACCCAAATTCAATGACCGAAACGTCTTTAAACTAAACCCAAATTCAAATGACCGAAACGTCTTTAAACTAAAATCAAATTCAAATGACCGAAACGTCTTTAAACTAAACTCAAATTCAATGACGTAACGTCTTTAAACTAAACTCAAATTCAATGACCGTAACGTCTTTAAACTAAAATCAAATTCAAATGACCGAAACGTCTTTGAACTAAACCCAAATTCAAATGACCGAAACGTCTTTAAACTAAACCCAAATTTAAATGACCGAAACGTCTTTAAACTAAACCCAAATTCAATGACCGTAACGTCTTTAAACTACACCCAAATTCAAATGACCGAAACGTCTTTAAACTAAACCCAAATTCAAATGACCGAAACGTCTTTAAACTAAACCCAAATTCAAATGACCGAAACGTCTTTAAACTAAACCCAAATTCAATGACCGAAACGTCTTTAAACTAAACCCAAATTCAATGACCGTAACGTCTTTAAACTAAACCCAAATTCAATGACCGTAACGTCTTTAAACTAAACTCAAATTCAATGACCGAAACGTCTGTAAACTAAACCCAAATTCAAATCGAGCTCTAATACATATACTTAGAGTTCATCCGACGAACCCTAATACATACACTTAGGGCTTAGTCAAATTCTCACTCTAGCACATATAACTAGAGTGAAAAATATATTAAACTTGGTTAGTCCTGATACATATACCCAGGAATTAGCCACCCTCTACTTTCAGATAACATCAATCCAATGACCGAAACGTCTTTAAACTAAACCCAAATCTAATGACCGAAACGTCTTTAAACTAAACCCAAATTCAATGACCGAAACGTCTTTAAACTAAACCCAAATCCAATGACCGTAATGTCTTTAAACTAAACCCAAATCCAATGACCGAAACGTCTTTAAATTAAACCCAAATTTCAATCGACCACCCAGTCGTTAAACTGGGTATCCAGTCCTATGAAATTCATGTACAGTGGGGGTATGCCCCTGCTTAAGCCATGTAACCGGCAGATCATATCAATAAAATTTTATTTGCCCGTTTTGTCTCTTTTATTATCAGCATTTATATTTGGTCTCTTAATCGAGGGTACCCTAACATTTTATAGGGGTAATTAACAATAGACGCTTGCGTTTATTGGAAGCCATGGATCCGCAATACCTGATAAACATATATATATATATACTTAATCTGAATCATGAATACTACCCCACGGAAATTCCAGATAAATTTCACCGTGCGAGGTACGTCATTCGTGGTGGCAGACAAAATGGCACGCCCGGTGGGACATGGCTTCTCCCTCCATCTTTGAGACCAAATCTAATAATGCTGATAAAGAGACTAATGAATAAACATGTGACCGATGAATATGACTTCATCCAAGCGGAGCAATGTAAATCCGACAATATTGCTTCTTCTACCTCGGTGGAGATCAAAATGAGTTGGCATCACCACAAAGGACGTTTTGGCTAACATCATGTCTGATCCGCCAATCAAGTCATCAAGGATTATTCTCGATCGACGTGGTCTTCTCCCTATCAACATAGTATCGGGGCTATTCGTTGCTAAGAGGAGCAATGGTTTCCAACAACACCACATCGAAGCAAGGAGTTCTAATTTTTCGGAGAATGAGCTGATCATTGTCTGCCACTCAAGTCATCAGGGGGCAGGATTATTCTGACTGAGAATCATGGTCTTCTCCCTCTTAACATCATATCTTGGCTATTCGCCGCTAAGATGAGCAATGACTTCTAATAACATGATATCCTCTACCTCGGTGGAGATCAAAATGAGTTGGCATCACCACAAAGGACGTTATACTGGTCAAATTATTAGGGGGGCAGGACGATTTTTGCTGATGATCGTGGTCTTCTTCCTCCTAAATGCAAATCATGACTATTCTTCAAGGGTGATCGATCTTGAAGATATCGGCTCATTCTTTTTTTCCATTCGGTAATATTACGGAAAATGTTCTGATCATTGGCTGCTGCTTAAGTCGTCAGGGGGCAAGACAACTGACAAGGACAATTATTGTCCTTTATCTTCTGATTCGATAAAGGCACCGCAATCCCAAAACCTTTGCACCTTACGAGTGCGCCCTAACTATTCATCATGTGGGGAATGGACGGAATGGGGGCAATCAACACTTTTTATTTTGGAGCCATATATACATTCTCATTCCGGGAGGCATAGTTTTTTTTGCATTGCAAAATATCATCTTTCTAGATGAGATAAAGTTGATCCTTTGCACACACAAAAAAAGAGCAAAAAAAAAAAAGACAAAAAAAAAAAAAAAACAAAACAAAAACAAAAAGAGAGAACAAAAATCTCCCATAGCCCCGCTGTGAGAAAACCTACTCTAGGCTCATAGGCAAAAATTAGGGAAATGCTTTTGGCGAAAACCCTCACGAGTGCCAGCTGTCAAAAAAACCTCGCTGACGATGGAATGCTGATTCATCTCAACGTCAGTCATGTACGACAATAACGACACATCAGGTTGTTTCAAGGTTCATCTTAGAGGGTCTGCCTGATTATATGTGGAAACGCCCCTTGCCCTCCCATCCCATTTTGAAGACATACATATATGTCACACGGAGAAGTTTTTTTTTGAAAGCTCTATCAACTGCATGGGAGGATCATCCCTTTTCCTCCCGTCCCGTTTTGAAATCTTATAGATATGAATAAGAAGTCCCTAACTTCTACCTTTTTCCAAAAGAGAAATGACACCAACATCAAAGAACGTTGTCGCTGCATCAACAAACTCAATGATATTGGAGGCGGGTTCGCGAGTCCGTTTGCCCACATCCGTCCTAATGTTCGGAATTGAAGGTGCATCAATCCAATTTGGCACCATTCCGGAAATGTTCGAGCCGCCGTCATGGCTCAAATTCTCGCTTCTACCGGGGGCATGACCATTCCACCGCCCTTCACAGATGTATCCAATGTGGTCATTCCTCGACGCCAGCTCGGGGAAGACGACCCAATAGGGTCATTCTCAACCTTCCTCGCCGACCCATAGGCGAACAACTCACTTACCAACCTGCATCCAAAAGGATGGAGTTTGAAGGAAGATTGATATTCCCAAAGGGCAGGATACAAAAAGTATCAGTATTCGATAAACTGACACTTTCTAATGATACTACAACCACTATTCCTCCGACAATAGTGTCCTTTAAGAGGAATAACCGCCGCCAACTCCATAGAGAAATAGTTGCTGGGGGCAAAGACAATAACGCTCAAGAGCAAATCAAATCCAATCGACCGTAAAGTCGTTAAACTAAACTCAAAACTTCGACCGTAAAGTCGTTAAACTAAATTCAAATCTAATCGACCGCCATGTCGCTAAACTGAGCAAATATAGCCGAAAAAATAAGGCTAACATGTGTAGTGTGGTTATACTCATTAAACCATCACTTCTCAATTTGACCAAAAAAAAAAAAAAAAAAAAAAAAAAGAAAAAGAAAAAAAGGAGGACATATTGTCTAATTTTTTAGATAATACGGGTAAAATATAAGCCACCAACGACTTGATTTGTTCACATCGAACTTCAAGGGTAAAATTGTAAAATTCCTACCGTGGTATAACCCCAGTGTAAAATTGGGATCCCACGTAAGAAAACCTTTCGAAGCTTACAGGTGCAAAAATTAGGGAAGGTATTTGGTGAAAACCCATACGGGCGCCGCATTACTAAAAATATATTTTGCCTATGACGGAATGCTAACTCACCTTAGGGTCGGTTACGCGCAGCAATTTCGATTGCTTCTCGAGGTAAAATAAATAAAAATTAATCCATGTTCCTTATGGGCGCCATACTGCCCAAGATATATTTTGCCTATGACGGAATGCTAACTCACTATAGGGTCGGTTATGCGCAGCAATTTCGATTGCTTCTCGAGGCAAAATAAATAAAAAATAATTCATATTTCATAAACCGACCATCATGTCGTTAAACTGAGTATCTGATATAAATTGACCATCATGTAGTTAAACTGAGTATCGTAAAAAGGGACACGACGAACATTATGACGTGAAGTTCAATACTTTTTTTCTTGCATAATGTAGCAAGCAAAAAAAAAAGTGGGGCATTTGTTGGAGTGTAAATAAGAAAAAGAAATAAAAAAAAAGAGAAAAAAAAAGAAAATGTGGTGTATTAGGTGGGTCCATGCACTAGGTGCATGGACAAAATTTGAATCCCACTACCCTCTCCAACTTCCCACTTCCCCATCCCACGCACGATTTCTCCTAACTACCCACAATCCGCATAATTAACCCCCCCAAATTGAGGCACCATAAAAAAAAAACCTCTCTCTCTCGGTAAAAAAAAAAAAAAAAAGAAAAAGAAAAAAAGAGGAGAGCATCAAACTTCTCTCTCTCTCTCTCTCTCTCTCTCTCTCTCTCTCTCTCTCTCGAGTAAAAAAGAGAGCATCAAAGCTCCTCTCTCTATCCTTCTCTCTCTCACCCTCTCCTCCAACGACTCGAGCAGCCGGGCGCGCGGCGAGCCCCCGCGCGACGACGCGGAGCGCTTACGCGGCGAGCCCGATGCGGTGCGCAGAGCAATGAGCGGCGCGAGGCGAGCCCGCGCGACGATGCGGAGCCGGCGCGGCGAGCCCATGCGGCGACTCGTAGCACGGAGCGGCGCGCGGTGAGCCCACGCGATGACGCGGAGCGCTACGCGGCGAGCCCATGCGGCGACTTGAAGCGGCGCGCGGCGAGCCCGCGTGACGACGCGAGGCCGGCGAGCCCGCGTGACGACGCGGAGCACGGCGCGCGATGCGGTGCGCGGAAGACGGCGCGCGCGGTGCGCAGAGCAGCCGCACGCGGCGCGCGATGAGGAGCGCCGGCGCGTGATGTGGTGCGCGGAGGAGCCGGCGCGCGGTGCCCACGCGCGGCCCGCAGAGCGCGTGCGGCCCCGCCGTCGCTTCTCTCCCGATCGCAACTTCATCGCCTCGTCGAACCTCGCACCGCCCGAGCTCACCGCCTCGAGCCTCGCGGACTTGCTCCGCTCGGGCCCAAGGCTCGGAATTGGAGCTCGCCGCGCCTCGCCGCGCCTTGATGAACAAGCGACCCGAGCCCCCATGTTTCCGCCGCCTTGACGAGCCGCGCCGCCGCGCCTTGATGAACAAGCCGACCCGCGCCTCGCCGCGCCTTGATGAACAAGCCGGACGCGCGCGCTCGCCGCGCCTTGATGAACAAGCCGAACCCGAGCTTTGGAGTTCGCGCGCTCGCCGCGCCATGCCTCAACCCACCGAGCGCACCCTACCGATCCGCTCCTCTAGCGGCTGTCATCGCGAAGCTTCATGAAGCTTCACCGTTGTAGTATTCCTCCTTCGCGAGGCTTTGTAAATGGCGGCTCAACCGTCGTGGCGTTGTTGTCACCGAGCTCACCGTCGCGACGCGCGCCCGTATTCGAGAATGCCCCGCCGCAATGCCCTGCTGATCCGCTCGAGGCCACATCACATAAAGTCGCGCCCGCCGCCGTCACTTGAAGTCCGCACGGCTCCGATCCGACGACGACGGTTGCTCCAACGACGGCCGAGCGTGGTGCTTCGCCACCCGCTCGGCTCCGATCCGACGACGACGAAGCCGCTCGCTCCGATCCGACGACGACGAAGCTGCTTCCAACGACGGCCGAGCGTGGTGCTTCGCCACCCGCTCGCTCCGATCCGACGACGACGAAGCCGCTCCGACGACGGCCGGCGTGGTGCTTCGCCACCCGCCCCGCCTTTCTCCAATGATGTACAAAGACATCCCGCCCGCCACCGCTCGACGGAAAGCCCAAGAGAAACGTCGACGACGAGGCTAAAAGAGAGAGAGAGCGGTGCTCCTCTAAAAATCATGCCGTCGATGTGCACGCCACCGCTCGACGGAAAGCCCAAGAGAGATGTCGACGGCGAGATTGAAAGAGAGGAGCGATGCTCCTCTCAAAAATCATGCCGTCGATGTGCACGCCATGTGCTCGACGAATGCTTAAGCCATGTGCTCGACGAACGCTTAAGTCATGTGCTCGACGAATGCTTAAGTCATGTGCTCGACGAATGCTTAAGTCATGTGCTCGACGGAATGTTAGCCAACCGCTCGACGGATCGACGGATTATTAATTAAACCGCTCGACGGTTTATTAATAAAACCGCTCGACGGTCTATTAATAAAACCGCTCGACGTAATATTAATAAAACCGCTCGACGGAATCCCGATCAAACCGCTCGACGGAATCCTAATCAAACCGCTCGACGGAATTTTAATGAAACCGCCGACGGAATTCTAATCAAACCGCTCGACGGAATCCTAATCAAACCGCTCGACGGAATTTTAATAAAACCGCTCGACGGAATGTCGATCAAACCGCTCGACGTAATACTTCGTCGTCGACGTGCCACCAAACCGCTCGACGGAACGCTCTAACCATTCGACGAAATGACCCGAACAATTGTCGATGGCGGAATTAAAGAAAACGGCATTCTTTTGCAAAATATCACCAAAGAGAGAGATTCTCTCAATCAAAGAGAGAGGGGACTTTTCAAAAATAGAATATTGAACTCTTTAATTTAATTAAATTGAGTGCTCTACATTTTAAATCAATCATGGGCTAAATTTAAACCCACATGGTTTTGAATTTTAAATCCTTAATCTCATTCACTTTTGGGAAATCAAACTTGATTCAAACCCAATTGAAACCCATTGAGCCCATATCCATTAAACCCGATATCCACAAACCCAAATTCCAGATAAATCTTGTGATATAAGATACGAACAATACTTTTTTTCTCTTGTACGACGTAGCAAGATAAAAAAAGTGGGGGCATTTGTTGAGGCATAAAATATATATATATATATATATATATATATACATACTTATATATATATACATACATATATATATATATATATATATATATATATATATATATATATATATATATATACATACATATATATATATATATATTATATATATAAATAGAGAGAGAATATGGTTTATGATGTGGTCCATGCACTAGGTGCATGGACAAAATAAAATCCCGATTTCTCGTGTCCCAACCTCCACATCCCCACGACCAAATAACCACCGTATTCCACATCCCATATCCTTCGCACGATCTTTCCAACTCCTCACGCTCCCACGATCGCCCCAACTCCCACGCTCCCCACGATCCACGATTGGCGCCATGAACCACACCAACTTCCCAATCCAAACCTCCCATCTCTCGTACGATAAAAAAGGGAGGAATCGAAAGAGAGTTTTCAAAAAAAAATCCACTTTTTGCCTTTTGATCTCTAAGCAAAAAGCTCAATCCCATTCCCCGTTAAAGAAAAAAAAAGGTAATTTGGGGGCTCTTTCTCCTCTCTCGGTTAAAAAAAAAAAAAAAAAAAAAAAAGAAAAAAGAGAGAAGAAAGAGAAACGTAACTTTCTCTTTCTCTCTCTCTCTCTCTCTCTCTCTCTCTCTCTCTAAAAAAAAATATAATAAAATCAAAAGCTCTCTCTCGTTTATCTCTCGTTTTGGTGAGCCACCCGCGGCCATCCTCGAGCCGCGAGCCACGAGCCACATCCTCCTCGCCGGACATCGCACAGACCGCGCCGGACTGAGCCACCCTCGGTCACCCTGTCGAAGCCACATGAACCTTTCGGAGGCTGCGCCCACGGCCGATCTCCGCCGAAGCCGCAGCTCAAAGCCGCGCGAACCCCCTCGAGGATCGAGTCGAGCTCCGTCGAAGCCACCGTCACTTGAAGTCGCGCGACCCTCTCGGCCACCCGCGAGGCACGGCGCGACGCGCCGCCGCCGCGCGCAGCCGCGATCGGCCACCTACTTCGCCTCGCCATCGCGGCGCTCCGCCGCAACGCGCCGTCGCACTGGTCCGTGCTCCGCCGCACCGCGCAGACCCCGCTCGCGCCGTGCCTTGACTCGGCCGCCCGCGTCGCGCAGACCGACGCCCGTGTCGCGCAAGACCCGCCGCCCGCGCCGCCGAGGGCCGAGCCTCGGACCCGCCGCCTTGAGGACCGCGCCTCGGCCCATGCACTCACCGCGCAAGACCCCGCCGCTTGAGAACCGCGCCGGACGACGCCTCACCGCGCCGAGCGGGGCCCATGCCTCGAGCCGCGACGGACACGACGACCGCCACGCGGACCCGCCGTGCCTCGGACGATGCCCTCACCGCGCCGACGGGGCCCATGCCTCGAGCCGCAACGGACACGACGACCGCCGCGCGGGACCCGCCGTGCCTCGGCCCATGCCCTCACCGCGCTCCGCCGCCCATGCCTCCGTTGTGCAGACCCGCCGCTCGCGCCATGCCTCGGCCGCGCCCGCGCCGCCATGCCGCGCCGCGCCTCGGCCACGACCCGGCCGCCTTGGCCATGTTCCTCACGTCGTCATCGCCGACCCGAGCTCCCATGCTTCCATCAAGCCGACCCGAGCCCACGCCAAGATAGCCATGGAGCTAGCCGCGCCTCCGCGGCGCACCTCCATCGAGCCATGCCCGCGGCGCACCCGTTCGACCGCGCGCCGACTCGCCGCTCGGCCACACGCGCTTCGACTCCACCGCCGCCGGCCGCGCGCCTTGATCCCGGAGTTCGTGCCACGCCGGACTTGAGCCTCCTTCCCGAACCGCCTCGAGCCCGTGCCGCACTTGAAGTCGCCGCCTCGCCGAGCGTGATGCTTTGCCATCCGCTCGGCTCCGAGCCTTGAAGTTCGCCGTGCCCTCGTGGCCGGCCTTGAAGCTCGGCCAAGTCTTGAAGCTCACCGCACTTCATCGCCCCCGCGCACGGGACCTGGACGCCCACGCTGCGCGCCGCTTCGACGATGGCCGAGCCGCTTCGATGGCGGATCCGAGAGAAAGAGCGTTGCTCTCCTCTCCGACGGACGGAGTCCGCCCGCCAAGTGCTCGATCGAAAATCTGAGAGAAAGAGCGTTGCTCTCCTCCGACGGAGTCCGCCCGCCAAGTGCTCGATCGAAAATCTGAGAGAAAGAGCGTTGCTCTCCTCTCCGACGGACGGAGTCCGCCCGCCAAGTGCTCGATCGAAAATCTGAGAGAAAGAGCGTTGCTCTCCTCTCCGACGGAGTCCGCCCGCCAAGTGTTCGATCGAAAATCTGAGAGAAAGAGCGTTGCTCTCCTCTCCGACGACGCAACGCCGCTCAAAACCGTTCGACGGAACGGAATTTTAAGAAATCCGCTCGACGGAATTTTAAGAAATCCGCTCGAGAATTTTAAGAAAACCGCTCGACGGAATTTTAAGAAATCCGCTCGACGGAATTTTAAGAAATCCGCTCGACGGAATATCAACAAACTTAGCCATCGACGAATTGATCGAACCGCTCGACGGAATTGATCGAGCCGCTCAACGAATACCGATCAAAACCACTTGACGGAATGCCAATATGAACATCGACGGTGCTCTTTGCAAAATATCACCAAGAAGAGAGAGAATTCTCAAATCAAAGAGAGAGGGGACTTTGCTTGATCAAATTTAAATCAAATTAAAAATATCATTAAGTGCTAAACATTTGATGTTGAATTTAAAATTTTGATTAAATCCCATACTCGGGCAAAATCTAAAGGGCTCTAATTTAGCCCGAATTTAGAACCAAGTATCCAATATCACCTATACCCATTAACCCAATAACCCATTTAACCCAATACCCATTTACTTATACCAACCCAATACCCATTTACTTATACCCAATATCCATTTAAACAAAACCCATATACATCCATTAACCCATAAACCCATTAACCCATTTAACCCAATACCCATTTACTTATACCAACCCAATACCCATTTACTTATACCCAATATCCATTTAAACAAAACCCATATACATCCATTAACCCATAAACCCATTAACCCATTTAACCCAATACCCATTTAACCCAAAATTCATTTAACCCAATACTCATTTACCCAAAGAGGCCCAATACCAAAGCCCATTTCAAAATTAAACCCATGAACCATAAACTCAGACACCCTGGTTCATGAACCATGAACCATAAACTCAGACACCCGGTCCATGAACCATGAACCATAAACCCGCACACCCGGTCCATGAACCATGAACCATAAATCTGTACACCCGGTCCACGAACCATGAACCATAAACCTGTACACCCGGTCCATGAACCATGAACCATAAACCCATACACCCGGTCCATGAACCATGAACCATGAACCCATACACCAAGTCCATGAATCATGAACCATAAACCCATACACCAGGTCCACAAACTATGAACATAAACCATGGACCAACCCATACACCGAGTCCACAAACTATGAACCAAAATCATAAACCATAAACCTATGAACCTATGTTCATAATCCATAAACCTATGAACCCAAGTTCATAAATCCATAAACCTATGAACCCAAGTTCATATATCATAAACCTATGAGCCTAAATTCATGAACCAAATCTCAAATACCCAATACCATAAACCTTATAACCCAAAATCCACTTTCGACCTAAACGTCGTTAAACTAAACCAAAATCCAAATTCGACCAAACGCCGTTAAACTAAACCTAAGTCCAATATCGACCAAACGCGCTAAACTAAAGCCAATCCCAATATCGACAAACGCCGTTAAACTAATCCTAAGTTCACAAACTCGACCTAAAACGCCGTTAAACTAAACCAAAATCCAAATTCGACCGAAACGTCGTTAAACTAAACCTAAGTCCAATATCGATCAAACGCCGCTAAACTAAAGCCAATCCCAATATCGACCTAAACGTCGTTAAACTAATCCTAAGTTCACAAACTCGACCTAAACGCCGTTAAACTAATCCTAAGTCCAAAACCTCGACCAAACGTCGTTAAACTAAACCCAAATTCAACTTCGACCTAAACGTCGTTAAACTAATCCTAAGTCCAATATTGACCTAAACGCACTAAACTAAACCCAAATCCAAAGTCTACAAATAAAACCTAAATCCCAACTCGACCAAACGCCGTTAAACCAAATCCAAATCCACTTTAGACCGAAACGCCATTAAACTAAACCCAAGTCCAATATCGATCAAACGTCGTTAAACTAAATCCAAATCCACTTTCGACCTAAACGCCGTTAAACTAAACCCAAGTCCAATACCGACCTAAACGCCGTTAAACTAAACTCAAATTCAATGACCGTAACGCCTTTAAACTAAACCCAAATTCAATGACCGAAACGCCTTTAAACTAAACCCAAATTCAAATGACAAACGCCTTTAAACTAAACTCAAATTCAATGACCGTAACGCCTTTAAACTAAACTCAAATTCAATGACCGTAACGCCTTTAAACTAAACTCAAATTCAATGACCGTAGCGCCTTTAAACTAAACCCAAATTCAATGACCTAAACGCCTTTAAACTAAACCCAAATTCAAATGACCTAAACGCCTTTAAACTAAAATCAAATTCAAATGACAAAACGCCTTTAAACTAAACTCAAATTCAATGACCGTAACGCCTTTAAACTAAACTCAAATTCAATGACCGTAACGCCTTTAAACTAAAATCAAATTCAAATGACCTAAACGCCTTTAAACTAAACCCAAATTCAAATGACCAAACGTTTTAAACTAAACCCAAATTTAAATGACAAACGCCTTTAAACTAAACCCAAATTCAATGACCGTAACGCCTTTAAACTACACCCAAATTCAAATGACAAACGCCTTTAAACTAAACCCAAATTCAAATGACCGAAACGCCTTTAAACTAAACCCAAATTCAAATGACAAACGTCTTTAAACTAAACCCAAATTCAATGAGAAACGTCTTTAAGTAAAACCCAAATTCAATGACCGTAACGTCTTTAAACTAAACCCAAATTCAATGACCGTAACGTCTTTAAACTAAACTCAAATTCAATGACCGAAACGTTTTTAAACTAAACCCAAATTCAAATCGAGCTCTAATACATATACTTAGAGTTCATCCGACGAACCCTAATACATACACTTAGGGCTTAGTCAAATTCTCACTCTAGCACATATAACTAGAGTGAAAAATATATTAAACTTGGTTAGTCCTGATACATATACCCAGTGAATTAGCCACCCTCTACTTTCGATAACATCAATCCAATGACCGAAACGTCTTTAAACTAAACCCAAATCCAATGACCGAAACGTCTTTAAACTAAACCCAAATTCAATGACCGAAACGTCTTTAAACTAAACCCAAATCCAATGACCGTAATGTCTTTAAACTAAACCCAAATCCAATGACCGAAACGTCTTTAAATTAAACCCAAATTTCAATCGGCCACGTTAAACTCGGGTATCCACTATGAAATTCATGTACAAGTGGGGGTATGCCCTCGCTAAGCCATGTAACCTACAGATCATATCAATAAAATTTTATTTGCCCGTTTTGTCTCTTTTATTATCGCATTTATATTTGGTCTCTTAATCGAGGGTACCCTAACATTTTATAGGGTAATTAACAATAGACGCTTGCGTTTATTGGAAGCCATGGATTCGCAATCCCCGATAAACATATATATATATATATACTTAATCAATCATGAATACTACCCCACGGAAATTCCAGATAAATTTCACCGTGCGAGGTACGTCATTCGTGATGGCAGACAAAATGGCACGCCCGGTGGGACATGGCTTCACCCTCCATCTTTGAGACCAAATCTAACAATGCTGATAAAGAGACTAATGAATAAACATGTGACCAATGAGTATGACTTCATCCAAGCGGAGCAATGCAATCCGACAATATTACCTTTTCCACCCTGGCCGAGATCAAAGCGAGGCATGTTGATCATCCTCCAATTTGGCATCACCACAAAGGACGTTATACCGGTCAAATCGTCAGGGGGCAGGACGATTTTTGCTGATAATCGTGGTCTTCTTCCTCCCAAACGCATATTTTGACTATTCTTCAAGGGCGTTTAATTCTTCGTCTTTCTGAAGATATCAGCTCATTCTCTTTTCCATTTGGTGATATAATGGAGAATGTTCTATCACTCACTTGTCGCGTAAAAACGTTCGTGGGCAATCAACCTTTCTTCATCTTGAAGGCATATGTTCGTTCTCTTCTTGGGAAATATAATTTTGCCCACTTTGCTCTCATTAGAATATATTATTTTTCATGAGATAAAAAAAAAAAAAAAAAGAGAATAAAAAAAAAAAAAAAAAAAAAAAAAAAAGCAAAAAAAATAAAAAAAAAAAAAACAAAAAGAGAGAACAAAAATCTCCCATAGCCCCGCCGTGAGAAAACCTACTCTAGGCTCACAGTGCAAAAATTGTGGAATGCTTTTGACGAAACCCTCACGAGTGCCAGCTGTCATAAAAACCTCGCAGATGATGGAATGCTTATTCATCTCAACGTCAGTCATGTACGACAATAACGACACATCAGGTTGTTTCAAGGTTCATCTTAGAGGGTCTGCCTAATTATATGTGGAAACGCCCCTTGCCCTCCCATCCCATTTTGAAGACATACATATATGTCACACGGAGAAGTTTTTTTTTTGAAAGCCCTATTAACTGCATGGGAGGATCATCCCTTTCCTCCCGTCCCGTTTTGAAATCTTATAGATATGGATAAGAAGTCCCTAACTTCTACCTTTTTTCAAAAGGAAATGACACCAATATCAAAGAACGTTATCGCCGCATCAACAAACTCAATGATATTGGAGGCGGGTTCGCGAGTCCGTTTGCCCACATCCGTCCTAATGACATCAATCCAATTTGGCACCATTCCGGAGATGTTCGAGCCGCCGTCATGGCTCAAATTCCTCGCTTTCTACCGGGGCATGACCATTCCAGCCTACCCCTTCACAGATGTATCAAATGAGGTAATTACTCGTCTGCCATCTCGAGGAAGACGACCCAAAAGGGTCATTCCCAACCTTCCTCGCCGACCCATAGGCGAACGACTCACTTACCAACCTGCATCCAAAAGGATGGAGTTTGAAGGAAGATTGATATTCCCAAAGGGCAGATACAAAAAGTATCGCATTCGATAAACTGACACTTTCTAATGATACTACAACCACTATTCCTCCGACAATAGTGTCCTTTAAGAAGAATAACCGCCGCCAACTCCATAGAGAAATAGTTGCTGGGGGCAAAGACAATAACGCTCAAGAGCAAATCAAATCCAATCGACCGTAAAGTCGTTAAACTAAACTCAAAACTTCGACCGTAAAGTCGTTAAACTAAATTCAAATCTAATCGACCGCCATGTCGTTAAACTGAGCAAATATAGCCGACAAAATAAGGCTAACATGCGAAGTGTGGTCATACTCATTAAACCACCACTTCTCAATTGGTCTAAAAAAAAAAAAAAAAAAAAAAAAAAAAAAAGTGGATGACATATTGTCTAATTTTTTAGATAATATGGGTAAAATATAAGCCACCAACGGACTTGATTGTCCACATCGGACTTCGAGGGTAAAATTATAAAATTTCCGGCTGTGGTATAACCCCACAGGCAAAATTGGGATCCCCGCTGTGAGAAAAACCTCTCGAGGTCCACAGGCAAAAGTTAGGGGAAGGTATCTGGTGAAAACCCATATGGACGCCAGATTACCCAAGACATATTTTGCATATGACGAATGCTAACTCACCTTAGGGTCGTTACGCGCAATTTCGATTGCTTCTCGAGGCAAAATACATAAAAATTAATCCATGTTCCTTACGGGCGCCATACTGCCCAAGATATTTTGCCTATGACGGAATGCTAACTCACCTTAGGGTCGGTTACGCGCGCAAAGAATTTCGATTGCTTATGGAGGCAAAATAAATAAAAATTAATCCAAGTTCCATATGGGGGCCATACTGCCCAAGATATTTTGTCTATGCCGGAATGCTAACTCACCTTAGGGCCTGCTACGCGCAAAGAATTTCGATTGCTTCTCGAGGCAAAATAAATGAAATATAATCCATGTTCCATACGCCCAAGATATTTTGTCTATGACGGAATGCTAACTCACCTTAGGGCTACGCGCAAAGAATTTCGATTGCTTCTCGAGGCAAAATAAATAAAAAATTAATCCATGTCCCCTATCACCGCAGATATATTTTAGGGTTTACGCGCAAAGCAATTTCGATTGCTTCTCGAGGCAAAATAAATAAAAAATTAATCCATGTCCCCTATCACCGCAGATATATTTTAGGGTCGGTTACGCGCAGCAATTTCGATTGCTTCTTGAGGCAAATTGCGCGACAATTCCGATAGTGGAAAAATTTTGAGACCCCTAGACAGAAAATTGTGGGAGATATTCAATTGAAATCGAGCATCTTGATTTAAAAAAAAAAAAAAAAAAAAAAAAAAAAAAAAAAGAAAAGAGAGAAAAGAAAAGAAAAAAAACGCGGCAAATCTTGTGATATAAGATACGAACAATACTTTTTTTCTCTTGTACGACGTAGCAAGATAAAAAAAGTGGGGGCATTTGTTGAGGCATGAAAAAAATATATATATATATATATATATATATATATATATATATACATACTTATATATATATACATACATATATATATGTATATATATATATATATATATATATATATATATATATATATATATATATATATACATACATATATATATATATATTATATATATAAATAGAGAGAGAATATGGTTTATGATGTGGTCCATGCACTAGGTGCATGGACAAAATAAAATCCCGATTTCTCGTCCCAACCTCCACATCCCCACGACCAAATAACCACCGTATTCCACATCCCATATCCTTCGCACGATCTTTCCAACTCCGCACGCTCCCACGATCGCCCCAACGCCCACGCTCCCCACGATCCACGATTGGCGCCATGAACCACACCAACTTCCCAATCCAAACCTCCCATCTCTGTACGATAAAAAAGGGAAGGAGGAATCGAAAGAGAGTTTTCAAAAAAATCCACTTTTTGCCTTTTGATCTCTAAGCAAAAAGCTCAATCCCATTCCCCGTTAAAGAAAAAAAAAGGTAATTTGGGGCTCTTTCTCCTCTCTCGTTAAAAAAAAAAAAAAGAAAAAAAGAAAAAAGAGAGAAGAAAGAGAAACAACTTTCTCTTTCTCTCTCTCTCTCTCTCTCTCTCTCTCTCTCTCTCTCTCTAAAAAAAAATATAATAAAATCAAAAGCTCTCTCTCGTTTATCTCTCGTTTTGGTGAGCCACCCGCGGCCATCCCTCGAGCCGCGAGCCACGAGCCACATCCTCCTCGCCGGACATCGCACAGACCGCGCCGCGCACGGACCGAGCCACCCTGGCCACCCCGTCGAAGCCACATGAACCTTTCGGAGGTCGCGCCCACGCCGATCTCCGCCGGCCGCAGCCTCAAAGCCGCGCGAACCCCTCAGAGGATCGAGTCGAGCTCCGTCGAAGCCACCGTCACTTGAAGTCGCGCGACCCTCTCGGCCACCCGCGAGGCACGGCGCGACGCGCCGCCGCCGCGCAGCCGCGATCGGCCACCTACTTCGCCCTCGGCCATCGCGGCGCTCCACCGCAACGCGCCGCGCAGCCGGTCCGTGTTCGCTCGCACCGCGCAGACCCCGCTCGCGCGTGCCTTGACTCGGCCGCCCGCGTCGCGCAGATCGGATGCCCGTGCCGCGCAAGACCCGCCGCCCGCGCCGCCTTGAGGGCCGAGCTCGGACCCGCCGCCCTTGAGGACCGCGCCGGCCCATGCACTCACCGCGCAAGACTTCCCCGCCTTGAGAACCGCGCCGGACGACGCCTCACCGCGCCGAGCGGGCCCATGCCTCGAGCCGCGACGGACACGACGACCGCCGCGCGGGACTCGCCGTGCCTCGGACGATGCCCTCACCGCGCCGAGCGGGCCCATGCTCGAGCCGCAACGGACACGACGACCGCCGCGCGGACCCGCCGTGCTCTCGGCCCATGCCCTCACCGCGCTCCGCCGCCCATGCCTCCGTTGTGCAGACCCGCCGCCGCGCCATGCCTCGCCGCGCCCGCGCGCGCCGCCATGCCGCGCCGCGCCCTCGGCCACGACCCGCCGCCTTGGCCATGTTCCTCACGCTTCGTCATCGCCGGACCCGAGCTCCCATGCTTCCATCAAGCCGACCCGAGCCCACGCCTCGGCATAGCCATGGAGCTAGCCGCGCCTCCGCGGCGCACCTCCATCGAGCCATGCCCGCGGCGCACCCGTTCGACCGCGCGCCGACTCGCCGCTCGCCACACGCGCTTCGACCCACCGCTCGCCGCGCGCTTGATCCCGGAGCCCGTGCCACGCCGGACTTGAGCCTCCTTCCCGAACCGCCGAGCCCGTGCCGCACTTGAAGTCGCCGCCTCGCCGAGCGTGATGCTTTGCCATCCGCTTCGCTCCGAGCCTTGAAGTTCGCCGTGCCCTCGTGGCCGGGCCTTGAAGCTCGGCCAAGTCTTGAAGCTCACCGCACTCATCGCCCCCGCGCACGGACCCGGACGCCCCCGCCGCGCGCCGTCGACGATGGCCGAGCCGCTTCGATGGCGGATCCGAGAGAAAGAGCGTTGTTTCCTCTCCGACGGACGGAGTCCGCCCGCCAAGTGCTCGATCGAACCGAGAGAAAGAGCGTTGCTCTCCTCTCCGACGCGAGTCCGCCCGCCAAGTGCTCGATCGAAAATCGAGAGAAAGAGCGTTGCTCTCTCTCCGACGGACGGAGTCCGCCCGCCAAGTGCTCGATCGAAAATCTGAGAGAAAGAGCGTTGCTCTCCTCTCCGACGGAGTCCGCCCGCCAAGTGTTCGATCGAAAATCTGAGAGAAAGAGCGTTGCTCTCCTCTCCGACGACGCAACGCCGCTCAAAACCGTTCGACGGAAACGGAATTTTAAGAAATCCGCTCGACGGAATTTTAAGAAATCCGCTCGACGGAATTTTAAGAAAACCGCTCGACGGAATTTTAAGAAATCCGCTCGACGGAATTTTAAGAAATCCGATCGACGAATATCAACAAACTTAGCCATCGAAATTGATCGAACCGCTCGACTTAATTGATCGAGCCGCTCAACTAATACCGATCAAAACCACTTGACGGAATGCCAATATGAACATCGACGTGCTCTTTGCAAAATATCACCAAGAAGAGAGAATTCTCAAATCAAAGAGAGGGACTTTGCTTGATCAAATTTAAATCAAATTAAAAATTTCATTAAGTGCTAAACATTTGATGTTGAATTTAAAATTTTGATTAAATCCCACACTGTTAAATCTAAAGGGCTCTAATTTAGCCCGAATTTAGAACCAAGTATCCAATATCACCTATACCCATTAACCCAATAACCCATTTAACCCAATACCCATTTACTTATACCAACCCAATACCCATTTACTTATACCCAATATCCATTTAAACAAAACCCATATACATCCATTAACCCATAAACCCATTAACCCATTTAACCCAATACCCATTTACTTATACCAACCCAATACCCATTTACTTATACCCAATATCCATTTAAACAAAACCCATATACATCCATTAACCCATAAACCCATTAACCCATTTAACCCAATACCCATTTAACCCAAAATTCATTTAACCCAATACTCATTTACCCAAAGAGGCCCAATACCAAAGCCCATTTCAAAATTAAACCCATGAACCATAAACTCAGACACCCGGTTCATGAACCATGAACCATAAACCTGTACACCCGGTCCATGAACCATGAACCATAAACCTGTACACCCGGTCCATGAACCATGAACCATAAATCTGTACACCCGGTCCACGAACCATGAACCATAAACCTGTACACCCGGTCCATGAACCATGAACCATAAACCCATACACCCGGTCCATGAACCATGAACCATGAACCCATACACCAAGTCCATGAATCATGAACCATAAACCCATACACCAGGTCCACAAACTATGAACATAAACCATGGACCAACCCATACACCGAGTCCACAAACTATGAACCAAAATCATAAACCATAAACCTATGAACCTATGTTCATAATCCATAAACCTATGAACCCAAGTTCATAAATCCATAAACCTATGAACCCAAGTTCATATATCATAAACCTATGAGCCTAAATTCATGAACCAAATCTCAAATACCCAATACCATAAACCTTATAACCCAAAATCCACTTTCGACCGAAACGTCGTTAAACTAAACCAAAATCCAAATTCGACCGAAACGTCGTTAAACTAAACCTAAGTCCAATATCGACCGAAACGTCGCTAAACTAAAGCCAATCCCAATATCGACCGAAACGTCGTTAAACTAATCCTAAGTTCACAAACTCGACCGAAACGTCGTTAAACTAAACCAAAATCCAAATTCGACCGAAACGTCGTTAAACTAAACCTAAGTCCAATATCGATCAAACGCCGCTAAACTAAAGCCAATCCCAATATCGACCAAACGTCGTTAAACTAATCCTAAGTTCACAAACTCGACCAAACGCCGTTAAACTAATCCTAAGTCCACAACCTCGACCGAAACGTCGTTAAACTAAACCCAAATTCAACTTCGACCGAAACGTCGTTAAACTAAACCTAAGTCCAATATTGACCGAAACGTCACTAAACTAAACCCAAATCCCAAAGTCTACAAATAAAACCTAAATCCCAACTCGACCTAAACGCCGTTAAACCAAATCCAAATCCACTTTAGACCTAAACGCCATTAAACTAAACCCAAGTCCAATATCGACCTAAACGTCGTTAAACTAAATCCAAATCCACTTTCGACCAAACGCCGTTAAACTAAACCCAAGTCCAATACCGACCAAACGTCGTTAAACTAAACTCAAATTCAATGACCGTAACGCCTTTAAACTAAACCCAAATTCAATGACCTAAACGCCTTTAAACTAAACCCAAATTCAAATGACAAACGCCTTTAAACTAAACTCAAATTCAATGACCGTAACGCCTTTAAACTAAACTCAAATTCAATGACCGTAACGCCTTTAAACTAAACCCAAATCTAAATGACCGAAACGTCTTTAAACTAAACCCAAATTCTATGTCCGTAACGTCTTTAAACTACACCCAAATTCAAATGACCGAAACGTCTTTAAACTAAAATCAAATTCAAATGACCGAAACGTCTTTAAACTAAACTCAAATTCAATGACCGTAACGTCTTTAAACTAAACTCAAATTCAATGACCGTAACGTCTTTAAACTAAAATCAAATTCAAATGACCGAAACGTCTTTAAACTAAACCCAAATTCAAATGACCGAAACGTCTTTAAACTAAACCCAAATTTAAATGACCGAAACGTCTTTAAACTAAACCCAAATTCAATGACCGTAACGTCTTTAAACTACACCCAAATTCAAATGACCAAAACGTCTTTAAACAAAACCCAAATTCAAATGACCAAACGTCTTTAAACTAAACCCAAATTCAAATGACCAAACGTCTTTAAACTAAACCCAAATTCAATGACCTAAACGTCCTTTAAACTAAACCCAAATTCAATGACCGTAACGTCTTTAAACTAAACCCAAATTCAATGACCGTAACGTCTTTAAACTAAACTCAAATTCAATGACCGAAACGTCTGTAAACTAAACCCAAATTCAAATCGAGCTCTAATACATATACTTAGAGTTCATCCGACGAACCCTAATACATACACTTAGGGCTTAGTCAAATTCTCACTCTAGCACATATAACTAGAGTGAAAAATATATTAAACTTGGTTAGTCCAGATACATCTACCCAGGAATTAGCCACCCTCTACTTACAGATAACATCAATCAAATGACCGAAACGTCTTTAAACTAAACCCAAATCTAATGACCGAAACGTCTTTAAACTAAACCCAAATTCAATGACCGAAACGTCTTTAAACTAAACCCAAATCCAATGACCGTAATGTCTTTAAACTAAACCCAAATCCAATGACCGAAACGTCTTTAAATTAAACCCAAATTTCAATCGACCACCCAGTCGTTAAACTGGGTATCCAGTCCTATGAAATTCATGTACAGTGGGGGTATGCCCCTGCTTAAGCCATGTAACCGACAGATCTTATCAATAAAATCTTATTTGCCCGTTTTGTCTCTTTTATTATCGCATTTATATTTGGTCTCTTAATCGAGGGTACCCTAACATTTTATAGGGGTAATTAACAATAGACGCTATGCGTTTATTGGAAGCCATGGATTCGCAATCCCCGATAAACATATATATATATATATACTTAATCAATCATGAATACTACCTCACGGGAAATTCAAGATAAATTTCACCGTGCGAGGTACGTCATTCGTGGTGGCAGACAAAATCAAACTAGAGCCATTTTGGCATTTTGTCTGACCATGGACCATCGACGGCATGATTTTTAGAGAGGAGCACCGCTCTCTCTCTCTTTTAGCCTCGTCGTCGACGTTTCTCTTGGGCTTAGTCCATGGTTTATGGTCCATGGTTTATGTTCATAGTTTGTGGACCTGGTGTACAGGTTTATGGTTCATGGTTCATGGACCTGGTGTACGGGTTTATGGTTCATGGTTCATGGACCGGGTGTACAGGTTTATGGTTCATGGTTCATGGACCTGGTGTACAAAGTTTAGTTTAATGGGTTTAATTTCGGGGCTTTGGTATTGGGCCTCTTTGGGTAAATGGACTTTAGGTATGTGGGTTTTGAGTTAAATGGGTTATGGGTTTGTGGATATCGGGTTTAATGGATATGGGCTCAATGGGTTTCAATTGGGTTTGAATCAAGTTTGATTTCCCAAAAGTGAATGAGATTAAGGATTTAAAATTCAAAACCATGTGGGTTTAAATTTAGCCCCATGATTCGATTTAAAATGTAGAGCACTCAATTTAATTAAATTAAAGAGTTCAATATTCTATTTTTGAAAAGTCCTCTCTCTTTGATTGAGAGAATCTCTCTTTGGTGATATTTTGCAAAAGAATGCCGTTTTCTTTAATTCCGCCATCGACAATTGTTCGGTCATTTCGTCGAATGGTTAGAGCGTTCCGTCGAGCGGTTTGGTGGCACGTCGACGACGAAGTATTCTGTCGAGCGGTTTGATCAGCATTCCGTCGAGCGGTTTTATTAAAATTCCGTCGAGCGGTTTGATTAGGATTCCGTCGAGCGGTTTGATTAGAATTCCGTCGAGCGGTTTCATTAAAATTCCGTCGAGCGGTTTGATTAGGATTCCGTCGAGCGGTTTGATCGGGATTCCGTCGAGCGGTTTTATTAATATTCTGTCGAGCGGTTTTATTAATAAACCGTCGAGCGGTTTTATTAATAAACCGTCGAGCGGTTTAATTAAGAATCCGTCAATCCGTCGAGCGGTTGGCTAACATTCCGTCGAGCACATGACTTAAGCATTCCGTCGAGCACATGACTTAAGCATTCCGTCGAGCACATGACTTAAGCGTTCGTCGAGCACATGGCTTAAGCATTCCGTCGAGCACATGGCGTGCACATCGACGGCATGATTTTTGAGAGGAGCATCGCTCCTCTCTTTCAATCTCGCCGTCGACATCTCTCTTGGGCTTTCGTCGAGCGGTGGCGTGCACATCGACGGCATGATTTTTAGAGAGGAGCACCGCTCTCTCTCTCTTTTAGCCTCGTCGTCGACGTTTCTCTTGGGCTTTCCGTCGAGCGGTGGCGGGCGGGATGTCTTGTACATCATTGGAGAAGGCGGGGCGGGTGACCACGCCGGCCGTCGTCGGAGCGGCCGTCGTCGTCGGATCGGAGCGAGCGGGTGGCGAAGCACCACGCTCGGCCGTCGTTGAACGGCCGTCGTCGTCGGATCGGAGCGAGCGGCTTCGTCGTCGTCGGATCGGAGCGAGCGGGTGGCGAAGCACCACGCTCGGCCGTCGTTGGAACGGCCGTCGTCGTCGGATCGGAGCCGTGCGGCTTCAAGTGACGGCGGCGGGCGCGGCTTTATGTGATGTGGCCTCGAGCGGATCAGCAGGGCATTGCGGCGGGGCATTACGTCGAATACGGGCGCGCGTCGCGACAGTGAGCTCGGTGACAACAACGCCACGACGGTTGAGCCGCCATTTACAAAGCCTCGCGAAGGAGGAATACTACAACGGTGAAGCTTCATCGAAGCTTCGCGATGACGGCCGCTAGAGGAGCGGATCGGCCGAGGGTGCCGCTCGGTGGGTTGAGGCATGGCGCGGCGAGGCGCGGCGAACTCCAAAGCTCGGGTTCGGCTTGTTCATCAAGGCGCGGCGAGGCGCGCGCGTCCGGCTTGTTCATCAAGGCGCGGCGAGGCGCGGGTCCGGCTTGTTCATCAAGGCGCGGCGAGCGCGGCTCATCAAGGCGGCGGAAACATGGGGGCTCGGGTCCGGCTTGTTCATCAAGGCGCGGCGAGGGCGCGGCGAGCTCAGTTCCGAGCCTTGGGCCCGAGCGAACAAGTCCGCGAGGCTCGAGGCGGTGAGCTCGGGCGGTGCGAGGTTCGACGAGGCGATGAAGTTGCGATCGGGGAGAGAAGCGACGGCGGGGCCGCACGCGCTCTGCGGGCCGCGCGTAGGCACCGCGCGCGCCGGCGCTCCGCGCACCACATCACGCGCGCGCTCTCATCGCGCGCGCGCGCGGCTCGCGTCGCGCGCGCGTGCGCGCTCTGCGCGCGCGCCGCGCTCCGCGCACCGCGCATCGCGCGCCCGCTCGCGTCGTCACGCGGGCTCGCCGGCTCTCCGCGTCGTCACGCGGGCTCGCCGCGCGCCGCTTCAAGTCGCCGCATGGGCTCGCCGCGTAGCGCTCCGCGTCATCGCGTGGGCTCGCCGCGCGCCGCTCGGCGCTACGAGTCGCCGCATGGGCTCGCCGCGCCGGCTCCGCATCGTCGCGCGGGCTCGCCTCGCGCCGCTCATTTGCTCTGCGCACCGCATCGGGCTCGCCCGCGTAAGCGCTCCGCGTCGTCGCGCGGGGCTCGCCGCGCGCCACTTCGGCCACTCGAGTCGTTGGAGGGAGAGGTGAGAGAAGAGAAGGATAGAGAGAGGAGCTTTGATGCTCTCTTTTTTACTCGAGAGAGAGAGAGAGAGAGAGAGAGAGAGAGAGAGAGAGAGAGAAGTTTGATGCTCTCCCTCTTTTTCTTTTTTTTCTTTTTTTTTTTTTTTTTTTTTTATGGTGCCTCAATTTGGGGGGGGTTAATTATGCGGATTGTGGGTAGTTAGGAGAAATCGTGCGTGGGATGGGGAAGTGGGAAGTTGGAGAGGGTAGTGGGATTCAAATTTTGTCCATGCACCTAGTGCATGGACCCATCTAATACACCACATTTTCTTTTTTTTTTCTCTTTTTTTATTTCTTTTTCTTATTTACACTCAAACAAATGCCCCCTTTTTTGCTTGCTACATTATGCAAGAAAAAAAGTATTGAACTTCACGTCATAATGTTCGTCGTGTCCCTTTTTCTGATACTCAGTTTAACTACATGATGGTCAATTTATATCAGATACTCAGTTTAACGACATGATGGTCGGTTTATGAAATATGAATTATTTTTTATTTATTTTGCCTCGAGAAGCAATCGAAATTGCTGCGCGTAACCGACCCTAAGGTGAGTTAGCATTCCGTCATAGACAAAATACATCTTGGGCAGTATGGAACATGGATTATATTTCATTTATTTTGCCTCGAGAAGCAATCGAAATTGCTTTGCGTAATTGTCCCTAAGGTGAGTTAGCATACCGTCATAGACAAAATATATTTTTAGTAATCTGGCGCCCATATGGGTTTTCACCAAATACCTTCCCCTAATTTTTGCCTGTAAGCTTCGAAAGGTTTTCTTACAGCGGGGATCCCAATTTTACCTGTGGGGTTATACCACAGCCGGGAATTTTACAATTTTACCCTTGAAGTTCGATGTGAACAAATCAAGTCCGTTGGTGGCTTATATTTTACCCATATTATCTAGAAAATTAGACAATATGTCATCCACTCTTTTTTTCTTTATTTCTTTTTTTTTTTTTTTTTTTTTTTTTTTTTTTTTTTTGTTTTTGGGCAAATTGAGAAGTGATGGTTTAATGAGTATAACCACACTACACATGTTAGCCTTATTTTTCGGCTATATTTGCTCAGTTTAGCGACATGGCGGTCGATTAGATTTGAATTTAGTTTAACGACTTTACGGTCGAAGTTTTGAGTTTAGTTTAACGACTTTACGGTCGATTGGATTTGATTTGCTCTTGAGCGTTATTGTCTTTGCCCCCAGCAACTATTTCTCTATGGAGTTGGCGGCGGTTATTCCTCTTAAAGGACACTATTGTCGGAGGAATAGTGGTTGTAGTATCATTAGAAAGTGTCAGTTTATCGAATACTGATACTTTTTGTATCCTGCCCTTTGGGAATATCAATCTTCCTTCAAACTCCATCCTTTTGGATGTAGGTTGGTAAGTGAGTTGTTCGCCTATGGGTCGGCGAGGAAGGTTGAGAATGACCCTATTGGGTCGTCTTCCTCGAGATGGCAGTCGAGGAATGACCACATTAGATACATCCTGTGAAGGGCTGGAATGGTCATGCCCCCGGTAGAAGCGAGGAATTTGAGCCATGACAGCAGCTCGAACATTTCCGGAATGGTGCCAAATTGGATTTATGCACCTTCAATTCCGAACATTAGGACGGTTGTGTGCAAACTGTTTCGCGATCCCGCCTCCAATATCATTGAGTTTGTTGATGCAGCGACAACGTTCTTTGATGTTGGTGTCATTTCTCTTTTGGAAAAAGGTAGAAGTTAGGGACTTCTTATTCATATCTATAAGATTTCAAAACGGGACGGGAGGAAAAGGGATGATCCTCCCATGCAGTTGATAGAGCTTTCAAAAAAAAACTTCTCCGTGTGACATATATGTATGTCTTCAAAATGGGATGGGAGGGCAAGGGGCGTTTCCACATATAATTAGCGAGACCCTCTAAGATGAACCTTGAAACAACTTTGATGTGTCGTTATTGTCGTACATGACCGACGTTGAGATGAATCGGCATTCCATCGTCTGAGGTTTTTATGACGTGGCACTCGTGAGGGTTTTCGCCAAAAGCATTTCCCTAATTTTTGCCTATGAGCCTAGAGTAGGTTTTCTCACGGGCTATGGGAGATTTTTGTTCTCTCTTTTTGTTTTTGTTTTGTTTTTTTTTTTTGTTTTTTTTTTTTTTGTGTGTGTGCAAAGGATCAACTTTATCTCATCTAGAAAGATGATATTTTGCAATGCAAAAAAAACTATGCCTCCCTAATGAGAATGTATATATGGCTCCAAAATAAAAAGTGTTGATTGCCCCCATTCCGTCCATTCCCCACATGATGAATAGTTAGGGCGCACTCGTAAGGTGCAAAGGTTTTGGGATTGCGGTGCCTTTATCGAATCAGAAGATAAAGGACAATAATTGTCCTTGTCAGTTGTCTTGCCCCCTGACGACTTAAGCAGCAGCCAATGATCAGAACATTTTCCGTAATATTACCGAATGGAAAAAAGAATGAGCCGATATCTTCAAGATCGAACACCCTTGAAGAATAGTCAAGATATGCATTTAGGAGGAAGAAGACCACGATCATCAGCAAAAATCGTCCTGCCCCCCTAATAATTTGACCAGTATATCGTCCTTTGTGGTGATGCCAACTCATTTTGATCTCCACCGAGGTAGAGGATATCATGTTATTAGAAGTCATTGCTCATCTTAGCGGCGAATAGCCAAGATATGATGTTAAGAGGGAGAAGACCATGATTCTCAGTCAGAATAATCCTGCCCCCTGATGACTTGAGTGGCAGACAATGATCAGCTCATTCTCTGAAAAATTGGAACTCCTTGCTTCGATGTGGTGTTGTTGGAAACCATTGCTCCTCTTGGCAACGAATAGCCCCGATACTATGTTGATAGGGAGAAGACCACGGTCGATCGAATAATCACCTTTGATGACTTGATTGGCCGACCAGGACATGATGTTAGCCAAAACGTCCTTTGTGGTGATGCCAACTCATTTTGATCTCCACCGAGGTGGAAGAAGCAATATCGTCGGATTTACATTGCTCCGCTTGGCTGAAGCCCTATTCCTCGGTCACATGTTTATTCATTAGTCTGTTTATCAGCATTATTAGATTTGGTCTCAAAGATGGAGGGAGAAGCCATGTCCCACCGGGCGTGCCATTTTGTCTGCCACCACGAATGACGTACCTCGCACGGTGAAATTTATCTTGAATTTCCCGTGAGGTAGTATTCATGATTCAGATTAAGTATATATATATATATGTTTATCAGGGATTGCGAATCCATGGCTTCCAATAAACGCAAGCGTCTATTGTTAATTACCCCTATAAAATGTTAGGGTACCCTCGATTAAGAGACCAAATATAAATCGATAATAAAAGAGACAAAACGGGCAAATAAAATTTTATTGATATGATCTCGGTTACATGGCTTAGCGAGGGCATACCCACTTGTACATGAATTTCATAGAATTTGGATACCGGTTTAACGGGTGGTCGATTGAAATTTGGGTTTAATTTAAAGACGTTTCGGTCATTGGATTTGGGTTTAGTTTAAAGACATTACGGTCATTGGATTTGGGTTTAGTTTAAAGACGTTTCGGTCATTGAATTTGGGTTTAGTTTAAAGACGTTTCGGTCATTAGATTTGGGGTTTGTTTTAAGACGGTTTGGTCATTGGATTGATGTTATACGAAAGTAGAGGGTGGCTAATTCTGGGTATATGTATCAGGACTAACCAAGTTTAATATATTTTTCACTCTAGTTATATGTGCTAGAGTGAGAATTTGACTAAGCCCTAAGTGTATGTATTAGGGTTCGTCGGATGAACTCTAAGTATATGTATTAGAGCTCGATTTGAATTTGGGTTTAGTTTACAGACGTTTCGGTCATTGAATTTGAGTTTAGTTTAAAGACGTTACGGTCATTGAATTTGGGTTTAGTTTAAAGACGTTACGGTCATTGAATTTGGGTTTAGTTTAAAGACGTTTCGGTCATTGAATTTGGGTTTAGTTTAAAGGCGTTTCGGTCATTTGAATTTGGGTTTAGTTTAAAGACGTTTCGGTCATTTGAATTTGGGTTTAGTTTAAAGACGTTTGTCATTTGAATTTGGGTGTAGTTTAAAGACGTTACGGTCATTGAATTTGGGTTTAGTTTAAAGACGTTTGTCATTTAAATTTGGGTTTAGTTTAAAGACGTTTGTCATTTGAATTTGGGTTTAGTTTAAAGGCGTTTGTCATTTGAATTTGATTTTAGTTTAAAGGCGTTACGGTCATTGAATTTGAGTTTAGTTTAAAGGACGTTACGGTCATTGAATTTGAGTTTAGTTTAAAAGGCGTTTGTCATTTGAATTTGATTTTAGTTTAAAGGCGTTTGATCATTTGAATTTGGGTTTAGTTTAAAGACGTTTAGGTCATTGAATTTGGGTTTAGTTTAAAAGACGGTCATTGAATTTGAGTTTAGTTTAAAGGCGTTACGGTCATTGAATTTGAGTTTAGTTTAAAGGCGTTACGGTCATTGAATTTGAGTTTAGTTTAAAGACGTTTGGTCATTTGAATTTGGGTTTAGTTTAAAGGCGTTTAGGTCATTGAATTTGGGTTTAGTTTAAAGGCGTTACGGTCATTGAATTTGAGTTTAGTTTAACGCGTTTGTCGGTATTGGACTTGGGTTTAGTTTAACGGCGTTTAGGTCGAAAGTGGATTTGGATTTAGTTTAACGTTTGGTCGATATTGGACTTGGGTTTAGTTTAATGGCGTTTAGGTCTAAAGTGGATTTGGATTTGGTTTAACGACGTTTGTCGAGTTGGGATTTAGGTTTTATTTGTAGACTTTGGGATTTGGGTTTAGTTTAGTGACGTTTCGGTCAATATTGGACTTAGGATTAGTTTAACGACGTTTCGGTCGAAGTTGAATTTGGGTTTAGTTTAACGACGTTTCGGTCGAGGTTTTGGACTTAGGATTAGTTTAACGACGTTTCGGTCGAGTTTGTGAACTTAGGATTAGTTTAACGACGTTTCGGTCGATATTGGGATTGGCTTTAGTTTAGCGACGTTTCGGTCGATATTGGACTTAGGTTTAGTTTAACGACGTTTCGGTCGAATTTGATTTTAGGTTTATGGTATTGGGTATGTGAAATTTGGCTCATGAACTTGATTTGGTTCATGAATTTGATTTGGTTCATGGACTTAAGTTCATAGGTTTATGGTTCATGAACATAGGTTCATGGGTTTATGGTTTATGAACATAGGTTCATGGGTTTATGGTTTATGAACATAGGTTCATGGGTTGTGGACTCGGTGTATGGGTTTATGGTCCATGGTTTATGTTCATAGTTTGTGGACCTGGTGTACAGGTTTATGGTTCATGGTTCATGGACCTGGTGTACGGGTTTATGGTTCATGGTTCATGGACCGGGTGTCTGAGTTTATGGTTCATGGTTCATGGACCTGGTGTACAGGTTTAGTTTAATGGGTTTAATTTCGAAGTGGGCTTTGGTATTGGGCCTCTTTGGGTAAATGGACTTTAGGTATGTGGGTTTTGAGTTAAATGGGTTATGGGTTTGTGGATATCGGGTTTAATGGATATGGGCTCAATGGGTTTCAATTGGGTTTGAATCAAGTTTGATTTCCCAAAAGTGAATGAGATTAACCCACCGGGCGTGCCATTTTGTCTGCCACCACGAATGACGTACCTCGCACGGTGAAATTTATCTGGAATTTCCGTGGGGTAGTATTCATGATTCAGATTAAGTATATATATATATGTTTATCAGGTATTGCGGATCCATGGCTTCCAATAAACGCAAGCGTCTATTGTTAATTACCCCTATAAAATGTTAGGGTACCCTCGATTAAGAGACCAAATATAAATGCTGATAATAAAAGAGACAAAACGGGCAAATAAAATTTTATTGATATGATCTGCCGGTTACATGGCTTAAGCAGGGGCATACCCCCACTGTACATGAATTTCATAGGACTGGATATCCAGTTAACGACTGGGTGGTCGATTGAAATTTGATGCTCAGTTTAATGACATGGCGGTCGGGTTCATCTTGGTTGTATGTTCCAAGGTGGAGATGTGACCAAACCCCAAGTATATGTATTGAGGTAGATCGGATTTGATGTTATCTGAAAGTAGAGGGTGGCTAATTACTGGGTATATGTATCAGGATTAGCCGAGTTTAATATATTTTTCACTCTAGTTATATGTGCTAGAGTGAGGATTTGACTAAGCCCTAAGTGTATGTATTAGGGTTCGTCGGATGAACTCTAAGTATATGTATTAGAGCTCAATTTGAATTTGGGTTTAGTTTAAAGACGTTTCGGTCATTGAATTTGAGTTTAGTTTAAAGACGTTACGGTCATTGAATTTGGGTTTAGTTTAAAGACGTTTCGGTCATTTAAATTTGGGTTTAGTTTAAAGACGTTTCGGTCATTTGAATTTGGGTTTAGTTTAAAGAGGCGTTTGGTCATTTGAATTTGATTTTAGTTTAAAGGCGTTACGGTCATTGAATTTGAGTTTAGTTTAAAGGCGTTACGGTCATTGAATTTGAGTTTAGTTTAAAGACGTTTGATCATTGAATTTGAGTTTAGTTTAAAGGCGTTTGGTCATTTGAATTTGGGTTTAGTTTAAAGGCGTTACGGTCATTGAATTTGGGTTTAGTTTAAAGACGTTTGGTCATTTGAATTTGATTTTAGTTTAAAGACGTTACGGTCATTGAATTTGGGTTTAGTTTAAAGACGTTTCGGTCATTTGAATTTGGGTTTAGTTTAAAGACGTTACGGTCATTTGAATTTGAGTTTAGTTTAACGATGTTTCGGTCGGGCTTGGGTTTAGGTTTAGTTTAACGACGTTACGATTGGCGGTGGATTTACGTTTAGTTTAACGACGTTACGGTCAATTGAGTTTAGGTTTAGTTTAACGACATTACGGTCGAAATTGGGTTTAGTTTAACGACATTTCACTCAGGTTTTAGACTTAGGATTAGTTTAACGGCGTTTGGTCGAAGTGGGTTTGAATTAGTTTAACGACATTTCGGTCGAAATTGGGTTTAGTTTAACGACGTTTCAGTCGGGGTTTTAGACTTAGGATTAGTTTAACGACGTTTCGGTCGAAGTGGGTTTGAATTAGTTTAACGACATTTCGGTCAAAATTGGGTTTAGTTTAACGACGTTTCGGTCGGGGTTTTAGACTTAGGATTAGTTTAACGACGTTTCGGTCGAAGTGGGTTTGAATTAGTTTAACGACATTTCGGTCAAAATTGGGTTTAGTTTAACGACATTTCAGTCGGGGTTTTAGACTTAGGATTAGTTTAACGACGTTTCGGTCGAAGTGGGTTTGAATTAGTTTAACGACATTTCGGTCGATTAACGACGTTTCGGTCGAAGTTGGGATTTGAATTAGTTTAACGACATTTCGGTCGAGGTTGTATTTGGGTTGAGTTTAGCGGCGTTTGGTCGAGGTTAGGATTTAGGTTTAGTTTAACGACGTTTCGGTCGAGTTTGTGAACTTAGGATTAGTTTAACGACGTTTCGGTCGATATTGGGATTGGCTTTAGTTTAGCGACGTTTCGGTCGATATTGGACTTAGGTTTAGTTTAACGACGTTTCGGTCGAATTTGGATTTTGGTTTAGTTTAACGACGTTTCGGTCGAGTTTGTGAACTTAGGATTAGTTTAACGACGTTTCGGTCGATATTGGGATTGGCTTTAGTTTAGCGACGTTTCGGTCGATATTGGACTTAGGTTTAGTTTAACGACGTTTCGGTCGAATTTGGATTTTGGTTTAGTTTAACGACGTTTCGGTCGAAAGTGGATTTTGGGTTATAAGGTTTATGGTATTGGGTATTTGAGATTTGGTTCATGAATTTAGGCTCATAGGTTTATGATATATGAACTTGGGTTCATAGGTTTATGGATTTATGAACTTGGGTTCATAGGTTTATGGATTATGAACATAGGTTCATAGGTTTATGGTTTATGATTTTGGTTCATAGTTTGTGGACTCGGTGTATGGGTTGGTCCATGGTTTATGTTCATAGTTTGTGGACCTGGTGTATGGGTTTATGGTTCATGATTCATGGACTTGGTGTATGGGTTCATGGTTCATGGTTCATGGACCGGGTGTATGGGTTTATGGTTCATGGTTCATGGACCGGGTGTACAGGTTTATGGTTCATGGTTCGTGGACCGGGTGTACAGATTTATGGTTCATGGTTCATGGACCGGGTGTACAGGTTTATGGTTCATGGTTCATGGACCGGGTGTACAGGTTTATGGTTCATGGTTCATGAACCGGGTGTACTGAGTTTATGGTTCATGGGTTTAATTTTGAAATGGGCTTTGGTATTGGGCCTCTTTGGGTAAATGAGTATTGGGTTAAATGAATTTTGGGTTAAATGGGTATTGGGTTAAATGGGTTAATGGGTTTATGGGTTAATGGATGTATATGGGTTTTGTTTAAATGGATATTGGGTATAAGTAAATGGGTATTGGGTTGGTATAAGTAAATGGGTATTGGGTTAAATGGGTTAATGGGTTTATGGGTTAATGGATGTATATGGGTTTTGTTTAAATGGATATTGGGTATAAGTAAATGGGTATTGGGTTGGTATAAGTAAATGGGTATTGGGTTAAATGGGTTATTGGGTTAATGGGTATAGGTGATATTGGATACTTGGTTCTAAATTCGGGCTAAATTAGAGCCCTTTAGATTTAACCCAGTGTGGGATTTAATCAAAATTTTAAATTCAACATCAAATGTTTAGCACTTAATGAAATTTTTAATTTGATTTAAATTTGATCAAGCAAAGTCCCCTCTCTCTTTGATTTGAGAATTCTCTCTCTTCTTGGTGATATTTTGCAAAGAGCACCGTCGATGTTCATATTGGAATTCAGTCAGGTGGTTTTGATCGGTATTAGTTGAGCGGCTCGATCAATTCCGTCGAGCGGTTCGATCAATTCCGTCGATGGCTAAGTTTGTTGATATTCCGTCGAGCGGATTTCTTAAAATTCCGTCGAGCGGATTTCTTAAAATTCCGTCGAGCGGTTTTCTTAAAATTCGTCGAGCGGATTTCTTAAAATTCCGTCGAGCGGATTTCTTAAAATTCCGTTTCGTCGAACGGTTTTGAGCGGCGTTGCGACGTCGGAGAGGAGAGCAACGCTCTTTCTCTCAGATTTTCGATCGAACACTTGGCGGGCGGACTCCGTCGGAGAGGAGAGCAACGCTCTTTCTCTCAGATTTCGAGCGAGCACGTGGCGGGCGGACTCCGTCCGTCGGAGAGGAGAGCAACGCTCTTTCTCTCAGATTTTCGATCGAGCACTTGGCGGGCGGACTCCGTCGGAGAGGAGAGCAACGCTCTTTCTCTCAGATTTTCGATCGAGCACTTGGCGGGCGGACTCCGTCCGTCGGAGAGGAGAGCAACGCTCTTTCTCTCGGATCCGCCATCGAAGCGGCTCGGCCATCGTCGAAGCGGCGCGCAGCGTGGGCGTCCAGGTCCCGTGCGCGGGGGCAGTGAGTGCGGTGAGCTTCAAGACTTGGCCGAGCTTCAAGGCCCGGCCACGAGGGCACGGCGAACTTCAAGGCTCGGAGCCGAGCGGATGGCAAAGCATCACGCTCGGCCGAGGGCAGCGACTTCAAGTGCGGCACAGGCTCCGAGGCGGTTCAGGAAGGAGGCTCAAGTCCGGCGTGGCACGGGCTCCGGGATCAAGGCGCGCGGCAGAGCGGTGGGTCGAAGCGCGTGTGGCGGCGAGCGAGTCGAGGCGCGCGGTCGAACGGGTGCGCCGCGGGCATGGCTCGATGGAGGTGCGCCGCGGAGGCGCGGCTAGCTCCATGGCTATGCGGCGTGGGCTCGGGTCGGCTTGATGGAAGCATGGGAGCTCGGGTCCGGCGATGACGAAGCGTGAGGAACATGGCCAAGGGCGGCGGGTCGTGGCGAGGCGCGGCGCGGCATGGCCGAGGCGCGGGGCGCGGCGAGGCATGGCGCGCGGCGGGTCTGCACAACGGAGGCATGGGCGGCGGAGCGCGGTGAGGGCATGGGCCCGAGGCACGGCGAGTCCCGCGCGGCGGTCGTCGTGTCCGTTGCGGCTCGAGAGCATGGGCCCCGCTCGGCGCGGTGAGGGCATCGTCCGAGGCACGGCGAGGTCCGCGCGGCGGTCGTCGTGTCCGTCGCGGCTCCGAGGCATGGGCCCCGCTCGGCGCGGTGAGGCGTCGTCCGAGGCGCGGTTCTCAAGGCGGGGGTCTTGCGCGGTGAGTGCATGGGCCCGAGGCGCGGTCCTCAAGGGCGGCGGGTCCGAGGCTCGGCCCTCGGCGGCGCGGGCGGCGGGTCTTGCGCGGCACGGGCGTCGATCTGCGCGACGCGGGCGGCGAGTCAAGGCACGGCGCGACGGGGTCTGCGCGGTGCGGGCGAGCACGGACAGTGCGGCGCGCGTTGCGGGAGGAGCGCCGCGATGGCCGAGGGCGAAGTAGGTGGCCGATCGCGGCTGCGCGCGGCGGCGCGTCGCGCCGTGCCTCGCGGGTGGCCGAGAGGGTCGCGCGGCTTCAAGTGACGGTGGCTTCGACGGAGCTCGACTCGATCCTACGAGGGGTTCGCGCGGCTTTGAGGCTGCGGCTTCGGCGGAGATCGGCGTGGGCGCGACCTCCGAAAGGTTCATGTGGCTTCGACGGGGTGACCGAGGGTGGCTCGGTCCGGCGGCGCGGTCTGTGCGATGTCGGCGAGGAGGATGTGGCTCGTGGCTCGCGGCTCGAGGATGGCCGCGGGTGGCTCACCAAAACGAGAGATAAACGAGAGAGAGCTTTTGATTTTATTATATTTTTTTTTAGAGAGAGAGAGAGAGAGAGAGAGAGAGAGAGAGAGAAAGAGAAAGTTCTTTCTCTTTCTTCTCTCTTTTTTTTCTTTTTTTCTTTTTTTTTTTTTAACCGAGAGAGGAGAAAGAGCCCCAAATTACCTTTTTTTTTCTTTAACAGGGAATGGGATTGAGCTTTTTGTTTAGAGATCAAAAGGCAAAAAGTGGATTTTTTTTTTGAAAACTCTCTTTCGATTCCTCCCTTCCCTTTTTTTATCGTACGAGATGGGAGGTTTGGATTGGGAAGTTGGTGTGGTTCATGGCGCCAATCGTGGATCGTGGGGAGCGTGGGAGTTGGGGCGATCGTGGGAGCGTGAGGAGTTGGAAAGATCGTGCGAAGGATATGGGATGTGGAATACGGTGGTTATTTGGTCGGGGGGATGTGGAGGTTGGGACCTGAGAAATCAGGATTTTATTTTGTCCATGCACCTAGTGCATGGACCACATCATAAACCATATTCTCTCTCTATTTATATATTTAATATATATATATATATATGTATGTATATATATATATATATATATATATATATATATATATATATATATATATATATGTATGTATATATATATAAGTATGTATATATATATAAGTATGTATATATATATATATATATATATATATATTTTATGCCTCAACAAATGCCCCCACCTTTTTTTTATCTTGCTACGTCGTACAAGAGAAAAAAAAAGTATTGTTCGTATCTTATATCACAAGATTTGCGCGTTCTTTTTCTTTTCTTTTCTCTTTTAGATCTAAATCAAGATGCTCGATTTCAACCGAATATCTCCCCTAATTTCTCTAGGGGTCTCAAAATTTTTCCACTATCGGAATTGTCGCGCAATTTGCCTCGAAGCAATCGAAATTCTTTGCGCGTAAGACCCTAAAATATATCTGCGGTGATAGGGGACATGGATTAATTTTTTATTTATTTTGCCTCGAGAAGCAATCGAAATTGCTGCGCGTAACCGACCCTAAAATATATCTGCGGTGATAGGGGACATGGATTAATTTTTTATTTATTTTGCCTCGAGAAGCAATCGAAATTGCTGCGCGTAACCGACCCTAAGGTGAGTTAGCATTCCGTCATAGACAAAATATCTTGGGCGGTATGGAACATGGATTATATTTCATTTATTTTGCCTCGAGAAGCAATCGAAATTCTTTGCGCGTAACCGACCCTAAGGTGAGTTAGCATTCGTCATAGACAAAATATCTTGGGCGATATGGCGCCGTAAGGAACATGGATTAATTTTTATTTATTTTGCCTCGAGAAGCAATCGAAATTGCTGCGCGTAACCGACCCTAAGGTGAGTTAGCATTCCGTCATAGGCAAAATATCTTGGGCAGTATGGCGCCCATAAGGAACATGGATTAATTTTTATTTATTTTGCCTCGAGAAGCAATCGAAATTGCGCGCGTAACCGACCCTAAGGTGAGTTAGCATTCCGTCATAGGCAAAATATGTCTTGGGTAATCTGGCGTCCATATGGGTTTTCACCAGATACCTTCCCCTAACTTTTGCCTGTGGACCTCGAGAGGTTTTTCTCACAATGGGATCCCAATTTTGCTCATGGGGTTATACCACAAATTTTAAATTTTATAATTTTACCCTCGAAGTCCGATGTGGACAATCAAGTCCGTTGGTGGCTTATATTTTACCCATATTATCTAAAAAATTAGACAATATGTCATCCACTTTTTTTTTTTTTTTTTTTTTTTTTTTTTTTTAGACCAATTGAGAAGTGGTGGTTTAATGAGTATGACCACACTTCACATGTTAGCCTTATTTTGTCGGCTATATTTGCTCAGTTTAACGACATGGCGGTCGATTAGATTTGAATTTAGTTTAACGACTTTACGGTCGAAGTTTTGAGTTTAGTTTAACGACTTTACAGACGTTAATCAGGCGATTGTGGGTTCGAGTGCCCGAGCAAAAAATTAGGGAAGAATGCTGATAAAGAGACCCGGCGCGGGCGTCGTCGCACGAATATATATATATATATATTCTAATCAGGCGATTGTGGGTTCGAGTCCCACCGGGCGTGCCATTTTGTCAGCCACCACGAATGACGTACCTCGCACGGTGAAATTTATCTTGTATTTCCCGTGAGGTAGTATTCATGATTCGATTAAGTATATATATATATATATGTTTATCAGGGATTGCGAATCCATGGCTTCCAATAAACGCAAGCGTCTATTGTTAATTACCCCTATAAAATGTTAGGGTACCCTCGATTAAGAGACCAAATATAAATGCTGATAATAAAAGAGACAAAACGGCAAATAAAATTTTATTGATATGATCTCACGGTTACATGGCTTAAGCAGGGGCATACCCCCACTGTACATGAATTTCATAGGACTGGATACCCAGTTTAACGACTGGGTGGTCGATTGAAATTTGGGTTTAATTTAAAGACGTTTCGGTCATTGGATTTGGGTTTAGTTTAAAGACATTACGGTCATTGGATTTGGGTTTAGTTTAAAGACGTTTCGGTCATTGAATTTGGGTTTAGTTTAAAGACGTTTCGGTCATTAGATTTGGGTTTAGTTTAAAGACGTTTCGGTCATTGGATTGATGTTATCTGAAAGTAGAGGGTGGCTAATTCCTGGGTATATGTATCAGGACTAACCAAGTTTAATATATTTTTCACTCTAGTTATATGTGCTAGAGTGAGAATTTGACTAAGCCCTAAGTGTATGTATTAGGGTTCGCTTGATGAACTCTAAGTATATGTATTAGAGCTCGATTTGAATTTGGGTTTAGTTTACGAGACGCTTTCGGCCATTGAATTTGAGTTTAGTTTAAAGACGTTATCATTGAATTTGGGTTTAGTTTAAAGACGTTACGGTCATTGAATTTGGGTTTAGTTTAAAGACGTTTCGGTCATTGAATTTGGGTTTAGTTTAAAGACGTTTCGGTCATTTGAATTTGGGTTTAGTTTAAAGACGTTTCGGTCATTTGAATTTGGGTTTAGTTTAAAGACGTTTCGGTCATTTGAATTTGGGTGTAGTTTAAAGACGTTACGGTCATTGAATTTGGGTTTAGTTTAAAGACGTTTCGGTCATTTAAATTTGGGTTTAGTTTAAAGACGTTTCGGTCATTTGAATTTGGGTTTAGTTTAAAGACGTTTCGGTCATTTGAATTTGATTTTAGTTTAAAGACGTTACGGTCATTGAATTTGAGTTTAGTTTAAAGACGTTACGGTCATTGAATTTGAGTTTAGTTTAAAGACGTTTCGGTCATTTGAATTTGATTTTAGTTTAAAGACGTTTCGGTCATTTGAATTTGGGTTTAGTTTAAAGACGTTTCGGTCATTGAATTTGGGTTTAGTTTAAAGACGTTACGGTCATTGAATTTGAGTTTAGTTTAAAGACGTTACGGTCATTGAATTTGAGTTTAGTTTAAAGACGTTACGGTCATTGAATTTGAGTTTAGTTTAAAGACGTTACGGTCATTGAATTTGAGTTTAGTTTAAAGACGTTTCGGTCGGTATTGGACTTGGGTTTAGTTTAACGACGTTTCGGTCGAAAGTGGATTTGGATTTAGTTTAACGACGTTTCGGTCGATATTGGACTTGGGTTTAGTTTAATGACGTTTCGGTCTAAAGTGGATTTGGATTTGGTTTAACGACGTTTCCGTAGTTGGGATTTAGGTTTTATTTGTAGACTTTGGGATTTGGGTTTAGTTTAGTGACGTTTCGGTCAATATTGGACTTAGGATTAGTTTAACGACGTTTCGGTCGAAGTTGAATTTGGGTTTAGTTTAACGACGTTTCGGTCGAGGTTTTGGACTTAGGATTAGTTTAACGACGTTTCGGTCGAGTTTGTGAACTTAGGATTAGTTTAACGACGTTTCGGTCGAAGTTGAATTTGGGTTTAGTTTAACGACGTTTCGGTCGAGGTTTTGGACTTAGGATTAGTTTAACGACGTTTCGGTCGAGTTTGCTTTAGGTTTATGGTATTGGGTATGTGAAATTTGGCTCATGAACTTGATTTGGTTCATGAATTTGATTTGGTTCATGGACTTAAGTTCATAGGTTTATGGTTCATGAACATAGGTTCATGGGTTTATGGTTTATGAACATAGGTTCATGGGTTTATGGTTTATGAACATAGGTTCACGGGTTGTGGACTCGGTGTATGGGTTTATGGTCCATGGTTTACGTTCTTAGTTTGTGGACCTGGTGTACAGGTTTTTGGTTCATGGTTCATGGACCTGGTGTACGGGTTTATGGTTCATGGTTCCTGGACCGGGGGTACAGGTTTATGGTTCATGGTTCATGGACTCGGTGTACAGTTTAGTTTAATGGGTTTAATTTCGAAGTGGGCTTTGGTATTGGGCCTCTTTGGGTAAATGGACTTTAGGTATGTGGGTTTTGAGTTAAATGGGTTATGGGTTTGTGGATATCGGGTTTAATGGATATGGGCTCAATGGGTTTCAATTGGGTTTGAATCAAGTTTGATTTCCCAAAAGTGAATGAGATTAAGGATTTAAAATTCAAAACCATGTGGGTTTAAATTTAGCCCCATGATTCAGATTTAAAATGTAGAGCACTCAATTTAATTAAATTAAAGAGTTCAATATTCTATTTTTGAAAAGGCCGCTCTCTCTTTGAGTGAGAGAATCTCTCTTTGGTGATATTTTGCAAAAGAATGCCGTTTTCTTTAATTCCGCCATCGACAATTGTTCGGGTCATTTCGTCGAATGGTTAGAGCGTTCCGTCGAGCGGTTTGGTGGCACGTCGACGACGAAGTATTCTGTCGAGCGGTTTGATCAGCATTCCGTCGAGCGGTTTTATTAAAATTCCGTCGAGCGGTTTGATTAGGATTCCGTCGAGCGGTTTGATTAGAATTCCGTCGAGCGGTTTCATTAAAATTCCGTCGAGCGGTTTGATTAGGATTCCGTCGAGCGGTTTGATCGGGATTCCGTCGAGCGGTTTTATTAATATTCTGTCGAGCGGTTTTATTAATAAACCGTCGAGCGGTTTTATTAATAAACCGTCGAGCGGTTTAATTAATAATCCGTCGATCCGTCGAGCGGTTGGCTAACATTCCGTCGAGCACATGACTTAAGCATTCCGTCGAGCACATGACTTAAGCATTCCGTCGAGCACATGACTTAAGCGTTCCGTCGAGCACATGGCTTAAGCATTCCGTCGAGCACATGGCGTGCACATCGACGGCATGATTTTTAGAGAGGAGCATCGCTCCCTCTCTTTCAATCTCGCCGTCGACATCTCTCTTGGGCTTTCCGTCGAGCAGGTGGCGTGCACATCGACGGCATGATTTTTAGAGAGGAGCACCGCTCTCTCTCTCTTTTAGCCTCGTCGTCGACGTTTCTCTTGGGCTTTCCGTCGAGCAGGTGGCGGGCAGGATGTGCTGTACATCATTGGAGAAGATCGGGCGGGTGGCGAAGCACCACGCCGGCCGTCGTCGGGAGCGGCTTCGTCGTCGTCGGATCGGAGCCGAGCGGGTGGCGAAGCACCACGCTCGGCCGTCGTTGGAACGGCCGTCGTCGTCGGATCGGAGCGAGCGGCTTCGTCGTCGTCGGATCGGAGCCGAGCGGGTGGCGAAGCACCACGCTCGGCCGTCGTTGGAACGGCCGTCGTCGGAACGCCGTCGTCGTCGGATCGGAGCCGTGCGGCTTCAAGTGACGCGGCGGGGGCGCACTTTATGTGATGTGGCCTCGAGCGGATCAACCGAGGGCATTGCGACTGGGGCATTCTGTCGAATACAGGGCGCGCGTCGCGACAGTGAGCTCGGTGACAACAACGCCACGACGGTTGAGCCGCCATTTACAAAGCCTCGCGAAGGAGGAATACTACAACGGTGAAGCTTCATCGAAGCTTCGCGATGACGGCCGCTAGAGGAGCGGATCGCCCGAGGTGCCGCTCGGTGGGTTGAGGCATGGCGCGGCGAGGGCGCGCGAACTCCAAAGCTCGGGTTCGGCTTGTTCATCAAGGCGCGGCGAGGGGCGCGCGCGTCCGCTTGTTCATCAAGGCGCGGCGAGGGCGCGGGTCCGCTTGTTCATCAAGGCGCGGCGAGGGCGCGGCTCATCAAGGCGGCGGAAACATGGGGGCTCGGGTCCCGGCTTGTTCATCAAGGCGCGGCGAGGGCGCGGCGAGCTCCAATTCCCCGAGCCTTGGGCCCGAGCGAGCAAGTCCGCGAGGCTCGAGGGCGGTGAGCTCGGGCGGTGCGAGGTTCGACGAGGCGATGAAGTTGCGATCGGGGAGAGAAGCGACCGGGGCCGCACGCGCTCTCGCGGGCCGCGCGTAGGCACCGCGCGCCGTCGCTCCGCGCACCACATTCGCGTCGCCCGCGCGTGCCGTCGCCGCGCGCTGGCGCGCGCGCACCGCATCGCGCGCCGCCGGCGCGCCGCGCCGCCTCCGCTCGTCGCGCCGTCGCTCGGGCTCGCGTCGCGCGGCTCGCCGCGCGCGCTCCGCGTCACGCTGGGCTCGCCACAGTCGCTGCGCGCGCATCGCGTGGGCTCGCGCGAGTCGCGTCATCGCGTGGGCTCGCCGCGCGCCGCTCGCTACGAGTCGCCGCTGGGCTCGCGCGCCGTCATCGTCGCGCGGGCTCTCGCGCGCTCCGCTCGCGCATCGGGCTCGCCCGCGAATCGCTCTCCGCGTCGTCGCGCGGGGGCTCGCCGCGCGCCACTTCGTCGCTCCGAGTCGTTGGAGGGGAGAGGTGAGAGAGAGAGAAGGATAGAGAGAGGAGCTTTGATGCTCTCTTTTTTACTCGAGAGAGAGAGAGAGAGAGAGAGAGAGAGAGAGAGAGAGAGTTTGATGCTCTCCCTCTTTTTCTTTTTTTCTTTTTTTTTTTACCGAGAGAGAGAGGTTTTTTTTTTTTATGGTGCCTCAATTTGGGGGGGGGTTAATTATGCGGATTGTGGGTAGTTAGGAGAAATCGTGCGTGGGATGGGGAAGTGGGAAGTTGGAGAGGGTAGTGGGATTCAAATTTTGTCCATGCACCTAGTGCATGGACCCATCTAATACACCACATTTTCTTTTTTTTCTTTTTTTTTATTTCTTTTTCTTATTTACACTCAAACAAATGCCCCCACTTTTTTTGCTTGCTACATTATGCAAGAAAAAAAAGTATTGAACTTCACGTCATAATGTTCGTCGTGTCCCTTTTTCTGATACTCAGTTTAACTACATGATGGTCAATTTATATCGGATACTCGGGTTTAACGACATGATGGTCGGTTTATGAAATATGAATTATTTTTTATTTATTTTGCCTCGAGAAGCAATCGAAATTGCCGCGCGTAACCGACCCTAAGGTGAGTTAGCATTCCGTCATAGGCAAAATATATCTTGGGCAGTATGGCGCCCATAAGGAATATGGATTAATTTTTATTTATTTTACCTCGAGAAGCAATCGAAATTGCGCGTAACCGACCCTAAGGTGAGTTAGCATTCCGTCATAGGCAAAATATATTTTTAGTAATCTGGCGCCCATATGGGTTTTCACCAAATACCTTCCCCTAATTTTTGCCTGTAAGCTTCGAAAGGTTTTCTTACAGCGGGGATCCCAATTTTACCTGTGGGGTTATACCACAGGAATTTTACAATTTTACCCTTGAAGTTCGATGTGAACAAATCAAGTCCGTTGGTGGCTTATATTTTACCCATATTATCTAAAAAATTAGACAATATGTCCTCCACCCTTTTTTTTTCTTTTTCTTTTTTTTTTTTTTTTTTTTTTTTTTTTGGGCAAATTGAGAAGTGATGGTTTAATGAGTATAACCACACTACACATGTTAGCCTTATTTTTTCGGCTATATTTGCTCAGTTTAGCGACATGGCGGTCGATTAGATTTGAATTTAGTTTAACGACTTTACGGTCGAAGTTTTGAGTTTAGTTTAACGACTTTACGGTCGAATGAATTTGATTTGCTCTTGAGCGTTATTGTCTTTGCCACCAGCAACTATTTCTCTATGGAGTTGGCGGCGGTTATTCCTCTTAAAGGACACTATTTTTGTCGGAATAGTGGTTGTAGTATCATTAGAAAGTGTCAGTTTATCGAATACTGATACTTTTTGTATCCTGCCCTTTGGGAATATCAATCTTCCTTCAAACTCCATCCTTTTGGATGTAGGTTGGTAAGTGAGTTGTTCGCCTATGGGTCGGCGAGGAAGGTTGAGAATGACCCTATTGGGTCGTCTTCCTCGAGATGGCAGTCGAGGAATGACAACATAGGATACATCTGTGAAGGAAGGGCAATTTGGAATGGTCATGCCCCCGGTAGAGAAGCGAGAATTTGAGCCATGACGGCTCGAACATTTCCGGAATGGTGCCAAATTGGATTGATGCACCTTCAATTCCGAACATTAGGACGGATGTGGGCAAACAGACTCGCGAACCCGCCTCCAATATCATTGAGTTTGTTGATGCAGCGACAACGTTCTTTGATGTTGGTGTCATTTCTCTTTTGGAAAAAGGTAGAAGTTAGGGACTTCTTATTCATATCTATAAGATTTCAAAACGGGACGGGAGGAAAAGGGATGATCCTCCCATGCAGTTGATAGAGCTTTCAAAAAAAAACTTCTCCGTGTGACATATATGTATGTCTTCAAAATGGGATGGGAGGGCAAGGGGCGTTTCCACATACAATTAGGCAGACCCTCTAAGATGAACCTTGAAACAACCTGATGTGTCGTTATTGTCGTACATGACTGACGTTGAGATGAATCAGCATTCCATCGTCTGCGAGGTTTTTATGACGGTGGCACTCGTGAGGGTTTTCGCCAAAAGCATTTCCCTAATTTTTTTTATCTGACTTCTAATCAGGCGATTGTGGGTTCGAGTCCCACCGGGCGTGCCATTTTGTCTGCCACCACGAATGACGTACCTCGCACGGTGAAATTTATCTGGAATTTCCGTGGGGTAGTATTCATGATTCAGATTAAGTATATATATATATGTTTATCAGGTATTGCGGATCCATGGCTTCCAATAAACGCAAGCGTCTATTGTTAATTACCCCTATAAAATGTTAGGGTACCCTCGATTAAGAGACCAAATATAAATGCTGATAATAAAAGAGACAAAACGGGCAAATAAAATTTTATTGATATGATCTGCCGGTTACATGGCTTAAGCAGGGGCATACCCCCACTGTACATGAATTTCATAGGACTGGATACCCAGTTTAACGACTGGGTGGTCGATTGAAATTTGATGCTCAGTTTAATGACATGGCGGTCGGGTTCATCTTGGTTGTATGTTCCAAGGTGGAGATGTGACCAAACCCCAAGTATATGTATTGAGGTAGATCGGATTTGATGTTATCTGAAAGTAGAGGGTGGCTAATTCTGGGTATATGTATCGATTAGCCGAGTTTAATATATTTTTCACTCTAGTTATATGTGCTAGAGTGAGGATTTGACTAAGCCCTAAGTGTATGTATTAGGGTTAAGTCGGATGAACTCTAAGTATATGTATTAGAGCTCAATTTGAATTTGGGTTTAGTTTAAAGACGTTTCCATTGAATTTGAGTTTAGTTTAAAGACGTTACGGTCATTGAATTTGGGTTTAGTTTAAAGACGTTTCGGTCATTTAAATTTGGGTTTAGTTTAAAGACGTTTCGGTCATTTGAATTTGGGTTTAGTTTAAAGACGTTTCGGTCATTTGAATTTGATTTTAGTTTAAAGACGTTACGGTCATTGAATTTGAGTTTAGTTTAAAGACGTTACGGTCATTGAATTTGAGTTTAGTTTAAAGACGTTTCGGTCATTGAATTTGAGTTTAGTTTAAAGACGTTTCGGTCATTTGAATTTGGGTTTAGTTTAAAGACGTGGCCATTGAATTTGGGTTTAGTTTAAAGACGTTTCGTCATTTGAATTTGATTTTAGTTTAAAGACGTTACGGTCATTGAATTTGGGTTTAGTTTAAAGACGTTTATCATTTGAATTTGGGTTTAGTTTAAAGACGTTATGTCATTTGAATTTGAGTTTAGTTTAACGACGTTTCGGTCGGGCTTGGGTTTAGGTTTAGTTTAACGACGTTACGGTCGGCAGTGGATTTACGTTTAGTTTAACGACGTTACGGTCAATTGAGTTTAGGTTTAGTTTAACGACATTACTAAATTGGTTTAGTTTAACGACATTTGATGGGGTTTTAGACTTAGGATTAGTTTAACGACGTTTGCCGAAGTGGGTTTGAATTAGTTTAACGACATTTTGGTCAAAATTGGGTTTAGTTTAACGACGTTTTCAAGGTTTTAGACTTAGGATTAGTTTAACGACGTTTGGTCGAAGTGGGTTTGAATTAGTTTAACGACATTTCGGTCGAAGTTTAATTTGGGTTTAGTTTAACGACGTTTGGTGGGTTTTAGACTTAGGATTAGTTTAACGACGTTTGGTCGAAGTGGGTTTGAATTAGTTTAACGACATTTCCAAAATTGGGTTTAGTTTAACGACATTTCAGGGTTTTAGACTTAGGATTAGTTTAACGACGTTTTGGTCGAAGTGGGTTTGAATTAGTTTAACGACATTTCGGTCGATTAACGACGTTTCGGTCGAAGTTGGGATTTGAATTAGTTTAACGACATTTCGGTCGAGGTTGTATTTGGGTTTAGTTTAGCGACGTTTCGGTCGAGGTTAGGATTTAGGTTTAGTTTAACGACGTTTCGGTCGAGTTTGTGAACTTAGGATTAGTTTAACGACGTTTCGGTCGATATTGGGATTGGCTTTAGTTTAGCGACGTTTGGTCGATATTGGACTTAGGTTTAGTTTAACGACGTTTCTCGAATTTGGATTTTGGTTTAGTTTAACGACGTTTCGGTCGAGTTTGTGAACTTAGGATTAGTTTAACGACGTTTGGTCGATATTGGGATTGGCTTTAGTTTAGCGACGTTTGGTCGATATTGGACTTAGGTTTAGTTTAACGACGTTTCGGTCGAATTTGGATTTTGGTTTAGTTTAACGACGTTTCGGTCGAAAGTGGATTTTGGGTTATAAGGTTTATGGTATTGGGTATTTGAGATTTGGTTCATGAATTTAGGCTCATAGGTTTATGATATATGAACTTGGGTTCATAGGTTTATGGATTTATGAACTTGGGTTCATAGGTTTATGGATTATGAACATAGGTTCATAGGTTTATGGTTTATGATTTTGGTTCATAGTTTGTGGACTCGGTGTATGGGTTGGTCCATGGTTTATGTTCATAGTTTGTGGACCTGGTGTATGGGTTTATGGTTCATGATTCATGGACTTGGTGTATGGGTTCATGGTTCATGGTTCATGGACCGGTGTATGGGTTTATGGTTCATGGTTCATGGACCGGGTGTACGAGTTTATGGTTCATGGTTCGTGGACCGGGTGTACAGATTTATGGTTCATGGTTCATGGACCGGGTGTACGAGTTTATGGTTCATGGTTCATGGACCGGGTGTACGAGTTTATGGTTCATGGTTCATGAAGGGTGTCTGAGTTTATGGTTCATGGGTTTAATTTTGAAATGGGCTTTGGTATTGGGCCTCTTTGGGTAAATGAGTATTGGGTTAAATGAATTTTGGGTTAAATGGGTATTGGGTTAAATGGGTTAATGGGTTTATGGGTTAATGGATGTATATGGGTTTTGTTTAAATGGATATTGGGTATAAGTAAATGGGTATTGGGTTGGTATAAGTAAATGGGTATTGGGTTAAATGGGTTAATGGGTTTATGGGTTAATGGATGTATATGGGTTTTGTTTAAATGGATATTGGGTATAAGTAAATGGGTATTGGGTTGGTATAAGTAAATGGGTATTGGGTTAAATGGGTTATTGGGTTAATGGGTATAGGTGATATTGGATACTTGGTTCTAAATTCGGGCTAAATTAGAGCCCTTTAGATTTAACAGAGTGTGGGATTTAATCAAAATTTTAAATTCAACATCAAATGTTTAGCACTTAATGAAATTTTTAATTTGATTTAAATTTGATCAAGCAAAGTCCCTCTCTTTGATTTGAGAATTCTCTCTCTTCTTGGTGATATTTTGCAAAGAGCACCGTCGATGTTCATATTGGCATTCGTCAAGTGGTTTTGATCGGTATTAGTTGAGCGGCTCGATCAATTCCGTCGAGCGGTTCGATCAATTCCGTCGATGGCTAAGTTTGTTGATATTCGTCGAGCGGATTTCTTAAAATTCCGTCGAGCGGATTTCTTAAAATTCCGTCGAGCGGTTTTCTTAAAATTCCGTCGAGCGGATTTCTTAAAATTCCGTCGATTTCTTAAAATTCCGTTTCGTCGAACGGTTTTGAGCGGCGTTGCGTCGTCGGAGAGGGGAGCGACGCTCTTTCTCTCAGATTTTCGATCGAACACTTGGCGGGCGGACTCCGTCGGAGAGGAGAGCAACGCTCTTTCTCTCAGATTTTCGATCGAGCACTTGGCGGGCGGACTCCGTCCGTCGGAGAGGAGAGCAACGCTCTTTCTCTCAGATTTTCGATCGAGCACTTGGCGGGCGGACTCCGTCGGAGAGGAGAGCAACGCTCTTTCTCTCGGTTTCGATCGAGCACTTGGCGGGCGGACTCCGTCCGTCGGAGAGGAGAGCAACGCTCTTTCTCTCGGATCCGCCATCGAAGCGGCTCGGCCATCGTCGAGCGGCGCGCGGCGTGGGCGTCCGAGTCCGTGCGCGGGGCGATGAGTGCGGTGAGCTTCAAGACTTGGCCGAGCTTCAAGGCCGGCCACGAGGCACGGCGAACTTCAAGGCTCGGGCGAGCGGATGGCAAAGCATCACGCTCGGCGAGGCGCGACTTCAAGTGCGGCACGGGCTCGGCGGTTCGGGAAGGAGGCTCAAGTCCGGCGTGGCACGGGCTCCGGGATCAAGCGCGGCCGCGGCGGTGGAGTCGAAGCGCGTGTGGCGAGCGGCGAGTCGAGCGCGCGGTCGAACGGGTGCGCCGCGGGCATGGCTCGATGGAGGTGCGCCGCGGAGGCGCGGCTAGCTCCATGGCTATCTTGGCGTGGGCTCGGGTCGGCTTGATGGAAGCATGGGAGCTCGGGTCCGGCGATGACGACGTGAGGAACATGGCCAAGGCGGCGGGTCGTGGCCGAGGGCGCGGCGCGGCATGGCGGCGCGGGCGCGGCGAGGCATGGCGCGCGGCGGGTCTGCACAACGGAGGCATGGGCGGCGGAGCGCGGTGAGGGCATGGGCCGAGGCACGCAGTCCGCGCGGCGGTCGTCGTGTCCGTTGCGGCTCGGCATGGGCCCCGCTCGGCGCGGTGAGGGCATCGTCCGAGGCACGCGAGTCCGCGCGGCGGTCGTCGTGTCCGTCGCGGCTCGAGGCATGGGCCCCGCTCGGCGCGGTGAGGCGTCGTCCGGCGCGGTTCTCAGGCGAAGGGGTCTTGCGCGATGAGTGCATGGGCCGAGGCGCGGTCCTCAAGGCGGCGGGTCCGAGGCTCGGCCCTCGAGCGGCGCGGGCGGCGGGTCTTGCGCGGCACGGGCGTCCGATCTGCGCGACGCGGGCGGCCGAGTCAAGGCACGGCGCGGCGGGGTCTGCGCGGTGCGGCGAGCACGGACAGCTGCGGCGGCGCGTTGCGGCGGAGGCGCCGCGATGGCCGAGGCGAAGTAGGTGGCCGATCGCGCGCGCGGCGGCGGCGCGTCGCGCCGTGCCTCGCGGGTGGCCGAGAGGGTCGCGCGGCTTCAAGTGACGGTGGCTTCGACGGAGCTCGACTCGATCCTCGAGGGTTCGCGCGGCTTTGAGGCTGCGGCCGGCGGAGATCGGCGTGGGCGCGACCTCGAAAGGTTCATGTGGCTTCGACGGGGTGGCCGAGGGTGGCTCGGTCCGGCGCGGCGCGGTCTGTGCGATGTCCGGCGAGGAGGATGTGGCTCGTGGCTCGCGGCTCGAGGATGGCCGCGGGTGGCTCACCAAAACAGAGATAAACGAGAGAGAGCTTTTGATTTTATTATATTTTTTTTTAGAGAGAGAGAGAGAGAGAGAGAGAGAGAGAGAGAGAGAGAGAGAAAGTTTTCTTTAACGGGGAATGGGATTGAGCTTTTTGCTTAGAGATCAAAAGGCAAAAAGTGGATTTTTTTGAAAACTCTCTTTCGATTCCTCCCTTCCCTTTTTTTATCGTACGTAGATGGGAGGTTTGGATTGGGAAGTTGGTGTGGTTCATGGCGCCAATCGTGGATCGTGGGGAGCGTGGGAGTTGGGGCGATCGTGGGAGCGTGAGGAGTTGGAAAGATCGTGCGAAGGATATGGGATGTGGAATACGGTGGTTATTTGGTCGTGGGGATGTAGAGGTTGGGACCTGAGAAATCAGGATTTTATTTTGTCCATACACCTAGTGCATGGACCACATCATAAACCATATTCTCTCTCTATTTATATATATAATATATATATATATATATGTATGTATATATATATATATATATATATATGTATGTATATATATATATACATATATATATATATATATATATATATATATATATATATATATATATATGTATGTATATATATATATATATATATATATGTATATATATATATGCCTCAACAAATGCCCCCTTTTTTATCTTGCTACGTCGTACAAGAAAAAAAAGTATTGTTCGTATCTTATATCACAAGATTTGCCGCGTTCTTTTTCTTTTCTTTTCTCTCTTTTTCTTTTTTTTTTTTTTTTTTTTTTTTTAGATCTAAATCAAGATGCTCGATTTCAATCGAATATCTCCCCTAATTTACTGTCTAGGGGTCTCAAAATTTTTCCACTATCGGAATTGTCGCGCAATTTGCCTCAAGAAGCAATCGAAATTCTTTGCGCGTAAACCTAAAATATACTGCGGTGATAGGGGACATGGATTAATTTTTTATTTATTTTGCCTCGAGAAGCAATCGAAATTCTTTGCGCGTAATCGACCCTAAAATATATCTGCGGTGATAGGGGACATGGATTAATTTTTTATTTATTTTGCCTCGAGAAGCAATCGAAATTGCTGCGCGTAAGCTAAGGTGAGTTAGCATTCCGTCATAGACAAAATATCTTGGGCAGTATGGAACATGGATTATATTTCATTTATTTTGCCTCGAGAAGCAATCGAAATTGCTGCGCGTAACCGACCCTAAGGTGAGTTAGCATTCCGTCATAGACAAAATATCTTGGGCAGTATGGCGCCCGTAAGGAACATGTATTAATTTTTATTTATTTTTCCTCGAGAAGCAATCGAAATTGCTTTGCGCGTAACCGACCCTAAGGTGAGTTAGCATTCGTCATAGGCAAAATATCTTGGGCGATATGGCGCCCATAAGGAACATGGATTAATTTTTATTTATTTTGCCTCGAGAAGCAATCGAAATTCTTTGCGCGTAGCAGGCCCTAAGGTGAGTTAGCATTCCGTCATATGCAAAATATGTCTTGGGTAATCTGGCGTCCATATGGGTTTTCACCAGATACCTTCCCCTAACTTTTGCCTGTGGACCTCGAGAGGTTTTTCTCACAGCGGGGATCCCAATTTTGCCTGTGGGGTTATACCACAGCCGGAAATTTTATAATTTTACCCTCGAAGTCCGATGTGGACAATCAAGTCCGTTGGTGGCTTATATTTTACCCATATTATCTAAAAAATTAGACAATATGTCATCCACTTTTTTTTTTTTTTTTTTTTTTTTTTTTTTTTTAGACCAATTGAGAAGTGGTGGTTTAATGAGTATGACCACACTTCACATGTTAGCCTTATTTTGTCGGCTATATTTGCTCAGTTTAACGACATGGCGGTCGATTAGATTTGAATTTAGTTTAACGACTTTACGGTCGAAGTTTTGAGTTTAGTTTAACGACTTTACGGTCGATTGGATTTGATTTGCTCTTGAGCGTTATTGTCTTTGCCCCCAGCAACTTTTTCTCTATGGAGTTGGCGGCGGTTATTCTTCTTAAAGGACACTATTGTCGGAGGAATAGTGGTTGTAGTATCATTAGAAAGTGTCAGTTTATCGAATACTGATACTTTTTGTATCCTGCCCTTTGGGAATATCAATCTTCCTTCAAACTCCATCCTTTTGGATGCAGGTTGGTAAGTGAGTCGTTCGCCTATGGGTCGGCGAGGAAGGTTGGGAATGACCACATTGGGTCGTCTTCCTCGAGATGGCAGCCGAGGGATGACCACATTGGATACATCTGTGAAGGGGCAGCTGGAATGGTCATGCCCCCGATGAAGCTGAAATTTGAGCCATGACGACGGCTCGAACATCTCGGAATGGTGCCAAATTGGATTGATGTCATTAGGACGGATGTGGGCAAACGGACTCGCGAACCCGCCTCCAATATCATTGAGTTTGTTGATGCAGCGATAACGTTCTTTGATATTGGTGTCATTTCCCTTTTGAAAAAAAGGTAGAAGTTAGGGACTTCTTATCCATATCTATAAGATTTCAAAACGGGACGGGAGGGAAAGGGATGATCCTCCCATGCAGTTGATAGAGCTTTCAAAAAAAAACTTCTCCGTGTGACATATATGTATGTCTTCAAAATGGGATGGGAGGGCAAGGGGCGTTTCCACATATAATTAGGCAGACCCTCTAAGATGAACCTTGAAACAACCTGATGTGTCGTTATTGTCGTACATGACTGACGTTGAGATGAATAAGCATTCCATCATCTGCGAGGTTTTTATGACAGCTGGCACTCGTGAGGGTTTTCGTCAAAAGCATTCCCCTAATTTTTGCCTGTGAGCCTAGAGTAGGTTTTCTCACAGCGGGGCTATGGGAGATTTTTGTTCTCTCTTTTTGTTTTTTCTTTTTTTTTTTTTTTTTTTTTTTTTTTGCTTTTTTTTTTTTTTTTATTCCTTCTTTTTTCATTCTTTTTTTTTTTTTTATCTCATCCGAAAAATAATATATTCTAATGAGAGCAAAGTGGGCAAAATTATATTTCCCAAGAAGAGAACGAACATATGCCTTCGAGATGAAGAAAGGTTGATTGCCCCCTGAACGTTTTCTGTGACAAGTGAGTGATAGAACATTCTCCATTATATCACCAAATGGAAAAGAGAATGAGCTGATATCTTCAGAAAGACGAAGAATTAAACGCCCTTGAAGAATAGTCAAAATATGCGTTTGGGAGGAAGAAGACCACGATTATCAGCAAAAATCGTCCTGCCCCCTGACGATTTGACCGGTATAACGTCCTTTGTGGTGATGCCAAATTGGAGGATGATCAACATGCCTCGCTTTGATCTCGGAGGTGGAAAAGGTAATATTGTCGGATTGCATTGCTCCGCTTGGATGAAGTCATACTCATTGGTCACATGTTTATTCATTAGTCTCTTTATCAGCATTGTTAGATTTGGTCTCAAAGATGGAGGGTGAAGCCATGTCCCACCGGCGTGCCATTTGTCTGCCACCACGAATGACGTACCTCGCACGGTGAAATTTATCTTGTAAATTTCAGGTGGGGTAGTATTCATGATTCAGATTAATATTTATGTATATATAGTTATCAGGTATTGCGGATCCATGGCTTCCAATAAACGCAAGCGTCTATTGTTAATTACCCCTATAGACATAAACGCCCAACAAATGCCTCGGGGACATGGCGGTCATTCGTGAAATTTTCGATTAATATTCATATATCATACATATATATATATATATGTATGATATATGAACTAAATAATATATATATGGGAAATATAACGCCGTCACCGTTCTGTTTCTCTTTTTCATGAACATAGGTTCATAAACCTTATAACCCAAAATCCACTTTCGACCGAAACGTCGTTAAACTAAACCAAAATCCAAATTCGACCGAAACGTCGTTAAACTAAACCTAAGTCCAATATCGACCGAAACGTCGCTAAACTAAAGCCAATCCCAATATCGACCGAAACGTCGTTAAACTAATCCTAAGTTCACAAACTCGACCGAAACGTCGTTAAACTAAACCAAAATCCAAATTCGACCGAAACGTCGTTAAACTAAACCTAAGTCCAATATCGACCGAAACGTCGCTAAACTAAAGCCAATCCCAATATCGACCGAAACGTCGTTAAACTAATCCTAAGTTCACAAACTCGACCGAAACGTCGTTAAACTAAACCTAAATCCTAACCCCGACCGAAACGTCGCTAAACTAAACCCAAATACAACCTCGACGAAATGTCGTTAAACTAATTCAAATCAACTTCGAGAAACGTCGTTAATCGTAGAAATGTCGTTAAACTAATCCAAACCCGCTGCGACCGAAACGTCGTTAAACTAATCCTAAGTCTAAAACGCCGATTGAAATGTCGTTAAACTAAACCCAATTTTGACCGAAATGTCGTTAAACTAATTCAAACCCACTTCGGCCAAACGTCGTTAAACTAATCCTAAGTCTAAAACCCCGACCGAAACGTCGTTAAACTAAACCCAATTTTGACCGAAATGTCGTTAAACTAATTCAAACCCACTTCGACCGAAACGTCGTTAAACTAATCCTAAGTCTAAAACCCCGACCGAAACGTCGTTAAACTAAACCCAATTTTGACCGAAATGTCGTTAAACTAATTCAAACCCACTTCGACCGAAACGTCGTTAAACTAATCCTAAGTCTAAAACCCCGACTGAAATGTCGTTAAACTAAACCCAATTTCGACCGTAATGTCGTTAAACTAAACCTAAACTCAATTGACCGTAACGTCGTTAAACTAAACGTAAATCCACTGCCGACCGTAACGTCGTTAAACTAAACCTAAACCCAAGCCCGACCGAAACGTCGTTAAACTACACCCAAATTCAAATGACCGAAACGTCTTTAAACTAAACCCAAATTCAAATGACCGAAACGTCTTTAAACTAAACCCAAATTCAAATGACCGAAACGTCTTTAAACTAAAATCAAATTCAAATGACAGCGTCTTTAAACTAAACTCAAATTCAATGGACCTAACGTCTTTAAACTAAACTCAAATTCAATGACCGTAACGTCTTTAAACTAAAATCAAATTCAAATGACCGAAACGTCTTTAAACTAAACCCAAATTCAAATGACCGAAACGTCTTTAAACTAAACCCAAATTTAAATGACCGAAACGTCTTTAAACTAAACCCAAATTCAATGACCGTAACGTCTTTAAACTAAACTCAAATTCAATGACCGAAACGTCTTTAAACTAAACCCAAATTCAAATTGAGCTCTAATACATATACTTAGAGTTCATCCGACAACCCCTAATACATACACTTAGGGCTTAGTCAAATCCTCACTCTAGCACATATAACTAGAGTGAAAAATATATTAAACTTCGGCTAATCGATACATATACCCGTAATTAGCCACCCTCTACTTTCAGATAACATCAAATCCGATCTACCTCAATACATATACTTGGGGTTTGGTCACATCTCCACCTTGGAACATACAACCAAGATGAACCCGACCGCCATGTCATTAAACTGAGCATCAAATTTCAATCGACCACCCAGTCGTTAACTGGATATCCAGTCCTATGAAATTCATGTACAGTGGGGGTATGCCCCTGCTTAAGCCATGTAACCGAGATCATATCAATAAAATTTTATTTGCCCGTTTTGTCTCTTTTATTATCAGCATTTATATTTGGTCTCTTAATCGAGGGTACCCTAACATTTTATAGGGGTAATTAACAATAGACGCTTGCGTTTATTGGAAGCCATGGATCCGCAATACCTGATAAACATATATATATATATACTTAATCTGAATCATGAATACTACCCCACGGAATTTCCAGATAAATTTCACCGTGCGAGGTACGTCATTCGTGGTGGCGGAACAAAATGGCACGCCCGGTGGGACATGGCTTCTCCCTCCATCTTTGAGACCAAATCTAATAATGCTGATAAAGAGACTAATGAATAAACATGTGACCGATGAATATGACTTCATCCAAGCGGAGCAATGTAAATCCGACAATATTGCTTCTTCTACCTCGGTGGAGATCAAAATGAGTTGGCATCACCACAAAGGACGTTTTGGCTAACATCATGTCCTGGTCTGCCAATCAAGTCATCAGGGGGCAGGATTATTCTGACTGACAGTCGTGGTCTTCTCCCTATCAACATCGTCTCGGGGCTATGCGTTGCTAAGTGGAGCAATGGTTTCCAACAACACCACATCGAAGCAAGGAGTTCTAATTTTTCGGAGAATGAGCTGATCATTGTCTGCCACTCAAGTCATCAGGGGGCAGGATTATTCTGACTGAGAATCATGGTCTTCTCCCTCTTAACATCATATCTTGGCTATTCGCCGCTAAGATGAGCAATGACTTCTAATAACATGATATCCTCTACCTCGGTGGAGATCAAAATGAGTTGGCATCACCACAAAGGACGTTATACTGGTCAAATTATTAGGGGGGCAGGACGATTTTTGCTGATGATCGTGGTCTTCTTCCTCCTAAATGCATATCTTGACTATTCTTCAAGGGTGTTCGATCTTGAAGATATCGGCTCATTCTTTTTCCATTCGGTAATATTACGGAAAATGTTACGATCATTGGGCTGCTTTGCTTAAGTCGTCAGGGGGCAAGACAACTGACAAGGACAATTATTGTCCTTTATCTTCTGATTCGATAAAGGCACCGCAATCCCAAAACCTTTGCACCTTACGAGTGCGCCCTAACTATTCATCATGTGGGGAATGGACGGAATGGGGGCAATCAACACTTTTTATTTTGGAGCCATATATACATTCTCATTCCGGGAGGCATAGTTTTTTTTTGCATTGCAAAATATCATCTTTCTAGATGAGATAAAGTTGATCCTTTGCACACACACAAAAAAAAAAAAAGACAAAAAAAAAAAAAAACAAAACAAAAACAAAAAGAGAGAACAAAAATCTCCCATAGCCCCGCTGTAAAAAAACCTACTCTAGGCTCATAGGCAAAAATTAGGGAAATGCTTTTGGCGAAAACCCTCACGAGTGCCAGCTGTCATAAAAACCTCGCAGACGATGGAATGCTGATTCATCTCAACGTCAGTCATGTACGACAATAACGACACATCAGGTTGTTTCAAGGTTCATCTTAGAGGGTCTGCCTAATTGTATGTGGAAACGCCCCTTGCCCTCCCATCCCATTTTGAAGACATACATATATGTCACACGGAGAAGTTTTTTTTTGAAAGCTCTATCAACTGCATGGGAGGATCATCCCTTTTCCTCCCGTCCCGTTTTGAAATCTTATAGATATGAATAAGAAGTCCCTAACTTCTACCTTTTTCCAAAAGAGAAATGACACCAACATCAAAGAACGTTGTCGCTGCATCAACAAACTCAATGATATTGGAGGCGGGTTCGCGAGTCTGTTTGCCCACATCCGTCCTAATGTTCGGAATTGAAGGTGCATCAATCCAATTTGGCACCATTCCGGAAATGTTCGAGCCTTGTCATGGCTCAAATTCACAGCTTCTGGGGGCATGACCATTCCAGCTGCCCCTTCACAGGATGTATCCAATGTGGTCATTCCTCGACTGCCATCTCGAGGAAGACGACCCAATAGGGTCATTCTCAACCTTCCTCGCCGACCCATAGGCGAACAACTCACTTACCAACCTACATCCAAAAGGATGGAGTTTGAAGGAAGATTGATATTCCCAAAGGGCAGGATACAAAAAGTATCAGTATTCGATAAACTGACACTTTCTAATGATACTACAACCACTATTCCTCAGACAATAGTGTCCTTTAAGAGGAATAACCGCCGCCAACTCCATAGAGAAATAGTTCTTTGAGGCAAAGACAAAAACGCACAAGAGCAAATCAAATCCAATCGACCGTAAAGTCGTTAAACTAAACTCAAAACTTCGACCGTAAAGTCGTTAAACTAAATTCAAATCTAATCGACCGCCATGTCGCTAAACTGAGCAAATATAGCCGAAAAAATAAGGCTAACATGTGTAGTGTGGTTATACTCATTAAACCATCACTTCTCAATTTGCCCAAAAAAAAAAAAAAAAAAAAAAAAAAAAGAAAAAGAAAAAAAAAGGGTGGAGGACATATTGTCTAATTTTTTAGATAATATGGGTAAAATATAAGCCACCAACGGACTTGATTTGTTCACATCGAACTTCAAGGGTAAAATTGTAAAATTCCCGGCTGTGGTATAACCCCACAGGCAAAATTGGGATCCCCGCTGTGAGAAAACCTTTCGAGGCTCACAGGCAAAAGTTAGGGGAAGGTATCTGGTGAAAACCCATATGGGCGCCAGATTACCCAAGATATATTTTGCCTATGACGGAATGCTAACTCACCTTAGGGTCGGTTACGCGCAGCAATTTCGATTGCTTCTCGAGGCAAAATAAATAAAAATTAATCCATGTTCCTTACCGGCGCCATATCGCCCAAGATATTTTGTCTATGACGGAATGCTAACTCACCTTAGGGTCGGTTACGCGCAGCAATTTCGATTGCTTCTCGAGGCAAAATAAATAAAATATAATCCATGTTCCATACTGCCCAAGATATTTTGTCTATGACGGAATGCTAACTCACCTTAGGGTCGGTTACGCGCAGCAATTTCGATTGCTTCTCGAGGCAAAATAAATAAAAAATTAATCCATGTC